>OX387397.1:8732292-10118125 GCA_947563765.1 Anarsia innoxiella
GAAATAGTTATAAAGGTATTGAAGCTACTACTAATAATAAAGGAATCATAACTGAATTTCCAGGGACATCGCCAACGGTAGATGGTCCTAGTATTATCACCATTGCAGCGAATCACGATACGAGCACTACTGTATCACCAACTATACAAACTGTGAAAATCGATACAAATAACGTAGAGAGTACAACGTTAAGTATATCTACGTCGACAGGTGTCACTCAAAAGACGCCACTAGACGACAGGAGGGACGTGTTAATTGAACAAGATAAAGTTAATAAAGCTGCAAATATGAACACTAAAACATCAAATCCTATATTACCGGACGCAACCGGAATTCCGACTCTACCTGTCATTGATCAAACAACGACCCAGCCACTTAATCAGGAAAATACAGATTCTACTACAATTACTACTTCAAAGACAGAAATTAATACAATAAATAATATTCAAACAGCAGAACCGCAGCATAACATTCCTCAAACTTACGAAACTACATCTCGACCAACAACAACAGTTACTACAAGAATAGCAACTAAGTCAGTTAATTCACAATTTAAATGTCAAGATCGACCAACTGGTCGATATGCTGACAATAACGATTGTCGGAAATTCTACATTTGTAGTGGTATCCCCCAACCAGTCGTTGGATTGTGTCCACTTAACACAGTATTCAGTGACATCCGAAAACAATGTACAAAAAACTTATCGCATTGTTTTAGAAATAATCAATTCAAATGTATCGTCCCCGGCAGATATACTGATTTTATTAACCCAAACGTTTACTACATTTGCGTTCGGAGAGGTAATTTATTCATGAAGTTCAAATTACAATGTCAAAATGGATTCTTCTTAAACAAAACGACTGTACGTTGTTACAAGACAGTAGAAAGTCAATCAGTCAGCCAATCAATATCTACTGATGTTTCACAAAGTGCAACTGAAAAAAGTATTAAGGAAAAGAAAAAGGTGAAAAAATCTAAGAAAAAGTCAGAATTCGAATGCGAAGAAGAGGGAAAGTTTCCCGATCCCGATAATTGCAGAAAGTACTACATATGCACTAAAACAAACGCGTCAGATGAATACCAACGTAAGACTAAGAAATGTGAAAAAGATGAAGTATTCCATAGAAAGAAGAAAAAGTGTGTAGATGCTGATAGTTACGAATGTTCGCAATAATTTATTATTAATTTTAACTGTATATAATATTTTCATTTGTACAATTTGGCTAGCATCCATATCAATATTTTGTAATGCAATAAATAAATAATGTTTATGTAGTTGGCCAATTTTTATTAAGAACACATTAATGATTTATTAACTAACGATATTTCAGTCAAACAACTTCGTATTTAGTTCGTAATTTTTACGCGGTCGTCGCGAAGCAGCCCCAGTGTCTCGTAAAAATTGATCTTCATCATCTCTTTCTAATATAATACAGAAATTATTTGAAAACACTGTACATTTAATAGACTCTCCATAATTAACAGGACGATGGGGACAGAAATATGTTGCTCGGGTTGGACTTTTTTCTTGCGTTACTGTTAATTTATAGTTCTTGCAGTCAATTGTTCTCGTACTCTGACTGCTATGTAAAGGTTTTAGTTCGCCACCATATCTTTTATAACCAGTATTTTCTTTTCCTTCTTGGAATAAGTCTACAGAAGACCTTGTGGTATTGAGAGGGCATCTGTATCTTTCTGGAGACGAACAGGTGCGTGTAAATCCATTGAATACAGTGTTTCCAGTACACTGAAACTTTATTCCTTGGAATTTATTTTTGTTCGGTATACAGAGAATGTATCCTTTACAATCGGGCACGCTATGGTCTGCAATTCTTTCGTTGCGGCGGCATTTGATTGATCTGATTGTAGGATCCATGTAGTTAATTAAATTCTCGCAGACGTCACTCGAGTCTTCATTGCAGATTGTACCGGCGGGGCACAAGAATGTGGGTCCAAAAGAGGGTTTATCTCCATCACATAGTCTTAGCTTGGATTTGCCTTCGCAAACAAAACCGTAGGGACCGCATTCGAAGTCACTATAGTATGCAGAGACGGAGTTTACGCAGAAGAACAGAGCCTAGGAAAGAAATGTAACACGTAAGATTACTTAAAATTTAAAGTAGGACATTTATATAGATAGAGTGACACAATTAATGTTGCGATAGTAAATTTAAGATTTAAATTAGTCCCTATAATCTTATAAAAGTATCTTAATACTTACCAGTAATGCAAATTGATACAGATTAATTGAAAACATTTTTATCAAAACTCAAGGTTGCGTACAGTGGGACAGACAGAACACGACTAACGGAAAACCATGAGCTTTCTTCTAGTCCTCGAACTGACAACAATTATCACTTTTAACACCTATTGTACACTTTGGAGAAACGGTTTCGGGTCTTGAGCTCAATATGTCACGGCTTTGTGTTTAAATATGACAGAGTTTAGAGCATGATTTGTAAAACTAGTTTCTTAAATTGGTCGCGCGAGTTTCAATACATATGTTTGAAAAGCATAAACATAATTGATGTTACCTTCATTATTTTGTTAATAGGTACATTTTACATACTTTCTCTTACATTTAACAACTTAAAAACACTTTTCAATCGTTAAAATGTAAAGATACTGGTAAAATACTGCAATAACAACGGTAATTACGTGTCTTGTTTGCTTATTGTAGTCAACTTTTAAAAATAATTGTTCGTATTTCAAAATGTAAAGCGGCGCTTTGCGTCAAACAATAACCCTTGATTTTCAATAAAGTTTCTTAAAATAAAGTCAGTAAGGTTTCATAATAATTAATCTAACATAACCTTCGACGCATAAAGTACTTATATATTTTTTTCACTGCTTTCATTTCTTATTGTGGATGTTCACAATATCAAATGAATGCACTCATACCATGTGGTAATAATGGTGCAAATACTGGTACAATAAACTAAAATCTAATTAAAGGTATCTTTAGGCATAGGTTTACGTACAGCGTATATTTATATACGATCTCCATTTCCATAATAGTCTAATAGGTATATAAGTAATCGGATGTCAAGGTGTTCAGTTCAATGTATTAATTGCATGGTAGTGTATATGTCAGTGTGAGTAAACCTATTTTGTTATTGATTTTGTTATGTTCAAATCAGTTCAAATTAAACCTTCGTCCGAACTCCACGTCTTTCACTGCAAATTTCCCTGCATCAAACAATATAGAACTCAAATGCCTCAATACAAGGTATTATTTGCGTTGAGAGCGATACGTTATTTTCTCAGTGTAGGCGCGGTCTAAACGAGAGAGACGAAGGAGCGTGTACATTCGAGAGCAGATCAACCCTTACAATATAGTTCTAATATTGCCCTTATGTTGCAATGAAATAAGGTGTCCCTGTGTAAAGGTTAACGAGCCCTCGACTGTGCAGTAAATGAATAACACTGCCAGTTCTTATGACCGAAACTGCAGCGAGAATATGATACTATAGTAAAAGTGTAGTTGTATGTAGGTATATATATAATATATATTTCTGTTGTTAATTAATTCAGAATTTTAATACCTATTTTAGTGCATTAGTTTAAGATGATTGTAAATATAAATACAACAATATGGCAACTATGACGTGTAGGTGCGTGCGTGTTTATGTTACTACACACATAATCAATGCATAAGTGCTTTGTCAATACTTTATTATGTTTCTATTTGTGAAAACCTGTAATTGGCTCCTTTGTTAATTTATAATTTTGTATATTGAAGCTGTTGGTTTTCCGATAAATAAATAAATAAATAATAATAAATAAATAAATAAATAATAATAAATAACAAACCAAAGTAATAAATCTAAAATATCTAAATGCATAATTTATTGTATTTAACAAGTATAGTATAGTCTAGAATAAAAATTACTGTTTCTACATAGTAATACATAAAACTACTCCTCTTCTGAAGAACTCTCACTATCGCTTTCCGAGCTCGAACTAGTCGAACTAGTCTCACTTCTCTCACTACTCGAAGTATCCACATTTTGTACTGAAGATGACCCAGTTTTAGCTCTGTGGACAAATCGATCCCGTTACCTCAAACATACACATATTATTTGATGTTATTCGTGATACACACATTTATCATATAAAAAGGTCTATACACATCCGGGCCGTGTCCGAGAAAAAAAACATGATTCCATACATTTTCTATGGATTCGTTCACGCACGTTGTCATGACGACGTATGTGAACGAATCCATAGAAAATGTATGGAATATTTTTTCCCGGACACGGCCCGGATGTAAGTAGATAGACCAGGGTCCCAATATGATTGGTATGATATTAATGGCCCGTTTCGTCACTTACAGATAAAATTTATCTGACAGATATTTTATACCTTTCACTGTCTAATCAAACGTCATGTTTTATGAAATAGACAGGTTTATTTATCTGCCAGTTAAATTTTATTTGTAAGTGGCGAAACGTGCCCTATTATTCGTACTTCGTACCCAATAACAATAATTGAGAAAACTAAACTAGTTTGCTAAAAAATAAATATGTTTAATCGTCACAAAAACCAATGGAATGTAAACTTAAATACGTTGTTTCATAATCTAGAGTAGGGATGGCCAACTTTATTAGGCTGTGGCCCCAGTAGGCAAACTGTTAGCGGCCGACTGAGTGAGCCGCAAATTTGTGGCGAGCTGAAAGAGTTAGCTGCAAACTCAAACCAATGAAATCACTTGTTTTGGTGGGAGTCGGCCGCTGTCTGAGATATTCAGCGCGCGTAACGCTGCAAACTGCGTACAGTGACCGAAAACTAGCTGACTGTGGACACTCCATTAAAAATATATGGAAAGGAAGGGCATACTAAATCGATACGCCGCAAACTAGTCAGCCGCTAACAGTTTGCCTACTGGGGCCAAGGCCTTAAACCCAAGATCTCCTGTTTACTATTGAATCCCTGTGCGATCTACCAATTACATACCTATTGAAATCTTAAATGAAACAGCACAGTTCAGTATGCATCATGTAGTATTTGTTATTTTAATAAGAGAGAAAAGATAAATGTGCAAATTATTCATAGTAATTAGGTACTTTTAAACTTTATATTAGTGTGAGTATTGCGTCTGGGCATCTTGCACTAGTTTAGATGCGGGGTTTGGTTTACGTATTTATATATTTTTTGTCGTGCCACGATCTACTGGAATAACAGTCGCGATCGACCGTTTGGCCATCCCTGATCTAGAGCTTTATGTTACTTACAATTGATAAGCTTCCATGAGAGATAAGGCGGCGGGTTGTAGAGACGCGGCGACTTCGGCCGGCGGTTTCTGCAACAGTGCTTCAACTTCCTCCGCGCTTCGGTTCAGTATCACACTCATTGTTTGTACGCTAGCTGATACTGCTTCTTCGAATCCACATTCCGCTAGGTATAATACTGTCATCTGTGTGGATAAGATTGCTGTTCAGACGGAGGAATAAAGGCCACGGTATATGGTAAGGAAGGATCTATCATTACGAACCGACGGATCCATAAGTGTATGAAAGATCGGAAAAAAATTGGTCTTGAAATACGCTATCGACCCGCATCGTAAGGATCGATCGTACTGTAGGTTATATGAGACGGGGCCCGCCCTTATGAGGCCGAGTATCTGTTAGTATTAGTACGGGCAATTTGCTTACGTGGGATCAATCTATTTCTAGCATTAGTCTATTAATCTCTCGTGTGTTTCAGCCATCGGTGGGACTTCAATCACTTTAATCAAGCTTATTAGTAACGCGGCGTCAGTCAACACGTACGCATGCGCATAATTACTGACGCGTTGTCTGACGCCGCGTTGCTAACGCTCAGTTCGAAAGGGGTCCTATAATATTCCATAGCGCACGATCTGTCGCTCTGTCGCCGGCGTCTGTGACGGGGCGTGCCTGACACAACAGACGCTAAGTTCCAACGTCTACCATAAGTGTGTAGTATAGAGTGAGTACAAACCGCAGCAACATTATGTTCCCCGGCGGCGGCGGCGGTGCGCGCGACTGTGGCGAGCTGCGCGGCGGGCGCCACGCCCACCGCGTCGCCGCGCCGCAGCCGCTGCAGCGCCTCCGACACCGCCTCCCACTCTGCAGCACTCTTCTCTTGCACGTCCGAGCACAGCGAAATTATATCCGCTAGAGCCGTTGCTGATAACCTAGTATTTCATTGCATATTTTAATACAATTCCTTTATTATAAAACGTCAAGTCAAGAGTACCCTAAACCCACAGCTGCTGCTGCCCAAAGCTGCTGCAACTTTCAGTTACCCTAAAACGACGGTCATATTTGTGGTAACTGATGAGTGTGGATTTACTTTTAAACTACTTCATAATTTATAATACCTATGGTGTGCTAATAAACATTTGAATTTGAAGTGTGTTTGGATCGTAGCAAGTGGAAAGAAGCGGTCTCTGCCTACCCCAATGGGAGAGAGGCGTGACGGATATGTATGTATATGGACGACCTTTGATGCAGCAATAAATAAGAAAAATCGTATTTCGAAAGTTTTCGACGCAAGTTCTTAAATATTTGTTTAAATTCATCTTGTCTTAAAAACATTCGGGAATGGATGGGAATTACTAACATAGAACGAGTGTTCCGGGTGACAAGGAATAAGGATGCATTCAGCGAGCTGACGGCAGGCCTCCAACTTTAGAAGAAGGAGATTCATTTTACATCTAACATAATCACATGACCCCTTTATTACAAAACGAGTTTTATTTATAGTCTTAAAACTAACTAAAATAAATGACGTTTCGGCTATAGACAGAACGTCAATTAATGACATTAGTCCAAGAACTAATTTAAAACGCGTTTTGTAATAACAGGGTTAGTATTAAAAAAAAAAACAATTGACTTACTTGAGTTGCACTGGCGACCTTAAATCTTTAGTTTCTTCAAGCTCTTCGGCCATTTTACCGAATTTAAGAATGTCAACGGCTGCATTGCGCATTTTAGTTTTTACATCTTCCTCTGGAAGTTAAAAAAAACTTTTTTTAATCTCTTTTGTTTCATTGAAGGAAAGGAAAAACAAACAAGTATTTTAACTTAGGGCTGTCGTACATGGTCTGCTTCAAGCAGTTGAAATCCGGCTTTTTGAAAACACGTGGTGGTATTCGCTGCCATACACGCGATTGCTCGAGCAGTTGCTTCAATGGTGTACCGCGCGGTCGCGGCTTCGGGTCGGCAGTCGGGTCTTAACTCCTTGAAGCAGTCCATGTACGGGAGCCTTTGACTTAATTTAGGTATTTTACTGCAAGTGACTTTAGAGCAAATAAATTTAACCTAAAACGTCAATGTTCAATATCATACCTTGATACTGGTAGCAGCTGCACATAGCAGAGAGCAGTCGTTCGACTAGTCGCACCCTTTTGGCGTGTCCGAAGATCACCAATTGCGACCACGCCTGCGCGAGACGCTCGCCGGCCCCGCCCACTTCTAGGGTCTTTATTATCTAGGGAATTTGGTTTAATATAAGGAGGTGCCATACCGTCTGGATCTGCGTGCCTGGTCTGGCGCAAAATGGCTACCTTTTTGTATGGAATTTCTTATCGTTTGACAGGTCATCTACCAAGAAAACTATGAAAAACTTGCGCCAACCTTGGCACGCTGTCATAAACTCATTTGTATACGAAAAAAATGGGTTTAATATGCACTTTAGTAAAATGTAAATGACTAGAAAAGCATTAGCATCTGTCTATGGAATTACGTTTTAAGCACTTCAGCAAATATGAATGACTAGTGGTTGTCCGCGACTTTGTAGGCATTTACCGTCATATCTTGGAAGAAAAACATGATATCTCAAAATAATATAGCCTATGTGTTACCACAGATTACCTAATAGTTACTACGTAACAGATACTTCACTCAGAAGAAAATATCCAATACCTACTGCTTTAACAGTGCGTAATAGCCCAACTGTCACGTCAGAAACCACTGCGTGCTAAAATGTGCCTAAATACTCAAGCGTATAGTTGAGATTGCTTCGCACCCCACGAATCCGTAAAAATCGCGGGGCTGCCTCTTCGATAAAATTAAATTAACAAAACGTTTTTTGACTAAGTTATTGAGAACTATAAATATGTTCCGACTTATATGGGGCAGTTTAAAATTGTATCGTTTTTAATATATTTATTTTTAACCTGTTTTTATTTTTAATTTTTAATGCTTTTTTATCTTTCTGAATTCTCGGTTATTATTATGTTTTTAATTAAAAAAACGTAATTATTAAAAAATATAAACATTCAAAACAAACAAAAAAACGAATGGATCTATCAAAATTTGAACAACGTGCGAGCGCTTCGCTTTGACAGCCGCGCTTCGCTTGGTCCGCAAGCGGCCCGCTGAGCGGTAGGTATTTATAGCGCGCAAGTACATAGAGTGACGGAGGCCTGGTGTTACTCTGATATGCAAGCTACAATATTGTGAAGTTTCATTAAAATCTATTTAGCTGTTTTTGCGTGAAAGAGTAACAAACATCCCTACAACCATCCATAGGCACAAACATTGACATTTATAATAATAGGTCTTTACCTATGAAATTGCCGTTTTACAGTACTGGCCATTTCAATTAAAAATATTTTTTGTTTAGCTAAGAATTCTAATTTCAAATTAATTTCATTTTAAAAATATGGAATTCTTTGTCCAAAAACAGTCATTTGTTTATTGGTTAGTGTTACATTTTCATTGCATTTCAATCATTTTCGTCAACATGGATACGTTACAAATTCGAGTAATTATGGAATATGAGTTCCGTCGTGGCAGCAACGCGGCACAAGCGGCTCGTAACATCAACGACGTGTACGGAGCTAACACTACAAACCAACGAACCACTAGTTATTGGTTTGCTCGCTTCCGTTCTGGAAATTTCGACCTGAAAAATTAACCCCGCGGTCGTCCGAAGACTTTGGTCGATGCAGACGAATTGAAGGCGATCGTGGAAGCTGATGATACTCAATCTACGGCTGAATTAGCAGCAGCTTTCGACGTTAGCATCAAAACAATATTGGTCCATTTGCGTCAAATTGGCAAGGTAAAAAAGCTTGACAAATGGGTGCCCCACGAACTCAATGATCGCCAGCGCCAAGTACGCGTCGAGACGTGCCGTGCATTGCTCAACAGACACACAAATGAAGGAATTTTGAACCGCATTGTCACCTGTGATGAAAAATGGATTCTGTTTGATAACCGTAAGCGCTCAGCAAGTTGGTTGGATCCTGGTTCAGCACCTAAACAATGCCCTAAACGAAAACTTACCCCTAAAAAGGTGATGGTTACTGTTTGGTGGTCTAGCACCGGTGTGATTCATCACAGCTTCTTACCAAATGGGGAGAGTATTACTGCAGATGTGTACTGTAAAGAATTGAACACAATGATGGAGAAGCTGGCACGTCTCCGACCAGCATTGGTCAATCGCTCGTCTCCGCTGCTCCTGCACGACAACGCGCGGCCTCATACCGCACAAATGACGGTCTCCAAGTTGCAAGAACTGGGGTTGGAAGCTCTCCCTCATCCACCGTACTCACTGGACCTTGCCCCTACAGACTACTACTTTTTCCAGAATTTGGATAACTTCTTGACTGGAAAAAGTTCAATAACCAAGAGGCAGTTCAAAACGCCTTTGAAGAATTTGTTGCCTCTCGTCCAGCTGATTTCTTTAAGTAGGGCATTAATAAACTGCCACTGCGTTGGCAAAGATGCATTGATTGTATGGGTAATTAAATTACTTCACTTAATACAAATAAAAATTATATGAAAAAAAATCGTTTGAATTTTTTCATACAAAACGGCAATTTCATAGGTAAAGACCTAATATTAGTAGAATGTCGAGGTACGACATTCATTATAGATAAATAAATTATTCAATTAATAAATAAATACCTCTTCCATAACAGACGGTTCGGGGACGTAAATGTTAGGCACCAATGTGTCCAATAGTTGCGTCGTCCTTTCAAATGGAGCATGTCTGAAATTATGTACAAAAATTTATACCTTAGGTACCTATAGGTACTGATAACAAAATAATTTATCTATTTTTGAAGACTTTATTATTGACAATATTATAAAAATAAAGAGACAGTACGCTAGATAGGTCAGATTGGCATCATTGGCAAATGCTTCACCTTACATATAATGATAATGATAGAGACGACTTTTCTATTTCAGTTGTTACATACATACATATCTGTCACGCCTCTCTCCCATCGGTGCAGTCAGAGTGCACTTCCCTCCACTTGCTACAATCCAAACACACTTCTTTTGCCTTCTTCTTTAGCGTTTCAGATGTTATTAATGTAAATTTATACTTAGGCACGGTTTTAAAATAGTCAGATTAAATGTAACTGACAGATAAACCTATGTCTAATTCATTAAAAATGACGATTTAGACAGTGACAGGTATAAAATATACCTAGGAATACATTTTAACTGACAATTGAAAAAACCAGTCTTTAGTGCCTTTTTCAACACTTATAGATAAAATTTAATTGACAGATAAACCTATGTCTATTTCATTAAACCTGATGTTTTAGACAGAGACAGGTACAATATATCTGTCAGATAAATTTGTCTGCAGTTAAAATCTGTGGACGGTGAAACAGTAAGTCAGTGAATTAACAAGTAAAAAAGTTAGTTATTTACCTGCAAGCAACTGTGACGTAATGCCTGTAATAAATGCTCTCTTTGTACGCATCTCCTACAAACTTATAATTATCTCCTTTCATTAACAAGGCGTGTACTCTCTCTGCCATGTTTATGTCCTAGGAATAAAAAAAAATACATTTTTTGTTTATAATTTAAGGCTGTTTTCTTTGCATTAAAAATACATTTTTTAATTTAATTTGCATAGTCCAGTGTTAGGTTTTATAGTGTGTAGAGTTGCAAGTTCAGTATTTGATTTTATAGTATAGAATAGAGGATTGCTTGCAAACATGAAAACACCTGCTAGCTTAGCATGGCACTCCGTGACAAGACGTTGTCATGCGTTTGTCACGCTTACGTCTCTGTCTATAGTTTTAAATGTGATAAGGACAGCATGCGTGAGATAATTGTCGCGGCACGCCGTGCTAAGCCTCCTGATCTGAGCCTTAGTATATGCACAGTGCCATTATTCTGGCATATACTTTCCTTATCTCATTTAAATTTTTGGACAGATGTGAGCGTGAAAAAACTGTGGCAAAACCTTGTCACAGCGGTTTTCACGTCGAGTATGGTTAGCCTATATTATCCCTCTATAATATCCCCTATAATATGTCCCCTATAATATCCCTCATTAATGTGGGAAGGAGACAGGAGAAGGAAGCGGAAGTGACGGATGAAGGAAGCGGAAGTTATGGATGAATGAAAAGGATGCATGCTAAGGAGTAAGAGAGTGAGGGTTGTTGATTGGTAACTATGGGACGGGGATGAATGGCGGATTTGGTTGTGGTTAGGGTCTTATTTGAAAATATAAATTTAAATTAATTAATAATAGTATTTTTACTTTCACAAAGTGGGGGCTCGTCCGGGATATGAAAACGACAACGGGGGAAGACGACGACGTATAAAGACGGAAGACGAAGAACTACAACATTACCACCGCCATTACGAACGACGATCTAAAATCTAAGACGGAAAGACGATTAACGATTAACGAACTAAGAACGAAGACGACCTTAAGAAGAAAAACCATGGCTACGACTACGAGCGAACAAAGTACGACGATGGCTGCATTATTTCTAGACGGAATCACAAAGTTCAGCGGCGACGAAACCGAATCATCTATAAAATGGGCAGAGGATCTGGAGGACAACGCTGCGATATTCGGCTGGACCGCTCAGCAGAAGCTTATTTATGCACGCCGATCCTTGGTTGGCACCGCTGGACTATGGCTAAGAAGTGAAAAAGTTTTTAAGACATACGAAGAGCTAAAGACTGCATTATTAAAGGAGTTCCCGGACGCGATCAATATCAAAAAAATTCACGAAATGATGGCTGCTCGACGAAAAAAAAGAAGTGAGACATTTTACGAATACATGTTAATAATGAAGGAGTTGGGGCACAAGGGGAAGTTTCCCGATTATGTTACTATACAGTACATCATAGATGGAATCGTCGACCATGAGCCTAACAAAGCGATCTTATACGGGTCTAGCACGTTTCCTGTGTTAAAAGAACGATTGCAGTTGTACGAAAAGATGAAGACTAAAATGGCTACGAGTGAACCTCAAGTTAGGAAGAGCAAACCTCAACTGCCGCAAAGACCTAACAGATGTTACAATTGTGGCGATATGGACCATGTTGCTAGCAAATGCATAAAAGGAGTCAAGTGTTTTCGCTGCAACAATTACGGGCATATAGGAACGCAGTGCACTGGAAATAATAAGCCAACAACGTCGGATCAGTCGGTAAAACAGCACCAAAAAGCATGGATTTCTGGCAGTTCTGCTGCAACTGCTCCGTCGGTAAAACTGCGCACAGCGAATTTCAACATGGACGTGACAGACGACAGTTGTGACAGCCAAAAGTCAATCAGAGGAAATGAAGTTATGCAAGTTGAAAAAAATGTAAACAAAGCAAGAAATTCCTCTTCGAAGCCGATGATTACAGTAAAAATTAATGAATTATCAGTGGACGCGCTTATAGATTCCGGCAGTGACTTTAATTTGATAACGTACGAGTGTTTTGCTGCTGTTGGAACGGAAAAATGCGAAGATAACCTATGTTTGACCGGACTTGGACGTACCGTGGTCAATTCAATGGGAAAAGTATTTCTGGACATTACAATCGACGGGAAGAACTACAAGGACGTGTTATTTCATATAGTGACTAAAGACGTTATGCCTTTTGATATGATTTTAGGCCAAGAATTACTTCAAAAAATTACCGTTATTATGAGTGGCTATAAAGTAAAGTTTTTGCCTGAAAGTGATGAATGGATGTCTAAGTTGTGTTGTTTTTCAGATTTACCAGTAGAAGTGGAACATATTGTCAATCCTGCGGTTAGAGAGAAAGTCATTCAGTGTGTTGAAGATTATAATCCAATCCAAATTAAAGACGCTCCCATCGAGTTGAAGATTGTTTTGAAAGACATTCCTGTAGCTCAAAGACCACGACGTTTGTCTTTGATGGAACAAAAAGTTGTTGAACAGCAGGTAAAGGAGTGGCTAGACGACGGAGTGATCCAAGTAAGTTTCTCTGAGTATTCAAGTCTTTTGCTAACGTCTTATTTTAGAAAGTACATTGAAAACTATGCCTTGATATCAAAGCCGCTCACAGATTTATTAAAGAAGGAAAAAGAATTTGTATTTGAAGACGAACAAAGACGAGCATTTAATATTTTAAAGGAGAGTTTGGCATCAAGTCCTGTTTTAAAGAGCTTTAATCCAAAGTTGAAGACTGAGTTGCACACTGACGCATCAAGTGTTGCTTATTCTGCTATACTCATGCAATATCATCCAAATACAGGACTCCACCCAGTTCATTACATGAGCAGAAAGACGAGTGATGCTCAGTCGAGACATTCAAGCTATGAGCTGGAGGCCACTGCTATCATTGAAGGCATCACAGCTATTAAGGAGATTCTACGAGAAAAGACGTATAAAGACTGTTGGACACAGAACGACATTCTATTTAAAGGAGATAAGCTACTAGTTATACCCAAGACGATGGAAAAAGAAATAATCAAACAGATGCATAGTAATGGACATTTTTCTAAGAAGAAGATGAAGGAAGTGATAGACAGAGATTATTACATAACAGGATTAAATAAGAAAAGGAAAGCTGGACAGATTGACAATGGTTGATGTTTTTGCTAGGTTTGTTTTTATAAGTTTCTACTTGATTATTTTAATTTTTGTTTGTTGCAGAAGGAGAAGTAGTTTTAGTTTTATTTGATACTTTGTGAGCCATTAAATTAAAGTTTAAAGTTTATTTTTGTTAAGTTTAAGGAAGTTTGCATGATTTTGTTTTGTGTTTGTTTTATGACTATAAATTCTTTTCAAGAGGCATAGCGTTAGATGGTTATCTAAACTTCAAATGTTTTGGGGTTGTGTATTTTTCTATAAGATGTTTTGTTTAAGGTGTTAAGTTGTTTAAGGTGTTAGTCTAGATAAAGTTGTTAGGTATGAGTGAGTATGAAGAGTGTTTGTGAGACGTATTATGTTGAAAGAGGAAACATTGTGGAAGCGTTGACGAATGTCTGAGGACAGACATTGTATCAGGACGGCCGAGTGTGGGAAGGAGACAGGAGAAGGAAGCGGAAGTGACGGATGAAGGAAGCGGAAGTTATGGATGAATGAAAAGGATGCATGCTAAGGAGTAAGAGAGTGAGGGTTGTTGATTGGTAACTATGGGACGGGGATGAATGGCGGATTTGGTTGTGGTTAGGGTCTTATTTGAAAATATAAATTTAAATTAATTAATAATAGTATTTTTACTTTCACATTAATGACAAGATAATAATGTACTCGTAAAATAAAGTATTTATGTAAAATTATATCAGTTTTACCTGTAAATGATCACTGCACACCCCCATAGCCGTTATAAAGAAGTTTGTGTCAGTAGCCGCTCTGGCTTGCAAAGTCTCCCTTTTTTCCAAATCATTTAATATTGTTGATAGTATATCTATACGGGGCCCTCCTGTAATAAAAATGTTTTATTTTATACATAAGTAGGTACATACATATTCGTCACGCCTTTTTCTCATCGGTGTAGGCAGAGAGCACTTCCCTCCACTTGCTAAGATTCAAATACACTCCTGTCGCTTCATCCATATTCATCAGTCGCCTCATACATGCACGTCGGTTTAGGCTACTCCTGACTTGGCCTTTCCCTAACAAGTCCCCGATTTGGTAGAGTGGAAGGAAATGTTGTGAGGGGAAGGCCAAGGCGCCGTTCAAGTATTACGTAAGCAGATTTATTACAATTATTTACCCCCCCATCCCCCTTGTCAGCAAAAGTAAGCAAAGCTCTTACCCCCTCCCCCATGCTTACGTAAACATTTTTCAATTAATATATTGTTTTTTTAAATATTATAATTATAATTTTAAAAATAAGAAAATACTCGGTTCTAAAGCGAGTGCCTAAACGTATGCATTATTTGCGGGAATCCCCGAAAATGCGTTTCGTTTTCAAGCAAAGACAATGTGAGGGTTGCCATTCGTGTAAAAAAGTAAATAACTACCGATGACGTAATCATCATCTAGACTCCCCTACCCCCCATGTCATCCAAAATAAGCAAAGCAAAGACACCCCCGCCCCCCCATAGTGCTTACGTAATACTTGAACGGCCCCCAAGACGAACGTATCTCAGAACAACAATATTTGGATCCTAAGGGACCGTTTCACTATTTAAAGATAAAAATCTAACAGATATTTTATACTTGTCTCTATCTAAAACGTCATGTTTGTGCTTTGACGGTACCTTCTTATTATATTTCTATCTGTGAGAACCTGTAATTGGCTCGTTTGTTAATTTATAATTTTCTAATGTATTTAATGTGGCTGTTGGTTTTCCAATAAATAAATAGATAGTTTTATCTGTCAGTTAAATTTTATCTTTAGGTGATGAAAGGTACTTACTCTCTTTACAGTAAAGACAGAGGAGGTAGTAATAGTCGGATAAGCCAGGCTCTATTCCGAGTTGTTGGAACTCGACGACGATTTGCGAGGCAAGGGTTTGAAGCACGCTGCCGCCGCCCCATACGGACAATGAACGTAGGCAAGATGTCAAAGTATCCTGGTTAGGTGATATGCCCTGTAAAATAGCACAAAAATAAATAGATCAAAAATTGAAGGAATATGAGGTAAGTTATAAGGTAGGTAGGTGTATAAACTATTAATTATTGATGATCGATATATTATTATGTCAATTGCTATGTATGAATTATAAAATAAAAAGTCAGAAATTGAAGATCTACCTATTGATGAACGATATATTTCAATTGCTTTGTATATTTGCCTACAAAACACAGATAGTTTGAATAAAGAGTTCAACAATTGTAACAACTTAACACTTAAGTTTTTTTTATTCAATCATCCCATATAGTATAATAAGGATGTAAAGGATGAAGGTAGTTAAGACTCAAATAACAGCACAAGATAAGTAAAAGATCGAAAAATGCTAGAAAGGCCCATTTTCTTATGTCACAAATTGATAGAGCAGTTCATGAAGTCAAAATTTCATACAAGAAATAAACAATTGATTTCTATTTTCGAATAACAGCCTTAAATAAAACTATTTAATCTTATTTTCAATACCTGTTCATTCATTTCCCTTAATAAATCCTTTAATGCATCAACTCGTAGCATAGTGCCCTCTTTAAGGTATCCCACACAGCTTATAAGAGAATTATACACGATTGTTGATAGTGGAATACCTTTTTCTACAGCTTCGTGAGCCAGCATATGTGCTCTTTCAGCCTGTGAATACAAAATAAGTAGGTCAGCAATAAAATCTTACAGCCAGTTGTCATTTCACCACTTCCAAAATGTTCATATCTGTTAAGGTTTAAAACGTAATGTTTTTTGAAATAGATATAGATTTATCTGTCAGTTAAATTTTATCTGTAATTGGTGAAAGGAGTCTTTAATCTAGTTTAAATAGACCTAATAACAGTAATAACTAACCTGATAGTATTTTGCCATGCCTTGAATTATACTGCAATATGCTTCGGAAGTTTTAGGTTCCATGGATGTAAATATTTGATCAGCAAGGCCGCCGAGTCTGAGAAAGGGTTTAGTAATTAATTAAGTTTTTTTAAATTTATTTTTATGGCCCTTGTTGTCCCACTGCTGGGCAAAAGCCTCCCCTATGCTTCTCCACACATTTCTGTTGGTGGTGGTTTCCCACATTAACAACGACCATACTATGATATTATGATTATGACTAGAGCCTACTTTGTTATTCTGATGTATAAGCTACAATATTGCCAAGTTTATTTGCATGAATTAGTATTTGCATGAAAGAGTAACATCCATCCATCGGCACATACATTGACATTTATAATAATAGTAGGATGTAAATGTTACCTCCAAGTGGTAGTCTGTCTCTCTCTAGTGTTAGCAGAGAACCACCTCTCTTCTAACCATTCCATAGAATCAGGTTCCTTTTCATTATAAAAACATACAAGCTGCAAGAATGCCAGCTTCAGTTCCTCATTCACACCTTCAGACCCACCAAGGAGCTGGTACACTTTTATAGAATCTTCTAGGAGAGCATTTTTAATTGTATATTTTAAGTCTTCTTCGGTAACCTAGAAATATGAAATGTTAAGAATTCTTAGTACAAAGAAAATAATGTAGTTATTCATAAGTAGGTATTTCAGACAGAGAATCCTGAATGGGTAGTTAAATTTTTTGTGAAGTAACTGTTCACGCTACATATTGACTTACTTACCTTTAATGACTATATGTATACCTCTATACCTATACTTATACATATTGCTATATAGAAACAAAATATTTTTTTAAATAAGAAATCTATATCATCTTTCAGTACCTAGTTCACTGAAAGGCATGAATTTCAGTTTAATTTAAGCTAATAATTTGATATAAAGAATTAAAATTATTTTTTTACAAATAAGAAATCTATATCACTTTTCAGTAGGTACTTAATTCACCGAAAGGCATGCATTTCAGTTTATGTTTAGCTTAAAATATTAATAAATTAGTCACTTACCTTACTTTCATCATTATAAATAGGTTTAGGTAAGAAAGCTTCAATTTTTGGGTCAGCATTAAAATATGGAGTCTTAAGTTTCTCTGGTGGGTGCCACTCTCTTGTATTAAATAGCTCGGCATGTTCATCTCTAATCCACGCTGCTGCTTTACGACCGGCCTCTGCGGATAGTGCGTAGGCTCTCTTACGGTAGTTTGAAAGAGGTATCAAATATGGATCGTCATGATATCTGAAATCAATTTTTAGATAATAACCTTACCTACCTACTCTTTTATTTCTCAGGGTTTATGAAAGACTGCTTACTTATAATGAGCAGCTGTTGGATCTGGACCTACAGTAGCGGCTAACGCCTGAAGAATGTCCGTAGGCCCCCTTCGTATACGCGGTGGAGGCGAAATACCGTCAACAGAACTGCTCACTTGGGGCAACTTCTGTCCCTCTATCGAAGTCACTGACCGACACAAGCACGCAATTCTCGCCCATCGCCTAAACATAAAGAAAGTTGAAATTTAAACACTAAGATTGTTGCATTTCGACAAATTTAATTTAACAAATATTATGCAAATTAATGACTTACTTCGGTAAAACTATGCTCGAGTACATTTATGTAGAACTGTTATTGCTGTCTTTTTGATTTAAGATTCTTTTTTATTTAGTAAAATACCGATTTTACCTAAAATTCTAACCTCAAACACTTCTCAAATAATAAACACGGACCATATAATATAATTTAGATTTTGTAGGTTATCTGTCACTGTCACTGCTTTTTTTAAAATTCTGTCATTGGTTCTCGTACTTATTCTGCCATTGACATGTCTTCATAATTTTTTTTTTTTTATATTGGCGTCACATAAATATTTATCTGCTTGTGAATAAGGATTTTTTTTTATTGGCTTTCATGCTAGGTGCATATTTAGCCAATAAGGATAATTATGATTAAGACTTATCTAACAAAACAGAAAGAAATAGAAAGAAAAAAAAAAAGAGCGGTGCTCTCTGTTGCCTTATGGTTGTTCTTCGATTGAAGAATGCTCTTGAAATAGCAATTTATCGCAGATCTAGCTGGCGCAAAGATGATAGGTAGATAGATATCTATTTGCGGACTTGTTTTTGTAGGTAATAAAAAGTATTTTGTTTTAAAATTAACGTTTATTAAATCTTGACCACAAACAATAACATTCATTAAGTACCTACCTAATTATTCGAATATACCAATTTTACCAACATTGCTTAAATTTCTAGGGTAGATTAAAAAGTTAATCATGAAAGTAAACAAAAAGTCCTTATAAATTGTAGGTACTTACTTTATTTGGTATCTTAAAATTATGAAAGCTCTATGTTTAACATACCTACTGTTATTACAGTCCTAGAATACTAACTAAATAATAGGTACCTACCTACCTTAATATTATATTAGTTAACTGCGAAATAATGTTTTCTGGGTGGGTCTCTACCAAATTGGATAAGTAAGGATAAGGTAAATCTAATAATCAATTGCTTACATTAAAAAGTGTTATACCTATTTAAACAATCAAATAATTAGTAATACAGTACATAAACAAGATAACAAAAGTGTTAATTGAACAAAAACAAAAGAACTTCTGTTTCCTTGCGGCGTTTTAGTAGAACTAGAGCCAACATTCACTGCATTTGATTCAGTTTGAGTAATTATAGGACTGCTACTAAGTGTCGTTGTTGAGACAGGCTTTTCCAAAGCTTTAGGACAAACATATAAATTATCCGCCACACAAGTCTCTTGCATCGGATCGAAGACCGTATTTGCAGGACAATCGACAAGTCTCGCGCTGATAGTCGACAATGTTTGTATACAAGCGATATATGATGTGCACTGTACTGAATTAGGGTCGGGAAAGTAGCCTATATCATTACAATTGAACTGGGGGTAGCAGTAGTAGCTGGTAGCATTCGTGCATTGATTGTCGAAGTGGTTGTAGATGAAATGCGCGGGACAGGCGAGGTCGTATTGGTAAAAGGTGCTACCGATTGCTATGCACGTAGTATAACCACGGCAGCCCTCCACGTTCTCATTTGGGAATCTTCCACTCGACGTACACTGTGTGCTGACGCCATGGCCTAAGCCCTGTAATTGAAAAATGTGTTATCTATCATGTCAGTTATTCATAATTATGATTTGTTTGCATAAGAAGTTTATTGATGCGGAAAGGAGCTAACACCTTGATATTTGATGATTTTTCATCTAGTCTCTAAGACTAGATGAAAATATCTTTAAGGTACCTATGTGGCGTATAAATACTTTTTATGTAAATAAATACTATTTAGACTTTTAAAAAGAAATTTTAAATTTTTCGTTCTTGACGTTTTTGTTTTGTATTGTAATGAAAATTTCTTTTTAAAAGTCTAAATAGTATTTATTTACATAAAAAGTATTTATACGCTACACCTATCCAGTCACTATTTTGATAGTTAAGACATGTTACAGCCTTTATTAACCTACTAATATTATAAATGTCAATGTTTGTGCCGATGGATGGATCTCTTTCACGCAAAAACTACTGAATAGATTTTGATGAAACTCGGCAATATTGTAGCTTATACATTAGAGTAACACATAGGCTATATATATTATTTTAAGATATCATGACTTTTTTTCAAGATATGACGATAAATGCGTACGAAATCGTGGGCAGCCTATAGTACTAAATAAAAGACTAGAGAACATGTCTAATCTACCAAAATTAGGCCTCACTGACCTAATTCTAGGGAAATACTTGTCTTTTCATCTTCCTCGACTTAAGGTCCTAGGGCAACTATAAATGGCTTCTATTCGTTGCATCGCCATTATTTCAATGGCGAGGCGACTCTTTCTATCTATTAAGCTTGGAACATTAAATTGTAGGTAATTTTATCTTTATCTTATAGTTAGATAAGTAACTTATTTAGTTACCTTAGTCACTTGCGTACCTACCTATCTACATAATAAAGTATCCTTTAATAAAAAAATAAGAATTGTAAATAGTGTCTGAACAAAAAAATATTTACCAATCTATTGCCTATTATTTAGGTACGAGTATTCAAATCAAAATTAGAGTTATTTATTTGTTTTATGACTTTATATAAACACAACATAACTAATTGCCAATAGGTAAAAAGTTTGGCAGGTACACTACTAAATTAAAACTCACAATTAAACATAAAGCAATCCAGAAAAACATCTCGTTCCACTGTAATTTCGATGTAAACTAAATAATGAGACAAGCGCGCACAATTTTATCAACAGATTTATCCGTGTTAGATGTGCATTAGTTATTTTATAGCTACTACATGTTTTTTACTCGTTTATAATTCTCTTTCATATCTTACGAGATAAAAACGGAAACTGAGGAATCCTTAGGAAAGTGAATTGTATTCGGATTGCAGTAGCTTATCGATATTTATGAATATCAAAAAGATTACTTAAAGATGAGAAAGAGTTAGGTATACTTAGATAAAACTATAAAAAGTATAATTAACGAGGATATCCTTAATGAAAGTTGCATAAAGATCAAGATAATCCTCAAAGCCATATACCTATAGCACGTCTTAAACCTTATCGTACTTAGATGAGGGTATAAAACCGCTGAATCAAATAACTGCTAATTATTACAAAATGGAGACCAAGATAGGAATAATTGCGTTTCTTGTAAGTTTTAAACTTAACAACGCTAGAAATTCCGCTTTTTTATATTGAATAGACTCAATTAATTAGACTATGGTTAGACTCAATTAATTGCAAAAGAATCACAAATAACTAAAGCTTTTAAACGTTCTAGGTCATATGTGGAGCATGGACAGCTTATGGTGCTGAAAACTGCTCCGACACTGAAGCCACTTCCAATTCAACTTGTACAGATGACACTACGACTACGGAATCAGAAACTACAACGACCGATGTAACTACTACAGAATCCAACACTACTACTACAGAAACGAGTACAACAACAACTGAATCTGATACTACGACAACTGATGCTATTGCTACAGAGTCCGACACTACTACAACAGAATCGAGTACAACAACAACAGAGTCTGATACTACAACAACTGATGCTACAACAACCGATGCTACAACAACTGATGCTACAACAACTGATGCTACAACAACAGATGCTACAACAACCGATGCTACAACAACCGATGCTACAACAACCGATGCTACAACAACCGATGCTACAACAACCGATGCTACAACAACCGATGCTACAACAACAGATGCTACAACAACCGATACTACAACAACAGATGCTACAACAACTGATGCTACAACAACCGATGCTACAACAACCGATGCTACAACAACAGATGCTACAACAACCGATGCTACAACAACCGATGCTACAACAACCGATGCTACAACAACCGATGCTATAACAACCGATGCTACAACAACAGATGCTACAACAACCGATGCTATAACAACAGATGCTACAACAACCGATGCTACAACAACCGATGCTATAACAACCGATGCTACAACAACAGATGCTACTACAACCGATGCTACAACAACCGATGCTACAACAACCGATGCTACAACAACCGATGCTACAACAACAGATGCTATAACAACCGATGCTACAACAACAGATGCTACTACAACCGATGCTACAACAACCGATGCTACTATTACAGAGTCTGACACTACTACTACAGAATCAACCACAACAACTGAAGCAACTTTTACTTGTACATCAGCTGGTAGATTCGCTACCGAAGATTCTTCTTGTGACAGTTACTATCTATGTGTTAAATTGTCTGATGGATCGTATACCCAGATAAAGTATTCATGTCCAACTGGATCTTATTTCAATCCATCAACTAAGCTGTGTTCGGGTAGCTATAGTTGTAGTACTGAAACGACTACAGCATCGTCAGAATCAGACTTCACATGTACATCAGCTGGTCGTTTTGCGAATACTGACGACTCTACATGTGAAACATATTATTTTTGTGTCGCATATTCAGACGGATCCTATGCCAAATATGAATACACATGTCCTTCCGGATCCTACTTTAATCCTACGAAGAACATTTGTTCTAGTACTTATGTTTGTACAAGCTCTTGATTGATTAAAAAAGGGATTTGATACTGTGAAAAGTTTTCTATGTAGTTAACTACTTGTATTTTAAATGTTTATTTCGAATATTCCTGTTTCAAAATATCCCACAAATAACCTAACCTTTTTATTAAAAAATACCCGACTGCGTTGAAAACATACGATTTTTTTATTTTGATGTACCCAGTGTGTCACAGTATCACATACGAATTTAACGACACCTCTTAAGCTAAAATCCATTAAGCCGTTCAGGCTGTAAAGCGTGACAAAGAATATACATACTCTTAAAAAACATAACCCTCCTTCTGGCGAAGTCGGGTAAATAATAGGTTGGGGAAAAAGTCTTTTCGCATATAGTATGTATGAACTTGTATTAAAATCTCTTTGGCTATACCATTTGTATCTGGCTGGTTTTGGTATCATTAAAAAGTTTTAATTTTAAAGAAGGCACTTCCAAATTCAAATTAGGAATTTGTGTGATTTTCATTTGTTATTGTTGTTGTTAAAATGAGTGAATCTAAAGAAGAAATTCGATACATTTTAAAATTTTACTATAAAAAAGGTAAAAATGCAACTCAAGCCGCGAAAAAAATTTGTGATGTTTATGGACCTAATGCAGTATCTGTGAGAGTAGCGCAAGTTTGGTTTAAGCGTTTTCAAGCCGGAAATTTTGATATCAAAGATGCATCTCGCTCTGGTCGCCCTGTTACGGACAAAATTGATGCCATTTTTGAAAAAGTGGAGCAAGATCGGCATATTAGTAGTTACGATGTAGCTGAAGAACTGGCAATTGACCACAAAACGGTTTTGACTCATTTGAATAAAGCTGGGTACACTAAAAAGCTCGATATTTGGGTGCCTCATGAGCTCACTGAAAGAAACCTAATGAACCGTGTACTCATTTGTGATTCTTTATTACGACGTAATGAAACCGAACCATTTTTAAAAAAGCTGATAACTGGTGATGAAAAGTGGATCACATACGACAAGAACGTGCGAAAAAGATCGTGGTCAAAGGCCGGTCAAGCTTCACAGACTGTGGCAAAACCCGGGTTAACTCGCAACAAGGTAATGCTGTGTGTATGGTGGGATTGGAAGGGCATCATTCATTATGAGCTGTTACCGCCAGGCAGGACCATCGATTCAGAACTGTATTGCGAAAATTGATGAGATTGAAGCAAAAAATTGAGAGAAAGCGGCCAGAATTGATCAACAGAAGGGGTGTGGTTTTTCACAATGACAACGCTAGACCTCACACATCTTTAGCCACTCAGCAAAAATTACGAGAGTTTGGCTGGGAGGTATTAATGCATCCGCCGTATAGTCCTGCCTGACCTTGCACCTTCAGATTTTCATCTGTTTCGGTCTCTGCAGAATTCCTTAGGCAGTGTCAGGTTAACATCACGAGAGGACTGCCAAAACCACTTGTCGCAGTTTTTCGATCAGAAGCCTCAAAATTTTTACAGCAATGGGATCATGTCACTACGAACAAGATGGCAAAAAGTTATGGAACAAAATGGCACCTACATACTTTAGTCAAATGTAAATAAACTATAAAAAAAAACTTTTTGAATTTTCATATAAAATACGAAGAAACTTTTTCCCCAACCTAATATGTTGTTACTTTTATATGAACGAAAGCAGTTAAAATATCTCTTGTAAAGATCTACTTAGTTGTTTTTATCGAATAAATGATACCGACACAGTACCATCCCTCTGTTTGTTTAAGATAATGTTGTTTGTACTTTGAATACATCTTTAGCTTTACCTAGATTCGTAAATACCATCTCTTTGTAACACAGTCACATGTTAACTATTTCTACTACTTACTCACCTTGTTTTAAAGGAAAATGTAGAATAGGGTAAATTAGATATGAGTTACTTAAATGATTTTAAGAGGTTAGCTCTTTCGGTGGAGCATCTTCCATCCCTCCCTATTCTCTGCCTGCTTTTTAACATCTTGATACGACATGACACCCGCCTTTTCCTTTTTTGCTCTTAAATTAAAAGAAGAAGAAGAAGAAGAAATGGTCTTAAGTACCTAGTTAAAATCAATTAATCTACTAAAATATCTCTATTTTAGTAGATTAATTTAACGTTAACGGTTACCTAACTTTCATAATTAAATCCTTAAATGTTAATAATATGGAATGAATAAGGAATAGGAAGGTGAATCCTACGAAATTATTTATGTAGAAACCTGTTTATAAAATTACTACATTTAATAAGATTTAAGGTTAAGAGAACACAAACCATATGCAAACTTGGTACAAAAAAACAACCGTCCATATCTTATACCAGAAAACCATAAACGTAACCTTAATCTCCGAAAACCTAAACTACTTAATTTAAATATTTACCTATCTACTGAGCCGGAAACAGTTTCTTGCAAGATTCTTCTCCGGGAAAAACTGCTACGTTGCGAATGTACCTAATGATAGTTTAAAAAAATGAAATTGACCTACATATTTCAGGTGCTACTTTTTGAGTTTGAAAACCTAAAAGTTTAAAGCTCAAATAGTTAGGTATATTTTTAAGCTAAAAGATTATTACGAAGTAAGTAGACCTAATCAGAAATATGCAAAGTGTATATTCAGTTAAAGTTAAGTTATTTATTATATTATTAAAAGTAACCAGAAGAACGATGGACGATGGGGCAGAAAGGTTCTCGAGTGGCGACCACGCACCGGACGACGCAGTTTGGGAAGGCCTCCAACAAGGTGGACTGACGACTTCGTTAAAGTCGCTGGAAACCGCTGGATGTGGGCAGCGCAGGACCGGTCGTTGTGGAAATCCTTGGGGGAGGCTTTTGTCCAATAGTGGACGTCCATAAGCTGACATGATGATGATTAAAAGTAACCGGACGGAAATATGAAAAGTCCTAGGTCAGGACCGATACAACTCTTTCCATGCATGTGTGATGAACTGATAAAAAGGAGTTTTGTCGTTCGCAAATCTTGGCGAAAGATAGTTATTGAACACACCTATAGATCACAAGACCATTAATTGCAAAGGTTCTTATAATACACCCGGTGCATGGTTACCGTTAACTAAATTATAAGTACGGTATGTATTATGTATGCTTACACATCCTTGTACCCAACTAAAATGAATACTTACCTATCTACCTTTCAGCTTAATTAGCTCTTTAATCACTAGAAAACACACATTCGTTGCAAAAATCCCAACAGCAATCGCATAACTAGAAAAATTTTCAAGGCCAAAATACTAAAGTATACCTACTGCTCAATAATAAATTTATCCCCAGTTGCTCAAAAGCTCATTATCTTAAGGATCCATTAAGCATCGTGCCGTCTTGTTCTGGTTTTTGACAACGACAGTGACAGCTATAGTTGTAATGGAGCATTAGCTTAATTAAACTTTTTTGCAACTACAGTTAGTCTTGATCATGCTTTCAATTGAGGATTATGATGATACACAAATACTCATCAAGTGTTACGATTATAGCACCAATATTGATATCACAAAACCATCATTTAACAGGTAAATCCTTTGCTGATTCACATGTAAGTATAAAAACTGAGGCAAAAATTCAAATGTTCATTAAGTACACCAAAATGGAAGACAAATGGAGCATCGTAGTGTTTTTTGTGAGTATTTTAGATATTTGCTCAGTTAAGTGTATCACAGGTCTTGAAGGTACCTAACTATTTCTGAACAAAAACCTTAGGTCTATCCGAGAAATTTTAGAGTGTGTATGAAGACTTTTTAAACTCATTTTAGTTTTTTGCTGTCGAGTATGGTCAAGTACCTAAATAATCTGTAGGTATAAGGAAGTGTTAAATATTTTAATTAATTATTTTACATGCATTTGGGCATAACAACTAGGAAAATTACACTTTTCCTACTTTTTCTTGCTCTAAAAGATGGCAGTTATTTATCGGCATATTTTATTTACATGTTAATATGAACATTTTTATTAAACTTATAGGTTTTGTGCGCATCGCTGTCAGTACACGGCGCCGTAAACTGCACTGCTGAAGGCGCGGGTCGGCACGCAGATTCAGCGGACACTACATGCCAGAATTACACACTTTGTGTGTACGACAGCTCCACAGGATCCTACATCTCTTACAACTACACCTGCCCTACCACATCAGTATTCAATCCAAACACAGCTCAGTGCACTGCATCTAGCAACTACAACTGTACTGCATCAACGACCAATACGACGTCCTCTGTGTGTACCGCTGACGGCTACATAGCAGATCCTAGTTCTACAAACTGTTCTACATACATAGAATGTGTTTTAATAAATGGTACGTACACAGAAACCACGTACACCTGTCCAACTGATACATACTACGATCCAAGCACAACATTATGTGAATCTACTTATAATTGCACAACGTCTTCAACTTTTACGTGCACGGCTGCAGGACGATTTGCTAACACAGCTGATACAAGTTGCCAAACGTATTACTACTGTGTACTTGCCAGCAATGGGACCTACATAGAGTATGAGTACACTTGCCCTACAACTTCAGTGTTTAGTCCTACTACCAAAGTTTGCACGACTAGTTATACGTGTACTACTTCTTAAATGATATTCTATCATTGTATTATTAAGAGATTATAACACTACGTGCCCGTTTTACCACCTATTGATAAAATTTAACTGACAGATAAACCTATGTCTATTCCATAAAACGTAACATTTTAGACAGAGATGTATAAAATATCTGTCACATACATTTTGTCTGTAAATGGTAAGATAAGCCCTACGAAATGCAAATTGAATAAGGACTCCCATAATCTAGTAATTAGTTATATTCAAGATGTGAAATAATTATGTTTTATGTTACTCATCAACTCATTGAAATCATGTTGCTAAAACAAGTACACAAAAATACGCAATAATATACCAACGTTGTATTTAACGAGGGAGACCCAAAAGATAAAATTCTGTCAACAATGAACATGTCGACAAACGCAGGAAAGAAATAATCAAGATACGAGTAGTTGCATAGCATCTCTACATTTCCATTAATTAACTTGACAGGATATAAACATCTACATGTCTGCTTGTAGTAAATAAAAGATAGACTAGGAATCTTTCATATGCATATTGTTTATATGTAAGCGCCAACCACGGCTTTCTGTAGTACGTAGGTATTTAATTATTTTAGAGAACTGTATCCTTTATTAACCGACTTCTTTTAATGAGTAGTTTAAGCAATTATCACGTACTTAACTTGTTATTTACTTATTTAATCAACAAATAAATTATATGATTATTACTTAAATTACTTATGCGTTTTTTTACGAACTGCTTAGACCACAATGGAATTCAAATTTTCATTCCCTATAGATTTTATAAATATACGATTGATTAACAGTGTAAAATTGTTTAAAAATATGTGTAATAAAAGCTATGAGAAACTGCCGTTTCATCATTATTTTTGTATTTATTAACAAAACATTACAATATCAATAATTGCCTAATTTGGCATAAAAACTAAAAACGAATTTGATACTTATTTATTCTTCTGCGACGCGGTTTCTTTTTTACGATTTGTCGTCTCTGTTTAATTTTAGCGGTATATATTTTTCCTTTTCTATTTGGCGATCCAAGTATGCCCATGCCCAATTGATCGACTTGGTTTGTACTGATACTTGTTATTATAGCCGCGAGTTTTCTTGCTATATCCAGATTAACAATTGAATTGAAAGTATTGTAAGACATGTTATTTCTTTCGTTCAAGTGATTTAGGGTCATAGTAGTCGTCGGTTTCCTAATTGTAGAGTATACATTGTTGAAATAGTAATCTCTGGCTTTCTTGATAATGGCTTGTGGAAGTTTGCCAAGTTTCCTGTTACCCTTGTTGTCTCCGTCGACGGATACTGTACTTGATGAAAAATGATCTGTCGTTTCTTCAAACAGATCTTTGTCGCCAATAATTTGAACCCTCTTTTTCTTATTATCATTTGGTTGCGACAACGTAGTTTCGTATTCAAAGTCAGGTAGAGCTGTAACTAAATAGTTTGACATATTTATCCGACGGACTTGATAAGTCCTAACACTCGTTGAGAATGTATAGAAATTAGATAATATGGTACACTGTAAAATTAATGTATACTTTGTAATTAAAGAAATCATGAAAAATGTTATGACTGTAAAACATGACAAGTAGATATGACATGAATCATGTGGCATTGTGGCATATGCATTTGGCATCTTGTTGGTATAAATTTGGGTTACATTTGTTTGAGATTTGTAAAGGATTTTTGGGATTTGGCAAAAGATTTGTTGCTTAATATCAACCTTTTTTGTTTGAAAGAAAGTTGCATATAGTGGAGTGCCATAAGGCATAAAAATGGTCAAACCTCGGAATCCAGGGCCAGTCAATGAATCTTAATATAAACCTTGAAAATATGTTTTTAATAGTATATAGAATAATGTAAAAAAAAAATTTTTTCCCGCTCTCAATTTTTTTTTTAATTTTTTTTTTTTTTTTAGCCTAATTCGTCCCTCTGCTTGGCAAAAGCCACTCCCACGCCTCTCCAAACACTCCTATTATTAGCTGCTTCCCACCAATCGTCCCTAAATGAGCGTAGGTCGTCACTCCATCGTTTTTTGGGCCTAAAATTATTATAAACAATTATTAATTTTTTGGAGTTTTCATTGATTTATATTAGTCAAAAGTCATATTTTAAAAAGAACAACTATTACAAACTTGAAAACTTGATCCTGGATCTTTAGGGACTGCAGATATACCGATGAAGGTCGGGTTGGAGAAATAGAGGGGATAACAGCAGCTGTTCGGTATTGTTCATGGCGGGCCCCGAACTTCGTACCGCCTAACAGTCAATGAATGTCGTGTTACTTTTTAGCTAAACTAATTTAGGCTTTGATGAACGTAAAACAATGATACAAAATAATACGTATCGATTTCAGGAGCAGGAATCTCCGCACATCCCAAAAATAGGCCGGCAAACTGACACCGGAGGTAGATGGACTTAAGGTGCACAAATAAGCCTTACATGCCCATAGAAAAGTCTTATGAGTATCGAGTTAAACCCGTTTTAGTGATTTTTGAAAAAAGAACCACTTTTTGATGGTTTTTGTATCAGAGAGCGATTAATATTCAATTAATTAAAAAGAAAAGTACGTTAACGGCTTCTTCGATAGTTACTTATGATATGGCTAAAATAATTCGTTGATGATTAAAGTGGAACATCGACAAATTAACTGTCAAAGTTAACTTTAATTCTCTCCCAAAAACAATAACTCGACTTTGAGCAGCTGCCACGAAAAAAATTTACTCGGTACTTAATGAACAAATGTTTTTAAAAACTGCCTTGTGCTATTCCAAATCCAGAATGGTATAACATGTATTGCAAAAACAACAAATTCGGGGTATTAGACATCGAAGACTTACCTAAGTCGGATTATTTCAAAAACTTAGAAGTTGAGTTAAGGTGGTTAAATTGACAAAATCGAGTAGTTAAGAGAAGTAATCTAGTAGGGCGTTTGTTTTTCAGCCTGACTAAGAAATAGGGAGTGATAAAGGCAAAAACTAAGTCGCTGTTTAAAGCAAAATAGTCTAATGGACCAAAACAGGTAGTATTTGAATGGTGCATCGGTGTACCTGCAGTCCCTAAAGATCCAAGATCAAGTTTTCAAGTTTGTAATAGTTGTTCTTTTTAAAATATGACTTTTGACTAATATAAATCAATAAAAACTCCAAAAAATTAATAATTGTTTATAATAATTTTAGGCCCAAAAAACGATGGAGTTACGACCTACGCTCATTTAGGGACGATTGGTGGGAAGCAGCTAATAATAGGAGTGTTTGGAGAGGCGTGGGAGTGGCTTTTGCCCAGCAGTGGGACGAATTAGGCTAAATTAAAAAAAAAATTGAGAGCGGGAAAAAATTTTTTTTAACATTATTCTATATACTATTAAAAACATATTTTCAAGGTTTATATTAAGATTCATTGACTGGCCCTGGATTCCGAGGTATAAACCTTACGGCACTCTACTAAGGTACAGTATCAATCTAGGTATCTGTTTATATTCTAAATTCCCATAGCATCCATTAGCCGATAGATATCTGTGAAGTGATCGTCTTGAGAATCAACTATCAATCTTGACATAATTAAAAAAAAGCCACATTCATTTTACTGTAAAATAAGAATTCATTAGAAGACCAGGTACCTCTTATTAAAACAAATACCTAATTAATAGCAAGAAATTAAAAGTACAGTATGTTCAGTATTAGTACAGTGTTCAAAGTTCAGTATGTCTAACAGGTGGTTCTGGAGGAGGCATCGGCTTGCGGTAGTATTGGGCATATAAGTCATCCCAGAATTCAGCTCGAGGTTTCACCAGCCTCTCTTGTATCAGCTGCGGTGGAAGAGTCAGCTGCATGTATGGTGCGAGCATTGCGTTTACAGCTGGCCACACTAGAGACTCCGCTCCCGCCGACACTGGTTCACTAAAACAAGCAACATCAGGCTTGATTACATTCTCAATAATAAGGATGTTAAGGGCCAGTTTCGGCACTTACAGATAAAATCTAATTGATAGATAAACCTTATTAGATTATAATATAAGATGAACCTTATTAGACAGTGAAAGGTAGGTATAAAATATCTGTCAATTACATTTGAAGTTTTATCTAAGTATAAGCCGTAAAACTGGCCCTAAATCATTTGCATTTCAGAAACGTGATCCTCTTACTTACCCTGTTCTTATAAAGTTACCCCACAGGTCTCTCATAACTTTTTCCATCTCCAACAAATCTTTCGAAATAACCTTTTCACTGGTAATGAGATCCGATATTTTATGATCTAATACGGCCATTGTTTGTGCACAATGATTTGCTCCTTTAACATCTGTGTAAGGCACATTAGGAGTATTTTCATTAACGAACGAGTACTGGTACAAATATATTTTATCATGTCCACCTTCTACATACATTTTGAGTTCTCTCAACATAGGTATTGTAAACAGTACATCTCCAAAATAATTAACGTATTCCAATATATTATTTTCGCCAATTGATTCCTTCCCGAAATAGAATTCCTTAACTTGATTTGCTACTACTTCCTTCTCTTCTGAATTTTCAAATTGTAAATCACCCGGTAAAAAGTTTGAAAATTTTTCGTTCAATTCATTTTTCCAGAATTGATAGTTTGGCATTCTGAATAAACCTTCCATGTTGGACATACCATATAGGATTGGATATTTTTGGATATGTCCCTTTTTTAACAAATTAGCAGGAATTTCCGCACATCCCAAAAATAGGCCGGCAAACTGACACCGGAGGTAGATGGACTTAAGGTGCACAAATAAGCCTTACATGCCCATAGAAAAGTCTTATGAGTATCGAGTTAAACCCGTTTTAGTGATTTTTGAAAAAAGAACCACTTTTTGATGGTTTTTGTATCAGAGAGCGATTAATATTCAATTAATTAAAAAGAAAAGTTGGATATTTTTGGATATGTCCCTTTTTTAACAAATTAGCAGGAATTTCCTTTAGAAACTCGTCTTCATTAGTTTCTCGTTCAATACATGGTCCAAATAGCAAAGTTGTATCAGTTCTATCTAATATTGCACCTTTTTCCAATATATCGAACGGAGCTGTTTTATAAAACTCTTCTAAGGCGTAAACGTCTTCGAAATCAGCAAAATTCATAGATTTAGCAAAAGCTTTTGCATTTTCCAATGGATCATTAACAATAGCCGGACCCAATGATGATCCACTCTCAGCAATGACTTTGTTAAAAAGACCTTTTGTCAGTGCAGATAAGGCTAAGAGTGCAACAGAAGACGAGCCTGCGCTGTATCCAGCTATGGTTATATCATCACTTTTACCACCAAAGTTAGCAATGTTCCGTTTTACCCAACGCAGTGCGGCAACTTGGTCTTTCATGCCAGCGTTACCTGGTATATCTTGAGTGCCAAGACAAAGAAACCCATGTGCGGCCAACCGGTAGTTGAAAGTAACCGCAATAATATTTTGAGTTTTAACTAAATGTTTCGGAGTAAACATGTTCCCATATCCGATTTGAAAGGCTCCACCATGAACATACACAACTACTGGTAGATTCTTTTCTTCTGTATCTGGTACAAAAACGTTAGCAATAAGACAGTCTTCCCTTATTTCCTTGCCAGCAATAAAGGTTTCATTTTGCGGACATACAATGCCCTTGTCAACTGCATCTAATGTGTCCAACCATAATGGAGGTGGTAAAGGGGCCTGAAAAACAAATCTTACTTAAAACAAAGTTCATGTAAATTAAAAAAAGATCTACATTTCTGGTATACTTATGCCTGTAAATTATCTAGAAAAATCACATTCTTACTTTAAATTTATTCCGCCCTGTCGGTGCTGTGGCATATGGAATTCCGTGAAAAGTAAATACACCTTCAGGGTCCCTATATCCACGAACGGGACCTTGCGTCGTGCGCACAAGTCTTGATTCTTTCGTCTCATTTCCTCCAACTAGCACAAATAGCGTATACGTGTATAATGAAATGAGACACAACATTGCTTTTGTACTAATTGAAACACACTATCAAGTACAGTAGTAACTGAAAGTGAACGAAGTACTAAATGTGAACTTCAGACCGCTCTGATATATTCTTATATCAGATTGTATCGCTGCAGTTTTAAAAACAGATCATAAAATGTTATCAGTATGTTGATAATTACTAATTAACTGATAATGATACTGTTTCGAACATCCTATCTACCTTTACGTATAGGATGACTTTTCATTAAAGAAACTTTTTTTCTGAGCATTTTTTTCTTTTTCTTTGGCTAAGTTGTTTGTTATGGTCATTTCATTACATGCACACTTAATTTTATCATTCACAAATTTAAAGTCATCCTATATACCTATATATTAATTAAGTACAAAACTCTATCTAAATCACTTATGTATTTTTAAAATACTATCCATTTCGAACAATATTTCCGTAAAATACCTTTCTCAAATGAATTTTTCGATTGATCTCATAGAACTAACAAGAGTAACAAGTGATGTTAAGAACAACCGATTCCAGCAATTCACACCCTCACTACAAGGCACTTTGTGTTGAGAAGTGCGATGTTATCTCCACTCGTAGTAAAAAGTGAATGAAAACCATCACAATACTCGAGAGTCAGCTCCCATAGCTCAGAATCAGGGTCAAATTTGTCTGGCGAATCATTTAAATGCACTTGGACTTGTATCACAGCGATTTATACTCTACTGCTAATAAATAAGTAGCATTCTTGAAGGAGAGGATGTCTAAGCTCTTATGTCAATGTTGGGGAAAGAGTCTGAGATAGTTCTGTAGGCTGTTATTGTTTTAAATGCCACCGAGTACACGCTACTTAATTGCTACTTCCGTAAATTATCAAGAAAGAAAGAGCTAAGTAAAGTAGCTGTGATAAGTTAATAAATATCTACCGACCATTAAATAACGACTATTATTTAAATACTTACCTACTTACTAGTACTCTTGTGTAAGTAAAGGTTGAAAACATTTAATAAGTTTGAAAACGCCTTAACTGGATTACGTAAGATGAGTATTGAAGCCCATGCAATATGGTTTTTAAATAAAGCCACAACATCAAAACGTGATTTTTGTATTTAATTTACGATTTGTTCCATTACCTACTTAATTAGTGTACAATATGATGAATAAATCATAGCTACAATCGGTATTCGTTAAATTCGAATAGGTATAAAACCCGGACTTTAACGAAATATCTGTAAATTGTAACCAAATATACATTTAAATAAATACAATGAGTCAATTACGTGTGAACAGAATATCGGCTGCTATAAGCGTCGGTTTCGAAAGCGTCTTGAATAAATACAACACGTTGTTGAAATTTTACAATTTCACTGTATTGCGTCTTTGAATACTAACTTGATATTTGTGGCCTAACTTGGCACAAGATTTAATGCCTAGGACATTTAGATGTCTTCGTGGAATACGATTACTAAATTAGCTTAGAAATAAGGTTGTGGACCGGGTTTTCCCGCGTTACTTTACCTTTGTACCTATGTCATTAATATTGGAAGATTACCTTAATATAAGTAGATATGTAGTTTTTCCCTGACTGATATTCTATATGAAATATTAAAAGTAAAAGTATTTCAGCGTAAATAAAATGTAAAATTATGCAGATATCTTTATTTAACTTACATAATAGATACTATTCTTTTATCAGTTGCTTTAATCGAAACAAACACGATTGTTTAATGAGCATTCGTTCCAGGCTATTTGCCTGATTTCCTGAGGAAGTCCCATTTGTCTTTTAAATGGTAGTACAGTAGGTGTCTAACTAATAAAACTTGCATTGAATTATGCGATGAAACTCGTTTCACACGTTTCTTCCGCGTTAAATACGGAACTGAAACGATATCGCCGCTTTATTAAATTGCAACTGTCAATTTAAATCATTCGCTAGAACACTCGAAATGATCGTGGAAAGTATTACAGAAATATATGTAAAGAATGATAATTGAAAATTAATACTTACTTACACACGATATGAAAAAAATAAATGAAAGTCGTAGGTATAATTTCGAGTGATAATTTGGCCTTTATCTACCAACTGGTTGCCGCTCGTCTACCACAGAGGTAGAGGTCGGCTTAAGAGGAGATGGCGCGACGATCTGGATGCATACTTGGCAAACTAGCCAGAAGTTACCGGAGATAGGGTAGCATGGAAAAATGCCGGGGAGGCCTTAACCCAGCAGTGGGATTCAGTAGGCTAGATACTAAAAAAGACTTTGGCTTTACTTCGGTTATTTTTAAAGTACGTTACCAAATAGAAATAACATTTTAGTAGTCCCGAAATAGTATCCTTTACTTGATCCATTAAAAATGTTTCAAATTCTTTAAAGTTACGTCATGTCTAGTCCACTTAAAAGGACCAAATAAAATCTAATTACCTACCTATTTGGAAAAGGGTAACGCCGGGTTGTTTCCATTTCGTAACATTATGATACTACGTTTAAGTGTTGGAAAGAGTCATTGTAAGCGGCACTATCTCCTATGGACGTCGCTTAGAAAGCCCTTAATTATAATTGTGTGGTTTACAATAATTACTTATTAAATTAACTTTCTTTGCTTAAAAGTATTCAAAGTTTAGAATAAGATATTATCCCGATAATACAAAACGAGGTTTAGGTATATTTAGTTCTAGAACTAATGTCATGTCCATGAAGTTTTGTGTTAAATGTCATTTACCTGAATTAGTTAATATTTATTAGTTATTTATTTATTTATTAGTTATTAGTTTTGTAATAACGGTGTGTGCGTCAAACTACAAAAATCCTGTGGATAAAATGTATAGTAACCAAACTTCTTTTGTAGAAAGGGGACAAACCCGAAAGTAAGTCAGGATTAAAATTCCAAACATTGTTATGGGTGGTTATGTTGAAATGGGTCAGCGACTCAGCAGGTATAGCTCGTCGGCGCTCCCGCCCCTACATCGTGGAGCGCAATCCGGCGCGCGCATGCGCTCATTCGCTTTTTGCCCACCTTTCGACTCGCGCGCAGCCTCCACCATTGTCAAGTCAAGCACGAGCATTTCTCTCACGTGGGAACCATCGACTTCGTGCTTTATCCGCTTCACTTCTTAGCAACCACGGGAGTTAGCGCACGTACTATTTTAATAGTTTTACTTACAAGTGTTCGTTTGACAAGTATTTTTGAACTGTGCTATGAGGATTGTGGACTGCAGGCTTGTGAGGTGTAGTCCTGGTGATAGTTGAGTGATGATCTGATAGACACAGTGCTGGATCTTGCGTCTGATTAGCGGAGAGGATGGCGGTAGCATCGGTGAGTACCTAGTTAACTTATTACATTATAACAACGTAGCTTTTTAGTAGGACCTAGCTTATCTATTGTAGAACTTTAGTAGCATCTAAATTTAACATTTATTACCTGTATGTTTAGGTATCTAGGTAAGTATTTTAGATACGGCTTTTTTTTTGTAAAATGTTGAGTGCCTCGAAGTACTTAAAGAAAATGGTAGATTAACGATTTAATTGATTTATTGATCTTGTAAACGGTTGAACAGGAAGCGGCTGAATATTGATTGTGGAAATAGGCAATCAATCTATTTAGATAGGTAATAAAAATGAAACTTGAATGATATTTCTGGAGAAAAGTTTTAAGTTTGGTAAAAAGAACATATAACGAATTAAAATATCGAGGACAAAATAAAATTTTTAAAATTCTCTATAATTATTATTTTTACTTTTATAAATTCTATTAATAGCTCTATTTAATGACTAGATATTTAAGACAGAGAAACTTTTTTTTATTTCTTTTTTGATTATTAGCACGATACGTATTTATTTTATCAAAAATCTAAATAAAAGTGCTTTACTGATAAAGAATTAAGATTTAATAATCATTGAATAAAAAACACACATAATACTACATTAAAAGGTTTATGTATGTAAAACAATCCTCAACACAACCTTTTTTAAATATTATGTTAAAGCTCTTCGTTTGTTTTTTGATAAAAATACAACCTTTTAAGGCACACAGAGATAAGGCAATCTTATCGTGAACACAAAAAGTAAGAGTTCAAAAGCTAATGCATCACTCAGCCCTTTATGTTTGTGGTCGATTAGGTAATAATGTGTTTGTGGTCGGAAAGGACTCATGTTACGTAACATAAGGGCAACCATGTTCTTACATGTAAACGATAATGTAGACTGTAAATATAGGCTGTAAAGGTTAACATAGAAAGTAGGTTTTGAATTGGATTCTCTCGAAAATTTAGTATATACGTAGATAGATAGAAATTCTTTATTGCATACAAAGAAATACAAATAAAACTAAAATATATAGGTACATTTTATTTCCATTAGCGCTAAAGCGCAAACTCGTAGACATGTGCATACTACCAACCTTGACATATGGTGCACAAACTTGGTCATTGACTGAAGCTCAAAAGTCCAAACCTAAAGTTTGCCAACGGGCTATCGAGCGCTGTATCCTTGGTGTAAAACTTACTGACAAGGTAAGAAACACTATGCTGCGCTCTAAAACGCGTATTGCTCATGTGGCAAAAACAGCTGCCAGGCTGAAGAGAAGAGAAGGAGAGAGGCCTTTGCCCAGTAGTGGGACACGAGTGGCTAGATTAGATTAGATATCTTCCTTATACGTAACCTACTTATTATTTTTGCTTACGTATCTGTGCTGGGTTGCAGTTGTGATTCGATGTTAATTATGAAACAGTGGCTCTACCGGGTCCCGCGGTTTGCGTTAAGGTGCCGGCAAAGGAACGGCACGGACGTGTGTGATCGAATCCATAGAAAATGTATGCAATGATATTTTTTTTCTCTCCTGACGGGCCATGGCCGGGACACGTCCTGGACACGGCCCGTGTGTAGATAGACCTTTATTCATACAAACACGTCACAACCGCAGGTGTGTAAGTGCCCTAGTACTAGTATTTTGACACTTCGAAGAAATGCTGTTTGCTCTTGAATATGAAAGCATTTGCTTGAGACATCTATATCACACAAGTTGTAGGTACTATCGACTAGATAATGCTTGGTAATACTTCAATGAAATAACAATGTTGCATTCTAATGATATATTTCTAATCATAATCAGAAAAAAACACATAAAACAGAATGCAAACTAAAAACTTACAAAATCTTAAAGCGCGCGCGTTGATGTCTTTTGTATTAAATATTGGAATATGACTGTATACCGGTTGAAATAAAAACATATTTATATTATTTAACAATTATTCATGTTATCGATCGATTGTTCAGATAATCGATTACAATTAAAACGAAAATTTCAAATCAGTATGATTTTTGTACCCATCTGTACTGTTTACCAAATGTAAACATCGATGATGGAACAAACTTGCTCTCAAATCCGGTTCTTAAACGACGCTGTAATAAACTCAAAGCTACTGTAACTATTCTCTGAATTATTCAACCTTTTACGACTTAAACTCTTATCGACAATCTTTCTAATCATTTATCGTGAAATATATATGAAGGAAACTTTAAATTATGGACTGGAATACAAACCGGAAAGAAATGTTGGTGTACGGGAGCGCTTTGACAAAGACTCGTGATGTGAACCTAAAAGGATATTATACATCTGATTCTATGGATACTAAGTGACATACCTTTAAAGTTCAAGTAAAGACAGAAACGGGGCTTTATAAATAAGTAGGTACTGAGTACCTACTGCTTATCAGAAAATTTTTAGGTACAAGTTCTTTAAAAAAAAGATCAGTTGTAGGCCTATTTGCGCAGCCAAATGGATTTAACCCTGTGTTAGCAGCTAACTCCGAGTTTATTGCTTTAGCTCTGGGCTGCGCAAGTGGGCCTCATAGTTCTTTCTTCTTTTTTTTTTGACGGCTGGATAAGACCATTCTTGATATGTACTTAGTACATTAAAATCACATAGTACATTGTTGTACAATCGAAACTAACTCTGTTATATACATATTTGTAACACCTCGTCATATTCACGCAGGTGCTCTTCGGACGTGAAATACTTCCTTTTTCCAGTCACGGCGCGGCGTCAAACAAATTAACTACAATTACATGCACAAACTTGTATGCAGTCATAATTTGTAACATAACAATGAAAAATTTGTAGTTATGTTTTCCTACTTGCAATTATCAAATCGGTAGTATAATCAGGGGGCCAATTCTACTAAATTAAGTTAAGCAACCAACTATTGTCAACACATTCACATTCTATTGCGATAGGTGACTTTGATAGTCTGCTAAGTTCCACGACAGACGCGCCAAATCCGCCATTTTGCTAATTTTTGACAGTCCGTTGACTGGATAAATGTCAAATAGCTAAGAGAATACCGTTTGGAACTGCCACGTCTGTGACATTGTGGAATAGACTATCGCATAGAGCAAATAGTAGTAGTTAGGTATGGTCTATGTATCGTCTATAATTGTCGTTGTCAATTTATCCGTTAGTAGAATACCAAAATGGTAAAATCGTACAACCCACATTGTAGAGAGACACCATTAGTGCAATTATTTATTAATATTTTTTATTTATTTTTCATTTTTTTCATCCCTGTAATGATCTCGAAGAAAGTTCCTACTTAACTCGTAGTTGGTAAGTTAGCTGTTACTAGCATTTTTCGCACACAGTGTTTCTTTGTACTGTTTTTGAAAAGAAATGTCTTATGTATTAATTGGTAATTAGTAGAGATGGGCCGAGTACTCGGTTAATACTCGGTACTCGGCATACTCGGCACCTTTTTCACTAGGTACTCGTAATCGGCCGAATAACTCGGTTAAAATGCCGAGTACTCGTTACAAATAAATCTACCTTGAGCACTTGGTCTGCTTGGTAGATCATAGTCTTAATTCCTTCTTATGGTACATATTGACGCCTACATATTGCCCAGCTGGAGATATTTAATAAGCTGCTAATATCATAATTATTTAGGAGAAAATTTTAAATACAGTGTTTTTTCAAAAATGTTTTGCCATTTAACGCTTGCGGATTATTGTTTTCATTACGAATAAATGTGGAGTGCGGAGTGAGGGTCTCAACACCGTTAACACCACTCGCTCCTAAACTTATTCGCTTGCAATTCTACCTACTTCAAATACACCGAGTAACTCGGCCGAGTACTCGGCTCGGTAAACTTTAAACCGAGTAATACTCGGTACTCGGTTACTCGGTAAAATTGGTACTCGGCCCATCACTAGTAATTAGCAGAATCGGCCCCCAGCATTGCGTGAACGCTGACGTCGTGTGCGCCGGCGCCGGCTAGCACGCGTGCACACTTTCGATTTCAAACGCCTTTAACTGCTCCACATGTTTCGCTTCACTACCTAGTTTTTTGAGTGTCAGTAGGTATTCAGTTCCCCTAATTCGATATTGAAAAAATATCCGTAATTTCAACATGTCTAGGTGTGTTACGTGATAGTGTTTTACGTTGATCCGCCATGGAAAAACGGAAATCCGTATGTATGGCTTATTCTATCTGTTTTTTTTTTAGTAGAGATACGAGTACATAAGTGCTTAATTGTTAACTTCATAAATCATGTTATCATGTTATTATAAAAACAGTCCTTTCCTTTTGTCATAGATCTTAAGGTACCTATTAGTAATTTTCACTATGTAGATATTGTCTAATATTGTCTAAAATTACAGAAGAGTTTTGAAATGGCCTTAATTATACTTTATCGATGTTCATTTCAATAATAAAAAAAAAATTACATTCCGCAATTAATTTATTAAAGGAACTAAAAGTCGGAAGGTGAAATATTGATTTATACTTTTACAAGCAAGATGGCTTTTATAATAAAGTCATTAGTTTAAGAAGCAGTACATTAATTAAGTCAGTGCTCTTGAACGGATCATTGTTCTACAATAAACTTACAACAATGTGTGGGAAATTTGTAAGTAAAGTCCCCGAGAAAGCTGGTTTCTATAAGATTCCGAGTTAGCGCGCTATCTCAGTGCAATGTTAAGGTCGTCAAAAAATACACTCTTCTCACGATTAAGAGTGTAACGCTTACAGTTTCTTGCGTCTGTTTTGCATTATTTTACAATAGGCATGATGACTAAAAAAATTTTTTAGTCGATCACATAGGTTATTTTGAAATATTCGACATATATTTTCTTTTTTCTCTTAAACTAAAAATGACAAAGATACACTGGGTTAAAGTTGCTCGTGACGTCACGCCTAAGTAAGATTTTTGCCTAGGAGTGACGTCAATACCCCCCACTCCGTAACTTTGATGCTCTGTATCTCTGTGTTTATTTATGTATTTGATCAGGTAAAAAATGTGTTTCAAAAATTTTTTAATAGCCTAATAAAACACGGACTAATTATTTTTTGAATTTTTGAAAGGAGTCATCATCTCTATTGTTTTAAGACTCGATTGCTGCGTCACAGACGCTAATAAGATTTTGACAAAAAACTTACTACATACATACATATCTGTCATCAGGCTAGGTAGAGACAACTTCCTTCCACTTGCTTAGGTACTTAATGAAAAAATTACTTAATTAAAAAAAGTATGTAAGCAAGACGAGAAAGTGCTTACTTAATTCATGATTACCTGATTACTATGGTATTATTATGGTATCGTATCAGGCGCTTAAACAGACGGCATAGTATTCTCCACCGACAAGAGCAACGCTCTTTTTAATGATGACTGGTATTATGAACCGACAATGAAGTTTGATTACCTACGCACGTATATTAATGAAGTAAGTACAATACATAATTTTGTATATAAACAAAGTAAGGAAGTTGATTAATCATAACATCTTCAGAAGCCAACAACCGGCTAACAGCCGTTATACAATAATTAAAGTTGATCGCTGTCGTGGAGTTAGCACGGAGCTGCTCGACAGCCGTGAAATACTTACATTACATTTTATAGCTGATTGTATTCTACTGTTTCCCTACTATAACTTATACCCAGTCATTTAAGCTTAAATTAGGCAAGAATCTCGGAATTCGAGATACCCAGCTGTAAGTCTGTAAATACTTGTATATTAGCACTCTAAAAGTTGTCTCAAAACCTACATATGGTAGGGTGTACGCAACTATTAAATTTCAAGGTCAAAGGTCAAAAAATCGGTTTTTTGCGCTTTTTTTGTAAATATCTCATTTCCTATGGGTTTTTTGCTATTTGTATTTATTATCAATATTGTAGAATACAAAATTCTCTACAAATTTTGTTTGAAAAAATTTTTCATACGGTGAACCGTTTTCGAGATAGAGGGCGGAGAGCGCGCGGTCACAGCATCACTTCAGGTCAAGCATATAACGAAGATGATCGAGACTTTTCACAGATTTCGGAGCATTATAAGCTGCCAACAAGGTTTGAGTTCCATTTTCTTCCTCAAATGCTGCAGCTAGTTCATCCAAATTTGTCAGTTGCTCAAAAACTTTTTTTTTGTTAGCCATTAAGATCCCACTGCTGGGCAAAGGCCTCCCCCGCGACTTTCCATTTAACACAGTCTCTGGTAGCGACCCGCCATTCCCGTGAAAATGCATCCAGATCGTCTCTCCATCTTTTTCGAGGTCTACCTCGGCGTATTTTGGAATGAGGATAATTATCAAAACTTTCAGTCGAGTATATCTCCGTTTTCTTTCCTTTCCCAACTTTTTTAAAGAAAATTCTTGTTCGTAAGACAGTGTACGCCCAATTAAAATGACGAGTAAATCAATATCTTGTCCTATTATAACTGCAGTTTTTTCAGACTTTGATTCTTCAATTGTAGTTTCAACAATAAGAACATCCGCATCATCTCTGGCTTGTTTAGTAGTAATATTTGCAGCTTGTAATTTTTCAATTAGAATATTAATGAGCCTATCTTTGTTATTTCGATTTAGATTTAAGGCATGAAGAAAATGATAAAATATAATATAATAGTTAATAAAAATTGACAAATATTTATAATCATTGATTAATCGATAGTTCATCAACTATATATGGCGCGTTTTCGACCGGAAGCACCGGTTGACCTGAAGTGATGCTGAGACCGCGCGCTCTCCGCCCTCTATCTCGAAAACGGTTCACCGTATGAAAAAATTTTTCAACAGCTGGGTATCTCGAATTCCGAGGTGAACTTACTATAATGACTGGATATTACTTCTTTGGCAAAAATGAGTGATAAATGATTTTAAATTTTAATAAAGAAAAATATAGGTATAAGTAGATAAGTATGTTCTGATGATTCTAGTAGTAACAGTGAATGTTTTTAGTTTATTTAAAAATCACAGTAATTAATCAAATAGTTGCTGTATGTTGTAAATTTTGAAAAAAAGACATCCAAGTGTAAAATCAAAGATGGAAAAACAAAGAGGTATCATATGTTGAGGTTATTACGGTCACCCAAGTGAGTTAAATAAATCATTCTACAAAAGGGATAGGTCAATATCACGGCACTGATAGTTTGTTAAAAAACTGCTTAAGCAGTAAATTTGTTATTGTACAATCATGGAGTGAATAAAAATGATCACTTTATAAATGTATCATCTTTAAGGTCTGTCTACACAGATCCGGGCCGTTCCCGGGACGTGTCAAGGAAAAAATATCATTCCATACATTTTCTATGGATTCGTTCACACACGTTGTCATAACGAGGTATTGTTTTCCCTCCTGATGGGCCACGGCCCGGACACGTACCGGGCACGGCCCGGATCTTTGTAGATAGACCTTTATTGTCGAGATGAGGCAGCAGGTAATCAAAACGTACCTACGAATTCAAATATTAAGCTAATGCAGTATGATATCATTCACGCGTATGGCCTTTCACCCAAAGCTTGCAACGATCATCATTCACAAAATAGTCCGTGAACATTTCTAAAGCATAACCATCAACTCTAATAGCTAGAACACTTAAATTATATTTTATTGTACGTACTTTGACACAGTGAGGAATTTTAGAAAATTCATTGCGTCATGAAATTAATTGAAGTAACTAATTCAGTAATGCTTTATGGACAATTGATGAAATAGGTCACATTATGTATGATGAAATTGACGTCATATCTAACTTATGATAATTTATGTTAGTTGAAATAACCATACGTGTTATGAAATTGGTAAATCTTGTCACCGTGACGTAAACACATGTAATTTTGAATTTGATCCGCATCCGATGCAGTTGTCAATCATTCGGAGTTAAGGAATTACTACAGCAATGGATCTATCGTCGATGGTAGAATGGAATAGTCAACGACGGAAACAGGGGCCTAAGTCTGCTAATTTAAAATTTTCTCAGTTGTGTGTTGGCAGAGTGACGATGAATGTCAATGTCATTTTTTCACACATTTGATCGCAATCAGTGTAAGCCATTATTTAGTTAGCAGAATACCGAATGTGTCAAAATGATATTGACACTGCCGACACACTTCTGAGGCAATTTTAAATTAGCAGACTTGGGCCCCGATGGAATACAGCCGGAGTTACCGATCAACGTCGACCGGTGGCATCCAGGCAATCGATTGCTTAGTCGAACAGTATCTATCGATCGATTAAAGTTACCAGACTAGTCGATCGACGTCGATCGATGCCGCTGATCGTCGTCTATGATGAATGATCGATAGGTCTGGTAACACACTTAGACGGATGGAGTGTCGTGTAATCAACCATGACGAGTGCAGTATCGACCTCTATTATCCCCTATTCACTCAAACAGGTTACAAGATAAATTACAAAGGACGCCCACTGAGAAGATCGGCCGCGGGCTTCGGAATTCACTCTCGATCTCCATCGAAGTCATGTGCATGGTGCAACGCGTTTTGATTTGTTATGTCGCTATATTACTATAATTATTACATAACGAATAGAATTGCATTTTAAACGGCTTAGAAGTAATAAAGCTGATGTTCGTTTATACTCGTAGCTATCTATTCTATAAGATATGGAATCAAAATTATGATGGCGACAGTTTTACGATCGATTCAAAAGTTGAAATTAAACGTTTTTGATTTGATTCGATATAAATATATGATACTAAGTATGTGAATGATAATAAATATCAAATAATAAATTAGATGGATGAATTTAAGATACGAGAATGCCACTATAGAGAGAGGTAGGTGGAGTCTCTAACTACCCCGCTGGGAAAAAGACTTGACGGATATGTATGTATGTATGAAACTTGAATAGAAGGCGTAAATATACCTGTTTCATTGATAAAACAACTTGGAAAAGCTCGCCGTTGGTTCTCTTTTGTACGCAATAAAGATAATGCAAACTTGTTATAGAAAGCATGAAATTGCGAACTTGTCGGCATCTCCTGACTACATTATCTGTACTTTAGCCAGATCTGATACCTATTAGGTTACTGTCATGTTAAGTTAGATGCGTTCCTTATTTTATGTATTTTTAGATGACTTTTCTCCAAGTCATGTGGCTCGCTAGTTTTTTGGAAGAAGTGGCCAAACTATTACAATTGATTAATGGAAGTATAATAGTGATTTGCAAATATTGCAATATCAGTTCATGTTTGTTAAATTACCTATCATGGTTTTCACTTTGGACTTATTTTACTTTTAATATTTTAAAATTATCAATAAATACTTATTATATGGGTATCAGCGGTGGTAGCCCAGTTGGTAGAACGCTTGCCTCGAATTCTGAGGGCGTGAGTTCGAATCCTGGCGGGGGCCCGTCCCTCTGAGTTTATTTCTCATGTACGGATCAATTTATTCGATTACCACTTGCTAACGGTGAAGGAAAACATCGTGAGGAAACCTGCATAGACCAGAGAAGAAATTCGAAGGTGTATGTGAAATCCGCCAACCCGCACTTGGCCAGCGTGGTGGATTACGGCCTAATCACTCTCTGTATGAGAGTAGGCTCGTGCCCCTCGGTGGGGACATATATGAGCTGATAACGATATGGGTATACTTACCTACTTGAATGCGGCTTTTGAACTTGAATGAACTATATGAACTATATTTCGTTTTTATGTCGAGAATTAAATGCGTTTCCGTTTTACCTTTATTAGAGCTTTTTTTACTGGCTTTTAGATAGTATATAATCAACTCTGTCTGTTTTATGTCGAATCTGAACATTCGATTTTAATATTTATTTGATATTGCGTAAGTTTAATAACAGTGTACAAAACAAGCAGCTTACAACTTGTGATGGGTATGGATGGATACAGAAATAAACGTAATGAAGTAATATAACTAAAATGTTGTACAATATAACTAACATAGCCATCAAAAGACAAAACTTACCAATTTACTCTTCATTTACTTACTTTTAAAAATATCGCTTTATAAAAGCCAAAAAGTTCCTCCATTAAAGACATAATAACATGCCAAGTTATAGGAAGACGTCGCTAGAAGGTGATTTATTTATTTATTACTTAATTGGTCAAAGTGTCGGTGTAGATCATGGATAATTTAGGTGTGACATGTGAATCACCGGCTCTGTCACGAGTAGGCTTTCACCTCTCGTTCCCACCCCATTTATCGTCGATGCTCGCCGTTAAGATATACATACAACACATCTATTGTCAACAATGTTTGAATAACACGACAAAAGAATGATAATACAACTGTCACGTAAGCAATTGTTTTAACAAATGACTGCTGTTTTTAGGAGATTGTGACTATGATAAACTGATAATGTTAATGAAACTTGATGAATTTGATATCTTCAGGTTTGTTCTGTAATATAGGTACATAAACTGGGGCCCAAATCTGCTCATTTACAATATTCGTCGTCGTGTCGGCAGAGTTTCAATGTATTTTTTTGACATTTTGGTAGCAATCAGTGCAAGCCATTGTTTAACAGAATACCAAATGTGTCAAAAAATGCCATTGAAACTCTGCCGACACACAACTGAGGCTATTTCAAATTAGCAGACTTGGGCCCCAGGTAAAGGTTTCTTAATTTAGAACTAATTTTTTTACTTAACTTGCGATTACCTGAGGTATACATGTTACGGGCAATGTGATTAATGCGGGCAGTATGAATAATGCTCGGGCATTATGAATAATGCCCAGCTGTTTCGGGCAATGTGATTAATTACTATCAAAACTGTGCTATTTATCACATTGCCTGGGCATTATGAATAATGCCCAAAGACCATCGGGCAATTTGATTTTAATAGTTCGTTTACTTGAGATTTGTAGGTTGTGATAATTCTAAAGTCGCCAAATTTTTAAAACATTGTCAGAGACTTATTGGTGGACATTTTTTTTTTTATTAGAAATTTTAGGTTATAGCTTTAGGTAGATTTTTGGTTTTTGTATTTTTTGCAACAAAGATTATTGAACTAGCGTAGAAAAATAATTTGGCATCTCGTATGTTATGCTATTAAGTACTTCAATACAATTAAGTTTTTAGAAACTTTACGTATGTGCTGCATACCTAAAGGAAAAAATGCTCATAATGTCGGCATTATAAGTTTATAAGTTTCTAATTTTAATTAAGATGATGTAAAACGTACTACATAAGACCTACTCAATCTTCCTGTAAAAGGTTAGAAAATTTAACAAAGTGCCTTTTTAATAATAAGGCACCTAGCCTTTTTGTTATTACTAGGGTTATTTTTTTTTTATTTTAATCAATTTCAAAATAAAAGTGTAAAAACAACTGTACCAAAAATTTTAACTCAAATTTACGGCAACAAACCGACGGCGGCGCAGAGGGCGTACGTAAATTTGGGAAGAAGCAAATGTCCAAAGTTTATAAAAACTATGAAATGAGAATGAAAATGAGAATGAGAATGAAAATTCATTTAATCCTGTAGGTTAGGTTTGAAAACACTTAAGACGGATCATTTTTTAAAGTTAATTCTAGACTCGTAAGAGTGCAGTTTTCCCCAGAGAAGAAACAAAAAATTCTGTAGCAAAAAACTCTGTAGGGTTGCTCTTTTCAATTTAAGTTATACAAATCCTTAGGCATAAACAAAGAAACAAACATCAAAATTTACATTTCAATAGAGCATAAATCTATAAAAAAAAAAAAAAAATTTGCCCCTTCAATATCCAGAACAAGGTATAGGAGGTAAGTAAACGGGAAGATGAAAAGTAAAAGGCTTAGCTTGATAGAAACCGCATAACATGACCAGTTATCACAGCAGCACGTTCACACAGATCTCACTCAACGCCTGTGCCAGCCATCAACCCCTTCCATATTATGTTTTAGGGATTTAGGTAACATTTTAGGGAAACCAGCGCATGTCACCCTTTGACCAGTTAGAGAGTCCGGAACATCCTAACCTTAACTAAAACCCAACTTAACTTATGAAGAAATGATGATAATTTTAAGTTTCATAATACCTACCTACATATTTATTTGACTTTTGGTTAGGTTTAGGTTAGATAAGGTTTCATTGTAAAATAAAAAAAGTACTGAAACAAGTTTATTATCACTCTGCCCAATAGGTGACGGGCATTATGCATAATGCCCGGGCAATGTGATTAATTGCATAGTATTTATCACATTGCCCGCTTATATTGGGCATTATTCATAATGCCCGGGCATTATGCATAATGCCCAATTAATCACATTGCCCGTAACATACACATCCATTTAATTTCATTACAAATACAAATATTCTTTATTGCACACAAAGATATAAGGTACAGACACAAACAAGAATATAAGAAGCAACAGGCGGCCTTATTGCTAGGTAGCAATATCCTCCAGGCAACCTTATTATTAGGCATTGTCATGTCTTTAGTATAAGTATTGGTGTGTCTGTGTTTCTGTTGGTGAACTTAATAAATAAATAACATCACCTTTAACATTAAAATATAATATGGATAGTTTCCGTAATCGTTTAGAAAATGTGTTGTAGGAAATCAAAAGCCTGCTTCAGGTACATATGAGTATAATTAGAGAACCAGTGGAGGAGGGGTCAGCCCTTTGCCCTTTGGGGCGACGTGCTCTATCCTCCATCTTTGCTGCACTTTATAGTGTCGTTGGCCTCTATAAGGCGATACGATACACATCTAATAACATTGTAGTAAAAATGGTACATTTCTGAAAACTTTTCTTTTTTTTATATCTTCTTCCTCATATTTAAAAACTGGGTCTTGGAAAATCGAATCAAAAACGATTATTTAGTTAATTCATTCGCTTTTATTTATCGAGCTTTGTTTACGCATCTAAATCCTCATGGATTCTTCATGTCACCATGAATTATCATTTTTTAATCATTTTCATATCATAATCATCATTTTCATCATAATCATCTTTTTTATCGTAATTTTTAAATCGATTATCATTTAAATATCAAGTATTTAATGGATACAGGTCCAGTTCAGTAGAAAACGGTATTAAGAGATACTATTATCTAAGAGCTCATTCATAGAGCTACATTTAATATCGGACATGCAATAGGCAGATCCCCTACATGTCAATTGTTAAGCTCACAATGTTTGTTATTGTATTGTAAGTGCCTGTATAATGTGCTAAGCTTTCACTTGCAAATGAGCCGGCCGATAACAATGTGACCATTAAATTACCATAAGGTTACCATTAAATGTTGCAGATAGTTTGAATAATACTTGGGATAAACTGATCATAATAAAATTATGTATCTATGTATTATCGTATACACATACGTATCCGTCACGCCTCTCTCCGATTGGGGTAGGCAGAGACTTCTTCCTACCACTTGCTACGATCCAAACACACCTCTTTCGCTTTATCCACACTCGTTAGTCGCCTCATACATGCCCGTCGGTTTAGGATACTCTTGATTTGGCCTTTCTTGAGCAAGTCTCCGATTTGATCGAGGTACGTTCGTCTTGGCCTTCCCCTCCCAGCATTTCCATCCACACTTATCGTATAATTAATAAGATTTGCATGTGAAGTTTGTAGACACTTAGGTGGAAATATTTGGATAGGTATGTAAAAACCTTGTTTTAATAAATCAATTCAATAAAACTACTTCCTATTTATAAGTATTTACATACTGTGTCCAGTAGTAAGTAGATCAAACTGGGAGAAAAATTGGCTACTCTGTTTATCTTCTTTCATAACTATGCTTCAAACAGACACATTATAAATCTTACGCGATTATGAAACTCGAAACATCAATTGCCGCGAACTTACATTGAGTTTTCCTGAAATAGCTGTCAAAAAGCGTTAAAACGCGTACGTAAGATAATAGATTGTACATATAAATAACCACTTTTCTTGAATAGTTCATACTTAAGCCATTTTACATCCTGCCTATTTGACAACACAATATCCGGAAGACCGCTTCCTTTCGTCTGTTTTCCCTATAATTCATAAATTTAATTTCCTTAACATAACATCCATCAGATAAAATAGAAAGTTCGTAACAAAAACTCAGCTTTGTCGAGATAAAGACAAAAGGAGGAGTAATGATCAAACATTCCAAAAGCTTTGACCACGACTGGGTTCAACCACAGATTGAAGTCACGATCACGTTGACCATTCATTTTATGAAAGCACTGATATTATTGTTTGATTGTCCATTGTTATTACGGTTAACATTTGCTTGTTACAGAAATTACACAAATATTTATTTTTCTTTTTTTTGTTTACGTAATTTTGAAGCTGCCTTCCAATTAGTTACACTGTAATCTATACAAGTGATTAGACTTTTGTCGATCCGAATTCGTCACGGCGGCGTTTCGGAGACGGAAGCTGTTTTGTGTGGGAATTTTTGAGATCTAACTATCATGAAATGATTTAGCTGATTCTAATCATGTTGATGAATATTGAAGATGAAGATCAGATCTTTTGGACACTCACTAGTTGCCCATTTATATGACTTGTGTTATACTTTTTTCCTTTATTACGAGTACGTAAATACTAACACCAATTTGTCGTATTCTTACAGATTTATGACCCAACTGCTTACTGTAAATACCTAGGTACTCTAAATAATAACTCTTAATAATGAAAGAGAATTCCAATATTACTCATTGACAGAGAAGAAAGACGCTTGTTTCATTTATTCTAAGCCACCTATTACTACGATACGCATGCCCAGCAGTAGCAAGATGTTATCACAGCCAAGATTACTTCAGAAGTACCGACTCAAAGCTCGCCTCACCCAGTTTCACTTTTGCGTGTTTTCGTTGAGAAAATACCGTACCTTATGTCATAGTAAAAGCATTGCGTTTGGTCTAGCAATTAAGTAAAAGTGAAGAAGAGCGTGTGAACTGCAAATTGCCGGCCGATGAACTTCGTATCACCTGACCTTTCTATAGACCGCAGACAAAGGGCATCCGTACCACTTATCACTTGTAACATGGTGTATAAGCTGGTTCTCATCAATTCGAACAATAATCAAATTGCCTATCTTTTTTTTACAAGCAGATATGAGTAATTACTTAAGTGAGGTTGTGTTAATAGAAATGTTGAAAGTCTGCTGAATTTTTAATTTTACGCCGCGTTTTAACACTTACAGATAAAATTTAATTGACAGATATTTTATACCTGCTTAAACGTCATGTTCTATGAAAGACATAGGTTTATCTGTCAGCCTGTCAGTTAAATTTTGTCTGTAGGTAAGTGGTAAAACGGGCCCTTACCCCCTTATTACAAAACGAGTTTTAAAGATAATTCTTGGACTCAAAAAATTACGTTTGTAATAAGGAGGTTAATATCTTAACAAAGGACTTAATGTTTTTTAACATGCCTAAGAATTCTTCTCTAAAGGCTACTGGTTGCAACGTTTTAAACAGTAACCTTTGCATTTTGCGTGACTGGAAAAAAGATAATCAAGTCAATTTCACTTTTGTGCACGTATTTATTTACATAAGTTCACCCAATAGTGTATGAGACAAGTGCACTCGAGTTGCGAAACTCGGTCAATACGATACGAGAATTGAATCGGCGAACGCTTATTTGCCTTTTTGAAGATTATTTACTTGTTGGAGACATGTTTGCACTTTCAAAAGCGATGTTGCAAATATGTATGTACCTATATGATATCATCCAACTGCTAACTCATAAAACTGTGAAAAGCAAAATTAATTTTGTACATCACAAATCTTATTTCTAGTCTAGAGTTTATAGAGATCATTATACTTACATTTTGTTGTCAGTTTTATTTGTGCACCGTTATACAAGGTAATCATTAGTATGTGTAACTATTGCAGATTCTTTTATGAGCTTTGATTTTTGTACTTACAAAGCGTATGCTTTGAATAAATATTACATAGGGTGACTTTTAATTAGTGAACGATAGAAAAGGATATGCATGTACTCGTAATATTTAACAAACAACTTTTACTATGGGATCAAGGTTGAAATCATTCAAAAAATGTTAAACTCCCCATACAAAATACATCAGCTGATAGTACTATGGAGTAATTTTTTTTTTATGATTTCGTACTTTGTTCCATAGTAAAAGTTGTTTGTTATCACGAGTACATACATATCCTTTTCTATCGTTCACTAATTTAAAGTCACCCTATATGTATAAGGCATTAATATTGCCATATACAAATGGGTAGATATCTTAAGTTTATTCATAGACTAGTTTTTATAATAGTAGGTACTTACTATTTGTTTACAAAGTATTTTAAGATGTTTCTTTACATCCAGTTAAACAGAATCATTACCTTTATAAATAAGTATCTACTATAAATCAAACGTTTCATATTTCTTCTATTTAATGCCATTGTTGGAATTCTCTCACCAATTTGGTTTACTGAAGGAAGACAAGAATTTCCAATGCAGATTGTAATTAGATTCAAAAAGTGGCTCTTCCGATCCGTACGACCATTGCCATCGGCCGTGTATTATGAGAAAAGAGAAAAGTGCAAAGAATCCCAGTCCGTGGGAATCAGATACAATGCCTTCAATATGTCACGCCGTGTTTCACTATATTTTCTAACTAATTATGAAATGAGTGCTAACTCGTTGTTTTTAATCGATGTCTTCATTGAGAAAATGTACCTACCTATAGCTGAGATTATTCTATTTCAGATATTCCGGTTCCTGCTTCTGTCTGTGATTGGGTGTCGGAGTGAATCTACGCACGGGTATCACAACAATGGGAAGGTCGTCACACAATTTGGTGAATTATTGAAGCCGCCACCACCGCCACTGTCGAACCTCATTCCTGTGCCTTTTCACGGAGGAGCGCCGCGCGCGCCGAGACAAAATTCTGAAGCTGGATATATCTATCAGCCTCCTCCACCCCCGCCACCCCCACCTCTCCCCCCATCAAACGACTTTAAGTTCCCTGCTCCATTCTACAAACAGTACAACTTCAACTTCCTTCCAAATCCACAACCATTTACCACAACACCCTCGCCATCATTATTTCAAAAGGTGTCAGGATGGCTGTTCTCGCAACAGACAAGTTATGACTCACCGCCTACATACAACAGTAACAGTTTAGCACCAGCTAAAAAGGATTGCAATCCTTGCAATTCAGTGCCATGGATACCAGTTCTAAAATATAACATAGGAGGAAAGAATTTGCAGCAAAATGTGATTTCTACTTACGGGCCGCCGAGTGCGACAGCGTATGCACCTCAAGTAGCTCAATATCGTCCGCAACCATTCTTGTCACAAGAGCAACAGGTACCACAGCTAACACCAGGTGTACCACATGCCGTTTATGGACCACCATCGCAGAGCTTTGGTCATTCATTTGCTGGAGTGAGTTCAACATACGGACCCCCTAGTCCAACGCATACTCTAGCAATACCATCTCCCAGCCCGCCGACGTCTACTTATTCTGTAGACAGCAGCTCATTTTCTGTTCCAAGTTCATCTTATGGTATACCCAGTTCGAGTTACGGTGCACCAAGTACTTCTGTAAATCAGCCTAGTTCATCATACGGCGTTCCTAGTTCGTCATTTGGACAATCGAATATACCGAATTTATTATATGGAGTACCTAGTTCTACATTATCACCACCGAGTTCCACATTTGGTACACCATCCCCTACTTATGAGTCTGCTCATCCTGTCACTAGTACATATTCGCCTGTTTCGCCAAATTTTGAACCTACACTATTTAATAACGATTCACCGCAGCAAAATGATGGTGGTGGTATAAAAGATATAGAACTATCAAACGATTTGCAGTTACCAAAAGTGACCCATCCAACTGGATTTAGAAATTCTTATGGAGAACCAATTACGACTACACAGTTTGGAAATTACAGCCCATACCCAGTTTCCGCGACAGCTGCAGAATCAACTAAAATAAAAACAGAGGTATTGCCTGAAGATAGTAAGAAACCAGCACAAAATATGTCTTTGGCACTAGCAAACCCAGCTCCGTTTACTCTTAATAGAGGAAGAAATATTCATACTCTCCAGCCAGTAGCTCTTCCGAATCTAAGCGTATCTCCACTTCCACCTATATTTAATGCACGCCCATTTAGGCCTATAACAGCGCATCCTTTCCCCAATAACTTCGTACATAGTATCAATACAATGCAACAAACATCAAACAATGTCAATGTCGAGCCAAGCGTGCCTATTGCAGAATATACTCACTCTATTGATTACCCACCGACTGTAATTAAATCGCCATTGATTGATATAGATTCTTCAAAAACTAACCAAAGCAAAGCTTATAGAAATATACCTAATGGTTACATTCTGGATGAGATTAGGGATATATCTTCACAGGCATCAGAGGACCACCTTAAAACAACTAATTCGAATCCAGATGCTAGTTTTGAATCGACAGGTGCGGACTTTGGGAATGATATTTATGATACCAATCCACCATTAGATATGAAACATAAAGTGCCACCTAACCATAAAAGTAATTTTGAAGATTTGAGAGGAATGAAAGATGAAGACGTAGATAAGTACCGTACTGAGAGTAACTTGCAAAATATCGACTCCCCACTTTTATATCTTAAGCCAAGTGCTCCACACAAAGATCATGGTAATTTTGTTTTTGCAATATCGACACCTGAGACAGGAAAAGACTACGAACTTTACGATGAAATACAAACAACTACTAGTAACACCTTATTATCATCTCATGTTAGTGCTTGGGATGAAAGTAGAAACGATTATAGCGAAGGAGTTTTGCCACCACCATCACAGAAAGAAAATAAGAAACCAAAAATTGTTCAAATTATTGTTCCATATACTACTGGCCAGCAAAGTGGCCAAAATCATTATGATTTTGATAACAATATCCCAGACCATTGGACGCCTACGCCAGAAGATGAATATCAAGGCAGGAAAATTCCATACAATACAGAAAATCCATATCTTAGCACCGTTACGGAAAGCTACACAACCAGTAGTGCAACTGAAGAATCAAGCACACCTGTTACTGAGATTTACGATTCCGAAAGACTAAACACTCAGGCTATTCTAAACGACCTCTACGATGTAAAGGAGCCACCTTTCGACATAATTAAATTGCAACACACAATTGATGATTGGACTGAGCAAGAATATTCAAAACACTACAGATCACCTCCAAAAACTCGCACGAGTGCCAAATATGCTAAACAGATACCCGATGAATACTTTACAACCGTAAGTCCTATTACAAATTACGTAACGGCAGCCACAAACTACAATTACGAATTTTATGATCACGAAGGAGCTAGTAGTATACAGCATTATGTTACTAGTAAAAACAAAACCCTTGCTAAATCTTTGAAGGATTATAACAGTATTGAAAGAACGAAGGCAAAACATAGCAGTGCCAAAAATGAAGATCAAAGTGAAATTAAGAAACCCCATATTTATACAGCTGCGTCGTCATTTAGAAGTACGACTACTACTCCAGCCCCATGGGATGTAATACAGACATCCATATCACCATTGACTAAAGAAAAAGTGTATGTGGTAACTTCAAAGCCTTGGCGGGAAGCCACCACAGTCAAACCGAAAACTAACGATTGGTATGATGTCGAACAGTTTGAATCCAAAAAGACCAATTCAGACAATGACTTTTCAGCATCCGACAACCTTCCTTTCCATTCCCCAAGATTTCCAAGTCGACAGTCCTTAGGCTTCACGAGTACAAGTGATGACAACGAACCGTTAAAATCAGATTCTTCATACGCCTTCTCTAAAAGTTGGCACCAAAGCAGTAAGTGTAAATGATAAGCTGGATATTTACAAAAATATTTATATTTCAATCTCTGATGGTGGAAATAATAACATTTCTTTTTCAGTTAACGAGCTGGAGAATCAAACAGCGAACAACAGTACTTCTCTTCCAAGAGGTTCTGAATCTTCTATTACGACTAACGTCTATGAGGAGGAGAGTTATTTACCTAACACGGACGAGGTGTTTATATCTAACATTTAACTTAACTACGTACTTATTCTATCTATTGACATCACAATGTAAATACCTACACCATAATTAACGATTTTATCATTACCTAGCCTCTATCAATAGAAGCCATTCCATTTTATTTACCTTGGTTATTAATGTTATGCTGTAATTTTTCCTTTGCAAATTTAATATGGTAATCATTTTCATTTATAAAATTGAATAAAATTTTCCACAGGATTTAACCACTACAACGACTGTAGAACCTCCTGAAGAAGATGAGACAGGTCAAGTGAAAATCTAAGAAAACTGGACAAACAAGAGTGACAGTGCATCTAGTGTATTTAAAAACAATTGAAAGTTTCAAACTCTTTGTCAAAGTGAAGTTGTGAAATGTTGTGACGTTGTGTCAATCAGACTTTTGATATTATCTCTTTTAATATCGTAAAAGCAATTATTATGACTATCGAAGTATTACCTAAAACTATTTAATTTAATAAGTATAGAGCAAATTAGAAAGCATACAAAATCAATTGTGTCCTTTTTAATTTGATCATAATAAAAGTGTTCATAGTCTTCTGACCGATTATGATCACAATGAAATAAAATGAACTGATGCTGTTTGAGCCTGGATTACTTCTGTTAAAATCACTCAACTGTAATTCAGTGTCATCATCATCATTTATATTTAAGTGTAACTCTTAGACCCAGAACACACAGTGAAACGCAAATACAACGCAACTGAAACTACTAGTTACTTTGGAGTTGCATTTCACCGTGTGTTTTGGCGCTTAGCGGTGGAGTAAACGCCATCTTTGCCAACAATTTGACTTCTAAGATACGACACGACGTACCGGTGTAATATCAATGTAGAGTCCATTTCACGAAAGAAGTCCCCTAGCCGCGGCGCTGTATTTCATGTCAAAATTGATAATGATGCCATTTATGAGTACAACATCTACCTATATTATGTTTATTACATTTGTAATTTATTAAATAATATTATTTCCTGCATATTTCGACTGTTCTGGTTATTCTATGAGAAGGTCGGTACATATTTTGATAAAAATATTTATTTAGCTATATTTCTGTAAAATGTAATGTAAAATGTATATTTTTAATAAGATAAGTAAGAGATTTTCTACCTACTACCTATCAGGGAAAAGATCATAAAATAGGGAAAATAGAGCTGTCAAATTTAGTTCCAAAAATACCCGGGGGACTTCTTTCGTGAAATGCACTCTACCACCGAATATCCCGGTATAAAACTATGATAACGATAGGCGTTTGTTAAAAAGTCAGGTTATTAAATACAGTTGAGTGATTTTAGCAGTGATTTTAAATTATAGGAACTGACTCGCAGTCTTAAGTTTCGTCCGATTTAGGTTTTAAGTTAACTTAAATAAGTAGTATGAATTTAAATATTTTAGACCTAACCTAACCATAGTTACTGAACAGCTTCGTCTTAAAATATGAGTCAAAAACAATCATGTAGGGTACTATAAATATAATTTTATCGTCCCTTAGAAAGCCTATTTTAGCTGATCAGGCATTTACTAAAAGCAAATAAACATTGTTCTTTATTATTTTTGAGTCATACTCTTCCGGGAAGTTGTTCAAGATAATTGGTTGCACTCTTATAAATATAATTTTAAACGTAACACTGTATACCTACGCACGTGGGTGGCTAAAATCGCTTAAATTCTTTTTACGCATCAAAATATTCTTATATAATTAGCTACCTCAGCGACTTTAGCCTTCCATTTGAATTTAAAAACAAAAATGTCTGAAAAGTTGACTCAAACCTCAGACTTATATTTCCAAAATAGACTAATTTTACATTAGGTATATCACATTGTAAATATGACCCCAACTTGTACATAAAGTGGAATCAATATTAAATATCCTCAATATTTACAAAAAAAACATGAGCATTATTTAAATTCACCTTTTTGACTAAGCTGGTGTTTCTTGCTGCCCGTTAGGCGTCTTAAACTTTGAGTAAGCAAATTCTATGCTCCACAATGCTACAGTTATCAACGTCACTGCATTAAGAATTATGATAGGTATTTGGTAAGATCCAGATGATTCACGAATGCGACCTGAAATAACAAAAGAACATTGTTAACCAAATAGTAGCTACGTATTTTATACATTCTGTGATGTCTCTTTCCTATTTCAATTTTCATATTACCCCATACAAAATACATGGTATTTAGTTATTTACACGTAGTTATAATACGGAAAGGAATGTAAGAAAGAGGCCTATAGTAACAAGTGATTAAATTGGCCCATGACTCAATAAAGTTTTAAAATCTTAAGAATTTACATAGCCCAAACTTCTAATCGGAAAGACGTAGCTTTTATTATAAAGACTGTAGTGTAGGTTGCTAGTCGTCGGATACAAGCCAAATAGAATATATAACCAAATAGAACCTACCTACATCTTACAAGCAAATTAAGACTATTCGAATTACCTAAAAGCGATCCAATTGTAATAATAATGATTCCATTAAAGAACATCTGAATTCCCGAAGCGAAGGGTAATCGTTCTATAGGTACATAACTTGGTATGACAATATTCATGTAAACGGTCCGGACTCCCTTTGTGATACCCATAGCCAAAGCTACGAACAACATTCCCATAAATGAAGTCGTGAACAGCATGACTGAAAAAGAAATTATTGTGATTAAGGCCCAGAACACACGATGAAACGCAACTGCAATGCAACTGAAACTGCTAGTTACTTTTGAGTTGCATCGAAGTTTCTGCTATAACTTCTTTAGAAAACCACACACGACGCAACTAGTTTGAAACGTTTTGTTTCAGTTGAATGCAACTCAAAAGTAACTACCAGTTTTAGTTGCGTTGCAGTTGCGTTTCACCGTGTGTTCTTGGTCTAAATTTTTTTGTTTACTAAGTGCGATCGCGTCAGTAGTGTCGACTCAGGATAGAGAATCGTGGAGAGGAAGGAGACAGGCCTTTGCCCAGCAGTAGGACACTGTCGGCTAGATAAGATAAGATAAGGTGCGATCGCTATTTTGTTGGCAATTAACTTACTTAAATTAGAATTTAATTGAAGTTTAATAGCATTGTAGTGTGACACAATGCTATAAAACTTCAATATTTCATCTGGTGATTAAGTATTTTTAAAATCTTCTTAAAATCCAACAATAATAGAGATTTTTAATATATTGATTTATCTATTTAAAAGATAAGAAAATGAATACTTACTTGTTCGCGTAAATATGATGAGTAGTAAACTGACCAAATACATAACTCTCGGAGGTTTATGACACCATTCGCCAATAAAAGGTGAAACAAATCTAAACAATGTGTCTGAAAAACCTATAACAGCCATAATTTTAGCAATCTCGTCAGTTCCAAATTCCATCATATCGCTCAGGATGATGGGAAGGAGAAGAGAAAAATTTGTTTCAGCACAAGCTGCAAGTGACAGTCCAACCAATATATTTACGAATACTGGATCCGTTAAAAGCGTCAAATCGAAAAACGCTACGAATTTTTCGAAAAAACTTTTGTGATCTTGTTTTTCTAACGTAGCTTCATTTACTTTGTCCTGTTTTTTCTTTACAACGTCTGGCTCATCGAATATGTTGACAGAGCTGCCTAAATTGATTTCTTGTGACTCCCACCATTTGTATTGAGACTGTGTTTGTGGTTCAGGAGATTTCCTGCGAATATCCGGTTGAGAAATAGCGTTTCTAGATTCGAGACTGTTCGAGCTTGGAAGAGATTTCATAGAGGTATTATTAGGTGCTGGAACTGCACTTTCTGCTGAATCTTCGACTTGCGGTAAGGAGGACAGACCTAGAATGTAATACTGTAGTTGTAACAATGGTTGGTATCTAAATTTAAGTCGTAATAGACCCAGATCCTTGAAATTGTCTGATACTTATGATACGACCTTAAAATAGTATTCTCTAAGACATATATAAAAATTAGAGATGGGCCGACTATGGTATTTGCCGACTAGCCGACTAGCCGACTAATCGGTTTTGAAACTGCCGACTAGTCGGCCGACTAGTCGGCACTGCCGATCATTCTAATACTCGAATTTCGGAGGTCTTCGGGTTACTTCGTCGCTACTCGGGTCGCTCGCGCATGCGCACGAGCCGTAATGCGGCCTAGCTGTGCACGTTCTGACAAGTTTTGTTTACTTGCTATTTTCGATAGTCCGTTTTGTGTTTGTTGTGCCGGTTTATTTAGGTTAAATAAAAAAGTACTGAGTGTGTTATCACAAAATGTCGAAAAAGAAATCGCGAGTGTGGACATTCTTCGAAGATGTTGAAGGTGAACCGACAAAAGTTAAATGTAACCAGTGCCAGGGAATTATTTCGCGCGGTGGTCAAGGCAGGAAAGCTAATACAACAAGTATGACAAATCACATAAAATATAAGCATGCCATAATTTTTTGATTTGTAATGTATAGGTACTGACTGATTTTTAAGTTCCTAATACGGTTAATAATGGTTATCTTATTTAATTATTGCTCTTTTGAAATTGTTTACGTTTGTAATAATTAAAGTTTATAGAAACTATAAAAGAAATATTGGTTTTATTTAATTTATCCTGCACCGATTATAATCGGCATATTTTGCCGAATATTCGCCGACTAGTCGCCGACTAGGATAGGTGCCGGATATTCGGCTTTCCCGACTAGTCGGCGACTAGTCGGCCCATCCCTAATAAAAATCATTCATTTAAAAACAAGTTAAGTTAGTTTTAACAAGTTAAGCTTTTGGTAACCTTCGTCATCCGATACCTGCCAAACGTCCCCAGTAACAGTTACACAAATTCGCAGGTGTTCAAGGCACATGAGAAGCTATGGAGAACCTAAGGTTTTATCCATTTTACTGTAAGTTAGGTCAGACACGTCCCGGATCTAGGTCTATAAGTATACGGACAACACTTTAAACAACAAAAATATACTTGTTATCATAATCATATGCCATGACGAAAATAGAAATATCAAGTATTAATCACAAGTTTAGAATTACTCACCATTCACTTTTGAAATTGACATGTTCCCATTTACAAGTTCAATATTACCATCCTTATTTAAAGGTAACATTTCCTCTAAAAGATCAGGAGTTTTTAAGTACCATTTTGCTGGTCTTAGTAAACAAGCGCCTAGTAATGAGTGCAGGCAAATTGCTCCGAGTATTAAAACGGCGTATCTCCAACCGTAAGCAGACATTAAGGCACTCATCAGAAGGGGCATACATATTGCTCCTAGGCCTGTTATTGACATCCCTGCACCTACAGCCCGTGCTCTTTTCTCTTTGAAAAACGAATTTATTGCAAGGGTAAATGCCGCCATTACTGCAGCTATACCGGTTGCTGAAAGAGAAAAGTTAAAATTAGAAAAATGGCCATATATTTAGTGTGTAGCTATAAATCTATATATTTTTTGATTTATTAACAGTTTTACATGTATTAGCTTCTCTGGGGCCCAAGTCTGCTAATTTAAAATAGCCTTCAGTTGTGTGTCGGCAGTGTCAATGGCATTTTTTGACACATTTGGTATTCTGATAAACAATGGCTTACACTGATTGCGACCAAATGTGTCAAAAAATGACATTGACACTCTGCCGACACACAACTGAGGATATTGCAAGTTAGTAGACTTGCGCCCCTGTTGATATGTATAAAAATACACACTTACAGTTAATAATACTGTACGATAATATAAACAGCCAGAAATTTGACGATATAGCAGTTAGCATGAGACCCGCTGATATGAAAATTGCTCCAACCACTGCAACTTTTCTATACCCGAACCTTCTGAGTACAGGGCCGCTGAAGAATGACAGCAACATGCCAATTCCATGGTTAAGTGTGATGATTAAAGTGCCTTGAGATGCTGACAAGCCAGTGTCAGCGAAGGCTTCTTGGAAGACTAGCCCAAAGCCGGCTATTAAAGGCAGTACGACTACCTGGAATATGAAAATTAAAGTGTTAAGCCTGGTTTTTCAATTGTCAGTAGATTCCTTGGAATATTTTATACCTGTCACTGTCTAATCTAAAACGTCATCTTTTATGAAATTGACATGGGTTTATCTGTCAGTTAAATGTTATAGATTTGAACAAAGGGCTTGACTATTGAAAAACCGGACTTAAGGAGATGAAAGGTGAAAGGCTGATACGTCAAAAACATGTGACGGTTGTGGAATAAGTTTTATACTTAGACCCAGAACACACGGTGAAACGCAACTGCAACGAAACTGCAACTACTAGTTGAGTTGCATTGAAGTTTCTTCTATAGACTTCCTTAGAAAACCACACACGACGCAACTAGCTTGAAACGTTTCGTTTCATTTGCGTTACACCATATGTTTTGGCGCTTAGAGGTGCCAGCTTGGTTGCTAGAGCAGCAGAGCTAGCAAGGCTTGCTGCCAGCAAAGTTATAGAAATATTGAAGCTCAATCAGCCACTGTTAGTTCTAAAACCAGTTCTAAACTGCTGATCTTTTCTGCAATTAGCTATATTTGTGTACATTTTCTTAATTATGTATAAAACAAACATTCTTAGGAAGTAGGTTATCTTTAACTATTCTTGTATTTAAGCCTATCTGTTAATATTAGTTTGGTGTCTGATTACTAACTCAATTTATTTAAATTACCTACATTACAAATTGTACATTGTTTTATTACTTTAAATAGATTTAGACATGGGAAATTCCATGAATTTTAAACATTCCACATAAGTAATTGATTAGCCTTGAGTTGGTACCTTTCGTAATGTTATTTAAATAACGACTATCGATATAAGTAGGTCAGTAAGTAAATATTTTTAATATTAAACCGAATAATCAAGTTTAGTTTGTAACTTTACATCTACACAAACACTAGGCACCTACTAACTAAGGAACTTTTTTTGATTTTTATAGTGTAGGTATTTTTATGAGGTTCGCGAGTAGGTAAATAGGTAGGGGGAGGCGGGGCACATTGATACTCGGGGCACATTGATACAGTACCTGTTTTGAAATACTGAAAAACGATACGAACACGGACACATCATTAGAACGCTCAAGGACATCCACAAGGATGATAGTTGTAACGATGCTCGCCACCTATTCGCCGTTTTGCTTTTACAGACACAAACGTGTTTTTGGGACCGACAACTAAAATTTTAAGAGCAATGTGTTTGTGTCTCAGCTCCATATTATTAGTTGTTTTCATAGTTTTATTTTACCAAAAGTACGTTTATACTTTAATAAATGTTATTTAATATGTTTATTTAATACAATATTGATTTAAAAAATAATAAATTACTTTTTCGTGAATATAGTCCTTTGGGGCACTATGATACAGTAAAGCGCGGGGCAGAATGATACGTATCAATCTGCCCCGTTAGTGTATTTAAGTGCCCCTTTAGTGCATTAAAGTGCCCCGTTAGTATTTTAAAGTAGTCTTAAAAATCCCATTTATTATAGAAAATGGTCTGGACTTTTAAAGTTAAGCAGAGAAATGTCAAAAAATCGTTTAGGATTTCAGTTTTGTGATGTTTTTGATTATGAGTTTTAAGAAAAAGTTCCTATAATTTTGATAGAGGATTTTATTTTGTTATTTCTATATTTCACTATGCCCAATTCTGTAGTACTTTTAGGCTGATAACTGAGTAATTATGTTTAATTACATGTTTAAGATCTTGATAAATTCTAGATTTTTGATGACAATTTTATTTCCTAGCTCATTTCATTATTAGGCTGATTGTGATTATCGTTAATACGAATAATAACTAATAAATAACGTGATTTCTTCTGATACCAAGCATTATTTGCTTTTTATTTGGTCAATTTAAGTAATATAACGATTTATTTTGAAAAAATATTATAATATTTACGGAAATAAAATACGCATCAAGCTGCCCCACTCTCTGTATCAAGGTGCCCCACCGGTGGGGCAGAATGATACAAAATCCATTTTTTATAAAAGTCGCCATAACTTTTTCCCTATTCGTTTCTATCAGCTTTTTTTAAACTTAATTATAAGTTAACATATCAGGCCATGCACCCGGCAAAAAAAATGATCAAATATGTTGACATTTGTGTATTAAAACGGAGTTTGAATTTTTGTGTATCAATGTGCCCCACTTCCCCCTAGGTACTATCAAAAAGGGGCGTTAGATTAACTCTACAACTAGTAATTCCATCAAAATAAATCGAGAAGAACTGATTCGACTACTTTTAAAGAAAACTTTTGTTGGCTGAAGAAAATATAATAAGTTACATGCCTCAAACTATCAATTATCACATTATCAACGTACTTACATTATTCAAAGCATACGCGAACACGACCACCCATCCATAACCTCCATCCGGTGGCACCTTGTCTGTAGCACCCTTCATCGCCCCACTTACATAAGTCCACCTATCACTAATTAGACAATTTATCTCACTGAAATAACATTCATTCTCAAAACAACACTTAATAAAACTCACTCATCATTTTATTAACCGAATAATCGTCTGAGAATTTTGTTTTATCACTTTTCGCGCTGGTACTTCATTTAATTGATTATTTTTATTGCACTAATTATTCAGTGTAATAGAGTCTCACTGAACTAAATGAAATGAGACATCGAAGTAGCATAATTCCGACACTCGTTATCGCTGTGACTTTATGCTACGTTACGTTATCAAGTCTTATTTGTTCGTACACAAATAATATTATTTACTCACGTCTTCACTGGAGTATACGATAATTCATTATGGCGGTGAATCGGTTAATTTATTCGCTAACTCACCTAAATGTGAGTTCAAATTCCGCTTAAAACAATACTGTAGTGTCTGTAAACAAATGAGTTCTCAATATTGTTGTCACAAGTGCTTTATTCTCATTAGAATATTTTTATCTATTCATTTGTAGTTTATATTAGATGGCAGATTAAATGAAGAAATTGTTTCGTATTTTTTTGCTGTAGGTAAATATTATCTATCTAGAAATCTAGATACTTAAAACAAGCGAACCGAGTTGCATGTTATAATGGGTATAATATAAATAAAATCTGTTTGTGTAACTACTTACCTAGAATAGGTTATTAACCTAAGAGTTCAATGAATCGTAACTGATAAGAAATAGGGACAGGTTGGTACCTATATTACACGTCTAATTTGAAAGAATTAAATCATTCGATCCGTGATTTATAGTACATAAATTAATAATTTCACATATTAGGATTAAAATCTTGATTGTAAAACCTAAATACCGATTTAAAAGATCAACGTGGGCAGCAAAGTCGTATACCTACGATAAACTTTGTTTTGTCATAACACGGGGACTCTAGACAAAAATTTCACGTCCTAGCTATAACGGTTCATAAGATACAGCCTGGTGACAGACGGACGGATAGACAGGCAGACAGACAGACGGACAGCCAGTCTCAGTAATGGGGTCCCGTTTTCAACATTTCGAAACATTTTCGGAACTCTAAAAATTAAGGTTTTTGCGAACATGTCATCAAAAACTGCATCTTACCTATGTTAGAAACCGTATATTGGTGATTTAAAGTAATTTATTAAAATCTAATCTATTTTGATCCTCTTTGTGATACAACCTTGCATTTAGATTAATAATTACTTTAATATACATACATAGTAGTATAAGTAGTTTTATCAAATGCGTTTCCAAGCAGCTCATATCTTTGATAAAAATAGTCACGCAGCGGATTAGGTTATCTAAATTGCCAAGAAAATTATTAAATCACACGTATTAGAGATTAGTGATTGGTATTTAAGAAATGGTTAATGATTCTATAACTAAAGAAATGATCTGATTTTTCATGTTCTATTGCTTCAGATATGTGTAGGTATTTGTATCTTATAAACATTTTCTTAATATCCACACCGTGCAGCAAAGGCGATTCCAGGGAATGGCATCGAACATATTTGTTTGGAAGTGTAATTGATACTGAAAATTTTTACTATAACAATTAGGTTGGATGCTCTTTTATGTGTGGGATTGTTGTATGTGTGTGGACTCTGATGTGGCTTGCAAAGCCGAACTTGGTTTTAAAGATGCGATCACAGAGGGTACTGTACAGCTGACCGGAGATGTTATCTTGTCATTAATATACTTGCAAAACATCTAAAAAGTTTCTATTAACTTCTTTCAAATTAAGGGTACCTATCAGGCCTAAATTAAAGGTAACTAGGTACATAAACAAACTGATTATGTTAGTAAAGTAATTAGTAAACAAAACGATGTCTAACTTTTACCAAAAGTTTCGTTTATTGGGTTAATTTTGAATGCTACTTTTTATAGCACGAAAAATACAAACGACAAACGATCACGAGCGACGCGGGCGCACTCTCCAGTGCGCTGACCCCACTATTGACGCGATGCGACACGACACGACCTCTGTTTCGTTAATCAGTCCTAGATTAAGGTCTGTATACTGTACGTCATTGGCCGCGTTTTCGCTAGGTGAGCATCCTCGCGAGGCAAGCATTTCACCAATCAAAAGAGGCCCCTAAGAACTACCCAACTCAATAGGATAGCGAGGTCTTTCCTGACCGGCCAAACATCCGCCTCGCGAGTCTGCTCGTTCTGTGTGGACCCACCTATTGGCCGCGTTTTTACTAGACGAGCATCCTTATAATGCAGCGTTCGACCATTCTAAGAGAACCTTGCTGTAGTTTCTAATGAAAATGCCGCCTAATGAAAACGCGGCTATTGTCAGTGAAGAGAATTTGGTTTTAATGACGGAAATGACTCATTTTGAGCGTCTCATTCTCAATGTGTAAAATCGCACTGCGTTATAGTTTTTTTAAGGAATGAAAACTTAACTAGAATAGAAAATTTTGAAAATATAAAAGTCCTTTATAATGCTTTTAAAGTTTAATTAAACCTTAAATAAAATACTTACTTAATCACTTTAAGTACATATAACATTTACATCTTAACATAAGCATCTTACAAAAACTAACAAATTAATACGTTGAAATGAATTACGCTATTGAATAAATAGAGGCTCAAGCTTTTGTCGGTAATTTTTCATTTGCTCTTCTCTGGCGTCTTGCAGTTATGAATTTTTCGAGTCCCCAAGAAAAGGCAGTGAGCCAGGTAAAGATGTTTAGGCAGTGCAGGGTCACCGCCGTGGATGCATTATCTTTGATCCAACCTGTAATGGACAATTATTCCATACTTATATCATAAATGCGAATCTGTAAGAGTATTTATGTCAATGTTTTTTCGTCTTACATAGATAGCAAAAAGTAAAACGGAACGACAAATAAACGTGATTTTGTTAAGTGATAGTTGAAGGGGTGCTGAGTGACATAGCCCAATTTTGGCCTTTTTCTCTCCACTTCCCTACTTTAACACGAGTCACAAGTGAAACCGTGACGTAAATCTATTTTAATGTAATCAAGTAAAATTTTAAGTGCCTGTTAAAAATGAAAAGCAAAATATTTAGAGCACTGGTTAGAGAGGTTAGTGTTACGCACTGCAAAAAAGTAGTGTCAGGCACTGTGTAAATCTAATTGATTGTTAAATGTTACATTACATGAGAAACTAATTCAGTTATGGACATTAAAATAAGTATATAATAATTAATAAGAATTTACAAAATTAGCATTAGTTTAATTAAGTAGTTTTAAGTATCTAGGTTTAATTTAAAAATTTAATTTAAAAAAAATTGTAATTTTTTTAATTTAGCCTAAAAGAATTGTAAATAGTTTTTAAGTTTATTGGTATACTTTATTAAAATAAGAATTTTAACAATGACAGTGACATTTATGAGTGTGTAAAGTAAATGGAGCAGATGTTAGATCTCCAAAAAATAAACAATTAAGTAAGTATTGATAATTAATAATATTTCCATTTATGAATTAGGCTCCACAACTTTTGTTAACACGTGATCTACATAAAAATATATTAAGAACTATAAAAGAGTCATAAAGTTGTTTGAAGATATCCTTATTTGACATTTGATAAAGTAATTACCTTCATGTATTTTATAGCCTTATATACGTACAGCTGTGCATGTATTTTATAGCCTTATATCTAATCCATAACACGCTGTTACTTTCAATTGTAGATAAGACAAAACGATTGAGACATAATCGTTAATCTAGTTGCAGAAAAACTTATTAAGTAACGCTCAATTTAAATTTTAATAAGCCTACTCTATTCTTTTTAAAAGTAAAGCGAGAGAAAGAGAGCGCGATGTTTAATTTGCAACGAGAGAAGTTTTGTCATTGCCTAGAATTTTTATGAGAATTAAAGATGAAATTCAATTGATAACTTCCCTTTCCCTAATAAATTTTGTGCAATGCAAATGCAACCACGACATAAAATTATAAGTACACATACATTATCCGTCACGCCCGCCTCTCTCCCATCGTGGTAGACAGAGACCACTTCCCTCCACTTGCTACGATCCAAACACACTTCTTTCGCTTAATCCACATAAAATTATACCGTAAAACTTAACTCACCAACTAAAGGTCCTAACGATAGATACGTGATCCCAGCAGTGAGCAGTTGTATTCCTGAAGCTCCAGGCAACTTGTGTAGAGGTACGTGCGTAGGTATCACCAGTGCCATAAACACAGTTCGCAAACCTTTCCCAAATCCTATTACGACAGCTACTAATAATACCACTTCATAGCTCCGCCAGTAAGCTAATACTGAAAACACATATAAATATTGTAAAGACAAGCAAAAAATGAATAAAACATTATAAATCGTGTTGGTGGTTTTACACGCTTGTCGTGGGTTGGATTGAGTTATTAAAACGACCCTGAGTAAATGCTACTTAATATACAGTTATCAATACGCGTTTTCAGAGTAGCGTTTTATACGCGCGTAGGTATATGGTCGTTTTCAGCATACAGAAAACCGGTCGCGCGTTTACGGGCGAATATGACCGAACCGGTGGTGGTGTGTCAGTATCAACATGGATTATGAGTTTAGAATCGTACGAGCACAAGACGCGTGTATACGCACGTGTAAAACACTAGTCTGAAAACGCCTTAAATTCAATTTCCAATAAAATAAAACTAGATTAGACACCACGATTTGTGAAAATGTAGAGTTAAAACTAATCAAACAATTTACCTACTCTACCCGCGGCCATACACATGACTCCAAAAAGAAAGAACGAGCTGTTCTCCCACCCAATTTTTCCAGCAACAAATGGTACACAAAATCTCACGCAAATATCGACTCCAGCTAGTAGAGACATGAAGAACGCTACTTGTTGCTTCGACATTCCAAAGTCACCCAATATGAAAGGCGTTAGAAGTGAAAAATTTAGTTCATTAAAACTAGCTAGCGTCATTCCTAACATCAAATTGATGAAAGTGAAATCTTTAAGGAGGTCCAAGTCGAAGAAGATCGCAACTTTTTGGCAAAACGTTAGCTTTTCTTCGTCAACATCGTCGTCATCATCTGGTTTCTTGTCATCTTCCCCGCCAAATACGTCATCATCTAAATCACTATTGATTATTAATTTCAGTTTTTGGTCACGGTCTTCGTTATGTTTTAAATATTCCTCTAATTTTAACGACGCCTGTTTCAACACCTCACTCTCGTAATTGAAATTATTAGATTTTCGTCTTTGCTTTGTACGATTTGATTGATTGCTATGGTTGTCTTTCAGATACTTTTTGTCGTCAATATCTTCAAGATTTTTATACGATACATTACTTCGATTATCTTTATTGTATTTGTCTCCATATTGTGGGTCCAACTTAAATGATTTCATACTCTTACTGCCGGCTAAATGCTTCTCTGCTTTGTCAAGTATAGATTTAGCTTTTTCAGGGTCTATGTTTTCAACCACAGCTTTTTCATCAGCTTTTAAATCTTGAGGAGCTTTTAAAGTTGGGCAGTCTTCAATTTCAGATTCAGGAATTAGAATCTCAGTCCTAGACTTCTTTCGTTTAGGTTTTAATGGTTCTCGTTCTGGAGAAAGTGTACCGAGGTTGGCGTATGAATTTTTTTTAGACTCATTTAAGTACAGAGTGGATGATTTTCGCGAACGGCTTTCTAGTAAATTAGACATGGATGGTTTCTTTGATGGAAGCTGGGAAGGTTGGTTTGATCCCTCTCTAGATGAAATTCTGCTTCTCGATTGTCTCGACTGGCTAAAATAGCCGTCATTGGCTCTAACCATCATGGGTATGCCAGGGTCAGTAATTTCATATCCGGGATTTACAGGATCATCTTCATTGTACAAGTATTGACTTGAAAATGTGCTCAAATTTTTAAGTTTAGACACCTGACTGAAATATCCACTTTCTTTATTTTTATCGGAATCTAATTGTGTATCTGGATGCTCTAGCCTTAGAAGATTAATCTCTTCGGTATTTTTTCCTTCTCCGGTCTTGGAATGCCACTCTGCAGGCTGGAGAAGAAGGGCACAAGCTATTGCATGTAACGCGAAACCGCTTAGAAAAAGAATAGTTCCTGTTTCGCCAAAAACGGTGAAAAGTATGGTAATAATTTGTGGCCATATTATAGGCCCTAGACCGGTTGCGGTCCATGATAGTCCAGTTGCTAGTCGTCTTCGTTTTTTCCAATAAGTGTTTAAAGCAAGAGCATTGGCTGAACTGCTTATACCGTAGCCAGCACCTGAAAGATCAAAAATTCCATATAATATTTGGTAAAAATGTATACCTATTAAAATAGTAAAATTATTTTAAAAACATTACAACTCACCATAAAGCGAGAACGATATCAAATAAGTAGTGAAACTGTTCGAGAATGTGGTACAAAGTAGAGCTATGAAGACTGTAATTGCGCCGGTCAGAGATACCTGCCTGTAGCTGAAGGTTTTAAAAACTGGGCCGTTTGCCAGACCTGAAAAACATTCAATATTAAATTCAACACGCGTTTACACTATATTTTGTTATCTTAGATGAACAATTGGTCTCCGCGCGCTACACGGCGGCGGCGGGGAGGCCGATTATTCATCTAAGTTTGTGATACTGGCACTAAATACGGGTAGTATAGTATGGTATGACGTTATAGTGTCAATTTATAGAGCCATCGTTATTTAGCTTAGCGTTATATGGAAGCAGATTTATTACTGATGCCATGATGTAAGTTTTTAAACTAGCTCAGCTCCTAAGTAGATTTTTCTGTTATTGGTGAGAGAGTTACCCTCCGAAACGCGTCACGCACCGACGCAAGACGTCAGAGCCGAGTTCATGTTAATGATGGTAGTCGTCTGCGAACTGGAGATGCCGAGTCGAGCGAAGTTGTCTCGAAACAACAGCCCGAATTGTTGATAGATGGGTAGTACTGAGAGCTGGAACATCAAATGAAATCTAGCTTTAAAACATCGCTGAATGTGTTGCTCAACGAAAACGAGAGCAGTTCCGATAATTATATTTTCGTTGCCTTTGTTATTGTTGAAAGAACCTTCTCCTGACAATAACCTCCTTATGAAAGATAAAATAAGACGCCGCCAATTTCAGAATACTTACTTAGCCACCATATACCTAAATGACAGAATGTACCTATGTACATGAATTCAAGTTGAGGGATTCAAGTTGAAAGCTAGGTAGTTTATTGAAAATAAATAATGAGGACACGATTTGGCAGTAAAATCGTCGTCGTTTGGTCATAAACCAGAATACACTAGAAACTAAAGTACTTATGAGGATTCACTTGCTCAGTAGTATACCAACACGGCTAGGTTGTTTTAACTTCGAAGTTACCTTTGAAGAAGACGACAAACATATGCATTCGTCTACATTTATAAGTTAAACAGTTTATACAGAGCCTCTTGCTGTGTTACAGTTTCCCTTTATCCAACAATAGGCCTTGTTTTGTGATACGAAAGGCTTAATTAATGTAAGATAAAATTAACGTAAACAAACATCGTTACTAATGAGTAAAATCGTAAATATTATCTGCTTATCTACGCTAGATATCAAGTCCTTGTAGACAAGATGAACTACTTACGAAATCCGTACGTCTACAATTAATTTTACTGCGATAAACCCGACTGTGTATAAAAAAATAATTAAAAACCTAAGGACAATCATGATATTAATAATTTACTTATTTACTATTTATTTACTACCTACCTACCTAGATACTGTAAAGCTACGGTTCCTAAATGTTTCTAATAAAAGTAAGTATATTTGGTAATTTAAATATAAGGTAGGTACTGTATTTATGTGACAACATATATTGATTTAACAGATCCGATTCATTATGTACAATTCAATATGTTTCATAAAATTTATGGAACTGTAGGTATAAAAGTGACAACGTACCTAGGTACATTGTTTTTACAGAACCGAATACATAGTCCGTAAAATAGTTTAAAAAATCTATGTTTCTTTTAGATAGGTATTAGTGACAAACATTCATTAAAAGTAATGTTTACATTGAGTTAGCAACTAAAAATGACGATGCAATCACTGCCACTGGCTCACTGCCAAGCAATGACTAACTTTACCTATGTCGTATTTATAACAGTTATATATTCATAGGAAGCTGTGTGTTACTCACATTGGAAAATCCTGCTGCGACCACAATCATCCAGCCCCATCCCCCATCTGGAGGTACAAAATCTTCATCCTTTTTCATCTTTGTCTTCATTGCGTTCACTTTGCCGCCCATCCTTTAAAAAAGGAAAAAATTAAACAGCTCTCACGTTAAAACACTGTGCATTCGGTAATAATCCACACTGAACTAAGTTTATGTAATATGATGTATGTACAACGGTCACAGTATAACTACAGTCATTTTATACTTTATAGCAATTTCAATCGTAAATGATAAGTTGCACAGGGGCAGTCTGTTTAATAATGACGAATCATAACATTTCATATAAACGTGATTTTCATTTTGTAGAGGGTGCCAAGTAGGTACCTACAGCTAATCCTACTTAAGTATATTATAAAATTACAATGTTTTGGATGGGTGGATGTGAGGATGTTTGTTACTTTTTAAACATATTTTAATGTAACAATAATGTAACTTGCACGTCAGATTAATACATAAGCTATAGGTATTACTATTTTTTTAAGATATCGTGTAAGTTTTCCTAGATAATGACGAAGAAGTTTCCGGCAGCCTGTAGTTTAACATAATTTTTTAATTTACATACAAAAATATTTATTTATTCAGTTAGTTGTTAAGATAAATAAATCAACAACTCTAATGAGCTGTAAGTGTCCATTGTATTTTTTTGTTTGTCTATCTATACATCGCAATACTTTTCTCAGTTTCCTTTGCTGCTCTATTACATTGATTGATCACTTGATCTTCACTTCTAATTTTCCGGCTTCTAAATAATTATATTAGCAACACTTTAAAATAGTATCTAGAAATCACTATCATCACTTCATTACATTGGGATTCAATAACGGAACCGCTTGAAGGTTTCAACATTTTCTTCTAGCAGTATTTTTTTGATTATTCGGGAATTTATCATATTTTTTATTATAATTTTCTTTTAAAAGTAAGTACCTAAGTATTTTCTGTGGAATTTGTGTTTTTTCTGTGCACTTCCTGGAGTTTGATATTCTTTTTTTTAGGTCAAAGATTATGGAAGCAGTACGATAAAATATCCAATTAAACAATTTTGCTTGTAAATAAATAAAGTTTATGACAATGAACTTTGTAAGTAGGCACCTACCTTTTTTTTGTAAAATGTTGTCTGAGGAAGTCACCACAAGTGTGTTTGCTGCAGTCCGATACCGTATGTCGTCAATTAGATATTACTTTATCGTCTTATCGCCTTTATTGTGTTACGCCCTTTCATCTGTGTGGTTTTTATTGTTGTTTTTATTGCTATCAGCCTATATAGACGTGGTGTTTCAAAATTATTAGGTAGGTAGATACTAGGTACCTACTTACATAACTATAAACAAATATAGCTAATCTTGTGAGATCTATGACTATACATTTTTAAGTTTAGATAAATTAAACATTTGACTTTCAATAATGTAGTAAGTACCTACCTACCCAAGTACTTAGATAAATAAGTATGCATTTTGTATCAATTTACTTTTATCTTTACAATAATACCTAAATATTTCATTCACTTGTTTCGCGGATATGATAAGAAAGTAAAAATACCTACTTATTTATAGTTATGCTTAAGAATATTTTGTCATCGTCCTTGTTGTTAAATGGAAATCAATATTTTCAGGGATGTAAACTTTTAATAGTTTCTCTTCGGTATCGGCACATATCGGGTCCTAACTCGCAGACAGCAACTTTTTACAGCGATGCTGTGCCCATCCCTCATCCAGCCACGTATCGACGATTAAATTACTTTACCGTCGAACTTTTACGAGATGAAAGTTGATGCTTTTATTTCGTTTAGACAACGGAGAGGTAATCCTCCCCGTTGCGTTGGTCCTGTTTGTTAATATTGGGACACTTTCTGAATATTTTATATTTTTTGTTCAAAAGTAGTTAGATAAGTGCTATTGATTCGCTACTGCCTATAGGGCTATAGACGCCTATAGCCCTATAGTAAGAAACGGCAAGAAGCCTAAGGCCCTCGTAGATCGTTGCAGTCACTCACTGATCTAGTAGTGTGTTAGCGTGTTAGCATCGCTATTGAATTCTGGTACACTACTGAAAACTTAATTACGACTAAGGACTAACGTGAGTTACGTACAAAAATTCAGTAGGTAGAGTAAGTTCTCTAAATATGGACCAGTCTCATAATATGGACTACTGCAATAATTCAAAAGAGGGCACTATAATCGCGGCGACGTAGGTAGTATTCGATGCTCCTACCCCTCGCTACCCCACCATTCGGAAACAGCGAAAATACCAGTGTGCATGTATCAGCGGCAACCATTTTGTGATTTTAGCAAAGGTCGATGTAATTTTTTGGTGGTTTTTGTAATGATTTTACTGTTTTTGTTATTATTGTTTCACGTTTTTTATCTTTAGCTTAGATTCGTTAATATGTTCTATATTATTGTGTGTCTAACGCATATCTCCATCTAGTAAGAATATTTTTTGCGAGAATAAAATATTTAAGAAGTAGTAGGATCTGAATATGGACCTATGACAAGGTTCTAAATATGAACCACCGGTCCATATTATGACCACGAGGTTTTTATTTAATAAACCGTAACTTATTTGTTTTACAAATGGCATAGAATAAAAGAAGTTCCAAGAGAAAAACAAAAGATTGAAGAAATTTAAATCGTAGACCAAGATAGAATATAGAACTTTAAAATAACCAACTAAACATGCCATCCAAAATAAAAAGAACCTGGCGGAACAACAATAATTTCTTCTAGTTTTGATGCCAGCGATTAACCATAGTAATGCGAAATGTTTATACTGTACCTAATGGTCTCGTTTCTGAAGATACTCGTGGAGTATAGTGGATACCAGGCTTGTAACCAGTGGGCTCACGGTAGGTGTGCTGGTTTAGTAGGTGTCAACTTTATTTCTGAATTTTGTTTGCGTAAATTAACCTACTTCTACCTAGTCCAAAAATATTTGAAGTTCCTATATGATTCTTAATAAATTATGTTTAATTTATTACCAAATAATATGAAATGGTCCAAATTAAATACCCCTAGTCCATATTAAAAACCCCGTGGTCCAAATTGAACTACCATTTTTGAGATGTGGAAATTGGCATAACTTTATAAAAAGATTAAAATTTTAAAAATGTTCGTTCCATTATAAGCTTTTACTTAATATTATTATTACTAATTAGTTTCTTGATCGATTTCAATTAAAATGACTAACTGAGCTTCAATATTTTGAGTTTTATTTAAAGAAAACCATATGGTAGTCCATATTTAGGGACCTTACCCTTCCTACTTATTTGAGTACTTACTGATTAGGTGTTTTTGTCAGGAGTATCATATTGTAGTCGTGCACTTTGCGCGTGACTGTTATATTGCTGTAGGTACCTAGGTACCTATTTAATTACCTACACTACCTGTGGCAAACAAAAGAACCGTTTATAAGTCACATAATGTCACCATTGGATGTATGGAAGGTCATGTTCACTTAGCGTGTTTCCGTAGTTTTAAAAATTATCTCCTAACAAAAACAAACTGATAATTATGTAGGTAGGTTGGTATTTTAATCACATAATTCGTTATATAAAATGATGATCATAGCCGGTGATACTTAGGTAAGTAGGTATAATAAACATTTAAGTCAGTCTGTTTCTAGGTCACTATGTTGTAAGTATGTGACAAAGTTTTCTTCCTTGTAATACCTAAATACCTACTCTAAGCTTCTGGCTTAAGATGAATGAATTTTTAAAAATCGTTGCTTCTCGCCTTCTCTAACACGGCCAACTCCGTCTAATGACCACTAGAGACGAGGATACAAAGATGCAAGAAAGAATTTTCTGGCTTCTCGCGGGACAATGCTAGCCTAGCACTTAATTTTTCTATACTTGTGTAAATACTTACTTTAAGTAAGTACTATCCAGTAGGTACCCACCCAACATCATCGTTTTTAAAAACTGAAGTGTGTATTCATTTTTTTTCAGGTGTTACATTGGCAGAATGCGGCATGTTGCGAGCTAAAATGTCAAGTTGACATTATTTTTAAAACAGCTGTTTGCAAAGATGACAGTGACTTAATCAACAACAATAGATTCCGTCTTTGCCTTTAAGTTTTGGAAATAACAGTTATATTATTTAACTTGCAATGTATTTTTAGCTTTTAACAAACACAAAACTCTGGAATACTACAGCTTAGTTTCAGTTATTTCGTCATTTTAATATTGTGAACTCAAACATAACCTATAAAGTATGTGAGTGAAGTTACATAAAATAAAATGGGTTTTGTGAAGGTTTTTGGTAAAACTTGTGGTTTTCTTGGGTATGCGATGCAATATGCCTGTGTCACGCACTGTACATTCGAGTATGTCGCGGATTTTGTCATGGTAAGTGCGTATTTTTATACAAGGTAAACTTAACCTATTACCATTCCGGGCCGCAAATGGCGGGTTATTTCAAAGTCAATTTTTGGGCAACTTCGTACAATACAATTGTTTTATTGCACGAAGGAGTTTTTTTTTAATAGAGAGCAAAACAGATTTTCAATTAAGTAACAACTCGTCCTTATTGCAAAGTAATGTACCTACCTATGATCTTACAAGAAACCTTAGGATTAGTAGGTACTTTAAAAAAGTACAATAAATACCTACATATTGACCTATAGGGTAATCCAAAATTTTATACCTGTGTTCTTTTTTTACTTTTTTTAAATTTTTAATTTGCTTTCAGTGTTCCGGACCATCCATGGAGCCCACATTAGAATCTAACAACATCTTGCTCACAGAACACATAACACCTAGACTGCAAAGACTTCGCCGCGGAGACATCGTCATAGCAAAGAATCCAACAAATCCCAAACAAAATATTTGTAAAAGAATTGTGGGTTTACCTGGTGATAGTATTAAAGGTAATTTTTTGTCTAGACGGTCTAGAATAGTGCCTAGAGGTCACGTGTGGTTGGAAGGAGATAATTCTAGTAATTCAGCCGATTCTAGGGTATACGGGCCAGTACCACAAGGGCTGGTTAGAAGCAGAGTCGTGTGCAGAGTTTGGCCTCTAGATAAAATCACTTCTTTGACAGAATATTGATTTTATTTAAAAAATATATTGATATTGTTTTATTTAAGTTTGCTAAGAAGCTTTCGTTGGTACCAATAAATAGCTATAGTCTGTTTTGTTATCACAATACAAATATTAGTAACATGATATAAAGTTTTTTCAGAATTTTATGTTGCAGTTAAACTTTTTATCTATTTAAATGCTATTATTAGAATTGTTTATTTATTTATCAGCTGCAACAATATCTTATTATTTTAAAAACAGGGATCATACAAAAAGACAATTGATATATTTTAATAACATTGTACTGTAAAGCAAAACTAAAGCAATTTTATTAATAATGCAAAGGTAGCAGTTTTTTGTTTTTATTGTTAAGGAAGACTTGTTGAAGGTATTAATAAAAATATTAAAATAAAATAAATAAGCTTTAATTTAATTTTAGTTAGGATTAATTTCGATAGTTTTAATAGACTGAGCCTCCATTTGTACTTCGATGTATCTGGTGTTTGAAATTGTTAACTTGACATTTCTTGGTGCTGTGCGCCTGCAAAAAACATATTTTGTTTGGATATAAAGTTTAAATTGAAATCAATGGAAATATTGTCATCTTTATCTCACACTTGCATCTCTTCCTAAAAGAAAGATGCGAGCCAACTGCTACGACGCTTTATCCAAAGATCGGTTCACATCTAACAGAAAGTCCGTAGACGTACTTATATCGGTTGGGTGTGAACTTTCAAGTGTTTTCTATAAGAACATTTGCTCTGGCGCTACGCGACCAACAATACGCGACTGATCCTCTATTATAAGTGAACTGACCTTAGAGCGGTTACGCACTATATCCGATTCGTATCGAGATATTTAGTATGGTTTCATGATTGGTTCGAGAACTATTTCTATACTAAATCTCGGATCGAGAATCGAATGTAGTGCGTAACCGCTCTAAGGTTGCGGGATTTCCTATCTATGAGATGGTTTTTACTACGTTTTTGAAGTGAATTAGTAACCCAAAACATACTTACGTATTTTGCATAACTACAACAATATTCCCATTTGGCTTTAGCACAGCAACGTTTTCAACGGTAAACAGACTCCTTCGCGACACCTGTATCCTTCTAGATCCTCTTGGAATGAACTTTGAGAAGTGGCCCATGGCGTAGTACATTGGCTGTTTGATAAATTCGTCTTGGTCTGCGTACACGAGGATTGGCGCGTCTACGAAGTTGTTGGCCCAGTTTGGACCACCATTGGGATCGAGGCAAAGGTTCCAGTCTATCCAGCCTACTACATAATTGTTCAAGTCCTGTGAAATAGGGTGAGTGAGTTCATTATACATTTTATGAATAGGTACTAGAGGCTGTCAGTGACTTCGTACACATTTATTGTCAACTCTTGGTAAATTCATCTACTCAATCATTTATTGCACTCCACAGGTTTTTACAGATCTTATAAACAACTTAAAGTACCAAATGTGGACCCTGATTAGGGCACGGCAAATTATGTAGCAAAGCTACGAACTTAAAACTAAAATGAGATCAGTTACAACAATATTGTAATAACTTAAACATTGTTATTTTGAAATTAATCTACATGATACCTATCTCAAAATAATATAAGCCTATGTGTTATCCTGAAGTTTGAGCTACAATATTGCAATGAAATCCAAATCTGTACAGTGGTTTTTGCGTGAAAGAGTTACAGTCGTCCTTACATACATTTATCCATCCACAAGCACAAACATTGACATTTAAAATATAAGTAGGATGTGATGGAACTTCTTCCACTGTCTCTCCTTTGCCTTCCTTATATATCAAATTATATCTATGTATAAAATCGAAATAATCGTATATGCTTGTAATACCTGTAATATGCTTTTCGTGTATTTGCGAGCTCTGTCCCATGACCCAATTTCTACCCTGAATGCATCCCAAGGCATGGGACCTGTGAAGAAATATATTTTTTTAATTATCCGTTTTAAAAACACTATCATTCTACCTTAGGAATGTTTATTAGAGAATAATTGATATGTCAAAGATGATCCAACAGCTAGAACAAATTAGGTCAGTTTGTTTATCTTATCTTATCTTATTTAGCGACTCGTGTCCCAGGGCTGGGCAAAGGCCTCTCTCCTTTGTTTATAAAATTTATAAAATGGAAATTTCAATTCCGCCAACCCTTCGTTGGCTTTTAATGGTTATCATTCAATCACCATACCAATAAATATATATAGATCGTACGTAGGTACTACGTACGAAACTTGATGTCAGTCTTGATTTAGCTAAACTCTTGTAACGCCCAAAAATACTTCGATTCCCTTATCTATGTACTGCTCTTACCTTCACAAGCTTCTGTAGAGAGAAGCATTTTTGTTGGGTACCGATTTTGTATTGATGTCAATATTTGAGGTGGGAAAAAGTTTCCGTAGTAATGTATAGCTACACCGTCTATGACATCCAAGGCTCTGGGATCTTCTCGTTCCATCTGGATAAAAAGATTAATGAGTATTAATACGAATCTCGAAATGAAATTTAAAAAAAAAACCGGCCAGCCAAGTGCGAGTCAGACTCACGCGTGAAGGGTTTCGTACCATATTTTAAGTGTCTACCAATAGTCATTATTGATATCCAGCAAAAAAGGCAAATAAAATCACGTTTGTTTTATGGGAGACCCCCTTAATAATAATTATTATTCTATTTGTTTTGTTTATTATTATTCTATTTATAGCGGCAACGGTAATAGCATCATTTGTGAAAATTTCGGCTCCCTAGCTTAACAGTTAATGAGATACAGCCTGGTGACAAGTCTTAGTAACAGGGTCCCGTTTTCACCTTTTGGGTACGGAAGCCTAAAAATCAGTTTTTGTACATACCCCGATCATGTAAGCATGAAGCAAATATCTCTGATCATCAACTGCTAAAATTAGGGTGTCGTTGAATCGAGAATTCCGGATAGTAGGTCCCAAGTTGTTAACAAGCCATCTCGCCTGTAAATTAGAGAAACAGTTACTTTGGTTACATATGATAGAAAAAAAAAAAAAAAAAAAAAAAAAAAAAAAAAAAAAAAAAAAAAAAAAAAAAAAAAAAAAAAAAAAAAAAAAAAAAAATATGAGTATTGTTTTTTTATTATTTTTTATTATTGAATATTCTTTGCAGATATATTTTAATGAAAGTTGCATTCAGGATTTAAAAAAACCTGCTGCTTAAAAAAATTGAGAGTTTTTAGGCTACACCTCAACTGGATCTTTTGGAGCCACTCGAAGGATTTTTTGCTTTGTATTGATTTCTATGGCGCGGAAATGTCTAGTGCACACAAAACCATAGAAATCGATACAAAGCAACAAATCCTTCCGCTCCAATACCGATCCAGTGAACGCGTAGCTTTAAAATCTCAGTAGATAAGTAGGTAGGTACTTACAAGTTGTCCCGGTGTCCATCCTAAAGAGTTGAAAGGAGCCAAAGGAACAATTCCATTAATAGGTTCGTTAGTTGTTGTAATCGCCCAGATTTTTACTTCAGCCTTAGCGTATTCTTCAATGAATCTGAAAAGAAAAAGAGTTGGAAGAAAATTAGTTATTAATCCTACTTATATTATAAACTAGCTGTCCTGACGAACTTTGTCCCGCCTTAGACAGGGCTTTCCCGGCAACTATTCGATTTTTTCTCACCGTAAAAACCATCCTTGGACTTCAATGAACATAAAAAAAAAAGAATTGATAAAATTGGTCAAGGCATTGTTAAGTTATGCGCTTACCAACATATTTTTCGATTCATTTTTATATTATAAATATCAATGTGTGTGCCGATAGATGGATGTAAGGATGTTTGTTACACTTTCACGGAAAAACCAATGAAAAGATTTTCTTGGAACTTAACAATATTGTAGCTTACAAAGCAGTATAACAACACACCATACCTACATATCATTTTAAGATATTGTTTAAGTTTCCGAGATATGACGATGAACGCGTACGTACGAAGTTGCGCAACCTCTTGTATTCTTATAATTTCTTTCGTCATAATTGGGCTCCTCATTTTTTCATATAAATACTACGATATCGTAATCATGTACCTACTTTAAATGGTAATCAGCATAAGCTTGGTAGTACTCTGGCCTGAGTTGTCCAAAACCCGTGATCCGTTCATTAGTTTTCATCCAGATCGGCGGCGACCACGTGCTCGCTGTAATCTTAACCTCATCCGTTGCTACTTGGAGACTTCTCTTGATCATAGGAAGCTGAAATATTTACAATTATAGTAATTAATGTACCTACATAATACATATTTGTCACGCATCTTTTCCATCGGGGTAGCAAGTTCTCTCCACTTGCTACGATCCAAACAAACTTCCATTGCTTTATGCACATTCATCAGTCGCCTCATGCGTTGACTTAGGGTATTCCTGACTTGGCCTTTCTTAAACAAGTCTCGGATTTGATCTAGATAAATTCGCCTTGGATTTTCCCAAAGCTTTTCCCTCAACATTTTCATCCACTCTCGCCTTTTAGATCTCTTTTGTTAATCTTCTCATTATGTACCTCTATATTTCAACTAAATAAAAATTTAGATTTCTCGATGATCGAGAAAGATATCCAGATAAGACTTTTTCTCGATGTCCTGACCTATCTGTTTAAAACCACAACGGCCATAGTTCCATGCCCTTCATTTGTTTACTTGTGCACTTAATTATCCTAATATTGTTGTACTAATTGGTATTTCTATGTTAATATCTACAATTCACTAACTAACCTTGAAAAACAAATCTTCCTCAGTGAGAGAATAGTTAGATAACGCAGCGTCGTGCCACGGATACTCGTTGTACGTGTAGGGGTGGGTTGAGAAGTCACATCCAGCTATTGGCACTCGCAGCATATTGTATTCTAAACCTTCTTTACCGTAATACGATCTGTAATTTAATATTCATATAATTGACTTTTCATACTCAATTCTGGATCATAAACTCTACGTTAAAGCTTACAGCTATGCTTATTGCGAAAGATTATGGACGTTGTTATGTGGCTCCGCATATAAAAGAGAGAAGGTTCCTCTAACTTCTTATACAGGGTGTTAGTAAAAGTATCACTTTCCTGTTAACCAGGTATAGTGTTAGTGATGTAGAACACAATCCACGAAAAAAAAAATTTTTGAACTCATTTTTAATTAAGAATTTCATTATTTATTGCGCGCTCTAACGCAAAGGTCACTCAACTCTCGGCGAGTAAGTAGGTCGGGAGCGCTCGCTGCCCGTAGAGAGCGAGAGAGAAAGAGAGCGATAATGATCTTAATTAAAAATAAGTTTAAAATATTATTTTTTTCGTGGAATGTGTTCTACATCACTAACACTATACCTGGTTAAAAGGAAAGTGATACTTTTCCTAACACCCTGTATACCTACACAGATAGGTACCTACTTTAATTTTATCACCCTTTTGTCCCTCTAACTGAGCAGCGGTTTCGTGACTGCATCCCAAACAGCACAATATATGAGTCAAGTTCTTTCTAATTTTCTCTGCCTTCTGCATCATCATCATTTCAGTCTATAGCTGCCCACTGCTGAACATAGGCCTCTCTAAAGTTTCCAATGATTTTTCAGCGCAATCGGTTTATTGCAACCTGCTTTAAACGAGACCCCGCGGTTTTCACTAGGTCGTTGGTCCATCTGGCAGGTGGCCGTCCTACGCTATGCTGGCAGAGCTTTTTTGCCTCATTGGCTGCCCGATGCTCTATGTGGCCCGCCCGTTGCCACTTCAGCTTGTTAATCCTACTTTTGCAGTTTCGAAGTATTTGAAGTTGACTTACTGAATCATCCTAGTTTGTGCACCATCGGAGAGCTTCCTCCAGTTGATGGAAGCTGCGTCAGTGACTGAACCGCCGAAACCTTCAATGAACTGGTACTGCCAGTTCGGGAAGATTCTATAGGATACGTTCCTTATGGACGTTTCTGGAATTCGTATATGAGTCTTAGGCCCCGATTCACCATTTTAACAAAATTTTACTGACAGATATTTTCTGTCTTTTTTTTTGACTATTCTTAGACTATTTTATGACGTCTTCTTTTATGAAATTGATACATAGGTTTATCGGTCAGTTATATTTTATCTATAAGTGGAGAAACGGGTCCTAAGTTGGCTTAAAAGGATATCATCAACTTCATCATCATCTCAGCCTATAGCTGCCCACTGCTGAGCATTGGTCTCTACAACGGCTCTCCAACGCAACCAGTTTATTGCTTCTAGGGATATATTTTTTATCAAGAGGTTTTGGTAAGGGAGGAAATATTTTAATACTTAAGTACTTAATTGTTTTTAAGTTGAAATCTAATCAAAATGCTTATCAAACTTATGAGTGTTTTCAATGCATTTGTAGGTCATAAGTGCATTTCAGGTTTTCTTTAGGTGATATTGGCACTTAGGTAACTAGTAGGAGTAAGTATACTAAGTTGTAGGTATGTTTTTATCGTTGGTTAACCCGAGAACTTAGATACCTACTCGAATTTATGATACTTTAATTTGTTTAGTAGAATTTATGTTTTGTAGAATGGTGTTTATTGTTTCCTACCTTCGAAATTATCTACAAAGTCTCCCATAGGCTCATCCTCGGCCTCCGGATCTGCCGTTAAATCTGTTTGTATTACACCGAAACTCTTTTCAAAACGTTGTCCTGCCTGAAATAAAGATAAATTAACTTAGTACCTAAATATTTTATTGTACCTACACCACAAGCTCGCTGTTGACTAGGTATTCTCTTTTTTGTTTCTTTTTTTTAAAGCCCGACGCTTAGGTGAAAGAGAGGCTTTATAAGTTTGAAAAGTCTGATTGTTTGTCTGCATCGTAACACCCAAACGCGTGATTTTGATTTAGTTTATTTTTTTAAGTTGATTTAATCGAGAGTGTTCTTAGTAGGCATTGTTTAATTAATAATAAGAACTATAAAATATCGGTTCTGCCGTTTACAAGATATAAGGGATCAAATCATGAAAATGGGGGATGGTCCACTGAATATTTCTTACTAGGACTACTAAACGGATGATATAGGTATAATATAGGTAGGTAGGTACTTAAAAATGATCTATTGCCTTTAAAGAGCAAAACAAGACGCTTTCCCTCAATTTAGTTTTGAATAGGTACTATGTGAACTTCATTTGTTTATTGATTTATCAGCGAATACATACATTGCTGGTGGTATAAACGACGAAGGTCCCTGGCTCTGGGTCCTCGCGGCTGATAGTATCACAGTAGGTAGCATCGCAGACGCAGACTGTAGATCGTCCTTCTATGCCTACATCGCGACTACGGCAAGGCAAGTCCTCTGAAATATTTAGTACAGAATTTATAGTCGATGCTTTTTTCGTAACTCCACGATTTTGATACTAAGCATTGTTAAGTAAGGTAGGTACTTAGATAGCTATAAGTACCTAACTTATCAGTATAATCTAATTTAGCCACTCGTGTCTCTCCTCAGTATAATAGTGAAAATAATAATTTGCCTACTAAGCGTATTTCTCCTCAATTACTTATATGAATTAGGTAGTAGCGGTAGTAGTAGTAGGTATGACCAAAAAAATTTTTTTTGTTTACTGCAACATTTTTTGTAAATAAAAGCTGTACTCACCTGATTTTATTGAAGAAATAAATGTAAATGTTATTGCTAATATCCGAATCCATGTCCAGCAGTGGGCCATCGTTACTACCTAATAAGTAGATAATTAAATAAAAAAAGAAATTGTATACTTAAATGAAATCGTAAAAATAGACTATTATTTCCAAATTTTTCTTCTCACAATTAAAAATATAAAACAGTCTTACTAACCTTATTAAACCCACTGAACTGATATAAATAAATTAATTTATAAAATTCCTTTTCTAGTTATCTTCTGATATTAATCTTTTAATACACACTACTTTATCACTGATTAATAAATAATATAAGTACCTATAGCTCGTGCTAGATTAGTTACCTATGTATATTATCGGTATACTATACATGTGAATATGATTAAAAATACTATGATAATTATAATATAACTTCTTAATTAAATTAGATTAAATTAACCTTAACTAACACTAATCCGGGAATAACCCGCCCCTGGTCTCTTCCGGTACAAACGTGCCCATCACCCCAGCTGCGTTTCCACGCTGGATAGCGATGGACAACTGCTGCAGCAGAAAAGACCCGGCGTGGGGATCACAGGTCCTCTCCCTCAGTCTACCAGCTAGTTCTTTGGTAAACATTTTGGCTTCCTTACCAAAGCACCCGGCCGTTTCCAATGCAAATGGGATGAATATGTATTGACGAGAGAGTTCCGCGTACTTCTCGTACTTTTTAAGAGCCGCGGTATAAAAAAGTGTTAACGTTGTCCTAAGGACAAATTGACTTCTGTGTCCTCCCATCTCATTAGGTCCTACTTATATACCTATAAGTACTCGTAGATAAGTTATTTTCCAGTCATAACACATAAATCACTAGTTTGCATATTATCGGTCGAGTGTGATTAGGTGTAAGTATTAAGTTATTTAAAAATAATGAATACTGGGCAAAAGTGATCACATCAGAAATGATGAAATCCGCAGAAGAACCAAGGTCACTGACATAGCTCGAAGAATCGCAAACCTTAAGTGGCAGTGGGCGGGGGGCACATTGCTCGTAGAACCGATGGACGATGGGGCAGAAAGGTTCTCGAGTGGCGACCACGCACCGGACGACGCAGTGTGGGAAGGCCTCCAACAAGGTGGACTGACGACTTGGTTAAAGTCGCTGGAAACCGTTGGATGTGGGCAGCGCAAGACCGGTCGTTTTGGAGATCCTTGGGGGAGGCTTTTGTCCAGCAGTGGACATCCATAAGCTGACATGATGATGATGATGATGAGCAAAAGTACCTATGTAGGTATATTAATTAAAGCAAGTCATAGAAACTCAGTCATCACACACATCAGACACCAAAGCCGCCGGCTTTTATGACAGCTGCCATTCGTATGACGTAAAGCCGCCGACATAGCCCGGGGCATGTCGGCGGCTTGGGTGTGTACGTAGATAGCATTAGGTATACTCTCCTTATCAATACAACTTAAAAAAAAACCTTTATCGTAATGAAAGGTTTATTAGGTATTATTAATCAGTAATAGATAAACGCGTGTAGAGACCATATAATTACTACCTCCTGCCACCGTATTATCTAATCTGGTCTATAATCTGTTTGTAAAGCAAACGTAAAATAACCTTTAGTGTTTTTGTGAGAGAATCAAATTGTGATTAGGTATAAATTAATAATCGTCATCGTGTCAGCTTATGGACGTCCATTGTTGGACTAAAGCTTCTCCCAAGGATCTCCACAACGACCGATCCTGCACGGCTCACATCCAACGGCTTCCCGCGACTTTCACCAGTTCGTCAGTCCACCTTGTTGGAGGCCTTCCCACACTGCGTCGTCCTATGCGTCCGGTGGTGTATAAGTTAATAAACACAGAATTTTTAAGAAGACAATATATTTAAATTTTCATACAAATTTTTAACGTAAATTATATTTAAAATACTGTACAAAATCGAAGTTTTGTAGGAAATCATTTGCTTGATATTATGATAGAAGTATTCATCAAGTAAGAGTGAGGGGAACTCCTCGTGTTTGTTTCATAGATGGAATTGAAGCAAATGATCTTCTCAAAAATCCGAATAAATCTTTAATATTCTCATCGTGATATGGCAGATAGTCGATATGAGATACTTATAGAAACGCAAACAATGCTTAGAACACTACAATGCACTAAAATGCACTTATTAAGTGAGTACATCGGGGTAAGTTACGAGGCGATTGATGTTGAACTAATAAAATAAGAGACACAGCTGTAGACAGGACGCAAGTACTTATAACGTAAAGAAAAATAAAGGTAGCTAAGTTTATAAATCAAATGATACATCCGGAACACACGCCCCAATATACTCACTTAATCTTCTATTTACATTGAATAAAAAGATTGATATTAACAAATATTGCCATTAATATTTCCGAACAAATCCATATACTTAATAAACTTATTATTAAAAGTCCAAGAAGCCGATATTTTAATCTCATTTTGAGTACATAAATAAAAATAATATCAAAGTAAGTAGATGTTTAATCACATCGGGGCAGATCTTGTATGCTTTCAGAGTATTTATTACACTTCGAAGCAAGTGTAGTCACTTTTGGATTGGCAAACTGGTGTCGATGAACTTAAGGCCGTGGCCCCAGTAGGCAAACTGTTAGTGAGCCGCAAATTTGTGGCGAACTAAAAGAGTTCGCTGCAAACTCAAATCAATGAAATCACCGGTTTTGGTGGGAGTCGGCCGCTGTCTGAGATAGTCAGCGCGCGTAACGCTGCAAACTGCGTACAGTGAGCGAAAACTAGCTGACTGTGGACACTCCATTTCAAGTATATGGAAGGGTGTACTAAATCGATACCCTGCAAACTAGTCAGCCGCTAACAGTTTGCCTACTGGGGCCACGGCCTAAGTGAAATCGTAATCTCATCACAAAAGTGCAGATGCCCCTATGCTTGTTTTATGAATAGGATATTACAATTTTTGATATCCACACATCAATTCACGCGTGGCTCAGAAACTACACAAAAAAAAAAAAAACATCGCAACAGAATTAAGCTCAATAACCTTAAGTACTATTCTGATAACTTTAATCAAAAGTCCGACATCGCCATTTGAAAATTAAACCTTAAAACTATTTCACTTTACAATTTATCTAATATAACTCTATTTAATAAATACAAAATCTCTTAGTTTTATTATTATCTAATGTAATATTTTCCTACCTCATGTCTTGCAACTTGCAACTAAACTATTTATTTTTAATGCACATAAAGTCACTGTAAACTTATGCGTGTCGGGCACGCGGCGGGAGGGCCCTAAAAATATTTGACTAAAAGAGAGATCAAATCATTGCCACGTATAAATAGACACTTATTGTATAACAATGAGGTCGTTCGATGTAGCTACGACACTCGTTTGTACTTTGAAAATTGAAAGCAAGAGCGGCCTGACTGCTGCACTAAATAAAACTAACTTAAAGAGACGCCCAAAATATAAAAACTTAATTAAAAACTGTCAGCTGCCTTTGTTAGACAAAAAGCGATGCTTATCGCTTAAATTATTGTTTGAGCTTAAGTTTCCAGACAACATTCTGAATGAAGGGTGAACTAATCTACAACCACCTCATACTTATGATATCTATAAACCTTGTAGGTAGCTCACGTGAACACTATGATACGTGGTACATTAGACATTACTATGTACAATACTTCAAATGTGGCAAAGACTTTTAAGTAAAATTAAATCGAAAACTAATGTTAACTAAATACATTTGAAATGCTACTCGTCGAAGATCTAAAAGATATGAAAAATGAAGGAAATTAAGATTAAAGGTGTCTTTCCACCAGAGATGTGCTATGCTACGTTGCTATGGATGCGCTTGATATCCACCAATCATGTTCATTGAATATGAAGGCATCCCGAAGATGATTGTAGGATATCAAGCATCCAGAGCAACGTAGCATAGCACATCTCTGGTGGAGGGGCACCCTTCCGCCTACTTTATTTCTTAACAGAAGTCTGTTCAGAAGCTATGTCGTTCATGTTTGCAAAATAAGAACTTTTGCAACCGTTTTTCGGGAGTATTTCCATTAAGTTTCAATAAAGATAGACAAAGAAGGAAAACGTTTTCTAAGAAATATAAACAAAGTATGAAATAAATATTGGAAAGATAGAAAATATGAGAATTGTACCACGAACGCCTAACTACTCAAAAGTTCACTTGACACCTTACTTCTACACTTACCAAACTTATTTATGATTCAGTTTCCTACACTAAGTTTTAATCTTTTCACTGTTACATCTCTATTTAGATTTATTTTCGTTTGGACAGTGAAAAGACTAAAATATGCTCAAGTAATTTATGTTAATGTAACATAATTATTAGAGGCACTGTGTGTATTCAATTCTATACTTTCCTTATTTGACATTATTTTATATGCAACTATTCTGAACAATATATTAGAGCTATGTAAAATATACATACTGCAAGTTTTAATTGTTTGAGTGACGAAAGAGATTTAAAACATAAAATGGACACTTAGGACCGGCACACACTTGACGGAGCAGCGCAGCGTAGAGCATTTTTGATTGTCATATTATTATCGCCACTGTTCTCATTCGAATAATATTCAAAATCAGTTAACTCAACAAATGAGCATCAAAGCATCGAAGCGAGTACATGCGCATTGCGCATGTTGTGTCAAAAAAATTGAATTTTATTCTATGTCTATAATAATATTATGCCAATCAAAAATGCTCTGCGCTGTGCTCCGTCACATATGCGCTGGCCCAAAATCTTTACAAGAGCTGATAGAATAAGCTATAAACATTTAGTTACAAAAATACTTGTTGCGTATTCAGATCACATAATTTATTTTTGTTTTCAATTATTACTTTATCAATTTAATTTTGATATTGTAGGTATCTTGTAAAGGACTGACCAATAGCGAAGATTCCGGAAGACCATCTTATAGATATACAATTAATTACATTACATTTATAGTAAGTAATTAAAGCAACTAACAGGTCCATAATATTTGTTGTTCGACTTAGAGACTCTTAGCGCCAAAACACACGGTGAAACGCAACTGCAACGCAACTGAAACTGCTAGTTACTTTTGAGTTGCGTCGAAGTTTCTGCTATAGACTTCCTTAGAAAACCACACACGACGCAACTAGTTTGAAACGTTTCGTTTCAGTTGCGTAGCAGTTGCGTTTGTTTAGCCGATTTTGAATGTTTGGTCCGTGCGTCGCAGGAGCACTCGACGTTCCATTTGACGCAAATAAACCTGACATGTTATTTACTTCTATGTAAATATGTCGACATTCTTTTTTCTTCTTTTTGTCTTCAATTACGTTTCGCGCGTTTACTAAACCTACGACCTATCAGATTGACTTTCAACAACTTTAAAAGAATTGTGTTCGAAAATAAACGATTTTCTTTTGTTTTTTTTTTTAGTATTGCAACGAGCGCGTTTTGTTTTTTAGCTAGATACATGCGGCCACTGTAGTAGCAGATCGTCAGGGAATGGGTCCTGCGTTCCGTTTCAGTCTTTCACCAGCCTGTAGATGTGATGTTGCGCTCCGTGCTCACTATTCGACACTTCAAACACGAATGCCGCACATAACAACGTCTCTTGAGTGTCTCTATTTGATACCACCTGGAAGAAAGGGATGCATTTAATATTTAAATTGAAGCGAATAAACTTTTGATTAAATTCATTGCAGAAAATATCTGTGATCTATGAAGTCTCTTTAATCTGTGTGCAGAACGATGATGAAGTAAAACATCAATTTATAGAATTACATCTCTGTCAATGAGAATACAAATATTGTCTGCTAGGCTTTTATATTTCCCTATTCCCTATTAAATTTTGTATCAAAATAGTTGTTATGTTTAGGAATTAGTCTATGTTTATATCTAATTTAATCTAGCTAGGCAAAGGTCTCTCTCCTCATCCATCAGGACTTTCGGTCTCGAGCCGAAAAAAAAGGTCTGTCTTCTTCTTGCGACCACCGCATTTTCATCAAAACCAAACGTATAGACTTTGTTTAAGGAGTTGTAGTACTAAATCTGTTTATCTATCTATATCCTGACCCTAGTTTTCATATACTCGTAGCTCCCCGAAGTATCTAAGTATTAATGAATTCATAACATACCTGTAAGATAGTGAAGTTTTCTAACACACTGTTCATCATATATTTCTCAGGAAGATGCTTAAGTTTATGTATGAAGTTGACCATGTATTCGCACATCGGTGAACGGTGGATGCGGTATACGAAGCGACCGCTCTCGAACCTCGCGTATTCGGTCTCTACCTTCTCCACGACTTGTTTGCCGAACGAGCAAACCTTCGTACTGCATGTTATTGTCATGTTCTCGTTGCTTTCATACCTGTAATCCAATAATTTCGAGTTATTATTCGCTTCATGAAAATTGGTATCACTTTTTGAGGGATGCTAGACGCGCGTAATTTTGGCACTACTTACCTCCTACGTTTACATTGTACGAGTACCTTCCCTACATAGTACCTATTGAGGTACTCTTTATGGCATAAATAACACAGAGATAAAGATAAATAATACAACACAGACAAAGAAGTATCAACAGGTGGCCTTATTGCTAATTCCTCCTAATTTTAACGACCTTAAGGCTCAGCGCAAACGAGCCACCGACCACAGCCACCGGTGGCCAGCAACGGCGACCTAACACGCTTTTTCATATGAATTGTATGGGGGCGCCGCACACGTGTAGCCGGTGGCGGCGACTCGCTACAGTAGTGCTCGCTCGGTCACTCGCACGCTCGCTCGAAACTTGCTCGCTTCTGACATTGTGGTGGTAGCGCGCGACAGCGACCGTCGGTGGCCCGTTTACGTCGACACTAAGTTTTTATGAAGTGAGGTATTGATCCAAAAGTCTTTTTGACCGTTTATAAGTTTTGACTGTAAGATATCGAAGTTTTAATTTAAAATGCCATTAATACTTACACACTAGTAACGCCGTAGAAGGCGCCGGGGTCATCTAAGTTATTTGTGTTAAGGTCCGCCCAGAATTTGACCAAGAAGAACGCATTCCGCGGCCCTTTCTCGTATAACTCCTTAAGGCCGCCTTTTTTCTCTGGGAATTTGTCGTTTATCTGCTGTACATCTACCGACTGAAATCATAATAAAAAACATGTAAGAAGCAATTATTATCTTCATCCTTTTCCGTTGTACAAAATCAGAAGGAGACGGCATGATACTCAATAGGTATATCCCCACCAGCGCGCTTTCGTTTTCATGTTCAGCTTGCGATTCAATTTTCAGTTCGTTTTGCGTTAAGCGCTGTGCGCTACTGTTTGACACATTTTGAGGCGTGTGCTATTGTATGCGTTATGGTTTTTGGGCATGCTTCAAATGAAAACGCAAGATGAATGTGAAAGCGCACTGGTGGGGACAGAGCTAATGATAAATTTAGCCCTTACCTCTAATAAAGGATCTGCATAGGAAACGGAACCGCCTATATGTACAAACAGATGTTGCGCCGGCGCTGCACTTGGTGGATACTGTAATAAATGAGATAGATAATGATTAATCAAAGAAAACATCATTATCATTGTATTTACCATCGGTCTTGTCGGTAGTAACCCTACTGCTCTATTCTCTGCCGTCTGTTTGAGCACTTGATACGGCACAACTTCTATTCCCTCTTTTATTTGATCTTTGTAAGTCCTTAGCGGTATCTCTCTCTTTAATTTACCTTTTTTACAAAGTTGTCGTGTCGTATCAGGTGACCCAGTATCTTTTATCTGCTTACAGCAATAATGGCCTCCAAAATGACTCTTTTCTCATGAACGAAACTTAAGGTAATTAAGATACCTAATTTGAAAAACGAATCGGAGCAGTCAATTGTTTTATATCGTCGCCGATGACGTCTGAATTATCTAAGTTCGAAACGTCACGTATCGTATTGTTAGTAAAAGTTCAAGGTAACAATAACAAATTGAATGTTTTCATCTGTTTTCCTACATCTATTGTCGAACCGAAATGTTTTTAATACACATAGGTGGATGCCGAGTTCCATAATTGCGTAATCCATTGTTAAAGATTACAATTACATCCTACTAAATACTGTAGGTAATCAAGAATGACCACTTTCCCCTTGTTCTATGAACTCACGGCACAGTTTTTGATACTTTGGTTTTTAAAAGAAGGATCTACACAAAAACTGATGGTCTTTACTAATAAATAGAGATGAAACGGATATCCGGTAACTATCCGGTATCCGGCCTATCCGGCCTAGTTTTCACTATCCGGCCGGATACCGGATAGTAGGTCACTATCCGGCGGAGGCCGGATAGTAGAATTCACAAAATTTAAATTATTTTACAAAGTGAAAATCAAACAGCAATAGATTTATAGATACCCTTTATTTTTATAATCACAAGACAAATACGTAAATGTTTTAATTTTAATAGTCAAAATTAATAAGTGGCAAATTATGATGAATAAATGAATACAAAAATAGGGCCGGATATTCGGCGGCCGGATATCCGGCGCTCCGGCCTACAAGCTTGCCGGTTATTCGGTATCCGGTATCCGGCCAAATCACTATCCGTTTCATCTCTACTAATAAACTATGTCTTTAATCTAATCTTTGTGGTAAATATGAGAATAGCGGTAGTTTACCGAGCTGTAACCGTTCATTAGCATTGTAACTTACTGTGCATACAACAGTTACCTACAGTCTGTAACAAACAAGTGTGTACGTTGTTCGGTAATGGTTCGCGAACCTGCTGCGCGCGCACACCATATGTCTTTTGCTTACAGTGCGGATACGGTTACAGCTTGCGAATGAGTACGCCCCTTTAGAGTAGAGTAGTAACGTTTCCTATATTCTATCTATCTCTGGTTTTGCTCTACTGGAATCAGAAATAGTTATCTGTCTTGGAATTTTTCGTCCCTATAAACCTACCGCTGTCAAAAAATGTATAGGATTCTTCTGAAGGATAAATCAAAAGTGACAGCTACGAGACAGTTAAGTACTGATCTCGGATAGCTATCTGACTTTGACTATCGCCCGGTCTTAATAACCAATCCGTGCCTAAATCCTGGATTGAACTTTGACATATATTGTCACTTGTGTACCTACTCAGACCTACTCTAATCTCGGTCTCAATAAACAATCCAATTTTTTTTGGATTAGGATCGCCCACAATTTTTTCCCTCCCGCATGTTCTGTTTTACGCAAAACGACATGTTTGATATTTAAATATCATTTCAATAGCCAAAATAAAATATTTCAAAATCTTGATTAAACCACAGAAGAGTTTTTATCGTCTCTGTGTATTCAACAAATGAAAGGAACGAAATATAAAAAAGAAAATGACCATCAAAAATAAAATGACTGACAATGTCAAAATTAATTTAAATTGTCTTTTGACTTTGTTCTTTAATATTTGACACTTGTCAGTAAAGTCATCGCCATATTTGATAATTTGAATTAGGAGGACAGAGGACCAATCCGTACTCTGAAAAGGACCTCCCCACAGTACCTCCCATGGATTGCTATGTCAAAAACATGTCAAAAACACAATTGTGTTTTGTTTTTTCAATCTCGATTTGGTAAAAACGGATCAGGATTGGTTATTAAGACCGGGCGTTAAAGGAACGGCTGTAATGTAACCCGTCTACATGCCGGCCAGTTAGTTGGCGGGGCTCGGGAGATGCGAGAGAGGGGGTACTTCGCACTTGACTCGTCAAAAAATAGTATCGAGATCTATTGAACTTAACTAAAGCAAAAACTTACTACTTAACTCGCTTTTGCCGTTCAAACAGCATTAACAACTTAACTCGCCGATGACATAAGTTAACTCGCTAATGTACTTATTGATGTGTAAATCGGGCTTTAAGGGGATTAGATTATCGCCTACGATTGTCTATTATCTCACCGTATCAGGGTCTCTTGGATGTTCAACGAACGCTGAGAATTCAACAAGACGTAGTTTGTGTGTGGCGATGGCGCGGCCTTCCCATGGAGGTGGAGGTGCCACGTCAGTCCCTCCAGGTACTCCCACTCCTGCCACACCAGGAACCCCTTTGTAGCCTGCTCCAGGGAATGGCTTTACACTGTAAAAATAAAGAAATCATTGGAATAAGTTACAATTGGGACTCTGATTATATTTGCCATGCCAGTGGAGTAAGAATCGCACATATACTTCCTGCCTTTTCAGCCCTTATAACGTCCCCAATACAGGGGCACGAGCGTACTCTCATATGAGAGTGATTATACTTGTTTTTGAATATTTTTTACATTACATTAAGTATGACATGCTTCTTATCATAGGAAAAGACTCCACCCGACTCCCTTCACTTCCAACGATCCACACTTACTTCGCTTAATCCACTTTTATCATATTTTAAACAGACCTTAAGAAACCACAATTCTACAAATGTATATGATAGATATGAAATCTGAAATGAAGATGTATCAAATAAGAAATACTCACTCTTGTGACGTGCCAGCTTGAAGACCGGGCTGCCAAAATTGCTGAAAATAATAGAAAAAGACAGTTTTAATACAAAAATATTTTATTTTAGCAGCAAATACATTTTACTAGTATTGACAACACACTCCAAAGTGTTATTAAGCTTTAAGGTTATACAATTAGCTCAAAAAGTTTTCTACACACTTATTTTAATATAGGAAGCGTTAACTTTGATCATCAAGCAAGTTTAGAACTTACCAAGTAGGTAAGTATACTACAATGCTCTTCATTCATAAAATCTGTTCAGTGGTTTTTGCGTGAAAGAGTAACAAACACCCTCACATCTATCCATCAGAATGTGTGCATTGACTTTTATAATATTAGTAGGACTAGTATTCGCAAATAGCTTTTATAAAACGACTAAAAATATCCCTAATTGCAAAACTGTTTCAAATAAGACTATACATAGTTGTCCATAAATAACAAAACACGCAGAACTCTAACAAATACACAGCGGATAACAAAGCTTGATTTATTAGGCTTTAGTTTTTAACACAAAGGCATGCTCCATAGTACCGTGTGGTGGTACGCGGGGTGGGGTAACCCCGCTACTATTTGAGCACTAGAGAGGGCACTCATCGACTGCATAGCCTTTTCCTTCATCACGCCACCGTCCTAGGTATCATAAAGTGCTTATTCATTTATGGAATCGGCGCAAACCGCGGCTTTTAAGTTTCCTTAATTTTTTGTTCTGAGATTTGTAACATTGAAAACTCATAACATATTTCATATGGCTGTTATAAAATGCTTAAGCAATACTTACAACTTTGAGTTTGGCTTGTATCTCCCGTAATTTTCTTCTCGCTAGCACCTGTATGTGTGAGGATACTTGTTTTCTTGTGCGCGTCTTCCCCGTTCTGAGTTTTATGTATCTTGCTATAAGTTCGTTCCTTCCTGAAACGAGAAGGATACACTGACCTTATTATAATGCAATAAGACTCACGTAATCTATAATTAATTAGTTATATATATGTAAAGTTTCAATGTATTTTAATAATAAATAATAACCAATAGATAGATACCTACTCTAAACAAATAACATTAAAGATGCAATTAACTGAATAGCGACATTAAATAACAAAAAAGTTTAACTGTTATTCTATACTTTGCAGGAGAGTGATTCAAATGGCTGCAAAAATGGAGAATGTGTTGTACATGTGCCTGTTCGCGATTTTTAAAATGCTTTTAAAAAAAGAACGGAGTATTGCAATGTTATGAAAAAGTTTGTTTCTAAATAAAGGTAAAACTCAAAATTGAGATATTTAAGTTACGCCTTTTCGTGAATCAACCCTCGATTGTTATAGATAGTAATTCAATTTGGCAAATATTCCAATACAAATAGCTTCGAACGAATTGTTCTGTAGACTGGCCGGTGCATCGTTTCATCCGTTTGCGAACAATTTTCAAAATATTTTGCATGCTATTTTCAATCATTGTTACAGCAATCTGGTTGGAATTCACGCAACCAGGATATCCGACAGACTTCCGATATGAAATTTGAGAACTGAATATTCCAATTAAATGACTGGATGGAACCGGCGACTAGTGACCGGTGCCGGCGATACTGAAGAAATATGCTAGTAGGTAGATATAGCAAGCTGCTAGTTTCGGAAGATTCCCAAATAGGTAGGTATTCTAGCGCCCAAATTGTCTGCCAGCGTTTGAAAAGACTATAATAAATCGATTTTAGGAATACCGATTTAATGAAGCTCTCTGTAAAGTCTAAGATATTCCAGTTTAGCGCCACCGAGTTGAAGACCTTTTATAACACACACAAAATAGAGACGATCATAATTATTTAACATACCAAAGATGTCTAGGTCGTATAAAAAGAACTAAAGCGATAAGAATATGGTTTACGTTGTAGTAGATTTGCACATATCTACTTACTTCGCGTACGGTAACAAAGGACCGGTGCCGGAGCAAATTAAATTGAAATCTCATCGAACCCGGGACGAGATTCGGATCGGCGCACTGCGAGTTAGTCGGGTGCGAATTTAATTAACCTTTGCACACTGGCTGCGGTTATAGAGCGCTCAGTCTATGCCCATATCATGTATAACTGATATCCACAACTCTCATAATTACAAACTTATTAAATGTATCTACTTGTATTTATAGTTAAGCTAATTCGTTCTCCTTTGAGTCTGTTATCAATATTCTAACTCCTAACTACTCATCCATGTTTATACCTACCTAAGTAGTATTATTGTATACCTATGTAGATCTACTAACGTTTTTAAACTAGAATTTGTTTGAATTAAGTTGCAGCATCTTTAATAAATTCAAAATTAAACTGAAGTATAAGCTAGGGGAACAAACTCTCGAAGACTGTTAAGTCAGAAATTCTTGAAATTGCTCCGAAATTATGGCACCGTCGTAAACTTTTCACGGCGGGCGTTAGGCTAAAATTAGTAAGTGCGACCACTCTAACAAATTGCTGTTAGCACGAATTAGTGAAGAATAAACACGCCGTATATTATTTGATGTAATGAAACAGCGTCGTCGTTGTGTGTCGTCCGAACCGCGAGAGCATTAAAAGTGCCTTCACCCGAGACGACGTGTGCATCTGATATAAATAGAAGTGCAGAGGATCAACTCGAACGTTTCTATTCCGTAGTGAATAGAAAAACAAGAGATCATTATTTATTAGTTCGTTAGTTGGTTAATTTGGTCGAGCGCCAGCGGCGGCGGCGGCGCGGCGGCTGTGGTGTAGGTATAGCGACGGCCACGCTCTCTCGCACTCCTCTGATCAAATTGTGCGTGCCCGCTGCCCACTGCACACAATCGCTCGGCTGCATGAATATTGAGCGTTTTCTACGAGAACAATCTCTCATTTGCAATATTCATTCACACCAACCATTCAACCATTGACTCAAACTCTATTATCCCTCATAGCTTCGGGAAGATATCGGGGATCCATCAGAAACACATTAACGTACCTGAGGCGTGACCCCGCGATTGTTTTCACTTAGAGAGCTTTACGTGTTCAAATATAGGTATAGTAGGTACCTATATTAAAGCTATCAAGTAATATTATGAGAATATCGAGAGGTGGTATAAATGGGCAGTTGTACATTTAGTACACAGGTAGGTACATTTTACAGTTCATTCAAATTCATTATCTAATTCTAATTCAAGTTTCTATTCAGTGATAAAAAGGTTCAGCAACATTAAAGAATGGCCCGACAAAGGTGAAAAGCAGATAAAAGAAACATTAAACTGTACAGAAGTATGGGTGTCGTGGCAGAATTTCACGCTGACCCAAACAGGAGCAATGCGAGGCAAATCGTAGCGGGAAGGGTTGAGTTGCGACGGGTCTAAGGAGGATTTCTCGGGAGACAATCGGGAGTTATGCCCGAGGCGGGCGGGGCGCTAAACAACGGTCGCGGTGCGGGCGGCCCGCCCCTTCTTTATATTTTCTTACTGCGTTCGCCGCCTGGCGGCGCGCGGCGTGGCCGGGCCCCTTACACGCTCGCTCGCTCACTAATTGCGCATTCTTCGCATAGTTTAGCCCTCCCGGCAAACCCTCACCCGCCCCCCGGACCACGTGAAACCGTGCGCCGACGAAACTTTCATACTCCCAGGATATTGAGCGGTTTTGAATGTCTTAACTCACGAACGTGCCAGCAGCACGGCTTTGTAGCCGAAATGTTTCCAACTACATGCCACATAGCGCTAACGCCGCCGCAACTCTCCCGAGCGGGCGGCCGAGCAGCGGCGGCGGCGCCGGACTGACTAGGCGGATTTCAAACAATAACTACTATCTACACAACATACTTCAATCATTATGAGCAAAACTTCTTTTCGTCCTAAGGCCGTGCGAGTACCTAGGCAAATGGTATTTATCGCTCACCACTTCAATGTTTACTGGTAAAGCGGATACACCAAGAAAGAGCAAGTACGTGGCAAGCAGTCATTTGTCGCACTATTACGGTCCCAATTTTTCGTAGATTAGATCGGCGAGGGCGAGGGTGCAAGCAGACAGGGGTGACGCACTTTCGCAGCTAGATTAAGCTCAGCCGGACACGTTCACGAGTAATGTGCTCATATATTGCCGGGCACTGTGGATGCCAACCCACAATTATTATTACTATCAACTCTCATCCGGTCGTAACAACTTCTTTATTTCAGCACGCAACTATTTCCTTCATTGTTCATTTTATGAAGAGCCCAACAGATATTTTAATGAACGTTTCTCATAAACCTTATAAACAAAGAAAACCAATCAATTCAATACTACGATCTACTAACGATTGGAATAACAATTTACAATCAAATAGGTACTGAGAAATGATCCAAGTTTTCAAATAGATACAGTCCACGAGTCTGTGGCAAATAATGTTGTTGAAAGGATGTCTAAACCCCTGCGAAACCAAGATGTCATGAAGCGAAAACATTTTAATGACCCTCAAACAGATTTAAGCGGAGCATTACTTTCCGCCTATTAAATCACTAAGGTGGACACATCGCCTGTGGCGAATTTGTTTAGCAATTCCATCTGTGAGAACAGACCTTTAATTAAAACTGGGACGTGCGTTTAATGGCGAGCAACTTAATGAGTGTCCAGTAATGACATGGCTGCCTGTAACTGTGTTACATCTAATAGTGCTACATTGCTTGAGGTGAGAGGGAAAGACGAGGCTTTTCACAATAACAGTCAGAAAATACTATGAAAGTATTTTTGAAAAGTACCTAACCTCAGGTAAAACTTTTGAACAAAAGATTGGTTCTAATACATTGTAATTTGTTACCTGTTCGAGTTGTGCCAAAACTTTATGACACTATGAAAATTAAAATGAAAACTGTTGTATTCAAAAATAGGCAAAATTCATTACACTTTTTTGATGGCACTTTTTTTATCTAAAACTATTGCCGGTTCACTACCTGTATAGCCGAGAGGAAGAAAACGGCAAGAAACCTTCGGCAAAGGGCCCTACGTTATGTCCAATGTATCTTTTTTTAATCAACAGACTTATACAGTTACATGTTGGTACTTAACTTGTTATCACAGTAAGTATCACAATAAGAAATGACCTATTTTTCTAAATTCTCGTTTGTACTCAAAATATTCGCGTAAATTGTGCAGTGATACTTCATAAAGCTTTGAGTTTAATTAGTCCAATAAAGAATTGCAACATAAACAATTAAAAGACGTGTGTACTGAAGCGGAATACTAACTGCAAGAGACTGTTCATTTGTAGAAGGAAAACTTTTTGCAATCGTCACGTCGCGCTAACGAGCCATCCAACTCAACTCCGTTACGTGAAAATATTTGCCCTTGGTTTTTCCTTATTTTTACCCACTTTTTCCCTTTTTCTAATAAATACGTCTTTAATTAAATTAGGTTTATGAGCACTTATTCTAAACATGTCATTTCATTCGTATTTGGTCTAGATTTGAATAATAATGGCGTACCATACGGTCGGGAAAAATTTTAAAGATCGTAAAGTTAATGTTTCTTATATTATTCGGAAGTTATTGTTAATATTAGCTGAACTCTATCCCACTCCAAAAATTTCTCGTTTTTAAAATTCAGAAAAATCAAATCTGGGACTTACTCAAGAAGGGCCAAATCAAGAGTACCCTAAACCGACGGCCATGTATGAGTGTGGATGAAGCGAAAGAGGTGTGTTTGGATCGAAGCAAGTGGAAGGAAGGTTGTATTGTATTGTAAGGAAGTGGTCTCTGCCTACCCCAATGGGAGAGAGGTGTGATGGATATGTATGTATGTATGTAAAATTCAGAAAAGGCAAATTATACTAAATACCTCATAGTGCCTTCTTTTACGCACTGCGTGCTATAGTATGCTACAGTAACCTAGAGACGACTCTATCATGGTCTGACAGCCGAAATACCATATCGAAGGACTTTATATACTTCCGATTTCGGCGAACGGTTTGTGATAGTGATCAAATAATAATAATTGTCGATCCACGTCTTTTCGAGGAATCTCATTGCGCAAACTGCTTTGTCGGCGCGCCGCTGCTTCTTTTGTCTCGTGTCGCTGTCTATTGTTCGATCAAACCTTTGTTTGGCATTTTAATAAACTAAAATCTCACGTAAGCATATTTTGGAAGGTCCTATGTGTCACACTGACACGTTATACTTAACAAGATTTTAGGTGCTTTCCGACTTGCAGTTTTTTTTACGTTTTAGTATTTAGGAAGTGTAGAAGACTAACAAAAGCCGGCGTAAGTCAAAAAATCTTTCGAGTTTATCCGATATTTTTATTTCAAGTTTAAAACGAAGTCAATATTGTATTGTTTCTTTGTTGGTGCAATTCGACCTATTTACATAAAACTTCTAGCATGTCCGGACTCACCGTACATCTTGCCCTCATCTGATAGAATGATCTTGCGCCGCCCACACGGTGGGTAGATCGCAAGTGCTTCTTGAAAACTCTGCTCGATATCCGGACTCCATACTCCTTCCGCATCAGCTGCCGATAAGTCCTAAAATACAAGTGGAAATATTATTAGTTCATTAATTAACGCATTTTACTTCGACGAGGTACTTAAAATTTAAGAATTTATTAAGCTTATAAGCCTATATATACCTAAGCTCTTTTACGCACAAGCCGTTGTCGTTTGACATTTGATATGAAAAATGTAAACTTCTATTTAAACTCTTTCACTAACATTTAGTTTCTAGTAGAAATAAGTTAAGCAATAAAACCCTGTCAACTTTCGAATCAGATCAATGAAAGCGCTTTAAATCCAGATTATCACTGACACGAGTTCTACATAAAACAGATGTAGTATCAACATCTGTCCGTCCATTTCGCAAGACTAGAAGTGCGTCATTATAATTAATAGACTCGATTCTATTCTCAAAAGAAAATAAAAATACCGCTTTGCCCTCGACTTGGGCCAAGCGATCGAAAACATCGTGAATCATGGTTCCTTGAAATTGTACACGTAACTCGTCTGTTTGTTAGCTTCGAACCAATGTTCAGCTCGCTGGAAGGTTAATGTTGTTTTAATTAAAAGGAGGAATATATTTATGACGTATTCACTTGTAAAAGGTTTAAATAAAATGAAAAAATGGTTTTTTAATAATACTTATTACTTTATATTCCGTGCTTCAAAGAAAAATGAAGTTTTAAAGTTATTGTCACAACAAAGGGGGCATTGTTACAGCTCTCAGCGCACTCACTAGCGGTTGAACCGCATTCGAAATTCGTTATAAACTATTCGGTCAAATGCTTCATCATCTCGTAATTGGTTTGGTTTAAACACTAGTGCGCATTTGAAAAGCCGGAACATTGTGCCGCCACCGTCCTGTTTTGAATTTCGACAACAACAATGACAGCCACAGGCGTAAAGAGTATTTGACTTGGCTGCAAATGACATTAAGTTCATTTCGGTCTTACTTTTTCATCATCGCTGGCGTCGCCGACGTCGAGGTGCTTGGCGTCGCCCGAGCCATTGGTGTCGGGCGCGCCGGCCGCCGCGCTCCACGGAGACGCAATGGTGCCGGCTGCGAGCGCGCCGCTCGCTGCAACAAAACAAAAAACAACATTAGGCCAAATTGTCCACGAATCCTCCTGTGATGAAATCTCACGTTTTCGATAGACAAACAAAACAACAACATTAGGCAAAATCGGCCACGGAACCGAACGTCACACACACATTTTCGTCAATTGCCAATTGCAAGACGAATGCATGTATCTTGTTTTGAGTAGAACAAGCAAATCTGTATCCAAGAAGCGGCAACGTCTCGTCAACCGCTTTGGCCTTACATTTATACATAGCATAGTACATTTCAATAGATAACTTAAAATAAAAAAATAGGATAACCCTATAAACCCCAATAAATAGTCCATACGAACTTTTATTTGAAATACTGTTTATTTAATTCTTAATGTATATTTATGTGCTCTTTTCTTTTTACGCATTTCAATTGCAGACATATAGTCTAGGTACACTCGAGAGCACGTCAACCTTTACAGTTTGGACTTTGCCCTATTTGAAGTTGAACGGAGAAAATGAGTGACAGAGATGAATAAATGTATGTCTGTTTCGCGTCAAGTGTTTCGTGCTGCACTGCCGTTTTTGTGCGTGTGTGTATTAATAGCAATCGATGGACTGAATGACTGAATGTGTGTGTAACTGTCTGGTTTATAATATTGTTTATGTAGCACTTTTGCGCTTACTTTAGTTTTGAATACGTAAGATTGGTAACAAAATGATACCCTTTGCAAAAATTTTAATATAGCATCAAATCATGACATAATTTACTTGAATTAAGACTTGAAATTTAAAAAAAAAGCCAAGATTACGCTTAGAGCCATAGCAGACGGCGATTTCAAAAATCGCGGTAGCGGTGCTTTTTCCGCGATTCGACCGCGCAGCCCAAAGCTCACGGCGCGCGGTAGACGCGTGTTTACGTCGCGGTAGAACCACAGGCAACGCACGTTTTGAAGTGCGCCATAACGACACAAGCATATAGGAGCGGAATAGTAGCAGGAGGGGCGGCGAACAAATATATTGTTATGATGCGTAATCTTAACAAAATATATTTTTTTTTTTTACAATGATTTTGCGTAAACTAGTTATAAAGACTATAATTACTAAATATTTAGTATGACTAAATTAATTACACCAAGAGCACATTGATCTTAGATTTTATTTGTTAGTTTGAAAAACCTGATATTTCCCCATAAAATGTATGAATTTTATTAAAGTTGTTACTATTTACATAATAGCTGAGTAAGCTACGATAAAATGTATACAGTATTAAGGTTCCAAAGCTGCGGTCAAATTGCATTAAAATCGCAGAAACTGCTCCCTTACCGCGCGTTTTGAAAACGCCGTCTGCTATGTCTCTAAGGCTAAGAACTCACGAAGCGGTTTTCAACCGCGCCCGCACGTGGTTACGTGCCCGCAGCCTTTTGCGCCGTTGAAAACCGCTCCGTGAGCTCTTAGCATTAATCTCAAATAATTTATAGGACAGGAAATCTTCTCACATTGATAAATTTTAATGAACTTTTGAGCTATAGTAGACGGCGTTTTTAAAACGCGCTTTAGCGGAGTGTTTTCCGCGATTCTATTCGCGGTAAACCCGCGCTTAAAACGTGGTTGACGTGCGTGTTGAAGCGATACAAACATAGGAGCGGAGTAGGAGGAGTAGGGACGACGATACGCATACATTTTTTTTTCAATGCTTGCAAGGTTGCGGTTGAATCGCGGAAACCGCTCCGCTACCGCGAGTTTTGAAAACGTCGTCAAAGAGCACGTCCACACTGACCAAGCATTTGCCTCGCGAGGCAGCCGCGCATGCCATCTGACTGATGATGCTATGACTCATCTGACAGCGCACGCCCTGAGCGCCGTTCGGGTGCATGACGGCTCGCCCGCTCGGCCGTTTGGGCGAGCATTTGTGCGCCCGAACGGCCCTGAACACGTCCACACTGACCTAACATCTGGCTTGCGAGTCTGCCGCGCGAGCCCGTGCGGTCTATCTGGATGCAGCTCGATATGATTCTTTACCTACATGGCGAATTACTTGACCGTAATCTACCTGCTTGCATAGTTTGGACCCTGGGTAAAATGTAAAAATAAAAGAGAAATGTATGCTAATTATTTATTTAATCATAATAAACAAAATAATAATAAAAAATCAGTCTTCCAATATTAAAATATAATTTAAAAATCAAATAATTATAATAACATCAAGAAACAAAAACACGAACTTCGAAAAAATAAATTAAACATGACAAACGGATATATAACATATATATATATAGTATTTTTCGAAGTTGAAATAACAAGCACAGAGAAGCTAGGTAAGTTTCGCGTAAGAAGATTTGAAGAGACCAACCAAACAAAAAGAAATATTGCTAAAAATAAACGAAACTTCGAAGATTGACAACTACGTGCGGTTTTTAGGGTTCAATACCCAAAGGGTGGAAACGAGACTACTAAGGCTCGGCTACCCATCTTTCGTGTGTCTGTCTGTCCGTCGTGTCTGTCCGTCTGTCCGTCCGTCCGTCCGTCCGTCCGTCCGTCCGTCCGTCCGTCCGTCCGTCCGTCCGTCCGTCCGTCCGTCCGTCCGTCCGTCCGTCCGTCCGTCCGTCCGTCCGTCCGTCCGTCCGTCCGTCCGTCCGTCCGTCCGTCCGTCCGTCCGTCCGTCCGTCCGTCCGTCCGTCCGTCCGTCCGTCCGTCTGTCCGTCTGTCCGTCTGTCCGTCTGTCCGTCTGTCCGTCTGTCCGTCTGTCCGTCTGTCCGTCTGTCCGTCTGTCCGTCTGTCCGTCTGTCCGTCTGTCCGTCTGTCCGTCTGTCCGTCCGTCCGTCCGTCCGTCCGTCCGTCCGTCCGTCCGTCCGTCCGTCCGTCCGTCCGTCCGTCCGTCCGTCCGTCCGTCCGTCCGTCCGTCCGTCCGTCCGTCCGTCCGTCCGTCCGTCCGTCCGTCCGTCCGTCCGTCCGTCCGTCCGTCCGTCCGTCCGTCTGTCTGTCTGTCTGTCTGTCCGTCTGTCTGTCTGTCCGTCTGTCTGTCTGTCCGTCTGTCTGTCCGTCTGTCTGTCCGTCTGTCTGTCCGTCTGTCTGTCCGTCTGTCTGTCCGTCTGTCTGTCCGTCTGTCTGTCCGTCTGTCTGTCCGTCTGTCTGTCCGTCTGTCTGTCCGTCTCTCTGTCCGTCTGTTCATCACCTCATAAATTGTTATAGCGATTACAAATGATGTATACCTAACTGTTGCCGCTATAACGACAAATACTCAAAATCGAATAATAATAATAATTGCTGATGTGGTAAAGACAGCTGCCAAGCTAAAGTGGGATTGGGCCGGTCACGTCTGCCGCATGCCAAACGATCTCTGGGCAATCACAACAACCCAATGGCAACCAAACGCCAAAAGACCTCGCGGCAGACCACGGAAAAGGTGGCGAGATGAGCTGGACACCTTCACGAACGACTGGGCAGAGGCGGCACAGGATAGAAAGTCGTGGAGAAGGAGGAGAGAGGCCTTTGCCCAGCAGTGGGACAACAACGGCTAGATAAGATAAGAATAATAATTAAGTAGGGCTCCCATAAAACGTAATTCCGATCACAATTTTAATACCAGGGTGCAGGTTAGTTGGTTTTGGAACATGTTTTTAAAATATAGGTGTTACTAAAAAAGTTATTATATCATAGGCAATTTAAAAACCTCAAAAATGTATACTACACGTGAATCGAAGCGAAGTGAAAAAACTGAACGTAACAAATTCAACCTTAAACTACGTAACGCACATATTACTTCAGAAATATTAAGCATCGTAGGCATGCCAAGATGCGCGATGCTTAAAAACATTTCAGGAGTAATATGTGCGTTACATAGTGGAGTTAAGGTTTAAATTTTTATGTTCATTTTTTTTCGCTTTGCTTCGATTCGTGGGTAGTATATATTTTAATGCTTTCTAAATTCCCTATGATATAAACAAAAACAATTTTTACCTTCATTTTGAAACGTCTTCCAGATCAAACTAGCTTGCATCCTGATATTAAAATTGTAGTCGGAAATACCTAAAAGCGTATACCATGACCCAAAAAGAACTCAAATTTATCAAGTGAAGCACAGGAATAGTTCAACATTTAAGCTAACAAGCGGATAATGTGATGTGAATGATTCATAGATTAAACGCTGTATTTGGCTAGTATTTGGTGGGACCGCCAATAGCAAATTAAAAAAAAAAGCATCCAACACAGCATTCAACCTATTCCTTATACCAGTCACCATATTCCAGCACCCTTCTGACCCCCGCTGATTTTCCCAGGTCATTAGGACGTGTTCCCTTAATGTTTCCCTATTCCTGACTTCACTTGAGTCCCAATCGAGAATCATGCGTCCCCATAAATTCTCGATTGCGTTTAAATCTGGGCTCTTTGAAGACCACGGTATCAACTGTAGGTCCGGTTGATTTTGGATCCACTGCTGGACACCAACAAAGCTATGGACACTACTATTATCGGGCACTGTAGGCAAAAAAACATCCCGCAATATTTCAATATATTGCGGGCCTTTTAGATGACCCCCGATCTCCACAAGTTCCCCCGCTCCCATGGAACTCATCCACCGCTAGAAACCCAAGCTTATTCGTCCGCTCGACCGATTGGGTATGGTATTTTTTTCTAAAAACCGCTCATTATCGAATCAATAAAACATAGTCTTTCCATCTTCGCATGTTTGGAACGTTTTCTCATCAACGAAAATGACAATATTGTTTTCCCAATCAAAATTCAAATATTCTAAAATATTCAAAAATTCAAATATCTAATGCGAAACCTATCCTAGCTTCTTTGTGTGCCGCACTTAATAAAATTTTCTTCGCTGGCCTCCGGCACTTGAGACCTACGTCTTTTAGGCGCCTCCGGACAGTCCATCGAGATATCTGAAACAAATAATACCAAATTAATAGAAAACAAAACTAAACGATAATATAGGTGTTAGGAAAAGTATCAATTTCCTTTTAACCAGGTGTAGTGTTAGTGATATAGAACACATTCCACGAAAAAAACAATTTTTTTGAACTCATTTTTAATTACGAATTTCATTATTAATCGCGCGATTCGCGCGCTCTAACGCAAAGGTCATTCAACTCTCGGTGAGTAAGTATGTCGGGAGCGCTCGCCGGCCGTAGTGAGCGAGAGAGAGAAAGCGAGCGCGCCGCGCGCCCGTCCTACTTACTCGCCGAGAGTTGAATGACCGTTGCGTTAGAGCGCGCTATTAAAAATGAAATATTTGATTAAAAATGAGTTCAAAAAAAATGTTTTTTCGTGTTATGTGTTCTACATCACTAACACTATATCTGGTTAAAAGGAAAGTGACATCTTTTCCCTAACATCCTGTATAATCGAAGAAATGCTATAATATGTAGGTATTTTACGTAACTATAGTAGATAAGTATCTATGTAGTTTCAGTTTATTTATTAACTTCAGGAAACTTAGATCCATATTGATACCTATATAAAATCAAATCTTCAAATCAATCAAATTCAAATCAAATTCAATTCAAATCCAAATTCAATTCAAATTCAAATTAAATTCAAATTTAAATTTAAATTCAAATCAAAATTCAAATTCAAAAATTCAAATCAAATTTAATTCAAACTAATCTTCCTATCAAATCTTCAAATCTTTGAATACTTTAAAGAAAATAAAAGATAAAAACTTTTTTTGAATGAGGGCACCATTAGTTTATTCGTTCGAAGGACAACATCTATTTATTTCTCTTTTCATGAGTAAAACAATTTAAGACTGCCAATTTGTAGCACAGAATTTTAAGATAATAATTAATATTATTATTGTTAGGAAAACAGACAAAGTTATGATACCTAACAATAATATAATGGCCTCTAATAAATCACCCCGTGCAGTGAGTTTTCTTTGTTAAGAAAATATAACTAAATGGCATCTGACATATTTGTATGGAGTCTAGTATAGTAAAAAAACGGTATCAATTAGGCTAAACATCCCCAATTCGAGTTAGTATGGAAAAAAAGTTAGCGGCTACTGATGAAAATTACGTCAATCGATAGAGAAAAATATTATAAATCGATAGTATTTTGGATAGTTGTCAAAAGTGATATACTTTCCGAAATATAGGACTTTGAAATATTAGGACTAATAAGACTATATTCTTAATACTTTGAAAAGTTTTGTTCGGTCGGTATAAACCGCGTCTTAGTTTTATAGCAATATCCTTCAAACACTTAAAGCTAAATTTATCAAAATAAATAACTTACATTGAAGTCTGCACAGGATACTCTTGTTGGCAAAAAAGGGTTGTCTACGTAAGCGGCAACCAGCTGTGCATCTTGTTGGGCTGTGGTGGCTCTCTCATACAGTGCTCTGTGATGAGCCTGAATCGAACCAGCTTCTTCCCATCGCCTCAACCAAAAATATATGGTTGGTCTCTAAAAATACGAAAATAGAATCAATGAGAGTTTTAAGTCTAAAATCGCCTGTAAAAATTAATATAATACATAATAAAATAATCAATCCGATCTTAATATCTATTATAATATGCAGTCAAAAGTGTTTTATATCACAAGTGTAGATTATCGAAAATAAACCCGATCCACACAAGGTTTATTTATACTTAAAGTAATAAAATAATAGTAAGTAGATATCTAATAGCGGTAGAACATTATCTAGATAATAGTGTTCTACCGCGACTTTTGTTTAAAATTTAAACTCGGAACGCGGCTGCCCCGCGTGGCGCGGCGCATCTCAATTGCGTGCGGCTGCCGCGCGAGCCAATGTTCGATAGTTCGCACCGTTGGTATCGAAACGCAGCTATTCTAGCTGTCCCCACGATTTTATGGGCCGGCGCCACCTGACGGAGCGCAGCGCAGAGCATTTTTTTCTTCATATTATTATAGACATTACTTTCATTAGAATAATATTGAAAATCAGTTGACACAACAAATGAGCATCGACGCATCGAAGACATCGAAGCAACTACCTGCGAATGTTGTGTCAACTGATTTTGAATGTTATTCTAATAAGAACAATGTTGAAAATAATATGACAAACAAAAATGCTCTGCGTTGCACTCCGTCAGGTGAGAGCCGGCGCAATAGGCAATGAATGAGCAGATTTCTAATTTTAGTGATAAAAAGTATTAGTGATAAAAAGATAAAATGCTACCTCCCTATTAATTTTCAGGCAAATCGATTCAGCCGTTCTTGAGTTATAAAATGTGTAACTAACCCGGGTGCCTTTTATGTATAGGTAGGTAGTTAGGTATAGATATAGTATACTGAGGGCAAAAGTTTATTAGTTCGTTTCCTACTAATGTTAGCCTAAAGAGAAACAATAAAACTCCCACTTTAACCTATTCTATGCAAATCAGTAAAATAAACTACTACCTACATTCAGGAATTAAATATTAGATTATTTGTTTACATAATTTTAGGGTTTTTGACTTCAAGAAACAATTCAACTTAAGGTTAATCGACTGTTTTGATAAAAAGGATCTCATAATAATTGGAATATGAATAAATTTTTAAGGCCGCGGACACTAAGTCAGCGTTCGTCGGGGCGGCGACTGCGGCGCGGGTAGCGGCGTGTTTTGTATGGAAATATGGAACTGGCCGCGGACGCCGATTTCGTTACCGCGGCCTTATGGTCGTATTTTTATTTATAAAAGTAATAAACTAAAAAAAAATGGTTGTCTGTGTCGGTTTACGGACGATAGTTTGACGTGACAACATCAAACATTAAGGTCATAGCTCATTATATCAACCCGGCACCCACTCCGCACCGCCTCATCTCGTGCGGTTAGTATTCTTTATATGAACTTGTATGGATATGCGCTCACTACATCAACTTTATAACGTCATCGATCCGTTGACGTTATAAAGTTGATGTAGCATATCCAAACAAGTTCATATAAAAAATACTAACCTCACGACTTGAGGCGGTGCGGAGTGGGTGCCGGGTTGATATTATAATGAGCTATGGCCTTGACTCACAGTAGTTTTATCAACAGATAATACATAGAAGGAGTGGAAGGAACCGAAACAGGGCAGTGACGTCATCTTATTAGTGCATGCAACCCATAGTATCAACTTAACTGTTGCAGATGATTGTAAATTAATTAAAAATGAATGATTACTAAACAATTTAAAAGTTCTGATCAAATTTGAAAATAATTTTAGGTGACATATATAAAACTTCAAATAATTGCACTTTATCCTGAAGTAAATAAGTGTCAAGATGCAAAAATTAAGACGCATCCCGCTTAACCACCACCGCCACAGATTACGTAAATAAAAGCAGCGAAGGCGATGTGGCCTAAGAATATCCGAATGCTTCCGAAATAAAATAGCAGGTTATGATGCTTAAATAAAATGTAGTATTACTTACTATGATAAACTGAAAATTGCAATTTATCCGGATTTCATACAAGATAGATAGTTTTGACAATTAAAACATAAAAGCTGCTACTGGACGGATAGCCGTTTCATTACTACCTACATTTTACAAAACGCTTAAAACGCCCCTCGTAAAAAAAACTTACCAAGGGCGAGTCAGACTCACCCACGAAAAAAAAATATCGTTTGTTATGTGTATTAAAAAAGCCCACCTTAAATATCAATTGATTTTAATTTTAGTATTTAGTTTAAAAGGCGATATCTACATATATAATAATATAATAGGAGTCGTGTTAGTTACACATTTAATGTCTCAAGAACAGCTGAACCGATTTGTCTGAAAATTGATAGGGAGGTAGCTAAGAACTAGGGGAAGGTAATAAAATACTTTTTATATCCGAATTTCAAAATAAACATTCTGCGCATTTATTGCATCTAAGGCCGAATAAAATTCGAGGGGTCAGCTAGTGTAAATAGTTATTCTGCTAATATTTCAAGTGTTTGGAGGGGTCAGAAATGAGAAGTGTCCGAAAGAGGGAGGGGGACAAAAGGGGGAGAGGTGCTGTCCAGATGCTTTCACCTTCCTTCACCACCCCCACCCCCTTTCTTAGATACTGATTTCTAAATCTAACCCGTGAGAGGTTGATCAAGCATTTAGAAACAAGGTGTCGACTTGTGAGAGGGAAAATTCATTTAAAAAAAAAGTCTAAAAATACTCCGTTTAGACCAAAACAAATCTAAACAATCATAGATCTTGAAAAAAAAATACGCTTGCAAATCCCTACAGATTCTTTTTGATCAAGCACCCACATTTAGTATAATTCTATTAAGTAGGATAGCAATTAAATACATTCTATTCATAAATTATGCTTCAAAAAAAGAACTTACCGATATTCCCGTTTGTTCTGCAATTTCACTCACACTGTAGTCACTTTCCCTCAAAGTTATAATATTCTGCCACTGAATTTGATTGAGTTGAGACGCCGTTTTTTAAAATCAAATATTCAAACAAAAAAAATGCGTATGCGCCGGCTACGTTGTCATTTTGCTACTAATTATCAAGCAGGTGAATGACAGGACTGAACATGACGCGGGGGGTGCTTGTCATTTACCATTTTAGCCAATCATTTTACACGCATTACGGAAACGTAAAACGATTGGCTAAAATTGTATTTGCGGAATTTTGACCAATGAACAAGGGGTGTGCTTTCTTTCTAGCACGCGTACTTACCGTAGTTATAGTTATATATACTGTAAAGGTTGACGTGCTCTCGAGCGTACTTACTTACCTATTACTATACTAAGTAATATGGCATTAATAACTTTGATGTAAATACTAACTACACTTAAGTGTGTTACTTAATACCTAAACATATTATTACCTAGGTACTAGATATGTTATTAGTATTAAAAGACGTGATTGTTCATTTACAAGTCTTTAATTGAGAGAGATAAATTCACTAAATTAGGAAGAAAAGCAATAAAATACTTATCAAATTCAATACTATCGAATAACTATTTAAAAATGAATAGTTATAGAAGTCATGACCGACTGGTTGAATGTGTAAGCGTTAATATCCGCTTTCTGAATACTAAGTAATATGTATGTGGTTAAATTTATCGTATTAGCCTTTAATAGTATTCTGTGATTCTTAGAATTTTGTAACGAATTTATGTGTTTTAAAAATATGTCTACTCTAAAACAAAGTTTGCTCGAAACCACTCGGATGAATCTTAATAACACAAATCAAACAGGGGGGGCTTGTTAGAGAACGACCAAGTTTGGAGTAGGTACCCTAAACTGATGTGCATGATAAAGCAAAGAAGTGTATTTGGATCGTAGTACGAGGAGAGAAGTGATTTCTGCCTACCCCGATGGGAAAGAGGCGTGACAGGTATGTATGTATGTAATGTTGGTTTGTCTGGAGCCGCTGGTCAACCGCCAAACGCAGTTCGCGTTTTTCGTATCAAACCGTAACTACACAACAACTAGTGCGAATGAACTCTCAATCAGCTAATAAATCTATTGAACCTCATACCCTCTTCTTATTTCCATAGCTAACGGTCAGTTTAGTTAAACGTTAAACTAACATTTTTAACGATCTTTCTTGCAATGGGACTTTAAAGCTGTATTCCGGCGTTAAATAAGCAACAATTAGAGGGTAATTTAGCAGCAATAGCAGCAATGTCCAGTTGCATAGTCCTATTGTTTGACTCCACGCGCGTTGAATCTATTGGTATGGTTACTTATGTTACCATCGCCTTATCTTTTGCGCTAGGAGCGTTTCGCTCTAACACCCATTTGCGCCATACTAACAGTAATTTAAACGTCCGTTTGCAAAATAATTATAATCGTAGTACCAACTTCAGTTTTACTTGCTTTTATTGTGTTATGGTTTAGATTTGTGAACGCATTATGCGCTTACGCACTAGAGCGGTGTGCGTTTGATAAAACAACGTAAGCCGCGGTTGACTAGCAGTTTTGAATTGGCTGATATCAGAACCGCCACTGCGCTATTACCGCAAATGCCTAGGGTCCTTATGCTAGTGTATTACTGGTACTATTTAGTCTAGTTTACTATTAAATGTAGTGTAATGACTGACACATTAGCCTAAAGGTATATAATTCTTGTTTGCTTTCTTTAATATCATTCTTATTCACCAGAACTGGATGTAGAGCAAGGTGATGTCTTTTGTCCAGTTGTGGGACGTGACAGGTTGACTGTATCCGTATTTATTTTATGATCTATCAAACTATTAATATAAATATTTTATTGAAAGCTATTCATCCCGTTCTACATATGACATATTACTTGATATTCTCCGGCCAGAAGACATTATTTACATACACCCGTTGTTCCTGGCCCATTCACGGCCGTCGGTTGAGACCTTCTGATTTATTGGTTTAATTTCATAAGTACCTCTTTGTTGTCGACATCCACCTATTTAATATCACAGAATAAATGTTATACGCCTCTACTGAAGTTATATTTATTTGTATAAAAACGTTTTTCATCTTGAAACTGTTTCGAGAGTTGAATGTTAATTATCTATCACTTATATATTATATCTAGTTGTAGAAAAAATGTTAAAAGTTTATAACATTATGCCGTCTTTTTATTTATTTTTTTAACAATGATAGTGACTCCTATATACTCAATAGTCTATTGCGCAACAATGTTACATGAATGAACTTACAGCTACAAAGATTAGTAAGTAATTAATAACGAATGAATACAATACCTACATAAATAAGACCATTTTTGTTGGTTGGACACCATTTGGATCAATAAAAGAGAGAATAGAAGTTGTGTCGTATCAGGTGCTTATACAGCAGAGAGTAGGTAGAGCAGAGTGGCTTAGGTAGAGTCAACACAGACAAGAGCGTCCCGCTCATAAATATAAAGATGAAGAAGATGGCTGGACATAAATTGTATGCTTCTGTATCTACAAAAATATAGGCATACTATTTTATGAGATAAATGTAATTTCGCCTACTTCCAACCAATTTGAATTAATATCACCGGGAAATGAGAATTTCCGTGCTAAACAGTTTTCTCACGGATGAAGCCGAGTGCAAACGCTAGTTTGATTTAAATGAAGTTCTTACTTTATTACAGGTAGTAAATATAATAATATTTACTGGTTGTAATGTAAGATAGCATTATATTACTCGGTCTCAGTAGGTACGTAATGTGAGTTGAGCCGCGACATTTTGCCGACAGGGTTGCAATTCGAGTCTTAATTCGCAGCTGGCGAACGGGCTATGATTCATTCAATCTATGTCTTACCGCTTACAACGTTTATGAACACGTATGTTGAAGAGTTAAAGTCGATATTAGCATAATCTTGAGATAATAGTTACGGCGTTTAGCAATTCGATGCGGATAGTTGGCAACTGTAGGCGTGAGTCAGAGGTACTCCTGTGATTATCTTTGACTTAGTCACTTTATAGATTTTGTGAAAAGTACTTAGCCAGTGCATAAAACTTTAACAAAAAATACTTTTCTAACTTTCGTTTCTGGCAAACCTTTGTTAGTTTTTTCAATAGGTACAAATAATAAAAAATAAGAATATTTAATCTTTACTCCCTATACTTGCTAAGGTCTTTTGGTAGAGGCAAAATTAAACTTAGAATTTAATTTTCACCGCTGTGCTGCGGATCTATTCCTCTTATTTCTAATCCACCTAACTATAACTTACGTCAAGTACTAACTATTTACTTATCTGTACTATAACTTAACTTATTGAACGAACTGTTATCGACGTCAAAAGTATAAACCTACTACCGAAATTGATTCAAATCAATATTATAGAAATATTTAATTTGTCTACTTAATGCAATTATAGACATAGAGTCCTCAACAATAACTACCTACCACGGTAAGTAAGTAATTGTTATTGTTTTTAATTCGCATTTGCGTCAGAATCCGCCTTTCGCCATGTAATGTAGGAAAATACAATGGATTTGTGTATTTGCTGTAAGTAGGTAGGTACTTGTACGTTTGGCGTGACAATAAATATTGTAATTCGAGGTCCGTTTGAGCAGGTACCTACGTTACTATTTTTATCATTCTAATAATTCCTGAGGATTCACTTTTTTAGCTGGATGCGAGCAGCCGAAGATTGGTCATAGCAGCGTGTAATAAGAGGCCTTTGCCCAGCAGTGGACTGCAATGGCTGATGATGATGAATATGATGATGAAGAAAAAAAAAAGAAATACCGAGAGTCCTATAGTTATTTTTTTGATTGCATACCTTACCTACGTATAAAATATTCAGTTTTATATTAAGTTGAATACGACGTATATTAAATGACGTCAGATGAATCAGAGCGTCTAGTAGCAAGAGCATTTGCGCAGGCGCACCTTATTTACCGCTGAAATGCGCGAGAGTTTATAAGCGAAGACGTGCGTGGCGTGTTGGTGGCACGTGGCTCTTGCAGTTCCAGCGTGTAGTTCAATGTTCTTGTTAGGTAATAGGATTATTCACATTTGAATTGGACAATGGAAACTAATTTGAAAAGTATTCAAATATGAGCAATCGTTTTTGGTTCACGATGACTTTTTCTAACAATTTCATCGATTTTATACGAATTGCTATATAATTTATAATACCTATACCTAGTTATTGTATATACCTACTAATTAGAATTAAATTGTATATTAGTTTAACGCAAAAGTCGTTCAAAAAATCGATTAATCCAGAATGGGGATGTAAAGATACTTTTGTACCTACTACAAGGTATAAGATTATTATAAAGTTTTGATTAAATAAGTGCGTACTTATGTAGGTATTTAGTATATATTCGATTAGAAAAAAATAATTTTAATATTCAGGTAGAGAATTAATAAAACCCTACTGTCCCATTTCTTATCACATAACCGACTTGCCCGGGTTATGTGTTGAATAATTAATGCGTCATGACTCAAACTCTATAGTGATATAATACCTTCTAGTTGATGTATAACTATAATTCTATAAAGCCATCCTTTTATAATAAATCTCCTTTCATAAAAAAATCCATAAAATCATTTTTTATATTTTAACGTTAAAGATTAAAGGTTGCGTCGATGGATGCAAGTACCTGTTTAGTTGCATGGTTGTTTGTTACACTGTCGCGTTAAAAACAATGAAAAGATTTCCATAAGATTTTATAATATCGTAACTTAGGTACACATCAGGATAACGCATAGCCATGGTAAAATTGAAGTCTATGCCACGTCCGAAGTCGCGGGCGGTTGCTAGTATAAGTAGTAATAAATCAATCATTTGATTTAATAACTAGCTACAGGTCTTTCAGGTTGATTAATACTACCTATATCTTAAAAGTATTAGGAAGCAAGTAACTCACATTTAAAAATCTAATAGGATTAGTCGTTTTTGGAGGTAATTTGGGTCAGACAAAGAGATTTAAATTTATTTAGGTAGGTACCTACCTATGTTTCACGAGAAGTAATAATTATAATAGTTACATAATTATAATTATATATAGTAATCGTCTGAGCTAATTATAATTATGTAACTAGTGGTAATTAATTCTTAAAACAGTTCATTTTTTAAATAGATTTAAAAATCAGCCTGTCTGAATCACGTTCGAAAATTAAAATCAATTCACCTTTACCAAAGAGTTTTCATATTTGCGAAATTAAAACCGTTAATTAATAAAACTTCGGTCAACTGATTTCGGTGCGGTATGAGTATGAAAGGAGAAGAGGAAATTAATTAACATACTTTGGCTGTACCCTCCGTGGACAGGTGGCCGGTGGAGGCTCCCCTTCACACACCCACACGGTACGGCCTATTCCTCTTTCATTTTCGAATTGTATTTTGAAATGGTATTTAAAAAATAACATCGACATATTTCTAGTGCTATGTAGGTATATTTGCCTTCGAAAAGATGATTTAAATTTAAGTTATTCGTGTAGTATTTATTGACAGTTTTTAAGAGAATATTGTTTTATTTTGTTATACAACGTTTTCCATTATTGCTAACTATACCTACATACATGTAACTACAGGTATGTATTGGACTGGCTAAATTGTTGAATGAAACTTCACTGCAGTTTTACTCTTTTAACATAATGAAATAGATAAAATATTAAACATAATGAACTAGGACTAAGCTCGTGACGTCAATCTTTCTTTATTCAATAGGAGCGCGTCTGAGCTATTTAAGAACTAGGTTAATTTTTCAGTCTAGAAATCTACTATTACGTATTCATTGAAGTTAACGTAAGATAGCTATTGACTAACAGCCGTTCCCTATGTTCAAAGACAGATAGCTATCCGAGATCAACAGTACTTAACTGTCACGTAGATGTCATTTTTGATTTATCCTTCAGAAGAATCCCATACATTTTTTGACAGCGGTAGATAGACACAAAAAATTCTAAGAAAGATAACTTTTTCTGTCTCTAGTAGGGCAAAACCAGAGATAGATAGAGAATAGGGAACGTAAGTATAATAAGATTCTGTAAAACAAAACCACTTTAAATAAGGTAAACAAGCGTACTAAACGGATTTACGAGTTCGTATTATTCTAGAATTACGTAAACACTGACATTAATAATGGCTACTAAAACGACAAAACTGATTGCAAATGCGTAACAAATTGCCAATCGCTTATAAAATACGTCAGTTTAGTGACAACGTAAAAAAAGAGATGTATACTTACCTATTAAGTTTGTTTACCTATGTAGAAGCCATTTTCTCAAAACCATTGTTAAAAGTTCGCTAGATACTTAATCATTCATCGTTACACATAGTGTAGACTTCTTTATATTGGCAAAAGGCAGTGTCAACCAGGCTACAGCTTGATGTAAGATTTAATGATCGTTTCTGAAACCAGCTATAAGATAATAGATGTTAGAAACATTGCTATTGTGTCGACTACTAAAATAATTTATAGGTAACTTTTGTTAAACGGTAGGTAACTACTTAAGTTATTTGGTCTTGGTTTGTAAATAAATTAACTTTAAGCATTTAAGTGTTAAAACAAACACCAAATAAAAGTAACAAATCATGTAAATATTTAGTAACAACCACGGAATAAGTAACAACCATGACACAGCTTCACAAACACGCGAGTAGGACCTCATTATTAAACTAAATTACCAGCACTGTTCCATAGCTAAATGTCAAATGCATTCCTACAGGAATCGCGTGCTAACACCAATGTGCTTACTTAGTTGCAACTACGAAATAGCTCTGTAGCGGCTAGTTTAAAGAAAGTACCTAGATATGTGTAGTTTGTTTCTTTACTCATAGGCTTTATGATCTGATTTAAATGGAATCTAAACTTAAGTAAGATAAGTGTGTTTGTTGTGAGTCTATTTCGTTCTACACAGTCAATTGTTTCACGAAAATCTAGGGACGTTATATGTTCATGAAACTGAACAATTTTCCCCAAGGAACATGGTTGGAAATACGATAAATACTTACTTAGTATTAAGGGTCCTAGCTAGTATACTACTGAAAGACCTAAATGTAAACCTGGCGTGCAATAAACGCTTGAGTATTGAGTTTTTCAATACTAATCATTCTCGACAACTTTAAACGATCCGCAACAAAAAAATATTTTGCAATTACATTATTATATCAATAATAGAATTAGTGTGCTTTAAAAAGCGAAATATTCACGTTGAGGGGTCGGCAATGAATACGGGACCCCATATCACGCACCCTCTTATTACGGACACTTGTCATCATATAAACACAATGAGCCCTTGGCTGGAGCGATGCTTTATTATTTTAATTATAGCACGTCCATGTGCCCTTTGTCATATCTAGCTGCGTCGCTTGAATTAGTCACCGCTGAATTGTTCTAATTGAACATCCTTACTGTTTGCGTTTGCTGTTGTGTTGCGGTTTTCGTATTGCGAAGTCTCATGGGATATTCATTTGTTTATTTCTGCAAACATGGGCGAATGGCTGTCGAGAATTGGTCGGGAAAAAAGCAAAGTATTTTTAAAGAAAATTATGTGAGTTATTTCACAATTGTATGTTTAAAAGGTACTTACTTAAAGAACAGTAATTCTATGAATAGTTTTTAATAAAAATGAAGTTTTATAACTGCGGTTAAGGCAGGTAAATCTCAATAAGAACAAATCCGTGAGACGTAACAGCGAGGACAGTGGGCGGGCGGGGCACAGGGGTGCGCATACTTTACTTTCTCCTCTCCCGATCCGATCTTCATAACAAAATTCTCCGTTTTGATATTATATCTACTTAAACTTTGTACCTGCATATTTCTAACGGTAAATATGAAAATTTCCTGAATACCTCCACGCTTTTGGATCTTGTTCTTGGGCATCGAGCGTACAGGTTTGGCATTAGAAAAATTCGTGCTTCGATATTCTCATAAAATGTTTATTTTTTGCCTTGCAATGTTAATATTAAGGTAGGAAAGTATAGTAGCTGAATCGTGCATTTTATATAGGTAAGCGTCCACATAGTATTTTCAGTTAATTCTTATTTCACGCTATTAGGATACATCCTCTTTATTTAGGCGACCTGCGAGCTGCGGTTAAAACTACAAACCAGTTTGTATACCTACGTACACGCGGTTGCTTACATTGACGTATTAGTGCGGCCACAATACGATTGGAAGTTTACAGCGCGAGCATCCGATGATAAACAAACAAACTGCGTGACGTCATACACTCATACGCACGCTCCGATCGCACTTTACGCTAAGTGTAGTGATACGAGATTGTATTGCTTGGTAAATTGAACAAAGGTGGGTATTCAATTTATATTATGCAGTGGCTATGAATCCCACACCGAATTCATGCTACTAATATAAATTTACCTACGTACCTAGAATACCTTTAAGAGTTATTTATTTATTTATTTACCTATCCCTTCTGAGAAATGAAATTAAGGTAACAGGAGAGGATGGGTAGCGCGTGTCTTTGCTTCGATCGCCAGTCGTAATTACTCCCAGATATTAGGGAAGAATATTTTGCCAGAATATCCTATGCTGGTTTAGTCAACAAATAAATAACATTTTCCACTTAAATCACTTTATTGCATAACAATTTTCATTCCTATTTACTAGTGGTGGGCCGAGTACCAGTTTTACCGAGTAACCGAGTACCGAGTATTACTCGGTTTAAAGTTTACCGAGCCGAGTTACTCGGTATAGTTAAAGTAGGTAGAATATCGCGCGAAGAAGCTCGGGAGCGAGAGGTGATTATGGTGTTAGAACTGTCCCTCCGCACTCTCTTAATTATTCATAATGAAAACAATAAACCGCAACCGTCAAGTGGCAATTTTTTTTTGAAAAAACACTGCTTATGAAATTTACTTCTAAATAATTAGGATAATAGCAATTCATAACATTGCTCCAGCTGGGCAAAGGCCTAAATATGTACCATTAGAAGTAATTAGACTATGATGTACCAAACAGATCCAATGCGCAAGGTACATTTATTTGTACCGAGTACTCGGCATTTTAACCGAGTTATTCGGCCGATTACGAGTAGTGAAAAAAGTGCCGAGTACGCCGAGTACCGAGTATTAACCGAGTACTCGTCTACTATTTACCTACTTGATAAAAAACCTAGTGTGCCTGCAAACTCTATACAAGTCAAGTTTTTGCACAAGTCTTTTATAATGCAATATTATCGACTTGTTTGTTGCTAAAGCCTGAAATTAAGTATAGGTAAGCGAATTCAAAACAATTACCGACACGGTACCTCTTTACCATCGCGTGTAGGAAACATGCATCATGTACGTAATATTGATTAAATGCAAGACGAGAGCGTGGACAGAGTTGCAATGCAAATTAATAATAACATTCAATAGCGCAGTTTAACTTTTTAATTTAAGAACACGAGTTTGTGGATGAAGCGAAGGAAGTGTGTTTGAATCTTAGCGAGTGGAGGGAAGTGGTCTCTATGCCTACCTTGATGGGGAAAAGACGTGACAGATATGTGTGTACTTGCAAGTACTTTTGAACTACCTGCTCTTTAACTTAGAATGGATATAAGTAATTGTTTCATAAAAAGTAGATATTTTCTTGTTGGCGGTTTTATAGTGTCATTGTGCAATAAAGTGTAGTTACCTATTTGTTTTGTATGTCTAAAATACTAGTAATAATACCAAAATACTAGAACTATACTAAGTGTCCTATTTGATACCTAAGAACTTCTACCCTTTTTGTAGGTACCTATCCTTTAAATTAATGAAGCTACATATTGGTTTTGAACTAGTATTGAGTCTAACTAGTTCAATTACCTAGCGGGTGTGTTATTGAATTACCTGCAGCGTGAATCTCAGCTTAGTGGGGATCAAGACGCTCTTTGATAATCGAATTAGCAAACTGCATGTAGTAGTGATGCGAATGTCTAATATATATTTACCCTTTATGAGTATTTTCGTCATTTTGTAAACAACAAAACTGAAGTGCGACGGAGACTGGTGAATTTGGATGAAGAAAATGCGGTGTGTTGAAAGAGGTGTGAGGTGGGTCGTAGCAACTAGAAGGAATTGTACAGGAACGGATTAGCTGGAAGGAAAAGAAAACTAATGAAAAGGTTCTGGAACTAGTGGACGAGAGGAGAGGCATTTTAAAGACCATTGCTGAAAGAAAAGGAAAGATGCTGGGTCACCTGATACGACACGACGACTTTATAAAAAACATCTTGGAAGGAAAAGTAGAAGGAAGACGAAAGAGAGGGAGACCACGAAGGACTTTCATAGACCAAATAAAGGAGGGAATAGAAGTTGTGTCGTATCAGGTGCTCAAACGGACGGCAGAGAATAGAGAAGAGTGGCGTAAACTCCACCGACAAGAGCGACGCTCTTAAATTTATGATGATGATGAGTGCCTATCCTCAAGGGAAAAAGACGTGACAATAGGTACAATATTCAGGTTTTATCCCTGTTTACTAAAACTACAAGAATAAAAATTAAAATGCCATACCTGTGTTCCACTTTGATAAATAATATCTTTTACAAATTAATATTCTAACGAGGAGATAGGTAATCCATTCGCACAAAGTTTTGAATTTGGCTCGTTTAAAGTTTTCAATTGATAAATATTTCGTCGAAAACCGAAAATCATTTGAATGTGATCGATTGTTACCAGCTTTAAATATTAAATCAGTTGTCAAATTGTTAAATTAGCCAGACTGCCCTTTCAAAAATACTGGGTAGGACAAGTAACTGGTTGGATTATAAAAAGTTTATGATTTGTTGTTAGCTAACCATACTAACCCTAGTCTACGTAAGTGCTTTTCTAAACTAACATTCTAACACCTTTGTATGGATTTAACCCGCACTTGGCCAGCGTGGTGGATTCCGGCCTAATCACTCTCTGTATGAGAGTAGGCTCGTGCGTGCCCCTCAGTGGGGACATATATGGGCTAACAACAACAACATTAATTCTTATTCAAATGTAAAAATGTTTTATTAACGCACATCACTAAACTCGGAAGGATGCTATAGTGATGTTACCGACACAGTGGCGGCGGCGGCTTTAACCAAGTTTAAGACTATGCTAGACACGCGCAACAAGTTTTGTCTTGAGGGGTTTGATCAGTTTACCTAAGCCATTAAAGCTATGACACTTAACAAGACAGGTATCATAGAGTAACAGTCTATTTTCATTAATCTTCCCTCAATAGTGTTACACATCTTTGATTAATATTTTTTAATTATTATCTTAAATAAGGGCAAATCTGTTTACATTATTACGGTTGCTAAGCTACCTGTTGAATTTTGTGATCGCGTAAGACCTCGCGGCAGACAAAAAAAGGTGGCGACATGAACTGGACACCTTCATGAATGATTAGGCAGCGGCTAAGGATAAAGAACCATGGAGAAGGAGGAGAGAGGCCTTTGCTCAGCATTGGGACACTGATGACTTGATAAGTAAGTACAACGACTAAATACGAAGTCACAAAGAACATGATGTCTTGCGGATAGTGAAAAGTGCATATTATGCCGTTTTCTCACAAACTGGTTAATAGTGTGACTATGTCTTAATAATGTCTATTTCTGATGTCGTGACGAAAAGTTTATGATCATATGAAAAGATTAAAATAATTAGGTAAACTTAGGAGGTAGGTAGGTAGTAAATACAATTTCCTTTTTTATCCATCAACAGAAAATATCGTGGTGGATTACGGCCTAATCACTCTCTGTATGAGAGTAGGCTCGTGCCCCTCGGTGGGGGCGTATATGAGCTGATAAAAAAAGAAGAACAGAAAATATCAAAGAATTACAGACCTAAGTAGCTACAATGAAACTCTATTTAAATACCGACATACAATTAGACAATCGACTTGCAAATAATTGAGTTTATTTTCACACCATCGCACCGTAATTCGATGAAAAGCTCATTAAAATAGCGAGGTATGAAATTAAAGATCGTAATTACGTAAGAGAATTCAAATATCGTATGCAATAGTAACTAAAACGGTAGGTGGTATCATTATGTCGTTACACTGTCTGTTCCCATGGCGTTCTTAGAATAGGACGCAGAATGTAACGAGAGATGTACTTGTTACCTTCCGCATACAGCATTGCAATCCTGTGTTACCAGACAGGGTTGCTTTGCTATATTACGAGTACTTGCATGTACTCTTATTAAGTAAGCTATTTACCGAATTCAGAAAGTTACCTCAAAAAGTAAAATCAAATATATCCTATCCTATTTCCAAATTAGGTAATACCTCATTATAAAGTGAGGATTTCAATTATTTAGCACTCTTCTAGTGGTTGCGTCGCGGTTGTGTTTTGTTTTTATAAAAAAACGCCGGGGTAGGTAGTCGGTTAACTAGCCGTTCTATTTCCTTTAAAAATGAAAATTCATTTAATCCTTTAGGTTAGGTTTGACAACACTTAGGACGGGTCACTTTATAAAGTCAATGCTAGATTCGCAAGAGTGCAGTTTTCCCCAGCAATCCCAGCAAGAAATTATGTTGGGTTGCTCTTTTCACTTTAAGTTTTTCATATTCTTAGGCATAAACACATGTTTTAATACCAGCCCTACATCAATTGTAGTGATTTGTATCATGATAATTACGTGGGAATCGACAGTGACCAAGTAAGGATTTAATAGGTTACGTGGTCTTTGTTAGTCGATTGATTTATTCATCTGTGACGTGGGCACGACTTGTCTCAAACATATCAAGAGATCTATCATGAACTTGAACAGGTTTACAAATGCAAACTTTATGTACACAGAAGTAATGTAACACATCGCTGACAGTGCACTTATTTCACTACAGCATGGATGTAATTAATTACAAGGTAGGGTAGGTACTTAGGTATTTATCTACAGCTAGATTTGTAATTCTGTTACAAATTCATACTACCTACTTAAATATTTTTGTCTATCCAATGTCTATACCTATAACAATAATAGTAAAAGTTATATCTTCCTGATGAATCATGAGCAGTTACGACAAGATTACAAAGAAGATAAATAAAGTGACAAAATGTAATAAAACTAAAACTCCAAAAAGTATTGAGGTGTTTCTGTCGTTAAATAGTTACTATAAACCACGAAATAAGTAATAAGTTGAATAAATAAACAGTGTACCTAAAATAGCGTGTTGAACCTTTCAGTATGCATTTGGAAATGAGACGGCGGCGACGAGAGCAATAAGTTTGTTCAGTTATTTGCATAGATTGTGGCGGCGGCGGCGCGGGCGCGAAACCCCGGCAACCCAAGTAGCTGGACACATTTAGCCTTAACCAATTTTAGTGCAATTGTAACCTTTGGTGAGGAAGCTATTTGGTTGACTGTACTTTGATTTACTTAGTTGCAATGCCGTGATTGTCTACGAGTGAATTTTTGGGGATATTACAGAGGTGCAGTCAACAGTGTCTAATTTTATCGACTAATACTTACATAGTTTCTTCAAATACTAATTATTTTGATACAAAAGACAACTTCCTTCCACTACAATGTTTAGGTTACATTAGCCCTAAATGTATTTCTGAAACAAATAGGTTCTAGATCAAAAGAGCAGAGTACTAGGATAGCATAACTTTCACTAACAAACAAAGTGACAATGTTTCATAAATACAAGTTGTAATGACCCGCATAGCTCTGATTGCAGTGTTGCAACACGGATCGTGCTGCACAGCCGCTCATTTTCTAATTATTACCACCAATTCCATTAGCGAAGCCATTGCGAAGATTGTCGCTATACGATAGATTGGCACTTTAAATAACTATTTACCTGTAATGATATCTTAGGATTAAATTATCCATTCAACTATTGTCATGTCACTTCTAAAATGTGTTTAAAACCTTTATCATAATACCATGTCATTTGTAGTTTTTTTTTTTTAAGTATCTGCGTGCGTGTTTGGGAGGGGCAAGTATGTAAATATGTTTATTTAGGTATTTCAGCCTGTATAGGATGCAATTATATAATTTTCTATTTCATCCACCTCGGTAGATCAAACCCATAATAGTGTTAGACATAAAATTAGGTAATACGGATTTGAAGTACCAGGGTGGGTAGTAGAAAGTGATAAAAGATAAGTAATTTAAATCGAGATGGATTCTGTTTTAAATCCGAGATTAAACAAAAATGGCGACTACATAAGTAGATACCAATACAACATGTGACACGTTTATAGTTTTTTCCGTTTTAAAAAACTTGTTCTCTATTAGATGATGCATCAAGCGGTAAAGGTAAAGCAGACCATAAAAGGTACGGTCTTGTACATTTGTGTCGCAAACCACTTGTTTTTTACCATTTATATGTTCTATTGCAAGGAAAGAATTCTGCTAATAGTCGCTGGCTACATTGCTCGCGTAACTCTACATTGCAGCTGAACTCGGCTAAATGAGTATAATTTAACTGCAAGATATCTTTGCCTTTTATGGCGGAACTGCCTGTTAGTTGGGAGTACAAATCATGTCACACATAAGTCAAGATTAATCAATATTTTAATTAGATAATATTAACTCACTATACATTTATAATTAATATTTATGTAATCAATCAACAAGGAACTTGTACTCTATTTGAGAACTCAAATCAGATACCTTATTAGTTGAAATAGGTCTTGGTAGCCTACATTTTGTACACAAAATCGAAAGATGACGCTCAACGTCCTTAATTTAGATTAAGCAAAAAATAAGACTTATGCTTATCGTAAAGAAAACTGTAAAAGCGTGTGAGCAAAACTTAAATCCAAATGAAAGTATAATGTAAGCAAGTAAGTATCCAAAACAAAAATGACCGAGTGCAAATACAAAATCGATAAATTTAAAAGTCATAAATTGAACAAAATTATGCAGAATCGACTGGAAAGTCATAATTAATTTAAACATTTTACTCACAAACTGTGTCGACACAACTTGTTTCAGGATTCTGCGCGAACACACGATCACCGGGCGGTCTGACCACTTGTCACTTATAATTGGAAAGAAAAGGAAGAAAAAATGCTCCAGTTTAAATTAACGCGATAAGGAACCAAATATACGGTTATTCGTAAATTACCGTTTGTTACAGAAAGTTGCTTTTTAATTTTGTTACCGTTACCAATACCGATAGTCCTGGCCCTCGGTGAAAGGGTCCAAGGGATTTAAGTGGACAATGTAAGAGAGTAGGTAAACACCAAAACAGTTTTAATGCATTGCGGTAATTTTGAATGTTACTTGGGCAATCCCAAAAATATACCGTAGAAAACTCATTTTAAAAAACATTTTCGGAATTTCCCCTAAAAAATGGCATTCGTCATTACCCAATTAGTTATTCGAGGTGAAACAGAAGGCGGAAAACGTATACGAATAAAAAATATGTAGGTATATTACTTACTTACTTATTCAAGCTAATATTTTTAATACATAGAGTATCAACGAAATGTTCTGAGGACAAAAGCGGTAGTTTCCCAACCGCACACTAAAGGTCACATTAAATAAAATATTATCTGGTTCTTCTTGTTTTCAAGGTTATTTTTCTGCGAGAGCACGCGGGAGTCTCTCTTCTAATATACATAATTGCTCCTAATTACCCTAAGACTCAGAACACACGGTGAAACGCAACTGAAACTGCTAGTTACTTACTTTTGAGTTGCATCGCAGTTTCTGCTATAGACTTTCTTAGAAAACGATACACGACGCAAATAGTTTGCAACGTTTCGTTTCAGTTGCGTTTCAGTTTGCTAAAGAAGTCTATAGTAGAAACTGCGATGCAACTCAAAAGTTTTAGTTGCGTTGCATTTGCGTTTCACCGTGTGTTTTGGCGCTTACAGGTAAAAAAAGATTATTTTCAAATGTATCAATTTAAACAGAGCGTAACACCACAAATCACAAAACAATAACACGTAGGGTTCAAGCTCTAAGTTCAAACACAACATCATAACGAAAAAACTCAGAAAAGTTTTTCTACTTTCCACCCATTTTCCCTGAAAAACATATTTTACCACCCTATCCTATTTACTTCCTAGTGCCTAGTAAAGATAAGTGAATAGCCCATTGATGTACCATAAGTAGGCCGAATTAATCAAACAACATAGCTAAGAGCTTTGGCTCCAATATTCATAATTTATTTGATCTTTAACCTACACGGACCAATCATTGACTCAATCTGATGGGACAATTAGCCGCGACGAAATCATACCTAATAGAAATATTATAGGTACCTAAATTACTGTTGCAAAAGGATTTGTTCAAAAAAAAATGTTAGGTGAATTGGTTAAGAAGTGCATTGCACTAACGAGTAGGTAAATTAGGTATTTAATACGATGAATATTATCCTTGAAGGCTTACAATTTAAAGCCCGTTTTTGTTCGAAAGAATAACTTTCAAAATGACAAAGTACATTATCTAAGTAGTAACGTTTTTGACTTTCTTCATGACCCCACATCCTGTTTAAGTTGAATCTCTATGGGATTTGAATATTTACAAAACTAGTTGTTAACACCTAAACAATGAGACAATATATTCTTTACTATAGCTAAGGCTACAGTCAAACCATTTCTACTTCCCCTTGTCTTCTTTGTTAAACGAACTAAAGCAAGTGTAAGTATTTTTAACAACATTTAATACTAACACAGCTTATTTTTTTATATAATAATCAAAATCTTTGTATGTAACCGTAGTTTTGTCTTTAATATCCTTTTTAACTTTTGTCAATACAGAAGAACCAATTTTGTCTGTATCGAGTGTCTTGCTTACTATACTTTTTATAAATCAATCGATTTCAATCTGTAGATCGATTAAGCGCCTGAGTGACGCTCGCAAAGGGGTCTCATACAAAGGGTACAAGCGTCCAACTTGTCAAACGGGAACTTTTTATCGGCCGCCTGTCGACGAATAGAACGAGCGTTGAATTATGCATGGCCTTACACCGCCCTACTCGGGTAATGTAACTGATTTAGGAGTCGCTGTTTCGTACACGAAAGCTGTTACTATGTTTTGAAACCTGGTAGAGCACACCGAATGTCTATTTACATTTACCCAGTAACCTGAACGATACGTTTGCCTCGACTCGATCTGTCGCGAATCAATGATGCGATATAAAACTAAACCAGTTGAAGCGAAATTAGAGAAAACAGCTTTTTGCTATCTAGCAGTAAAAGTGCCAATTTAAAACCTGTATAACATGTAGCTAGTTTTAGATCTTAAGATCGTCTTTATTGTTTACGTCTTTATTCAATGACAGAGGTTGTTTTATTCTTGAAATAATAGACTCAATCAGATATGCAAGAACATAGATCTTCCATGAGAAAATCTGGAATCAATGGCTGAAATTTAAATGAGTGGAGACGATCAATGAGTCTATAGACATGTTGATTGTTTGTTCCTGTGAATAGGCTTGCATATTTTCATTGACGCTTAGACGTGGCACATCCCTGCATATAACTGTTGACTGACCTATCGCGGTTTGCAATAGGGCTGTTACAAATCTTTTAAATCTAATGAAACGCAACTACGTAGAGGTACTTAGAATTAATTTGATTTTATCAATTATAAACGTTTGAATATTTTAATCAAAATTCTAATGAAATCAGTAATGCAGGATATAAATAGCATAAATGGATAATGTGTCCTTATTCTAATTAAGCCATTAGTGTCCTACTGCTGGGCGAAGGCCTCTCTCCTCATCCGCCATGATTTTCGATCTCGAGCTATCTCCGCCCAGGTATAAGAAATATCTTCCTTTGATAAAAAATATAACGTAATCTCTTAACCCTGAACCGATGTGCTTGTGTGAGTCGACCGAGGTGAGTTTGGATCGTAAGCTAGAAGGTAGAGGTGTCGGTCTACCCCGATGGGATAGAAATGTGACTGATATCTATGAATAATGTAATTATAACTTTCAAAAAGTTTTTAAGTAGTAATTTCATTATAAACACAACCCTAATTCCGCTAGCCGCTAGAAAAGTGTTTACGACTGTAAATGCGCATGCACAGTTAATGCGATGCATCTCACTGCACTATAAATCATCATAAAAGTAAACAGCAAATGATTCGATTATGTTTTACACTACTTAATAGATAATGGTATCTGTTTTGATGATTAAATAGGTAACAAATCGTTTTCATTTCATTGTGTGTTAGTTTGTTTGAACGTTTTATATTGACTAGTTTTAGATAATATTTTTGATAACTTCCTAACTAAAAGTACAATTTATGTTCGATGTAAGTAAATAATTGCCCATCTGTGTTGTATGAATATGAAGAGAAAATGAAAATCAATCTTATACGCAAAACATATTTACAAAAATCATATTTTTATGAAATTGTGTAACTTTTAACAGTTTTGAAAGTACTTTTTTAAGTTTTAATATCCAAAACTTATCACGATATATTATTTAAAAAAAAAATTAAGTTATTGAAATGTATACGATTGCAGTAAAGGTGTGTTTGGTTGGAGTGAATGGATCCATTACAATGCCACAATGAGAAAACTCACGGCTATGTGCGCCTGCGACGCTTAATATAGGGTTGCTAAAATCTATCTCAAATTTAAATTAGTTTTTACACGCTCTTTACCCCTTTTTCATCTTATTTTAAATTTATTTGAACAAACTTCGTGTAAAATCGGATTTGACCAGAACTCATTTCGAATATAATCAATAATTCCAATCTGGTGTACAATTAGGTAAAATTAAAAAACATTAAAAAGTTGGTACCCGCTTCCATAGGGTTTAATGTTTGATGTTCAGATCCAATATTTTCTCGATTGAACTCTGTAAAGTATAAAAGGGTAACTAACTGTATACAACGATGTGTTGATAAAAAAAATGTGTTAGCATACTATAGAATAAACTGAAAAGTACTTAAAACAAAATCTCTACAATTCAAAATTATGACAGCCCTAAGACTAATCTGCAAGTTTGCGACACGATTGTATGTGTATCAAATAAAGTTCAGAGGGTCAATGCTTCATCTGTTACTACCTCTCCTTTCAAACCAATAGATTTCATAGAAAACATTCTCATTTCTTTGACTTAATCTTCCTTTTTTTTTGGAGAAGGAAATGCTTAGAACTTAGACATAAAAGTAGGCCATTTTTGATTGATCGCATTCATTTATAAAATACGCTGAATTTATTTTCTGACAGTTAATTATAAAAATCGTAAGTTTTTTGTTAATAAACTAGTGTAAACTTGTGAGGTAAAGTCGTTAGTCGGATGCTTTCGTTGTTTGAATAAACTCTACCACACTGAAGCTATAAAGAAGAAACCAAAATGATATACAGACTTTTTTGTTGATAATAGAAAACTTTTTCTAAAAAAACAACTGTGTTAACAAGTCGTATAAAAGGACACCGGAGGCTTACAATGAACAATTAATGAACATCTTATTTGCTTTCCCTCCCCTCATAAAACAAATACAGGTACTTTCCAAAAAAGGAACAGATTTCATATTAATTTGTTTATTATCTCAAGTTTTATTTACTAAAATATGAAGAATTGTTTTTCTCGAACAATGGTAAGAAAAAAATAACAATTTGGAGACGATATATAGGTATACCTATACCTACCTCATCATCAATTTTTAGAGCGTCGCTCTTGTCGGTGGAGCCTTCGCCACTCTTCTGCTCTGTTTTCTGCCGTCCTTTTGAGCACCTGATACGACACAACTTCTATTCCCTCATTCATTTGATTCATGTAAGTTCTTCGTGGTCCTACCTACCTAGACCTAAATAATTATTTATTTTAATTTATTATTATTATAAGATTATTCTAATGGTTATTTTGAGCTAAATAAATAACCATGATAAACCTCCAGAATAGTCAATAGGCGCTTAGTAGGTACGTAGTCGTAGAAACACAATAAGGTCGCCCACGCACACGCCGGCGATGATTCATAATGCTTGCAGCAACAAGAGCAGCAAAAATATTACCTACTTTTGAATGATCCCTTTCTCTTTCTACACCTCCGAACGGCGTTCGTCTGCATTCGTCGATTCTTTGCAATAAAATCCTTGCGATATTGTCAAACTTCTTTTGTTTTAAGGCGGAAAACATTTGGGGAAATAATGAAGAGTGACCTATGAACGATAATAATAGGTAAGAACGAAAAACTTCTTTGCTCACCAATGAATACTTAGGTGTTTGTTTTGTAGATACTCTATCTATAGTAATATTATGTCGTAGTTTCTAGTTGGTCTAGTTTTACACGGTCCTAAGTAAGTTATTTAGAAATTAAAACCGTAATTATAATCTAAATATCTCGTGTTTTGAAATCACTTTATACAATTAAAATTATTTGGGTATATTTTATAAATGTTGTAATGTTTTTAAAAAGGTTTTGTAATAAAAAGAAGTACTAAAGAAACAAGCACTTTGAAGGACAAAACTGTTAATAAACAAAGTTATGTACGAAATAAAGTAAATAAGAATAAGAAATAATGTTTGTAAATGTAATCGATTCATAATTAGCGCGAGCATGAGGTAATACAATATATTGTCACATTAACCAGTGGTGCAGCTAAAGCGTGTCGGTGTTCGAATGGCCATGAGAATGAGAGACCGAATGCGTACGCGATACGCAGAAACGGTGACTCAGCGACAGAGAAAGAGGATACGAACGTAAACAGGTAAAAGAGGGAGGTGTATAACTAAACCGGTTTCCAGATTTCGAGTTCTGATCCGATATGCTCCTGTCTGCCAAGAGTTCGCTCGAGCAGCTTTTGAATCGAGAAGCTAGCAGCGCGGCGGGAACGGCGGCGCCTGCGTCCATTGATTTCTAGATCATCTATGGCTGACATCTGTTTATTGTTTATTTTTTCACTCAATGTAATTATGTTTTATTTATTTTCTCGTATCAAAACTGAGAATCATGTAACGAAACCTGTTCTTTAGAAAATCTGCACTTATAATGTATTTTTCAACTGCAACTTTGTATTTTATGTGCTTACAGTGTACTAGACTAATTTTGATACCTTCTGCGTGATAAAAACATTTTAGAATACAGTTCTGTATTGGCAAACAGTATTATCTTATCGAGTAAAGGTTAGTGGGCACTTTCTTTATCAACAGAGCGACAGCGGGCCTACAGACTATGATGTCATCATCTCACTTTGCTTATCTTTGTGGTGATAACATAACGCATGCGCTAGGAATGTTTTGCTCTTAAGGATACAATATTATCTAATATTAACAATCTTTTTGCATATTATCAATCTCAAACAATTTGGGCGAATTCTGTAAGATCGCATATCGTGTCAAATCTTCGAGTTGGGGCAAAACTAAATAGGTAAGTGCGGTACCTACCTATCATTGGAATTGAAAATGTGACAGTGAAAATTCAACAAAACAAATGAATAATACATCGACTATTTCCCTATTGGGCATTTTCAGTCATGGAGCCGTTTCTGTTGTCAAAATAAAGTACCTACCTAAATACTATTTAAGAATTATTAATGTCTTTCGATCAATAATTACATAAAAAACTGTTTGAAAATAGTATTATGTACTCGGTTATTACAAGCCCAAACTGCTTGAACTGCTTGTGTATTTTCTCCCATATCGTTGCACAGATACATAAATCAAGTTTTTTCCTCTAATACGTATACGAGTAAGCACGTGGTTCGCGTGTTTACTGCCGGTAAGAGAAACAAACTGAAGAAAGCCGGCGTATGTATTTACAGGAATTTTCCGACTCGCTGGAAGCGATCGCGCCACGCTGAATCATTACGTTTTTGCCACTAGACTATCTAAATGGCAATAATACTACGAAGGTACTTAGATCGAAATGTATTTTAGGAAGCAAGTACCTGTGGTCAATTCCGCGATTATCCAAAACATAAAGTGGTCGTAAGTATTTATTTATAAATTAAATGTCATTAAGTAATAACTATGTCATTAACTATGTACCCTTTCCGTATATCTCGGAACTCAGGTATAACTCAGGTACTTCTTTTTATTCCTAATAAATATTTTTCTTTTCTTACATAAGAGAAGTGTACTTGTACAACGTACGTTCCCAAGCGATTTGAAGTTTTAATAAAAATAATAACAATACCATGTGCTTAAAAACTTCTTTAGGTAAGTACCATGTGCTTACACACTTCGAATATACTTTTCTTAAGTAAAATACACCTGTATCTATTTATGAGTAAAGGGGCAGCAACAATAATATCTTATCATCTAATTAGGCTCTGACCGCAAGTGAGTCACACACCAACCAATCGCATAAGCAAGCACTTTATCTATCAAACTGTGTCTATAAATAAGTATCTTAAGAAATTGTATATACCTTCCGCGATCTTGTTATTCTTTAATACCTTATAATAATACCTAATTAATTTTAACAAAACTATAATTTTAAAGTAAAAAGAACCATTGAGAACTTACTACAAACAATAATATGCCGAAAAAATAGGCAGAATAAATTTTATTTTAGAATTTCAATTAGGTACCTACCGGTTGTGTTTTGTTTGTCAATATTTCGATTACTATTATGCGAAAAGTAATAGATTCCTTTTTAAATTTCGAATTCCGATTGTGTTCTGTTTGTCATTATGTTGATTACATTTTAGAACATAGGTAATCTCTTCTAATTGCAGTCTCATTGAGAACTTGAATTGTAGAGTCCAGCGTTGTTGTTATATTCTCGGAGGCGAAGGGAACGGGGTATAATTTTATCGTGAGCTACAATCTTTAAGGCTACTGTTACAACAGCCGCAACCGGTTCTGCTGCCCTGGTGCCGAAACGGCGCCAATCACTCAAACGGCCAACAAAATAAATTAGATCCTCTAATAAAACTTCTTTGGACATTGATAATGTTTAATTCAAATAAGACCTTAGTATTGAATAGTGTTTTTAGTTTGTACTTTTTATGAAACAAATACAATGCACGGAAATATAAGTTAGTATTTTATTTATAAATAAACCTTAAGTATGTACATTTATAGGAATCATTAGTCGAAAGATGGACAACAATGCCATTGTGTGTCTAGAAAAGGTATCCAAATTAAATATTCACACCCCGAAATTCGTCTAAAACTATTTTCTTGTAAATTGCGATTGGAAATAAAAAGACTCGCTTTTATCAGCTAACACCGATGTAGCGAACGGAAACTAGTGAACTTTATTTAAACGATGTAATACGACAAGATTTAGCTTTTATTCTTTTATTCAACATCAACTTTGTAACTTAATCACAGCACACAAACTTAGGATCACAACTTGAAAAGATAACTGATAGGTAATACTGACAAACAAATACATAGAATGTAATAGCTAAATACAAAAATACTTCAAAAAAGAGTAAAAAAGCATATGACTAACTATAAAAGGAGTTCGCAACATGCAATATGAACTTTAAAACATGCGATTCGAATACAAGAAAATGATCGATTAAAAATATGGACTAGTCCATTATTGGCAATCAATAGTGTCGCAGATGCCTAAATTATCACGCGCATGGTTGCCAATAGGTACATCAGATTCTGATTGATGGCTCATTCGTAGTGAATTTATCTTGTAGCGTGGGTTGGAGATGCTGAGCCAAGTGTCGAGAGACATTTCAGATTGAACTTCCTGGCACATTATAGATACCTATCGTGCTGAATATTGCGGTAATCCTTTTTCAAAGACAACACCAAAACTTTAAGAACAAAAAAGGGCAATAAGAAAACTCCTTAGTGAGCTGTTTTCATTTCTTATCGTTACATGAATGTGGTAGTAAACCGAAACTTTGGTTTTAAATCGCTAAAATGTAAGGACGCTTAAATAAAAATGTAAGGACGATTAAAAATCATCAATTTTGAATATTATCTCTTTTATGAATTTCTACCGTTGGAAACACGCTATTATTTAGAACCATACAGATATGAAAAAGGTAAAATCAAATCATTCAAAAGGAATAGAAGGCTAAATATTGCCTTACAGCGAAAAAGTTCCAATAAACTTTCAATGTTTGCTACCAACATACCACAAACACATCGAAAGCTACAGTTCCTTCGTGACCGATTAAACTTAGCGTGTACCTCAGGATGCGTGATCATTTGATTATCTTAAAAAATCGGCCACTGAAGGAACAGGTACAATTGCGTGCTCAAAATTGAACTTAGCAAATTCAGCGCTTGAGGCTACGCACCTGCGATTCATTCATGAGAGAAATGAAGCGAGGGACCCAGAACAATCGGTGGATAATAACAGTTGGCTTTTCTTAGAAACAAGGCTTTATTTTATAGGCGGGTCGCACTGTCCCCCTCTCGCAGGTGGCGGGTGAGAGAGAGGGGTGGCGAGTGGGCGGGATTGCTGACGTCAGGTCATTCTACTCCGCTCGCACTGCATTCGCTGCATCGTGCAACTCTTCATTACGAACTCTCATCAGAGGAGTAAGGTCACGGTAGGGTTGCCAAATTTAATATTTCCGATACGAGTTCAACTCTCTACCATTTATTTACCTAAAAGCTACAATAGGCGATATTGAAGCCAGTTGACGTATTCTTAATCATGTTCTCATGTAAAATTTTTAAAATACTTCTTTTTTATTAATACTAGATTTAATCCTAGCGAGAGTTAACTTATGAGAGGAATTAAAAGTATCTTAAGTTGATGAAACTTTTTTTTTTTACCTTGATGGCAAGAATTAAAATTATTCTTTCATATTTTAATGGAATTACGTAACAATAATGTTTTCATGGTTGTTTATATTAAATAATTTCAATGGAGGAATGTCACAGCTGGATGGGGAAATAAACAGATTATTTGTAATTTAACTTGAAATTGACAACCCTGGACTCATATCCGTTGATATAATTTAACACCTCGCTTGGTAGGTGGTCAATTGCCATCGACTAACTTGTCCAATTAGACAGAAGCGTCGCGTGGACATCATTATTGAATTACCATAATCGTAGTACGAATTGACAGTTGAAAATCGAGGATTTCACTCGTGATTCTATTCCGCTGTACATTTATGACCAAATAGAGGTTATGCAGGCAATAGTAAACAGAAATAAACCTCATTTACAGAACGGTGTGCTCTATCGCATATGGTGAGCCGGTAGTTTAATAGCACAACGCTCCGCGACGTTTATAAATCATACTTTTATGATTATTCCGTGCAATAAACCAACCTCTTGCCATAGAAATACAAATCGAAATTTATTGGCAAATATATTTTTAAAAAGTTCTTTTTTCGAAATCCTGTTCCCGTTTTAAATTTCATTAAAGTGGGTTTATTACGAGTCAGTATTACACGTTTAATAATATCATTATATTTAAAATTTTAATTAAATAAGACATAAAACATAGCAAATTGAGCAGTTCCGTTTCGGTTCACATTAAAATCTAACATTTTTATTAGCTGTTTATATTCTATGGTAAATGTAGAGTCGATGCCGCTGCGTGTGCGCATTGAAAGGTGTTTGAACCATTTCGCTACGGTTCGACACGATGCAGTTTATTTAAAGGGCGACGCAGGTAAATTATATAGAACCAATAGTAAAGTAATATATTATTGTAAATTAGATCTTCGACGCAACAAATTACGGGTTGCAACTTTTTTTGTTTTACCAAGTTTCATTGATAATTACTCAATACTCAATCATTTATTGCATTCCACAGGTTTTTACAGATCTTAAAAATCACTTAAAGTACCGAATGTGGACCCTGATTAGGGCACAATTACACACTAAGCATAGATTAGCTCTCAATAGGTGAAATTAAGTTCCAATTAAATAAGTGAACTTCCTCAAATCTAAATAATGTATGTATAATTTTCTATATTTAGGTAATTCTTAACATTATCTTCAACTCTTATCTTGCACATGCTACTTTTCTATGGAAACGTACAATAAATCTACTGATACGCTCGCAAAATCTTTTAATAAGTAGATAAATTTGAGCTCCAGCAACTGAGTCATTCTCAAACTAATAATTGATTACACTAAGAAAGTTGACTTGAATTAACTAAATATTAGTTTTATCGGCCACCAATCTGTCGCTAAGACCAAGAACACACAGTGAAACGCAACTGCAACGCAACTGAAACTTTTGAGTTGCATCGCAGTTTATGCTATAGACTTCCTTAGATAACCACACACGACGCAACTAGTTTAAAACGTTTCGTTTCAGTTCAAAAGTAACTAGCAGTTTCAGTTGCGTTGCATTTGCATTTCACCGTGTGTTTTGGGTCTAACTGTTGCACGAAACGAAAAAGTTAACAAATGAAAAAAAAACTGTAAATACTAGTGAATATCTTTAGAATCCTTAGAATTGAAATAAATATAACTAAACTCTACCTTATAATGACTACGTAAAATTGATTCAACAATTTTTAATACAATTCCGTAATTGTATCAAAATTAATATTGCTAAATGACCTAATGCAAGAAATCACTAACGATCGTTTCACCTAAATTTATTAAACTAGGTTCCCTGGCAAGGTTCTCTGGCATATGGAGTTTCAATAAACCTTTCTTTAGTAGAAACAAATTATCGGCAATATAGTGTAGTTCCGGCGCGCCACCTTAATTGTTCCACTTAGTAGTTTCTCAGTGAGACTCGATTGATCGGCCAATTATATACCGCTAATGCCTCTCGGATCCTGTCGGGATTTATCTCCGAGCTACCGTCGTCGCGTGTTTTCTACTGTGTTTTATTACCATTTTGAATTAAGAAAAAGGTAATATCGTCTTAAAATATGTTGTTGTATAAAATACTATTACGATTTGATTGAACAAGTTTTGATAAATTGTGAATTTTATTTCAACTGTTGTATGTATTATTTTTTTGTAAATTGACTTACATGTATTTATTATGATAGTAATTAAGAGTCAATATTGTGAATAGGTAATTGGTAATCATAATCATTATTGTTATGGGCGTAGGCTCGGGCCCCTGTAGTGGGGACGTTTGATTGCTAACAAAGTCTGGTTTTATAAATTGAAAAATCAATATCCTATAGATACACTCAATCCCGAAAAATGCCTGCAACTTTTCGATAGAAATTATTTATGTTAGTTTTAGGACTACTCTTACCTAGATTAGCGTAGTACCCAGCTGGATGCATCATAATAAATCACCGTGACGTTTCCATTGGTCACTTACCTGTAAAAATATAGATATTTGATAAACATACAGAAAGATAATAGAATAAAAATAGTAATATATAAAATAAAAAGGTAGGTGTAGTGTACGTAGATCACAGAGCACGTAGATAAAGACTCGTAGATTCTTCAGTAGAGTCTACATAATGTTTTGTTACTTGACAATTACAAAGACGATTATTCTATTTGACTGATATGAAATCCCGCTTTAGATATTTAGTTTTTGCTTTATTTTATTAAAACTTAATTTATCTAATTAAAAGTCTCTCTTTATACTCCAAGTCTTTCAATTTTGAGCCCTATTTATTGTGAATATCATAATCTATCTATGTAATATAAAAGTCTAGTCATTATATTCATAGACATATGTGAATAGTTCAATGTGAGTGTAAAGATATAGATCTACGATTTCCAGGTGAATAGTAGCCAGATTTCACAGAATACCCCACATAGGGGGCGGATGTACATGCATGCAGCGCATATTCGGCCCGAGGCATGCGAGCGTGGCTGCCTCGCCTAGCTGACTCGAGGCTAGGAATCTGACCAAATGCCCATCGAAGCTCGATTGTTAGCTGAATAGCAACAGCTTATTTATACGACTAAGAACAATAAAGGTGAAAGGTGGTGTTATTTCATGAAACCTGCGAAATGGAGGTGTTTTAAAATCCCCTTAAAATTTACGTTTAGGAATTGGTGAGAAGCAGCCAATAACGGAAATCTTTGGAGAAACAAGGGAGAGACTTTTGCGCACCAGTGGGACGAAAAAGGCTAATAAAAAATACGTATCAATGGTACTTGTAACAGAAAAGCATCTAAGTACTTGCAAAACACAAGCAAGCAACTTGTATTGAACCGAAGAAACTAAACTAGACGCTTGTCTTTTAAACCTTAAGCAAATACAAAACGATTTATTTGTGCTGCCTCCAGTAAGCTAATCCTCATAAATAGCAATTTACGTGTCGTGACAAACGAGCTGCGTCGCTTAGTTTGGAAATCGCGTATAATGCCACTATTGTTAATTATACTAGGCTAGAACACATACGATTTATTGTCTTGCAGCCGAAAAGGTATACTCATACGGATAAAATATTCTTGTACTTACAAATAAAGTAGTTTTATATTTTGCTACTTATACACGCTAATACAAAATTAAAATTTAATACAATCAGATATTTCAGTTATTAAGTAGGTGGAAAGACAACCTATTGTATTTTAATTTTTCTGTTACAAACCCGAGTGGAGTGGAGACTGCTAAATAAAATACTAAAATATTAATAAAATACTGAGACTTTAGGTATAGTAAACAGAATAAATGGGATTTTATTCAAATACCTAAGTAATTATTATTATTTGTAGTCACTAAATTATGTAGTTTTAACTTTGGGGTGAAAATCTTCCGATAAATATTATAATTAACACAAAATGTCTACCTACTTAAGCTAAGTGCTTATGTAGTAAGATTTTTAAATATTCAAATGTGAGGAACCTATTTTCTAGCTTCTTCTCTTCTCTTTTTCTCTGGGGAAAACTGCACTCTTGCGAATCTAACATTAACTTTAAAAAATGACCCGTCTTATGTGATGTCAAACTCGTCCTACAAGATTAAATAAATTTTCATCATTTCATTTCATAGCTGACTGTCCATAGCGTGAGAGCGACTAGCAGTAACGACATACCGTCTTGAATAGCCGAAAACGTTCAAAAGTCAAGACAAATGATCATATCTGAATACAAGACAACCCAGTGCGCATAGAGCATGTCAACATAGTATTACAAACTACTTAGGCGTATACTTAAAGAACTTTTAGTAGATATTGATTATTCGACAACTGCTAAAATCCCATAAGTACTTTATTAATGAAGTATTGCGTTAACGCTCATTCAATTTTAATAAAAATAAGTTAAGGGTATTAAACTTTCGAAACATTTTCAATTGAAACTGATTTCGAAAATGTTAACTTAAAAATGGAATCATTTATAACGAATATTAATTTTATTATTAAAAAACTAGAGTATGTAAGTACCTTCTCAAAAAAACTTTTAAATAATTATAAATAAAGTAGAGCAACAGTCCATTCCAGTCACGGCGGTCCTTCTTGTCCGGCTTCATGCTAGTTCGGCTTATTTAAACGGTCGAACACGGCATCTTACGATCTTTAAGACATAACATAACGATCGGATGAAGAGATAACAGAAATCGGGTTCCTATCAACCGCTCGCCGCTCGCTCTGCTACAGTTTGGTCAAAGTAACGACGACGGAGACATAAAGTTTGTCATTTTAAACTTACATTACCTAAGTTAGCTCGGCTTCTACTGTATTTAGGTTTACGCAGCTGTTCACATAGTAAGAAATTTAGGCCTACGATAGGATTTCTTATTCATACGCATGAACCGTTTCGGCGTTTTTAGTTTGACATGAAAAACATGAACCATGGTACGCGGTTGAATCTTGCTTGTAGAGCGGTTTCATATCAAAGTCTTGCCGTTTCAGACAGCGATAGATTTTTTTACTCTACATAGTGTGAACCGCTTCGGCGTTTTTATTTTGTTATGAAAAACATGAACCTCATAGTACACGGTTGAATCTGGCTTGTAGAGCGGTTTCATATCAAGCGTCAAATTGCGGACCATGAAAGTATCCCTGACCTAACCATTCCCTGACTTTTTAACTAACTATGAGGTACCTAATTGAAACATTAAGATAACACGAAAAAATAATATGTACCCAACAAAACCCACCATCGTCTACAATATAAGTCTTATCTGATTAAAATCTAGTACGATTAAGGAACAATAGGGCATTAATAAAATCTTTATTCGTTCGTGTCAACCTGCGAAGCGTGAAAACATGGCGTCTCTATCATGCGAATGTATAAGTAGATTTGCCACAAATCCTTTTATTGTAGCTACATTTTGTTACATATTTTTAACAGACTTCAAACTAAAAACAAAAAACAACCAATAAAATAAAAATTGCTTCTCAATTCGGCTGTTTTCTTTACAAAGAGATTTACATAATATGACGATATAGGTAACCATATCTATGACAATGATCCTCTTTTATTTTTAACTACTTATAAGTCTTCGATGAATATGATTTTATGACAGTTCTAAGCAAACTAATTCCATATAATTCTAAAAGATGTAAAATACATTTTAGGCTATTTGACAAAGTCTGATTTCAACAGTTTGAGTCACCATCGTATCGCGTGTATTACTTATTTATCTGTATCTACCAAGACGCTATTAAAAAAATATATTCGTGACGTCGTCGTGTTTCAATAAACCATAAAAGTACCTATGTACGTATAACTAAACCTACAAGTAACATGAATCACAACATCACTTAAGTTTACCATTATTGTTCTGGATTCAGGGCTCAGCTCACGGAACCAGGACTAGACTATAGCAATAAGGAGTGAGGAAATACGAAAGAGGATTTATTCGAATGGAAATAAGTGGAATATTTCCAATACTGAACATAATCTGGAGACGTCAATATTTATATGGAATTCAAACGTAGTCTGTTCTGATTTCTGGAATTGCAAGCAACTTGTCCTTCTTTGGTTGATGTGGAAATAACAATATCTATACAGCTAGTTAATAAACAGTAAATATACTGTCATACTTAACTTTATAATAGTTATTTATTCGTATAGGTATGTACACCACAATTGTATGACATTCTTGTTCACAAGCTTAGTAGTTATGGTAAATTATTTTATACGCATGTCCTATTTGGAAGTAAGTTTTAGTAACCTCAAAGAACAAGAGGGTTTTGTCAAGCTGTAGCTGGGAAAAAGTTTATTTTATTTCATATACCTACGTGTTTTTGGAGAAAGTCAATTAGTATAAGCTGGCCTACCAGGCCGAAGGCTTTTATAGGTATTTTTATTTATTTTTCTTTTATAATAAACCAAAAAAAATCGCCATAATTATGGTACCTAATGAAGGACTTCGTCAAAGTAGTGTTGAGTATTAATAGTTTTATTAGTAGTATTTGATTTGACAAATAAATTAACGTAATGTGTAGCTGAACCACTAGTTTCAGAGTGTCATGTAAACTGCATTTCTATCAAGTTAAAGGCACGGGCAGCAAATAAAACAATACAAACGTAGACAATGACGTACGTCTACGAACCATGTTGCTAATGAACAAGCTCAGACTGAGCGGCGGTTTTGCCTTTTGTTACTAAAAGTGACTGCTATGGTTTCGAACTATGTAATTTACCTAACTATACCTACTTATGTGCAAAATGTTATAGTAGATTTGTGTTACGTAAGTATAAGCGCGTGTAGGTTTTAAGTTACGCTTTTACGTAGTGTAATTCTTCGTCATTTGAAACGATAGCTCTTTTTGTATTAATTTTTGTACCTTAATTATGGTGCATTCGGTCAGTTTTTCAACTAGAGTGATTCTAATTGGAAATAAGTTAACTTTATAATATGTTTTTATTTCAATAATATCAAAGGCACTTTGTAAAGAATTTGAGTTGAACTTCGCATCGCCCTGTCGTTGTTTTGTTTGAAATGTTAATCGTTTGCCATGACATTTGACGTTGCTTGCACCTTTTACTGGGTTCCTTAACTCGTACTTAGGTACACTGCTTATCGGAAATTCCTCTAAATATGGTGGTTAAGATTACCATTCACAAAATGTGTTTCATCTAGGAGATTTCAATATTCCTTCAATTACTTTAGAAACTCGTATTTAGGCTCTTTCTTTAGTGCAGCCATTCATTTCATAGATATTAGTTTCAATCTGTCCATAAACAAATGAAAAGTTGTTCAATTTGTGAAGTGAAATAGTTTTAGGATAAGTTCATTACCCGTCGCTAGAGTAAATTACGAAAATTATTTATAACATAAATAATACTTAACTAATGAAAAATATTGTCGACATAAAGAAGCTAATTTAGAGTTCAAGTCACGAATCAAAATGAAGTGTGTTTGAAACCCGCCGCCGCAGTTGGCTGTCCGGTTGAAAAAGCAAGAGGACCGGAGCTATGCGCGGAATGAGCAGAAGCATCCGCCGCTCAGCGATTGTTACCAGTTATCACTGACTGTTTTCCAGCGAGCATTTTGTGCCGCCACAAAAAAATATAAAGCCACATAAAGGGCGAGTGCGGCTCGTTTGAACCGCCCCTGGGAAAATCGTCGCCAGAAACTGCCACGCAGATAAATTATAAACTCTTCCGTCTGGAATGCGATACTGCATACGTTACATTTGCGCTCGGCTTTGTAAAAGGTGCACTGGTTCAGCTGATTTGGCACTGGACTACACAAAAAATATAAACGCAAAATTAAATAGCCCAAGTTAGGTACTTATACTACTTATTCAGACTTAAAAATGTTACAAAGTTGATAAAATGAAAACATCCAATCTGAAAAAGACTAACTTAAGCATCTTTAAAACAAGTGTAATATGTTAGTCCGTAGAATTAATCTATCTAAGCTATTATTACGGTCTCGCAAAAAAGGGGATTAAAGAACAATTTTCTCCACAATCATAGTTTGTGTGTGTCGCGCGCTCATAGCATCGAATCATTAAACCGGTGCTGGATAGACTGACAGGGCACTGGCTGATGGATGGCTCTACAAGTTATTAAAGCCTTCATAACTATAGACATTTGTGACAAAATGTGCATCGGAAAAATTTTAACACCTAAAGCCCTGTTTCCACTTGTCGAGGATTTTCTGCGGTTAATCGTGAGTAGTGGAAGATCGTTTTGTATGAAGCAGTTCCCACTTGTAGGGTAGCCGCGTATGGAAATTGTCGTACGATATAAAACCCGGACTGACACGCGACAATAGGGAACCCAAAGAATGTGTATATGTCAAAATTGGACGTTATCTTCGTGAATAATAACTAGATATGTACCACTGAAAATATAAAATGAAATCTTTAACTGCCGTATGGATAAGTAATAATTAAACCGATCACATAAGTCGTAAAACAAACATATTCGTTATAGACAACCTACGTAACTGGCCGGTTGAAATACGCAGAAAATGCATTGGAGATAAGAAAAAAATTCAGTTCGTTCGAGCACATAACTGACGACGACGTAGGTTGCGACGGCGAAGGCGACATTCCTTTAGGAATAACTCACATACATAGCTTTTAAATAACCATTTACTGATTGCAGATACGCCATGGCCAACTGAGTAATCTGGCCGCAGTTAAGATAGGTAAGTAGCTACTATAGCAAGTCATAGTTAGTACCTAGTATAAAGGATGATTAAATAGAAAACTTTACCAAAATCTTTTAAAATTAGAATTCAATGACCAATGATGAGAATAATTTACATATAGTACAAAAAGCGCCTTTTTAAATAAGATTATATGGGGTGTTCTAGAAATACTTAGGTATGAATTGTTTCATTTTAGTCTATACCTTAGTAAAGTAGATAATAAATCGTTCTTATTGCTTTACTTACTTAAATGGAGCAGGTAGACTTTATTTCGCACAAAAAGTGTATATGCAACAAGCAGTTGTAAAGAAAAAAAATAGTATATGTTTTTACATATTCAGTAGATATCTACATGGTATCACCGTTACGTTATTTTACACCGCGTATAGCTTATAGCCTAAATAGCAAAAAAAATAGCTATTTTCATGGAGGTTTAATGAGATTTCGAGATCTGCACAATCTCCCAATTAACATAGTTAACTTAACCGCGCCATTTTTAATAGGTACTAATTTACTTTAAACGTTATTTATATTTGCCACTTAAAATATTTGGTAGGTTAAACTTAAACTTAAATAACTGAAAAAAGAGATACGTAGGTATAAAAACTAGAATACTTATAACTTTTTCGAATTCTTTTTCATTGCTCTTTTAGTAGGTAATAAAATCTATAAATGTGGCGTAGCGTTTTAAATTAAGATAAATGTATTTCTTTTTAAAATACAAATCTTACCTACATTGTTTTCACAAATCCGTTGGAAAGTAACTACCTATACTTACAATGGGCATGATGACTAAAAAAAATTTTTAGTCCATCACATAGATTATTTTAAAATATTCGACACAAAAAATGATAAAGATACACTGGGTTGAAGTTGCTCATGACGTCACGCCTCAGTACGATTTTAACCGAGGAGTAACGTCAATCCCCCCCACTCCGTAACTTTGATGTTCTGTATCTTTGTATTCATAGTATTTGATCAGGTAAAATAAAACATATGTTTCAAATATTTTTTAACAGCCATAAAGACGGACTAATTATTTTTTTTATGTAGTCATCATCCCCATTCCTATTATAGGAAAGGAATAGTGCTAAGTGCTCAATCACTAAAGACATATTAAAGTTCTTGACTAGACACATATAAGTTTAATGTCATGTCGTGGATTGAACACTGCTATAGACATTGTGCTTTTAATGATTTATTTATTAGTTCCTTCAACATTTGAAACAATACAAAGAGAACAAAAGGAAGAAAGTGCCAGAAGCATTTAGAGGTAGAGATAAAAACACACATACCTACATTACATGGTAAATGCATCATTGTAAGTAAAGTGAAGAAACAGTTGTTTACAGAAATAAGAAAAGAGTGAAATCCAAATTAATGTACTGATCGAATCACTCGAAGAACGGATTAAGAAGATACTGCTAAATGAAATCAATTAAATATAAATACAAATAAATATATTTGAATAGTATTTCTCTATTAAAACCCAAACGTCTTACTAAACCAACATTACAGGAACAAACTTAGCTAACGGTTACTCGTGGAACAAAAAAGCAGTCCCGTCGAGCCACTCTTCACATCCTTGTTTCGCTCAGGACTCGCCTTTGGGAATGAGAGGGACAACGACTTGTTTAATGATACTACTCCTAACGTGAGACGCATTTAATTTATAGTGTGACAGCCGCTTCGAAGCAAGGCGACATCAATCTTTGACGCTGTTCTGTGGAGTTTTCTAAAACAAAACTTCCATCTGATCGTCTTTTCGTCTCGTCGTCGATCTTAACAGAAATATGTGTGTGTCCTTTAAGACCATTATAATTCAATTGAAAGGTGATATAAAAAGATAATTTAGTGTTTAGGTGTTTTGATAGGTGTTCGTGCAAACACCGGTCTCCTGTAAAGCTATGACTTTTCATTGAACTAAAGCAAATGTTTAGTTTAGTTTTTTCCTCCCAGCTAATCGTTATAGTGTGCACCAACACAAACAACTGTTTATCAAAAAATGCTTATCTCTAAAGGAAATCAAACTTAACCCTATAAATATAGGTTTACCTACACTAAACTGGCTGTTTTTAGCACCCAAAGGATGAAAACGGAACCCTATTACTGAGACTCGTCCGTCTGTCACCCACCAGCCTGTATCTCATGAACCGTTATAGCTAGAGCGTTGAAATTTTCACAAATGATGTATTACCGTTGTTGCTGCTATAACATCAAATACTAAAATAGAATAATAATAATAATTAACGGGGGCTCTCACAAAACATACGTGATTTTTTCTGCCTTTTTGGGTATAGAACTCTTCGTGCGCGAGTCCGACTCGAATTTGGCTGGTTTTTTAACAAAACAGAAATTAGATTTATAAAAAAAAAACTGAAAAGGTAGGTAATTTAAACATCGTAACTATCCGCCTGTTATTACATTATCTGACCCACCAAAGTACTTTTGAGCATTATTTGTACTAAAATATACTCAGTGGAAATATTTGCCGTAGTAGGATATAGATTATGAGCCACTTATTTCTTTCTTCATACAAATATATTGAGTGTGTATTCAATCACCTTCTTTAAAAGTTTCGAAAGTGATATTTCAAAAATTATGTTAATTATTATCACAGTCAGAGCACAGTGTTAGGGTAAACGTAAGTAGTCACTGTTTGCAATACACACATCGTCACCGCGTTTCAGAGTACAAGTAACGCCATCTAGGTAGTTTCAGAAAGTTCTGTTTACTTTTCGATTTCTTTCTTACCTAATCTCAGATTAGGACTTGATAGTAGTAGGAGTATAAAAAAACACAGTGTTCCAATTTTGAAATCAATAATTTTATAATTTTGACGTAGAGAAAATGTAGAGTCAATTTTCGATACAGTTTACTGTTAACCATGAAACTTTTTACGTTACTTTATGCAGGTTTTATTCGTCAGAAAATTCAATATTGATTCCATTCACATGTGAAAATGGGAAATGAAAACTACAAAGAACAGCGTTCATTAATACATTGTTTCAATCTACTGGGAACAGTTTATGCTTCGTATAAACCTTATTCGTTTTTGTTCATTGAATTAAAAAAGGATAACTAATAAGCGTTTATTTTAAAACTAATGCAAGGAAAAACTATATCGAAGTTTTGCCTTTGGTAAGAAACGTAGCCTAGGACATACTAGGACCATACACACACAACCTATACTTACCTATCAGCCTTTCATACTACACATATTGTCAAATCATTGATATCAAATTGATAAGAACAAAGGACGTCCAAAACGTCCAAAACCGTCGCGTTGTGAGTACCCAGTGTGACGAAATGTTAACACTTTGACCAAAGATTCGAAAAAAGAAACAAAACACAATTTGTTCATCTCTCATTAATAATTTCAATTGCTAAACAACGAACAGGGTAACTCTACAAAAACTATTCTACGTTATTTATTTTCTTTTGTTTTTAAATAATGACGGCTCTACACTCAAAATGGCAAATTCAAATGTTGACGTTATTTGATTTTATTAAAAACAAATAGGCTCCTAATCTATGGTTCTTCTATGGTCTTGGCAGAGTTCTAATGGTTTAGCTATCAGTTGTGTCAGTTGGTGAAATTGTCATAATAATTTAGTGTTGTGTCAGCCCTGCCGTCGCCGCGTGTAGGACATCGAGTCAGTTCAGAAATAGTGATACGAGAATAGAGCCCTACCGTGCGACACTCGTCTCCAGTCACTGCACAATTTTTAACTCTATTTCTCCGCTAGTCTAGATAATAAAAGAGCTATTTCTAGATAATATTACAGGAGACGCAGAAGCTATTCAAAGATCTTTTATGTAGAGTTCAGTATTTTTAAATACTTATTTGAAAGGCTGCAAAGGTAAGATTGAGCTGAATGTTAGACTAATAATAAAATAAGTCGTGGGCAGATCATAGAATTGATCACAAATCACCAAATAATCACTTAAAAAATATTGCCTTTCATATTTATTACCTGTCTATAAGAAATGAAAAACTAGGATAAGAACAAAATGCATCATGAAAAAATTAATAAGTATAAATAAGTTACAAGAATTTCAACACAGGATAAAAACTGTCAAGTCATACTGATTGGTCGTACACAATTTTGGGTTTATTTAGGTATCTATATAATATATGTAGTCATACATACAAGATAACCTTTGTGATATACATACACTTGTGTAACAAGGAGAATGAGTTTGATTCGTGGTGGCCGTGGCGACGAAGGGATTACCTATCCAAAGAATGAACCTTCACGGGTTAATAAGAGCAGGTAGTTACCACAAACCCGGCGACCCGTTCAATATTACCTTACTTCGAAACTTGTTACGAGAACTCCAGTTACGATACACGTCCTCCTACTGATATCGACTGAAATTCATCTAATATTGCCAACTGAATAATTATAACTTTGGGTTATTGTTATAATGTACCTATAGTGTATTATAATAAAATGTAGTAATAAATATTGCGTTGATTTTAAATAGGAACACATGCAGCCGTAAGAAATAAGTACTTGTCAAACAAAATTAATTACTTTTTCCAAAAGTTGAGATTTAAGTACATAGGTAGGTAGGTACTTGTAGTTATTAGTAGTCACAATAGTTACGTAGGTACTTATCTAGGTAGATAGTTAATAAATAAATTCAAATATAGGTACATATGTGTTTGGAATATATAGGTACCTATGTATTTGCAAAATATTTCCCATGCAGTGTAGTGTAGATTCAGTGTAAGATTTTTTTAAATTTGTAAATCGAAACCGCCGATTACAGCATCCGGATGCACGGTAACCGACTCTCAATTAAGTGTACATAATATGCAGCTACTCAACCAAGTAACTATACACTTGAGAAAGTGCAGGTTTACTGGCTTTTGAAGTAGCGTACAATCTAATAGAACTTTTATGAGAACTATTAAAAACCTTGTGTAGAGCTAGACCTAAAGATTTTACCTTATTTTATTCGCGGTAGTCAGTCATCTTATCATCCGCTTATAGTTTAATAGGCACTTAATTTCTGCAATAATAAATTTCAAAATAAAACATCGTATTTTCAAAGTGTAGAAACTCTTGGAAATAAATTCATTTTGCAGCTAAAGAGCTGTAGGTAGATGAAAGTAAGTACTTGATGAAATAGAAGAGTTTAATTAAAACGCATAATAGTCTGAGAAGTGTTAAGCGGGCGTTTTGAATTGCATTTTCAAGACTGAATACGTGATAAATCTCATCAAATCGGCTATTAGGTGCGAGTTCGCGTGAGGGCCTGAAGTGTCAGCAGTTTACACATCTTATTGGTTGTCGCTCGCCGTCGGCGGCGTCGTCGCCTGCGATACGGAGCACAATAAAAACATCAACCGTATTGACCAAAATAACTCTTGGCAGCGTTACAAATACAGACACTAAGAGCTTCAAGATCTCTAGAAACCTATACGTCACGAAGAAACATGAGCACCAGATCGCGCCAAGTAAATTTTCACAAAATATTTAAACATTATTTTAGATAAAGTATTGCACTTTTCCTGTTCAATCTAGATACGCTACAGCGTGTTTAGCCTAAGTCTGAATTTACTTTTATTTGAACAAGACTATTTCATTTTCCGTAGGTAAAAGGACCTATAATTTCTTACTAAATACGTAATAAACTCTATTTGCTGTTTTTGCGTATTGGTTTAACTTAAAGTAGATAAATAAAACTGTTTTTTATTTGCCTTTATCATTTTTCCGTCATAGGAACTTGAAGGGGCAAAAGCTTGAACTGAAAGGTCTAACTAAGGTGTAAAGCGTGTAAAAAAACTAACAGTTGGTAATAGACAGAGATGAAGTAGGTAGGTACCTAACCTATATAATCATCCTATAATAATCGGGGACTTGCTCAATAAAGGCCAAGTCAAGAGTATCCTAAACCGACGGTCATGTATGAAGCGACGACGAGGATGAAGCGAAAGAAGTGTGTTTGGATCGTAACAAGTGGAAGGAAGGTGGTCTCTGCTTACCCCAACGGGAGAGAGGCGTGACGGATATGTATGTTAAATAATACCTACCTATAAACTTAATAGTACCTAATAAATCAATTTTACATGTAACATTATACTAAAACAACACTTGATGGTAGGTATCTAGATATGAAAGTCATGAAAAATGCAAAAGAACCTACCTAATTAAAATTTAAATTGTAAAATTAAACTGAATTTCTTAAATGTGTCATGAAGTAACGTCAAAGAAATCGAAGAAAAGGGTAATGTTTGGCTCAAATAAGTATGAAGTGTCCTTTAAATACCTATTCCAGTATAATTTAAGTAAGGTATTAATTAATGTACCTTAGTAGGTACCTACATAATAAGGTGTCACATTTACGTCACAAAAAAAAAACATTTATCTACTTTGATACCACCGCGAGGTACGCCGCTGCCGCCGGTATTACCGGGACAGGCATAATAAATAGGCGACATTACATAAAAAAAAATAAGATAATGAATATTGTTAAATAGTTACCTACACTTATTTTTACGCAACATCATAAGGTTTATTTTATTTATTTATATTAAGATTTATTTAAAAAAATGTAATTATCTATTGAATTATTTTTGAGACATTTTTAAGATTTCAATTTTAACACGTCAACGACATCAATAAATAAAAAGTGCCTATCTAAGTACAATAATAGGTGTGTGCTGAAATCCAACCGGAATTCTAAGATCAATGGAAAATTTTATTAATAAGTCCAAATACCTGTAGGTACCTATCTAAGTGGATAAGAAACTTACTGTTAAAATAACTATTATTAATTATTTTAATAAATCTGACTAAGATTATAATCACTCTAATGTCTAAATACCACAAGGAATTCCAAATATTTGAAGAATTTGTTTGTTTGTTTATATAAACTTCTATCATAAATACTTACACCAGCGGTAAAAGTTTGAATAACAGTCCATAACACTCGCTAGGTATTTCACTGCTTTAATGTGAATTCACTAATTACTTTAATGGCTAAACACTTGCACTATTCATGATAAACGTTTGACATTTCATGAAATAACCTAACAAAATTATTTAACTCCGCGCAGAATACGTCAAATCGCATGCAGCCACCAACGCGACTGAAGTGTATCGCGGGCGAACCATACCATACCGCGTCTTTCGAAAATTGCGCCATACCAGTAAGCACACTCAAGCGAATTTAACAACACGAAAGCACCTTGAGCACACTTCATTCCCGACACACTATAGAAACGCGTCCTATTCCCAAAACTACTAATGTTTACATCGCGAAATACTGTCTCCCGAACGCCCGGAAGTAGAAGTGAAGCAAACGCGACAACTATGTAAAATATTGCAGGATCGCGATCGCATTGTTGACATTCCCGAATGAAATTCACCGATATTTCTAGATGATTGTATGAAAATCACTTAAATAATAATTTTCACTTACCTATTTCGGAAGCCGAGGATGAAGTGAAGGGTCGAATTTTGATAAATTGTGAATCTAACAGTAGATTAAAGAATAAACTCTTATTGGTATGCGAAGAATGGCACAAAGAATCTCGACAACGCACGCGACGAATGCGCACCTCGTTTGCGCATATGCTGACACAACTTCACGGACGTTACTCCCCTTGCCCCGCGTACACCCGGTTGGGCATGCGTGTGTGAGTCAGCAGAGTGGTCAAACGTGAAATTTCCTATACATGTACACTACTACATAGAGAGTTTCTACCTGCCTAGCTCCCGTTCGCCGCCATCTTGAAAGTGTGCGACAGAGAGAAAACGATTTCTATTTCAAATACAGACGCCACAGAGCGTCATCTATCGTTGATGTCAACCAATTTAATACGTACTTACCGGTTCTCAGATGGCGCTACTTGTTGCATTTAATGACCTATTTATAAAAAAATATTCTTTTATTGTTTGTATTAGATATTCATTATGCAACTGATGGCCTATGCAACTTATTCAATTTAACAGGTTTTGCTTACTCAGAGGTACAAATATACGTAGAGTTGTATACTATTTTGCTTTGGCAGGAGTACCGTACCACTTAAGTACCTATGTATCCCTAGACGAGAAATAGTGACGCTAGGCAGGTGAATGACTTATTTGGGATTATTATATTTTTTCTCTTCTCATTTTTTATTGAAAAATATTACATTATTTATTTAATGAATTTATAAGAGCAAGGAAGCTTTTCTAGCCTGTTTTCGCAGTTGACTTTATTTAAGGACACACTATTAAGGTAGGTAATAAATTAATAATAATAAGTATGTAGGTAGGTACCTAACTATATCCTATTGAGTTGTAGAATATACCTACTTAAATAAGATATTAATAGTACCTTCCTATGGATAAAAAAATATTTATAAATCAAACGATATATATAACATATTTTGATGATCTTAGTTTATTTCGTAAACATTGCAACATAAAAATATGTATAATAATTATTAACGTTGGTATAAACAGACTCGTTACCACAACACAAAATAAATTATTTTGGAAGGCTTACTTAATTAAAAAATACTTATAAGTCCCTTGTGACACTGCATACTTTGGTATCCTAAACAAATCTGCGTTCCCACTTGTCGTCAATTTTCCGCGGGTTTCTATCGTGGCAAAAACAGCTGCCAGGCTGGAGTGGTATTGGGCCGGCCACGTCTGCAACATGCCAGAAGACTTATGGGCTAAAACAGCTACCCAATGGCTAAGTATCAACTGCCAAATGGGGTTGCGGCAGACCAAGGAAAAGGTGGCGGGGTGAGCTGGATACCTTCTTGAGTAGGTACTTGGGCGGAGGAAGCTCGAGAAAGTCATGACGAATGAAAAGAGAGGCTTGTGCTCAGCAGTGGCACACAAGTGGCTAGATTAGATTAGATTTTACCGTGAGCTCAAGTTAGCAGAGCATTTTGTATCAAGCTTCACAAATTTCGGCAAGAGCGCTCATATAAAATCGACCGATATAAATCCAGACTTAAAACATGACAAGTGGGACAGACTTATATAAACGTATAAGTAGGTAAGGTACCCGAAATAGGTACTTTTTAAAGCTAAAAGAAATAGGTAATAACCGCACGTACAAAAAATTCGAAAGATTGATTCATTGCTAGAGACTGCCTGCGTTTATATGTACCTACGCATTTAACTTCATATCTTGCAAAATTTACATAATATCTTAAAATAAATAGGTAGGTAGTTACTTAGTATAACCTCTATGTTTTTCCGATGTGCAATTTACAATAGGTACCTACTTATTGTAAAGTTTCAGTAAAATCTTCTCAGTGGTTTTTGCGTGAAATAGTTACCTATCGGCATCTATTCTATTCATCCATCGGCACAAACATTAACATTTATAATATTGACGTAGTTATTAAGATAATCAAAGTAATAACAAGATAGGATTTAAATTTTATCGCCCGTTCCCTATAATTATTCTATCTATCTCTGGTTTTGCTCTACTGGAGACAGAAATAGTTATCTGTCTTAGAATTTTTCGTCCCTATAAACATACCGGTGTCAAAAAATCTATGGGATTCTTTAAAGGATACATCAAAAGTAACAGCTACGTGACAGTTAAGTACTGCCGGTCACGGATAGCCTTTGAATCTTCTTTGAATGTTGGGAGCGGCTGTAAACCGATTTCAGACATATTTCGGTAAATATCGGCCTATCTATCGCATGATAATTTTATAAATTTCTTTTTTATGATACTATTTATGGTAACGCTAGATTCTATTGTTTAGCTATTTCTAATATTGTAATAGTAACATGTATAGGTAATCTACTGAATAGTATTTTATTGAGAGAGACATAAAGTAAATTCGGGAATCTGTACCTATATCAACGAAACCAGGGGGCCAAGTCTGCTAATTTAAGCTAAGCTTTTGCGATCCGTTTGATAGTCGATTGCGATTGATTTATATTGTGTCAAATTTGGTATTCTACTAAAAGTTTTACCAAATGCAATTGCATCGCAGTCGAATCGCAGAACCTATGCAGAAGCACGCATTTATATACCGATTTGCCAACTTATGAACTGCGACTGAAGTGAGATAGATCAAATGTAGTTCAAAGGCAGTCCGAACGCACTTTGGTGAATCGCAAGCGCTTAAACCGTTGGAAGAATACCAAAATGGTAAAATTTTGCGACTGATGTTCTTTTGCTTTTCTATCGCGATTCAATTGGTGCATTTAGTAATTAGCAGACTTGGCCCCCTGCTTGTAAGTACATAACGAATTAGGTAAATATAATAAGTAGAGCCCTTTTAAAGCAATTAACTCGAAAATTCTCACCATTTCTATGTTTCAACTTTAAGCCTAGATACTAATCTAAACTTTTTTCTATTTGACGTGCGGTTTTAATTATAAACCTTATAAATTCTAAAAAAGTTCTTTTTACTACTAGAAAATACTACTTAAGTAATTAAATTAAGTAAGGTAAGTACTAATTAATTAGTCAACGTAGTCTTTTTGAAAATTTATATCCTACATAAATAAACAATAGATAAATTAATAATTCAGTATTTTTTTAAAAACCTGTTTCATTCTACTGCTGGGCAAAATATAGATGGGAAGCAGCCACTGTCAGGAATCTGTGGTGAAGCTTGGGAGAGGCTTTTGCCCAGCTGTGGGACGAAACAGGCTAATAACTAAGTAATATGCTTACTTAACTACGTGAATAAATAGTACGCCAGTTTTTGTTATAGTAAATAATATGTTATATGTTATTTATTAACAGCTTAACAACTATAGGGCCTCTACGCATTAAGGTCTATCGACACAGATCCGGGCCGTGCCTGGGACGTGTCCGGGCCGTGGCCCGTCAGGAGGGAAAACAGTACGTCGGTCGTCTGACAACGTGGGTGAACGAATCCATAGAAAATGTATGGAATGATATTTTTCCCTGACACGTCCTGGACACGTTGTTTTAGTTAACACGTTGTTAGTTTTTGAACCTGAAAAACTTTTCGATATAGAAAATATCTGGTATTGGACAACAAATCGATGGATTTATCACAATTTCGTAGACGACAAATTGTGGAGACCGTTCGACAATTAAAACGTAAAGGCCCTATTCAACAAGCACTGAAACTAACTATGTAGGTAGATAATATTACGATTGATAAATAAACAGCTTCAAAAGTTGAATTACATCCTGTTTTATGCACCATGAAAAATATTTAATTTGCAAAAGAATTATAACTGCTATCAAAACCAAGAAAGGAAAACATAATTTTTGAGGAAAGAAAATCATGAGTTTTGTATTCAGCTTTCCCTGAAACTATGATATTGCTATCTAGCCATTTTAAGTCATCAGGAATTTAAGGATCACAGTAAAGTCTCTTGTTTGCTTTCATTGACACCATCATCGCAACTAGAGAGAACTTTGTATAACATGGAGCATTTATTATTTATAATTTTGTTCTGGGTGTGTCAATGTCAGTTAATTTAATACATTTATAATATAACATTTATAATATTGACGTAGTTATTAAGATAATCAAAGTAATAACAAGATAGGATTTAAATTTTATCGCCCGTTCCCTATAATTATTCTATCTATCTCTGGTTTTGCTCTACTGGAGACAGAAATAGTTATCTGTCTTAGAATTTTTCGTCCCTATAAACATACCGGTGTCAAAAAATCTATGGGATTCTTTATAGGATACATCAAAAGTAACAGCTACGTGACAGTTAAGTACTGCCGGTCACGGATAGCCTTTGAATCTTCTTTGAATGTTGGGAGCGGCTGTAAACCGATTTCAGACATATTTCGGTAAATATCGGCCTATCTATCGCATGATAATTTTATAAATTTCTTTTTTATGATACTATTTATGGTAACGCTAGATTCTATTGTTTAGCTATTTCTAATATTGTAATAGTAACATGTATAGGTAATCTACTGAATAGTATTTTATTGAGAGAGACATAAAGTAAATTCGGGAATCTGTACCTATATCAACGAAACCAGGGGGCCAAGTCTGCTAATTTAAGCTAAGCTTTTGCGATCCGTTTGATAGTCGATTGCGATTGATTTATATTGTGTCAAATTTGGTATTCTACTAAAAGTTTTACCAAATGCAATTGCATCGCAGTCGAATCGCAGAACCTATGCAGAAGCACGCATTTATATACCGATTTGCCAACTTATGAACTGCGACTGAAGTGAGATAGATCAAATGTAGTTCAAAGGCAGTCCGAACGCACTTTGGTGAATCGCAAGCGCTTAAACCGTTGGAAGAATACCAAAATGGTAAAATTTTGCGACTGATGTTCTTTTGCTTTTCTATCGCGATTCAATTGGTGCATTTAGTAATTAGCAGACTTGGCCCCCTGCTTGTAAGTACATAACGAATTAGGTAAATATAATAAGTAGAGCCCTTTTAAAGCAATTAACTCGAAAATTCTCACCATTTCTATGTTTCAACTTTAAGCCTAGATACTAATCTAAACTTTTTTCTATTTGACGTGCGGTTTTAATTATAAACCTTATAAATTCTAAAAAAGTTCTTTTTACTACTAGAAAATACTACTTAAGTAATTAAATTAAGTAAGGTAAGTACTAATTAATTAGTCAACGTAGTCTTTTTGAAAATTTATATCCTACATAAATAAACAATAGATAAATTAATAATTCAGTATTTTTTTAAAAACCTGTTTCATTCTACTGCTGGGCAAAATATAGATGGGAAGCAGCCACTGTCAGGAATCTGTGGTGAAGCTTGGGAGAGGCTTTTGCCCAGCTGTGGGACGAAACAGGCTAATAACTAAGTAATATGCTTACTTAACTACGTGAATAAATAGTACGCCAGTTTTTGTTATAGTAAATAATATGTTATATGTTATTTATTAACAGCTTAACAACTATAGGGCCTCTACGCATTAAGGTCTATCGACACAGATCCGGGCCGTGCCTGGGACGTGTCCGGGCCGTGGCCCGTCAGGAGGGAAAACAGTACGTCGGTCGTCTGACAACGTGGGTGAACGAATCCATAGAAAATGTATGGAATGATATTTTTCCCTGACACGTCCTGGACACGTTGTTTTAGTTAACACGTTGTTAGTTTTTGAACCTGAAAAACTTTTCGATATAGAAAATATCTGGTATTGGACAACAAATCGATGGATTTATCACAATTTCGTAGACGACAAATTGTGGAGACCGTTCGACAATTAAAACGTAAAGGCCCTATTCAACAAGCACTGAAACTAACTATGTAGGTAGATAATATTACGATTGATAAATAAACAGCTTCAAAAGTTGAATTACATCCTGTTTTATGCACCATGAAAAATATTTAATTTGCAAAAGAATTATAACTGCTATCAAAACCAAGAAAGGAAAACATAATTTTTGAGGAAAGAAAATCATGAGTTTTGTATTCAGCTTTCCCTGAAACTATGATATTGCTATCTAGCCATTTTAAGTCATCAGGAATTTAAGGATCACAGTAAAGTCTCTTGTTTGCTTTCATTGACACCATCATCGCAACTAGAGAGAACTTTGTATAACATGGAGCATTTATTATTTATAATTTTGTTCTGGGTGTGTCAATGTCAGTTAATTTAATACATGTTCAACAATTTGGTCCTCCAATTTATAATTAGCTTGAGCCATCGGTTTGTCACTTGACGACCTATCGGTTGCTTGAGAACAAGAATTAGTACATCGACTATTTTTGGAATATACCTATTTGGTGTTGAGTAGTACCAGAGTTAGAATACAAAAATTAATTTTTAAAAAATGTATGGCTGATTTCTTAAAGTTTACGAACTAATACAAGTTAGTCGCAAATCATTTTGTGATTTAAAAGAGTAGGGCAAAAATACTGTAAATAGGTTCAGATTATAAGTATTCAACTGTTAACCAACATATTTACCTATAGGTAACTCATATTTTCGTTGGTAAAGGTGGGTCCAAACAGAGCGAGCAGCCTCGAGCGGCAGATGTTTGGCCACTCAGGTAAGACCTCGCTATCCTATTGAGTTGGGTAGTTCTTAAGGGCCTCTTTTAATTGTCCAAACAGTTGCCGCGCGACGCTGCTCGTTCTGTGTGGACCCACTTTTAATGGAAGCATTTGCAGTAGTAACTGCTTTCCATATCGTAAAATGTCATCATCACCATAAAAAGAGGACGCTCTTTTTAAGAGTTTTTAAGAGTGGCGCAGACTCCACCGACAAGAGCCGTCGCTCTTCTCTATTCTTTGCCGTACGTTTGATCATCTGATACGACACAACTTTTATACACACACAAAAAAAAAATCTAATATAAGCTGTAAGATGGAGGTAAATACCTATTCTAAAGTGTTATAGATAAAAAATGGTTTAATTTGAACATTACTCATTTAGAAAATACTTCAAACTTAATTCACGCCATATAGTAGACTTCATAATTATATGCACAATAGGTATGTAAACTTAATTCTTTTATGATCACGTACAAACAACCTTTAACAAGACGACACGACACTTAAATGTATTTAGCAAAATTAATATTTTTTGCCTCAAAACATCAAATTGTTTTCTATCTTCATTTATCAAATAACTTTGCCCAACTTATGCTATTCAATATTTTGATCTTTTAAATATAGATCGATGAAGTCGTCCAATATCTTTGATAAATGAAATACCACTCGAAGCAACTTAGTTTCGGAAATATGTTTAACAAAGATAAATAAATTAAAGTTCTACAGAGATACGGAGCCCATTCTTGGATACTCCACCATCTTAGTAATTCCAACATTATGATTTTTATATCTAATTCTAGAGATTGTTAAGGCATTGGCGAATTACCATCTGACTGATTAGCCTTTGGTCACAAAAAGGTAAGCTGATTTGAAGTGCATATTGTTTTTAGGAACGCCAGCCGTAACATTGTCGACCCTACTTACTAATTTGTAATATTATTATATCTTTTAGGCTTCTGAAATACAGCACATTTTACTTCTGTAACAACGATTTAGGTACCTTTAACAATGATTTTGTGACTATTAGTATTTCCGTAATAAGATCGCTTATGCTCCTGCGGTCGCGGTGCGGTTGCGGATTAACATGTGATGATATGAAACCGCGTTAATACCACAACTGGCTAATGCGGTTCGTATTCAACGTCAAACCGCAGCCATTCCACAAACGCAGGTGCATTAGCGCCCTGAACTTCAATGAGTCATAATTTTCACCATTAAAGCCCATGAAAGGTTTTATGAATTGAATTTTAACTGTGAATAGTTTTGAATGCTTTGATTTTCGGTCACATGAAAACAGATTCGTAGTGTATAATATAATGTTCGATTTAGCTAATCATCCTTCTTCGGGGATACAACTTGTAGCTGGTGAAGCGGCAGGTCTCTTACTACCACTGCGTGGAAGGCCATGTTCGCAGTAGCCAGGATATATTCACAGATTGAAAACCAGGTGAAGGCTGAAAGGAAAAATTTGAGATTGTTATTATGAGAAGAAGACAGACAGCTTTTGGGCTTATCGGCCTCTTTTGTGCGTTATTGGCTTATCCATTGCACTTATTCTGCTATTCTTATGGGCTAATCTGTTTCGCTAGACGCAATCCCTATTCTTCTGCGTTCCTATACCTATCTTTTAATCAATCCTATTTTATGTTTATCTATCTATTTTGGTGGGTTTCCCAATGGACTACAAGGCTTTTTTGTCTGATCAAAAGGCGATTTCACTTATAGCCTTTGAATTTAAAATTAAAACTACGCGTGTGTAGTTACATATTCGGTGCTCACAATTATGAGTACCTACTTATGTATGATGGAAATTATAGGTATATTTACCTAAAGGCCGACACAGCAGCCGATGCCTCAAGAAATGTATGACGAGTCCAACAGTGGCTGCAATAGCCACATAAAATAGTATCCACACAAGTCGGTTGGTCCTAACTGGAGCTACGACGTCGCTGCCCACGCAACCAACCCGCGCGCGACATAGCATGTGCACCAATGACACTACCATGAACACTATGAATATTTTTTCATGCACGACTGAAAAAAATAAAGGCAATTTTAATAAGTAGAGGACATTTAATCACTGCTGAGTACGTCTATAAGCAGAAGAAGTTCTGTAGGTTTTATCATCCTATGGTGGTGCAGTATCTCTCTTTCGTTTTACTTCATATCTTATCTAGCCATCAGTGTCCCAGTGCGGGAAAATGCCTCTCTTTCTTTTCGTTTTACTCTATGAAAAAACTTTATATAAGGGAGTAAAGAGTTAATAACGCTGATGATCGCTATAGAATGATGATATGGATATTGATGATGTTTATAGTCTCTGGGCATCTTTTTAAGTGTGTAGGTTTTATTGATAACCAGCCTTTGCTTTTCTTATAGTTAAAATGAGATTTGATAGCTCTGAAGAAAGGTAAAACCATATGTGTATACAGTAGATATTGAAATGTTAGATTTATAGTTCAGTAGATAGACAAGTCATACTTACAGTAGTTTTCCCTATTGGAAACATAAGTTACTCCAGTAAGTGCAAATAACTCTACTAAATTGAGCCAGTAACATGCTTCGCCTAGTTTTGTTGCTTGTGATCTTGCCTGAAAAGAGATTTTAATATAATGAAAACCCAAATAATTAACAAATGAACGTCTATCTTCATTGAGCAAATAGGTCATTAAGGTTTTTAAGCATTAGGTTGTATTGACAAACAAGTTTGAAATACAATCTGAAATCGTACAACAAATCTATGGAAGTTATCCATAGGTATTATACGTCAAACCGGTTCAGCATTTAACCGCTAATGCAAAGAACCCGTTGCATAAAATGATTATTAAGTTATCCTTTAAACATCGTGCCGTATTATTCTGATTTTTGGCAATGACAGTGATTGTGATATCTATGGGTGGAATGCAGAGATAGCTTGATTGGTCTTTCTTCTAACTGGTTGTAGATATGGTACCTCCAAAACCTCATCGAGGACTTTTATGGCATTAATCAGTTTTAAGATAAAGTTTTTAAGTAAATGGCAACTACTTGCCCTCTTGTTTGCTGTGCCCTTGCAGAGCGTCACATGTAGGTACTATATATGACTTTGCAACACCTTACCCAACTTGTGAGTTGCAATAAATAAATTCTAAATTCTAATCATAGGTTACCTATAATGTTTGTAACATATGGGCATATTACCTATAACTTATTAGCCAACCACCATGATGTTGTCTCACTTCACCAACTAGATTCTTAATGCTTACGCATTTTTATTATTGCACTTTATCGAAACAGCATTAGCTTTTATGAAAATGAATATAAAGATTAATTTACCTTTTCGGCAATGATATGCGCTGTGCGTTGCTGATGGTAATTGTAATATAGAGAGCCGATTAACAGCCTTGGTCCGAGGTGGAAAGCGATGCTTATCCGCCAAACGTAACGCTGGGGGCTAATTCCCGTTATTGCACTAATTGACGGCACTACGTTATAAACCTGTAACATGACTTAAGTTGGTTTAAGTTGTAAGATCAGTCTGTTTATAAAGGGGTTTGAAGATTTTAGTATGGAGAGTGTCCTACCTACAACTTTTTTTTTTAATTTTCCGAAAGTGGCTATCCCCCTTTAGTATGTATACAGGGCAGCGCAGTCACTAAATAAATGATAGGGGGTACTGGAGGGGGGGATGATATTGGGAGTTGACATAAATTGCTTCAAAAACTCTTATTTTCAAACCACTCTAAATTCCCACCATATTTATACCTAAAATAGTAAAAATTATAGGCTGAGCATCTTGGGAGGAGGGAGGGAGGGTCGCTAAAATAAGCCAGGATCCTTCATTTAACTTCTAGTATCAATTTCCAATACAATATGTGCCATTTAATAACACCAAAACACAGTTTTTCATGTTTTAATACTAGCGCCACTAGTCTATCTTTGACAGCCTATATCTCGGAAACGTGACGCTTTATCAAATTTTTTTAATCTATACTTTCGATTTGTATTGACCTGTATCGATTAGGGAAGGTTTCATAGACTGCCGCCATTTTTGTGGAAAAAGGTAGGTACATACAAAGGTGATTTTCAAATGTTTTTTCTTTCTTTTGGTAGGTAGTCTGCGTTCTCAATGGTAGACATTTCAACCTATAGCTACCCACTGCTGAGCATAGAGATAGGGCATAAAGGTAAAGTGCTATTTGATAAATATAGGTATTTGAAATATCAGATATTTGTCTAAATGTAAAGGTAAATAAATGGCGATGGTGATATTAAACTGAACATTATTTAAATAAATACGTTTAATGTTGTTTAAGCCTATCCTTTTATGATAACTTATTTCTTGTCGTCGCCTCTTAATCGGTGCTTGTTCTTTTTAGAGCCTAGCTATTCCAAATACTTACACTTACCAATTTTTGTTGTACCTACCTACTCATAATAAAAGTAAAAAATACACACTCACCCTACAATGTGTTTCATGTATGTCATCTGCTTGGAATATTGAAGCAGTGACGTAGCAAAATATAAGAGCACCTAGTGGAAGCCAAAGAGCAGCCAAACTGATTTCTCGTAGCCCACATGTCCATAGCACTCCCTGAAAATAAAATGGCATTCAAAAATAGGTTGTTAATGCGCTACGAGTTTGCTACGGCGGCGGCGTAGTAAAAACTATGCTACGGTTTAGGGGAAATTGTTTGACAGATACAGTAAAATTTTAGTCCTTAGTAGATGATTGTCTGTAGTAGGTACGAGTACGTTAGTAACTATTGAGTAATCTGTGCTGTAGTGGACTATACAACTAAGTCATTAAACTACTAACAAAAACTTTAACTTGACTCTACTCTGAATTGTAGTTTCACACAATTTGGTAATTGACCAACTAAAAATCAAATCGGGGACTTGCTCAAGAAAGGTCAAATCAAGAGTACCCTAAACCGACGGGCATGTATGAGGCGACCGATGAGTGTGGATGAAGCGAAAGAGGTGTGTTTAGATCGTAGCAAGTGGAAGGAAGTGGTCTCTGCCTACCCTAATGGGAGAGAGGCGTGACGGATATGTATGTATGTATGCAACTAACTGAATGAAAATTAAGTAATATAATAAGTAGGTAGGTACTTAGATATTAATAAGAAGTTAAATATTTCAGGTCGATCTTCGCCTTACTTTTCCTCTTGTTTTGTTTGTTTAAATTTTGGCACGTAGCCTATCTGAGTGACGTAACTGTGTTACCTACCCTTTGTTTTCATGATCCGTTACACAATCTATGAAAATGCATCGTCGACGTGTCATAACACCCACTTAGGTTAATAGATATATTTAAATAAGTAGAAAGTTCTATGCATCTATATCTACCTACTAAGATACTTTTTTAGATATTATGAGAATGTTTTAGAATAATTAGGTACCTATGTTCAAGCTACGTACTTAAACAAATATACTTTATTATCTTAGGTAACATAAATAAGTTGTTATTATTAGATATTAGGTACTTAAGTAGGTATATATCTGAGTAATATTTTGTTTACAGATGGAGTGAGGAGGTATTAAGGTAAGTAGGTACATCTAATAGCCAAGTTCCTAACTTCTGCACTGAATTGATCACTTATTAACCTAAATGAACCTTACTTTGAGCTTAGGTACTGACTGTATTGTATAATCTAATGAGCTGAAAATTAAATATTAGTTACGTAGACACAACTTCGTCTCTTACGTATCTAAGTTGAATGTAATGGATGATGAATGATACCAAGTGCTACTGAAGATGATCAAATACTACTGATGCATATAAAAATAGTTAAATAAAAGGTAAATTACCTTGTACTCAATTAATTTAGTATTTAATGTGGTTGGAGAGTTTGTGCGGTCGTTTGTGCAGCCGTCGTCGCGACGCCCCTCCAAATCCGGCGTTTGTGCATTTATCTCGTCGTGTATCATTTTCGTCAGCCGCTGTTACATCACTACTGTCTCACCTCCAATCAATTGTTTTAACCATCGTAGGGATGTTCTGTCTCTTATAATTTCATGTGCTTCATTTTTATTGTGCTTTAAGTTACATAAAGATAAAACGACACACTTATTGGCCATAAGGCAGAGGTATAGACATGGATTTAAGCGTGCATTGAATGAGGCTATTTGGACATGCGCAATACGATCGGAGGGTGACAACCCCTCTTCCTCTTTACAACCCTCTTTGTGACACACCATAAGTACCTAGTTACCTACTTCAATGAATAGACAGGTATAGGTACACCATTCTATTTATTGAAATAGGTACCTAGTCTGCTCACTGTGTCATACATAATACGGTACCTAAAGGTAAATGACTCCAGAAAAAATAATTAAGTAGGTAAGTAAATAAGCACTAGATACAGAAAATCTGAAATCTGAGGATAATTTAAAACTTCATTAGATTTCCATTTGTCGCGCGCGCGCCTTGCATTCATTTTGTACCACCTACCTACCTGCAACCTTCACCAAGTTCAAATCACTTGCCGAACCGCGGATTTTTGTTTGATTGCTACTTGTACCAGATTAATCTGTTTCGCTTTTTCAATAAAACCTCGTTAATCTATAATTTTTGGCAGAATATCATAAGACTATTTACCATTCTCGAAAAAAAGCGTAGGTGTCAATGTCAATTGTCAGTACTGTCAATCGAATTTTTGTTTCATTTCAGTTGGGCAGATTCTTTTCTCCTTTCGGTTCGGTGTTCCGGTTTGCCTGAATATCGAAATATTTCTGTTTAAAATACAATATTGAAGTAAAGTGATATCAGTTAAAGTAAAAGATGGTGTTTTAGTTAGCTTGATATTTTTCAAGCAGTAAAAATGACATTAATTAAGTTGTTTTTGGCTTTCGGTGTAATATGTGCATCAGCTCACGAGGCGACGCACTGGAAGATCGACGAATCGGATTTAATTAAGCCTAGAGTAAGACAATAACACATAATAGCTTCTTTTATCATTAATGGATAAACTACTAAAAGTTTAGGGTCTTATCATGACCTCCTTTCCTGTTCATTCAATTTTAATTTATTACCAAAAAAATGAAATTATTTCCATTCTATTTCAGCTTGATCAACCCTTTTTAATGGCTGATGTTATAGATGACTACGATCTCATAGGGTTTCTCCTTCAAGAAGACAGATGGAAACGCATAAAAACACTTCATAGAGATTTAACCAAAATGCAGCCCACAGTAACCCGTCTATGGAATAAAGTTCTGACTGAAACAAATGTAAATGTACAACTAGGGACAGACCATAACTGTAAAAAATCTGCTCCAATTAATAAACTAGATTGGTATGCGGCACATTTAGAAAAGGGTTTTTGTAAGCATATCCCACCTGAAGATTATAAAATAGCTGATCCGTCATATGGTGGCAACACTGCTGTGCCAGATTGTAAAAAGGTTTCATCTCTAATATTCAGCATGGCCACATTTGAACATTTAGAAGTAAGTAATTTCAAAATTTCTATATGGTCCAGGGATGTTAGGGAGCTCCGTAACCGTAACCGAAACTATCGGATATCCGATATAAAAAATCATCCGTAACCGTAACCGAATCCGAAATAAAAGTTTCGCATAGTATCGGATAGGGGCGGAGCCTAATTGAGACACGTTATTTGTATTTTACTTTTGAAATTCCTTAAAAAATTAATATCCGTAACCGAAACTAACGGATAATCCGAAATAATTTATTATTCGTATCCGTAACCGTATCCGGTATAATAATCATTCCTAAATCCGTATCCAATCCGTATCCGAAATTTCATATCCATAACATCCCTAATATGGTCCCCTCAATGATTTTTGATGAGCATGATCGCTTCCTTATAATTGAGATTGTAAGGGTCTGGTCACATCTAACGGAAGACCTGTGTTTGTTGGCATTATGCGACTGACTATTAAGAGATGGATTTTGCGTTAGATGTGAACGGACCCTAAAGGACATACTTAAAAATAAAGACTTGTTAATTAAGACTGTTTAATTTATAAATATTGTCAAACATAAAATATAAGATAAAAAGATTAATTTAAGAACAATAATTGTAATAATGTAAATATGCAAACTGTTTATAAGAATTGTAAAAGTTTATTTTAAAAGAGCAACCCCACAGAGTTTCTTGCTAGGTTCTTCTCTGGGGGAAACTGCACTTTGCGAATCTAGCTCTAGCTTTAAAAATTTACCTATATAATAATGTAACGGTTTCAAGAGCATTTTTTGTGCCTATGAAATAAATATGTTTTTGACTTTGACTATATAATTGAATCTTTTATTCTAGTCTTTAAGCAAACGACATGAACTAACAATAAGTCCAGAAGCAGAACTTCCAGAATTGATGTCGCCAATGATGAAACTTGGTCCGTTTGGTCACTGGGTCCACCACGTACTTCGTCGGAACACTTCGTCCTGGCTACATTACAATTTGGCCTCAATCTACTGGAGAGTTGAAGGGAATGCTATGAAAGCTTTAGAGTGCAGTCGGCGAGCTGTACATTATGCTCCTAGGTTAGTGCATAAACACTTACATGCATATAGGCATTAAAATTTGAAAAAGGAATTACCTACAAAGTCAAAACTTTTAACAACTACATTTGAATAGATGCTGCTCACAACTTTTTAAGAATTTATAGTCATATATCAAAAAACTTACATGATATCTAAAAATCATATAGTCTATGTGTGATTCTGATATGCAAGCTACAATTTTGTAGTTTAATTAAAATCTGTTAGTAAAAATTTTTAATGATTAAAGGATGCCATGTGAGGTTGTTTGCATTCTCACATCCTCCATCAGCACAAACTTTCACTAACTTACATTTTTAATAAAGAAACCATTAACATGTTTACTTATTTGTATTCCAATAATTAACAATATCTTTTTAAATTTAATTGCAGGGAATACAAAGATATTGCTCTTTTGAACATGGGTTCCATATTACATCGCAGTAAAAGATCAGCTGATGCAGCTATCGTCCTAAGAGCTGCAGTTGATCACGATGATGATTGTGCTCACTCCCATTTCATGCTTGGCAATGCGTATTCTATGATTGGTGACTACAATAACTCGTTACACCATTTCGAAAGAAGTCTTAAGATAAATCCTACGTTTGAAGCGGCAAAGAAACACAGACATGGGGTGCTCTGTATGCAACAGTTGACGAACAAGATGAAAACAGCTAAAAGGTAACTATTTTATACTATCCCCTTTATTTGCAAATGGTAATAGGTCCATTAGGGTCCATTCCCAACGCGACGCAACGCCGCGCAAAGCCCGCTGGTTTAATCTATCACATCCCAGGAATCCTAGAACAATAGAAAATCTATTGTGTCTGGTTTAATAATGGTTCAGTGGGAGCTGAGAGGTTAATAAAGCAATTTAGAATATACTTTATTTACTACATGAAAAGATAAACGTATCATTGTTTCATATTCTGAGTCGCGCTATTGAAATTTGCGGACAGCGCGACGTGGAAACTGACTCCTTAAAAAATGTGCTGGCTTTTTCTGATTTTTGGACAACGACAGTGACAGATGTAGATGTAATTGAGCATTAGTTTAATTAACTTTTGGTGCAACTACTTGTATAGCTAAGAAAACACAAAGCGTTGGGCGAGAATAGCCACAGAATGGGTGCTAGATGATGGCCAACGCCGTTGAAGTAGGCCCAAAAACTATTGCGCCATCGCAGGTGACGACCTGAGCACATTTAGGGAAGACTGGCAGGAAGCAGCCACTGACAGAAATCTGTGGAGCATGGGAGAGGCTTTTGCCCAGCAGTGGGACGAAACCGGCAAAAAAAATTGCAGTGTAATATAATACAAGTATTTCGAATTACTTATATCATGTACCTACCTACGTATATCATTGTTCCAGAACTATAGCGGAACTGTACAATATTTTATCCGATTATATGGTAAAAGAAGTTTTGTGGCTACAAATGCAACTTGACTTCGTAAGAAATATGTCACTTCACGAAGACTTAGGTAAGAAAAGAATAATTTGGAGTTACTCAGATGTAATCCTACTTCCTAATAATATTATAAATGCCAATGTTTGTGCCGATGGATTTGAGGATATTTTACTCTTTCAAGAAAAAACTACTGAATAGATTTTAATATTTGAACAGCGACCATAAATGCATACCTACGAAGTTCCCAATACCAACTACTACTTATAGTCTGACCATAATTTGTAGGAGTTATAAAGTGACAACACTGTAGTGTTGTCCTTTTTATTAATTCTTAGAAAAACGAGACGACGCTACGATGTTGCCAAATTTTAATTTCTACTCTTTTTGGCCAGACTGTGTTAGTAAAAATATATTTTTTATTTTCAGATCGCAACAACGTGACACAAGTAATGATAAAAATGTCAGAATTGAATGGTCTCCCTATTCACGACTTACGGACTAATGGAAATAAGAACGCTTACATTTTTCACTATTTTAATGACGAAACTTTCAAAGATAAACTACAGTTAGCAACAGGAGAGGGCTCTGTGAATGCTGCTCACGATTTAGAATCGGCAGTAAAGTTTATTGAAAAAGGTTCATCTGAAGCGACTAATTTTGGAATAAAAGCTAATCTACTTGAACAAGCTGGCTCAAAAGTTAAACTCGCTGGTCCTTTATTAGCTAGTTCGGAAGTTGGTAAGACTTAAGCTTTATACATTTATAATGATTTTTTCGTTATTTTCACCACCTTATTTTTTATGGATTGACCGATGGTTATTGCAGTCAAAAGTGGTTTTGACTAACGGCACCAGTCAAAACCCTTTTTGACTGCCAAAATTGGCCAAAATCAGTTAAAAGTAGTTTGGACTACCTTTTTTTTCTACTTTAACGTTTGTTTTTCACTGGCTTTAGCAGTTAAAAGTGGTTTGACTGGTTGTGAGTTCTAGAACTTAACAAGTTCTGATGGTGTTTTAATTACAGAAGTAGAAGAGCCACCTCCAAGAACCGAGGGAGACATTTCGGAATTTGAATTTGGGCCGCCCCTCTACCCTCCCTCTATGAAAGTTAATAGAAATGTTGAAGATTTTGACTTGACAACTGATTGGCCGTCCAGTCAGCTTTGTAGGAAAGAAGGGCCGGGTTTCTCTGAAAACATTGAGGTTATTTATCCAGTGTTTTTGCCGTTCGAAAACAAGGGATTAAGGTAGATATTGGCTACAACTTTGTGCTTTCTCCTACTAATATTAAAGTTAATTTTTATGCTCATGGATGTGAGAATGTCTGTTACTCTTTCATGCTGAAACTAATGAATAGATTTTAATTAAACTTTATAATATTGTAGCATGCACATGAGAATAACACATAGATATTGTGATAATTTTTAAGATTATTATGACGATAAATGCGTACGCAGTCGTGGGCAGCGTGTAGTATTTTTATAAATGTTAAATAGGCAAATTTAACCAGATTTATTAAAAAGCCAAATAAATATTCTTCATATCAACTACAATAACCGATAAAGAGATGAGCGTAGGATGTTACATAAAAATAATCAATAATTCGTCATTGCATAAACATATAACAGACACAGGATGTGTTTTCACAGATTCAATGGACTTTTCGCAAAGAAAATAGGCGTACCGTTTGAAAAGGAACACCCGCTGCCGTGGCGACGGCCTCTATGCGATTCTGAAAACATCACAGACTTGAAAAAGGCAAAAAAGTAAGTAGAATACTTATATTTATTCTTTACATACTTATATATATGTCACGCCTCTATCCCATCGGGGTAGAAAGAGACGACTTCGCTCCACTTGCTACGATCCAAACACACTTCTTTCGCTTCATTTATTTTTTAGATTTGTAAATATACAAGGTGACTTTAAATTAGTGAACGATAGAAAAGGATATGCATGTACTTGTGATAAGAAACAACTTTTACTATGGGTCCAAGTTCGAAATCACAAAAAGAAATTGTTCCCCCATACTATCAGCTGATGCATTTTGTATGGGGAGTTCAAAAATTACGAACGATTTCGACCTTTGTCCCATAGTAAAAGTTGTTTGTTATCACGAGTACATGCATACTTTTTTCTATCGTTCACTAATTTAAAGTAACCCTATATGCAGATTTTTTGTTAGCTTTTCGTAGCAAGGTACTCTTTGCAAATGTGAAAAGTAGGTCCTATATTTCTATCACTCGCTTATGTCTACCTACTACGTGATTTATTCGGGTGAAATCTTAGAACTCAATCTTGTAGTAAGTATAGATATCTTCAACCGATTGAGCTTCATTTTAGTTACCTATTTACTTACTTTTACGTATCAGAAACAACAATCAATTCCCGGTGGAGAAGACAACTTATTTAAGGCAAAAAATGATGGAGTACATCACAGATGGCTTATCGAAGAACGTAAGAACAATGCATGATGAAGAAATCGGGGAACGAATTAATACTGCTATGAAGAAAGTGAGTGTTACTAGTAATAATTTAACTAAACCGTCATACATAATGTACCACGCTCCGTCTATCGCACTATGCCTCTTTTAGGCGCGGTTTATACAGAAATGGCGTCTTGTCAAGAAAACTCTTAAAAGTATTAAGAATAGAGTCGTATTACGTCCGGGCTCCTCGAAGAGTGGACGAAATTACGGCAAATACGACTCTATTCTAATACTTTTAAAAGTTTTCTTGACAAGACGCTTCCGCCTCGCACCTCCGCCACGCCACTTTGGTATAAACCGCGCCTTAACGAGGCCTTAATACATACGACTACGACCTTATTCGAACTCTCCCTTTCGTTGACAAAAAGAATGGGGCATTTAATAAATAATTAACTATAAGTCGTCTTTTTTTTTTAACAGGCGGTCAATATATATGTATGTTACAGGGTGTCGCTCCGAAATGGTTACTGTACGCGTTCACAGCTTTATACTGGCGAGTGCAACTAAACAATGATAACGCTCTAGTCTGCCTACTAGCCGCTAGAAAGACAGTACAGAACAAATACAAAGATGTAGTGCTGATTTCTTTAGCATCTGTGTACCTTGAAATGGGAAACATCGAAGACGCGTTTCAAGCTGCTGAAAAAGCTTACAAACTCAGTCTTTATGAGGTTTGTATATTCTTATTTTGAGAATTTAGATTCAGTGCACGTTAGATAAAATGTATCTGACAGATATTTTATAGTTTATACCTATCACTGTCTAAAACGTAATGTTTTATGAAATAGACATAGGTTTGTCTGTCAGTTAAATTTTATCAGTAGGTGAAGCCTTTAATTTCATATGCTATACAATTTCATACAAAATAAAGAATATTTTAATTGTGTTTTTTATCCATAAAGCATAAGTAAATAAATATTTTTTGAATACTTGCCCAATTTTGCTGCGTTAAAGTAGAGACCAGATTTCAAGTAATCCACAAAGCCCCGAAGCTGGTTACCTTTTTGACGTTGTTTTGTCAGCTTGTGGACGTCCAATGCTGGACACTGCTAGACCCTGCTAGTCCACTACCGGGGCCCAAGTCTGCTAATCCATACTAATATTATAAATGCGAAAGTAACTCTGTCTGTCTGTCTGTTACGCTTTCACGCCTAAACTACTGAACCGATTTCAATGAAATTTGGTAGAGAGGTTGTTTGGACCTTGAGAAAGGACATAGGCTATATTTTGTCGCGAAAAAAGGCTTAAGGGGGTGGTAATAAGGGATGAAAGTTAGTATGGGTGATCGTCATTATTCAAAGATAAAACCATGAAACTTTATATTTAGGCACTTTATACTAAACTATCCATACTAATATTATAAATACGAATGCGGATTTTTTTACAATATCCTCAGTTGTGTGTCGGCAGAATGTTAATGAGAGTGTCAATGTCATTTTTTGACACATTTGGTCGCAATCAGTGTAAGCCATTGTTTAGCAGAATACCAAATGTCTCAAAAAATGCCATGGACACACAATTAAGGCTATTTTAAAGCTAGCAGACTTAGGCCCCTGGAATGCTGCTGCTTTTGACATAGAAGTTTTTCTATGTCTAAATAGCTAAAAATCTTTAACACAGCTTTTATCTTTTAGCCGGCAACAAATTTCCTCCTAGCTCAACTAAACATGGTAAAGAAACAAAAGAGCGCTCAAATGTCACATCTGAAGCAAGTAATACGCGTAGAGCCCAAATTTATGAATGGCTTAGGACGCTTGGTGTTGGTCCATTGGGCTTGTCATTTGACGCAAGTTAGCGTTATAAAAGGTAATCGAGGGCCGGTTTCAACAATTACAGATTAAATATAACTAACAGAAATTTATCTCATAACAGGAGTGTTTGGAGAGGCATGGGAGAGGCTTTTGCCCAGCAGTGGGACGAAACAGGTTAAGAAAAAAAAACAGATATTTATACTTGTCACCTACGAATGACAATACTATACAGGGTGTAACAGAAAGGGTATATAATGCCGAAACACAGCGATAGTACTCATGAAACTGAACAACTTTCCCCAAGGAACATGGTTCGTAACTCGGAAAAAAAAAATTGCCTCCCCATACAAAATGTCCGATCAGCTGATCGTGTAAGTATGGGCGATCCAAAATTTTTTTTCGAGTTACGAGCCATGTTCCTTGGGGAAAGTTGTTCAGTTTCATGAGGACTATCGCTGTGTTTCGGCTTTATATACCCTTTCTGTTACACCCTGTATATGTATATAGTATAGTCACTGTCTAAAACGTCATGTTTTATAGATAGACATAGGTTTATAACAGGGATGTTAGGGAGCTCCGTAACCGTAACCGAAACTATCGGATATCCGATATAAAAAATCATCCGTAACCGTAACCGAATCCGAAATAAAAGTTTCGCATAGTATCGGATAGGGGTGGAGCCTAATTGAGACACGTTATTTGTATTTTACTTTTGAAATTCCTTAAAAAATTAATATCCGTAACCGAAACTAACGGATAATCCGAAATAATTTATTATTCGTATCCGTAACCGTATCCGGTATAATAATCATTCCTAAATCCGTATCCAATCCGTATCCGAAATTTCATATCCATAACATCCCTAGTTTATAATGCTCAATCATATCTACATCTAACCCTTTATTCTCAAAAATGAGAAGTGGGTAGCAACATATTAAGGGTCAATTTTACATGATCTTTTTTGCTACCTAAGTATTTATTAAATGTTGAACATTTTCCTTTTAGAATTAGAAAGCGAGATGTGTGCGGAAACGGAATCGGCGATGAATATAGTGTGCGAAAGAGATGGAAGTAACTGCCATTATTCTAGGACTCCTACGCTTTATTGCACTATGAATATGGAAGATGGTAAGTTTCGGTACAATTTGCATTTAATAAAGGGATTATTCAAGATTATAAATCAGCTTTTAACTCAATAATTAATCATCCAATTGGTTTTCTTTTTCACAAGTTTGTATTTTCCATCAAAGTGCCGCCTTTAAAAAACTAATAACAAAAGAAAACTATAGAAAAATAACTCTCATACAATTACCGCTTTGATTTTGGTTCCACTACGTTGACAAATAAACAGCAATTACTTTCACGCGATTGGTCGCGTCAAGGTCGCATCTCCGACAAGCCCAATCACCGACGAGTTGGTAACACTTCGTGGCGGCCGATTGGCGCGCTCTCGGTTGATATTTTAAGCCCCGCCTACTGCGGTTGATATTAGTTACTGTAGTATAAAAAATAGAAATTATGTGTTAGATAAAAATCAAATTATGTATAATTATACTATATTAGAAATTATGTATCTATTATTATTATTGTTAAAAGAAATTATGTATTTCAGAGAGCTCAAGTACGATTCTACGTTTAATCAATTTTCATCTTAAGTATGCGTGGTGTTACGTCGATGTTTCTGTATTGGAACTATTCATACGCGAGTTGCCAGTAGAAAATTATGACAAGGAGGAAAATCAAGAGAGTTTTGATCTAATGCTGAAGATTGTAAACAATCTACGTGGCTGTGACGATAATGGGTGCCGCAGTACGTATGTGTTCGTATAGCTTTTTATGTTTTTATTTTTATGATTTTTTACCTAAATACATATCTAGATATCCGGCCTTTATCCCCTCTGGTTAGGTAGAGACTGTTACCCTCCACTTGTTACGATTCAAACACCACTTTTGTTTCATCCACATTCATCAGTCATTAGTTATCAGTCAGTGATTTTAATTATAAATATGTATGTTAGGTACCTAAAATTAATTAGTTTCTATTTAACATACATACATAATCTATCGGTCTCGCCTCTCTCCCATTTGGGTAGGCAGAAACCACTTCCGTCCACTTGTTACGATCCAAACACACGTCTTTCGCATCATCCACATTCATCAGTCTCCTCATACATATAGGTGTTATATTTAAGTTCGTATTTTTTTCGTTGCAGTCACTGTTGTCTTGTAATTATTAAATAGTAAGTAATATTAAGGGCCTGTTTTTTAGTTACAGATAAAATTTAACTCACTGATATTTTATACCTGTCATGTTGACTACTGTCTAATCGTCATCTTTATGAAATAGACATAGGTTTATCTGTTAGTTAAATTTTATCTGAATATTGAAAAATCTGGCCTAACAATCATACCACAATCATGATTGTAGTAAAACCATTTATCCACAGGTTTAGCAGCTGAGTTTTTAGATTTAGAAGTTGAGAATTGTTACTACGATCATGTAACTCTGGAATATTGGATCACGTATGGGGTATTCCGTCAGCTTATGACTAACCCTGACATCAGGTAGGTAATTGTTTTTTTTTTTGGGCAATTCTAGGCTCAAAATATGTTCATGTTCTCTTGAAAGAATACATACATACTAAAGTCAATGGTTTTTGAAAAAAGGAATTTTTCTTCTATTTTTTTCCCTTATATTTGTACTCTACTCTCCATCTAGCTTAGCATGGCACTCCGTGACAAGACGTTGTCATGCGTTTGTCACGTTTACATCTCTGTCTATAGTATTAAATGTGATAAGGACAGCATGCGTGAGATAATTGTCGCGGCACGCCGTGCTAAGCCCCTAGATCTCTGTTTAATATTTAAATTTGAGAAAATACGAAACGCGTCTCTACGCGTCTCTACGTAAGAGTGAGAAAACCGTGACATCTTATCACAGCATTTATTCTCAGCTTACTATTCTAGTTTAAGTCATAACTTATGGACAGTCTTTTGTTTCTAGATTGTAGTCAAAAAACTTATAAACCGTCGAAAATATACTCAATACTCAATTGTTTGCACCACCATAAACACTTTACATAATATAACAGCTTACAGCTACTTATATTGCAAAGGATCATGGATCCTGTTATAGGGCACCGCAAATTATAAAAATATCGGCGCATAACTTATTGACGTCATGTCGTACGTACTCGTCACGGTACAGAATAGGCGAACACAAGGGAAGTGCCAGTGTGCAGATATATCCTACGGATTGTACGTGGAATATAATTGTGTCTTTTTTTCAGCCTCGTATTTCAAATATCATCACTGACTCCATCCCAAAAGAAATACCCTGAGTGTCGAGCGTACCCTGATTTCTCAGAAGACTTTTTCTTGGACAAAATGCGCAAAGTCGGCGTGGATGGATGGACTCAGCTGCCGTCTGTAGCCAAACTATTCTCAGAACTGTTTGAATCAATTGAATTCAATAGTTTAGGAGCGAAAATCGCGAAGTATTTGGAACATGTAAGTATGGTGTATAATGTGGATATAAAATAAGGAATGTCTTTGGTGAATAAATAAGTATCTATATAATTATTAGTAAATAAGTTTAACAAAAATGTTTATTCTGTAAAAGTTTTAGTCCAATCGTTCCAGCTTATTATTTAAATTAGTATTTGACTTACCTTAGGTGACGCTTTGGCATTAAGTTGGTTGAGGCTAAATATTCGATGATACACACACATGTTTTTTTTTTATCAATGTACATCCCCATTCTACAAAGGTAGGTTTTAGCGCACGATTTGTGGCTCTGTCGTCGGCGCCTGTGACGTGGCTGCACTGACGCAACAGACGCTAAGTTCCAAAGTCTACCTATATCAATCGCCTAAATACTCTTCGGACCAATAAATAGATAAAAAAAAGTTTTCATTTGTTTAATAATTCTTTATTTGAATGTGGAACAGAAGCCCCGATGCTGGCGCGGGCTGCTATGGGCGGGGTGGTGGTGCGGGATCGCGGGGCGTGGCGCATGCGCCGTGCGTTGTTTGCAGGTGTCGTTGGCGCACACGCCGCAGAACCACGGACATCACGCGCTTAGATCTTTGGCCGCTCTTGTGCAACTGTAAGTAGTATAAGGATGACTTTTGATTAGTGAACGATTGAAAAGGATACGCATGGTACTCTTGATAACAAACGACTTTTACTATGGGACCAAGTTGGAAATTGTTCAAGGGTTTATAGGAGCTTATGGTTCATGTTGCATGGTAGCGGAACTGAGAAATCAAGTTTTGTGTTTACGATTTGATGCTCTGAATGCTGAACTTTGACGTCAAAGGGCCCGTTTTACCGCTAACAGATATAATTTGATTGGCTGCCAGATAAACCTATGTCTATTTCATAAAACATGACGTTTTAGACAGAGAAAATTATAAAATATCTGTCAGATAAATTTTATCAGTAAGTAGTGATACGGATCTTAAGTATTTTTTGTGATATATCAGTTGATATGTCGTGTCTAATTAAAACGAAAAGCTTAGGAACAGAAAATATTTTGATGCTTCCAAATAGATTTTGATATAGATTTCCTAATAGGTTTTCAGTATAATCATATCCATAGTATTCCTTTATATTACAGGCAAGGGAAATACGATGACGGTATAATGATGGCTTCCCTCGCATTTTACTCGTTACCAAAGAATCCGGTTGAAGCGTTCCTCATGGGTACTGCGCACGCTTATAAGGTAAGTTTTCGTCACACGTGCAAAGAAAACTAGTCTTATTAGCTCTGAATACAAGACTGAAAGTGGCACTCTTCTCGCCCAGGATTTGTCATAATTTTCATTTTTTTTAGAACCTAATTGTTACAGATTTTGATTGAGAATTTGTTCAGACGTTTTATTAAATGTCTATTCTCATCCTTTGGGAAGCATTGACTATTTTCAACTCTTGGGAACAATGTACAGTCATGTACCTCCAGACCTGAAACAGATATCAAACTCGTCATTTAATTAACTGCCTAAATGGGATTCAAACTTAGGACTCTCGGAGCGTCCAGCATAATGACTATTTCCCCAACTGAGTTGTTTAAAAACAAGGTTGATGACGTGTCTGTTATATAATAGACTTATTAAAAAATAGATCAATCAATTTATTTATTCTATTAATTACAATCACATCATCTTTACAGGTTTACACCTAATTCGACAATGAGTTAATTTCTTAAAACTTATAAAATCATTTTCATTCTTAACTAAGTAGGTAGTTGCAATAAAACTTTCTTATAAATATTAACAAAAACAAACATAACACATTAGATACTTAAATAACGTTCCCTTAAACAGGCCCCGTGTGCACTGGCATTAAAACATATTTTTAAATATGGTGGGGTCTTAATTTTTACATGTACAATGTATACCTAAGATCTGTTTCTAATAAATAATAAAATAAGGTAAAAAAAAGTGGTCGTATTATGCACAATGCCTGTTGAGGAGCTTTCTGACGTTTCATAATTTATTTCCATTATCCATATTTATAATTAGGAACTTCATAGTTTGAACTTTGATCTAACGTAGTATGTCATTTTTGTTATGTTAAAAAAACGTAGTTGGTTATTTTTATGTTAAAAAAACGTAGTATGTTATTTTAGTTATTAATGATTAAAAACGTAGAATGTTATTTTTATAAAAAAAAATACAATTATATTTTAATTTCAAAATTTATTAATTATGTGTATTTTATTATGTATAATGGAAACAGTGTCCATGTCATACCACTGCCAGACGGGCATAGGGCATATAATGACCACTTTCTTTGAATAATGATTTTTCCTAAAATGAAATGTTTAGTTAAAAATGTTTAGCTTCATACGAAAGATACAAATATTGGTAATCAAATAAAGTTTTAATCAATTAAAAAAAAAACAAAAATCACTATAAAACTCCAATTACCTAGGTGGTCGATAAATCGTACTATGCCTGATTAAGGGTTAAATAACGTTTTGTGGCTTCTACGAACCCCGACAATGAGCACTGAAATAAGTCGATATTTCTAGAGATTCCGTTTAGTGTAAGCAGTGCAGTGGATAGCGGCGAATGTTTGAGTAAATTCGTCCTTCTGTACGGTAGGACAAACATCTCCTCTCTGGGACCTCTCCTTAAGCGCGTATTGGGAACTCGTATACAAATTAATGCTAGGATTTGCGGATTATGTAACTTGCCTACTATTACCTTGTACACATATACTGCTAGAGCTATATAGATATAATAGGTACATCATTTTTTCAGGACAACTATCAGCAAACATTCTGGATGTTCAAATATGCGTTGGGTCTTGATGAAACCTACATTCCTGCTCGCGCCGCTATATATACTACTCTATGCAAGATAATGTTGGAAGACAATATCACCAACGCCATAGCATAGACTCTTTTACGACCACAAGGTAGTAGGTAAGTATCCGATCTTTTTACATAATCCGAACATATTCATAAATGTAGATTGATGTTTCTATATGTTGTTTCTCATATATCATTCATAATATCAATAGTAGTCGTCACATCACTTTATCGAAGTATTTAAGTAGGTATGCACAATTCAATGTTCTTAAGATAATCAGTATACTCGTAACTCCTTCTACAATAAAACAAAAGAATTCACTAAAGGTTGAAACAAACCAATAGATTACGGCTTTCGGTCGCGACTGCCTGTAGGTATCTGGATAATGAATGTACACTGAGCTGTGCACACTAGCGTATAAACGCCTTGCGGACCTATAAGTACGTGATGGTTCTTTCGGTCGCAGCCGCGAGTAAGGCCGTGGCCCCAGTAGGCAAACTGTTAGCGGCTGACTAGTTTGCGGCGTATCGATTAAGTACGCCCTTCCATATATTTGAAATGGAGTGTCCACAGTCAGCTAGTTTTCGCTACCTGTACGCAGTTTGCAGCGTTACGCGCGCTGACTATCTCAGACAGCGGCTGATTTGAGTTTGCAGCTAACTCTTTCATTTCGCCACAAATTTGCGGCTCACTTAGTCGGCCGCTAACAGTTTGCCTACTGGGGCCACGGCCTAATGGTTTGAACAATCTCAGCGATTCAAAACCTCACCATACCAATGGTACCCTTTTTAGTTACAGTCCATCTAATCATTTCCCAAAATAATAGGTACTCTTTAACCTTCAATATAATTATATGTGTAATGAACAGTCTCTTTTCATGTTTTATGTTTAATAATTAGAGTTAAAAGGACCTTAGACTCTTAAACTACTTCACACAAAAGTTTAGGGAAACGTCGCGAGTTACACGAACGCGATGTAAGAACAATGTAAGAAGTCAAACAAAAGATGAGTTGAAAACTAGAGCGAGTTGGAATCTAAAGGAGTCCCCACCTCGCGAGCTTTTCAATCGCGTCTAAGTCATTTTGTTTCAGGGATTCCTTTGTCTAAGTAAGATTAAAATCTAGATCCGCGAAACCTTGTTTTATGAACAACTTGTCTTATGAACAACTTGTCTTGTTAAGACTTTTCTTATCAAACATGTACCACAGTGACTTCAATTCCTTGTTATTAGATTCTTGTCATTTAAACTTACTGTGTAGGAATTGCAGCAATCTCAATATTTCAAGATATGGTCTCGTATATGTTTTTCAATTGTTTTAAAAGGAGTTCAAGTTCTTGAGTTTTTTTTTATATGTGCGTGCAATTTACTCGACTGGATAATGCCAAAAATTATAATTTTAATTCATTTGGAATCCGTAACTGCGTATACCCCGCGTTTTCAAAATCTCTTTTTGTACAAGCCCGTAATACAATGTACCGTTTGTTCGTTTTATTTTAAAATGTGATATAATAAAATCAAAATTAATTTCAACTTAGGTAGTATCAAAGGTTCCAAATAAAAGGGTAGTCATTTCTACTTTTGTATTGAAAGTGTAGCCATCTAACTCTTAAAGATTTTAGAATAATGCATACTGATTAATTTTAATTTCGAATCTATCATTAGGAATATCTTTGTTGCTTACTTATAATTTTAAAAACATCTCGAAAATTCTCGTTAAACGAGTTTTTTCATTGTATTTAAGTCCAACATTATAATAAAGTTTTAGTTTAAAAAATATGTTCTATGTACATCCAGCTCGGCACATATACATGCTTTTAGTGACGTTATATCACTAGTATGGTACGTACTGAAAATGTACCAAAATACGTGTACAGTACGTACAGAAATGTACCTACATGTTACTACAATCTTAGACCTTACGTTACTCAAGGCGAATGTACAAGAGACGAGACGTCGTTTGACGTCAGTACTCAGCTGCCATCTCTCTCTCTCTTGTAATCAAAAGTCTCAATAAAACGCTACTTTTGTAGTAAATTAAATAGTCAGTTGTATTCTAACGAAACCACTTCGTAACAATATCTTATTTAATATGTTATCCTTTAATTAAAAATAAAGATTGCTCAAATTGACCAAAGTTAACTATTCTTTAATTTAGACGTATGGATTAAGCTTAAAGTTTATATTGCAATGAAATTTGGATGAGTTTCATAGAATCTCGGTGTGTTTTAGGTTTTTAGATTTATCGATTTAAGTATACCAAAGATTGTTACTTTCTGTACCAAAGATATTTGTCATTTGTCCGCTAAAAGGCTTGCAACGTGTTTGAATACCAGTGTAAACAGATTTTTGCTCTAAATGTTCTACAGAAAAAGTCATTATAACTTTGTTGTGTTAAGAGTTAAAGTCTGAATGGGTTTTATTATAAAAAGTTACACTTCTTAGAGCTAGTTTTCAATGGTCAGATACATTTTATTCGATGTATTGTTTTTATTGTACACTAAGTCATTACATACAAAATCCATACAAAATTGTTCTGACAACATTGTTAGTTGCTAAGAAAACATTGAATTAAAGTAATCCGATTATTGAAAATTGTGACCTAAAGCCCTCTCATTACGATTCAAGTATCCTGCAAGTCTCGAAGACTAGTCACCGCGAAGTATCTCACATACATTTGAATGCAGGCTCGCATACTACGATACCGGAATAATGGATGTGAATAGGGATGACGACTACATTAAAAATTCCAAAAATAATTAGTCCGTCTTTTAGGCTATTAAAAATATTTTAAACACATTTTTAACCTTATCAAATACATAAATAAATACAAAGATACAGAGCATTAAAGTTTTTAGTTTCAAAGAAAAAAAATACGTGTCGAATGTTTTAAAATAATCTATGTGATGGATTAAAAATTTTTTTTAGTCATCATGCCTATTACTTACATCGCGGTGATAAGTCTTCGAGACTTGAATCGCCTGTGCGTACTGCAAATGGGAGAAGTTTTTAAAGTGTTAAAGACTATTTAGAAGGTAAACTGGTGGTAAAACATGTTTAAGCCCAACTAAATACATTGGACGACAATTTTTGTGTTGTTTTCTTAGTTTAGGGTGTTAAGTTTGATTTTTCTTAAATTTTTGTTATAATTATACGATCATTACACTACGCTGTTGTAAGACTGATCTATCTAAGTAAATAATTTCTTTTGTAAGTGTTTATTCGTACTTAAGTATTAGTGGGTATGTATTTTATCTAAGTAATAAACATTACATATGAATATGAAAATGGTTTTTGATTTTTCTTAGTTCTTCCCAATTTGTCCACACTCATTATCAGAAATAAATACAAGATAGAGGCGAGGCACAATATTTAAGGGTTGCGACATATCTGCGTTAAGTACGGCGCCGAACGTTCGGTTAAATACGCTCGCAATGTGTTTCGAGTCACCTATGACACATTAGCGGAAATTACGTCGCATACATTTACTCCAACCGCTGAACGTTCGGCACCGTTAGTTACGCAGATGTGTCGTGACACTAATATAGACCTAACTTATAAATCCTTCTTTTTTAAAATAATTATGGTACAGTTTATATATTTTTGTAACGATTAGTAAGTAGGCGAAATATTTACACATTTATGCTATGTTACTTACCCAAAATCGAAGTTAAAGTTAAATTTTAAACAAATATGTATCCAATAATAGCCAATAATATATCCGTTGATTTATAATAGTCCAGTCTTCTGTTGTAGGTATTTGAAGCTTCCACAATAACTATTGGAACACGCACAAGAGTATACTATGTTTACTATTCCTGTGCAGTGACCAATAGTTGTTTTGGGCTTCTATCGTATGTTCGCAGCAGCCATTCGTCCTGACAACCTGAAAATACGTAACCGAAATGAAATGAAAAATAAAATTAAAAACAAAAGAAATTATAAGAAAAAGCTGTGATAGTAAAGCAAGGTTATTTCTTATTCGTGAGATTATTATTTTTTCTCGAGTTTAGTAAGTCTACAGAAATGTCTTCTAGGAATACTTTCCTTTTCGAAATTGTTTGTAGGTAGGTAAGTACCTAGTACTTAGTTTGGGAAAACATTTTCTAGAGAACATATTGTTCTCATTTCATAAGAAAGTTGATATTTATGAACCAACAAAGTGTAAAAATTTATTGAGTATGATGAAGAATTTCAATGATAAATTGGCAAAGAAATATAATGTAAATTCACACAGAGACGCGGCAGACCTGGCGCGGTACTGCCCGCTGTAATAGAGCGACTCAGAATAATCATTTATTTACTATATGAAGACATACACATAGAATTGTGACAATTCAAAATTGAAAGCACTAGAATAAATGATATCAATTGAATCGCGCCGCGTCGGGCCTCGGTGTGAACTGAATATGAGTAACAAATGAAATAAACCTTATAAATAAAAATAAATACTTAAACAGTTATGGAAAATTAAGAAATATTAATTTAAAATAAATTCGATTAAAGGTGATCCCACGTACGAAACGTACGGAATAATTTAATAGCACATCTGTTACACGCTAAGTACGTTGCATGGGACAAAATGTGCTTCCAATCTTATTATTTTATACGGAGCAGATTAGGTACATAATGCATTGCGGATGTTACGAACGTGGGACCTTTCTTTTTCTACCTTAAACATCGAATTAAAGTTGATAATTTGTAATTAAAAAATAAAACAAAAAAGAATTCAAACGTTGGCCTGTGCAGCAATTTTCCCACGGTACGTCACAAAGCTATTTTTACATAAATTCAGGAACTCTGGATGTGTAGTATGATGATATTGAAGGTCCCGCAATAGCCGCTGTCACACGCACAAGAGTATACTGAACTAATCTTGTACAGTGGCCAGCAGCTGCTTTGGGCTTCATACACTCCTTCTTCAGGTTCTTCTTAAAGCTGACACATCTATTAAAATTACTATTTAAACAATATAATACAGTCATGCCTGAAAAGGACATCATGATTCGGCGATAAACTTCACTAGATTTGATTGTTTGTTCTTCATAACGCGCGAATAGGCATGCAAAAAAAAGCATTGGTTATTTTATCGCCGATTCTAGAATATTACATAATGATACAGTTATACAGAAATATTCATACAATAATGTGTATTTAATTTAGATATAGGTATATTTTAATTTCGGTCGACTGATTGTTGGAATGGAGATGGAGAGAATCAAAAGAGCTGATTTCAAATACTCAAATTGAATATCTAATTTTAGATCTGAGTTCACTATAGACACACTGGGCTAAAGGATGTGGCTTCCATGTATGAGTGAGTATAGGTCATAGGTACACGTTATGTGCGCTTACTTAAAAAACTAGCCGATTTCGTAACACTACTGCGGGCAAAAGCCTCTTTGCCCTCCATCCAGTTTTATTCTGTGCCAAATTAAGCCTGTCTGTACTGAAATAGTCGAGCTCGTCTCGCAACCTTTGCTTACGTCTGATTAACTTAACTTGCTCAAAAAGTTAAACGCCATGCAGCCTAAGAATCGACTTTATAGCAAGCCTTCAAGATATTCGGTATATCTATTAACCCGATCGATACTTAGTGCATGGCGTAGAACCTACTCAATTATAAAAGACTTCACGGAGACGACAATACATCGAATTGCCCGAATACGTTTTACAAATCTTGTATAAGGCTTTTACCAAGCATAGCTTACTAAATTACTTATATTTTATTCTTTTAATTAGGAAGCTTGTTGTGTATATTAGTAGGTTGACTTTAATAAGTGAACGATAGAAAAGGATATGCATGTACTCGTGTTAACAATTAAGTTTTACTATCGCACAAAGTTCGTCCCCTCCCCCATCCTCCCCCATCCCCCATCCATCCTATCCCCTATTTATCAGCTGATGCATTCTGTAAGCGGAGTTCGAAAAGTTTTGAATAATTTCGAACTTGGTCCCATAGTAGGTAAAAGTTGTTTGTTATGTAGTAGGTATATGCATATCCTTTTCTATCGTTCACTAATTAAAAGCCATCCTATAACCTATAGTTACAATTAATTAAGTGCATATCTACTCAGCCGTTCGATAGTAACCTGTCATCAGTAGGTAAGCGTCATTGGGCCGATACCGGTAGGTAGTAAAAAAAGTATCGGGTGACATAGAAGCCATGTCGATTAAGGGAAACCGTACGAGGTATCTGTCCTGGGGCTTAAGTAGCTTAGTGTTAAGTTTAGCATTATGCAGTAATTTAGTATCTATATTTTGTTTAATAATTTATTTACTAGCTGTCCCGGCGAACTTTGTTCCGCCTTAGAGAGAACTTTTCCGGCAATTATTCCAATTATTATTTTTGTCGAAAACCATCAATGGACTTCAATGGACATTTTAAAAAAGAATCGATAAAATTGGTCCACGCGTTGTTGAGTTATTTGCGATTCATTTTTATATTATAGATTAGAAGATTTACACAAAATACACACATTACAGAAAAATAAAGTCCTTAAACACATTTCTGTGTTCAACAATGCCTATTACAAATCCTGACTTTTAATACCACAATAAAGATAGGTTAATAAGTAAACAGGCTGATGTTTAACTCCATGATGAAAATCTAGAGGAACATGAGTCGGAATCTTATCTAATCACTTATCTAGCCATCAGTGTCCCACTACTGGGCAAAGGCGTCTCTCCTTCTCCACGATTCTTTAAGTCGGAATATGACAAAAAATATATCTTCCCAAAATGTCGATCAGCTGATCGCGTAATTTGTATGAAAAAGAACGTTTTTTCACATTTAGATCCATACGTCTTTTGATTTTGGTTATAAATTGAAATTAGTAAAGCACCAAAATGTTATAAGGAAGTAAGAACCTAGAAACATGACTGTTTAAATCAGTTTAATAACGTCACATTTTACTTTTATTAACGTATCTACGTAGTTAAGCTTTTCAATAAGTTACCTACTTACTGATTTTAATTAAATAGATAGGTACTTAGATTCACAGGAATATAGTGTGAATAGTCCAGTGGTTTAGCTAGGAAGCTGTTGATAAGGAATCAATTATAATTTGAATAGCCTAGACCGGACTAAGCAGTTCATTGTAAACCTTAATATCCCTCATTGTCCTTTAATTAATCCGTCTTATATTGTAGATAATTGATAGTCAAGACTTATACCTTAGCTCTACAATATTAATAAATTATTATAGTATCATCCCTTCCATGAACTGTTGCAAATAGATAATATAAGTCCCGCCAAACAAAATTAAGATAGGAACCTAATCTACATTTGTCTCCCGTATTGTAACGCTGTAAAATATATATTCTGATCGAATATGATCGAGTAATGATAAGAAAATGGTTTAAAACTTTCACTAATTACTTAGATACTTATTTAATTTAGACTTAAAAACTTTTTATTTTTATTATTTTTTATTATTTTTAAACTTAAAAACTTTTTAAAAAATAATTAAGAACTTTTTCAAATTGATACATACCTGTCCTCTTCTATGGTAATATGCAGTTTTCGCCATTTTTCGATTTATTAAACTTTATCCTTTTGGTAATCAGGTATTAGTACTGATTACTTAATAATACTGCCTAGCAAGCCGAGAGAAACTAAAAAAAAAACACAAAAGCAAACGTCACGAAAATTTAAATGTGGAATATGAACACATGAATGATGGAAAAAAATACTTGTATGGCAGACGTGTGTTGTACAAGCCGACACGCTGTCGAATGAAGGCTTCTTTGAGCCTATAGGCACTGCTACCATACAAGTTGCGTCCGGCTCGCCACCCTTAATTCTGTTATTAGTAACAAACACAAGTCACAAAAGATAGCGGTGTCTAAGCCACTTTATTTTTAAATTTGACTAAAAGTTCTTTCTATGTGCTAATTTAAGCACTTTTTGGAAAGAATTGATTTAATAACTACCTATCTTTATGCTATATTTTAGGTGAAATAAAGATTTGTTATTTACTTAACTTGTCACTAAAAACACACCTACTATGTGCGAAGGTGATAAAATTACTATGGACTTGACGTAGCGGAGTGGTTGAAAGCGATTTTTTTAGTAATCTCAGTCCGGCAGGGCACAAACCATTTGGTTTATGCAATATCCTGGATTTATTTTATTGTTACATTAGAGGTTGCCTGGAAGATATTACTACCTAGCAATAAGGCCGCCTGTTGCTTCTTATATTTTTGTTTGTGTTTGTACCTTATATCTTTTGTGCAATAAAGAATATTTGTATTGTATTGTATTGTATTGTTGCCCGCGACTTCGAAAGCATTTATCGTCATATCTTGAAAAACTTACAATATATCTTAAAACAATAAAACGTAAGTATTTTTCTTTATATCTAAAAAAAGTATCGCCTATGTGTTTTACTGATAGATAAGCAATATTGCCAAGTTTCATCAAAATCTATTCAGTGTTTTCGAGTAACACACATCCATCCATCGGTACAAACTTTGTCTTTTATAATATTATCTAGTAATAGAAGTAGATTTTTAGTATTTACTTAAGAAATAAGTGCAAATTGGTAATATTTTTACGTAACTGTCTGGATTGAAAAGGCTGTAGTTTCAGGTAGCGATTGCGGAAGCCGTAGCAAAGAGGTCGGCGCCGCTGACTGTTATAGGATTACCGATCACCAGCACGGAAAGGAATGGAGGATACGTTTCCATGATAAATATTCACGTTACTTGATAAGTAGACTGGATGTAACGAAAGAAGTAGGTGTTCGCACTCAAATAACTTTGTACCTACCTACCACAAAACTTTAGAATTTTTTTTTGTAGACTATTGTGTCCTTCCCTATCTCCGGCAAATTCTGGCCACATTTTCTTTAGGCCGATCTCTAATTTATCCGACGAAAAAATTAATTTTGTGTGTAGTTTGATCAATTAGGTACATCAGAAAAACCAGTGGTTTTTGGAAATGAGACATATTGTCTTTGATATAACTAAGTACCTACCTGTTCAAAATTAATTTTGTCCGCGAATTTCTCTTTGTTTTCCTTCGATGAACTAAATCGGTTTATTGTTCTCAAATTATACCCTGACCTTATAAGTATCTAATTATTTTAATTTCTTTTTCAAAGTTCCCTTAGTATCTAGGAAAAAAGGGATTACAATTGCGATAATAAAAAAATTAATATAAAGATAATAAAAAGTGTATCAATATTCCAATTTTGAAAACAAAATTATCCACACGATGATAAATACAATACAACACATACATATACTTATTTCGCTCAAGTGAAGGAAAAAATTAACGTCGTGTCGTATCAGGAAGTCAAATTGTTGGCGGAAGAGAGACAAAGATGGCGATTACTCCACCGACAAGAGCCTGGCTCTTAAATATATGATGATGATAAATATCAGAAAGGTAGAAACTGTAAACCTACGACGTGTTGCGTTTAACGTTGACATTTTTGTCTGATATTGCGAATATTGAGTTAGCATGCGGTGCAAAGATAACTTGATTCACGGACGGGTCAAACGTTTAGTGGCGAATGTCGTTGCTACGCAAGTGATGCAGGTCTTTTAAGCAGGAAGGTCTTTTAATGCAATCATTTACTTCAAAACCCGCCATGGTAATAGAGTTTCAAGGCAAAAGTAGTTATCTATTAAGGCAGAATACCGTGGCTTTTACAGGCACGTAAAATATTTACTTAATGACGATTAAGTTAACGTCATTTCGTGTCAAAAAGTCAAAGCACTGGCGGAAGATAGGTCTAGGCGGATGCTCGACCGACAAGAGTCTTATTTGAAATACATAGGTATAATGATGTTAATAACAGTATAATATTTTATTAATAAGAATAAGTATAACGGTGAAGGAAAAACATCGTGAGGAAACCTGCATACATCAGAGAAGAAATTCGAAGATGTATGTGAAATCCGCCAACCCGCACTTGGCCAGCGTGGTGGATTACGGCCTAATCACTCTCTGTATGAGAGTAGGCTCGTGCCCCTCGGTGGGGACATATTTGGGCTGATAACGAAGAATAAGTATTGGAAACTGTAAGACAATGTGTAAGTAAGTAGCAATCTTGGACATGCATTTTGGTCCATACGCCGCGCACCGCCGGCTTTTTTGACAACTGCCATTCGTATGACGTAAAGCCGCCCTGCGGCATGCCGGCGGCTTTGGTGTGTAGATAGCATTATACATTGCGTATATGGGACCTGTCTCTTTTTCCCTTAAAAATAGTAACATACTAGAGGCTGCCCGCGTCAAAATCATTTATCGTCATATCTTGAAAAACTTACAAAATATCTTAAAACAATAAAGCGTACATATTTTTCTCTATATCAGTATCGCCTATGTGTTTTGCTGATAGATAAGCAATATTGCCAAATTTCATCAAAATCTATTCAGTAGTTTTTCCGTGAAAGAGAAACAAACATCCATCCATCCATTGGCACAAACATTGACATTTATAAAATTAATAGGATTTACCTATGTTACTATTTTTTTATTACATAACCTACCTACACATTCTAACTATATGTAAATACATCAAAAACGAGACATGTAGGTAATAGATTTGTCGCCGCCGGAGTGGAAGCCCTACGGAAGTTGAGTCCGGACATTTGATACGAGTGCTTCACGCCACCGTGGCGTAATGCAACCGTCTATCGTCGGCAGAAACAATATCCGGCCTCTCTGACACTGGTAGCATTATTAATTAGGATGTATAGACCGCGAGACTTTATGTTAAGGTTTCGGAATGTCTAAGTTTACATTTATTGTTATTTAAAAAATCATTATGGAAGTGGAAAGATGATGCGACATCACGGTTTCTTGAGTAACGTCATTGAAACTTTGAGAGGATGAGAATAAGAGAAATGAAAATGAAAAATGAAAATTCATTTAATTCAGTAGGAAGACCGCGACGGAACCTACTTTACTCAAGTGAAGGAGATGGTTAAAATACCGTACTTAGTTCAAATTGGGTATAATTCATTGTTTTCAGCGAATACAATAATTGTTTTCCCGTTACAAATGTGACCTGATGCATGGCTCCCTTCCGGCGTTCAGAAAGTTTCTTTTCGATAATATTCTTACCCGTTAGAATCCAAATAACTCATATTTCGGTGTATGTTTATTGTTACTTTATAATTTTTTAAAATTTTCTTTGGCTGTTTTTATTATTGTTTCTCATTGCATGTAATATTTAACTTTAATTAATTAAGTATCAATATTGTAAAGAGTCAGCATGCGCTCTTAGTTCGCTGTAAGTAAATAACGTTTGCGGTGTTTGCCTATAATTGGGCAGACGATCAGTTTCTATTTCTACACATGTACTATTGTATTCTTTTTTGGTTGTCTTACCTGTTGGCAAACCAACAATATATAAATAAATAAATAAATATACGAGAAAAAAATTCAAAAATTCAAACTAAAACAACCGTGCGCCTTACTCTTCTGTTAATTTCCCCTTCAATTTAACTTTCTCCTTCACTTAAGTAAAGTAAAGTACCACCTTACATTTACCTAAAGATATTCGTATAATTGCCTTTTTTAAGTCAAACATAAATAAATATCTAATATTTACTTTGAGCTTAGCTAAATACAAGGTTTAAAATATTGTAACTATTTTACAAGGCCCTCTTGTTTTTGTTGACCGTACGCAACTTGTAACCAGATCGATTGGTGAAGTCGACGTGAAATGGAACGGTTTACTAACTAAGTTAGTAATTGGTTTAAAAAATAAAAAAGCGGGATTATCTGTAAAGATACTTGTTTATGTATCAGTAGAATCAAATACTCTGTAAAAAAGATAATGATAAAAAATAAGCGTCTTTTTTAGGGTTCCGTACCCAAAGGGTGAAAATGGGACCCTATTACTGTGACTTGGCTGTCCGTCTATCTGTCTGTCCGTCCGTCTATCACCAGGCTGTATCTCATGAACCGTTAAAGCTAGAGCATTGAAATTTTCACAAATGATGTATTATCGTTGCCGCTATGACAATACATACTAAAAATAGAATAATAATAATAATTAAGGGGTGCTCCCATAGATCAAACGTGATTTTTTTGTCTTTTTGCTCGATATCAATTGTGAATGGTAAGGAACCCTTCCTGTGCGAGTCCGACTCGCACTTGGGCGGTTTTTTATATTCGTTATGTTTAATAGGTTTTCATATAAGTAGGTACTTAATGCCCGATCAGCTGATCGATGTTAGTATGGACAGATGAAAAAACTTTCTTTACCTTAAGAAAAAAGGTAGACTGCTTTATTTTATGAGAATAAAGCTATTTAAACCAAAGGTACTGCACTAAGCCGTGCTATGTTTTGGGAAAGAGGCTCTATGGGGCCCAAACAAGCAAATAGGCAGGTACAGGAGATTCGTATTTTACTAGACAAAAGAAAAAATATTTATTTTAACATCTTTTATATATAAAAAAAATAAGGTTTTCATATTTTAAAACGAGGGATTTTAAAAACCCAAATTTAAAAAAACAAAAGTAGTTCTGAAAGACTTCATAGATGGCGCTAAGAGGTAGAGTAAGAAAAGGCTAAGTAAGTGATATTAGGTAGGTATAATTTGTATGGAAACAAAACAAAATAAGAACATACAAATTATGTTTTACTCGGGTTTTATTCTTAAGAGTAATTTCTATTCGCAACAGTAAACGAATATCAAAAGACATCATCGATAGTGACGAATTTGTAGCCGTAGCAGTTAGTAAACTATATTTTGATTAGAATTTTCTATACTTAATCAGATTCCTTTTTTTGTTAGTTCGTAAAATATATTTTTAAGTTTCACTAATTAATTTTGCAGTTCATTACATTTTTGAAGTAGGATAAATGCATCCCTTTTTTTTAAATTGTAGTTTCGCTTCGTAGCCACTTCGTAGCAATGAGGTTCTGAAAACGTCTCAGCCCGCACCGCGCGCGGCGGCGCCCCCTCCCCCACGGACGTCTCTATAAATAAACCGACCTTCAGTTTAAAAATAGACGGCTATCCCTCGCAGCGAGGTCGGGAAACTGGGTCACTATGTCTGTCTTTGTCGTATGTACCAACTGTTCGTAGCTAGAAGAGTAAGGATAGAGCTCGCTGCGGCCCGTGACGTAGGCCCGTTCATTGAATTTTACAAGCTCAAGCTTAGTTAATGCAAATTTCGGATATCTTATTGCAACTTATGATTATGAGTAAACTTTTGTATGGTTTTCAACAAACGCACTATTGATAAAATATAAGTTTTTTTTGTACGAATAAGCTTTTAAAGCATTGTTTGTTTGATAAATTTTAAATTAATCATATTTCAAAAAAAAAAATCAGTAAGCGTTATTTAAATTATACTTTGGTAAGTCCTAAAAGATCTTGTCATATCTATGGCGCATAGGTACTCTAATTCGGTCTAGGTTATTGGACTGTAATGACGTCAAATGCGGGTGTGGCTGTTACTGTGACGTCACGGGAAGCCTCTGACGTCAAGCTATCCCCTCTTGCCCCTTACACACCCCTGCCACGCCTGCCAGCCCCCAATATGCGAACGCTTCCAAAATTTTATGGATATTGTTTCTCTGTGGCTTCTCTAAGTCAACTCTGTTTTGCCATCTTTAGAAATAAATAGGGACTCATAAGTTAAATTCTGCATTTCTTTTTAAATTTTATTTTAAAAATACCATATTATGTACCTAAGTAGATTTACCTAATTGGAAAGTATTGGGTGCTTAAAATAAAATACCTACTCCTACTCGCAATGAACTATCCCATAAAATCTATTTTGAGTACCTAAGGCATAGGTACAGCTTATTGAAACAGTTAAATAATGAAATTAAAAATGAAATGCAGCTTTTTCTGACGTCTGAAGCCAATACAAATCCAATTAACTTTCCAGCTAAATAGTATTTATTTGTTTTTTCGTTTAAAAACTCGAAATAAATAAACTTTTTAGATTCATAAACAAATGAATAATTTACTAGAAATTTATAATTTTTAAGGGGAAGCACTTTGAGGCTGATCTGGCAATGATCTTTTTGCAAATGAAAAAAACAATTTAAACGAGCGTTGTATAGGTAGAACTAGAAAAATGTTAACACAAAAATATATTTTGGACTTTTACATAAGAGCAAAGTTAAAATATAAGTCACTTGAAAATTGTATCCATCGAGAATGCTTACGAATTTTTCCACGAATAATTTGATCTCGTTTACTTTTTATAGAGTAAAAATTGAAAGAAAATTCTTAGAAATCTATTTTTAATAATTCGTTTAAACTCTTATAAGTATCCAAGATTTTCGCAGAACTCACGATTTTTATATAAATTGTTATTAGGTACTTTGCGAATCTAGCATTATCTTTAAAAAATTACCCGTCCTAAGTGTTGTCAAAACCGTCAAAAATACAGGATTAAATGATTTTTCGTTTCATTTCATTTTCATTATAATTTTTTATTACAGGTTAGGTATTAAGTCTACTTTATGTGGAAAATACCGTCAGTAAAAGTTGCAATATATTGCAGTACTAGTAAAAAATAAAAGCAAACTGTACTCTTTGAGGGCGATATTTCCGTCGGGATAAAGCTCCACGCAAGTAATTAACTTTGTGAGATTGAATTTTGTAACCTTTGACCATTTTTGAGCACTTTGTAGTGACAGTAATGCAGTATCGATGGAATAATTGAATTTATTACGAGCGAGCCCACACATGAGGTATAAAGGCTTTGAGTGAATAGAGGCTTTTAATTTTTACACTTTACGCGTTCACTTTTCAAATATAAGTGCTGGTGGCTCTACAATTTTCATTATACGATTTCGTAAAAAGAATGTCAATGTTGATGCAGCTTTTGCGTTACTTTTTCGATTTCGGGAAATGTATATAGTGCATTTGACTCAAAGGGCTAATTATCGCTAATTACTTATTGCATAAATATGGAAATCATTTTATATCTTTGTTCATAAAGAAACTGTTTAAATAACTGGCAACTAATTAAAAATGTGCTTTCTTCTTACATTCAAGAAAAAAATAATTGTGTGTAGGTGTTACGAACAATTGTAACAGTAATACAGATCGTATTATACTACCTATTAAGAGCATTTTGATATACATATTTGATATTGAAAGATTTGATTTACTCTGTATAATAATGAACATTGTAGTTCATTTACAGAATAATTGGTCAGCATTCTGTCTGAATTCTCGATAAGATAAGATAGCATATTGTCTAGGATTGCCTGGATATTATGCTATCTTATCTTTTCAGCTATTGGATAAATGCAGTCACCATTTTAAAATAATTAGAAATTATATTAAAACTCTTAGTTGTTAATAAGGCTAGTTTTGACAGGTACCCTTGATTAAGCAGAAATAGCCATACTGCCTATTCATAATGCTGAACAACTTTTTCTCTTTTCTCTTTCAATCTTTTGAAGTGTTATAGCTGATTAAAAAAATTGAATACTTTTTTTACATTTTCATATTTCGATTTTTGGCCCTTGTTTCTTGATTGAAGTTGTACTTTTAATATTTTGAGTAGGTTTTATTAGCAAATGCGAACAATGAAGAGTGCCTACTTAGTTGACAATTCACAATATAGTTTTTCGCCTAACTAAATTCCAAAAGAATTTTTAATTAATTTTATAAAATCAGCTTTATTTCGTAATAAAAATAAAATATCATTTTAAGGCAATTCGGTTCGAAATTAAAATATTATATTATTATGTACAAATCGCCTTATTTTCTGAACTCACGTAGCCGAAAAGTCTACGCGGGCGAGTCTACGAAGTGCTACGACGAGACATCGCGTAGGCGTCTCGTAGTAAGTAAGTTGTCTCAAGTAGTAATACCTACTTGAACTGTATTGTAGATGGATACCTTGTTGGATATATGACACATTTTTATTGCAATTTGTTTAACTTACCATTTTAATACCAACATCTCATTCAGAAAGTCACAAAAATATCACAAATTAATTCATATAAATTAAAATTAATGTAATAAAAAAGAATATGAACCTATTAAAAAACTTAAATACAACTTAGACACGGAAATGAAAGTTAGCCGCACGTCTTGCGGCGGCTGAGTGTCAGATTGCACTGGCTCCATCCCGACGAATTTTCCTTCAGGAGTTAGGCTTGAATGGGCCTGGCTTGTCATTGGTGGATGGTAGTGACGTCACTGTAGAAGCCTGTGTTTTATATGTGTGGGTGAGGGGCATGAATGGGCCGGGCCACCGCGCCCTCGCGACGTCACAGACCTAGTTTTATTATGCAACTCAGCGTCTGGGTTAGGCTTTTCAGCTCGGTTTTTTAGCTTCTTTCGTGCTAACTCTTTTAGTGAGTTTCCTTTTCTATTGATTATTTTTACTTATTGGAATTTTTATAAGAACTTACATCTGAGTTTTGTAACACACATGTATCCCTACCTCATGTTTCCTTTAGAAAGGTTTACAGAAGATGAAAAATGTGACGCTTGTCTGTTTGTTATTCTGAAACAAAAAGGAGATCAAGTTTTTAAATGTATTATTATTACATGCACTCCTAAGTTCGTTGCTGGGTACTTATTTTCAACTACACAGAATTCATTTTAAAATTAACATGACAATAAGTAAAGTACTTGTTAGTGAAACGCACTGGTTGGAGTAAGTAAGGAAGTTTTGCACGTACATCCACTACCGAAGTTACTTTTTGAAGAGCAGGATCTCAATGATAGGCTAGACTTTTGGTAGACTAGTTAGCTAAATGTTAATTAATCTGTATTATATCACTTCTCAAGTGAATATACATCGAATTTCGAACGTTCATTATTGCCTGATCTCTCTCTCTCTCTCTCTCTGTTGTAAAGCCGCGCTTCTTGGCTTATGGTCAGTTCATACAATAGTATCTGATTAGGTCATAGAATTAGCGCTATCTTGATTGATCAGAATTGTCCGTAGTTCCAGAAATAGCAGGATGCAGGGGTTATTGCAACCAGTGTTAGCTGGGCACCCCTCGCCCCGCACCCGCCCCCTCTAACCCGGTCAAATTGTCTTCAACAAGTGGTTGGCATATCGATGTCCGTTTGACATTTAAGAGCGTTTCACGGAACTACTGCTGCAGATCGGTTGCTATCTGGTTTGATTCATCGAAATTACTCATTTAAAGTTAGTCAAACGATATATTTTTAATTAAACTAAGAATTAAGTACTAAGTAATAAAAATTGAATGAAAACATCCGGTACATAGGTACTGCAATAAGGTAGTTTTCATAATTATCAGCTTATTTGCTTATATTATGACGTTTTTAAATTGCAGGGTTAGCTAAAAGGCCTAATAAAAGTATATTTTAATGAGTGATTATAGTATAAAAGATAGAACACGGTGATCAAATAAGTCAATGAGTAGAAATTTTATTCATAGCGTTTACACAGAACGGAAGAGCTTAATTGACTCATGAATATTTTATTTAAATTATACAATTTATAAATATTCGTATTTATGCATTTTCATGTAATTATCTCATACATATAGAACAGGGAATTTTACGCTTCCTTGATTCTCACTATTACCCATAAATTATTAATACCTATAGCGAAATATTATTGATAAAAGAATGCACATTAATGATTTAAGTTACGGGTTTTAACCTTTCTTTCTATAAAAGTAACAATGTAAGCAACCGTCTTAAGAAACTTCCTCGAAGATATGAAAAGTCATAAAATCCATCTTTTAATTTTATTCATGGAACATTTAAAGAAAAAATTTCAGTAACTCAATAACAATGCCAAGGACTTACAAAGATCAAATTAAAGAGAGAATATAAGTTGAATCAAGTGCTCAAACGGACGACAGAGAATAGAGCAGAGTGGCAAAGATTCCACCTACAAGAGCGACGCTCTTAAATATGATGTTAAACCACTGATGAAGAATGCCAATCACAAATCTTTACCTGTAAGGAGAATGGATGTTATATACTTGTTTAAAGGTTACAAAGAAATTAACAGAGTACATTATGTATACAGAAATTAATAGATATACAATTAACCTTCACATAAGAGTGACCAATCCTCTGTATGATTATAGAAAACAAAAGAACAGAATATACCGAGAAGCGGCCTATCGTATTCGCCAGTCACCACAAGTCCACTATTGTATTAAACGGCTTAGATGAGAATTTCAATGAGATAAGGCTGTATTACACTATAGATGAACCTATATGGGACCTTATACACCTACAGATTGACCATTGATATTAAACCAAGTATTACTATATCAAAAATGCAACCACGCCGTGACCACTAGTAAGTAAGTATTTCAGCTTCTTCTAAAATAAAGTCATTTGTTATGCACCTGCCTCTCTCGTTATTTCGGCACTAAATAAGTACTTATACGTGTAGGTTAACATAAGATGCATAGGTTAGTTTTAAAAATAAATCTCCAATGTTCGGTTAGCTTATTCCCGGTAAACAAGTGAGGGCAAGAATGAAAGAACGTGCGTCATCTTGCGTGCTTTGATTCATGAATTGAGGCTTGCACCCTGGATGACCCAGTTTGACTCTATGGCCCACATTCACTTCCAAAACGACTGAACTGCCTTTATACGCGTACCCAGCTTTCGTCTTTATGTAGGTAAAGTTATAGTCTACATAAGGATGGTTTTTGAAAAGTAGATTAAGCTGTTATTGTTTGGAAAGGTGTGCTCTGACGTCATAATGGAACTAGGTCAGTTTCATTCTGAAACGAATCCGCAGAGGGGGTGCCTTGGGACGAAGGGCGCACCCTCGGTTCATAGAATCGTATTATCTATTAGGTAATGCCACTCAATAAATAGGTAATTATTATGTAAGTAGAGGTATATTATTAGATATTAAATACACGACGATAAATAAATCAACCTATCTTCAAATCTATAGTTTCTTTCTCTAATCTCTGCTTCGTGAAAATCCAAAAATATTTTTCTATTTCATCCTTTCAGTCTGAACGTTAGAAAAAAGATTAAAAAATAACAAGATCATTATGAAGAATAAGGGTCCTACAATTTGTACTACAACCTACGCTCTACATATCTTTAACAATTTATTAAACGGTCTAGAGGTAACAATCAAGAAATTGGTAAGTGGGTACTTATTAATTTTCTACTTGTGCTTTAATTGGAAGAATTTGAAATAAGTCTCAGAAATATTAAACATTTTTCCTGAACAAACACTTGAGCGTACCTTTGCTTAAGATCGATACTGATATTTTGCGACATAGATACTTACCTATTAAACCTAAGTTATGACATTAGAAATTAGTTTACATTAGGATAAATATTTTTTAAGTCAAGCTTTACATTATGGCAAGTGTTGATTTGGACAAATTAACTTATTACAATGGTGTGATGACAAAAAAATAGTCTTAGGACAAATGATATTAGGGAAGTCAAAGGACGCCCATGTCACTGCAAAACTATGAAACCTTTTGCAAATAAAACAAGCAACGACGAACTTAGTAGAATTAAATTGAGTTTTAAACTTTAAGGTTAGAACATAAAACTCAAACAAAAAGATCAATTGCACAAATCAAATAAGAAACAAAAGAACTTCGCACGTGAAGTTCGGAAGGCTTTGTCTCGGAACAGATAAACTGCAATACAGTTACACGACTTCCATACGAGTAGGCTACAATAGAGTTTTTAGGGTTTCGTACCCAAAGGGTGAAAACGAGACTATTACTGAAACTTGGCTGTCTGTCTGCCTGTCTGTCCGTCCGTCTGTTTGTCTGTCTCTCTGTCTGTTCGTTTGCCGTCTGTCTGCCTGCCTGCCTGCCGGCCTATCTGTCCGTCTGTCCGTCTGTCCGTCTGTCCGTCTGTCCGTCTGTCCGTCTGTCCGTCTGTCCGTCTGTCCGTCTGTCCGTCTGTCCGTCTGTCCGTCTGTCCGTCTGTCCGTCTGTCCGTCTGTCCGTCTGTCCGTCTGTCCGTCTGTCCGTCTGTCCGTCTGTCCGTCTGTCCGTCTGTCCGTCTGTCCGTCTGTCCGTCTGTCCGTCTGTCCGTCTGTCCGTCTGTCCGTCTGTCCGTCTGTCCGTCTGTCCGTCTGTCCGTCTGTCCGTCTGTCCGTCTGTCCGTCTGTCCGTCTGTCCGTCTGTCCGTCTGTCCGTCTGTCCGTCTGTCCGTCTGTCCGTCTGTCCGTCTGTCCGTCTGTCCGTCTGTCCGTCTGTCCGTCTGTCCGTCTGTCCGTCTGTCCGTCTGTCCGTCTGTCCGTCTGTCCGTCTGTCCGTCTGTCCGTCTGTCCGTCTGTCCGTCTGTCCGTCTGTCCGTCTGTCCGTCTGTCCGTCTGTCCGTCTGCCCGTCTGTCCGTCTGTCCGTCTGTCCGTCTGTCCGTCTGTCCGTCTGTCCGTCTGTCCGTCTGTCCGTCTGTCCGTCTGTCCGTCCGTCTGTCACCAGGCTGTATCTCATGAACCGTTACAGCTAGAGTGTTGAAATTATCACAAATTATGTATTACCATTGCCGTGACAACAACAAATATTAAAAAAGACTAATAATAATAATTAAGGGGGGCTCCCATAAAACAAACGTGATTTTTTGCCTTTCTTGCTCGATATCAATAGTGAATGGTACGGTACCCTTCCTGCGTGAGTCCGACTCACACTTGGCCGGTTTTTCATTAAAGCGAGCTTTAATCGAGCGTTGTGTTTCACACCGTCCTTTCATATCTTTCTTTAGTCTTAGTGCATCGTCCCGAAATAGGTGACCCAAATAAAGAGCCGGTACACAGTGACGTCATAACCCCCCCCCCGGTCCCCGTGCCCCCCCTGTTTCCACGTCATGATGCTGGTAGAACCATTGCACAAAGCATTTATAGGGAGCGACAGGTAAACTGTGATAAATAATTACGCATAATTAATTATACATTATTTATTAATGTCGCTCACATGTTACACAAGTTTGTACACAAGTCAAATTAAATATGTCTATAAAATCGATGGTAGTTTAAAAAAAAATTAAGATAATATTTTTTGAATATTTGCAAAAAAGTAAACTGGATCTGTTGTCCCAAAAATGTAGGAACGGAATTTCCACCTTTACATTTTTTATATAAGTAAATAACTCACTTCTTCAATTAGTTTTTCCACCTTACAAACATCCTAAGCCATCTCTTTCCCTGCAAAACAATATTTTTTCATAGTTAAGACGAGCATGGTTTTTCTCTCTATATTCAATTATCTTTTTTGCATGAAGAACGGATGTAAAGGAAAATAATAGTAAGTAAATGACATCTGGAGCCGTTATTGAACGTTGGTTCTGAATAACACGCCTCGAAAATACAAATCAATTTGGTTTTATTTTTTAAGCACCAAAATACCTATCTTATACATGAAATACGGTCTCGTGTACAATAACAAAACTAGGACGATACTATTATGCCTAATACCTAAAGACCTACATAAAATGCAATTTCCCAATTATATTATACTTACACTTTTCCTCTCGCAAAACAAATGAACAGAAATCATTAACGGCTCTTGCAAATAGTTACCTAATGTTCAATATTTTACTAAAATCCTAAAATGTAGAAAGAAAAAGTAACGAAATAAATAATTTAAATAAAAATGTGGAAATCGGCTTTCATTGGCATTAAACTAATACTCATATTATGAGTATTTAAACACTGACCTAACACAACAGCCTAGCAAATAACTTCGTAGATATTTGCTAGACTGTCATAAACAAAATGGCATAACCCTTAGCGCTATCTGACGGTCAGTATTATCACCACGACATTCAACATTGTATTTGGAATCTTACCAAAAAGGTATTTGCAATGAGGTTTCAAATACCAACCCTGAGTGAAGGGTGTACAACTTCTCGTCAGCAGAGGGCAGCACAGTACACATTAACTACAGAAGTTAGGTACAGATAGGTACCTATTGAAGAAAACGTAGTGAGTTGCAGAACATGGTAGCAGGTGCAGTAGGTATACTAAATATCTGTTAGATGGCGCTGAATTTCTACTCTGCTCTTTTTAGCTAATGAATAACCATTATTAACCATCTGCTATCCCTTAGTTGTTTTAAATCTACAGCTGTAAATGTAGAGCTCCTAAAAATATTTCGAGATTATTTTCCACTTTCTGCGCTTACGATGTTAGTGGCTCGTTTTTTGAGTAGAAGTCCAGGATGCATCGCTTCCTAAACTGTTTTATTTATCTGTCATATACTTGTTTTATATTTTGTAATTGATAATCGCGGAGAAAAAGGAGAGAGGCCTTTGCCCAGTAGTGGGAGACAGAAGGCTAAATATGATAAGAAAAGAAGATATTTTATACTCACGCTGTTAAATAAAGTTTCAATTTAAGAGGGAGGATTTGTCGATCTTTCATTGATTGTATATACCTACCTATGTATCCGTAGTACTTACGCACTAGCGTTACATTGACACGGAAAACGGACACGGTTGAACCGCAGTTTCATCAAACTGCAACCGCTAGTGTTTAAGGGCTCTACCACAATTTGAATATCGAAACAAAATACCTACATTGTGCTCTAATTATGTAAATAATTACCTGTAGGGAGAAAATTGACATTCACTCCCATACAGTCGAATTTCAAAGACAAAGTTGTGATCCGAATTACAAATTGGTCCTAAACCACATTTTTATCGATTCTTGGTTATTCATCGCTTTATATTTCTAGATATTTAAGCGTTCTGTACCTTCTTGGAGTTTTGGGACTACCCAAGCCTTCTTAAGTACCTATAAATACTCTAATTTCTTAAAGTACCTAATTACGTTGTCCCTTTAAAATATTCTTATAAAACTTTATTAAGGCTTCAAATACCTATATAACTCTCTTGTACAGCCATATACCTTTAATACACCGCTAAATAAACCTTCTTAAACATAATAACATGATGAACACACACTTAACAACACTGATTCATTTAAATATTTAAATCTAATTTGAATTGCAAGGATGGCATTTGTTATTTAAAACTCTCTTTGAAGCTTTATGTTTACGTATGAGCACGGTTTTACAAGAGAACCGTTTTTGAATTAATTACTTGCAGTTGTTATTATGTTTGCTAATTTTATGTCACTTCAGATTTGAAAGAATTAAAAGGCAGAGTTGTTTTCATTTCGCACATTTCAAGGACGTTTATTTTCTAATCGACTTAAGAATGTCAACTGTTTCTAAGTTTATTACGTGGTATTGTGGTCTATTTCCTATCTATAGTGTACCTACATAAAACAGATAGATAGTATAGATAGTACAGGTACCTACCTATACTATATTAATAATAAATGATGGCAGAATGAAGGTGCTTTCCAACTGCGATCATTCAATTGATCTAAGTCTTTGAGTATAGAATATATAAAGAGGATCCATAAGTACCGTCTGGATATGCGTGCCTGGTCTGGCGCAAAATGGCTACTTTTTGTACGGTACTACTTATCGTTTGACAGGTCATCTACCAAGAAAACTATGATAAACTTGGCGACCTTGGCACGCGCTGTCATAAACTCATTTGTATATGAAAAAAAATGGGGCCACTCCTTATATTCCTTCCTCATTGGATCTAAGTATACTCAAAAATAACGTTCTTACACCACACCACTATTTTTCAGCAGCTGAGGTATCTTGCTGTATTGTTTCACAAATTCAAGCTAATGACAGCAAAAGTGACGCTTGTTATGTCGAATTTCTATTCTCTTTGTTGAGGGAAGGTTGAACTATGTTGAACTCTTCATTTTTGTTATTATTAGTTTTAAAGGTCACTGTTTAAGTAGTTCCAGCTCCCGACTATAGGAGCTAGTGCCGACTCTTGGTCAAACAGTGGTCATACATAAGTATTTGACATCCAGTAGGTAACGTTTTTCAGCATAAGAAGACGAATAGCATATTATTATATTTGGAACAGTTCGCGTGAAGCAGTATTTTTTTGCCGTTCGGTGGTGTGAAGCATGTGATTGTCAGGTCTCTTATCCGAGTGAATAACGACCTCATCAATTGTGGATTTCTTCCTTTTTCATGTCAAATAAAGTCTTCATTTTACGGAGTATGAAGGATTGGAACCAATAATCTAGGTATTTAAAAGTTCAAATCTTCTTATTATATTTGGAACAATAAATAATTTATCATTGAAACATTAAAATCATCTTTAGTATCCGTATATAATATATCAAATGTATTTTTAGCAAAACTTTCTCGAAATACGAATAACGATAGAAATATATTTAATTAATCTGGACTGAAAATTTTAAATACTTATCTAAGTACTTAATCTTTTTGTATTTCCAAATCACGAAGAAAATAAGCTGAATGGTTTCTCGTGTTGTCAGATAAAACGAGCTTTCGATATATCTTCAGTAGGTACATTAATCCCTTAAGTTAATGGGAAAAAGTAAATAGCCTCCGGCGCGATTCACGGTGACTTCCCGTTTTTTGTGTTCTTAAATTGTTTCTGTCCGTCCCTTCGCTGAATTTCGAGTAAGCTTTGAAAGAAATAAAAAAAACAAAACAACAACGTCGACAGTGTTATTTTATAATTTCGCCTAACATTTGCCTGTGATATAAATTTCTAAGCAGAAAAATACTTGTATGTTTCCGTATAATTGAAACAGCGTATTTGAACGACTATTAAACTTGAATAACGTAATGGACTAGTCTAGAGGGCCTTGTTAGAGCGCCCTTAAAAACTTTGAAATGAAATTGAAAAGGCTCTCAATGAGTGGCATAAAATGTAGCAGAATTTATGATAAGCGTTTATGTGAGGGAACGGCACAGTTTATGAGTACGATAACGCTATTACAAGGAAGATTTGGCGCGTTTCCATTCCATTCCAGAGCTCATTCGCAGAGTACAGTTCATAAGTCATTGCATGCTGAAATAACGAGCGAAAGGAAAGATTATCTCATTTAAAATCTCTTGAATTGCGGTGTCGTATTTTGACAGGAGCGTGTTATTATGTAAATCATATAGGGTGACTTTAAATTTGTGAACGATAAAAAAGGATATGCATGTACTCGTGATAACAATCAACTTTTACTATGGGACCAAGGTCAAAATCGTTCAAAAATTTGGAACTCCCCATACAAAATGCATCAGCTGATAGTGTGGGGGAACAATTTTTTTTTGTGATTTCGTACTTGGTCCCATAGTAAAAGTTGTTTGTTAACACGAGTATATGCATATCCTTTTCTATCGTTCACTAATTTAAAGTCACCTTGTATACTCGTAGGTATACTTAGAGGAAGAGTGTTCGTAAAAGTCAATCAATCGAATTGCGAACTTATCGTTTATGTGACATACCAATAATGCTTAGGCAAGTAAAATATATTCTGCTCCTATTTCGATGAAAAATATTGTAGTCCGGTAGTTGTTTGTATCTTTAGTGAAAGCTTTTATGTTTTCATAAACAAGTTTTCTTTTTTTTTTCTTGATCGGAAGTCATTTTTAGTGGCGATATAAAAATAATAAATAAATAAAAATGTTTTCATATTAATATTAAAACTAAGATTTCGATATAGGTTTCTAAGTATGCCCTCGTAGTAATAATATATGTATGAGATACATATAAAGAAAATTCTAGTTCGAATCAGATTTACGATGCGCACAATGAACAATAAAGGAAATGACCCAAATGTGAAAAGATGTTAATTATTTTGCCAGCACATAATCACAACGTATAATGGAAATAGGTTAAGTATCAAGTTTCATCGGAAGGACATAAAGTTCATGGAGACTTTGCGCCTTCCACGCCGTTGAAGACTCAATAGCGTGTAACAAGATATTAAGACGCCATATGTGTAACTTCATGTAAAGAGAATTACGAGTGTCTAGAAGAACAGTTATAACTTTCTTCTCAAACTTATTTGTTAAGTTGTTGGTATATTGTCTAATTAAATAAGGGGTATTGATAGCGTTATTGATGATAACATTGTATAAATAAACTAGAAAGTAAGGCCCAGAACACACGGGGAAACGCAACTGCAACGCAACTGAAACTGCTGTTACTTTTGATAGCAGTTTCAGTTAATTGATGTTTTTAATTAACGCTTGCACCGTGTGTGGTTTTCTAAAGAAGTCTATAACAGAAACTTCGATGCAACTCAAAAGTAACTAGCAGTTGCAGTTGCGTTTCCCCGTGTGTTCTGGATCTAAGTCCAATAATCCAGTTTTCCAGTTTGTTTTCCAGTGTTCTGGTTTGTCTTTTATAATTGAATTGTAAGTATAGTTCTTTGTATACCGGGTATGGTTCCAATCTATGACGAAAATCAAACATCGTTATCGTTAAAATATGAAAAAAGCTATGTTTCCAAATAACGTCCGTTTAGCAGATCGACATAGGTAGGTATGAGATGATCAACATATTTTTCGTGTTTCGACCCATGCTACTTGGGGAAAATTGTTTAGTACCATAGGCAAATTAAGTCCCTTGACTTTTATCTTAGATTTAAACAACATTCTATGTATGTCAGTATAAGTAGTTTTTGGCATACAATTGTGTTTTTGTTGTTGTCGAACTTGTGATGGATCAGAAATTGGTCGAGAATTTGTCTGCAAAAGTGCCAAACGATAACAGTTCATGTGGATTATCCGCAATAAAGTGTTTTGGTGGCAATAAACCCTCAATAAAAAGTCATGTAATTTTGTATTAGATTCTGACATGCTTGATCATTTGTCGTCTTGTGACAATAAATAAATCACTTGTTTTATCGGGAAAATTATAACTCAAAGAAAGGCTTGAACTGGCTTAAAAATCATAATTCAGATGCAATAAAAGCAATATTATACACGGCGGGTGTGAAAAAAATGATGACAGTAGGCGAAATTTACGAGGAATCCGAACGGTTCCAAACTAGAGCTTAGACCCAATGTTATTTCGGTGTCGGTGTCAAAACGACACAGCTCTAAAAATACTCCTGACTGAAGTTTCTCTCTCGATTCTTTCGAAGCCACAGTATAAAATTCGACTTTACTCGAAAATATTAAAGTCGATTATATCTTTTAGATATTTCGCCTACATTCTAACGGATAGCGCAGACTCTATTTCGCTGTTATACGGCCGAGAATGTTATTTAAGATGAAGAAAACATACGTGAAAAAATTACGAACAGGTACAAATTGGTAGCTCTATTGTGACGGTAGAAGGTTCATTTTTGTAATGTCGCGTTACTCGCTCGGGAACATAAGCTTTTCAGGGAAGTGTGGGGGAGCGGGCGGCGCCTACGCAGCTCCGCGTCGCCTTTCCGCCCGCCTCGCGCCAGTCAGCAGCAGTGGCTCGTGTTGGCTAAACCATCCGTAGGGCCATCCTCTTTATCTTTTCGTAGGTGAGTGGTGAAAAAATCAAAAGTGCGTTTAGTGAAGTGTGTTCTGCCCTTAATGGAAGGAATCGCGTCGATCACCAGTGTTTGACAGGATCGTGTGAACCCGGATGCACTTTAAAGTGCACTATAGTGACGCGTTAAGATATAGACTTTCGATGCGCTGCTATGATCGCACTTGAAACCTATTAGTGACGTCATCGTTGCATTTTCATCGATCATATTATTTAGATAACTAGGAAACCACGCCTCTTATTCAACTCTTATTCAATACTCAGTAGGTACTTACCTATTACACAACAACAAGTATACAGAGGTCCTTGTTAAGTAAAACTTTACGAACTTTTACTTAAATAATAAATATTTTAGATGTAAAGTTTAAGAATTAGTTTCAGTAATAAATCTCTATGTTCAAATAAAAAATAATGCGTGTGATCATAGACATACGAGTAGGTGCTAATCACGTTTTTGTCTTTCACAAAATAATAAAAATAAAATTAAGAAAATATGTCCGCTGACCGTCAGTTTCGAAACTTGAGTAACTAGTAACCACACACGCGCCCAAATTAGGATACATACGTGGCTTCCGAGCCAACCTATTTCAGTCGCACGCGCAGCCGCCGTTCCCGCTCGATCTCTGCCGAACACACCCGAAGCTAATTTCGGATTTTCATTACCCCCCACGCGTTGCTACTCGGAAAAGCGGACGTGATCAAATGATTTATCTCAACGAGCACATTTTCTTTTTTTCCAATGCTCTTTCGTCACTGAAAAATAAATTAGAAATAATAATAAGTACAAAAATATAATGGACAAAGTATCGAGTGTCAAAACGCTCGCACCTACGTTGGCAAAGTGCCAAATAGTTTCATATAACACTACTTTTTAATGATCATTCCCAAATACGTGCTAAATATGCTTTTCTTATTTCCTTTCTTTCTAAAAGATTATACGTCAATAGGTAATCATTTGATAATTCACTTTTTTATCACATTTTCCTGATACACAATATACGTACACAATTCCTAATAAGTTAAAAATAATTGGCAATACTTATGTGTTATCAATAAATAATTTAGCATATTTTTCGATTTTTCAGAACACCTAGACCAACACATTCACAATGGCGGATGATGAAGTGAGGTATGAGAAAAAAAACTTATAAAATCGCGAGGAAAACTAATGTCCATCCACAAGTGACCTTGAACTCGATATGTTTTCTATTTAAATTATACTTTTATGTCACATTAATATCATTAGAATTAAAACGTAACGCGGGTTTCTTTATTTAATATTTTATTTTCTTTCAGAATAACTTTTTTCTTTTGATTACTTCCTTAAAATTAAGTATCTTTAATCTTACTGGAAAATTATTAATCTCTTACACGTTATGTTTTAATTTCTTCTGTTCCATTATCAATTTTGCTCGTGGATCTTCGGGTGTCTTCGGAAACGAATTCAACTGACATCGACGCATGGCCGCCACAACTTCAATTGCAACAATAGTATTGATTACTATTATTTCCTCTCGAGACTCAGGTAAAAATTGTTACTAATATATCATTGGAACTTACACATGACAGTTAAACACGTGACGCCATGTTTCAAAAACTTTAAAAGTAATTTACTGTTGCATAAAGGTACTTAAGTTTTTTGTCCCAAAAACAAAAGTGAAAAATTGTAATAACAATGTCGTCGTTATCAGCCCATATATGTCCCCACCGAGGGGCATGAGCCTACTCTCATACAGAGAATGATTAGGCCGTTGATTTTTTGTCAATGTCAGTAAAAATGATAGAGCGGTATTATTCTATAATTTTTTTTTGATCAATAAATGATCATACGTTGGATCCAAAATAATTTACTATGAGACAATGGATCATAGTTCAATATTCTATTATCCAATATCATTGACTTCATAGATCAAAGATCCAAGATATGCATAAAGGATGTAATAAATTTTCTATCTCTACATACATGGCCTCGCGTGTCTGTATTTTACACAATACCTACACACATTTATTTACAATAATGATTTTAGATACAAGAAATTAAAAATTTTTCAAGTATTTTACAGCCAAAGAAAAAAAGAGTGTAAGTTGACGAAGTGAATTTCGTAAACACCTGCACTTGTTGCTCAAAATTTATTAAATGTTTTCCTAAACAAACCTTTATGTGTTTTAGTTGTCTCATTTATGTTATATTGTTGTTAAATGTAACCACATATTGTAATAATTACTGAACACACACTAATACACTTTGCACATACAGCTTTCACGGCAAAATATAATTATTCATCTAATTTTTATGAAGCAAATAATTTTTTAAATATACTAAGGCTGACTTGCGTACCGGAGGGTTAGCTCAATAAACCCGGAGTTAGTTGCTAACACAGGGTTAAATCAAGATAAATCAATACAAATTATTTATTTAACCCTTTGTTAGCGCTAACTCCGGGTTTCGTTGGCTGCGCGAGTGGGCCTTAATAGCTTCCCAATTTTGTCGCATAATATATAAAAATATACATCATTTTTTTATCATAAAGTGAATAATTATATTTGCCACCAGCACACAGCACCACTCACAATATATTAATTGTTCTTAAACTGTAACTGATCAGATTTGATATATTATTTATTTATTAAGTTATTTGTTAATAATTTGTGTCTTAATTAATGATGTACATTGGTTAATATCACCTAAATCTTGTGAAAGATCTTGTGAAACTCTTATAAATGTTTCCTTAAATGTAAATCTTGTGAAAATATTATACATGTTTCCTGTATCTATGTGTCTGTTAACAAAACACTGTAATATTGCAACTATTTCTTTTCGATAATATATTAATCTTTTGGTTTTCTCTTTCAGAAAAAGCGTCTCGATGAGGTAACGTAATGGAGCGGAAGGAAGAAATACATTACACTGAAATTTTCTAACATTTTCAGACACAACATTTTCCAATAATAGCTTTATACACTAGCGAATATATTGAGAATTTGTAAAAGAAAACAACAGATATTTTATCATCTTTAGTTTTCTAAAATACTTATCTTGTACTTATCAATTATAAATAAATGATACATCAAATTCTATTAACATACATATAAAGTATACAATCACATTTTTCCAGTACCTACACATTAACCTTTTACACTATCAGGTTCTTTCTAATTTAATTATGAAAACTACTGAGAAATTCATGACTCTGTCTAGGCGAAGAAGGCCAAACAGGCCGAGATCGACCGCAAGCGCGCTGAGGTGCGCAAGCGCATGGAGGAAGCCTCCAAGGCCAAGAAGGCGAAGAAGGGTTTCATGACTCCTGAGAGGAAGAAGAAGCTCAGGGTGAGTTCACATATATTTTTTTGTATCAAGATTTCTTTCTATGTAGGTAGAATATTGTTTTGTGTTTACAAGTATCTTAATAATATGTAATTTAGAACAGAAATTATATAGAACAATAAATCAAAGTAGGCCCAATATCAATGTCATTTTTTGACACATTTGGTCGCAGTCAGTGGTAGCAGAATACTAATTATGTGTCAAAAATGCCATTGATACTCTGCCGACACACAACTGAGGCTATTTTAAATTAGCAAATATGACTAAGGCGAGCTCTAAACGGTCAATTATATTGCGCAATATTGAACATTGTGCAATATTATTGACCGTTTAGGGTTAATATTGAAGATTGCGCAATGATTGATCGAAAGTTTGAGGGAGTTTAATTTTTATTGATCAATATTTTTCCATTGCATCGTGTAGGGTCAGTATTGCGCAATATTTTTTAGTCTGTGATTAGTCGTCACGAAGTGTACACCCCCAGGCATTTATTCTAATCTGTAGTGCACACACGTGCGTTCAAAATGGCGGAAAAAGTGAATCCAAAAGTAAAGGAAAGAGAGTTTATCAGCGAATATATCCAATTGTACAGAGAATTGCCGTATTTCTGCCTTTTCTTGTACCAATCTTTCGACCAGCGACGTGTTCGTTTCTGTTTCCGTTTCGCCAGAAGCAACAACACTACAGCTGCAGCTAAATCTTGTTCGGACATATTGATCGCACGGTGCACACGGACGGGATCAATACTATTCTCGGATATTGTTTCGTATTATTGTGCAATAAAATTGCTCGTTTGGATTCAGAGCGCCTTTCAATCTTATTGTACAATAAAAAGTATTGTACAAAGTTATTGTAGGTCTAGGGGCCGCCTAAGATAATACTAAAGACGCAATGTTGCCTACCAGTTGTTGCTGCGTAAGAAAGCCGCTGAGGAGTTGAAGAAGGAACAGGAACGCAAAGCGGCTGAGAGGAGGCGCATTATTGAGGAGAGGTGCGGTCGCCCAAAGAACATCGCAGATGCAAACGAAGGTAACCGTCACATTGCCCAGCTCGACACACCAACCTCTTAGCATAAAGTAAAGAAAGAACCCACACTGTCTATCACCCATCTCTATGGTGTTGTTTACTCTCTATCCTGTATGTTGTCATATATGTTACCAACCGGAACAAACCATCGTCAATGTAAATGACTCGTAGATTTAGTCACCCATAACATTATATATGTCACTTTATAGATACAGTAAGGGACGTTTGCAAAGCCTACCACAAGCTCATCGGCGAACTTGAAGATCAAAAGTTCGATCTGGAATACATCGTTAAACGGAAAGATATGGAGGTAGTGAGCCGAGCTTCGTGGAAACGATCTCTTTCCACTCACATACTTACAAATCTTCTTACTTGATATAATATCGCAGTGAATGTTGTCTATCTGTCTGTTTGATTGAAGAGATTGAGCAATTTCTACTGCGCCAGGCCGCGATACCGCTAGCCGGCCGGTTTGCCTTCTCTAACGCGTCTCTTCATTTCTTCTAAGCTCCATGTGAAGTCGTCTTGATATGTGCGAGTACTTACTACCTTCTATTCTTTCTATGACTTCCTTTCTGAGACTCACACCTAACTCATCGGTACCGCGGAGGCGGCAGTCGTCCAACTTAGCCAGTAGAATAGGCAATAGGTGCGGTTGATGCGAGAGTAACTTGAGTTGATGTTATAGCGGCTCTCACGAGCATCATTACCGGTTACCACCAGCGAATCGCCCAGCTGGAGGAAGAGAAGTACGATCACGAGATGGAAGTGGCCCGCAGACAGTACGAGGTCTGACTTGATTTAAACGCAACGCTATTCATTTTAGCTCATGCCGATAATGTGACTAGTTGACAATAATGATTTGTTTTCGCAGCCGATTTATTTTTATAATTGCGGAGCTGAATATAAAATACACCTCCTTAACCGTGTGGATAACAAGACTATTCAAAAACGCTAAATAACAAGGACCCGTTGTAGTCACGCCGGAGCTGCTGAAGTTTTATCTGTAGTTACTCTCATCGCGTTTAAATTAATAACAACGTAGATTGTGGCACCGTAATGACCATTTGATGCCCAACCTAAACGATCATGTAGCTTCGCTTACGCTTTGAATCCTCCGGTCAGAGGTCCCAAGTTAGTTCACACTGAATACAAACACCACATGCAGAAGTCAGGCGAGAGTCAGTCAAGAATAGACAACTTTAAACTCTTAAAATGTGATTCTGTTTTTCTTTAGCGGAACTCCAGACGATTTGTCAAATGTACTGGCACAGAATATACAACCTTGAGGGGGATAAATGGGAGTTAGACCGAGCGATCGCACTTAGGAAAATGGAGGTAAAATGCATACTAGGATTGGGAATGCACATGATAATATTATGATATGAGTTTATACTGATCTAGTTGTTACGGATTGAGATGTTAGTTCTGTTGTTCGGCTCACCGCACACATGCACACGTCCGCCGCGGGCCGCAGCCGCGCCGGCGCAGGCCACACACACCGATGCCCGTGCTCATTCTGCTGGCTCAATAATCTGTCTTTCCTTTTTCTATAGCAATGCTCAAGAGAATAATACAGGAGTATTATGACCGCATGTATGTGTGTGAGGGCCAGAAGTGGGATTTGGAACATGAAGTCAGGAAAAGAGATTATGAGGTATTGACCAATACTTTATAACCATTGTGAATATCACAATCATCGATTCTATAACAAACGTGCGCGTGTGACAATCGTGTTGATTACATTGATAACGCTTTGAAAGTTTTCGGTTGTTTGTTGTGGACCTTGTAAATAACGGTCTTAGGTGCCGGGTCGTTAGTGCTGCGATGTACTTATAGTGACGTAGAGGAAGCGTGTGCGTGGGTAGAGGAGGGAGTGGACGCGCGTCGACTCCCGCTGCGAGAGCCGAGCGGTGCAAAATCGATCTCCGCGGGTCATCCGACATGGAGCTTACACCACTAAAACACTAACGACGTAACCGCCTCTGGCGTAACTATAACAGCAACCACACTGCACTCACACTAAGGCGACGGCCCCGAGGCCGCTGCTGCATGACCGCGTCATCATCATCATCATCATTTTAAATATATCATCTTCATCTCATGTTTCATCATGTTTTAACCTGTGACTTAATTCCATATTCTCCGCTTATATTGGCTAAATACGCTTTGCTTATGCATGCCTGTATCTATTTATTTAATAATGTACTTAACATATATTGCTTCCGAGTCCCGATTAATAAATTCATGAAATAGTATGGCACTTTAATAATATTTTAATATCAAGACCCTGCGCTGCATCTGCCAGTGTGACGCTTCATGTGTGATGGCGAGCTTAGTGGCCTTACTGAATTATCTCTTTTTTAATGATAACAATAAGAGATGCCGTTGATGTGTATTTTGGAACGCTAGACTGGCTCCTCTATTGGCACACGCAAGTGCATATAGTGTAAGTGAAAACTTCTTGTTCCAAATCTCCAACTTTCGTGTATGCGCCGTTAGATGCCACGCGAGATGTTTGCGTGTTCGGTTGCTGAACTGCCCTATAAACCTTGCAATACCAACCTACCCGTATGTTAGAACACTGAATGTATAAATCTAAAGTGCCATGCTCTGGTTGATGTTGCCCCTTCCCGTCGCGCGGAGCACCCACCTGGTGTACATTCTACTCGGGACACGGACGTGTATATGCTATGCTCACTTGCGAGTCCAAACACAACAGAACATAACCCACAAGCAAATCTAGATCGATTTTGCACCGACATACACACGACGTCGTCAATGTATACCCATTTGTATTGAAGTAGTACTATAGACTAGCTCGTCAGTGGGAGACTCACCGCACATTGATACAGCGTTCAATATGTTACAACTTCGTTCACTGGACCAGACGGGATGTTACTATACACGTTCACTTTGAACACTGTTTACATTGAGCCAGCGACGACGAAGTGTAATAATATTGTCGCTTGAGTTGTTGCACATGTAATATACCTTGCACTTGTTGTAAATTCCGTTGTTGAGGGCCCAGGAGCTGCAGGTGGCCAGCTACCGATACCAGGCACGTTGAATATCTGCACGAGATAGTTACCGCCAGTGATAAAGTAGAACAATAGAAATATAGATAGGCAAAGAGCACAGGTGAAAGGTATAAAGGAAATGGGACTGACCTTTATTATATCCAAAACATACTCACAGATACGGAACTTTGCATTTAAAAATAAATGAAAAAGTGTCTTCCTTCAGGAAATTTAAACAAATTTCATAACATAACTGTAGAGACGCCTGTTATATTAAAAAATATAAAATATATTCTCATTTTATGGTTGAATCCTGAAAGGCATTTTCATATAAAGTAGTGCAAAGTTTCGAAACTGCAAATACTCGCAAATAACAGCCTAATCTGCGCTCAGCTTTATCTTTTTCTGTGCTTTCTACTTCACGATCTGAATTTTAAACAATATTTCAAAGTTACAAGTTGTGTGTCTTTCAATGTGCTTTCTTTTTCAGATCTTTTATTTTTATTTTAACTGCTTCTTACTTCCGTCTTCTCGTTTGCATGGAGTTGTGGATTACTTTTTCATGTTTATTCGTACAGAGCACAAGTTTTAAATTGTAGCCATTTTTTTGTAAAAAACTTGTGATTTGTTCTCCAAAAACAACTTTTTGAATATACGTAAGCATCTTCTCTTTTTAATTTATCTAAGAGTATTTCTTTTGTTATTTTCACATTATTTACCTTGTCCTTTGTTGTACTTTTACTTAGTTTAGAGAAAATGTGCTCACTTACAGAATAGTGTAGTGTGTTTCAATCAATTCATTGTTTCCTTCCTTTTCTTATTTTTTAATTAATTATCTATCATCTTCCTGTATTTCTTATTTCAATAGTTGAGCTTACTTTTTGATTCCTATAAAATTGATTCCCGACAATTTTTATAAAATATTTTATTTTATTAGATCTCCGACCTGAACTCTCAAGTCAACGACCTCAGAGGCAAATTGTAAGTAGTATTTTTTATTATTTACAGGTTTAAATCTTTAGACATAAGTACTTAAGCGTTATTACAAAACGAGATTAAAATATTAGTTCTAGAACTAATTAGGTAAATGTAGGTAAATGTTAGTTCTAGACACGGAAATTGAGAGGACAGGAATGGCTGCACAATCATTTTATTTAATTATTTATTGGAAAACCAACAGCTTTAATATATATAATAGAAAAATATAAATTAACAAACGAGCCAATTACAGATTACAGGTTTTCATTTTGCAAAGAAGATCAGTGTTAACACTGGTTCTAGAACTACATTTAAACCTCGTTTTGTAATAACGGGAATTCTAAAGTATGCTAGAGCTAAGAATAAAGGGGAGTGAAATATTTGGAGTGAGCAGACCTTGATCCTTTCAGCTTGGCACGATTGGCAGCAATCCAATCGTGCCATACGCTTACTACGTGACGCTTCATAGTGGGCCGCAGCTGAGATTTATAGCGCGTGGTATCAAATTTGTCGCACTATGTGACTGGCATTCGCAAGCTTATTTATGTAACTACCTCCTGCAGTGTATTTGAAACTTTATTCAATTTCCATTGAATCGCATTTTATTTCATCTTACAGTTTTCTTCAGGAATATTTGAAGTTTGGTAAAAAAATGTTCTAACCAGCGCCTGTGTTCGCAAAATAACGTTATGATAAAAATGTTGAGTCATTTCCAATTTAACTTGATACATGAACTCTATATAAAAAGTACTACACAGCGAAGAAAGAGCAGGTCTTGTTATTTAGCGAGAGTACAAGACTGTGCCGGTGAATACAATTACGTGCATAATGTTATTATGCTGAGGACAAGGATGCTCTGTATCCTTCACTTCCTGCTTACAATTTTTAAAAAAGAAAATAAAACAGAAGACAAGCGATAAACTCCTTTGAGCCGGATTAATAAACAAATATTTTGTCCTTAAAAAATAGCTTCAAAAGATTCTTTATATTCAAAAAAAGAATCTGTAACAAAAAATTAAAGTTGGAAAACTTGACGTAATTATACACGTTCTAAATGGCCCAAAATGAAGCGTCACGAATAGTCACGATTGATGAATGTAGATTTGTGGATGAATCGAAAGAAATGAGTTTGGATCGTAGTTAGTGAAGGGAAGTGGTATCTGATCTGCCTACCCCGATGGGAAAGCGCGAGAGATATGTATGTAGATTTAAGAATACGATCTGTAGGTAGTTTATATTGTTTAAAAACCTATTAAATGTAATAATTATTTTATCCAACAGCGTCAAACCCACACTAAAGAAGGTGTCCAAATACGAAAACAAATTCGCCAAGCTTCAAAAGAAGGCCGCCGAATTCAACTTCCGTAACCAATTGAAGGTTGTCAAAAAGAAGGAATTCACCCTCGAAGAGGAAGACAAAGAGGTAAGAAGTGTTTATGTTTAATACCTAGATTACGGGTAAAACGAATAAAGGGCTATCCACAAATTTGCGAGTCAGGGCTATCCGCGTACAGAGTTGCCCCTTCCAGACCCCTGACACGGAGCTATGTGAACAACTTCCTACAATTTGTACGTAACCGATTTTTGCCGTGTTCACGGAAATGTGCGGTTAGCCCTTAAGCGTACACAAAATCGACTATTTATAAAAGCAAAAAGGAAACATAATATTATTTTCTGAATTCAATTGTCTCGCAAATATTAAATAACTAGGTTATTTTTGTTTGCGTAGGGAGGCAAAATGTCGACATAATGGGTCTAAAAATAACATTACCATTTTCTTTCTAAGTATTTTTATGGATTTGTTCTAAGTATCTCTGCCTATTTTATTTCTTATTAACGTCTTCTTTTTTCTACCTTCTTTTATAATCAAATAATAATTTTCCTTGAACTTTCCTTCCAAAGAAGCTTGAATCTATAAGTAAATAGTTTTTCAATCGAATTATTCATCACTTAAAAGAGACTTCACTTATTTTCTTTGATAGAATCACTTATTTCAAAAGTATAACTGTTCTTACATAGAATCAAGCTTTGAAAAGGGTACCTTTAGAACTTAATAACCTAGAATCAAGAAATAAAATGTACTTAAAATAATTTACCAGATATATAAAGTTGAATATCTGAATGTTCCTACAGGCTAAGAAAGAGGCGAAGGCTGATTGGGCTATTGGGAAGAAGTAACAACTTTAACATTCGAAATGAAATACATAACAATATCCAATAATTTCTCTATTACCACCAATCAACAATGTAACAATAAAGTTGGTCTGTTGTTTATTTAAGTAACTTTAAAAAATAAATTTCATTTTACATTTTTACTTTGAAAATTTTTACTTTAAAGTGAAGTCACTTTAAAGATTAAAAATTTAATTTCCTCAAACGAAAGAGGAACGAGGTGAGCGCGTGTGGAGCGTTAAATACGGCTTAAAATGTAGTTGTGTATTTTAAATGAATTCCTACGTACCCGCTTAAGCTGCCGACAGTAAAAGAATCATTTATTATGACTGTACATTAATGTTAAAGCCTCACTGAGCCTTACAGCTTTATAAAACGCACTCCAATGTCGATGTTAATTCGGAAACGTTTTTTTTTTACCAGTGCTAATAATTTATGTTTGTATTTTATTTCTATCTCTGCCTTTACTAACACTCTCTTTCTCTTGTGAATATTTAGGGCCTGTTCCACCATTTATAGATTAGATTTAACTGACAGATAAGGCTATGTCTATTTCATAAAATATGACGTCTTAGTCAGAGACAGATTTAAAACATCTGTCAGGTTTTTTTCTGTAAATGGTGAAACAAAATATATAAAAAATAACAAAAAAAATATATAAATAAAAAAAATAAATAAAAAAAAAGAATAAGAATTACAAAATATATTTAATAGAGGTAGGTAACATGAGAATGTGACGGATGCGTATCTGTTTAAATCACATTACAAATTAAGCACTACGTAAACGCGCGGCCACTGATTTATAGTGCATAATAAATCTAATCTAATTGTTAGTATCACACTAAAGTGTAGATTCTAAATCTCAATTCTGTTTACGTAACATCTGTATGGAATGTTTCACAGGGTGGTGCCGGTGGCAAGGTAACATAAAACAGATGATAAATACGTTTTTATTTTAGTTACTCGTCACGGCATGCTCGGATTGAGATTGTGAAGGATCGATTTTAAACGACATTAATGTTATATTAGATACGATCATTCCAGCACTGTCTATCATGATGATACAGTATGCTGTCATGATGATCATAATGGTACAAGCAGAGATACCTTTGTTACCTAATGTACCTATATATACCTATACCTATATGTATTTATACCTGCCTTATTTTTGAATTAAATGCACATTATGTAGAGTCTAAACAGTATGTTAATGAAACACACTGCTCTCTCCAGCGAGAGCAGGTGAAACTAAACAAAACTTTAATTATTATCGAACTAAAACTGTTTTATATAGCTAAAACATATTGAAGTTTTAAATGGTTAATATGTTTACTGAGGTAAACATGGGTTTACGAGTATTTAATTTAAGAGAATTAATTCCTTAATACAGCCGCAGGTGTTTCTTTACTCTACATTAATGCCGTTTGTATGAAATGTTCATTCGTACTTCACAATTTTCTTTCCACTCAGCTTGTTGCCATTCTTAGAATGGAGTGTCTCTTCACTTTCACAGCCAAGTACACTCACGGCACAGTATCAATCATGCACTTTCTGTATTTCACAATATTAGATTTAAAGTCGCATCTTGTAGCTTATTTTTTCACATTCGCCAAGGAGGCGATAATTTTATACACAAGTGTATATAGAGTGTATATATTTAAGGTTGTCAGCTTCAGTGTTTAGGCACTTTGTACGGTTTTGTGTCATCGCTTCCAAAGTTTGAGTCGCTTCAGGTTGAGAACGTTGATACTACACGTACAATACGCATATTACATTGCATAAGCGAGCTAGTTCGAATACCTCTTGCTTTTTGCCTTTTACGGTATACTACTATGTATATACATAAAATTCTCTTAACTTAAACAATATACTTTATGTTCTATTAACTCGAAATCAACATCAAAGCTTTTGTGATGTTATAACTCGTCTCCTATTTTTATATTTATGTAGACTGTAAACGGTAAAAAGTTAGAGGTAGATACCGCACAAATATATGAAACTTTGTGGGTCAGAAATCCAGTGGCTGTTGTCATGGTAACAGCTGACAAGATAGAACGCTCGCAACCTACCATTAGTGGTGCACATTAGTTCCGACTGCACTCAGGGAGACGAATGGTACAAGTTAGTCCATCAGTTGCAACGCTACTACTATTGGAAAACTCTATTCGCAAAGATTTATAATCTACTCGAATTTGAAATAAAAAGCTTCCAGTTTTAATTAATTTCAATAATATGCATAATAAGGGACCTACTTACTTTATTGCCAAACGAAGTCAAATTAAGTAAAAAATTTAAAATGTAACATCAAATAACAGATTTACATTATTTACGCATCAAATAACATCATATTTGACGAGTAATTTTCATTGCAGCAATAAGAAAAGTTGCAATATTCCATGACGTTGGATTTTCAATACCTTTTGGTATTTTTTAGAGATATATTGTAGAAACAGCAGTATTAAAGCAAAGTGTAGGCGATGTTTGAAAACTATTTGAAATGAGATTACGAGGACCAATAGTAGTGTGCCCGCTGTTGTATTTTCAGGAACATTAATCGCCACTAATCGTGAAACTGGAATGATTAGTCCATTCGTCTCCTCGATTTATGTATCTTTGCACTGTTGGTTACTGTTCAATAAAACGCATTATAGCTATCGGAAATGTGCAAATTGACTGTGTATTTTTCAAATATATTATTTATTGGTTTATCTAAATTATTTACCTAGAAATATTTGTTTAGTAAAACTATTTTTATTTCCTTATACTTTATCATAAATTTTGATGTGACCAAATAGACAGGTTAAAAAGAACCACACAGTATAAATACACAGTCAATAAAAGTTATTCTATCTATGAAGATTTTTTTACTCATCTCGGTGTAAATGTTTACAGAAAAAGCCAGACTGGTCGAAGGGCAAACCAGGAGATCAGAAGGTAAAAGAGGAAGAAGTTGAGGCATGAACAAACCCTTGTCTTAAACTGTGACCGTATCCACCAGCTGACTGTTACCCTAACATTGTGATAAACTATCTGGGACCTACCACCTCTCCCCACTATGATAACCTTCCAATATTCATAACATTATATATTCAAAGACCAACCACCAAACGTCAGCCAAAAACTTTTATATAATTTATTTATTTATTTTAAATTATGGTTTTTGTAAGATAAAAGTAAACTATGTTTAATAAAAATTAATTTTCTGTATTTTAAGTGTTGTTGTGATCTCATTTGTTTTCCGACCCAATGTCACCCTTCGTAGAGTGCGTTTTTAAGAATACTTCCTCTGACGCCATGTTGGCAGCATTGAAAATTTGTACTGAAACATTACTCTCATTGTGTTTCGCAGTGCAAATTTTCAATGCTGCCAAGATAACGGCATAGGAAGTATTCTATGAAACGCACTATACATCCTTCCTTTTATTATATTATTGTAGTTAGAATCACCTTAAACATTTCAGTATCAAAAATATTTCCAACAATAAGATTATCATGTTTGTTTCTCTTGCCTGCATTCCATTTATGAATACCACTCCGTATTGAGTAGAAAATAGACCCTTTCCATCCTATCTGATTGATTTGATGTGTTTGTAGTAGGTCATGTTATAAAATAGGTTTTCCATCTATTTATTGTGGGTTTGCCACATACTATACGAAGAGGAAAAAGAGTCTAAGGGCTTGTTTCATCACCTATAGATAAAATTTAATAGACAGATAAACCTACCTATGTCCATTTCATACCACAAGATGTTTTATGCTATCTACACACCAAAGCCGCCTGCATGTCGCCGGGCTACGACGGCGGCTTTCCGTCATACAAATGGCAGCTGTCAAAAAAGCCGGCGGTTTTGGTGTGTAGACCATGTAGATACCATTAGAAAGTGACAGATATAAATTATCTATCAGATTTTTATCTGTAGATGTTGAAACAGAGATTATAATCAAAGCTCAAATTATTAGTAAGTTTGTACTTACGTGACGTTGTTTTACAATATTCATAGACAAAAGTAGAGCTGGACCATTATGTCATAGAGATTTTACGATTTTACTAAGTAAAATCTCGAAAATATAAGTTAAGTAACTAAATATAACTTGGCATAAAGCTGGGTCACAGGGTGAAATAAAGATAAATTTTATAGAATACATGTTTTAAGGCTCACTTCGGTATAACCCATAGGCAAGTAAGTATTTTCATGATAAACACTATACAATTTATGAAAACACTTAAAAAGAGGCGAAATGGCTGAGAATCGAAATAAAACAATCATTTTTCTACGAATATTAAATCTAATTTACTTGTAGTCTATCTACCTATTTCAAATTAATTAGATGCTTGATGAATATCTGCAACATTTATTTATTAATTGAATAGAAAAAGTGAAATTGAACTCAGTCCCGCAACAATAAATCTCCGTACCTACTGATTAAAACGACATAATTCAAATTAAAAACAAAACAAAATTAAAAAAATAGTACATAACTAACTAAATTCTTAGAAACGAGTTACACGTATACCTAGACGTAATGATTTAAATTGGCTCCTACTCCGTTAGGCCGATCATAAAGATAAGGTCTCAAGGTAATACTAACGGTTTATTTCATTGAATACCCTATGTGAGTGAAAAGTTCACGATGACCCTTAGACACAACCAGCTCAGCTGTCAACCTTTGGAACCTCTGGTAAGTTTGTACAAGTTCGGACCCTAAACTTGCTTCAAAGCTACTGCGAGCCTAACTTACGGAATAATTTGGTTTCTAAAGCCTACATAATAAAAGACATATTTTTGTTTAATTCGATCTCCTTAGTGCCTATCTTTAACGTCATAATTTAACAAAATATTCAAAAGTCTTAACAAGATTTAAACAAAATTAAAACAAAGATAAAAACTTTGGAAATCCTAAAAGCTACGAATGACAAATACTTATTCGTAGTTTAAAAGGCTAAAATGTTTTTAAAAAAACAATATTGTTTATACCTATTTTAAAAATGTAAAGTTGGTAGGCACTAAAATTAAATACTTATTTATATGAAATCCCGCCGAGTCAATTCTGTCATTTCAATAAACCTTGTAACCGCAACCAATAAATTAAGTGTCCATAGTAATTATACATGCTTTAAAATAATCGAATTGCTACTGATTTCATCAGTCTATTTGCATTCACGAGAGCTTTACAAGCTTTTAACATTTCACTACACGTTAACGTAACTAAAAAGCACATGTTTTAATTGTAACGCTGTAAATACACCTCAAGCTACATGTTTTAATTGCTATTATGCTGTATACACCTTAGCTACATGACCGCTATATTTCACATTTAAAAATGCTTTCTGTCATTCTATTTGCTACGTTATGGCCAAGACAACTCTTATAGAACTATTTAGTTATCTGTGCTATTACGCTGTAAATACATCTCAGCTATATTATCACGGCTATATCTCACATTTGATATGCTTTCTATCATTATATTTGCCAGAATCAATTTTATAGAATTTGCTCAAAAGCTGCATTACCGATGCGATATACAGGGTGTAACAGAAAGGGGATATCAAACCGAAACACAGCTATATTTCTCATGAAACTAAACAACTTTAACCAAGGGTCGTAACTCGAACTAAAAAATCGCCTCCCCATACAAAATGTACGACCGATCAGCTGATCGAGTAAATATGGGCGATCAAAAATTGTTTTCGAGTTACGACCCATGTAGGTACCTTTGGGAAAGTTGTTCAGTTTCATGAGGACTATCGCTGTGTTTCGGCTTGATATCCCCTTTCTGTTACATCCTGTATAATAATTAAATAATATCTGTAAATTATGGGCATGTAAATGAAGTATCCTATTAAACGCGGACCTAATATTTCTCACCATATTTTATGTTATGACGCTTTAATGCTTCAGTTAGCGCTTGTTTATGATTTTGTAAAGATTGTTTTACTAATTATCGTTTGTTTATTATAGGAGGGCGGAGAAGTCCCTACAGCAGAAGGTTAGTTCCTTTTTCAATTTATAAGCATGCCTTTTATAGTAAATAGAGTTTCTTGCTGGTTTCTTTTCTGAGGAATCTGCCTTCCGAAGCCAGCGTAGCTTCTTTCCTTTATTATTTTTTAATATTTTAATTTTATTTTTGACGAATTCTAGAGTAATTTTGAGTTATCATGAATAAAGACCTTTTGAATTTAGAAGTACAACAGCTTAAATATTAGTTAAGTAGAGTTAAGTCAAAAGCCGAATCGAACCCGATTCAAAAGTGCCCATGACACTGGCGTCATACCCAAGCTGAATGGCGAGGAAAATGCGAAAAAAAATTGAAGTTTTATAATAGCAGTTTTTAGATGATAACATTTAAAAGTACATAAGAATATGTATAGAATCTTCTAAAATTTAATTTGTGTCAATATAAGGAGCACCACCGGCTGAAGGAGCACCCCCCGCTGAAGGAGCGCCCCCGGCTGAGGGAGCGCCCCCAGCAGAAGGTGCGCCCCCGACTGAAGGAGCGCCCCCAGCCGAAGGAGCGCCCGCGGCTCCCCCCGCAGAAGGTGCCGCTCCCCCCGCAGAAGGCGCCCCGCCTGCACCGGCTGAAGGCGAGCATTCTTTTTTTAAACACATCTAACCGTTTTCAACCACTTTACTTTTCTAGTTAAATACTAGTTTTCGAGTTACATTACATATCACGTAAAATAAAATAAGTATTTGTAACTTTAGTCAGTTAACAAAAATAAGTATCATGTAGGTAAAGGGCTTGTAAGAACAATAGAAAAATTATAATTACCTATTAAATAATTTGTTTTTAGTTCAAAACTTCAGTCTTAAAGGCGATTTTTTTTTATAAAATAATTCCACAGATTTAATACATATTGTGCTGTTTTAAACCAGTTTACTTAATAATATCGAATGGATTTTAGGAGCCCCAGCAGACGCGGCGCCAGCAGCGCCACCGGCAGAAGGTAAGCATGCTTTACACGAGTAGAATTTAAAATGTAGGTAGGTAATATAACATTATGTGAAAACAAGGTGAAAACATACTCGAATTAATAGATATGAAAGAGGTAATATACAAGAAAGGTGTTTTAAGTTATAGAAGTAATTCAATTTAATTCTAAATTAGGTACATTTTGTGCATAAGTACGTAGAGTAGATTGCATTAATCGGATTTTGACTATAAATGCTAAAATTCGATCTTTTATCGAATTTAAGTAGCTGTCGCGAATTGGATATCGAATAATAAATAAATTTTACAAAAATATTAAAATCTCTTTGCATATACCTAGGTAGTGAATTCGTAATTTTACAAACACAAGGCACATACATGTAGAAAAACTCCTTTTTAAACGCCACTTATAGAAAAAGAGAAAATAAAAATCTTTCTAAAACTATCAAATGGCATTTAAAAATATTTTTTACTTCAAAAAAGGGCAGTAAAGTAAGGAAAATCTTTTAATACGGAAGGAGTAAAGAAATGCAAACTTCTTGGTGAGGAAACTTTTTGGAGATAGGTACTTAGTCTTCACAAAAGAAAGAAGATGAAAAGTTTTTACTATAAATACGTTATATTATGCGTGATATGCAATACTAATATTTAAGGTTTTCGTTTTTGATTTTAGTTCCTAAAAATACTCTGTAGGCCATATGTAGAATTCGAAATGTGGAAATAATTTAGGTGTTACTTTGTTAACTTTCTACATTCTCGAATAAACGATGAATTTTTAGTTAAAGATTATTGAGTTTATTTATAAAAGTTAGTGCCTATTTAAAGTCAACATTCAAGAAAATAATATATGATTATATTTGCAGCTGCCCCAGCGCCAGAAGCCGCACCAGCTGAAGGTAAATAATGTTTCACTATCCTATTAATAGAGAAGCAAAAAAGTTTGGAAGATTTCCAAATTAGTGGTAAAGACTTGGCGAAGGCCCGTACAATAACAATTATATTCGTTTTTGGCTTAAGCTACGAAGGAACTATACTTAGCAATAAAAATAATAAAGTAATAGGTATATTAGTTGGTAGGGATAATAATAGGTAGGTTTTGCACTGAATTAACTTAGGCCTATGATTTATGCTTGATATCATATCAAAAGAGATATAATTTAATTTCATTAGCTGAGACATAATTCTGAAAGATTTTATAAAATAGTTGTAGCAGCGAATTTTTGACTGATCAATGAACGTGCTAGCGTAAGTAATCAGAATTAGGGTTCTTTGTCATACTATACCGTCACAACTCGAGGTAGTTTTATGTAACTTATGAATTGTTTTTTGCAGCTCCAGCACCAGCACCTCCAGCAGAGGTTGCAGCACCACCGCCAGTTGAAGGTATGTTTTTTTTTTAATCTACACATCCTACAAATATCATAAATGTCAATGTTTGTGCCGATGGATAAATGGATGGATTGATGTTTGTTACTCTTTCATTCAAATACTACTGAATAGATTTTGTTGCGTATACTATATCAGAATTACCATAGGCCAGGTATATTAGTTTGAGATATCATGTTTTTTTCCAATATATGACGATGAATGCGTAGAGTGCTTTTCACGAAAGAAGTCCCCCGGATATTTTTGGAACTAAATTTGACAGGTCTATTTTCCCTATTTTCTGACCTTTTCCCTGATAGTAGGTAGAAAACCCCTTACTTATCATAATAAAAATACACTTTTTACATAACAGAAATATAGCTAAGTAGACAATTTTATCAAAATATATACCAACCTACTCATGGAATGACCAGAACCGTCGAAATATGCAGGAAATAATATTATTTAATATTATTTAAATGAAATAAACATAATATAGGTAGATATTGTACTCATAAATGGCAACATTATCAATTTTGACATGAAATACAGCGCCGCGGCTAGGGGACTTCTTTCGTGAAAAGGACTCTACGAAGTCACGGGCAGCCTCTAGTAGGTACATATTTTTCTTTTTAATAGCATCATAGCCTGTTATATCCCATTGCCGCAAAGGCTTCCGGGCATCTTTCCACCTTATTCTATCTCCAACTTCAGGTCAACCAAGTATTTTAAATTACGAATACCTAATTATTAATATTAAGTGCCCGTTTCTCCACCTACAGATTAAATTAAACTGCCAGATAAACCTATGTCTCTTTCATAAAACATGACGTTGGTTTTAGACAGAGACAGGTATAAAATATCTGTCAGATAAATTGTATCTGTAGACGGCGATACGGGCACTAACCCCTAAGACCCAGAACACACGGTGAAACGCAACTGCAACGCAACTGAAACTGCTAGATACTTTTGAGTTGCATCGAAGTTTCTGCTATAGACTTCCTTAGAAAACTAAACACGACGCAACTAGTTTGAAACGTTTCGTTTCAGTTGCGTTGCAGTTGCGTTTCACCGTGTGTTTTGGCGCTTAGTATACCTAATGTATTTATCATATTTTTTTCTTTGTTTCAGCATCCGCGTAAAATAAAATACACCAGCCATGTGATGTTTAACATTCGAATGAACAATGTTCATTTACTTGTCGTGACTTAAATAATACTTAGTACTAAGTATTTTTGTATCTACTCGCACGTGGAATCATTTGTAAATTTTGTACCATTAAAGAATGTTTCATAAATTATTAATAAATAAGTAATTTGTTTCATTTTGACACCTACCTACTAACCCACTTCGATAAGAAAGACATACATATATTCTTTAAATTAAAACCTGTATTTTCGAAATTTCTGTCGTCATAAGAGATACCTAATCTATTTGAAACTGAACAACTTAATTAAATAAAAGAAAGAAGACGCGGTCACAGATAACTAAATAGTTAGGTTGAGTTTTGACATTTGTTATGTATGACATTGCTCTGACATTAGGGGCAGGCGGAAGACAACACAATTTTAAACATGGTATTCCGAATAGTTTTTTAAAACTTATATATATTTTTCAGAGGTACTATTTAGGTACATTTTTTTGATACCTGTTCCAAGAAGCAGTTCAAATGCATTTAGTAAATATGGTTACTACACCCGCCAACGTGACGTCAAAACCGCGGGTGTAAAACACCATGTGCTTTTTCCTTAAATCCTTGGGGTACAGTTTATCTAATGCAAGGTACAATTTAGTAGGTACTATTTATGTACTATTTTTTATGATAAGTTACTTTAATTAAATTTAATTCGGAGACAAAAAAAATTACACCCGCCATTCTGGTGGACACAAAATCAGGAGTCAACGTTATCAAGCGTATTTTTAAAGGTACCTACTGTCTTTTGTTAAGAAAAAGTAATTGGTACTTATAGAAATGACAAAAGAAACACACATTGTATAGTTACTTGCCCGCCTCATTCAATATCATACAATAGTATTTACTTATAAATATTGAGTAGCTTGTATGATTTAAAGGTTACAAAATATAATAAGTTCATAAAGAATAACATTTCATTCACATTATCGCATTGCCATTACAACTTGTTTGTCATAATTATGAAAAAAACTCCTAAACACTTCCTTCAAAATTGCAGTAATGTTATTAACTACACGAGAGAAGTGGACTGTTTGATAATAGAATATGATGACAATGATAGAACCCAACACACTTCGTCAAAAAGATAAAAAAGATTGAATGTAAATATGTATAAAAAGATCGAAAGAGGTCACAACAAGTCAACAATAGCAACTGTTTCAGCTATTAGCATAGAGTCAGGCCAAAGGAATATCATTTAATAGAAAACGATATGAAACAAAATGCCAACATATTCTAAATCTATCGACTCTCTTATTAAGAATCAAATTAAGCCAGGCCTAATAGGGGAAAGAGTCCTTAGTAGTTGACCCTCATATCTCAGTCGTTATTGAAACCCAAGCAGTTAGAATAACTGGTGCCCCATTTCCCAAGGTCAATCTTTATGTTTTTGGGCTGACATTACGTAGGTACCTATATTGAAACAAAGCATTTTTATTTGGAACAAAACAATTGCTCGGTTTCGGATACGCCTAATGCCATTGGATGCGGATTGTAGAACTGATAATTACGTAAATAGGCGGTATAAAATAATACCTACATACTTCAAGATTCTTACAACAATGTTTATGAATATGATAAAATATAGGATGATAAATTAAAAATTAACGCATTAATCAAGGACAAATCGTGTTTAGCTAATAAGAGGTAGGTAAATCTAGAAAAATAACAGCAAATAATATTAAAAGGTGTCAATAAAATAAATTAGGTGTGGTATTAGAAATTATGACTTGGCGGCTAATATGTATTAACAATGGTATACCAAACATTGCCAATACAATGTTCAGTTTAAGCGTTGTTGTGTTACAAATGTTACAATTAAGCAACTATTGGCTTCCATAATAAAAATACACTGTTTTTAATGGCTGTATTACTTTTAAAATACGTAAATAGTTAAAATAACTATGGCGCTTCTTTATTAAGTAGTGCTCTTTTTGTTAGTATGAATACGTCATTTACCTAAGCACCTACATTTGTGCCTATATAGGTACCTACAAGTACATAATGTTTATTTTGAGGCCTTATAAAATACCTACACTGTTTGGTAAATAATCCGAGGTTTAGTAATACCTACACTTTTACCTCCCGAAGAGTATGTACCTACCTACTTATTCCTTCGACATTCAACATGCAATCATCAACTAGTTCCTGAATTAAGTAGAATTGACTGGGAGTTCTATTATAGTTCAGTTAAGTCAACACACCAACTAAATACAAAAATTAGAAGAAACGAATTAGGATTGCTTGAATATTTTCTACATTACTCTCTAAGAACATTTCATCCTACTTTTGTTTAATAACTTTAATTTAACTGCCTTTGGTAATATATAGGAAATAAATAAAAAAACATCATGTAGGTATATGAATAAGATGTAAATAACATAAATATTTTGTAACACAGACTTGTTCTTTTAAAATCTCAAAACAACTTATCACAGAATAATTTTATTCAGAATTGTCATAGAGATGTGAGGCTTTTTGCTTAAATCGAGACACAAGTGGATATATTTTGAAGTAAGAGAGTTTAAACACGATAAAATTACTAAACCTACAAAATCTCGATGTCTGTACAAATATATATTGCAAATACGAAAATTGTAGATATGGACAATATTAAACTCTTGATGGAAACAGCGCTGTAGGCATTATGCATTTCAATGCATAACTTATGTCGTCTCTGAAACTCTCTCCTTGCTTAATCACTAAAATGTAATTCCTATTTAAATGCATAGCACTACGTTATTTTTACAGAACAACTTCTAAGTTTCCTTTTGAAGGAAAACAGTGCATTCGTTTGACAACTAAGTACATACTCTCGTGTTACGTCTCGGAAAAATGGTTCACGTAACGAATCAAATAAAACAACATGAAAGTGGAGCGTTCGTGCTGGATGGAGTGAGTCCCGAGGACGTGGCGTTGTCTATGATCGAGGGTGGACAGAGGGAGCCCTTCTACATATTCAACATGGACGAGGCTTACCGCCGCATCCAGCACTTCAAAGAAGTTATGCCGAGGGTAAACATATTTTACGGTGAGATCAACATAAATACTATTTATGTATTTCATAAATAAGAATGAATAAAATCCTTTAATAAACAATTGTAACGTTAAAATAAATATCCACAGCAATGAAATCTAACGATTGGGAATTTTTACTGAAATTAGTGGTGTCACAACAGGCGGGATTCGATTGCGCGTCTCTAGGGGAAATCTGCAAAATACTGGACTTAGGCGTATCACCCCTGTATGTATTTATCTGCTATTATTTACTCTATATGTTACGTATATTTTGGAACAAATGAAAGTGTTTATAATATTATCATCCAATATATGCTAGGTGTACCTATATTTAGACCAAAAACTAGTTAAGATGTTACGCATAATAAAACTTGAGGGTAAAAAGAGCGTAAAAATTCAACAGCGCTGAACGTTTTCACACTTGTTATGAAACACAAATGTCCAAATCAAACGTCAAGCTAAATTCACATTTTCAGGAGCATTATATTCGCTATACCTGCAAAATCATCAGAACAAATGATATTCGCAAGAAACGCTGGGATAAAACATACGACTTTTGATTCTTCAGAAGACCTGCACGCGCTCAAAAAATACTGGCCTGATGCACAGTTAGTATTACTTACCTCTATCTATTACTCATAATTATATGAAACTAAAGCTAGATAAAATTCAGTCGTCTAAAAAAAGTAAAGTTACTCTCATTTTTGGTAACCTTCGTCATCCGATACCTGCCAATCGTCCCTAGTGACAGTTACACAAATACGCAGCTGTTCAAGGCACATGAGAAGCTATGGAAAACTAAAGGTTTTATCCATCTAACTATAAGTTAGGTCAGACACTTCCAGGATCTCGATCTATATTATATTCATCATCATCCAATTTAAGAGCGATGATCTTGTTGGTAGTCTATGCTATTCCGATCTATACGGAACTATTATGCAGCGATATTTTTTATATCTTACTTAATGGGGATGATGACTAAATTCAAAAATTCAAAAAAATAATTAGCCCGTCTTTTAGGCTATTAAAAATATTTGAAATATATTTTTTACCTGGTCAAATACATAAATAAATACAAATATGCAGAGCATCAAAGTTACGGAGTGGGGGGTATGACGTCACTACTCGGTTAAAAATGTTAAAATCGTACTGGGGCGTGACGTCACGAGCAACTTTAACCCAGTGTGTCTTTGTCATTTTTAGTTTAAGAGAAAAAAGAAAAAATACGTGTCGAATATTTTAAAATAATCTATGTGATGGACAAAAAAAAATTTAGTCATCATGCCCATTGATGATGTTGATGACTAATTTACAGACACAGCAATCTGTATTTATCATTCAATACTTATTTTACATTTTATAGGTTGCTGATAAGAATTCGTGTAGATGGCGAAAGTGTTTACAAACTTGGAATTAAATTTGGATGCGATTTTAATGAAGACGCAATTAATCTTTTGGATGAAGCGGCGTCGCTTGGATTATCTGTATGTTTCTTTTAATCAAAAAATATTGCGATAAAACTGATATCTCTAATATTTCAGGTGCCCAAGTCTGCTAAATTACACTATTTTCAGTTGTGAGTCGGCAGGGTGTCTATGTCATTTTTGACCCATTTGGCCGCAATCAGTGTAAGCCATTGTTTAGCAGTATACAAAATGAGTCAAAAAATTCCATTGAACCCTCTGCTGACACACAACTGAGGCTTTTTTAAATTACCAGACTTGGGCCCCTGGTCGTTTGTCTTTTGTTCTTTTAAAAATTACAACTGACTTTGCAGGTGATTGGTGTAGCATTCCACGTAGGAAGCGGCTGTTCTTCAGATGAAAGCTATGTGTTAGGTATACAAAGAGCGAGGGCTCTATTCGACCATGAAAAAGCTGCAGGTCGAAATATGAAGATCGTGGATATTGGTGGGGGATTCCTTAGTGCACGAACTGACAGTATTGACGCGGTAAATATCAGAGACACAAAAAATATGACATATTTTGACTAAAGCCAGCACATAGATGGGTTATACTACTATTTAAGTTTTATTTAACAAATACAGAACTACTTTGTATTAAAATACCATCTTTTTTTTGGAGTCGGAATGTCTCCAAAAATTTTATAAAGTAATCTAGTATTAATTGATAAAATATATTTACCTTCAGGTGGCGAAGCTTATCAATAAGGCATTGGATGACTATTTTCCAGATTCAAACATTCAGATAATTGCAGAACCCGGTCGTTATGTAAACGATTCCTCTGCTACCCTTTACAACAGTATTAGTAGTACTCGTCATGTAAGTTAACAAAAAATTGTTAGTTACAACTACGATTAACCAATAGCCAAGCTACTTGAGCCCCCGCCAGTATAGTCTCCTTTGAATTGGCCGAATGCCACGAAAATAAGGGTTTTCATTGCTTTGGGTGCGAGATGACGAATAACTGGAAAATTATAAGATAAAGAATTTAAAAATAAAATGGAACATTTTTTGCTCGATTTCTTTTGTTTCATATTACAACTGCTAGAAGAACAAACTTTGCTGTGCTAAAAAGAAATATTCATCTTGAAATAGGGATTTTCCATAAAAAAATATGTTATGTCGGTGTATCCATGTATACATTTATTTTTTGTATGCATTTTTTAGATTTTTAAGAATAATAAGCGGTTGAATTTATTATACCTTAACGATGGTGTACATGGAACAATGCGATACACTGAATCTTGGCACACAGTTGAAGTTCTCAAGGTAACGTTAAATTGCGATTGCAACCTGTAGTTTTTTTAAAACTCATTAATTCAATGTCATAAAAACAATTGCTGATCGCCTAATTACCTAATTAATCACCAATCACCTAATGTAAATAGGTAGATACATGATCTTATTTTTTTATCAAGATTAAAAATAGTCAATAATTTATTAACTTTTTCATGAAATACTTTGATATCTGCGACTTATATTACTCAATCTAGAATCACTGGTATTAATAATAAGGTCCTTAAATGAATGTTTTAGAGAGATAACATGAAAGCAGACACAGAATTGGAAGAAACAATTCTGTGGGGACCAACAGGAGATTCTGTAGATCGGGTGATGGCTAACCATACAGTTCTATTGCCTCGGTGCACCATAGAAGACTGGCTTGTGTTCAGAACCCAAGGAGCTTATACATTTGGGTTCCAAGGGACATTCTCTAGTCTGGAGAAAGTTAAAATGCGACCAGTTGTATCCAAGGACTTGTGGTAAGAGATACTTTGTCAGTTAGTAACTATTTAGTAATCTGTGCTTTGACGGCGACTTAGGGTGCCTTCACATTAGCGCGACAGCCGCGCGGCAACGGCATGATAAGTAGCAGTCACGTGGCTGTCGAGCTGCTGTTTCCATACAAGAAAAAAGGACTGCCGCGCTGCTGCCGCACTTCTTGCGACGTAATGTGAAGGCGTCCTTAGGATTTTTTAGTTCTGTCAGGTACCTACTAGATAATTTAACAATCGTTACATATCAAATTATATTTTCCGTCAAATTATGAAATGAAAACCATTCTTGTTCGTTCAAGTAGGTAGGTATTATTTACACCGTTTTTCAAGTGAAACCTTCTTAGCTTTAGATAAATAATTACCTAAGTAAATTATATTATTTTCCTTAACTTTTCCATAAGCGTTATTAAAAATTTTAAATTTCGTTTCAGGAAAAAGATAAAAGAAAACGAAGTATTTACATCATCGGATTTCATACTAAATCCTGATATTTCTCAGCCATTGTCGAACTTGAAACAAGTCGTGCTGCACAATAGTACTAAAGATTTAAATACTTGCACATTAATATCTTAAACAAATAAATTATTTTAAGATAAAGTTTCTTTTTCATCATTCCGACTTCATTCTTCCGATTCAGACCCAAACCCAATCCTGTGATCCAACAAACTTCAGCCCCTATTGTATGTAGATAGGTTAGAAATATATTCTAGATATAGGTCGCGCCACGTAAGAAGAATTTTGAAAACATTTGAAAGTGATGTATTCGCGCATGGGTACACTTTACTTACGCACGATAATACTAGGGCTATTTATCGTTTCATTCTTGAAAGAGAGTCTTTCGCACGCGGTTACGTATGGCCACTTCTGGCAGCAACGCCGCCGCGTCCTCATCTGGTTTTCACGGCACCCATGAAGACTTAATGGAAGAACAATATATGTTTTTTTTAAATTTTAGATTTTTTTTTTACATTTTTACACATTTTACACTAAATCCAATATCTATTGATTTGTAGTTGTGTATTTTTTCTTTATTTATATTCCATCCTACTAATACTACTTATAATATTTTTCTTTCCTTTGTGCGTAAAACCATGACTGTAATTAAACACTTTTGTGCGCGATGGTATTTTAGAACAAATGTTAAACGTCAGACTCAAAAATCGTCTAATTATGCGCAGCTGTCAACTAGGGTTCTTAAACTAGGTTACGTGGCGCGATCTATAGATAAATAAAAAGCTATTCTAGACTACTGCGTTAAAACAGTTATTTACGTGTTGTAATAAATAGGTTTCAAACTGATTAAAAACAGGAAGAAAATTACAATCACTCTACATAATATTTAAGTATTTTTGTAAGCTAATCAACCTATTAAAGTAGAAATACTGAAATAGAATGTGAAATTATATAAAATTCAAAACAAAACAACAGAGGTAGGTAATTCCATTCGCTTAAAATATACCTTATTAAATCGATACCTAGATACTCGTACCTCTATCTCGATCTATTGTAGGTACCTACCTATAATAAAAGTTAGAAAACCGATTTGTCTGTACAATCAAAATGTTTTTCGAGAAGTTAAAAAGGTGATGAAAGAAAAAGACATTGAAATATTCTGATTAGGATATTGTTTCTCTCTGTCTCGGGTTACTGTTCGTTTTTCTCAAATACTTAGGTACATAGTTACCGCACCGGAAAATCTTATTCAAATAAGATCCTAAGAGGTCTAAGAGGTCAGTTATATATATAGACATAGACGTGAATTCTGAAAAGCCACTAAACTCCTGAAACTATACTCTAAGCGGGTTAAAAGTTCTATAGTATTGCTTTGAGTTCGATGCCTACAAATGAAAATGCAGATAATATCGCGATCGCGGGCAACGACTAGTACCTACTAAATGTAATTATTTCGATACTCGAAACAAAATATGAAAGGTATTATTATAATATAGTCATGTAATGGAAAGAAGTATCATTATACTTTCAGTTTCGTTACCCAGTAGACTCATATATATGTAAAAATGCCTGTCCAGAGTCCGAAAAAATGGTTTCAATCAATTAATTTTTTGAACATATCTCTGTGGGTTAAATTCGGTTTAGGATATTACCACAGATTGGATTTTATTAAGTGTAGAAAGTTCGCCTTCTTGCTTAAAGTATTCTGCATTGCTTACCCAATCACCATCATTTACAAATTGTTGACCAGTCCCTTTATTGATTGGTCTCATCAAATAGTTTGGTCCTGGTCGTGTCTAGAAATCTTGTCATGTTTGTTGACCTCAGCAATTACGGAAGATCGTTATTTATTTAATTTCTTGACTATAATCCAGTCAATTGACGCTTCTATGAGATTCAGTGACATACAATACGAGTGTCTTGTAACTTTTTCTGCTGTCCTAATAATAATTGTACTTCGAGTTGGATCATTCTTCGTGACTGTTCACAATAATCCAGATCTAATGTATTTTCGACAAGTATATTTCGCGTTATTTATTGTATTGTCTAGTAATTTGAGTAAAATACCTAGCATGCTGATATATGAGACGTTCTGGAGACGATTGAGGATGTTACGGCTGTGGGTTGAAGAGCGACTCGAGGGCAACCTCTCAGACGAGGAAAAGCTCGGAGTTTTGAAAAAAGAATTGCACACTTACAAGAATCTCTTGGACAGCTTGGATGGGATACATAAAATTGTAAAGTTTCTTGTGAGTTTTACAATTATTTAATACTAAGTGCCCGTTTCACAACTAACGGATAAAATTTAACTGACAGATAAGCCTATGTCTATTTCATAAGACATTACGTTTTAGACAGTGACAATTATAAAATATCTGTCATATACATTTTATCTGTAAATGATAATAAAACGGGCCCTTAGTGCCCCCTAGGTAACTGATTTTAACTATGGCGGCGGTGGCGGTGCCGGCGCGGCACGGCGAGCTGGCGGACCATTTTACAGAAAAACACTCCCTTGTTCTTCGCAGACTATTTCAATGCTCAAACCCTTTGCCTTATAATTCAAAGTAACAAACTAAATCTTTAATTATTCCTGAAAACAGTTTTTTGTTTCTAAAGATTCATTCCAGTTCTCTTGTTCTAAATCTACTGACCTTTAAGTATTGTGTATTGTTCTTCTACCTACCTAGAGGAATATTGTATAACTACACGTTGTCTTCTTTACAGATACTGGTTGGATATCCTACACAATGTTTAAGATACTTGATAACTAACCGGTATTTAATCATTAATGCGATAAATCAAGTAAGTTTTTAAAAGTTGCATAACATAGGTATTTACCAATTTAAAAAAATGATATATTCTAGTATCACTTTGTATAACAAAACTAGAGTCTGCCCGCGACTTGGTACGCATTTTATCGTCATATTTTGGAAATGCCTATGCGTTATTTTGATATATAAGCTACAATATTGCTAATTTCATCAAAGCCTATTTAGTAGTTTTTGCGTGAAAGAGTAACAAACATCCACCCATCGGCACAAACATTAACATAGGAATAGGATGACATTTTACACCAGATGAACTAATTTTGCACTAAAGTCACTTTCTAAAGGAACAAAAGCCGACCATTGAGAATAGAAGAATCTTTTATGAATACGTAACTTTGCAGCAAGTGCTCGTTCGAACGAGCGTTTCTTCAAAAATACGTTCAAGTATAGGTAACAAATGCAGTGTGAACAGATACCAGGGGAATGCTAGAGATACTATTTTAATTACTTAAAGTCGCTAACTAGTTAATTTTTCAGGTTGCTGGTAATACATTTTTTATAACGCACACCATCGAAGTAGTGTGCACGTTTCTACCACCGGTCTTACCTTTGATTCTTTTGGAGCTCGTTTTTGAAGATTACGAAAAGATGAAACAAACTTTAAATGAACTTATGTTGAATTCAGAAGGTTGGTCATTATCATCATCAGCCGTTTTAACGTCCCCACTACAGGGGCACGAGTCTACTCTCATAAGATAGTGATAGGATCGTGACTTCATAATATAAATAGCTGCAAATAACTACCATAGAACCTTTGAGTATAGAATATATAATGAGGAGCCATACCGTCTGGATCTGCTTGCCTGGTCTGGCGCAAAATGGCTACTTTTTATACGGTACCTACCTACTACTTATCGTTTGACAGGTCGTCTACTAAGAAAACTATGAGAAAACTTGGCGTAACCTTGGCACGCTGTCATAAACTCATTTGTATATGGAAAAAAATGGGGACACTTCTTATATTCATTCCTCATTGCATAGAACTAATAAAATGTTGTTCAATGGTTCGCACATTTGGTTACAGATGACGAAGAGTTACAAGAAATGCTGTCTATAGTAGTGGATTACTTAGAAACACGACCGCCCAAGTACTCGATGCTACGTATAGTTCAACTGGATCTTGGTCTCTTAACGGCCATCTTAGCCAATTACAACAATTACGTCATTGCACTGCTGAACTTCAATTTATTCGGAGAAAGACTTGAGTTAGGCTAATATAGAAGTTACAGTTGTTGTGTCAGCTTATGGACATCTGCTGGACAATAGCCTCCCCCAAGGATCTCCACAACGACCGGTCTTGCGTTGCCCACATCCAACGGCTTCCCGGGACTTTCACAAAGTCGTCGGTCCACCTTGTTGGAGGCCTTGCCACACTGCGTCGTCGTCCGGTGCGTGGTCGGCACTCGAGAACCTTTCTGCCCCATCGTCCATTGGTTCTGCGAGCTACAGTAGGTACCAGTACTTGAAAACTATAATTTAATCTGCCTAGACATAAGTTACCTTTGCTTGTCGTATTGATTTTGTGTGCGTGAATAATTTCGTAAGGAACTAGATACTTAATATTTTGACTATAAAATAAGTGTCAAGAATGTAAGATATTTATTTTAAAATTCATTTTGACCACGTGTGTTAAGAATAAAAGAATTTTACTAAAAAATGCATTTATTATTTCGACGGTGGAAATCTCAACTGGCGTAAGGGACAAATACCTAAAGTCACTTTTTTACATAAATGGATAAAGCTTTTTGTTCTCTATCGGACAGTATTTTTAACTTTTTGATACTCCTTTTAGTTTTGATTTTACAAGCGTTTAATTTTTTAAACATTTTCGCAATAAATGGCGTAACTGACATATTTTTATAAAAACTTTTTTTAATTTGACGTAACGGAAAATTAATTTATTTTGCCATATATTAAATATAGTCGTAATGTATATTTTATTAGAAAATAAAAAAAAACCGGCCAAGTGCGAGTCGGACTCGTGCGCGAAGGGTTCCGTACCAACCACTAGGCTTATAATAGCCTAATAATATTGTCTACCAGTAGCCATTATTAATATCGAACAAAAAAGGCAAAAAAACACGTTTTTTTGTACGGGAGCCCCCCTTAATTGTAATTATTATTATATTTTTAGTATTTGTTGTTATGGCGGCAATGGTAATACATCTTTTGAGAGAATTTCAACGCTCTAGCTATAACGGTTCATGAGATACAGCTTTTTTAACAAATAATGTTTAAGACTTGAAATTGTATACATAATAGGTAGGTCTTTTTACCTGGTCGTAAGGTACAAGATGTCCCTTACGACCTAAAAATTAGGGTGTAAAGAACATACATATCCAAATTCATGGTCGTAAAGGACATAAAGTCTGTAACTAAGCTAGTTATAAAAATACTGATTATTGTAAAAGACGCGCCTCAAAATTTTAACAAAAATGGTCTTTACAACATTTTGATACGTTTAAAACAGCAAGAGTTACAAGGGTTTAAGCAATGATTTTTTATAGGTATAGATATGTTACCTTTATAGTGATTGGCGTTTTAATTCTGTGCCGAACAATGATTACAATGACATTAATGACAGCACTTCAAATGATACTCCAAATGTCTTCAGACTAACTGAGACTAGCTACAAGTTGTCTTAAATAGGTCTATTTACAGTCTTCAAAATGTATGCGCATATATGCGCATATAACATATCTATATACCTTTAAAAAATCATTGGGTTTAAGTGTCAAAATTTTGTTTTGCTCTTCCTGAAAAGTCGTGTTTTGTCCCTTACGCTAGTTGAGATTTCCACCGTCTATTTATTTTTTTCAAAAGAACACTCCATTTTGGAATCATAATTGTAGAAAAAAAAGTTAAACAACCAATGTAGGCGTCAAGACATAGTGATCTCTTTGGACAGGCGGCGTCGTCGGTATAGATGTTGGTAAAGGCTTAGAAATGTCTGGATTCAATACGAAATCAGAATTGCTGAACACCGTGTTATCCTTAATTTTATTCCTAGAACAAAAGCAACATTCATTGGAAAACATCTACTTAAACGTTTTTGTGCATCAGAAAAGTTTTGCTATCATATTTTAATAGAGCATCAATAATAGTCACGCGGTACCAGCATATCTTTATGGTGTGACGTGGACTGGCTCTGAATAGTTTATTTTGTCTATTTTCGTGACCACAGAGTTGTTATCGTCACTATTGTATTATATTGTGATAAAAAATACGAAATACTTCTGTAACAAAACTTTTTCAAACCGTATTTCATTTTTGATGATAAATCAGAAACAATATAAGTAGGTCGAAAAAAAAAAAGAATTTACAGCCTTCCGAAAAATAGAATAGTATGTTAATCAGATAACCAACTCGTTAAATAAGCCAGTAGATGGGACGCAAAGGCCATTGATTCAATAGTACAACTAGCCAAGTCGTTAAATGTGAAATTAAACCAAATGGCTGAAGTTGCGTGTTTCCAGTGCATCAACTAGCGTCCTAGCCATTTCATTAAATGACACCATTCAATCAATGGCCTAGGTGTCCAATTGACTGGCTAATTTAATTGGCTGATACATTAAATTAGCTTACCACAGGTCGCTTGAAATAACAGCTCTCATTTTGGGTACGCTTATGCTAGAGAACGTTCCGTGATACGAATACGAATATGCCCCTTGTATTTTAAATACTAGCCAATCAGATGTTGAGCAGCGAGGCAGTCGTACGATACGATCACCCATGATCTGATCTATTGAACCACAAGTTGGTCCCCAGAGCGTTACTTCAGCGTCTTCAGACAATTTGTCACCGTTTACTTGTGAACTCTTTCGCCGCGGATTCTAAAAAAAATGATTAACTTGGTTGTTTGTTTACTAAGCTATTGATTGGGTAACCGAGTGTGCAAGCCAGACGATCATTATTTTACAAGTGTGTACCGCGGTGTGAACTTAATTGGAAGATGCAATGAAACACAGCTCCCCGGCACCCTCACTCAGTCGCTAGCAGCTTGTAAAATCTTGGCTGAAGAGTGTTCCAATAAGTTGAATTCAAGACCAAATAGGTAATACAGATGGATGGTATACTGATCAAGTTATAGGACGAGGAATAATTCACAGTACAATGTTCAATCCGAATGAAGGACTAGATTTTCAAAAGAAATAATTTAAAAATAGACCTTCAAAACTTCTACAGTGTGATGAGATTCCATGTATCTCAAAGTTCCGTGTAGACCATCATTCAGGTAGATCATGTCCTTTTCTTGATTGTTTTTGTTTTTCTGGAAAAGAAAACGATCTATCACTTGACTCGATAGTAACCAATTTTGGACTTATAATTTATATCGTAGACTACTTCATAGGGAAAAGGTAGATCACAAATTTGAGATGCCACCCACGTACAAAGAAAAATAATTACGATTGGAATGCGCAGTTTTGCAAAGTTTTTCGGAACGTGTGTGTGATGAAAACGGTGCAGTTTTTACGATCGATGTCAATCGGACGCTCGATAAAACTGTACCTACAGTTTAAACTGCACCATTTTATCGTTAGGAAAAACTAAAAGTGTATGGCGCCTATAAGAGAGAACTTTTTTAACAGGTGACAAACAACGAATCTAAATATACTTACACTACTACGAATACTGTAAATATTGTTGTAAAGTGTTGCAGCAGAATCACACAAATATCTGCCAGGTTCAGCTATAATCTGGACTCCTTCCTCAGGAAAGTATTGCTCCAGAGCATTATTTATAAGTTTTGCCACCTGTGTACCAAAAAATAAAGTCATTTCATAAATTTAAGAGCGTCACTCTTGTCAGTGGAGTCTGCGCCACTTCTCTATTCTCTGCCACACGTTTGAGCACCAGATACGAGACAACTTCTATTTCCTAAATCAAATTTACGTAATATACTTTTTTTTCGATAAAGTGATTTTACCGCGTCAATACTGTCAGTTCGTGCACTAAGGAAGCCCCCACCAATATCCACAATCTTCATATTTCGACCTGCAGCTGTCTCATGGTCGAATAGTGCCCTCGCTTTTTGTATACCTAACACATAGCTGTCATCTGACGAACAGCCGCTTCCTACGTGAAATGCTACACCAACCACCTAAAAAAAAGAAGTGAAATTGACATTATGGCGTACATAAGTTTCTTTATCACTCTTTTTCGACGAATATAACTTTTAACTTACTTTAATTCCAAGTGAAGCTGCCTCTTCTAATAAATCTATGGCTTCTGTCTCAAAATCGCAACCATATTTATCTCCAAGTCGATATAAACTGTCGCCATCAACGCGGTATCTTATCAGCAACCTGCGAAATAATATTCCATGCTAAACATGAATATTTCTGCAAGTTACAGCAGCTTTCATACGTCTGTGGAATTCTTTACTAAAGAGTAGCTTAGAATTCTATTTGGCGTTAATGTGACGGGCTATTGGATGGACTACTAACGGGTCAAATCCTACTGACTTCCCAAAAAAGTGTTTAAAAGTAGAGTACTTAATGAGCTCGTGCTCGTATTAACTTTGTCATTCCATAATCTGTCTCAAAAAGGATAGGCAATTAAGGTGTAATTGATAGGTATCATTTTTAGTTAGGGCCTTCGTTTTTTTTAAATCATTTACAAAGAAATTCTTTAAGTTACGTACTTACCTAAACAAAAGAAAAAAAAAGAAAAAAAAGTAAAATATTGTACCTTGAGTGATACCGAATAAAGCTTTTTCTATTCTATTCTATTCTACCTACGTAATTTAATAAAAACAAAATCTTAGAAAATCCGCTTAGTTTTAGTAGAACAATGTGTTTCTATTAACATACTAATGAAACTTACTGTGCGTCAGGCCAGTATTGTTTAATTTTTTTAAGGTCACAGGATGAATCAAATGTCGTGTGTTTTAACCCAGCATTTCTTGCAAATTCCATTTGATCTGCTGTTTTTGTAGGGATAGCGTATATTATACTCCTGAAAACAAATATATTCTCTTTATTTTTAAAGAATCTTCACTGTACCAAAGAATATTAAATATTTAGTTACTAAAGATTTAGTAAATAAATAGTTACTAACGTAAACTGAATTTGCTTTTTTTTCGATTTAACCCGAAAAAACAGCAACATAATATGTAATATGTGTATGTGTTATGGTTACATAATATGTAGGTATGTATTCATGCCTCATTCAATCAAACTGAAGGTCACTTTCCGACAGCGACAATGTAACAGCTCCAACAGGACGCAAGCCCGTTACGAACTATTCTAGCGATATTGGTAGTAGTTACGTTAGTAACTATTTAGTAATCTGTGGTAGTAATCTATAGTATAATATGTACTCGTATTTATCAACAAGATAACGTTTACAATTTCATCTTTTCTAAAATTACTATACTGCTGCTCTTTGTTATTTTCTCCAAGTCACAAAACTAATTAATTTAGGTACTCACGTTGATGACACACCCAAGTTTAGTATTTTACTGATTTCGCCTACGGTAGCGCAGTCGAACCCCGCATACTGCAACGCTACTAGCTTCATCATGAACTCCCAATCATTTGCTTTCATAGCTGTGAATAAATAAATATAGAAAAGGTACAGGACTCACATAGACCAAATAAAAACGGGAATAGAAGTTGTGTCGTATCAAGTGCTCAAATATACGGCAGAGAATAGAGAAAAGTGGCGCAGACTCCACCAACCAGCGACGCTCTTTTCATGATGATGAAGTTCAGTCGATTGAAAACTAAGTACCTACTTAACAAATTATAGCGTAAAAATAGTTGTTTTTCTACTACCGACTCCATTCAGGCAAAAAAAATAATTATAATAATTCTTCTCATATTTAAGAACTCTGTTACCCACACATTCTCAAGCTTAAGACTTAATTTCCACCTAAGCAAAGAGACGCGAAGATATAATCAGATGCTATTATTTTAGTTTTTCGTCAACTGAGAGACATAGAAATTAAGCAAATTGGTTATTTGGACGAATCTGTGCTTGCATCTGCTTTGGTAGAAACTAATCTAAGTATGATATTAAATAATCAGTGTGTACCTTACAGTTTATTTAAGGATTAAGATAACAGCTTAAAGTAACAGAGGAACTTCTACTCGATTAAAGATTATGTTGTTAACCGAATAAGAGCCACTTGACCACTGCTATCTAATCTCTGAAAACTCGTTTTTTCATTATTAAATAAATATTTTTCATTAAAATGTTATATTTCCAAAAATTAAACTTCAAATACCGAACTCAAGCCACCAACTTTGAACATAATTCCATGATGGAGGAAAGATCACTTTCACCAAAATCAGTCGTCGTTTTTTGTATGAAACTTATAACAAATCAGTCTCTTCATACATACTCTTCAGTCAGGAGTTGAGGTATGATTGAAAAGGTCTCTGCCTTCTCCGATGGAAAAGGGGCGTGACGGACTGATATTTTCAAGTATTTGGTAAAAGATGTACTATTGAACTTACCATAAAATATATTTACCCTCGGCATAACTTCTTTAAAGTGCTGGATACGGCGGTAAGCCTCGTCCATGTCGAATATGTAGAAGGGCTCTCTCTGTCCACCCTCGATCATAGACAACGCCACGTCATCGTGACTCACTCCATCCAGCACGAACGCTCCACTTTCATGCTTGATTCCATTCGCCATTTTAGACATTTTTAAAAATTTAATGCTAAAAAATATGTCCACGAATAAGTACCTACTTAAATAATAATAATAATAATAATAATAAAATTTCATTTATTCAGACAACAGAGATCCAATTTATGTTAGTAGGTATGTATTTCAATTAAACATTTAGTCTAAACTATCCTAGGTTAGTCTTACTCTACTTAAATAACATAACATAAAGATTTTATTGTATTTGTAGATATCAGGGCCATTTATCCGATCAGTGCAATGTGCTAGGTACTATCTTGTGCAAGCCACCGGTCGAACCAACACGCCCATGAAGTGTTCCAATAATGGCTCACTAAGCTTACCACTCCACATTTTTAGTATGCTATTGGTGCTGCCTCGGGTTCGCCGCAGTAGGGAGGCGGTTTTTTTCCTCATCATAGCATAAAAGTCATCTGTTGCAGCATCTGCAAACATGCCCGATGCGCTGCAGAACCGCGGCAGCCCCAGCAGCACCCTAAAGCCATTATTGTACTGCACCCTGAGATCACTCAGCGCCTTGTTGCTATAGTTCACCCAGAGAGCGCTCGTGTAGAACGTTTGGCAGTACGACTTAAATAGGGTTATTTTTGTTTCGACACTGCAACGAGCGAATCTGTGGGCCAACATATTAGTTCTTGCTGCCAGTGTCCTGCGTTCCCGCTCTATGTCTTTATGATCCTTGAAGTCCCCGGAGATGAAATGACCTAGGTATTTAAAAAGTTTCACTCTATTTAGAGGTACATTATTTAGTTTTAAGTTGGGTTCATAGTCACCCCGACGACTCCAAAGATCATGTACTCACTCTTCTTAACGTTATAAGTTAACCCGTGACCTCTTGCGTAGTTTTCACACAGTCCTAGTAATGCTCTTATCGAACCAGCCGTGGGACCAAGCAGCACCATATCGTCCGCGTAACTGAGGTTATTAACACAAACTCCATCCACCCAGCACCCGACACGTTGGCTGCTCAGCGCCACTATCAGCTCATTTATATACAGGTTGAACAGCTTGGGCGAGGTGATGCCACCCTGTCTAACACCGCACTCCAGCTTGTACGATTCAGACAACGCTGTCCCCCACCTGACGCTGTTCTCCTGGTTGGCATACCAGTACTGCAGTATGTTTAAGATCCCAGCACTTATCCCAGTCTTCTTTAGCTTCTCCCATAGAATGTCATATGACACCAAGTCAAACGCCTTTGACAGGTCTAGGAAGCACGCGTACACTGGGGTCTTACGGCTTTTATAATATTGAACGGTCTGCTTTAAACTTAAGATGGCACTCTCAGTTGACAGTTTGGGTCTGAAGCCAAATTGTGCATCGTGTATGTCCAGATGTTGGTCAAGAATCTTATCAAGCAAACCGTCCAATATTTTTAAAAAACCGGCCGGCATATTTTGTTTTCTTTTTGACTTAAAAAAAATGTATTATTTTATAAATATAAATTGATTGTTATTTAAATTATTTAGTAATCCGCACTTACAGGGTACAACGCGTGCAGCCGTAGCAATCCCTCACAAAATACTAGCGAGATAATAAACTAATTACCTAACTTAAATGATCCACCTATTTATATTCAAAGAATAATTAGAGCAGAACTGTCTTAACTGAGCTTTACCTAATAAAAAGTAGAGCATTTTAACTAATTATAGGTACCATACTAAGCAGGTGGTAATGAACAGGTCACGTTGAGAATCATTGGAGAGTCAGGTACCTATTAGATAATTTAACAATCGATACATGTCAAATTATATTTTCCGTCAAATTATGTAAAGAAAACAATTCTTGTGCGTTCAAGTAAGTAGGTAGGTATTTTTTACACCGTTTTTCAAGTGAAACCTTCTTAGCTTTAGATAAATAATTACTTAAGTAAATTATATTATTTTCCTTAACTTTTCCATAAGCGTTATTAAAAAATTTAAATTCCGTTTCAGGAAAAAGATAAAAGAAAACGAAGTAATTACAACATCGGATTTCTTACTAAATCCTGATATTTCACAGCCATTGTCGAACTTGAAACAAGTCGTGCTGCACAATAGTACCAAAGATTTAAATACTTGTACTTTAATATCTTAAACAAATAAATATTTTAAGATAAAGTTTCTTTTCCATCATTCCGACTTTATTCTTCCGATTCAGACCCAAACCCAATCCTGTGATCCAACAAACTTCAGCCCCTATTGTATGTAGATAGGTTAGAAATATATTCTAGATATAGGTCACGCCACGTAAGAAGAACTTTGAAAACATTTGAAAGTGATGTATTCGCGCATGGGTACACTTTACTTACGCACGATAATACTAGGGCTATTTATCGTTTCATTCTTGAAAGAGAGTCTTTCGCACGCGGTTACGTATGGCCACTTCTGGCAGCAACGCCGCCGCGTCCTCATCTGGTTTTCACGGCACCCATGAAGACTTAATGGAAGAACAATATGTTTTTTTTTAATTTTAGATTTTTTTTTACATTTTTACACATTTTACACTAAATTAAATATCTATTGATTTGTAGTTGTATATTTTTTCTTTATTTATATTCCATCCTACAAATACTACTTATAATATTTTTCTTTCCTTTGTGCGTAAAACCATGACTGTAATTAAACACTTTTGTGCGCGATGGTATTTTAGAACAAATGTTAAACGTCAGACTCAAAAATCGTCTAATTATGCGCAGCTGTCAACTAGGGTTCTTAAACTAGGTTACGTGGCGCGATCTATAGATAAATAAAAAGCTATTCTAGACTACTGCGTTAAAACAGTTATTTACGTGTTGTAATAAATAGGTTTCAAACTGATTAAAATCAGGAAGAAAATTACAATCACTCTACATAATATTTAAGTATTTTTGTAAGCTAATCAACCTATCAAAGTAGAAATACTGAAATAGAATGTGAAATTATATAAAATTCAAAACAAAACAACAGAGGTAGGTAATTCCAGTCGCTTAAAATATACGTTATTAAATCGATACCTAGGTACTCGTACCTCTATCTCAATCTATTGTAGGTACCTACATATAATAAAAGTTAGAAAACCGATTTGTCTGTACAATCTAAATGTTTTTCGAGAAGTGAAAAAGGTGATGAAAGAAAAAGACATTGAAATATTCTGATTAGGATATGTTTTCTCTCTGTCTCAAGCGTTTCTGTGCGTTTTTCTCAAAAACTTAGGTACATAGTTACCGCACCGGAAAATCTTATTCAAATAAGATCCTAAACATGATTATAGTTTAAATAAGATGTTTTCTGGCAAAGCCTAGTCAGTAATACATATAGACATAGACGTGAAATAATTCTGAAAAGCCACTAAACTCCTGAAACTATACTTTAAGCGGGTTAAAAGTTCTATAGTATTGCTTTGAGTTCGATACCTAACAAATGAAAATGCAGATAATATCGCGGGCAACGACTAGTACCTACTAAATGTAATTATTTCGATACTCGAAACAAAATATGAAAGGTATTATTATAATATAGTCCTGTAATGGAAAGAAGTATCATTATACTTTCAGTTTCGTTACCCAGTAGACTCACATATATGTAAAAATGCCTGTCCAGAGTCCGAAAAAATGGTTTCAATCAATTAATTTTTTGAACATATCTCTGTGGGTTAAATTCGGTTTAGGATATTACCACAGATTGGATTTTATTAAGTGTAGAAAGTTCGCCTTCTTGCTTAAAGTATTCTGCATTGCTTACCCAATCACCATCATTTACAAATTGTTGACCAGTCCCTTTATTGATATCTATTGGTATCTTCAAATAGTTTGGTCCTGTTCGTGTCTAGAAATCTTGTCATGTTTGTTGACCTCAGCAATTACGGAAGATCGTTATTTATTTAATTTCTTGACTATAATCCAGTCAATTGACGCTTCTATGAGATTCAGTGACATACAATACGAGTGTCTTGTAACTTTTTCTGCTGTCCTAATAATAATTGTACTTCGAGTTGGATCATTCTTCGTGACTGTACACAATAATCCAGATCTAATGTATGTTCGACAAGTATATTTCGCGTTATTTATTATATTGTCTAGTAATGTGAGTAAAATACCTAGCATGCTGATATATGAGACGTTCTGGAGACGATTGAGGATGTTACGGCTGTGGGTTGAAGAGCGACTCGAGGGCAACCTCTCAGACGAGGAAAAGCTCGGAGTTTTGAAAAAAGAATTGCACACTTACAAGAATCTCTTGGACAGCTTGGATGGGATACATAAAATTGTAAAGTTTCTTGTGAGTTTTACAATTATTTAATACTTAGTTCCCGTTTCACCACTTACGGATAAAATTTAACTGACAGATAAGCCTATGTCTATTTCATAAGACATTACGTTTTAGACAGTGACAATTATAAAATATCTGTCATATACATTTTATCTGTAAATGATAATAAAACGGGCCCTTAGTGCCCCCTAGGTAACTGATTTAAACTATGGCGGCGGCGGCGGTGCCGGCGCGGCACGGCGAGCTGGCGGACCATTTTACAGGAAAACACTCCCTTGTTCTTCGCAGACTATTTCTATGCTCAAACCCTTTGCTTTATAATTTAAAGTAACAAACTAAATCTTTAATTATTCCTGAAAACAGTTTTTTGTTTCTAAAGATTCATTCCAGTTCTCTTGTTCTAAATCTACTGACCTTTAAGTATTGTGTATTGTTCTTCTTCCTACCTAGAAGAATATTGTATAACTACACGTTGTCTTTTTTACAGACACTGGTTGGATATCCTACACAATGTTTAAGATACTTGATAACTAACCGGTATTTAATCATTAATGCGATAAATCAAGTAAGTTTATAAAAGTTGCATAACATAGGTATTTACCAATTTAAAAAAATGATATATTCTAGTATCACTTTGTATAACAAAACTAGAGTCTGCCCGCGACTTGGTACGCATTTTATCGTCATATTTTGGAAATGCCTATGCGTTATTTTGATATAAAAGCTACAATATTGCTAATTTCATCAAAGTCTATTTAGTAGTTTTTGCGTGAAAGAGTAACAAACATCCACCCAGCGGCACAAACATTAACATAGGAATAGGATGACATTTCACACCAGATGAACTAATTTTGCACTAGTCACTTTCAAAAGGAACAAAAGCCGACCATTGAGAATAGAAGAATCTTTTGTGAGTACGTAACTTTGCAGTAAGTGCTCGTTCGAACGAGCGTTTCTTCAAAAATACGTTCAAGTATAGGTAACAAATGCAGTGTGAACAGATACCAGGGGAATGCTAGAGATACTATTTTAATTACTTAAAGTCGCTAACTAGTTAATTTTTCAGGTTGCTGGTAATACATTTTTTATAACGCACACCATCGAAGTAGTGTGCACGTTTCTACCACCGGTCTTACCTTTGATTATTTTGGAGCTCGTTTTTGAAGATTACGAAAAGATGAAACAAACTTTAAATGAACTTATGTTGAATTCAGAAGGTTGGTCATTATCATCATCAGCCGTTTTAACGTCCCCACTACAGGGGCACGAGTCTACTCTCATAAGATAGTGATAGAATCGTGACTTCATAATATAAATAGCTGCGAATAACTACCATAGAACCTTTGAGTATAGAATATATAATGAGGAGCCATACCGTCTGGATCTGCTTGCCTGGTCTGGCGCAAAATGGCTACTTTTTATACGGTACCTACCTACTACTTATCGTTTGACAGGTCGTCTACTAAGAAAACTATGAGAAAACTTGGCGTAACCTTGGCACGCTGTCATAAACTCATTTGTATATGGAAAAAAATGGGGACACTTCTTATATTCATTCCTCATTGCATAGAACTAATAAAATGTTGTTCAATGGTTCGCACATTTGGTTACAGATGACGAAGAGTTACAAGAAATGCTGTCTATAGTAGTGGATTACTTAGAAACACGACCGCCCAAGTACTCGATGCTACGTATAGTTCAACTGGATCTTGGTCTCTTAACGGCCATCTTAGCCAATTACAACAATTACGTCATTGCACTGCTGAACTTCAATTTATTCGGAGAAAGACTTGAGTTAGGCTAATATAGAAGTTACAGTTGTTGTGTCAGCTTATGGACATCTGCTGGACAATAGCCTCCCCCAAGGATCTCCACAACGACCGGTCTTGCGTTGCCCACATCCAACGGCTTCCCGGGACTTTCACAAAGTCGTCGGTCCACCTTGTTGGAGGCCTTGCCACACTGCGTCGTCGTCCGGTGCGTGGTCGGCACTCGAGAACCTTTCTGCCCCATCGTCCATTGGTTCTGCGAGCTACAGTAGGTACCAGTACTTGAAAACTATAATTTAATCTGCCTAGACATAAGTTACCTTTGCTTGTCGTATTGATTTTGTGTGCGTGAATAATTTCGTAAGGAACTAGATACTTAATATTTTGACTATAAAATAAGTGTCAAGAATGTAAGATATTTATTTTAAAATTCATTTTGACCACGTGTGTTAAGAATAAAAGAATTTTACTAAAAAATGCATTTATTATTTCGACGGTGGAAATCTCAACTGGCGTAAGGGACAAAATACCTAAAGTCACTTTTTTACATAAACGGATAAAGCTTTTTGTTCTCTATCGGACAGTATTTTTAACTTTTTGATACTCCTTTTAGTTTTGATTTTACAAGCGTTTAATTTTTTAAACATTTTCGCAATAAATGGCGTAACTGACATATTTTTATAAAAACTTTTTTTAATTTGACGTAACGGAAAATTAATTTATTTTGCCATATATTAAATATAGTCGTAATGTATATTTTATTAGAAAATAAAAAAAAACCGGCCAAGTGCGAGTCGGACTCGTGCGCGAAGGGTTCCGTACCAACCACTAGGCTTATAATAGCCTAATAATATTGTCTACCAGTAGCCATTATTAATATCGAACAAAAAAGGCAAAAAAACACGTTTTTTTGTACGGGAGCCCCCCTTAATTGTAATTATTATTCTATTTTTAGTATTTGTTGTTATGGCGGCAATGGTAATACATCTTTTGAGAGAATTTCAACGCTCTAGCTATAACGGTTCATGAGATACAGCTTTTTTAACAAATAATGTTTAAGACTTGAAATTGTATACATAATAGGTCTTTTTACCTGGTCGTAAGGTACAAGATGTCCCTTACGACCTAAAAATTAGGGTGTAAAGAACATACATATCCAAATTCATGGTCGTAAAGGACATAAAGTCTGTAACTAAGCTAGTTATAAAAATACTGATTATTGTAAAAGACGCGCCTCAACATTTTAACAAAAATGGTCTTTACAACATTTTGATACGTTTAAAACAGCAAGAGTTACAAGGGTTTAAGCAATGATTTTTTATAGGTATAGATCATATCTATTAGATATGTTACCTTTATAGTGATTGGCGTTTTAATTCTGTGCCGAACAATGATTACAATGACATTAATGACAGCACTTCAAATCATACTCCAAATGTCTCAGACTAACTGAAACTAGCTACAAGTTGTCATAAATAGGTCTATTTACAGTCTTCAAAATGTATGCGCATATAACATATCTATATACCTTTAAAAAATCATTGGGTTTAAGTGTCAAAATTTTGTTTTGCTCTTCCTGAAAAGTCGTGTTTTGTCCCTTACGCTAGTTGAGATTTCCACCGTCAATTTATTTTTTTCAAAAGTACACTCCATTTTGGAATCATAATTGTAGGAAAAAAAGTTAAACAACCAATGTAGGCGTCAAGACATAGTGATCTTTTTGGACAGGCGGCGTCGTCGGTATAGATGTTGGTAAAGGCTTAGAAATGTCTGGATTCAATACGAAATCAGAATTGCTGAACACCGTGTTATCCTTAATTTTATTCCTAGAACAAAAGCAACATTCATTGGAAAACATCTACTTAAACGTTTTTGTGCATCAGAAAAGTTTTGCTATCATATTTTATTAGAGCATCAATAATAGTCACGCGGTACCAGCATATCTTTATGGTGTGACGTGGACTGGCTCTGAATAGTTTATTTTGTCTATTTTCGTGACCACAGAGTTGTTATCGTCACTATTGTATTATATTGTGATAAAAAATACGAAATACTTCTGTAACAAAACTTTTTCAAACCGTATTTCATTTTTGATGATAAATCAGAAACAATATAAGTATGTCGAAAAAAAAAAGAATTTACAGCCTTCCGAAAAATAGAATAGTATGTTAACCAGATAACCAACTCGTTAAATTAGCCAGTAGATGGGACGCAAAGGCCATTGATTCAATAGTACAACTAGCCAAGTCGTTAAATGTGAAATTAAACCAATTGACTGAAGTTGCGTGTTTCCAGTGCAATCAACTAGCGTCCTAGCCATTTCATTAAATGACACCATTCAATCAATGGCCTAGGTGTCCAATTGACTGGCTAATTTAATTGGCTGATACATTAAATTAGCTTACCACAGGTCGCTTGAAATAACAGCTCTCATTTTGGGTACGCTTATGCTAGAGAACGTTCCATGATACGAATACGAATATGCCCCTTGTATTTTGAATACTAGCCAATCAGATGTTGAGCAGCGAGGCAGTCGTACGATACGATCACCCATGATCTGATCTACTGAATCACAAGTTGGTCCCCAGAGCGTTACTTCAGCGTCTTCAGACAATTTGTCACCGTTTACTTGTGAACTCTTTCGCCGCGGATTCTAAAAAAAAATGATTAACTTGGTTGTTTGTTTACTAAGCAGACGATCATTATTTTACAAGTGTGTACCGCGGTGTGAACTTAATTGGAAGATGCAATGAAACACAGCTCCCCGGCACCCTCACTCAGTCGCTAGCAGCTTGTAAAATCTTGGCTGAAGAGTGTTCCAATAAGTTGAATTCAAGATCAAATAGGTACTACAGATGGATGGTATACTGATCAAGTTATAGAACGAGGAATAATTCACAGTACAATGTTCAATCCGAATGAAGGACTAGATTTTCAAAAGAAATAATTTAAAAATAGACCTTCAAAACTTCTACAGTGTGATGAGATTCCATGTATCTCAAAGTTCCGTGTAGACCATCATTCAGGTAGATCATGTCCTTTTCTTGATTGTTTTTGTTTTTCTGGAAATGAAAACGATCTATCACTTGACTCGATAGTAACCAATTTTGGACTTATATCGTAGACCATTTCTTATGGAAAAGGTAGATCACTAATTTAAGGTTCCAACAACGTACAAAGAAAAATAATTACGATTGGAATGCGCAGTTTTGCAAAGTTTTTCGGAACATGTGTGTGATGAAAACGGTGCAGTTTTTACGATCGATGTCAATCGGACGCTCGATAAAACTGTACCTACAGTTTAAACTGCACCATTTTATCGTATGGAAAAACTAAAAGTGTATGGCGCCTATAAGAGAGAACTTTTTTAACAGGTGACAAAGAACGAATCTAAATATACTTACACTACTACGAATACTGTAAATATTGTTGTAAAGTGTTGCAGCAGAATCACACAAATATCTGCCAGGTTCAGCTATAATCTGGACTCCTTCTTCCGGAAAGTATTGCTCCAGAGCATTGTTTATAAGTTTTGCCACCTGTGTACCAAAAAATAAAGTCATTTCATAAATTTACGAGCGTCACTCTTGTCAGTCGAGTCTGCGCCACTTCTCTATTCTCTGCCGCAAGTTTGAGCACCAGATACGACACATCTTCTATTTCCTAAATCAAATTTACGTAATATACTTTTTTTTTCGATAAAGTGATATTACCGCGTCAATACTGTCAGTTCGTGCACTAAGGAAGCCCCCACCAATATCCACAATCTTCATATTTCGACCTGCAGCTTTCTCATGGTCGAATAGTGCCCTCGCTCTTTGTATACCTAACACATAGGTTTCATCTGACGAACAGCCGCTTCCTACGTGAAATGCTACACCAACCACCTAAAAAAAAAGGAAGTGAAATTGACATTATGGCGTACATAAGTTTCTTTATCACTCTTTTTCGACGAATATAACTTTTAACTTACTTTAATTCCAAGTGAAGCTGCCTCTTCTAATAAATCTATGGCTTCTGTCTCAAAATCGCAACCATATTTATCTCCAAGTCGATATAAACTGTCGCCATCAACGCGGTATCTTATCAGCAACCTGCGAAATAATATTCCTTGCTCAACATGATCCTTTCTGCAAGTTACAGCAGCTTTCATACGTCTGTGGAATCCTTTACTAAAGAGTAGCTTAGAATTCTATTTGGCGTTAATGTGACGGGCTATTGGATGGACTACTAACGGGTCAAATCCTACTGACTTCCCAAAAAAGTGTTTAAAAGTAGAGTACTTAATGAGCTCGTGGTTTAATTGCCTTACAAAGTATTTTACATTTATTTACTTTGTCATTCCATAATCTGTCTCAAAAAGGAAATGCAATTAAGGTGTAATTGATAGGTATCATTTTTAGTTATGGCCTTCGTTTTTTTTAAATCATTCACAAATAAATTCTTCAAGTTACGTACATACCTAAACAAAAGAAAAAAAGTAAAATATTGTACCTTGAGTGATACCGAATAAAGCTTTTTCTATTCTATTCTATTATATTCTACCTACGTAATTTAATAAAAACAAAATCTTAAAAAATCCGCTTAGTTTTAGTAGAACAATGTGTTTCTATTAACATACTAATAAAAACTTACTGTGCGTCAGGCCAGTATTGTTTAATTTTTTTAAGCTCACAGGATGAATCAAATGTCGTGTGTTTTAACCCAGCATTTCTTGCAAATTCCATTTGATCTGCTGTTTTTGTAGGGATAGCGTATATTGTACTCCTGAAAATAAATATATTCTCTTTATTTTTAAATAATCTTCACTGTACCAAAGAATATTAAATAGTTAGTTACTAAAGATTTAGTAAATACATAGTTACTAACGTAAACTTAATTTGCTTTTTTTCGGTTTAACCCGAAAAAACAGCAACATAATATGTAATATGTGTCTGTGTTATGGTCACATAATATGTAGGTATGTATTCAGGCTTAATTCAATCAAACTGAAGGTCACTTTCCGACAGCGACAATGTAACAGCTCCAACAGGACGCAAGCCCGTTACGAACTATTCTAGCGATATTGGTAGTAGTTACGTTAGTAACTATTTAGTAATCTGTAGTAGTAATCTATAGTATAATATGTACTCGTATGAATCAACAAGATAACGTTTACAATTTCATCTTTTCTAAAATTACTATACTGCTGCTCTTTGTTATTTTCTCCAAGTCACAAAACTAATTAATTTAGGTACTCACGTTGATGACACACCCAAGTTTAGTATTTTACTGATTTCGCCTACGGTAGCGCAGTCGAACCCCGCATACTGCGACGCTACTAGCTTCATCATGAACTCCCAATCATTTGCTTTCATAGCTGTGAATAAATAAATATAGAATAGGTACAGGACTCACATAGACCAAATAAAAACGGGAATAGAAATTGTGTATCAAGTGCTCAAATGTACGGCAGAGAATAGAGAAAAGTGGCGCAGACTCCACCAACCAGCGACGCTCTTTTTATGATGATGAGGTTCAGTCGATTGAAAACTAAGTACCTACTTAACAAATTATAGCGTAAAAATAGTTTTATTTTCTACTACCGACTCCATTCAGGCGAAAAAATAATTATTATAATAATTCTTCTCATATTTAAGAACTGTGTTAACCACACATTCTCAAGCTTAAAATTAATTTCCACCTAAGCAAAGAGGCGCGAAGATATAATCAAATGCTATTATTTTAGTTTTTCGTCAAATGAGAGACATAGAAATTAAGCAAATTGGTTATTTGGACGAATCTGTGCTTGCATCTGCTTTGGTAGAAACTAATCTAAGTATGATATTAAATAATCAGTGTGTACCTTACAGTTTATTTAAGGATTAAGATAAAGAACAGAGGAACTTCTACTCGATTAAAGATTATGTTGTTAACCGAATAAGAGCCACTTGACCACTGCTATCTAATCTCTGAAAACTCGTTTTTTCAATATTAAATAAATCTTTTTTATTAAAATGTTATATTTCCAAAAATTTAACTTCAAATACCGAACTCAAACCACCAACTTTGAACATAATTCCATGATGGAGGAAAGATCACTTTCACCAAAATCAGTCGTCGTTTTTTGTATGAAACTTATAAAAAATCAGTCTCTTCATACATACTCTTCAGTCAGGGGTTGAGGTATGATTGAAAAGAAGTGGTCTCTGCCTTCTCCGATGGGAAAGGGGCGTGACGGACTGATATTTTCAAATATTTGGTAAAAGATGAACTATTGAACTTACCATAAAATATATTCACCCTCGGCATAACTTCTTTAAAGTGCTGGATACGGCGGTAAGCCTCGTCCATGTCGAATATGTAGAAGGGCTCTCTCTGTCCACCCTCGATCATAGACAACGCCACGTCCTCGGGACTCACTCCATCTAGCACGAACGCTCCACTTTCATGCTTGATTCCATTCGCAATTTTAGACATTTTTAAAAATTAAAGCCTAAAAAATATGTCCATGAATAAGTACCTACTTACAAAAACCGGCCGGCATATTTTGTTTTCTTTTTGACTTAAAAAAAATGTATTGTTTTATAAATATAAATTGATTGTTATTTAAATTATTTAGTAATCCGCACTTACAGGGTACAACGCGTGCAGCCGTAGCAATCCCTCACAAAATACTAGCGAGATAATAAACTAATTACCTAACTTAAATGATCCACCTATTTATATTCAAAGAATAATAGAGCAGAACTGTCTTAACTGAGCTTTACCTAATAAAAAGTAGAGCATTTTAACTAATTATAGGTACTATACTAAGCAGGTGGTAATGAACAGGTCAAGTTGAGAATCATTGGAGAGCCCTATGCTCAGCAGTGGGCAGCTGTAGCGTGATACGATTTACTTTCACTTTATGTGGCAAACAATATCAATATGATAACATTATAACATTTATTCATTTTTGCATCCGCGCCCGTGTCTTTCTATAAAATCTTTCTCCTACAATCGTTATACATTTGTATCTATTTGATTCTTTGAAATTACTTTAATTTGACTTACCATCTACATAGTTGTGTCTTAAACAGATAAATAACGTTTTCTTAGACGTCAAGTGAGTACAATAAAAATGTGTGATCACGAAAAGACACGGTATTCGGACTATTAAGTCGGTATTGTTCATAATTCAATGTTAGTACATACAGGACAAAGTCGCCGCCTCCACGCGCCGCGCCCCACCGCCTTTTATTTAAGTTAGTTTTAAGTTTAAGTTACCTCAAGTTTTACTCGAAAAAATAAGAATTTGAAATAATAAGTACAAAGATTAATTCAATTTTATATAAGGTACCTACTTACTTCAGATAGCAGAAAAGGCCGTTGAACATAATATACCTAATATTGTTATCAAAAATCTGAAGAAGAGCAGACATATGAAGAATCTGAGCACATATTTCTCTTGGTATGTTCTCTATGTATGTTTAAAGAACAGTAAAATTTTAATATGATTTTTAAAACCTAAATTAGCCGACCTTTGTATCATCTAAAGAAATAGTAGTTCTGATACCATCTATATCTACAATCACCTATCTAAAAAATTTTATTTTTTTGTAATTCACTTAAGACCGAACAAGTACACGCAAAAACAAAATACAAGCTGAAAACGTAAAGCACACAACAAATGACTCCGATTTTTATACGGATACTAGCGAGAGAGGATTAACAAGCCGGAAGAATAATGGGATGAGTATTTCAAACGCAAAGTGGGCGAAAATCCCGATAGTCTTAAGTGGGTAAGGTAAGTAGGTACCCCTCATTGATTTACATACCATTTTGGCACGGGTACGTGAGGTCGTTGTTTTTGTAATAGGAAGGTTAGTACAGGTGTAGTAACTCTTTGTTGCAAGATAGAATGACAACGAAAATACGGAGCACAAAAGGACATTTCAAACTTAACAATAGCATTATTATGCTAATAACATACTCGTATACCTAACTATATTATTCTTTATGCTATCTACACACCAAAGCCGCCGGCATGCCGCCGGGCTAGGCCGGCAGCGTTACGTCATACGAATGGCAGCTGTCAATAAAGCCGGCGGCTTTGGTGTGCAGATACCATTAGGTTGTCAATGAATTAGTTTTCTATTTTCAAAATAGAGAGAGGAGAAGAAAAGACCAAGCTATATTTCATAATCAGCACTTTATTAAAGAGCTCTAATGCTCTCGTCGGCTTCTTCCATTCCGTTCTGTCCTCTTTCTTCCTCTTGACTTCTTAATACGACATGCCTCCGGGCTTTTTCCTTCACTTACTCCGTATATGTTCTAAGTGTCATCTTTTACTTTTTATTATTATTGAGATTTAAAGGCATTATTTCCTACCATACTTACTCTCCTTTAGTAAAAATAGCTTCTTCTCTTACTTCTTTCAAATTAGGTTTCAATTCAAATATTTTTACAGAAAACGGAGCCTATCACACTCATAGTAAGTACCTATTATTTGCTTTTAAGAGTTTTTTCCAAGAAAACATGAATAATCCATAAGATGTATAATTTATTATTTTTTTATGATTGTTTACATTGGAATCTCAAAACTAACATATAAAATAGATAAGATCTAATTAATCAGCGTGAATGTTGATAAGTAGTCATCTCTGGGGGAAGGCAGTGATGGCATAGAAGTTGGTAATGGCGTAGATCCAACTAGAAGTCAGAACTGCTAAACACCTTGTTGTCCTTTATTTTATTCCTAGAAAAAGAAAACAGTTTGTATATTTAAAATTCTTCATTCAAATACTTACCACTCAAACAAATAAAAACATATAGGTACCTAAGCAATTTTCATTCGAAACTCGTTTGAATTGAATCATATTTTGTTCAGTTCATAAAATAAGACGCATGGATTGTAAGCGTGACTATAAGATAAAACTTATCTGACAGATATGTTATTCCTATCACTGTCTAAAATGTCATATCTAATGAAATAAAATAGATTTATCTGTCACTTTAATTTTATCTGTAAGCGGTGAAACGGCCCCACCCCACCTACTTACCACAATTCCCTTGAAATAAAAGCTCTCATTATGGGCGCAGGTATAGAGGAAAATGATCCCTGATACAAAAACGAATATGCCCCTTGTATCTTGAAGACAAGCCAATCATTTGGAGTGCATCCTGGCAGATAGACTTTACGGTCGTACATGATCTGCTATGCGATTCCCGAAAAAACATCGACCTGGAAACAGCGCTGAGCCAGCGTCGAGTCAGGTGGAGTCTTAGGTCGGTCCCCATAGGAACACTCCTTCAGTTCCAGACGATTTATCTTTATTTGCTTTTAAACTATCGCGCTGTCTTGTCTGAAATTTGTTAATTTTACAGCTACATTACGTTACGTAGGTTATTTACTCGTGCCATCATATTGTTATTGTTAGAGGTATATTCTTAGTTTACCTATAATACAGGATGTACCATTATCCGAATCCAATGTAGATCTGCATAACTTCAATTATTTCTAAGTACCTAATTACTTTAAAAACTTAATATAGGTGGTGTGCTATCTACATACCAAAGCCGCCGCCGGCGTGCCGCGCCGGGTTTCCGTCAAACGAATGACAGCTGTCAAAAAATCCGGCGGCTTTGGTGTATACATACCAGCAGGTATAAATAGTTTTCTAGTTTGCCACAAATAATTAAACGTGTAATTTGACTTATGATAACAACACTTTTACTTATGGAACCTGCATCGAAAACTCAATAAAAAATTGACACACATACAAAATGAAGGGGATTTATTTTAGATATGATTAAGTTACATAGAAAAATATTTTTGACCATTTCCATGTAAAGATAAATCATCTGTTTTACTATTTGCATTTAATAAGATAAAACTATAAATAAATAAAATGTAAAAATATCACAAACCTTCAAAAGTTCAATCGTGTGATACGGTTTGATGTATCTGAGACTTCCATGTACGCCATCATTTAGATAAAACGTGTCTATTTGTTTGTTATCTTTAGTAATCTGGAACAAATGAGGATCAAATGATAACAAGAACATTTTCTTAAGAAAACGTTTACCTACACAGAGTATCCATATTATGTAGGTAGTAGGTACCTACTCCTTGCGATAAATCAAGGACGTAATCTGCCCATGAAATTGAATAACCCCAAGAAATAAGGATTTTTTGTACTTCTTATTACTTATATAAAATGCCTAGTCAGATGTTCAATATATTTCCTTAGATATTACCTAAGTATAGGTACGTAATAAATAATAATATAGGTACGGTGGTAGCCCAGTTGGTAGAACGCTTGCCTCGAATTCTGAGGGCGTGAGTTCGAATCCTGGCGGGGGCCCGTACCTCTGAGTTTATTTCTCATGTACGGATCAATTTATTCGATTACCACTTGCTTACGGTGAAGGAAAACATCGTGAGGAAACCTGCATACACCAGAGAAGAAATTCGAAGGTGTATGTGAAATCCGCCAACCCGCACTTGGCCAGCGTGGTGGATTACGGCCTAATCACTCTCTGTATGAGAGTAGGCTCGTGCCCCTCGGTGGGGACATATATGAGCTGATAACGATAGGTACGTAATACCTAGTCGGTCAGCATGAAAATATTTCGGAAGTATTTTGTTTTTTGTTAAGTACTACGGATCTATTGTATATGCATTTGAAATCGAAATAGTCACCTTTGTGATATTTTCTTAAACTTGCTTAAAATTGATTAAAACAGGTATTCATCAATACTTACACGGCGGGTACTGTAAATAAAGTATTGCAGCAGAATCACACAAATATCTGCCGGGTTCCGTTAAAATCTGGACTTCTTGCTCAGGAAAATATTGCTCCAAAGCATTATTTATAACTATAGCCACCTGTACAACAGTATAAATGAATCAAATATCAATTACAATTAAGTACATAAACCTTTAGGCGCGCGATTGTTTTATGCGTTGCTCGCGGCGTCCGACGCATGCGACCAGATTACTCCATACAAAATCTATGAAGATACTCGTAAATATATACAGGGTGTAACAGAAAGGGTATATAAAGCCGAAACACAGCGATAGTCCTCATGAAACTGATCAACTTTCCCCAAGGAACATGGGTCGTAACTCGAAAAAAATTTTTGGATCGCCCATACTTACTCGATCAGCTGATCGGGCATTTTGTATGGGGAGGCGAAATTTTTTTTTCGAGATACGACCCATGTTCCTTGGGGAAAGTTGTTCAGTTTCATGAGGACTATCGCTGTGTTTCGGCTTTATATACCCTTTCTGTTACACCCTGTATAATGTTTAAATAGGTAAGTTAATTTATGGAGTTCGCTTGCGTCTGATGCTGCGAGCATAAAACAACCGCGCGCCTTATTATTTTTCATACACACCTGATCAATATTGTCAGTTCGATCACTAAGGAAGCCCCCACCAATATCCACGATCTTCATAGATCGACCTACAGCTTTCTCGTGGTCGAATAGAGCCCTTGCTCTTTGAAGTCCTACCACATAGCTGTCATAAGATGAACAGACACTCCCAACGTGGAATGCTACACCAATCACCTACAAAAATCATTAATCATTGATCTTTAGATGCTCATAACTTTTAAGATACTCATCATTTTGTTTAAGAGTCCGACTCTTGTCGGTGGAGCAACCGCCATTTAGGCCTATCCTCTGCCAGTGCTCTGACCTCTCAATATTAAAAATTAAATTAAAAATTTAAAAAACCCCCGACTATAAAAAGTAACAAATAAGTAATATTTAACTTTCATACAAACTTCATTACGTCGGGGGACCGCATTTTATTTTTGTTACGAATATATTAAATTATACTTATATCGATTCATTTAAAACATTTCAAAGGCATTTTTAAATTTTGTTATCACATTATGATTATTATTTATGATATTTATATTCGCGCAACCACCAAACCACTTAACGGTCTCCCCCGACAAAATGAAGTTTGTATGAAAGTTAAATATTACTTATTTGTTACTTTTTATAGTCGGGGGTTTTTTAAATTTTTATTTAATTTTTATTTCGAAGTTTTTAAACTTTTATCATATGCTCCTCCTGTTGTCAGCATTGCATTATATTAAGAATTAAACACTGATCAAAACGAATCCAAACACGACATATCTGCTGTTAAATTTTTCAAGAATAAATCGAATGCTGGAAATTCAGGCTCCATCAACAGCTCCTCATCTGTTGCCACCATTGCATTATATTAAGAATTAAACGCTGATCAAAACGACTCCAAGCACGATATATCTGCTGTTAAATTTTTCAAGAATAGATGGAGTGCTGGAAATTCTGACTCCATCATCAGCTCCTCATCTGTTGCCACCATTGCTTTATAGTAAGAATAAAACACTGATTAAAACGACTCCAAACACGACATATCTGCTGTTACATTTTTCAAGAATGGATGGAGTGCTGGAAATTCTGACTCCATCATCAGCTCCTCATCTGTTGCCGCCATTGCATTATAGTAAGAATTAAACACTGATTAAAACGACTCCAAACATGACATATCTGCTGTTATATTGGATCTACAATCCTACCACAGCTGACAAAAGAGCTGATGACCTTGAAATGGCTCCCAGAAATACCAGCTTTAAATTAAAAAAAACCGCATCCAAATCCGTCCACGCGTTTAGGAGCTACAGTGCCACAGACAGACACACACACAGACACACACACAGACAGACATCGACGTCAAACTTATAACACCCCTCTTTTGGCGTCGGGGGTTAAAAACAAAACAATCGGACCAAGATTAAAGTGTACTGAATCAAACGATACCAAAATTGTCTAATTACGTCTAGGTAAATTAATTTAACCATCTTCTGAGGATCTAAGCATAATGAAAAGTTATAGATAAGTATAGTTATACATTATTATGGTTCTGTCGATATAATGATGGAGGCGGAATTAAGCACTGGAACACTTAACGTGTCCGGGCCATACGTGGCCCGTCAGGAGGGAAAACAATTCGTCGTCATTACAACCGGACACGCCGTGCCCGGGACGTGTCCGGGCCGTGGCCCGTCAGGAGGGTAAACAATTTGTCGTCATGACAACCGGATACGTTTTCATGACGACGTATATCAATGTTTTCCCTCCTGACGGTCCACGCACGGCCCGGACACGTCCCGGGCACGACCTGGATTTGTGTAGATAGACCTTTATAATGCAACATTACAGCTGTTTTATAAAAGCGTGTTTTTTAACTATTAATTTTTGTTTTCATGTAATTTCATTTAAAATTGGTAGGTACTAAACTCCATAAAAAAACATGTACAGACTACCTTTATACCAAGCGAAGCTGCCTCTTCTAATAAATCTATGGCTTCCATATCGAAATCACATCCATATTTATCTCCAAGTTTATAGTGACTTTCACCATCGACGCGAATTCTTAACACCAAACTGAAACATAACACAGTAACTCTACTTTTCTTGTTTTTGGTGTATTAAATATAACATAAACCTTTATTCTATTTAGTTCTAATTATAATAATCTAAATAGGATTGTGTTTTTATAAGAATTGTAAAACTTTAGAGCTAGGTACCCAATAGAGTTTCTTGCTAGATCCTTCTCTGGGGAAAACTGCTACCTTGCGAATCTAGCGTTAGCTTTAAGGGCGTTTTCAGCATAAGCGCGTACACGCGCGCTACAAGTAGGTAAGGTACCTACGTTGAAAAAACTGGACGCGCATATACCTACGCTCGTACCGGTGGTGCCGGGCGTATAAGTGTCAGTATCAACATGGACTATACGAGCTTAGAAGCGTGTCAACGCTCGTACGGGCAAAAGACGTGCGACGCGCGGACACGCGCTTCTAAAAACGAGCGTACTGTACGCGCGTATAAAACGCTAGTCTGAAAACGCCCCAAAATATAATTTATATCATGAACATGTCAAGTACAATATATTTGCCTTTGAAAGAAGATAATTTGAGTTTCAGTTTGAAATTATTGTATAATATTATTATGAGGTATATAAATTTAATGCTATTTTAACAAAACACTCATTTATCACCTGTTTACCCAGCTTTAACTAACATTTGTTATCTACTGTATTACCTCATGATAGTAATATGATATAAGAAGTTATTCGAGTGTCTTACTTTACATCGGGCCAGTATTTTTTGATATGCTGAAGCTCGTATGAAGAATCGAAAGTGGTATGTTTAATTCCGGCGTTTCTTGCAAATACCATCTGGTCTTCAGATTTTGAGGGGATTGCGTAGATTATACTCCTGGAAACGTCAGATACATTTATTACTGCTCTACTACGGTTCATCATGTCAGCCTATGGACGTCCACTGCTGGACAAAAGCTTCCCCCAAGGATCTCCACAACGACCGGTCTTGCGCTGCCCACATCCAACGTTCAACATCTACTACGTACGATTATCTATTGAGAATAAAAATTTATCAAACTCAGATAGCCAAAAATACTATCGTAATTAGTCAGCACATATTTAGTGGCCACCCTGACTTAAATCAAAGGAAATAAGGACATGTCTCTAGTGTAATCAGGGCACTTTATATACTTACTCCACTTTCCCACTCGAAACATGTCAATTAAGGCGTGTATTCGATCAAAAGCGAGTTTTAACCGTAAGCGCCAAAACATACGGTGAAACGCAACTGCACGCAATCAGCTTGAAACGTTTCATTTCAGTTGCGTCGTATGTGGTTTTCTAAGGAAGTCTAAAGCAGAAACTGCGATGCAACTCAAAAGTAACTAGCAGTTTCAGTTGCGTTGCATTTGCGTTTCACCGTGTGTTCTGGGACTTACTGTTGCATGCACTGTAACCAGTGTGTACGTTATTCGCTAATAGTTCGAGAACCAGCGAGCGCACACTCCTTGTTTTTTGGTTACAGTTGCAGTTGCAGCAGTGCCTTAAAAAGTATGCGCTCTTACTAGAACAATCACTACACAATAAACACAATCACTTTATTAAGGTTATTCGTTACATTAAGATCTAGAACATAAACGTTTAGGTACTCACGTTGGTGGTATACCTAAACTTAATGCCCTAACGATTTCTCCAGGGGAAGCATAGTCGAATCCACCATTTTGTGACACAACCAGCTTCAACATAAACTCCCAGTGGTTCGATTTTATAGCTGTGGATATTAAAAACGCATTAGTTTCACTGCACCTCCAACAAATCTACCTATACATACTCTTTCCCATCGGGGAAGGTAGAGACCCCTTTCCTCCACTTACTACAATCAAACAATCTTAAATAGTCTAATGATATCTTAAGAAAATTACTTAATTCAAATTCTTTGGTACATTTCCTATTTCATCATTTATTTGTTTGCGTAAGTATTATTACCAGGTTTAAAATTATCAACTGAATGTAAATGGTATGGTAAAAAAATTCAAAACATTCATAATATTATGTAGGTATTTTTCCTGATTACAAAACATCTGTACCTAAGTACATTACAGATTGTGTACTTATGTAACTACTTACGTATAAATATAATATTTCATCTTTCCCTGACTTAACAATTTTAACAAACTTGAAAAGTTTTTTAAATATTGTACCTATCATCTACCTATTTTTGATTAAAACCCTAGGTTTTTGATTAAACATCTAATTTTATCAAAAAAACGACATAAAAAAGAGGGTAAACAATTCAGTTAGCCGCATCCATTTCTTTTTTTTTTTTTTATCGTGGCGAAATCCGGCTGCGACAACTATTTCACTTTGACATGATGAACACGAACTGCAGTAGGCGATAGACCCGTGGCTTTGACGCTTTGGAAAAGGATAATATTTTTATGTGTTCTATTTAACTGTATGAGATAACAAACCTACCTAGCCACCTCCTTTGTCTCACACAGTTTTATTTCGATTGTAGTCCAAAAGACGCGACGACGGCGGCGGCGCCTGCAGCAAGACAGCGAGCAATTCAAAGTATATCCCACAATGCTGTGTTTACTAGAAAAGCAAAATGTGCGCTTTATAAAATACGAGTACTAGATTATTGCCTTTGTTTTACTTTATGATTTATATAAAATAAGAATTATTCCTTCTTAGTAATTCAGAAACAAAAAAAACACTCCTATTTTCGAAAGTTAAGGCATAGTTTATTATTTTATTTTCGATGTAGGATTAAGGAGGAAACAGTTGCTCAGTCGGGTACAGTGACTCACCATAGTTTTGTAAAGAAGGAAAAATGATACGTTCATCTCTTTTGCACTTGCGCGTGGGCATGCCAAAAGCTTCCGAAAAGTGCAAAAGAGATGAATGTATCTCTTTTCCTTCTTTACAAAACGATGGTGAGTCACTGTACCCGACTGAGCAACTGTTTCCTCCTTAACCATATACATAGTTACCTAACTAAGCAATTTTAGAATTCAATTCGATGCTCCAATGTCCTAAACAATCACTTACAATATTGAATAAGACGACAAGAAAACCTGATAAAAAATATGTTTTGTAACTTAATCACGCCAAAAGTACGCTGATTTTAATATATTTTGCTGTTATGTAGGTACTTAATTTCAATTTACAGGCGTAATTTATTTCCCTGTAGCACTGATTGAAATTTCCATTGATCTATTTAAACAATCAAATTAATAACACTTTCGATTGCATTCAATTAACGAATCCATTTCAATCTATCTCCAGAACTACCCTTATTAGAGTTTTGAAGTAAGATTTTGAGATTGTTAACAAGGGAAAATACTACCAAGCTTTTCAGCAGAAAACAACTGAAACGACTATTTCTAATCCATTGCGTGCAGCATTGAAGGAAACATAGAAGATCGCTTTAGCAGGCAGCAAAAGATATCTAAGTAAGCGATGCCGAGTAGGTAACGTAAATATTTCATTGGTACCCTGATACGGGGTGAAGTCTGAAATGATGTTTGTCAGTTTAGCGGTTACGCTCTGTGAGAGAAGCCGTGTAACTCGTTCTCGTGAAAATAGTCAACACTCGTGCAATCTGCTCGTAAACTAACTATAAAATTTGTATCGATAGATTTTAAGTGGCGTTTCGTGAAATTTAAAGTGATATTTATGTTATGTGCCGTCTGTAAAATTTACGTTGGCGAGACCTTTGGACGAAGAACCTAATCTACGGTAAGATTCTAAAGGTTAACAATAAAATAATTCGATCTCTTAAGATAATTGTTTTAAGCTATTAGTCTTTGTAGAGGCTGTCAGTCAATTAGATTCAACTTAATTGAGTCATTAAAAAAAGATAAAATGAGAAATGGAATGGTAAATAGGAGAGTCTGTAAAAAGTCATTAGCCTTTGCCCACGAGTTATTGGAGCTGTTATAAAACGAGGGGTTGGCAATAAAACCTTTCTTCTATTGTTTTTGGGTTACGATAATAAAAAACAATTGAACGTTGGTACCTAAGTGATTCCAACAACGGATTTTGCGCGCGTAAACTACATTTCTACAGTTAGGTATACATGTAAACAAAATATAATTATTTTTTTACTTCAACTAAGTTTATTGGAAGATAGTCATGGTGATTACTGTAGGTAAGTGTGGCTGTGGCTTTGACATACACAATTATGAGTTTTTACACTTTTTCATTAGGTCGATCTTTATGTAACTCTATGTAATGAAAGCTAAGGTAGTAACTAAGTACCTAGTATATGGGTGCCTACTTTCCAAAACCTGATTTTGTTGAAATATACAGGGTGCCACAGAAAGGGGGGTATAAAGCCGAAACAGAGATAGCATCCCTATGAAACTTAACAACTTTCCCCAAGGAACATGGGTCGCAATGAGAGAATTTTTTTGGATCGCCCATACTTACTCGATCAGCTGATCGGACATTTTGTATGGGGAGGCGAATTTTTTTTTCGAGTTACGACCCATGTTCTTTGAGGAAAGTTGTTCAGTTTAATGAAGTCTATCACTATATTTTGGCTTTATACCCCCTTCCTGTTACACCCATTAACCTCTCACATCCCACTGAACCATTCTAAACCCAGAGACAATAGATTTTCTATTGTTCTTTTTTTCTGGGAAGTGAAAGATTAAAAAAGCAGCTGATCAAAAAAGTGTACCTATGTAGACCACTATCTTCTTACCACAAATAAAAGTATCGAAGTATAAAATGTTAGTTTATTTAGAACGTTGGTTCAAGGTTTATCAAGTCCAAGATAACCCAGGAATTAACCCAATTAAACGAGAAAACAAAGAATTGTAAATAAATAGTGTTTGCGACCTTGCACTTGACTCAAAATTGATAAGACCATTAGGTGACTAGTACTTATGCACTACCTACTAGTTAAAAGTATTGTTGGAATTTAAAAATAAATAATTTTATAAGAACTTTCCTTTTTAATATCATCATAATACTGGGTGTAACAGAAAGGGGGTATAAAGCCGAAACAGCGATAGTCGTCATGAAACTGAACAACTTTCCTCTAGAAACATGGGTCGTAACTCGAAAAAAATTCGTCTCCCCATACAAAATGTCCGATCAGCTGATCAAGTAAGTATGGACGATACAAAAAAAAATTTCGAGTTACGACCCATGTTCCTTGGGGAAAGTTTCATGAGGACTATCGCTGTGTTTCGGCTTTATACCTCCTTTCCGTTACAACCTGTATATTATTAGTCATATTATACATTAATTATTGTGTTTTGTCCTAAGCTAGGCTAAAAGACGAAAATAAAAACAATAAATCGATTGACCAATTATAAATAATGATAACAACAAAAGCAACTGAATGGATAAAATCTTCCGTGTAAGTTGATATTTTAGAAAGATCCGTAATTTATAGAAGTCCCAGGAGAACGAGTTTTTTTCTTATTGAAGTATATTTTAATACCACGTTTATTCTTTATGCCCCCCAGCTACAGATCAAATTTAACTGACAGATAAATCTATTCCCCGTTATTACAAATCGAGTTTTATATAAACCTCTAGAACTAACTCAGATAAATGTCAAAAAGGATATTAGTTCTAGAACTATATTTAAAAATCGTTTTGTAATAACGGGGATTATGTTTATTACATAAAATAGAGAAAGGTATAAGATATCTGTCAGATTTTTACCTGTAAACTAGAGGCTGCCCGCGACTTCGTACGCATTTATCGTCATAACTTTGAGAACACACAAAATATCTGCAAATAATATAGCCTATGTGTTATTCTGATATTCAAGCAAAGTTATTGTAAAATATCATTAAAATCTGTTCAGTGGTTTTTACGTGATGAATTAACAAACATCCATCCATTTATCGGCACAAACATTGACATTGAAACATTTATAATATTATTGGGATGGTGACACGGGCCCTTAGTATTTTATACCTAGCGTTATTTTAAATGCAATTAGCTCTATACAGTGTCTATTATACAAAACAATGAGTCATAAATAACATAATCTTCCTACTATAGTACGTAATAGGTCATCGATAGATTGAGCTCGTCGTCACTTGGCTTTACATCATACATTTGCTAATTTGTTACCTACGATAGTTGTGAAGGCCATTTGGCCGTCAGATTCTTAAATTATAATACCTACTTGTGAATGCAATAGGTACTTATACAACGGCCTTTGTTGACTATTTTTAATATTGTTTGTGATAAAAAATTTATTTCTTATTTAGCTACTAATATTTTAAAAAGTTCATTAAACAATAAAAATAAAATAAAAATAAATAGCAATAAAAATAAAAAAAGGTTTTTTTTTCTTATTTTTTGCGTCTTTTCGCAGAAATTACCGATATGTATATTCAGCGGTTTTGTTAATTTTTTTACACAACAAAATAAATACCAACCCAAAATCATATTCACAAAAAAACCACAAACAGAAATTTACATTTCTTTACAGTTAAATTAAGTATTTTGTATTGATATAAATTGTATTAGGCTTCTTATAACTAAATGAGCTTTTTTATAACTTTTTGAAACATCCGGGACATCAAATAGCGTAACAAATAACAATTGACGTAGGTATTTTATTTTCGTTTATTGTTCTCTATTCCCACGGACGATTGCATTGTAGGTAAATAAAATAGGAGCGGGCACTTGAAAGTTCCAATTATCGACTGCCAGAATACAAAAACAAGGTACCTACTCAAAACACAAGTACTTTGTGAATACTAGTTTTACCCCAATTTAAGATTATTAGGAGCATTTAAAACAATCTGTAATCTCTTGCTCTTTAAATACGAGTATAATACCTACATATTATATGTATAACTTCAAAAGATTACCTATTCATTTTCCGTTCTCATTTATCGTAGTTTGACTTACAAAAAAGTAGGTAGATACACAAGGAAAAATAAATCCGGATTTCATATCAATCGGAAGAAAAACAAACCGAGTAAAAATATTCCATCGGCATTATTTTACTTAGCATCATAAAAGAATCCGTTAAGCAAAAATCCTTTTTGGTCTTTTGTTCTGCACTTTAGAGAATCCCGCTTAAGCACGTGTATAATTAGAGAGAATTTCATTTTAATGGAAACCTTTATTACAGAGCCATTCTTGTTATGCTCAGTAATTGTTTGTAATTATTATTTTATTATAATTTATATTGTATAAAATATGCAGCAAAATTACAGAGAATAAACTTGAAAGGACCTACTTTTATTTATAACCGCTGAAAACCATCTTTACCGTTTACGTTACTTTCAAAAGATTTATGAAAATAAACAGACATACCAACCAACCTCTTTGTTGAACTTAAAATCTCTTTTCGTAGAAGCCTTTGCATGATGTCTTCGCTCGTATGAAAATTTTCATTCCCCGTCAGTTTGTACGCCAGTATTATAAGTCAGCTAAATGAAACAGATGCTGTTTGTTTTAAAACGAAAGCTACGAAGCTGTGCCTCGGTTATTTGATCTACAAACAACACGGGGGCTTCATGTTATGAAACAGATTGTAAAAGATTTATTTCGTACCTTACTCTTCGAATATTGTTATTTTATTTCGATAGGTTTGGCTTCGTGTGGTATTTTATTACAAAGGTTAGGTTTTTATAATATTTTTTAACATAACAGCGTAAAACAGCGTTGTCTATAGACAAAACGTCATGGACAAGACCTGAATTAGTTCCAGAACTATGTATCTATATTTTAATTTCGTTTTGTAATAACGCTGTTAGTGTTTAGTTATCAGATTTTTCCAAGTAGGTATAAGTAGTACTTACCTAAGTACTTTTAGTACCTTTTTATTACAAATAGGTACCTACTAGTATTTAGTTTTTTTTTAAATAATAATACCTAAGTTTATTGCTTTCTTAAGTTTTAGTTACAATATAGGTTATCTTAATTCGAGATCTACCTAGTAAGTATACAATAGATACTTGTGACAGGAGACCCCGCTCTTCTATTATGAGTTTTACATACAAAATAATATCTATTTAGTAACTTAAAGTATAGTTAAATATTTAGATATTGTTGTTGATATAGTTGATGAGAAAGTATTTGTTTTTATATTAGTATTTCTTTAAGATTAGCTCTTAGGCGTGAATGTAGCCTGGAAGTTGGTTGTCTGGTTGCCTGGAAGATATTGCAACCTAGCAATAAGGCCGCCTATTGCTTCTTATTTTCTTGTTTGTGTCTGTACCTTATATCTTTTGTGCAATAAAGGATATTTGTATTGTATTGTATTGTATTGTAGCCGAACCACGGAATTAGAAAGAGCCAATCCATCATTTATTTGCTGTCCTAAACAACAAAGCAATTAAACTGAACATATCCAGCCACACTGATTGGAACATTGATTGCGAATGACTACTTCAATTCAATCTCTTTAAACTGAGAGCGTACAAATAGCTGGGAGTTGACAATAAAGAGCCCAATTAATTGCTTCACCAATATTAAATTGCGTCATTACCTGAATACATGTTGGTTCCATTCTCATACAGGGTGACTTTTAATTTGTAAACGATAGAAAAGGATACATACACACACATTTATTTAACACACACTATAGTGCTATACTCAGCACAAATTAAACAGAACAATCACAAAAGAAAACAGAATTAAAAGCACAGAAGAAAAACAGAATCACAAATGGATATATTATCACGTGTTCATGCATAGATGCATGAACACGTGATAACAAACAACTTAAAAAGGGACAAAGTTAAAATCATTCAATAATTTTCGAACTCCCCATACAAAATTCACCAGCTGATAGTGTAAAACGTATGGGAGAATTTTTTTATGATTTCGAACTTGGTCCAATAGGTAGGTTAACCTAACCTAACCTAAAAGTTGTTTGTTGTCACGAATACATGGATATCCTTTTCTATAGTTCACTAATTAAAAGTCACCCTGTATACCAAAAAGCTAATTAGTGAGATTGACGTAGCGGCTTATTATCTGCTTCTGGAAACGAAACACCCCCATGGAATCACAAAGAATTCTGAATTTCAACATTAAATAAAACCAACCTTATCAACCAACCAACCTTAATTAAAATAAAATGTATGTTGGTTGGTGAAGGTTCCTATTTATATTAAACCTCTGTTTGTTGAGTAGGTAAGTTAACTTGGTTGGTACTTTACTAAGCTTTTCATTTATGAAATTCAATAAATACAAATTGGGGATGATGACTACATTCGAAAATTCAAAAAATAATTAGTCCGTCTTTTAGGCTATTAAAAATATTTGAAACACGTTTTTTACCTGATCAAATACAAAGATGCAGAGCATCAAAGTTGGTTACGGAGTGGAGGTTATTGACGTCACTCCTCGGTAAAAATCGTACCAAGGCGTGACGTCATGAGCAACTTTAACCCAATGTATCTGTGTCATTTTTAGTTTAAGAGAAAAAAGAAAAAAATACGTGTCGAATATTTTAAAATAATCTATGTGATGGACTAAAAAAAATTTTTAGTCATCATGCCATTATAGAAATATGAGGAGCAAATAGAAATAAAATAGGTAGGTACCTACTTAGGTTTGCTTTTTAAGAATATAACCATATATTATGTACTTAGAAAAGAAATGTTTTTTTAGCCTACTTCGTCCCACTGCTGGGCAAAAGCCTCTCACATGCCTCTCCACAGGTTTCTGTCGGTGGTTGTCTCCCACTAATCTTCAAGAAATGTTTTATATAAAAAAACTTGAACATTGTCTTGGATTGAATACAAGATACAAGAATACAGGGTGGCCCGTCGATTGACGTCCAAAAGGAAATTTTGGATTCCTCGTGTCGTGGGGTATCCGAATCACCCCCATGAATGTTCGGCGATTTTTTACGGTTTCCGAGTTATGACGTGTTTTCTGATTTTTTGAGATTTTTCAACCAATCACCCTAAAAAGGTTCGTAGAAAAAAAAGTACAATACTTTTTCATAATTTCATTTTTGCATTGCTTCATGACCCGTACTTTTATGCATAAAATATTCAGCTTCGTAACTTTAATAAAAGTTGGAGAAATGTAGGTCGGAAGAGGAAAAATTGTATTGACTGAAAAATAATCGAAATCTTCAAACTTAAATTAAGAGGTTAAAATGACGACTTCATGGATTTTAAGCTAGCTTACTAGGCCACCCTGTATAATATGTAAGAGAAAGAAAATGAGATTCCCGAAAATAAAATAGGTATACTACTTCCTTCCTGTTACAATGCTATTAAGCAAACATTATTTCATTAATGTAAGTAGGTACTATTATGTACTCGTAAATACATCCTGTTTGCAAATGGTAAACATTTGTAATTCGGCTTTGTGGCAACTAAACTTTTTGTTGTGTATCCTCTTTTGTAAAAAAAAAAAATGAAAATAGGTATCTATTCTCTTATTTATATGTAGGTAGGTCTTTACGTTTAACAAATAGAAACAGACAATCGTAACTAAATTATAAAAATTCATACCTACTCCTAGTATAATAATGAAAATTGTTCTTAGAAGTCGAAATATTATTTTTGTTTCTATTATACATACAGACGCTTATTGTTCAAATAAAATCTTAATAAGTCATAAAGTTTGTGATTTTTATTTGGAATAGTGTACGGTATGTAATTATATGTATTTAGGTGCTTATGTGTAGAGTCAAGTTTATACAAAACAATATAGGGTGACTTTAAATTAGTGAACGATAGAAAAGGATATGCATGTACTCGTGATAACAAACAACTTTTACTATGGGGCTAAGTTAGAATTTATAAAAAAAAATTGGTCCCTCATACTATCAGCTGGTGCATTTTGTATGGGGAGTTCAACATTTTTTGAATGATTTCGACCTTGGTCCTATAGTAGAAGTTGTTTGTTATCACGAGTACGTGCATATCCTTTTCTATCGTTCACTTATTTAAAGTCATCCTGTATTTACCTTTTACGTAAACAAAAACGAATACTTGCGCTCATAGTATTAAAAGCGACGTAAATAGAATGTAGTTGTTCAATAGGAAAAATTCCACAAGAAAATAAAGGGGTTTATATATATGTAGGTAGCTATAGCATGCACTTACTTACCATGTGCATATTTAAGTCGGGATGTTTGTTTCATCTGGCCGCGCACGTGGCTGCTGGTAAAAATAACCAACGGCTCGCATGCACCATTAATTTGAACTATTACATACAGGACTGCTTCAAGTAGGGCATGGCAACAGCTACTTATTCCGACTATTAAAATGTTGAGTGGTAGCTTGAAGCTCAGACTTGTCTCAGATAAACTAGCAAGTACCTGCGTACTTACCTATGTTCATATTTTTAACTATTTACCTAAGTTTCATACTCTATCTAAAAAACGTACCTACTACAAATAAAGGTTAGGTATTTTGTTTCGTAAATGCCTTACATACTTATCTAAAGACATTTATTCATCATCATCAACCGTATTCCGTCCACTTCAAGACAAAGGCCTCAGTTAAAAATTTCCACTTGCCTCTGTCGGAAGCGGCTATTGCATTTACCGTGAAACTGCAGTATATGCCAATTGATCTGTCCATCTTGTTAGTGGACGTCCGTCACTGCATTTCCCGATTCGCAATCTCTATTCCAGAAACGTCTAGAATTTTTATGTAATTTTAAATAAAAAATAAATAAAATAATATCATCATTGATTACGTACCTACTTGTAATGTAAAGTAGCATCTATATCCACAGTATTGATACTTTAAGTACACCTTATGTTTGTAAGCACTTTATCTATCAATATAATGTATTCAATGCGCCCATAAACCCAATGTAAACAAAGCGATGTCAAGACTATGGGTAAGGTCGCAACGCAACATATTTAGTTAACAGGATAAAGGTGATTTCATAGTATAATCCTACTAAAATTGTTGACGTTAATGTTTCTGCCGATGGATCGAAGTTTTTTGCTCTTAATCACTTAACAGAATTTAATGAAACTTTATATAATTATTATAGTGGCTTGCGTATAATAAAACACTTTACGTATATTATTTTACCAAAGCCAAAGTTATTATCACCTTCTTAAATGGGCGGATAAGAGGGGGATACAAATGGCTAGTTTCGATATAGTTATTTGAACTAGTTTAGTGTGTACGCGTGTTTATAGTTCAACACCGTATTATCATGCAAAGCGCACCCACGATGACGTCACAGCTAGACACGTGGCACACAATACATGCAAAGATTAAGCCAAGGTTTGGTTGGGTTTAGCTACATTGCTATGTATACAACATTGTATTTAGTTTCTATCATACTACCATGTATATCTACCATGGGATTGACCTGCTCTTCTATCAAGCTTTCTTTATATGGCATAACTGTTCATACTTATACAATTGTGAATTGCTTACATTCCTTAAATTAAATGAATGTTATTGTATTTATGGATTGCTCTTTTGATATATTAATTTTATTGCATGTTTCTGTGTTTATGCCTGAGATTTGTAAACCTTAAATTGAAAAGAGTAACCCTACAGAGTTTCTTGCTAGGTTCTTCTTTGGGGAAAACTGCACTCTTGCGAATCTAGTTTTAACTTTAAAAAATGACCCGTCCTACGTGTTGTCAAAACCTACAGGATTAAATGATTTTTCATTTCATTTCATAACTTAATCGTTGAAAATTAAAACAAAATAGTAAAAACGTACCTATTGCTAAGAAAGGATATGTATTTTGTTTCGAAAATCCCTTAAAGATATTTATTCATCACCATCAACCGTATTCCGTCCACTTCAAAAAAAAGGCCTTAGTTAAAGATTTCCACTTGCCTCGGTCGGAAGCGGCTTGCGTCCATTGCTATGTATACAATATTGTATGTAATTTCTACCATAACTACAGAGCATAAATCAATTTCACAGAACAGATCCCGAAATTAAATAATACACATCGGCTGTAATCGGATTTCCAAATAGAAACCGAATCAAATTTCAATATCTAGCAATAATTAGATTTATTGCTTTTCAGAATTTGAATTTAAACACTGTTATGGATTATTAATGTAATTATGGAGGGCAGAATTAATTAATATCTACCAATTTAGGATTTAACAACTGTAATTTTTTTTTTTGCGATGAACGCGACTACGGATTAAAAATGTTATTTAGACTTTCTATTTGCAATCAAAACCGAAGTGTAATAATGTAAAGGCATAGTATTTTTAGAATCCAGTATAAAAAAATATAGGTACCTACCTATAAAAATAACTAATAGCCATCCATTTGATGCATTACAGTCATCGGTTGTGCCGATTGTCACTTCAGGAAGTTAGAATTCAGCGATATCTGCTAAATCCTAATCTCTACCTTACATGCATCCACACGAAACGTGAATTTCTTTAAATTAGAATTTGAGATTTGCTGCATATGAATCGGACTCGTGCGATTCAAATTATACCTATTTTACTAGAGGTAGGTATCAACCACGAATTCGTACGCATATATCGTCATATCTTGGAAAATTTACACAATATAATAAAATAATGTTTCAATATACAATAAACTACCCGAACATATTAAAAATGAAAACGAAAAAAACCAATTTAAAAATAAACTTAAACTATTCCTACTTCAAAAAGCGTATTATACAGTAAAAGAATTCAGTACATTAAGATAAAATTATACATAAATAATAACTAAAAATAAATTACAATTTAAGTTACTAGAAATAATATGTAATAAGCTAATAAGTTATTAGGATATAAATGTATAGTACTTAGATACATATAAAAATAATTAAATAGATTTTGTAACAAGATACCTACAAAACTTATGTAAAATGTGATTACTTACATAGTTTAATATTAGAATATAAGCCCTCAAGCAAATATACCTTTACAAGGTAGTTATTATTTTATACTGTAATTGTATTAAAATGTAACTTTTTGCAATAAATAAATACTAAATACTAAATACTAAATAATTATGTGTTATTCTGATGCGCAAGCTACAATATTTGAAAGTTTCATGAAAATTGTTAATAAAAGTGGTTTTTGCGTGAAACGGTAACGAATATCCTCACATCAATCGGTACAAACTTTGAGATTAAATATATTAGGATAGGATAGGTCTACTTACAGTAGTTTTTCGGTTTTTTATTAGATTTGTGATTTATTTGTCTTCTACTGATATACTATCCGTAGTTATGCAATCAGATACGACGGAAAATCAAGCAAAAGTTGATCAATTTAAGAAAGTAATACAATTTGTCGACGGATCTGTTGCTGACACAGTTTGATTTTAACCTTTTAACCGAATTTTTCCAGAGTCGCTACTAACGAATTTATCTCGAGTTGCGCGAAAATGTCTAGTGATTCCCATATTTCCCATCTTCCTGACTGTTTTACGATACGGTAAATATAGTTTTATTTATCTTTTTAATTAGAATGTTACGAGTAGTATTGTTTGTTTACAATTAAAGTCTTTTTTCAAAGCATTTTGTTGTATTGCAATTTTGTAGATACACTTTATTACAAGAAATAATAATTACCTAGTTTGATATGACCCTTACTACCAATACTCTATCTATACGTAACCCCACGAACAAACAAATGACATTCTAGCCTAAAGTGTTACCATCCATCACACATTGCCAGTGCAATGTTATTCTAAATATGGCATCTATTTACGCGTCAATTACTTTTTTATAGGGTTATAACCAGGATATTGGTAAGTTTGTAGTAAACTAGACAATTAAGGTATTAAAACTTTTTTTATCGATACATGGGCGTCATCATAGAAAACAAACAACATTAACTAGGTGTATATAAAATCTAATTATATTAAAGACTGTATAAAGTGAACTTCGGTGTATGAACAAGAAGTCTTCAAGAAATGTCTATGACGACGCAACTCTTCATATTTGGCAGCGAGCCAGAAGACAAACTTGTCGCTGAATCCCATTTGAGACCATCATATTACGTTATTTCATTACCGTTGTTAGTATTATTTCCTAACGTCATTTCGCAAATCAAAACGTCGTTTCGTTGACATCAAAATAAAAATCTGTATACTGGGCTACTTTAGGACCCTCCACCAAATTTTGTCAGAGGGTTCTATAGCATTAATATCTACATTAAATTTATGCAAAAAGATATTTTTTTTTTTTAAGAAATAAAACAAAACGTTAATAACCGCTTGGGTAACTTCGTACGTTACGTTTAAATAATCGTCTCAACTAAACATGTACCATAATTATATGGAGGTAAGTATACCACAGATTACTAAATAGTTACCAACCTAGATGTGCGTTATTGTGCATAATAGGGTTGAAATACCCCCTTTACCAAACCACTTACAAAAAAAATACGTTTTTTTAAGCTAATGTATATTTAGCTTATGTGTACGTACCTATCTAGAGAAAAAAATCTGATCTCCTCAATATTATCATAGAAAAATGTCTTTTATAGCCTTTACGTGTCAGCGGAAATTTATTATCGTTCCATTTGTTAGTATAGGACTCGACGCTTTTAGCAATTCTATATTATTTTTAAACGCAGGCAATTTATTTGCCTCCCCATTCTGTTTCAGCCTTTCTTCCTATCACTTTGAGCAATCTACGTAAAAGATTCTAATTTCCGGTGATACTCTCCGAGGACCCGATGATATATAGGGTGTTCTTTCACTGTATGATGTAAATCAAAGGGCGTAATCTATTCATAAAACTTAAACACTTTTCCCAAGAGGTTAAATACGAAAAAAAATATTCATCTTTCTGATCGGGAACTTATTTTTATTGAAAATTTTGCTTTCTTTTTTATATATTTCGGCCCATATTTCTAGGGAACTCATTTTAAAGTTTCACAAGCAGATTACATTCCTAGATTTTTTCCATACAGTACAGCCAGTTCCCAACAAAATTCAGTTAAGAATTTCGCAAATAAGCAAACAGTAATTTAATTTTGTTCCGATAAGACTTCACAAAGTCCACGCGCAGACCCCCGAGATCAAATTATTTGCTATTTCAAGTTCGACCCTTTTTTTCCTCATTTTGTATTGAATGACTCGTTGACCTAATAGTTAGAGCGATAAATAAAATTCCATGATGATTCACTTATTTTATATACCTACCTATATACATATACCTAATCTATCCAGAAAACATACCTAAGTTTATCTATGTAACTACTATTTAATTACACCTACTTCATTATCCATACATTCCCGTTAATTTTAAAAATTGCAGCAAAATTACCATAAAGTATTATATACCTAATAAATTGATCAGATAAATTGACAAGGGGAATATTCAATTTAAAAATATATTAAAATAACTTTATTTGACAAAAATATTACAACAAAATCCACAGTGACTAGGCACACAGAACCTCAAGTTGATTATTATTCATTTCTCTTTAAGAGCCAATTGAAACAAAGGTCGTCTGTCGGTTTAGAAAATCAATTACGAAAAGGTACTTAGAGGGTCAAGAAACCAAATTGTTATAATCTGCAATTCGAATTTCGAGAAACGTCCGAAATAAATAACCGACAGAGTCACGGGCTGTTGCCTCCGGGTTGGCCGCGTTCCAAGAAAGGCCCTTTACACACAGAAAATAGCACTAGGCTTGTTTTCAACGGAGACATGCATACTTTACTAACCTTTTTTTAAATGTTCAGCGTCAATATAATCTCGATTTTGCATTTCTTTATCTAGGACAAGGTACCAAAAATAGTAATTCACAATATCCGATCCGTCATCAGAAACAGATTCATTCACATGTGTACCTCCGTTATGAACATGTACACTATTTACACTGTTTAATTGGTCAGACTCAAATAAAACATGAAAATAATAAATAACTATTCGAATTATCAAGAATTCTTCGCTTTAAAGTAGCCATTCATCAAGAAAGTAGAAAATAAGTCCAAGTTACGGCAAGGACACTGCTGAAAGGGGTTCTCATGCGAGTAAAGGCCCGGCTTACTCAACAAGATACCCTTACCTACATGAAATATCTAAAATGTATCGAGCGTTGAGTATACTGCAAAAAAAATCAACCGATGTCATCAAAAGTGTTTTAAGACCGTTGCAAAACTTTTTTCAAGAAATATATTATTATAATGTAAAATGACTGTCAAATCCCTCAACCGTATTTAAAACCCGACTAAATACAAATGAATGCCTGTATTAAGACAATTTTGACGTTAACAGATGTTCATTAAAACAGTTTGATTTTGGAATTGTTGGATTAAGATAATGAAACGATTGAAAACGCCAGATAGACATAAGTCTTATCCAGTATTAGTCCATGTTATAATTCAGGTTTTGTCTAAAATAATTATATTATTATATGCGCAAAGAAACAGGGGCCAAAGTCTGCTAATTTATAATATTCTCAGTTGTGTGTCGGCAGAGTGTCAATGACATTTTAGACACAGTTGGTCGCAATCAGTGTAAGCCATTGTTTAGCAGAATACCAAATGTCTCAAAAAATGCCATTGACACACTACCAAACACACAACTGAGTTTATTTAAAACTAGCTGACCCGGCGAACTTCGTACCGCCTTAGCGTAGCTTTGATGCACTACATGTATATTTTTCAATCTTTCTGAGATATTTTCTTTATATTTTTTTTCCGTAAGAACCTTGTACAGAGTATTAGAAAACTACAAAAAAAAACAGCCAAATCGGTCAAGCCGTTTTCGTGTTATGTCGTGACAACGGAAAACGGGTTTCATTTTTATATATACATATAGATAGATAGATAGATTAGTAGACTTGGCCCCTGATGAAAATAGTTATAAGTAGTTAGTATAAGTGAGGTATAAACGAGTATTCCAGTTCTTTATCACATTTCAACAGCACATTACATATTTATAATTCTTACCGACCCGCCATGTGCTCTTGGACGTCCTCGCCTGTTTCTGTTATGGACAGCAGCGTTAGTGGCGAAACTACCACAAAAAGTATAAATCCCTCCTAAGTACGTAATAAATTGGTATAACGAGCGAAGGGAATCTTGTTAGGGTCGAGGCCATAAACTGGGTCTGTGAGCGTCCAGAGGGACCATATGCTGAGGTCCTTATGAGATATCCTCCTTTCCATGTTATATGTAATGCTTATGACGAGTTAAATCCTGTAGATGAATATAGGTATCTTTCGAGTCTAAGTACGACGGGTCCACGTATTTCATTCATTTATTCTATATTTACATTAGAGCCAGGATCTTGTAAGTTATTTATTTAATTACTCCATACTTATTAATCATGTAATATTAATTATGATGCGGATATGCATGTCTATGATTCTATGCTGTTTTTATATATTATAGGTACGATGTATACTACAGTACTAAGTGTACTATTTAATACATGAAAGTTCTAAAAGAACGTAGGTACTGTATTTCACATATTCCATAAGAAAGTAAGTAGATAAGTAAACAGCGCGAAAAAAAACACAAATTGGTTTCACACGAAACCCCAAACCGGCACCCGATCTGAATTACATTACTGTGGAGATTTTAATTCTGTGGATTTGAATAACTCGCTTTAGCACGACAAGGAGGGGTTATTTTCCTTGTTGAAATAGGACTGTGGTTTCTTACATATACATTATACTTACTTATACTGGATGAAACAGAAAGGGGGTATAAAGCCGAAACACAGCGATAGTCCCCATAAAACTGAACAACTTTCCCTAAGGAACATGGGTCGTAACTCGAAAAAATTTTTTGGATCGCCCATACTTACTCGATCAGCTGATCGGACATTTTGTATCCCACCAAAAACAAAAATGTAAAATTGCAAGTCTCGCTGTGTTTTCCTTCCACAGTAAAAAGTTATGAGATCAAATGTCAAACCAAGTCGTATGTATAGCGGTGGTTTTGATATACGCCATCTTTATTTTTCTATAATAAATACCTAATATGACTTAGCAATCGCGTGCTTTGCCGTCTATTTCATATAAAAAAAGTCCTTCAATATTACATGCGAAAATATTTACTAGCCACTAAAAACGTAAGTATCTCCTTTCCTATTTTACTACGGTTAAACGCCAACCTAACAAACTCGCGTGACGTCTTGGACAAGGTAAATTTTAATGCTCACAAACTTTGCGAAGGCCTGTGCCGAGTTGTTAAGATAAAGATTAACGACTGTAACCCTTACAGAACAAGTTTGCAGCAATGTACATTATTTAAATGCCTTAAATTCATCCCTATGTATGTCAAACTGTTGCCTCGGAACAGAAGCTTTCTATTCGACGCTTTGTTCCAAAAGATTAATATTCCATTGCTGAATTAAAACAAAGCCCGATGGAGATTGAAATTCGCTGTATTGATGAGCTCGTCCAGTTCCATACAAAAGAGATGCAAAAGAGGCAATTTTTCTTCCCGCAGTGCCATGACCCGTCGACGCAAACTGGGGCTCTTGTTTGTTATGCTTTTATTGTTATTTTTATATAGAACAAGTTTTATGACAGAGTAAAAGGTTCAATAACGTTGTGATCCGTGGGTTCGCCTTAATCCGCTTTTGTCCTAAAACCCTATTCAATTTCATATCAAAGCATTGTTTGCGACATCATGCTTGAACGTTTTTATAAAAAGGAATATAAAAATAGGTAAACCATTTCGTTTGAATCACATAGGTAGAAGGTATTAAAATCTACAAGCAGCGATTTTTTATTAGAATTACAAACAAATTTGAATAGCTTTGAAATCTGAATCAAGACCGAAAATCTTTATGAATCAGCATCAAAAGTATCGTGTATACGAGTAAGTATTTACCCTCAGTTAATTAGATGTTATCAATACTTTCTTCAACATTTTCTCAGAATGGTTTCGACTCAAACGTAATGAGATAAAATTTGGCTTGAAACATTTCGCCACCCTGACATTGAACTGAAAAGATTCATAAAGGAACTCAAAAACAAATTGTAGGTGGAACGAGCGAGCGGTGAAACTCTCGCAATACCTTTAACAATTTACGAAGAAACGCGGCACTAAACTGGGAACGATCTCATTTCACGATACAATGTAAACCTGGGACAGTAACACAATTGATATTTGTTGACAATCTTCTCATAAAATGGTCTATTTTTTGTTCGCCATGTACTCGGCACCTTTAGTTGTCTTGAGATTGTGGCGTCTATTTTAACCTTACCTTCATTATTTTTATTATCTTCATTGTTTTTACCCAGCGATCAGGATGTGTAAATACTTCCAACATGACTCCAAACACAAATCTTAAATGTTTTACTCACTTTGGTCAATTTCAGACTATACCTACCTAAATCTTCTTTGCACACTTTGATCAAGTTCAAAGACCTACTTTATTTTATTAATTCATCTCCATACACAAGCTTCGGTAAGCTCATTTCTTTAAAGGGGACATCAACCAATGTAACAACCCAAACATTTTCTAAGTGAAAGATTTTTAATTTTTATAAAGATTTTCATTTTCAACTTAAAAAATTCCGCATACCCAAGGACAAAACAAAATGCTCTACTGTACAAAATGTTGTCACCGTACAGAACAATCCGCCCCGCCGCGAAGTACGCAAGCCCAGTTATCACCCACTGAGAGATTTATACCCGCAAAACCTACCAGTGTGTACCTTTTTCCGCTGCAACCACACTCGGCAACGGAACACAATTTATATTATGACATTTATATCTCATATCGCAATGAATTCGCGGACTGGAATATTTAAAAGTGTAATTTTCGGGATGTTGATAACTTCAGGCTGCTCTTATTCGTCAGATTTTTGCACGTTTCCTTTTATTCAGGTTTCTTCTATTCTTCCACCCAATAGGTATATAAAACCTAAGTAGTAAAATATTATTGCAAAGTATTATAAAAGAACAGTGTCTACCCCCAATTATTTCTGAAATAATGTTAATTTACCTGACGGCCATTGACGATCATTTAAACTGACGTACAGAATTCCAAACTCATTTAGAGTTTTCACTCACAGGCTCACAGCCAATAGAAGCGTGAGTTATGTAGCTATCCTAAAATAGGTACTTACTTACGACTTGTACAAATTGACGTACAAGTACCTACGATATTTAATTCGGGTAAATTCTCATTTGGCGCAAACCCAAGTGGAAACGCTGGTTCCGATCTACTTTAGCGGGAAACTAAAAAACTTTGTTGTTTTATCGAGTTTTTATTCAATGCCTCGTTTGTTCTCTAAGTTGCTGAATGTTCTTCGTTGCTTAATATTTTCTTCAAACTTCGTTCAAGTAATTTCGTGCGGATTAGCATAATAAGATACGTATGAGGGCTTATATGCGCTAGCGGCTATTTAACGTAATGGAAACGCCTTCCGAAGTAGACGTTCCAACCTGTAGCTGCAGAGAGGGATTCCATCATGAAATGTCAAAGCAAGTCTGACAGTAGACAGCTTAAACCCTTAGACATTCATTTGTTTAAAAAAATAAATGAAGTAGGAATCTGTGAGTGACAGCTATCAAAATTTTAACACTTCTAAAATTTCATTCAAAAAGCTTTTGTATCATTGTTTGTTATTTTTATTCTAAAATGAAATGATTTCTTTATTTAGTGTGAAAAATTAAATATAGTTCATTATTATTAATTTAAATCGCTTGCGAAAAGGCATACTATTTTGCAAAAAGGAAGCAAGTAAAGTAAGCCGTCGGTAGAGATTTTTGAAATAGAAGCGCTGAATGTTTAATACAATCGCGAGAGGATCGAAGCGGCTTAATCGAAAAATTCTTCAGATACTTGCATGATCGAGCAACTGACATACCTGCAGACGTATTGGACCGCATACCACTGCCTGCCATTCTTTTCTGCTTTGGCTATGTAAAAAGCTTAGGTAAAACACAATCTTCAATATAAACTAACAGCTTAACTTTCGCAGCTCAATTTTAAGATTATAAGTATGTTCCTTAAACTACAATATTTCGCTTGAATTTGATTGACACGTCTAGTGTCTAAAAATTAATCGATTGATTCCTTTGATTCATTTGTCACGAAGTTTTCAGGCTTTTTGCCGTCTATCTATACCGTAGCTCCCGAACGTTCCTAATTTAACGATCTTGCATCGCTCAATGCGTAATCCTGTACATTCTAAAGTAAATTAAACCCAATTTTCGAGGAGATTATACTAAAAATAGTAGCACGATACAGCGTTGGTTCATTTACACGCACTATTTACAATTTATTTATAGGATGTTGTAAGTTGGTTCCTACATGTACCTACATAGCGCTCATTTTTCTCTTCCCGGTTCTGATGTTTGGTTTATTATTTGTATATATTTGTAAAAAACTGTAATTAGCTCATGTATTAATATAAACATTTTCTAATATTATATATCTGTAAGCTGTTGGTTTTCCATAAATAAATAAATTTTAATCATAATGAGATGATTCTACGTGCCTTATTCTCATTACTAACAAACAGTACTTATCAATTTAACAATATCGATTTATAATTAAAATTAAACCCCGATCCATTTGTTGTGTACGAATCATCTCCCAACTCGGGCATATTTAGTAAATCATTATCTAATTAAGGTACTCGTTATCGTAAACATTTTTCAGATCGTTCTCGAACTATTTTCTTCATTCATGAAATATTTCCACAGATAATGATGTGGCTTAGTTTCACGTATTATTTCTTCTTCGCCATTATTTCTACAAATCTTTAAGATAACTATGAAATAGTGGTAGGTAAATATGATACCGAATGCTTGTTTGGCGGCACAAAGTCTATCGTTCTATTTTTTTATTTCCTTCTTGTGTAGGGTTGGCGTTTATAAAATTTTTATTTCAGAGGTTAAATTGTCAAAACACACCTAAACAATTCTCAAAGAGTATATAGCTAGGTATAGAAATAGAGCTATGATAAAGATTTAACGGAGCAAGTCATAATTCACTATTCAAATGATAATTCTCCATCCCTACAAGTAGACGGCATATTAATTGACAATTACTGAATATAATTTATAAGATAATAACTTACGTTAGCCCACTAATTATTCAGAAATTAAGTACCTGATTAATAGATTAATAGAATAATAGAACATGCGGTACAAAACTTATAGACGTAGGAAAAGGTATTTAACCAAGCATTACTTACGAGTTAAAAGGACTCTAATGCCCATGAAGATGGTGATCAAATCTCGTTAGATGCAGCAGCCCTACTATATGAATGTAAACAACAAAACCACCGCCAAACTATTATATTCGGAACAAAACGGGTGTTCGAAAACGCTGCAGCCTACCTTTTGATACGCGACCTATTTTATACATTTTATGCGGTTATTTTAGTTTTTACAAAAGAAAACAACATATTTATTGCACCCTTATGTTATTTAAGTAAAAAATTAACCTACAGAAAACATAAAGATGTTATTTTCATGATTTCAAATGTAAAAGCTCGTTACTTTAAGAAATTTACTTATTGTATTTTTAGTACCGATATCCAAATTCAATTCGACTAAATCGAATTCCATGTTAGATGGTACCAAAAACAAAAGTGTAGGTATAGAAGTCCACACTAAGAGAATCGTTTAAAAATGGTGGGTAAAGTGACGAAGTGAAGTGGCCATCAAAGGCTCTCCAGCAATATCGCGTTGCTAAGCCAAGGGCTGGAAAAACACCAGACATGAGTGGTAAGTATAATGGCATACTCGAATAGAAATGGAGTGTACATTTGTCTTTAGCACTCAAAAAAGAAACTTCTTAAAGCTGAAACGAAAATGTATTCATAAGTTATCTCAGAAGCGTAGTTGAATTGAATTCAAAGTATAAAGTATTGCGAATCATTTTTTAATTTAGCATTTGGATTTAGAATTCCTATTTGTTATATTATTTGTAGAGGTAACATGCGGTACCTACCTACCTAGATATCTGAAGAAACTAACATTAAACTGTAAAAATAGCTATTGAATTTAACTTATCATTAAAGAGAACCCATAGAAAGTCTCATTTATAATTAATTAAATCTATTTGAAAAGAGGTGAAAAAAGTCAGAAGTCAATTTAGGAACTAATTTGACACAAACTTATTAATTAAATTAGCTTTAAGATCGTAAGTACTTCTGATAAAAATAAAACAGGATAAAAAACAAGACAGGCACAAAATGGCTTCGGAAGGGCACAGTCACTCCATATTGGAGGTAGAGTGCCGCACGACGTTGACAAATTACCAGAATTCGCTTCTAACATACGGGTAACTCTCTTTGGAATACATGCCCAACGAAATTATTGAAGTGTAAACATTTTGACGCTCAATTTGCAAACACCCTACGATTTTGAGAAAAAAACATGTTGACGTCACGTAACGGGAAAAGAAATGGCGTTTCTACGACAGTTTTCCACAAGAAACACTGTCTAAAGCCTTAATTTATAAATTTTAGAGACTCTACATTAAATGTTGTGCCAAACAATATCTTTTTTGACGAATATCATTAACCCCAAACTAAACCAAAGCTTTTTCCTCCATTCACAAGAAGCCACAGATTGCTAAAATAGCTTTCGGTCGGCTAATGAAGTCACTTAGACAAGTTGTAACACAAATTCGTGGCGTAGAGGTTAACACGACCATTCTAACGTAATGCCAGCCATTTTGTGAGCCGAACGAACGCACAGAGATAAATTCTAGCGAGCGTGATAAAGGGTAGGTGTGCTGGTGAAATGTGGGGGTTCAGAACATCGTTTGCATTCGTTGACGGAAATCTAAAAAGCATTTAGATAGACTTGGTTAAAGCAAAATATACTCATAGATTTTATCTGTAGGAAATAACGGCTATTGAAGAAGTATGCAATAAGATTTTATGTTAGTTTCAAAGATTATTAGAAACCAGCTATGCTCACTTATTTTAGCAAGCTATGTTTCGGAAAATATCATTTAGCAAAATAGACTAAAACTTGTGGTACTTAACAAACAATTTTCCTGCTCTCAGTAGTTTCGTTGTACTTCTTCCGTGAGATAACACACAGATACAGCTCTCCAAACAACTAACTTTGGACATCCTTAATAGGTAGTTAACAATTCTAAGTTTAATAATTTATATGTAGTTCTATTCAAGGAAAACTACAAAGCTCCTTATTGGGAGACTAGTTAGGAAATACTGTCAATTTTCATCCTACTTCCTCAAAGGCAATTGTTTCTGAATTGAAGCCGTCTTTCGAGAAGCTTCGAATTCAATGGACTCTAGGATTTATGAACTAAACTTGCAACTCTCGACTGTTGTCTCCGTCTATTTATTTTAATTGCGTCCTGTTTCGGTCTTGGGAAATCTAAGTAGGTTTACAGATTCCAAATAATCTTATGCAAATGAAGCTACAATTTGTTATTATTAAAGCTTTAAGGACATGGCGTAGGGCGGGAAATTAATCACATAGCTTTGTGGGCTTGGCCTAAAGCCACCTGATTTACATGACAAGGCACCGGTCAGGCGGTCATGGGCTACATAAAGACTCGCGTCTAGTTGCGTGATGCGACTTCAAAGAATTACAATCTTTTATTACTGTGTTTTCCTGTATGCTTTACTTATTTGACGTAAGTATTTATTATACGAGTAAAGTTCCATTTTAATGCTCCTCCTCCTTATCAACTTTTTAACGTCCCCACCAGAAGGGCACAGCGTTCTCTCTTAATAGTTAGGCCTTACTGTATTAAATTATCAGAGATAAAATGAAAACATAATTTGTAGGTACCTACATATCCTAGTCGTATAAATTACCTACTAAACCTCAAGCCTACATAATTCTTGCGAATCTAGCATAACTTTAAAAAATTACCCGTCCTAAGTGTTGTTAAAACCTACAGGATTAAATGAGTTTTCATTCATTCATTCATAGCAATCAGCAACTTCTCTAACAATAATACTTACATAATATGCTAGTATATTTGAAGGACCGCGCCCGAAAAAAAACCATTCTTAAAAGGAAAAATACAATAGCGAGCCTCTTAAAGCTAATAATGTGCACCGATCGACTACTGAAAAAGTTGGAAGGCTTTTAGTAAAGAATACGTGTGGATGCCCTCTTTCAAGTGAAGTGGGATGCTATGGCCCAAGTTTTGTGCAAAAGTTTCGCAATAAAACGACGGGGAACCCTAGATTTCTGCTTTCATTTCTGTGCACGTATATTTAAGAGCCAAACGAACTACAATGTAAGTGTATATTTACATCAGACGCCGCTGAAAAGTTTAATTGCGTTCAAAAGTTGTCTTATTTGTAAGTTATAATTTTGATATCAGTCGTACGTACCTATATCTTTTCTTGTTAGAAATAAGTTAAATTAGGGGAAAGTCGATTAAGTGATTGCTTTAACTGGTATGTGGTTATTTGGCCACCGTCACTTAAATAAAAAAAACAAGCAACATAGGTATTATTTAAAGTCGAGACACATTATTTTTTTCATGATTAAGTATTTTCATTATGCTTGTTTTATTATTTATATTCTTTTATTTAAGTCAGGATAGCCAATACCAGTGTACATCTCAATAACTATAGCTACCACTCTACGTAGTCACAAATAGAAACTTATAATATTAGATTTATCGAATCAGGCACTTGAATGAAATATATCAAAAAAGCTTCTTCAATTGAAGAGCACGTCTTAGCAATCCGATAGGTCGTCGCTTGACAATTTTATTACTTTCTTTAGAAGAAAGAAAGTAGGGTCCATCACGTGGGTGACTAGACGTGTCTGACCCTTACTTTTGTCATCATATTAGCAGTGAAAGGATGAAGGTCCTATACTCCTATTGTATAACACGGCGACGAGAAGCCTTTTTATTAAAATGTGTTAGCTAGATCGTTTTGTAATATTCTATCAATTTATTTGCTTTTTGTTCGTCTCACTTAGGCGAGAGAACAGTGGAGGTAGGTATTCATTTTAGTCGATTTTTTGATCTTGAAGTATCTGTCAAAGTCGAGAAAGTTCATGAAAAGGTTGTGATTTGTGAGAATAGCGATAAAACGTTCCTGAATTTGGCAGAATTAATTACCCACATTATTTTTAACAGTTTACCCAACCAAATAACAAAAAAAATTAAAAACACTTGAATTTCAAATCACCTCCTTTTTCTCTCCATGATGGTTTTTAGTTCTTAGATACCTATTATTTATTATTTTGTCTATTGAATTATCGTTCCTCACCTCACCTTCGCGATTAAGCTACAATTATCCACATGTTATTTTTTATCCTATCATTTGTAAAACATACAAAATTCAAAGAAAGTTATTTGACTACATTAAATAAACTCAATCAATGAATTACAGGTAAAACATAAACACAAGCGAGCGGCAGGCCGACCTCTATAACTCTTTCACAAAGAGGCTGCTAACCCAAATGTAAGCAAGTGATTAATAGGTACCTCAAACGAATTCAAAGCATTCCTTTCAAAATAAAGTATTTATTGTATTCCAGTTTCGTGAAACCAAATTGTTCTTACTTTTATTTGCTATTATTAGAAAAGTCAAACAAACCATAGTGGGGCTTAGCAATCTATGAATATTTTATTACAAGTTTGTTATCATTTTTGTCTACTTCATCGTGACTTTATCCAAATACGGAAACTTGAAGCCATAGCATACGTGCCATAAGAGTAGTGTCGCGTCATATTCTTATCACTTTCTTTCGACAGAGACGTAAAGCGGGCCACACATGCTAGGTTATACCGGTTATGCTTAAATAGTTGAACTGTGCAGGCCTTGGTGCAGGCATAACTGAACGTGTGTACTAACCTAAATTTTGCTGGTGCAGGTAAAAAAATATACCATACCCACGTCCAATGTTCAATTTATGCTTGCACGCACAGTTCAACTGTTCAAGCTTAACAGTCAGGCATAACCTAACGTGTGTGGCCCGCTTATACATAAGAAAACCACGACTACGTCTTGTCACAGCGCGTACGAGTATGAATAGTAGTCGTATTTCAAGAAAATAATAAACTTTAAAACATTTTTATGTAGCGATAAAAAGGGGCTTTACGAAATCTTTCCAATTACAGACCGAGTTTCAATAAGCTTCCAATTTATTACAAAATCTAGTTTCAATAAGCCAAGCCAACACATACCTTAGAAAATGTAATTTCAATATAATCCTGCTACGATGAAGGCGAGGTTTGTTGAAGAATTTCATCAACGTCCGTCAAATAAACACAAACGAATGTCAAATTATTTCATTTGCCACTTACATCGGCCAGTCAAAAGAGCTTTGAAGTTTAAACAAGAAAATTAACAATTACTTATTTATTTACCTAGATATTTTAAATAATATAAAGTTATCATGCCAACGTGCATGTATGAGACGACTGATAAATGTGGATGAAGAGAAAAAAGTGTGTTTGCATCGTAGCGAGTGGAGAGAAGTGGTCTCTGTCCATCTCGATGGGAAAAAGACGTAACAGATTTACGTATGTAAGTTTATCTCTATTACGTGGTTGGCTGTTTCACGAGGAACAAACAGCGATCTTATTATAGTCAAATAGAGAATATAGACTTAGCAAATTTCCTTCGTATTCTTATAATATACTTGTAACGACATAAATAATCATGGTTCCCCCCAAATTTGCTGCTGTATTAAATCTTCCTACTCGTTTGTTTACATTCGGGGCGGGCGGAGGATACCAAATCTGCCATAAAGAAAAGTAATAAGTCTTAAAAAGACTTTGTTGTCCATTTTTTCTTTCGAGGCCAATTTCGAGACGTTGCGAGACTTGTATTGATAGAGGATTTATATTAATTTCGTGATTGAAGTAAAATGTATTCTTTACGATTTGAGCATAGAAAGTAAGCCTCTTTAACGAGTATTATATTTTTTGGAAAGTCACTGTTATGAATCTCAACATATGTATTTTATTTATACTATACCCATGTAATACTTGTCGGAGAACAGCTGAGATTACGTTCATGAAGGATATTTTGGAACCATTTGCAAACTCTTTGCTGCTAAAATGCAAGAACTGGCATGTTTCTAACTGGTTGTCAAGTTGGCGCTTGGATATTTGAAGAGGCTGTCATGTATGGTGGATGATTGTTTGGATTATTGATTTGAAGAGATATCGGAAAACATCACGTATACCCTGTTACTTGATAACGTGATTGCAAACTACACAATAAAGCCAGTTTGTTCGTTACACGCCCACTGTCTTATTTTAACTAAAAGTAACACCACTTCTGATGACTCCTCGCCGACATCAGAAGTGGGATAGTTGAAACCATGTAACTGAACAAACTGGATTAATTGAATCGAAAAACGTGGTGAACCGTGCTGGAGCAACGAAGTCAAATTTTTTTCGCCCTCATCCATGCTATAAAATGATATGCACTAGCTAGAGTTCGATCCTGACAAAGCGAATATAATACAACGCTACTGCTGATGCTATGTAGCATTTGGTGAGTCGTTTTCATTTTGTTATAACTTTGAAAATGAGATTGAGCTATCTTTACCGAATGTGCAGGCTGTTTTCGCATATAACCAGTAAAATGTTGCTGCTACATAGGTTGAGCCTATGTAGAAAGTTTTTTTTCAAATGAGTAACGTATTGAAACCCAACATGATTACGATTAATCAAATAGAAAATTGTATTGTTTGCTTGTAATGACTATTTTAAGTGCGAAATTTTGATTTAATTGTTTTATTTTGTCAATACTGGTTTCATGACTTCGGTTTGCACATGTTGGAATGTAGTCGTAGCTCCGGTGGTTTAGCCGAAGAGTGCGCGGTGTGCATATCCAACTGTGTGTTCACTTAGTTAAGTGAAATTGCTGTCACTGGGTGTGACAAGAAAAAAAATCACAGGTTGTGATAAAAAAAGATTGGTCACTGGGTGTGACAAAGAAAAAGATCACTGTGTGTGACAAAGAAAAAAGATCACTGTGTGTGACAAAGAAAAAAGATCACTGTGTGTGACAAATTGTGATAAGAAAAGATCACTGTGTGTGACAAATTGTAATAAGAAAAAGATCACTGTGTGTGACAAAAAAAAACACTGGTTAAGTGATAGAAAAAAAAAGTGATGTATCGCTGGTTAAGCGGTGCATCAGTACTGAGGTTCTAAAACCAGTTTGTTGTTTTGTTATTGATACAATGGTTGTTATTACGATTTTTGAAAAATCGATAAAGAATTAAAATGGTCATTTTTATTGAAATACCTACGGACTTTAAATTCAAACCTTGCCCTATTGTGGTCAGGACTGGCCGAGTACGGTATCTACTGCGGTGAATGTTTTCTTTTACAGACTTAACCTTTGGCCGAGCACCCACACGAGGACGTGTGGTCCTGTCAGAATGGCCGTGTCGGAGAACAGCTGAGATTACGTTCATGAAGGATATTTTGGAACCATTTGCAAACTCTTTGCTGCTAAAATGCAAGAACTGGCATGTTTCTAACTGGTTGTCAAGTTGGCGCTTGGATATTTGAAGAGGCTGTCATGTATGGTGGATGATTGTTTGGATTATTGATTTGAAGAGATATCGGAAAACATCACGTATACCCTGTTACTTGATAACGTGATTGCAAACTACACAATAAAGCCAGTTTGTTCGTTACACGCCCACTGTCTTATTTTAACTAAAAGTAACACCACTTCTGATGACTCCTCGCCGACATACTTATTTATACTTACATACCTACGTTATATTACGATATATTATGTTATGTGTTGGTCCGGTTTTTATCAACTGACAATTATTAAATGAGCACGATCACCCGACAATTAGTGTTCATAGCATCCTATAAATTGTTCTGCCACTGAATGTCCAGACAAGTGGGATCGGGGCCTAAATTAACATTCAAAATCTAACCATGTCCTTTCAATGAAATCCAATACTAGTTGAGTGTGGATACTAGTAAAGGGACCTAATCTCGAAGACATTTTGAATAATTCATCGCGACCTCTCTTCGTTGTGATAGTGATAGCCTAAACAAGCTTGAGTAAGCCAAACAATCGCATTGGAAGTAACATGCAATTTCAGGTGGCGACCGCGATCCGTATTAGGTATCTTTAATATCTGTCAAATTTTTTAGGTATAGAATATATAAGGAGGTGCCACTTTTTTTTTCATATACAAATGAGTTTATGACAGCCAAGGTTGGCGCAAGTTTTTCATAGTTATCTAGGTAGGTGACCTGTCAAACGATAAAAAAATCCATACAGAAAGGTAGGCATTTTGCGTCAGACCAGGCACGCAGATCCAGACGGTATCTCCTTATATAAGTATTCTATACTCAAAGGTCGAAACATTTCTACAGTTATTGTCACGACAGTTATTTTCAAAAGTCAAGTATTGTTTTTTCTTTAACTAATGCAAAGATGTAAAAGATCATAGACAAAGATGGAAATCGGTTCTTATGGTACAACCTTTTTAAGTAAGAGTAGTTTAAGGTCGTTTTTATACTAGCGTTTTATACGCGCGTCTTCTGCTTATACGAGTACATAACGAGCATTGACGCGCTGGTAAATCTATCATTTATTTATTTATTTCAATAGTACAGCCAAAAAACACCACCATTACGGGAGACTATCCCAAATCGATGGTATTATATTGCTAGATATACTTTTACACAAAAAATATTAATTTAAAAAAAAACACTAAAATTATCTTAATACCTAATTGAGATCATAAATCTTATATGTAAGTATTTTACTTATATGTCATATTTTTGTCAAATGTTAAAGTCGGAATATTTACCATTTTGTAACAAATATCAGCATCACATATTTTTCCGTGTTTCAGTAGACATGTGAAAAGGAAACCGTGAGGCAAATAAAAATGATTGGCGTGCAAATCTCGCCTCGTCGCGTCGCGCGGGTTTTGAAATAGTCACTGAAAAAATTGGTTACAAACATATTTTTTTCGCACATTTTTTTTGTACAATTGACAGACATGTTGTACGATGTCAGTTAGCTCACACAACACAAAAAAATGTTATTTTATTTGTTATAAAAATACCATATAAACATATAGGTAGTAATAGTAGTAGGAGTGTCAGCTAATAGACGTCCACTGCTGGACAAAAGCTTTCCCCAAGGATCTCCACAACGACCAGTCTTGTGCTGCAGACATCCAACGGCTTCCCGCGACTTTCACCAGGTCGTCGGTCCACCTTATAGGTAATTTGATGGTAATCGAAACGTGTGAAAACTTACGTACTAAGTAGAGCTAATTAATTCAAGATTACACACACTTTTACATATCAAATGCACTTCTAATTGAATGTCAAGACTCCTATAAACTAGCGGTTTGTTATAATGAAAATAATAATAGCTGTTTTGAAATATTAATTTTATTATATGTTTCTGTGTATGCCTGAGATTTGTAAACTTAAATTAAAAAGAGCAACCCTACTTGCTAGGTTCTTCTCTGGGGAAAACTGCACTCTTGCGAATCTAGCATTAACTTTAAAAAATGACCCGTCTTAAGTGTTGTCAAAACCTACAAGATTAAATGATTTTCATTTCATTTCATTTTTAAACGACTTCAAAAAAAGGAGGAGTTTCTCAATTCGACCGTATATATATTTTTTTTTTTTATGTATGTCCACGCAAAACTTCGTCGTTTATAAACCGATTTTGATGATTCTTTTTTTGTTGGAAAGGGGGTATCCCGAGGGTGGTCCCATGGTAAGGAAACCAGGATCTGATGGTGGAATCCTGGAGAAATCGAGGGAAACTCTCGAAAAAACTGTATTTTCGACTAGTCTGTTTCTTATGTTTCTTCACACAACTTCGTCGTCCATCAACCGATTTTGATGATTCTTTTTTTGTTAGAAAGGGAGTATCCCAAGGGTGGTCCCATGGTAAGGAAACCAGGACCTGATGGTGGAAACCTGGAGATATCGAGGGAAACACTCGAAAAAATTGCATCGCGACTAGTGCGTTTCTTAATATTATGCAATAATAAGAATTTTAAAGCCCTAATATTTAATGAGGGCCTGACGTTGACCTGATGATGGAGCGGAAAGGCAGTCGAGGGAACTCGACAACGGCTTACAGCAAGTACTTTGTGTTTGGGCTTGATTAACTTCTATTATTGAGACCTTTCATCTAAATGGGTTGTGACTGTTTTAAGGGGTCTGATAATGAAAATGAAAGACAGTCAATGGAAACTAAAAAATGTGAAATAAAAAATTTTTGCCAAAAAAGAAACAACTTCAAAACGGAAACTAAAAAGTATGAAATAAATTAACTTGTACAGAAATTTCGAGTTTATAAGTGATTAAAAGAAACATAAACAATTAAATAATTATGTCTTTAAAATTTTTGAAGACGGTGCCACCTGTTTCCTTGAGATGTGAAAAAGATTGATTATAAGTACCTATATTACCTATATCTAGTTATTGTTTTACTTGGCACCGTCTTCAAAAATTTTAAAGGCATAATTATTTAATTGTTTATGTTTCTTTTAATCACTTATAAACTCGAAATTTCTGTACAAGTTAATTTATTTCATACTTTTTAGTTTCCGTTTTGAAGTTGTTTCTTTTTTGGCAAAAATTTTTTTCATTTCAAAACTCTAGCTGAGTTATGCGGTTGCAAGCGGTTGCCTTTGCGACTGAAGTTTGAACTAGATCAGGTTCCATTTAAACGTAAAACCACAACTAAACAAAACAAAAGCTTTATATAGCACTTGAAATATGTATATCAATACTAAAAAGTTATTGTTGTTGTCATTTGTTTTTTAGTGTGTTTTGATCGTAGCAAGTGAAAGAAAGTGATATAGCTACCTATCCCAATGGGAGAGAGGCGTGACGGATATGTATGTTTGTGTTAGTACCTACATAAGGCGTAAGTAAAACAACGTTTCGATTTTCAGTGCCTTTTGTCGGTACAAGTCGGTACTATGTAACCAGTCGTCAAACGTATGGAAATGTCAAGCTTCACGTACAAAAGCTTTTGTATGGACATACATGTGTAGACTTCGCCGTCAGCTATCTGCTACCGTCTATTCAAAAGCCGGGGCGGTGCCGATTCATTTAGAGCTCTTTTATGAATATCGTGTAACACTAAAATTCATTAAAAGATAATATCTCGTTTAAAAACAAGCCTGTGTGTCACCAAGGTTGTGCCTCGCCTCGCATTAATTATGTACCACCCCTTTATAACGTGTATTTTTCCATTAGTTAAGTATAAACAAGTCTGGCGTCATCAGTACCGCAATGTGCTTACAATGGCACTCCTGTTGAGCCGAGGCCTACTCTAGTTACCTAATTTTAAGGAGTACAAACTCCCTTAAGGTCATTTTAAAAGGTTTGCGAAAACAAACTTAGATGTAAGTACACAAAGAGTGGTTTTGACATTACCTCTCGAAAATTTATCGAAATTTTCTCGAAAACAAAATTGAATACTTACATAAATAAACATATTTTAACATAAAACAGTTCTAAAAGCATGTAATTGTACACAAAAAGGCTACTTTCGGGGAAAAATAAAACAGTAGCCAATTAATCTTGTGAATCTGGCGTGGTTAAACGCGGTGCAAAAACGGTCGGCGAGAAGCAAAAAGGTCCGGTTATCGAGTTCAACAGGCTCGTCGGAGCAGGTCTAATTGCACACTGTTGGGAACGAGCCAACTGGATTTCGATTCCAACTTCATAGTTGTAAACTGTTACAAAACGAATTCCAAACCTTTAAAAGAGTTTTTAATGCAGCATACTGAAACTTTTTAGTATTCGGAGACTGTATAAGGCAGAAACGTGTGATTAGATCATTGCAAGTGAAGTTATCTCTGCTTACCCCGATGGAACAGTGGCGTGACAGATATGTATGTACCTATGTAGGTACTGTACGTCAAGCGGGCGATTCCTGTAATGTTAAGAGGTTCTAAGGTATCAGCCACCAAGCTGTCTTTGAGGTTTGATATTTGATTTAAAACCGGCACTATGCTCGCCACACTCAAATGACTCAAAACTAAAACCACGTCTCCCGTCAAACCACGAATGCGGGCCAACCACCAACCACAGCCACCCGTATTTGACTGTTGCTAAAGTAAAAGAAACTTCGTTAAAGAGTCTAGACTAGACAACAAGAACCAACTTATTTGGGTCAGTGAGAGTAATTATGAGACATAGGTAAATAAGACAAAAGAAAAAATATTAGAAAAATCATCGTTTTAGAAACATTTCCATTCTCATACCTAGTTACCCCAAATGACCCTACATATATAGGAAAATATTTTTGTATATAAATTTAATATAAAATGATATAGGGTTAAGGAGGAAACAGTTGCTCAGTCGGGTACAGTGACTCACCACCGGTTTGTAAAGAAGGAAAAGAGATACGTTCATCTCTTTTGCACTTTTTGGAAGCTTTTAGCATGCGCACGCGCAAGTGCAAAAGGGATGAACGTATCACTTTTCCTTCTTTACAAAACTATGGTGAGTCACTGTACCCGACTGAGCAACTGTTTCCTCCTTAACCATATTGTAGAAAATATCAAGGCAAGCTAGCAAAGATAGCTTGATCTACTCTCGCCGTGATATTTCCTAGTTTTATTTTTGTATATAAATTTATGTACCTATGTACAATCTACAATAAATCATTTTATTAACCCCCGACGCCAAAAGAGGGGTGTTATAAGTTTGACGTCGATGTCTGTCTGTGTATCTGTGTGTCTGTGTGTCTGTCTGTCTGTCTGTCTGTCTGTCTGTGGCACTGTAGCTCCTAAACGCGTGGACGGATTTGGATGCGGTTTTTTTTAAATTAAAGCTGGTGTTCCTGGGAGTGTTCTTAGGTATATAATATGCAAATCGGTTCAGCCATTTCAAGGTCATCAGCTCTTTTCTCAGCTGTGGTAGGGTTATAGATCCAATATAACAGCAGATATGCCGTGTTTGGATTCATTTTTGATCAGTGTTTAATTCCTAATATAATGCAATGGTGACAACAGATGAGGAGCTGATGATGGAGTCAGAATTTCCAGCACTCCATCCATTCTTGAAAAATGTAACAGCAGATATGTCGTGTTTGGATTCGTTTTGATCAGTGTTTAATTCTTAATATAATGCAATAGTGACAACAGGCGAGGAGCTGATGATGGAGCCCGAATTTCCAGCACTCCATCCATTCTTGAAAAATGTAACAGCAAATATGTCGTGTTTGGATTCGTTTTGATCAGTGTTTAATTCTTAATATAATGCAATGTCGACAAAAGGAGGAGCTTATAATAATTATTATTAATTTTTATAATAAAGGTTTAAAAACTTTGAAATAAAAATTAAATTAAAAATTTAAAAATCCCCCGACTATAAAAAGTAACAAATAAAATAAGTAGTATTTTGTCAACTGAACATCGCTTAATATTTCATACAAATTGACAACTTTCATACAAACTTCATTTTGTCGGGGGACCGCTAAGTACCTAGGTAGGTACTCAAAAAAAACGTAACCATAAGTAATCATAATGAGATATCAAAATTTAAAAAATGCCTGTGAACGAAATGTTTTAATTGAATCGATAAGTATAAATTTAAAATAGGTATTCGTAAGGAAAATAGAATGCGGTCCCCCGACAAAATGAAATTTGTATGAAAGTTGTCAATTTGTATGAAATATTAAGCGATGTTCAGTTGACAAAATACTACTTATTTTATTTGTTACTTTTTATAGTCGGGGGATTTTTAAATTTTTAATTTAATTTTTATTAAATTTATATACAATTATATTTTCCTATATGACATGACGAGTGATATGGAATTTGATTATCAGATGGCTGCATCCAATATACCTACCTAGGTACTATAAATATTGCGTCCGCATTCCATAATGACAGGTACTCGTGAAGGTATGTTTATTATATCAAAGTAAAATAGATTTGTTGAGTTCTTTTTTAGAATTACATTCTGTCGGTGTATTTTATTTGAATTGAAAATGTTATTTGTTCAACCTACGACCGGACTATGCAAAGAACCCCTTTTTCGCTACCACGCAAACAAAGAGGATTCTTTGCATAGTTTAGTACGTTTATCTGTTTTAAACATATTTAATACATGTTAGTGCCCGTTTAAACACCACAGTTAGAATTGAATTGACAGACAAACCTATGTCTATTTCATAAAACATGATGTTTAGACAGTGACAGGTATAAAATATCTGTCAGATAAATTATATCTGTAGATGATGAAACAGACCCAGCCACGCTAAAGTACTTATGTAACTTATGTAGTAGCATAGACCATTATTATTTAAATGTACTAACTCTCTAACATAGATTATGTAAACCTTTGCGCTAATTCAATCAATCAATCAATCAATCAAAATTTATTTATTTCTCCCAGAACAATATAATGACAGTACAGTAAAGTTATAGGTACAGGTAAAAGTTTTTGTTGTGGGAGACTGGTGTCCAAGCTAGGTTAAACCTGTGGTATGGATCACCAGGCTTCCACCCCATGGACAAAATGTGCATAGTTAAAATATAGGATACTATGAGAAAATTTCTGTTATTTTTAAAATATTTTATATATAATTTATTATTAAACATTTAATATTTGTTAGTGTGTATGTATATGTGTTTTGTGTGTGTGTGTGTTTGTGTGTGTGTGTGTGTGTTTGTGTGTGTGTGTGTGTGTGTGTTATCATTTAGTTAATTAGTTAGCAAAAAGCAAATAGAATTTACCATGTGAAATTTCGCTGTTAAAACAGTATAGGTACATTTGTTTTATATCAAATATATACACTTGGGTGAACTATTCAACGGGTCGGAAGCTTTCTACAATATTACTTCGACGTACTGAAGGAAATATTCCACATTGATAAAAGTCATTACTGTAAAAGGGAACAACTATCAATTTTATATTACACGGCGTAGATACTAAAATAAAAACAGCCTTTTGCAAAATGTTTGTCGTTTTTCTTAAGCCGGGTCATAATGTTTTGAACAGTTTTGAGCAAACATTGAATTAAATGATTGATATTTTCCTTTGTTTTGTCAACAAAATTATTCAATTTAAACAAAATATCCGTTCAAAACATGAGCAGCGGAGCCGGCTTTAAATGTACGCTACACTTTGTTATTATTTTCTATAAATACTGTAGCTACCTACATTACCTATTGCGCAGATACCCGTACCTATGTTGTCACAACATTTGCTTATCTATTACACAAAGAGGTATTCTTTCGGAAAATACGCGTCTTTATTTTCGGCCACACAAACCTTAAGCTACCTTTAGGTAGTGAGATCTGAAGCCCCAAGCAGATTACGAAACATGATAATCTTACGTAAAAAAAGAAAACCGAAAAATAAAAGTTATACGTGTATGAATAAAGGGATCTTTTATGTTCGTATACGTTTATTGTAGGTATGGGGCCCATGAGAGTGTCAACGCATGTGTCAATGTCATTGAAATGAAATGAAATGATCATTTAATCCTGTAGGTTTTTGACAACACTTAGGACGGGTCATTTTTTAAAGTTACCTAATGCTAGATTCGCAAGAGTGCAGTTTTCCCCAGAGAAGAACCTAGCAAGAAACTCTGTAGGGTTGCTCTTTTCAATTTAAGTTTTACAAATCTCAGGCATAAACACAAACATATACCTAATAAAATTAATATTTCAAAAGAGCTATCCATAAATAAAAAATTGACCCCGCAATATCCAGGAAAAGTAAGGTAATAAATGGGAAACAGTGAAGTGAAAGGCTTAGTTTCATAGGATCCGCATGACATGACCGGCCATCACAGCAGCACCTTCCGCATGTGCCAGCCATTTTATTTATTTATTTATTTATTTTTAGATATGTACGTTTCGCCTTATTCATAAAAAAATCTTTATTAAAAAAAATCATTATTGGACACATACGGTCGCAATCAGTGTAAGCCATTGTTTAGCAAAATATGACAAAAATGCTATTGACACTGCCGATGCACAATTGAGTCTATCTAGTCTAGCAGACTTGAGTCCCTGGTTTAATGTAAGTATTGGAGACTCATATTTCATATAAATAGCATCGGAAACTGCTACATCGTTAAACTTTAATAACAGTTTCATGGATTTACTTCGGTTATTGCATACGGTCGCTGGTATTAAGTGCCTTTTAAAGTATAAGATTAACTACGCCCTCGTTCTTATTGATGTTATACGAGTATAGGTACAATAATGTTCCAAATTACTGATGCAGTGCCTAAAGATTATACTTATAACAAATTAACCGATTATTTTTATTATACATCTAACCACCTTCGCGTTTAATTTGCCGATTGAATTTAATATCAATCTATATCAGACTCTCAAACTATTTGTCCACAGATACATAAATACCTACTATAACTTATTAAGTGCCTATTCTAGCAGTACAAAAGTCCACACTCCACACTGTCTACAGTAAAGGTCACAGGTAACTACGTAAAACATTAAAACAACTATGAAAACCAGACGACCGTCGTCTCTCATAACTTTTCAATAACATTCTCCTTTTCGGAAAGTTATACCATTACCGTGACGTTTGTGAATCCGTTTTATAAATTCAGGGCCGTCATCGGAGCCATCTGCGCGTTTCAGATCCTCCCGATTTATACGGCAGTGAAATCTGACTGTCACATCTACCTGTGGGATCGAGTTTGAGGTGCTTTTGTTAGAATAATATTACCTGAATTTAAGCAAAAAAGAGTGAACTTAAACGTGATAAAGCTGAATTTTCCCAATTAACTGCATCTTGGTTTATCTAGGCTGTCATTGAACTTTTCCCCCATATTACAATACCAGTTTTATTTAAAGTCCTAGAATAAACTCAGATAAATGACGTTTCGGCTATAGACAAAATGTCAAAAAATGACGTTAGTCCTAGGACTGTCTTTAAAACTCGTTTTGTAATAAGGGGGTTCAAGTTTTTATGGCGTTTCCAGACTAGCGTTTTATATGCGCATATAGTGTCATTTTCAACAAGTGCGCTATACGCGCATCATAAAAAAAATCGGTTGTCTGTAAAGTCGGTTTACTGACGATAGTTGAACGTGACAACGTCATTAATGCTGCTGAACGCGGCCGATTGTGCCTCTTTGTCGCCCGATCCGAGCTCTCGCTTGCACTTCAAGGCTTAAATGGAACGCCTCAGAGCGAGGTAACGCCGCATGAGTCATGTTTTTTCATGTTGCGTGCAGCCGGCTCCATCGAATTATAAGACGTTGTCACGTCAAAAACCTGATGCGCGTAAACGCTCGAACCAGTGGTATCATATCAGTATCAACGTGGACTTCACTCGCGTATACGCACGTCAACGCTCATTCGAGTAAAAGAAACGCGCTTCAAAAACCGAGCGGATAAAACGCTGCTAGTCTGAAAACGGTCTTACAAAACTAGAGAGCTGCCATTTGAAAAGTAGAGCGCAAATATGTCCAGCAATGTCCTTCTAGAACCGTAGGAAACAATTCCAGCTTTGGACAGATTCAATTAGAATTCTATTACAGACAAGACGCAATGTGTTCGGCGATGCATGTTCGTCAGTAACAAGCTACCGAACTGGTTTTAATTAAAGTTCGAGTTCGACAAATTCTCTAACAGATAGTGCCCGCCGCGGCTTTGGTAGCTATTCCTAATAGATATATCACAAAATATATGAGCATTCACTGCATATACAGGGTTTATACAAATATATAAAAGATTGGTACCTACCTATGTCTTGAAAACTTATAAAAAATACAAATTTAAAATTTAGGTGGAAATCTTTAATGACATTAATGTTTGTAGAACACCCGCCTCCAAAGTAGGATACATGAGACGAGTTCGTTCTCTTATCTGTATCTTTTTTTATTTTACATGTACGTACGGATTAAATATTAATATTTGATTACCACGCGCTAACGGTACGTAAAGGAAATATCACGATGAAATTATGAAACTTACATACACCAAAAAATACATGTAATGTGTTAATAAATTATTCTTTTTGGATGTTAATAGAGATCTGAAATAAGTTAGTATTTATTTTTAAACTGGAATATTTCAAACATCCTGTATAAAACGTGCAAAGCACACAGCACTCTCCATTCAGCGAGCCGCGTAGAATGTATGACACTGCAGTGCTTGAAATTGGGAGTAACGAAAAAGTTTTCCTACGCAGTAGTTTTATAAATATATACTGTATTTCCCCCCCCCCCAAGCGGTGGTAAAGGTGGAAGCGTTGGTAGCCCAGTTGGTAGAACGCTTGCCTCGAACTCCGAGAGCGCGGGTTCGAATCCTGGTGCGGGCACGTACCTCTGAGTTTATTTCTCATGTACGGATCAATTTATTCGATTACCACTTGCTAACGGTGAAGGAAAACATCGTGAGGAAACCTGCATACACTAGAGAAGAAATTCGAAGGTGTATGTGAAATCCGCCAACCCGCACTTGGCCAGCGTGGTGGATTACGGCCTAATCACTCTCTGTATGAGAGTAGGCTCGTGCCCCTCGGTGGGGACATATATGGGCTGATAAAGATACTGTATTTCAGTAAATCTTATGAATATAGAGATCTCGAAAAAAGCTATTGAGAAATTGCAAGCAATGCTAACTAACCAGGGGTCAAAGTCTACTAATTTAAAATAGTCCTAGTTGTGTGTCGCTAGAGTGTCAATTGCATTTTTGACACATTTGGTATTCTGCTAAACAATGGCTTACACGGATTGCGACGAAATGTGTCAAAAATGCCATTGACACTCTGCCGACAAAAAACTTAGATTATTTTAAATTAGCAGATTTGAGCCACTGAATATTCTGTAAAATCGATTGGTTATCCAAAACCTTCCAACACAATTTATTTGTAAATTATTCGACTCGTGTTTGTTTTTCCAAATATATTTATCTGGAAACGGCTCAAAGTTTTATCGCGACCAAAACTTGTGCCTTTATATTGTCTTGTCATGTCCCTTCATATCTTTTTATACAGCGGATGAAACTTTCTTAAAGTTAAGAAACGGATATTTACCTATTTTATATCGGGTTTTGTTTACAATACCGCATATGAAATAAGGGGGAAAAAATAAACCCCCATATGAAATGGGGTTTTACTAAATCTATCTATACATACTTAATTTATTAGTAAAAGATTTTATGTTAACCAAAAATCTACTATTTGGTTAACATAAAATCTTTTACTAATATCGCTAATATTCCCCATATCTTTATACACGGTGTAACAGAAAGGTTGTATATTGCCTAAAGGCGATAGTATTGCGATAGATAAGCGACAGTCCTCATGATACTGAACAACTTTCCACAAGAAACATGGGTCGCAACTTCGCAAGCAAGCGAACCAAAATTTTTTTTGAGTTATGACCCATGTTTCTTGGGGAAAGTTGTTCAGTTTCATGAGGACTATCGCTGTGTTTCGCCATTATACCCCCTTTCTGTTACACCCTGTATACATACTTAAGTAGATATTTGGTTAAAATAAAATCTTTTACTAATATTCCCCATGGAAGGTCGCCTTTTAAGTAAGTAGCGCTAGCGCAAGCTCGTGGACATGTGCATTCTTCCAACCTTGACATATGGTGCACAAACTTGTTCTTTGACTGAAGCTCAACAGTCCAAACTCAGGGTTTGCCAACGGGCTATGGAGCGCAGTATGCTTGGTGTAAAACTTACTGACAAGGTAAGAAACACCATACTGCGCTCTAAAACGCGTATTACTGATGTGGCAAAAACAGCTGCCAGGCTGAAGTGGGATTGGGCCGGCCACGTCTGCCGCATGCCAGAAGACTTATGGGCAAAAACAGCTACCCAATGGCTACCAACTGCCAAACGGCGTCGCGGCAGACCGCGGAAAAGGTGGCGGGACGAGCTGGATACCTTCTTGGGTACCTGGGCGGAGGAAGCTTGAGACAGAAAGTCTTGGCGTATGAGGAGAGAAGCCTTTGCCCAGCAGTGGGACACGAGTGGCTAAATAAGATAAGATAAGAATATTCCCCATATCTTTATATACCTATATGCACTTACCTATATGCTTCTAGGTTTGCGAAATTTTATAATCTAAATACATGTTGTACAGCAAAGAGCTTTTAGCTTTTAACAGTTAAAGTTATTTAGAACTCCGCATGATATGAAAGTTCAAAGCTTTCAATACTTTGGCTGCAATTTTGACTCTAAACTAGAACAATATATTGACATTAAGTTTTACAATTTTCGAACTAGCTGTAAAGCAATCTAGAACTTTTTATCAAAGGTTTTTGTTCTGGATTTTAAACTGCCACTAAAATCAGTTCAGTGGTTTAAAAGCGTGAAAGGATTAAAAAATATAATACGTAAAATTGTAAACACTATTGACTGACGTACAATGGTATTCCACGATACTTAAATACAAAGCATAGAATACTTTATGCATAACTTGGTATCAAACCTTTACCAGTAAAAAATGCAAATTTTTTCATTCACGCTTTCCAATGAATTATTCATACATTCATCACGACCTTAAAATTCTCTCCACTTCGTCAGGGAATAAAATGCTTGACTTTGCGAAATTAACGTTTATAGGTACCTTACATTATGGCAAACAGCGGAAATTTTATAACATTTACTTCGTCGTCACAAAACATATGGCATTTTTACTTTTTACGTAACTTAACAAAATTACTGTTGTTTTTACGAGTAGTAATTCAATGAACTACACGCAAGCTACAATATTCTAATGTTGTCTACACACCAAAGCCGCCGCCGGCATGCCTCCGGGTTAGACGGCGGCTTTACGTCATACGAATGGCAGCTGTCAAAAAAACCGGCGGCTTTGTTGTGGAGATACCATAAAGTTTCTATATGTTCACCGATATAACGTGAAAGAGTTACAAACATTCGCACATTCATCCGCCCATCCATAGACAAAAACATTGACATTTATAACATTAAAGTAGAAATAGAATGAATACCAAATCATGAAATTGTCGATAAGAAACAAAGTTAGTTTCCAGTAAAGTGTTAGTAGGTTGTATAAGTTACCCGCAGTGGAATGGATACGACTTGTAAGTTAAAAGTTAGAGCTAAACCAATTCCATCTAACTTAATTAAACTAGACTTAACGACTGTCCTTTGTTAGTTGTTCCCAGGATAGACCGAACTGAACTGAGCCAGCACTTTAAGTTTAACTAATGGAACTCTATTTTGGACGCCATAAGGGTTTTTGCTAGAGCATCGCATAAATGTATACTTGTAAGGCTTTTACGCTATTGAACATACGCAGTTTGGTTTTTTATAGTATAAAACGAGATACTGCACGCTACTTCGTACGCATAAAACTTAAACCTTAAACTTAAACTCACTTAATATCGTTCATAATACCACGTGTCAATGTAATCCTACTAAATGTCAATGATTGTGCCGATGGTTGTTTGTTACTCTTTCACGCCAAAACTACTGAATAGATTTTGATGAAACTTGGCAATATTGTAGCTTATAAATCAGATAGATAGATAGATAGAAATTCTTTATTGCACACAAAGAAATACAAATACAACTTAAAACTAAAACATTGTGCGCAAAGGCGGCCTTATCACTAAAAGTGATCTCTTCCAGACAACCTTTGGAGTAGGACTACTTTAGGAAGACTGTAGAGTAGAGCAGGGCAACAAATAAATACTGTAATTTACTACTTATTAAATAAATAAAGTGTACAAATATAGATAATAATACAAAAAATATATATATAAATAGTATACATATATATATAAAATACACATAGAAGCGACCTAATGTATTAGTTGCCATAAGCCTTAGAGAGGAGATGTGAATGCAATCTTCTCTTGAAGACTGCCAGCGACTCCGAGCCACGAACTTCAGCTGGGAGGTCATTCCAGAGAGAGATGGAGCGCACTGTGAAGGAGTGAAAGTAATAGCCAGATCTTGTAAAAGGAGCCAACAGTTTATTGTCCGAGTCGGAGCGAAGGTGACGGTTGTGGCTACCAGCAAGCCATTGGAAACGTTCCTTAAGATAGGGAGGGGATCGAGGATCATATAGGATGTTAAAGAGCAGGCTGAGGACATGTTCATCGCGACGCAAACGAATGGGAAGCCACTTCAATTTCCTCCTGTATTCAGACACGTGATCGAATTTGCGCAGTCCAAAGATGAAACGAATGCAGAGATTTTGTAAGCGTTGCAGCTTATTCAGCAAGACTTCGTTGAGGTCAGTGAGACATGCATCAGCGTAGTCGAGGATAGGTAAAAGAAGTGACTGCGCAACTTCGATCTTAGTCTTCACAGGGAGCAAATTTTTCCACCTCTTCACACTACCATAAGCTTATAAATCAGAATAACATATAGCCTATATTATTTTCAGATAGCATGTTTTTCTTTTCAAGATATTGACGATAAAGCATACGAAGTCGCGGGCAGCGTCTATTTTACATAAATGAGCATGATGACTAAAAATTTTTTTTAGTCCGTCACATACATTATTTTATTTCTTTTTTCTCTTAAACTAAAAATGACAAAGATACACTGGGTTAAAGTTGCTCGTGACGTCAGGCCTCAGTACGATTTTAACCGAGGAGTGACGTCAATACCCCCCACTCCGTAACTTTGATGCTCTGTATCTTTGTATTTATTTATGTATTTGATCAGGTAAAAAATGTGTTTCAAATATTTTTTAATAGCTTAAAAGTCGGACTTATTCTTTTTTGAATTTTTGAATGTAGTCATCATCCCCATTCTTTTTAACATTCTATAGCTTCTGTTAAGAGTCAGCCAGCGGTATACCACGTACATAATGCTCTTATAAACCGACTTTGGCCTGCTTAATTGAGTTGTGAAAGTTTATTGTGTTTCTTGGTACTTACCCGGTTGCCGCTAAGTAGGTACTTAAATTTCGGGCCAAGTGCGCGATCCCCAGACGTGAAATAACAAAAGATTATTTTATTAGTCGAAGTCATAGTTAATTTTATATTGTTTGCCTACTAGCTGTTTTTGTTTACGTGCTTTCTCTGTTACTAAGTTACTTTAATTCAATATTCAAGAATGTTAATAATATTATCGATTTCCCTTATTATAGTACCTACATTAAACTTCAATCACAGAGATGGCTGAACTTTATATTTTTGAAAAAGCCCTTAAATACTGACGTAAATACTACGGTAAATATCTTGTAGGGTACTACATATTCAATTCAATTATTTTATACGAATTGATCGTTTCTGTGAATATTAATACAAAAATACTGTTATTTACATACTGACTCTAAATTAAATTTCAAAATTCGTTCATTCTTGATTCTGTAACAAATTAAATAAAGACGACTTGAATCTAATTCCAACAATCAGTGAGTCCCCGTCTTGGTTAATCTCGTAGCATATTGCTACGACATGGCTACGACACTTTTCGTTACCTAAGCCGGTACACGCTGCCGCGTCGTAGCCAACTCAATTACTTTTCTACATTTCTATATTACGATACGAGTAGGTATATTTCACGAGTCAGTAGCTGTCGAAATTTATGATCCCCTGGTAGATATCAGGATAATCCTGTCAAACCAACCATAGATTTACTTGTTTTTTAATTTTTATTTCAATACAGAAAATTGACATTTGCAGTAAGAAATGTCTTGTCTGACAAAAAAAATTTTGCCAAAAAAGAAACAACTTCAAAACGGAAACTAAAAAGTATGAAATAAATTAACTTGTACAGAATATTTCGAGTTTATAAGTGATTAAAAGAAACATAAACAATTAAATAATTATGTCTTTAAAATTTTTGAAGACGGTGCCAAGTAAAACAATAACTAGATAGGTATAGGTAATATAGGTACTTATAATCAATCTCTTTCACATCTCAAGGAAACAGGTGGCACCGTCTTCAAAAATTTTAAAGACATAATTATTTAATTGTTTATGTTTCTTTTAATCACTTATAAACTCGAAATATTCTGTACAAGTTAATTTATTTCATACTTTTTAGTTTCCGTTTTGAAGTTGTTTCTTTTTTGGCAAAAATTTTTTATTTCACATTTTTTAGTTTCCCTTGACTGTCCTTCATTTTCATTATCAGACCCCTAATAACAGTCACAACCCATTTAGATGAAAGGTCTCAATAATATAAGTTAATCAAGCCCAAACACAAAGTACTTGCTGTAAACCGTTGTCGAGTTCTCTCGACTGTCTTTTCGCTCCATCATCAGGTCAACGTCAGACCCTCATTAAATATTAGGGCTTAAAAATTCTTATTATTGAATAATATTAAGAAACACACTAATCGCGATGCAATTTTTTCGAGTGTTTCCCTCGATATCTCCAGGTTTCCACCATCAGGTCCTGGTTTCCTTACCATGGGACCACCCTTGGGATGGCCCCTTTTCAACAAAAAAAGAATAATCAAAATCGGTTCATGGACGACGAAGTTGTGTGAAGAAACATAAGAAACAGACTAGTCGAAAATACAGTTTTTTCGAGAGTTTCCCTCGATTTCTCCAGGATTCCACCATCAGATCCTGGTTTCCTTACCATGGGACCACCCTCGGGATACCCCCTTTCCAACAAAAAAAGAATCATCAAAATCGGTTGATAAACGACGAAGTTTTGCGTGGACACACATAAAAAAAAATATATATATATATACGGTCGAATTGAGAAACTCCTCCCTTTTTGAAGTCGTTTAATATAAAATATGCCTGATTGGACTTTTTTCTATTCACATAATACTTAATTTTAAATTAATAATACATTGAATCTATATGAAATGGTGGTAATTTTTATTAAATTAAATGGCCTAACTTTAGCCCTCTTTTCCGGTTTTTGATATACTTACTGAAAAATGTTCTAAATAAAGAACCTCGATAATGACGTCCACACTAACATACTTAGTTATTTCCCTAGATACCTATATTAAAAGTAATCAAATGAGATATTTACTCCAATAAATTAAACTGAATCGAAATTCAGAGCTTATGAGGGACAATTTGAAATTACATAGTAAAGGGACTCAAGTGTAAGCCGGGACCACAATTAGCGGCCGGTTCTATTCCCTAGCCGTCCGTTCAATTAATTGTCATTTGTAAAAGTAATTACCAACTTTATTCATTTCGTGTCCCCAAAATGTTAAAAACGTCGCATCGCCATGGGATAAAAGTGAGTAATTAGGAAATAATGAATCTTGTGGGAAATTTTTAAGCGTTGAATTTTACTTCGTCACGATTTGGTAATCTAAATTTAATCTTATTGATTCACTGGCGGCGATCCATTTGAAGTGCGCAAAAAGATTTTAATGGTACTTGGGTACAAATAAGTGGCAATTTAAATATTATTTTGGGTAAGTTTTTGAGTACCTACTTTTTTTGCTGTTCAATATTTATTTTTATATAGAAGTTGCCTATTATTTGATGAAGTCGTCCCAATTTCTTAGATCAAATTGTACATTGGCGAGGATATTTGGGAAATCACCCTAATTGTATTTCAATCATGTTCCAAACTTCCAACTCCGACAATTGGTCTGTGTGTTGAGAAGTGACATTGACAGTTACAGTTGTCCTCGACACACTTCACTCAACTTTCAAGCTCTATTACTGTTGTCCGGACCGGACAGAATGGACAGATGTCATTGTATTATGTTGGTGCATTTGTGGGCATCCCGAATTGTCCTTGCGCCGTGTAAATCCAACTACAAATGTAAAGGGAACGTGCGGACGAGATCCTTTCATCAAATGAGTCAGAACTTAATTGGAAACTATCCCAAACGAGATGACGGCTAGAGTAACAAAAGGATATAGGTAGATAGATACAGCCGCAACTTCTTTTCTATAAAATGGGGATAATGACTACATTCAAAAAAATATTAGTCCGTCTTTTTGACTATTAAAAAATATTTAAAACACATTTTTTACCTGATCAAATACATAAATAAATACAAAGATATAGAGCGTCAAAGTTACGGAGTGGGGGGCATTGACGTCACTCCTAGGTAAAAAATAAAAATCGTACTGAGGCGTGACGTCACGAGCAACTTTAACCCAATGTATCTTTGTCATTTTTAGTTTAAGAGAAAAAAAGAAAAAATACGTGTCGAATATTTTAAAATAATCTATGTGATGGACTAAAAATTTTTTTTAGTCATCATGCCCATTGTTCTCTATTTTGTATAGCTCTTATGAAAGTATAATTAACATTGATGTTATTAACAGAAAGGTTTGCGTTGAGTCTAAGAGTTTATACGGACGTATTAATAGCAAACTAAATAATAATAGTACAATATACAACTATGGTAAGCCCTTCAGTTGACATTAGCAGTTCTATAATTGTAATTGCCATTTGATTATTATAGCACTAAAAACGGTGTAATAATTTATTGCTAAAAGATAGTACATAAAGACAGAAAGAACAGAGACGTAATTTGGTACCAACTACCAATGAAAATCTTCCAATTAAAACAAGGTACCTTCGTAAATAATACTTGTAAGTATTCCCAGCGTGTAATTACACATCTCATCTTGATTTAAACAACTTTTCAGCTGTAGTATCAGTATTCGAAGTGATTAAGTTCCTCTATCAAGTTTATTCAACTCTTGTACAAGTAGTAAGTTTTCAAAGTTAAATCTGTTGGAAGGCACGACTCAGTTGTTGTTTAGATAATGGTTTTGAATTCCATGTATTTAACGAGGATTGTATGTCAGAGACAAATTAAATTTTAGTTTTATGAATGAGATGCGCTGCTTGTTGAAAACTATATAACAGGGAAAATGATAGGATACTCATACCTACTTGATACGCCATGATAATTCCTTAAAGAATATCATTGAAGAAAAGTTTGGGAAGAGAGGAAGAGGAAGACCGAGACGTAGGTACATGTCATGTCGTACGTATCATGTGCCATACCGTCTGGATCTGCGTGCCTGGTCTGGCGCAAAATGGCTACCTTTTTGTGTGGAATTTCTTATTGTTTGACAGGTCATCTACCAAGAAAACTATGAAAAACTTGCGCCAACTATGGCACGCTGTCATAAACTCATTTGTATATGAAAAAAATGGAGCAACTCTTTATATTATATTCTATACTCAAAGGTACCATATCGCATCAAGAAGTCAAATCGATGACAGGGCGAAGTCTTAGATAACGTATACGCGACCGAGAAGAGCCTGGATTTGAAATAATGATGTTGATCAATAGTTATAGCTTTTCTTCAATTTCCAATGCAGTGTATATGATAAATAGATAATATGTAATGCACTGGCTCATTGGCTCACTGTCTATTTTTATGAAGTGTTTCTTTCCAAACGTGTCAATATTTATGGTTTGTATTAAAACTTTAATTAAACATTTGTCGGCATTATGGGAGACAAGAAGCAATGTTCCGTGAAACTTGAATGCTATTTGAACATTTTAACGATTGTCACTAGCTTATAATACACATAGTATGTTAGTTATGTAAGCGATAGATATTATAGGCTTTTATTAACTTATATCGATAGATGTCGTATCATATTTCCACTAGTCCCCTCAATTACAGTAATAGGTTACAGTTAATCAGTTTCTGCTTCAATTCCGAAGCCTTCATAAAATGGGACATCACCAAACAAAGGCGTAAGTCCAATAAAATCCTCCCGGGGATCATTAACTTGATTTTTATTACGAATATTTGTTGGTTCCAGCCTCATTCATAAATAAAACTTTTACTGAGTCGCTCTTTTATGGAGTTTGTTTATTTTGAAGGGTTTCTAGTCCCATGGTGGACATGTTGGCGACTTTATCAGACAGAGTTGAAACCTCAACGATGTACGAATAAATCGCAGTTCTGCAATATGACAAAATATAGGTACGTTTTACAACAAAAAAGGTACTAAACTACATATTTTTGTAACGCAATCCCAATCTTAGAACTGGAAGAATACAATACAATATCCAGTAAAATCTTTATACATTATCACCACGTATTAAGACTCTATCAGAATAAAATTACTACCCAATTAAGCCGAGATCAGGGAGTAAATGAAAGAGGACCGTTCCGTGATAATTATGTCCGCAAGCAATCAATCTTCACGCCTGTAATGGATCGTCTTCTATGTTCCCTTATAATTAATATTATCTTAAGAATTCATACAGCACTTATTAGTTTCTTCCTTCTCCGACATGAAAGTTACATAAAGACGACGTGATGGAAGATACAACATAAGTACGTAGGTATAATTCTATGTTCAATATTTACAGGTTAGGAACCTCTTTTTACTTAATTTTAAAATATTTCTCTATGTTTTGCACTCTTTTTCTATAGCAGTTAACGCGCGGTTGCTGTTTGACGTGTGATATTGATGAAAAACGTAAACTGTGGTAGGTGGTACCCACAGATTTGGCACAGCTTCAAAAATAAGATCGCTTGCAATTTATGCAAACTACAGAACTTAGATTCTTTTTGTGCATATTATAATATATACCTAAATGACAAAATCACAATCAGGTACTTAGGTACTAACCCCCTTATTACAAAACGAGGTTTAAACATAGTCCGACGTTAGTTCGTTCCTTTTGACGTTTCGGCTATGGATAAAACGTCAAATTAAACGAACTAACATCGGACTATCTTTAAACCTGGTTTTCTAATAAGGCGGTTTAGGTTTTTGTTACTTAATTAGAATTAAATAATTACTTAAATCATGTGGATACATTACAAATTACTAGGTAAACAAATAAAACATATTTGTATCCCAAACTCCGTCCTATCGATACATAATTAATCAACCTCCCGAATTTCGTTTGCAGATCATCCAATTTCTGTAAAATTAACGAATTGAGTGAAAAATGGCTAAACTTTCGACATTTTTCTGCTGATTTATGATGCCTCTCCCTTATGGAGTCCATATTTTATTTCGCGGGAGTACATTAAAAAGCCTTTACGTCATCTTGTCACTTTAGTAGCGTGATAAAAAACTTGATTTTTACATAAGTAGATTAAAACCTTTTAAAACGTAACGAAAGTACCTACATATTATCTTAATATGAAAACAATACGCTGGCTGATCGATATTCGTATTTCATATTAACGAGATAGAACTCCACTCTAGTATAAAATAACTTAAGTAGGTACCTACTTGAAAGCGTCTTGTGAACTAAAACAGATTTTTAAATTCATCTAATTCAGCTTCGCTTTTAAAGAGAACCCGTTCTTAGAAAGCATTACGATGAATCTTTTTGAGATAAAATTCGCAATTTTGAAGAAACTATTAAACGATTTAAAAACGATCCACAATACTCATAAGTACATAAACAATGAGATTTTAAAGACGCATGAAAGTAAGACCAAACTTGGCAAACAGAACTACAATTTGCAAGTAAGTCTAGACGTACCTACCTACTACCTTAATAAATATTGCAAAAAAATATCAAATCCTACTTATTTTATACATGTTCGTGCCGATGGATGTTTGTTACTCTTTCACACAAAAACCACTGAACAGATTTTGATGAAACTTGGCAATATTGTAGCTTACACATCATAATAACACGTAGGCTATATTATTTTAAGATAGCATGTTTTTTTTTCAAGATTTATGACGACAAATGTGTACGAAGTAGCGGGCAGCTACTAGTCCATTGATAAAAGCTAAATTAACGTAACAATCTTGACTTTCTAGAAGCAATTTTGCGAGGAGACAGCCGTTTATCACGCGGCTGCATCCAGACGCTTTCACTAATAAATTCCAACTGAATTGCAGCTACGTGTCTCTTCACTCAGAAGTACTAGCTTTATTATAATATTTTCCTACGAACAAGACTTGTCTAGAGCTCTTTTCATGCTAAATTACCATACCATGTTTAGTATAAAGTATTTACGTAGATAATAAATTAAAAAATATCGTTGTTAGTCTACAAAACGAAACAAAGAAAACATACAAAACATTTCAAATGATTTAACAATCTTTCCATAAAATATGAGGAAGGAAACGAAATGTTTCATTTTCTAAATTAGTATTTCCATAAAATACTCTTTAGATGATGGATTGACATGAAATCGGAAAAAAATTGCGGAAACTCAATGTCAACCGTGAAATTAATAATAATCGCTTTTTAAAAACTTAGAAGGTAGGTAGGTACATAGACATCCATTTCCCTGATCGAAATTTCATTGCAGCACGAGCAGACGCTGAGATTTAATAAATTAATCCGATCTCTTTCTTAACTAACGGGAATCTAGGTTGCTTTTCAAAATAAGTCGAAGTTTTGTATTACTATCTGCTGTTTCTCTGCAGTAATTTACTGAAATATAATAGGTTCTTCGTAGTTATTAATTGTTTCAAGCTTTTTTTCATATTTTAAATTGTTATCATTTTATTAAACTGTTACGTGTACTTTCTTCTAATAATCTTGTTATATTTTTAACAACTCTCATAGTCAAAGTTACAGACTACTGTCTCAAGTTCTAACCTAATAAACTTATGCTTAGATACATCTCTTCTCTAGTTATCCGATAATGGTATAATAAGTTACAGCTATAGCTACCTAGGTATATCTGTCAAGCCTCTTGCCCATCGAGGTATGCAGAGATCACTTCTCCCCACTAAAGATAAAATAGATAATCCTATTAATAGTATTCATGTATTGACATGTTTGTGTTGGATGGATGGATGTTTGTTACTTCATCACGTAAAAACCACTGAACAGATTTTAATGAAATTTTACAAGAACTTAGCTTGAACATCAGAATAACACTAGGCTATATAATTTTAAGGTATCACGACTTTTTTCCAAGATATGACAATTAATACGTACGAAGTCGCGAACAGCCTCTAGTTATACAAATATTGATGTATCTTGTATCAATCTGCAAAATATTGATAACGATAATGTACAAATAACAATTTCAATTTAATGAAATAAATTTTCAAGAAGGTAAAATTGTCCAAACGTACACTTTACGACAGAACGATGCCCTTATTCAACACTTTCTGAAATTTATCAAACTAGTTATACAAAGAAGAAATGAGGTGTAGGTTTATTGGATTTTAACTTGAGCGGCGAGTGAACAAACTAGTTGACGTGATTCTACTACGAAATGCTTGTTTTATAAACTTTAGTGTTTTATTTGTGTATGTCTACTGCGTGTATTGCAAGTAGAATTGAAGACTCGCGGAGTTTGCAGTAACTTGTAAAATATCACTTCAGAATTTTAAAAGTTGTAAAACTTAAATTAAAAAGAGCAACCCTACAGAGTTTCTTGCTAGGTTATTCTCTGGGGAAAACTGCACTCTTGCGAATCTAGCATTAACTTTAAAAAATGACCCGTCTTAAGTGTTGTCAAAACCTACAAGATTAAATGATTTTCATTTCATTTCAAAGTGGAAGGAAAGTTAGTATTTCATAGGTGGGAGGTAGAGTATATATTGGCTTTAAAATTTCAAATCAACGGTTAATCAACTGTTCGTTTTGATAACACAAAAAATCGAACTACAAATCCCCACTCCGTTACTTTGATGCTTTATATCTTTGTATTTATTTATTTATTTGAAAAGATGAAAAATGGGTTTCCAATATCTATTGTTTAATAACACATAAGACGGACTAAATATTATGCCATTTTTTTAATGTAGTCATCATACCTATTTTAATTATTATTCATAGTGATGTAATACTTTGTTAAAATAAATAATATAAACATAGTATTGAATATTTACAGGACCAACATATCTTGCAACGCGTCCCCACGAGGCAAAGTAGGTACCCAAATACTTATATTCCGACAATCCATCAAAATTAAACAAGTAATTATATAATGTAAGTGGGATAGGTAGATAAAATAGATAGATTTGTAGATAACTACGTAAATACATGTATATTTTTAAACAAGTAATGTCTAGTGGATTTGTTTGGCTCCCTTATCGAGTTTCTGTTTGGTTTTGTAACTCGAACCGCCAATTAAACTGGAACTAGAAATACACAATGTTTCCAGAGTTCATTGTGTATTTTCAGTTTCATCGTGTCCGTGTGTGGTACCTATTTCTAAAGTTTAGGAGATAATATGAATTTGTAATTCAGACGTAGTAATATGAGCTGTAACAAAAGAAGAAGTGTTCGGATAAGTACCTACTTATTATATAGGTATATAATATGTGGATATTATAATGACAACTCTGTTAGTTTCGAATAGTAAAGTTTTATAAATTTTAGGTACTTACTTACAATAAGTAATTTAAGTAAGTAATAAGTAGATAAGTATTTCTATTCATTTCAGAGAATCCCTTTTTAGCGCCCTTACGCACTAGTAATTGCGGTATAACAGCAAATATAATACACCTACATATTATATTTATTTTTACATTGTAACTACTCACTTACATTAATCCTCACGAAAATAAAAATAGATACAATCTATTGTCAGCCAACTCTGATCCAACAGACAGAAGTGTCAGATCCATTTATAGCATGAATTTCGCACAAAAATATTTGTCGCTAAAGAATATAATTTTATTATAAAAATATAAATACTTAAGTTAAATAAATATCTACACATTTAACTACCTACTTACACATTATTACAATCTTCATCATAATATTTTCATAAAAGAATGTCCTGTCAATATAAAGATTATGGCATTAATGTATTGAATCGGTCAATATCCTGCATAATTTGAACACCTCTCATTTAACTAAAGTAACATACTACTGAAACTTTAACTGAATAAAAAAGGAACTTGTTAACAACTGCTCTCAAAACGTAACCTATAATTCGTTACAAGAGAACAAGCACAGGACAAAAAAATACCTCGAAATAAAGGTAGCTGCATCATTATTTACTGTCAACTTGGGAATAGTCTTTGACAAACGACTTGGGAGGACAAAGAGCAATATGTTAACACTAGCTACTGGCCATCAATATACCTCCCGATGTATTAGAGGTTAGGAGTTAGATAAAAGAAATTATTACTATTCCGCGAACGCGATTTGGTAAAAACGACAGTCAGTTGTTTTGACAAATGAATACTTAACTTTTAATAATGATACTCGTATGTTTTTTTTTTTAATAAGGACCAAAATTTTGCCAACAGTAAATTTTCTTTTGATGGCAATTATTCTATGATTACGGTAGGTACGTACGTAAAATCTGTACCTGATGAAGAAATTAAATTTCTTCATAATCCAGATATGTAAATAACATGCCATATAAAGAAAATACGAAAATAAAGATGCTTACGTTGAGAAAAAGATATATTATGTTCAAATAAAGATATTAATTCCAGTACCGCAAATTGGAACGGTCGAAATCAATTATTTATGTCAAACTCATTTCTGGAGTTGACGGGGCAAAGACAACTCTATAAATAAGAGTTTGTTTTACTCGTGTCTTAGCTGCGTTCATACTGAGAGTTTATATACCCTCATCGTAGACTAGAGTAGTTTCAGTTTCATGCGTATAAAGGGCGTACTCATTAGCAAGCTCTGTCACCGTTGCATGCGCTGTAACAGAAAAACATACTTAGTTTGTCCGTGGTTCACGAGCCTACACCGAACGCAACAAGAGCGGCTCGCACTCGCAGCGATCCGATTGTCAGTTTTTATCGCGTATCTGGGTAACAACTAGAACCTCGTTAATGTATCTGTTCGGTTACAGTTACAGCTCGCCAATGAGTACCCGCTCTTTTTTTATCTACTCATGAAACTGCAAACCTAACTTTTTACAACAAACATACTCTACGTATTACGACAAATATGTATTTTCCATCTTCCCATATAAATGTCGCTGATTGATCATTGAAACGTAAAAATATATCATTTACGACCTATGTTTCTTGGAAAGATTTCAGTTTACCCTGTATATATATACATATAGGGTAGGTATTTATGTACACGTGTATTTTTATTGATAAATCTGCGATGGACCAGATCAATCATAATAAAGCCGGCGTTAGGAAGGTGCTTTCAAGGTACTGCAAACATGGTGGTACGAAAGTTTTGTTTACGAAGTCTCGGGTCGCGCCGCGGTACCTAATACCTATGGTTTATGAGGCCCGCGTGCGTCTGAATATACTGGTACATTTCCATATGTTTGATTTCCGCGGAAAGTCCCGCGTCCCCTAAATGTACGTAGTTATAACATAGTTTAGCAGAATATGTCTAAAATGAAAGTAATGACACCATAAAAATTCTGCCAAAATAAGAACCATCTTTTTTCTTGATGGTATTTTAGTTTAAAGTCGGTTAAACATTCGAATTAATTGACAACTCTTTCTTTAAAATCGAATCTGGTGGTTTTGATGCTACCTTTCTTTTTTTATAACCGTAGGAATTATTAACAAATGAACTCCACAATTAGATACTTAGTTACGACTTAGGCGTAGTGGATTCCTTACGTAGGTATGGTAAGTCGTAACCGGCTTTCAAGACCCTTTTTTTCTAATGTAGCGTACCGAAGGGAAAAAGTGTGTTGTGTACCAAGCAACCACTTCAGCTTATTTCTTCCCTCTCCTTGTTATGCCTTATTAGGTGTGAAACGCCTTGGAAAACTATACTCTTTTATACTACCACAGCATCGTACTCTATCAAATATGTAGGTACTAAGTTATTCTAAAATAGTAAGTTGTATGTAGTAAGTGTATATACTTTACAAATTCTTTAAAATTTAATAATTGCATACCTAATTATTACTGTAAAATTAGAAACATGATAAAGTAGGGCAATTTATCTTACGTTTATGACATCAGGTGCTCAAAAGGACGGCAGAGAGCAGAGTGGCGAGACTCCACCTACAAGAGCGACGCTCTTAAATACATAATGATGATGATGATATGTAATAGATATACCAAAGGATATCATGTGAATTGATCCATGTTTATGGCTGATTCCACCGTTTCGTGCAAATTTCGACCATTCCACGAAATATTTTTTTTTATATCGGTTTCGAAAATCGGTATGCTAAAAAGATGCGTATATCGTCTAGATGTAGTAAACTAGTTTGGACGTATTAAATTTTTTTATAGTTTTCGAGGAAATCGTTGGAGTGTAATGAGGCAATGGAATGTAATGAAATATCGTGAGAGTGTAATGATGTTGTTTGGAAGGTAATGAAAAAATATTAGTCAGTATTATAAAATTTATTAAAATATCAAACTTTTTCTTCATAAACGTACTTATTCATGGAAATCGTATGTGTCAAAATGAACAAAATTTTTTTTTACGTCTTAGGAACATTTCAATAGACTTCTAAAAGTATAAACACCTAAACTAGAAACTCACATTGTGGCGACCTGCATAAAAGGTGACAATTATAACGGCGCGGCGAAATTGTACATCTTATATTTGGAGTTACATGGTGATATGACTCTAGGCAACTGGACATAGTGATGACTTGGAGCTACGCTGCAAGACGCTGGCCGCGCGATGATTTGTGCGGACGTGTTAAGCTACGTGATTGCTGATGCAGCGGAACCATATCGATGCAGGAATATTTTCACGCTCGCTGACTTGTCTTATCTATCACCGCACAGTACTCCCCCCTTTGGAAAAGAAAATGAAAACAGGACTTCTAAATGCCGCTAAAACCTCGCTTGTTGCTCTTTTCTTCGCTGAATAGCTGCACCCATGATTCTTCCAGAGTAATCGAAGGAAACTAAAGCGTTTACCATTAATCAATATTTCTTCACAACCAATAACTGCAGAGCGTTGCGTTGTGGACATCATCGTGGTCATTGCGCAGTCTCATCATAAAAAAATCTTCAAATTCTTTATATTAATTCAATAAACATCAGCAGTACTTCCACGCTCGAGCGTTTCTCTTACAGTCGTGGGCTGCATACACTGGCGGTTATCAAATCCTGCTCATGGGCACCAAGCGTTCTTAATGTGTTTCATTGTTTCACGTTATTGCAATGCAGAGTCTGGTACAAAATACCGCAAATACGGCAGTGCAAGGAACTTCTGACTTCTTGCTGCCAAAAACTAAAAATTACTGCGAATCTAACGACGAGCCTTTTCCTTTGTTATTCTCTCCAAAATGGTGCGTGTCGTGGCCATAACGATGCGAAGTTTGTCCAAGTGATAGTCTTAATTTCAATAATTGTAGTAAAATTTCAATGTAAAATGATTCATTGTAAACTTGACCCTGTTTCGATGTTCGTCCATTTGTGCTGCTTCGTGCGTATTTCTTGCTTACTGAGGAACCTGCTTGTGTCAATTGCAAAAATTCATCTCAATATTTCTCAAATTTTTTTTTTCGGAGTCGTCGTCATTCATAAAAAAAAGTTGAATTAATCGTTAAAGTAGCTAGTTGTTGCAGCGCCGGGTCCAGATGCTGGTATTGTACTTGGCCGAAACTACGTACATAGTGAATCACTTCTTGATCCAGAGTCGGTGAGACCCGCTGATGGAAAGCAGAAACTAGATTGCCTCGATGAGGTGCTTGCATTGTCTTGAGATCCATCTTCAAAGTAGCGAAGTTGCGTGTTCAATCGGCGGCGGTCACCACTGCGGCGGCCCGGCAGAAAATAGTTGACAATAAGATGGCACAGCGTTGTTGCAGAAATTATATTTAAGGTTACATAGTGATATGACTCTAGGCAACTGGACAATAGTAATGACTTGAAGCTACGCTTATATACTAAGACGCTGGTGATTGCTGATGCAGCGGAACCATATCGATGCAGGAATATTTTCACGCTCGCTGACTTGTCTTATCTATCACGTACTCGAGATCCGCACACACATAAACCCTAAAAAATACTCGTGTCAAAATCTAAGCAAAATGTACTGTCAGAAATTTTTTTCATATTAATTTGCGGTCTGTAAGACTATAAAAAATAACAATAAGGCCAACCATTAACATTTCAATCTGAATTTCGTTAAGTAAATAGGTACCTAGATAGGTTGGTATTTTTTGAATAACATAAGTTGAAAAAGTTATGTAGTTGCTTAATATAAAAATTTAAATTCAAATTCAAATTCTTTATTTTGCACACCATAGGTTTTACAAGATGTTATTACATTATTTGACAGTACCTTTTATGGACCCTGAAGACAATACTCATTAAGGTAGGTAACGTTTTATTAATAATGTTATTTTTACAAAAAACGTCAGTTAATAACGAAAACATGATCTTTATTAGTGTTTTATATTACTACTTTACTACCCGTAAAACTATTTCATTAACTTCCAAAACCTTTCATTCCCCTCCGCCAAAAAATTGGAGGGAATGGAATGTAATGAATTGGAAAGGAATGAAATTTAGGAAGAATTTCTCGATTTATTTCGAAACTAAAAGTGCAATGACCTTAATAGGTATAATATAAAAACACCCACATACAAGCTATAATTTTATCTAAAATAAAATTAATTTGATCATGAGCTTACTTAGAAATGCAATGGAATGTAATGTGTACGAACCTGTGACAAAAGCGATTTTCAGAACTTAAATCGGAAATATTTTTTAGTGTGGCTGCGCGTGGTCTTTCTCGGTAAATTGTTTAGGCAGACAGAGGGGCGCGGGAGACGTGGGCGTGGGCAAAAGAAGAAAGAGGGTTGGGAACACATTATAATGTTGATTGCAATTTTCGTGGAAGAGAATGAAGTTTTTCGTTTGACAAAATTTTAAGTGCGATTCTTTATATATTGCGCTATGAATTATTAATGTTTATTTATTAATTATTAATTGTAATAGTGTAACTTGATATTCAGGTACAAAAAACCTGAACATTTACCGTAGGAAAGTGTACTAAAGTATCTCAGAAAACTCAGGGTGGGTATCTGGATGAGGAGTGTAATGAGATTTTGACATGTTTTTGTTCAGGGTTTTTTTTATTTAATTAATTTAGCGATTAAATGAAAGATGCGTCTTTAAGCTTTACTTATACGTGAACTTTTTCAATTTAAACATTTTAGCTAACTGTTAAAATCATATGAGTTTTTGGTCTGGATGGCAAATCTGAACGAAACGGTGGAATCAGCCTTATACTAACGATAGAACATGAAAAGGTCAACCTATGTGGAACTCTTCTACTTTATAAACGACCAATATCTCCGGCCATAAAATAATTAGATAATTCTTTTTAAAGTTTAAATTGGTATCAGGCACTTACATTGGCTATATAATATTACCCTCCAGTTTTAAAACGAAAGCAATTTGTAGTAGACAATAAGTTTAAGAATCCTAGCGTTTGTGTTCTATTGGGCTTCTACCGGGCACAAGTCTCTCTTTGTCCGCCATAATTTTCAATCATGAGCTAGTTTCTCATCTTCTCAGTAATAAGCCACAAACGCTCGGAAAGATAAGATTTACTCGCAATAAATTTTCATTCCGAACAATTAGGTCTATAGTCTATGCGATTCTTACAATGTCATAATGCTACTCACTTTAAGATATTAGTTTTAGACAAGTAGATGGTCCTTACAACCTTAATCCCAGAGGAAGGGGTCGGAATATGTAAGTATCTAATCTCGTCGTCAAACGTATGTAGTTAACTTAGATTCATATTTTATGTTGATTTCGTTAAAAGCTAATTGAGAAAATATAAAAGAATTTTATACTAAGTCTCATTTTTAATTTATGCAAAATTTTTAATTAAACTTTTTAAGTACCTATACCTAATTAGTTACAAATGTTTGTTTTTTTAATTAAAGATGACTTCTAATGAGCTTGCTTCGCATCTCATTTGTTTTTTTTTTAAGTAGACACTAATTAAGAATGAAGAGTCTTTAGATTGGAACCATCGAAGCGTATTGATACACTATTTAAACTGAATTAAACTGGAAATGAAACAAATTTAGCTTCTTCACAAGATAAAGGCCACGTAAATGCTCCTTTCATTAATTTTCGCAGATTTGCCTGGATTAAAACCTCCAGCCGGTGACCCTCGGGCGATGTTGAGTTCTACTTGAAATAGGACCGGTGTGGTACGGTCTTAACGACCGCCCGGTGCTCAGATAAAGGCCGAAACTCGGGATAACCGGATAAGATCTCATACGATCCGATGATTCCGAACAACACGGTCTTTAACTAGCCCAACGCGTTTAAATACATTGCTTGCTGTAACGAAATTGCTGAATCTATTAAGAACTATAATATTCTGTGGCTTTCCTTCGCTGCTGTGAAAATTAGAACGTAAATTTTCGTTGAAACTCAATTTGTATGTAGCTGGAAAGCGTACGCTTGAAAATAATAAGTTTTAAGTAGAATGAGCACATATAATGTATATTTATGTACATTAGCACCATTATTGCCATAATACACAACTTGGGCACGGCTTGGTAAGGAGAGTAGTTATGTAATGTGGTTTCCTTCAAGCAATACCTGTCCAAACCTGCGTCAGAAACTAGCTGAACAAATACCAGACAAGAGTTCAAGATGCGAGAAAGGAACAAATCCTTATTATGGAATCCGTACTCACCATGTTGATCTTAATTTAACAAAGCTTGATATCCACGTCTACTGCGTATTGTTATGTCTATTGAATGGATAATTTAATTAATTAGAAGCAGATTATCCAATGTACCTACGATAGAACGAACGTTTGATGTAGGTACCTACTTAATAACTCTTTAAGTTTAATAAATATCGTACAAAAACCTCGAAATTTAAATTCTGAACCCAAAAACTTTATCATAATACTTATGAAGATATTTTAATAATTTGATTGAAGAAACGGCCGCAGTTATATCTTAGCATAAATTAGAATTGAGTTAACGAAGCAATGTATAATCTCTAGTTAGGAAACGTTAGATAACAGTTTGCAAGGGGCTGGTGCCGAGTTGACAGAGGGTCAAAGCTCCGCTTGGATTGGCCAATTACACGAGCTAATGAGCGGGTAAACTAATTTTCCATCACTAATGATAATAAAACCCTTCCTTTTTAGGTGTTTAACTTTTATTGAATCTGTCTAAGTAATTTGGATTGGGTTTAGAGTTTTACCTACACTGTAAAGAAAAATAATTTGATTTTACCAAAAAAAATTACCGGCTATCTCGCACCCAGAAAACTCGCACCCAGGTTTTTACCTTGCTTTGCTTTGATTTGGTGCGAGTTTTTTGGGTGCGAGAAGACGAATAACTCAACGACTGACTCAACATACTAGAATTATTGTAATTGGAAGAAGAATACCGTCTCTATTTCAAATAACAATGAACAAGAAACGTGTTATTAGTTTAATCAAAAAGGTACCCACATCTTAAGAAAATAAGATCGTTAATATTGTTAAGCAGACTCAATTAATTTTGAAAATGTTATTAATGGTAATTCTCATTGTTTCATCACTTCATTTAATTATCGCCTGAAGTACCTTCTCGGATACGAGTGAGTAGGTGTGTGTTGATTATTAACTACGAGATGAAGCTGGTATATTTCGTAGAAATAATAAGGAAGAATCTATTTCTATCATGGTACCTACTTAAATATACATTTTAGATGAACCTATTAAGTCGAGTACCTAGTTAATACAATTACCTTGTCAACTAATTAAGAGACACTTATCTCGATGTCTCGATCGATCTCGACCGCATCTCGATCGATATTGTTTCGTATAATAAGATAAGTAGATAGGTACTTGGATTTTATCAATTTATTTATTGTACTTATACCTACTTCTCAAGCAAAAGGAAATGAATATTTCAATCCCGTAATGTTTTGTGAAAAGCTGTAAACATTTTCTTCCTTTTTTTTGCTATCGCCTTCCGAACGTAGGCGGAGATCGGATAAAATGCGAGAAATGAGAAATAACTGAACAACCCGATAAGTACGCAAGCTATGAATGTGGAATCAGGGGGCCTTCTTTATTATCAATTTTGCTTTCGACGGAAATAGCATATTCATTCGCTTCTTTCAATATTACGGATATGTAGGTATCAGCAGAAACAGTTTTTTTTTCTTAATAGCAAAACAAGATTTAAATGGCATCGAACATGTTTGTATAGTAAAAAAAAGATATCTTTGAAAATGTTCGCATGTAACAATTTTCAAAGTTCTTTCATTTTCAAAGTTCTATATCTCCGAAAGTATATCACTTTCGACATTTGTCGAAAATACTATCGTTTTATAATATTCTTCTCTATCGATTGACGTTAGTTTTATCAGTGGCCGCCATCTTTTTTTTTCTCCATACTAGCTCGAATAGGGGTTGTTGAGTGTAATTTATACCGAAAATTTTTACTATACCAATTAGGTTGGATGATCTTTATTTTTCACCTCAGAATCTCGAACAAGGGTGTTCTGCTGCTTAAAAACAATACGATGTTTTCATATTGACAGATAAATCTGTCAATTTGACAGTTATTTTCCTCTTTATTCACTTTATTATTAAAAGAAAACGATTTGGTACATTTGATTTGCCTTAGATTCTCAGAATTGGAAGCCCCATTGCGTATAATTGAGACAGAATTGGTTCTGTGTCCGACAGTTCTGTGGCTGACACCATCATCAAAGTACTTTAACCAAAAACAAAGGAAATCATTACTTGAAAAAACCCTTGTTTTTATTTTATTATTCCTTTAAAATGTGATCAAGGAGGAAGGACTCAGCAGAACATGACTAACCGTATTCTGTGTATTCTATCTTTATGATTTTTAGTTTTTAAATAGGTATCTACCTACTATGTTATATTCGTGCGCTTAGTGTTTATAAATATCAGAAACGAAATCTATTTTCTACAAATCGTTTTATACGTTTTATATAGGTACCTATAGTTTTATATATTAGGTTGGGGAAAAAGTTTCTTCGTATTTTATATGAAAATTCAAAAAGTTTTTTTTTATAGTTTATTTACATTTGACTAAAGTATGTAGGTGCCATTTTGTTCCATAACTTTTTGCCATCTTGTTGGTAGTGACATGATCCCATTGCTGTAAAAATTTTGAGGCTTCTGATCGAAAAACTGCGACAAGTGGTTTTGGCAGTCCTCTCGTGATGTTAACCTGACACTGCCTAAGGAATTCTGCAGAGACCGAAACAGATGAAAATCTGAAGGTGCAAGGTCAGGACTATACGGCGGATGCATTAATACCTCCCAGCCAAACTCTCGTAATTTTTGCTGAGTGGCTAAAGATGTGTGAGGTCTAGCGTTGTCATGGTGAAAAACCACACCCCTTCTGTTGATCAATTCTGGCCGTTTTCTCTCAATTTTTTGCTTCAATCTCATCAATTGTTCGCAATACAGTTCTGAATCGATGGTCCTGCCTGGCGGTAACAGCTCATAATGAATGATGCCCTTCCAATCCCACCATACACACAGCATTACCTTGTTGCGAGTTAACCCGGGTTTTGCCACAGTCTGTGAAGCTTGACCGGCCTTTGACCACGATCTTTTTCGCACGTTCTTGTCGTATGTGATCCACTTTTCATCACCAGTTATCAGCTTTTTCAAAAATGGTTCGGTTTCATTACGTCGTAATAAAGAATCACAAATGAGTACACGGTTCATTAGGTTTCTTTCAGTGAGCTCATGAGGCACCCAAATATCGAGCTTTTTAGTGTACCCAGCTTTATTCAAATGAGTCAAAACCGTTTTGTGGTCAATTGCCAGTTCTTCAGCTACATCGTAACTACTAATATGCCGATCTTGCTCCACTTTTTCAAAAATGGCATCAATTTTGTCCGTAACAGGGCGACCAGAGCGAGATGCATCTTTGATATCAAAATTTCCGGCTTGAAAACGCTTAAACCAAACTTGCGCTACTCTCACAGATACTGCATTAGGTCCATAAACATCACAAATTTTTTTCGCGGCTTGAGTTGCATTTTTACCTTTTTTATAGTAAAATTTTAAAATGTATCGAATTTCTTCTTTAGATTCACTCATTTTAACAACAACAATAACAAATGAAAATCACACAGATTCCTAATTTGAATTTGGAAGTGCCTTCTTTAAAATTAAAACTTTTTAATGATACCAAAACCAGCCAGATACAAATGGTATAGCCAAAGAGATTTTAATACAAGTTCATACATACTATATGCGAAAAGACTTTTTCCCCAGCCTATTATAAATCGTTTTTATATAAGGTAAATTTTGATAAGTGAACGATAGAAAAGTAAAAGTTGTCTGTTATCACGAGTAAAATACCTACATGTTAATCCTTTTCTATCGTTCATTTATTTTATGCTAAAATATACCAACTATTAAGCTAATGAGCTCATTCTTTTGTTTACAGATAGAGCCAACCGCGAATAAGGTCAGTATTGGAGAAATCCTACAAATTCGTAGCTCTTTATCTTTTCAAAAACAGCCCGGTGCTGTGATTCTGAAAGCCTTTTGATCCGTTCATAGGTACTTTGTCTAATAGGAGTTCGCTACGAACTACGCCTGCAGGGGCCGAAGTCTGCTAATTTAAAACAGCCTCAGTTGTGTGTCGGCAGAGTGTCAATGGATTTTTGACACATTTGGTATTTTGGTAAACAATGACTTACACTGATTGCGACCAAATGTGTCAAAAAATTACATTGACACTCTCATTGACACGCTGCCGACACACAACTGAGGCTATTTCAAATTAGCTGACTTTTGCCTCAGGTTTTATGACAAAGACACGGTATCAACCTTTATTATTTACAATTTTAATACCTACTGAGCTGAATTCCGTCTATTATTACGTAGGTAAGTATTATTACCCAGTACAACCATAATATTGACATATATAATTGAACCGTTTATGAAACAGTCAAGTCTAACTTAAACAACAAGCGAAAACTCGTTTCCAAGTATAAGACTCGAAATCCAGTGTAATCCGATCCTATTTCTTACATGTCTTGAGTTTTAAACCTACAGTTTCTGGGAAGAAATGGGAGTCTTCTACATTTTATTGCTTTTAAAGCCGCGCAGTCTGTTTCTACGAAAATCTAGAATCGTTTACGTGTGGTATGGTTTACCCCTGGCTTTAGACTTTGAACTTACATGGAAACTCTTTCAAAGGTTGCCGTTTTAATGAGATGAATGCAGTCTTCTCGAATAAGCTGACTGAGTACGTTCTTTCCGAGTGCTTTTAGTTAGGTATTACATACTGTGTGACTTCAAAGCACTGTGAATATATCTATGACCTACTTCACTCCTCTTTTTTCCTAGACTAAAACGTAAAAACTTTTGTAATGCCTGTTCTGCACTCCTGAATCCCTTTTTCAGAACCTTTATGTTCCTAGGTACTTTCGCGATAAAATTAGCACATTTTTCACTTTACCTACATACCTATATAAAGTTATTTTCTTATTTCTTACCTAATTGAATTATCAAGATGCAATTCCTGTTGCTAGTTCTGAAATAATTTTCGTTTTTTTTTCTGATATAAAATGTTTTTTATGATTTTGTGTATGACCACGAAAACGATAAGGGCATTTATAGATTATTTTTATTTTTATGTTATTAGTTTTCTTTTGTAATAGGTATGTAACTTGTACCTTCTCTTAAACATGACGTTTGGAACTATCTGTTGTTATGTATTGTTAATAAATAAATAAATTGACCGGCAGTCCGGCAGTTTGATTTTACACGTACCTAGAGTTACGTTTTGTATCTATTTGGTTTGATGCATAATTGTCAAAGGGGATAGACGGCAATAGCTTTCGATTTGTATTAAGTACCTATTTACTGCCGAGCACTATGAGGTAGGTACTATTGATAGAAAAGCCACGTAAAATCCAGTTAGTCTTTGTAGCAGAGGGTTTAGAACAAAAATAAATGTAACAAATTGTGCCTCGCTGGACTCAAAGCCAACAAGCAAAGGCAGCTCGCCAATAACAATCGATGCCGTTCCAGTTCACTGGACTATGTCCATAACTACACAAATTCAGCATTTTATTGTACACATGACCATGTTAGGTGCTATTCGTTATCGTGTATTCAGCTGACTGTTATAGTCCGACTGGAAGGGCGGTGGTCACCCGCGAATTACAGTTTTTTTATGCAACCGCGCGATTTTTTACTCAATAGCGGTAGAACAAGGTTAGCACGTGGTTAAACCAGTACCTAAGAATTTCTTACAAAGAACATTAGGTTGCCTGGAAGATATTGCTACCTAGCAATAAGGCCGCCTGTTGCTTCTTATACTCTTGTTTGTGTCTGTACCTTATATCTTTGTGTGTAATAAAGAATATTTGTATTGTATTGTATTATTGTATTATTCACGCTGTCGTGTGTTGAAGCGGATGATTCGCGTTTCGACCACGAACGCGCGCTTTACCCGCCGGTTGTTACGGGTTATCCGCAAGTCGAAAGCGTCTTAAATCTTCCCCAACGCAATGTAGTTATTTTTTGATCGTTTATTATTTATTTGGTCATGGATGCAAAATATAATTCATAAAAAAAATATTTGTCACTGGATCTACCAGCCTTACTTCAACTTGTCATTTCTAACATACAAAACACACAATATTCGAATATAAAGAGTTGTAGGTAGGTACATTTCCTTCAATACGTAGGTACCCATTTAAATATACAGAATTACTTAAGCTCTGATAGATAACAATTTAGAACTTAGACATTTCCAATGTCCAAAATAATTCAAGCAGATATATTTTGTCGTCAGTAAACGAAGATCCACTCAATTTTCCTTGTCTTGTACCAATTCTTTCTTTCTTCTATTTAATTTTAAAAAGAAGGAGGACACTCGCAATTCAACGGCTGTCAGGTTTTATAATTTTATATATAAACGAAAAAAATACAATACCAATATAATTTATTTGTATTTTCTGTCAAGTCAATTTCAGTTTGTCCCTGCGATATTTATCAGCATCTTTGTTGAGGCCGTCAAAAGTACCTAACGTTGTCTATCTATAATTTATTGCCGCCATCAATCACAGCCTATACCAATTCGTTTTAATTACTTAATTTCCAAAGATTGACAAATAATGAATAAATACACGGATAACAATCTCGAACAAAATTCCTATAAAACTGGATTCAAGTAGTCAAATCATTATGGGTTACTTAAGTACTTTATATTAAATTGTACTTACCTACTTTAATAATAATTATTAAGGTTCTAACATTTTAATAGTAAATAGGAAATTAACTTAGTTTTTCACCGTTTTTACCTTCTAAGTTTTTAGATAAAAAAGAAAAGTTTTCGTCAAAAAACAATAGATACATCTTTGTTAAAATTTTCCATCTATTTTAATCAACGCTCTATCGAGACGAGAAGCACGTCTTAGAATGATTTATTACCAAATCCAATTAAGTATGTAGGTACCTAAATCAAATTATTTTAGAAAAGCCTAAGTACTGGGTACCACTAATTGCTATTATAATTTTATAATTCTCTTATACCACCACTGAAAGTAAAACTCTTGTTTTGAAATCTGTGTAAAACTCTCTCTTATTATTCTCGAGGTTTAAAGATAGTCCGACGTTAGTTCGTTTCTTTTGACGTTTCGGCTATGGACAAAACGTTTAGTTTAAGTTCGTTTAAGTTTAAGTTCGTTTAGTTTGACATTTTGTCTATAGCCGAAACGTCAAAAGAAACGAATTAACGCCGGACTATCTTTAAACCTCGTTTTGTAATAAGAGGGTATCTATCTAATAAAGGTGAAGTTTTATTTACCAAAACTGTATCCCCCTTATTACAAAACGAGGTTTAAAGATAGTCCGACGATAGTTCGTTCAGTTTGACGTTTTGTCCATAGCCAAAACGTCAAAAGAAACGAACTAAAGTTGGACTATCTTTAAATCTCGTTTTGTAGTAAGGGAGTATGCGTTCTACTTTTTTTTTAATGGCTATAATTGTGGATTCTGCCAATGTCAAGTGAAGTAAACCTTACTGTAATTAGGTATATATTGTACTATACCTACTCTGACACCTACCTAAGTAAATACACGCAAACACCCAGACTTAAGACAAACATCTCTGTGCATGTAATGTTTGTCTCTAGTGGGAATCGAGCAAACGACCACGCTACTCGTACCTACATAGATATTTATTTATTTTACTTTAGTTTCTTAGGAAAAACAACAGCTGACAAATCAATATATTTGAAGAATATAAACTAGAGAGCTAATAACAGTTTTTCGCTGATAGTGTTAACTTAGGTCATAATACTACTAAATAGTTATCTTTTATTTTAATAATTACTTAAATAAACTTTAATAATTATAGCAAAGAGCTTAATTGGGTCTTAAATAATGATTAACAAGTTGCTTTCTTACCACATCACAATTTGAGTTAAATACATCAAGGTCAATTGAGTTACACACATTGTTTAGAGTCTTATTCGCACGCTGCAGGGAACTGTTCCGTAAAAGTAGAAGTGATTAGAAATGAATGGGATTGTGCCTACGCAAGGCTCTATTTGGTACGTTAAAATAAAGGTAATATACGTTGGTTAATATAGGTAGGTACTAGGTACACGAATAATACCTATGACACCCACCCAAGCCTCCGGCCAAGTTGAATATTCATTAACAAAAGTTAATTTCAATTTGTTTGTTGAGCAACATAGTACCTTTTTGTTTGGAGTTCTTGACAACAGACGACACGAAGCCTTGTCAACCGCCGTCTCTGCTTGATTTGACGCAGGGTTGTACTCAGGAGTGATTTCTGGAGTAGGTACGTAAGTTTATTTCACATTGGCAGGATTACCTATATCAAAATGGCGGTCTTCATTTTTGTTATAATTCGTCCATTCAGGACAGGCAAAGATTAAAGACAATACAGCCTTGTTTTCAGTAATTACGGGCCTTTTGGTATTTGAAGATAGATGGATAGGATGTTAAAAATATATACCTATTTAGTTTACGATTATTGCACTTAGGTACACTAAATACCTACTTATCATATTATGAAGTGCATTTTTTCACTTTTAGAGTTTACTTTGTTATCTTAAGATAAATAACAGACCCTAAAAGGTAGAAACAGACTGATCCCACGTGCGCAACGCATTATGACAATCTGTTCCATAGAAATATTATGGTATCTACACACCAACGCCGCCGGCTTTTTTGACAGCTGCCATTCGTATGAGGAAAAGCCGCTGGCCTAGCCCGGCGGCATGCCGGCGGCTTTGGTGTGTAGCTATAGCATTAAGATTAACGCTATCTTACGTGTGCGTGTGACAAGTATTTCTCTAATCATAGTATTACTATAAAACAGATGTCAAAATGCCTTGCGTACCTAAGTTGTGTGAGATCATTCTGTTTCTAGCCTAGCCCTTAAGTCTTCAATTACATTTCTGGTCATATGGCGGTCCCTCTTTGATTTCGTCAAAGCTGAAATCTTTGAGGCTTTGTAAAACTAAATACGGCCCCGGTTACGTCACCCGCTGACAGGAAACCGTTCCAAGGGACGGGCCGTCACATGTTGTGGGTAAGTTTAAAGTGCACTTCCCGACAAATGTTCCTCAACTCTCACCCATTTCTAACCGCAATATACTGAAGTTTTAACTTCGTTATAAGCTCGGCTCTTCTTTGCTCTTTAGAAGACATAAAGCGTGTTTCGTAATCTTGTGAACACACGTGTTTTAGATTTAAATTGCCGAGTACGAGTTGAAACTGATGGTAATGTTGACTCTTTCATTTGTTATACAAACAGTGTGAGAGAGAACACGTCGCGTTTTCGTCTGTCTGAAGCTTCTAATGAATTGCGAATTTGTTTTAATTTTTTAGTAGTAGTTTAGTTTCCATAGGTGCTTTAACAGTGGTTCAAAGGCCTTCTGGCAAAATGAATTAAATTTGATTTAAAAACTACTTACTTATTTGATGAAAATTCCAAATATTTAATATCTAACTAAGTAAGTTTATGAGAATTAAAGATATAAATGGAAATAAATAAGTATCTGAGATATATCAGACAAATAATTTGCAGTTTAAACTCACTTACAATAAAACTAATTACATAATTTGGCAACAACAGGCTTATTAAGGACATTCACATAATGGTAATGGTAGACAATAATACTTACTTATAGGCCCCTTTTAAATCACACCAAAATAAATAAAGCCGGAAGATTTTCTCACGAACTTTTTATTCGGCAAGAATTCATGGCATTCCTCCGAAATTACGAAACGTTTTCCTTGATTCTTAAAAAGAAAATGTTTTTCATTTAAAAAAATGTTATTCTCACGCCAAACCGCGCCGTCGCTGCACGAATTAGACATTTATTCCGCGTCTACTGCCTAGCTTTAAACCTCAATCGGACAAAAAATAAAACCTTCTAAATTTCATACAAAAATTTCGTGAGGTGGCCAAGGAAAGAATTGCAAATTTATCCAAGTTTCCGCTTCAAATTTCCCTTTCATCAAGAATTCACTCTTTCATCTTTTAAATGAAAACACCTAATGAGGCACAACTTTGAAACGTACTTACTTACTTTACTTAACTTACGCGTTGCTTTTTAAAACAGCTTTAAATTACCAATAGGGAATGAAAATTACTTAATTTTTTCGATCTTAGTAGCTGGTAGGTATTTAAAAGTTATTTTAAATAGAATATTTAGGTAAAGTAATTGCAATAATGGATATGATTATTTAACTTTAAACTAAGCGCAATTATACATTTTACTATATAATTACTTATTTTTTGGAAATCATTATCAGAAATGGCTGAATATCTAAAACGAAATATTTCCAAAGTTTGAATTTATTCCAAAACGATCCTTCGTAGCAGGTGTTGACTAATTATTATTGAATAAATTATACAATCTCGTTATTAACATTTCGCCTCAAAGTTCTCTAAATCAACACCAAAACAAAATTATCAAAATTATTACAATTTATTCGTGATTCTAGAAAACAACAACTAAGTAGGTAGTTTAACGCCGACCTATTTTTTAATTTGCCGTTAGCATTGATACAGATATTTCGCTAATGAAAAATTCTCCGAAATCCTTTGAGAATCGGATGATAACGAACATTTATTAACTTATTGAGAAATACTTACGTTAGTAAATCAGAATTTTCTGTCTGGTTCTGAGAAGGACCAAGGCTAAAAAGATGAAAGTAAAAAATATATCTATGATATTAATATTTATGGTGACAAGACACAAATGTAGCTATGTACTCCATCATTTTAAGGTACTTTATATAAAGCATAGTAAATTAGGTACGTAATAGATACATATAATTATACAATAATACATAATTACTTATAAGTAGCTTTACTTCACTTGTGATTAGCAGAATCGACAATGGTAATAGCCATTTTTTAAACTAAAGGTACCTACCTCATATCTTAAACAGTTTGTTAAACAGTAAAAAAATATTAAATAGCGATACGATGAACGCAAATCAGATAGCATTGCCGGCGTCAAAGTTAGATCAATTTGCCGTAGCGGCGTCGGATCAAAGGACCGGAGTATGAATTCAAGCTACGAACAACTTCAACTTGATCCCAAAACGAACTTAACTTCGAAACTTCATTTTACAATATTATTACCTACGTGTTTCGATTATTACGTTACGAACTTGGTGCTCAGATATTTTTATTCAGAAGTTCCCTACATTCATTTTGTATTAAATAATGAAACTCTCCGCTGTTATATTTCCGTCTTTTCCTAAACATTATTGAGGAAATTCACGACACACGCGATTTAATACTTATTTATTAATTAGTACTAAGTAGGTACCTACATAGCTACGTAATGTTTAGATACTTAATGTTTGTTTTTCTGTTTCTTTTAACTTGCTGTATTCCACTGCTCTATCAATGCAATATAAGGTAACAACTAACTTTAAGAACTTATGTTAAGGTCCAGTCTTAAAGAAAGTCGATCCATATCATTAATTGTCTTTGTTTACAATTTGATTTAAGTGTAGGTAAGTAGGTACCTATAAGGAATGACTGCTACGTGTATATTCAAGCACATTTATGTCACAACTCTAATCGTAACTTAGTTACGTTCACACGCACTCTACCTACAAACAAAAACTTGGTTAGTAATAAGTACTTACCTACTTAAACATATTTCGTAATAAATCTCCAGCGATGCTTGAAAATAACGAGCTGAGAACATTTGAAAACATACCACATTTGCCTTTTTAATCATAAACTTCATATTTATTGTATAAACTTCATAGTAATAATCATTAAACAAAATGTAACAACATACCATACCTTAGCAAAAGAAGATTCAAGAAACCTGAAAATATAGATTGACTTCAAATTGATTGATTAGATGTACGTAGAAGTAGTAGAAGGACTAGAATGTAAACTAGAATAAAATGTTTGATATTTTAATGATGACTATTCTTCTAACAATACACCATGTACGTACAATACCCATTGACGACAAAAAACTAAACTTACTTAGGTACTTAAGTATTTTTATTAAAAGTGATCAAACCGATATAAATAACAGAAAGTATTCCAATAATTTAATTAAAACTTGTTCGGAAAAGCCCATAGAAGAATCTCAATTAAGAAATCACTAGAAAGTTTTCTTTAGCGCCATTACGAGCTTATAATAAAGCACCATCACTTCCCAAGTTTGAGATTGTGTTAACGACACAACTTCCCCATTATACGCACGTACACAATAAATATAAAGTTAGCTAGGAATCTCATTTGACCCTACTCATTTTATAAAGGAAACTAATTAAAGTCGCGCCTTTGTGTGAATTTGAAATGAGCGCAAGAAGATTTTCTGTTAACCGCCTTTAAATCTTGATGTCGGCGGTGGAGGGCCGAGCGAAACTTACTTGCAGCGGAACACGTCTTGATATAAATCTTTCATTTTCCGGAACATTCTTTGATTATTACGAGGTAACAGATTACGAGAAAAGTTAATGGCATTTTAGGGATCCATTAGAACTAGATGGTTACTGTAAACACCACCTTTAAAGACTGCCCCTCTTAACAAACAAAACGAAACGTTACTAAACAAACTACTTTAATGTCGCAGTACAAATAAATTACTACTATGTAGGTATAGCATAATCCCTTGAAATACATTTTGATTGCCTAACATACCAGCAAAACCAATGCATACCTTAAATAAATAAATATTTTATGCAGATGATTGATGATTGAGTGGTCCCAGCCTACCCCGTTGGGAAAGAGGCATCTCGCTTTGAACCAAATGGTGTATCAATAATATTGTGATGGCTGCATGAAAGTTAGTGTGGCGTACCATCACTTTACACGTCACAGTGAGCAGGCTCTTCAAACAAGTTCTTCCCGCCGCGCCGGGGTGAGGCTTTCCACAGTTTTACACTCGTTCCCTCGCTTTTAGATCCCGCTTTTCGCCTGTCGAACACTGAAGATCAGTCGCTATGTCCCGCACTTGAGAAATAAATGGAAATACAAGGACTTTTTCCATTTCCATTGAGTTGAGGCAGACACTTCATTATCTGGCTGCTTTTGCCTAGCTTATATAATTGGTATTACAACTTTAAGTACTTACCTAACTATTGATTGACACTTCTTATTAGTAATATGTATTTTGAAATCTTTTAAGCTTTGTAGATATAAGTATCCATCTACTTACTTACAATGGTACATAAGTCTTATGATCCAAACTCCTTCAATGCGACTGAAATATAGTATACACATATAAACAATGATAGTAAGTATAACCTTACTCTTGTGATTGGACACATATTAATTGAAAGTAATGGGGGGAAATATAATAAAAAAGGAAATATACAAGGCACAACAACGTGAAGGTAAATTAAATTCAACATCATTTCCTCCTCCATCTCATACGATCCACTCCACTGGCCTATTAGTTTAAATAACATACTTATTGTAACCCATAACAACCATGTGTTTACGAGAATATTATCTGAACGAGAAGATATAGTCGTCAATATTTGTCCTTATCAAATCATTATTATTACAAAAGAAAATATTGGATCCCTTCGGAGATCTCTTTATTTCATTGTAATTTGCTGCCGGCAAAGCGGCGGCGGCATCGCAAACGAGAGAAGGTAGATACACTGTCTTATCTTAACCTACTTAGAATAAACGGTATGTAAGTAAGTAAGCGTGTATTTCTCCAAAGGTTGTCTGGAAGAGATCACTTTTAGTGATAAAGCCGCCTTTGCGCATAATGTTATAGTTTTAAGTTTTAACTGTATCTCTTTGTATGCAATAAAGTACTTCTATCTATCTTTTTATGTAAAAATAGAAAAAAAATATGTATCAATTTATGTGTCTATTTATTTAAGTATGTAAGCATTGGTTAGTATTAAAGTTGTGGAATTTGTTAAAGAAATCGTTTAAAAATACTAAAAAACACTGATCTGAGAAGGCAATTACTAAGCATTCTACCTACTTTCTTTTTAATCTACTAAATAGGTACGCATATAAGTAAGTATACCTATTTTATAATTACTAAACCCACCCACACATTAAAGGTTATTTGACCCCAGGAATTCAAAGCACGAAGCCCTCTCAACAGTCGCCCGCCACCCGCCCCCGCCCCTGCAAAATTCTACGAAAACAAATTGTGAATAGTTTGCGAAATTAACTGAATATCACAGCTGTTCCTAAATTTTAAAGTTTTCATCATACCTACACAAACGGGACTATAATTACATCTAATATTTTAAAATTTAATTGTACCAATTCTTCAAAATATCGAATAGAAAAGCAGGTAGGTAAGTAGATTAGATAAGTTTGAGTATTTAAAATTAATCTAAGTAGTGAGTATTCTACAAGTTACGAGTATCTTTACGTGGTCACGCTGCTAAAATACTAAGTAGGTAGTACCTAAAATATGCAGACATGAATTCCTAATTCTAACCTTTGCAATGATATGAATTATGATTATAACTGAACAAGAAAATTAAGTAGTCGTTGGTTAAATTAAATTTAGTGGTAGGCCCGTTTGTAACCCCGTCTATGTGAGTGAACCTACACTCTGTTTACATTTTAGATACACGCTAGGTATAAGAGTGGAATGCCGAGGGTTATATTAGGGATGAGGGCCTCATCCCGTCATGTCACGTCACACTAATAAGATTTTATCCATTGTTCCACCGCCACAGAGCGGTACGTGCTCACGGATAAGGGTGCCCATGTGAAACACAAAAAATAAAGTAGGTACCAAACTAATACAATTTAAAAACACAAAGAAACGTCACATCTAGACTAGAAACTCGCTTTTTATCTGTCTGTACTTACGAGTACGTTCAACTAAGTAGGTAGGCAATAAAACTATTTTCTAATTTAAATAAAAATCTACACATTTTAGGTACCCTTTGTTTTAAAAGGTCTTATAGTTTAGAATCAATAGTGAAACTATTTCCATTTTCATTTTTTGTGTTACAATACAAAACAACGATGTCAAAGCAATGAAAGTCCCTTTGATTATCGGCTTTTCCCATTGGCAAACAATCACGAGCAAAATTCAATCAGTCGCTTTATCGGTCTGTCGGAGATCGGTACATAGATCGAGCTCAATTTTCGCTAGGTCCTGACTAATATCATGTGCCATGTGTAAAATGTTGCGTAATTTTGAATTTCAAAATTATAGTAAGTAGGTATTTCCTTAAGTCCCGTTTTTGATATGCAGACGTAACCAAAAGCACTAAGTTTACACTTTACCTCCTGTGCATGCAGTGTTTAATTGTATTCTCTCTTAAAACTGAAAGTACCTACCTACCTTTGTAAATAAGTAGAAAATAAACGTTTAACCGTACGTACTGAATATGAAAACATTTTGTACAATAATGTCACCCTAATTCGTTAATCTCAATTATTGTAGCGTTGTACGCACAGAATTAATGACGGCGGCAACAAAGGAATTACTAGCAATCTATACATGACAGGGCTTAGGCAGTGTAAGGCGCTGCTGTATACAGAATGAGCACTACGAATATACGTAAGAAACGTTTCACCTACCTATATCACAAATTAAAACAAATTCAGGGCTCCGCCTAGGTTCATGAACCCATCCTATTCTAGTTACAAAAACTTACCTAGGTAATTAATAGGTATTTTATTTACGTGAACGTGCTGTTGATGTGATGATGTAATTTGAACTGTTCAACGGAAAACTGGAGAAATGAGATACCTGAATACTTATACTTACCTACTTATTACATAAATACATAATAATATCCGTCACGCCTCTCTCCCATTGGGGTAGGCAGAGACCACCTCCTTACCTACTTATTGATGACGATAAATGATAGCAAAACTATTCGAAATCACGTGGAGATCACAAACAATATATAAAGAAAATGTAGTTATGTAACCACGTAACTGGGGGTATTCGGTACAAGTAGATTCACATATTCAAACAAACTTACGAATTTGCTACTAGATATGCAAAACACTCAAACTAGATGCAGAGCAGGTAGATCCGCTCCGCTACAAGTTTACAGGCTTCTATTCTATTTGAACTGAGTAGAGAGCTTCGATTTCAATTCGGAACTCTCATGTGGGGTGGGACTAGAGGAAGCAAAATTTTAGTGTTCCTGGAAACCGCAGTTTGTCTGTCGCCAGCTATTCTATGAATAGTGTTTGATAGAAACGTTGCAAGAGAGGTGATTTATGAATGCTTGTTGTAATTAATAAAATAATTAGCATTTAAAACTAATTATCGCCTTTAAATAAATTTTCTCGGTACGCCATTATGGGTTCTCTTTTGTTCACCGTGTTTACCTACAGACTCCGATTTAGCAAAATATATTTACCATATTCAGACACTAGGAACTAATACCACCTAATATTAAATGAATCGCTCCCACTTAATTACTTACAGTACCTACCTATCTGCCTAGGTAGGTACCTATATTTTAAAGAGCTAATTAAGTAGGTACGTATCAAATCCTACCCCTGTACTGCCGCAACGCAAGGCGCAGATTAACCCTCGCAAGAGGCGTCCAAATGGCAGTCATCAGGAACATCGTAAGCTCGTTAGAGAAGTGTTTATGCATATCCATAATACAGACTTCATAACGCTGCAAATTGCGCTAATGGAGAGAAAGAGCCGCCTTGCAAATGACAACCACAACCGTTATCACGGTCACAATGACCCCCGTAATAACTTAAATGTTTTTTGTTATGTTCACTTAACTACTAACTAAGCACACAAAATCCTACAAAACTTACATGAATTAAGTAGGTCTTTTTCTGTATTTTGACAAGAGGGTCAGGCAAAGGTTACCTACATACTTCTTTTCTTATTACATTTTTTTCCAACATTAGGTACCTATTTTTTATGTAAGGTAAGTAATTAAAGGTTAAGTAAATCATAAACTTACTTCAAAAGTAAATAAGTAACAAAATAAAACTTTTCAAAACTGATTTCAACGAACAAACAAATCCGCGCCAAGAATCTGTTGTCTGTGGTCAATGTTCCATGAAGTGTGTTTTGTTGGCTTAAAAGTCTCTGCTACTAAGCCACAAAAACTACAAAAAAACATTATTTGGCTTAAAATTTACTGCTACCAGGCCATAGGATGTCAGAAAAATATCCATTCTTATAGCTATTGGTGGTTATCTGACAGCTATATCTGACTGGTCCAATCAGCGTCGACTCAGTTGAGTCATGAAAGCAAAGGAAACAGCTCGAAACGACGGAAACCAACATTGCAACGAAAACAGTTTCAATAAACGAACTGTCATTTAGTTTAGATGACTGAATTAATTGAGTTGAGTGTCCGCCTTGAAGATAATCTGGGTTTTTAATAAGGCGATTAAGTAAAAGTAAGTAAGATTAAAATATTTCATACACTTAGTAATGGCCTGTACACCGATTTCATTACGACAATAGTTCTAATATATTAGACATCTCCCAACGATAGGCCACTAACTCACAATCTGACGTCATTGATTTCCATTACAAAACAAGGAATTTTTACGCATTTCTCTATCTGTTTAGAATTATCACTGCCCTATATTTGCAACTTTAACTTCACATGATAAATAAGATCCCAACGGAAACCATTTTCGTAATGCGATGTTACTCTTTGTTATAAACTATTTCTACCATATTCGGTACCATAAATAAGGGCTACTGTCTGTTATTACTGGTTTTTTGAATAATGGGAAGCTGTAAGACATGCTTTCGTTCCACTTTCTAGTTTTAGACGGAATTTGGAACAAGTTCACTACAAAATTTGTCAATTACCAACCATGGTTAATTGAAGCTATTAAGAATATGTGTCAGCCCCGTGTGTCGTAGCCGAGAGAGCCGTAGACGCCCTTATTTGTTGTTACACGAAGCTATTACGGAACTTATAATCCATATTGCATTTAAAAATGTTAGCAACTTATCTTTTTAAACATGCATACACCTTACTTTGATAGATAACAGCAACTGATAAGATATAGTAGTTCTCATATAATGAATCACTCCACAGAGAGTACCTACCGTATTCACATAATAATAATCTGTTTTACAATTGTTGTAGGTAAAAGGGTCCATCATGTCGACCCAAGTTCAAGCTCTTTATGACTTCTCCGGTGAGCCGGGAACCACGGAGATGTCAATCACCTCTGGAGAGATATTGACTCTTCTCAATACAGAAATAGGAGAGGGATGGTGGGAGGGCAGGAATGCAAAAGGAGAGACTGGATTGTTTCCAGCAGCCTATGTAAGGAAACTGACACCTGAAGAAACGGGCCACACTGGCCATGCAGCTCCAGCACCACCAAGGTATGACCAAGCCGCTGATGATTGGGGGGATCAGCAGTACAGTGCTGGTGATAACAACTACCAGCGCACTACTTCACAGGATGATGGCTGGGACGATGACTGGGATGATGAGACTTACTCTGAAATTGGCCCAGGTCCTCCCCAACACAAAAACCAACAAGCACCCTTGGCTCCACTACCAGGTATGCCAATCAGTGACTACAATCATCAGCACATTGATGACACAGCAGCAGCCCTCAGTTCATCTATGGGTACAGTTAGAAAAAATAAGTTTGCCCCATCATCTAAGGTCAGTGGGGAAAGCTACCTCCTTGCCACTTTAAATGTAGAAGTACCAGACTCTGAAAAAGTTTACATAGTACAAGATGAAGATGGCTATGTTTGGTCTCCTGTCACACAGCCCTACTCTGTGACTGTTGCTTCTCCGAAAAAGGAATCTAAATTCAAAGGAATAAAAAGTTTCATAGCTTATCAGCTGACACCTTCATTCAATAACATTCAAGTGTCAAGACGATACAAACATTTCGACTGGCTTCATGAAAGATTGCAGGAGAAGTTCTCTCTAATTCCAATACCTCCGTTACCAGACAAACAGATATCAGGGAGGTTTGATGACCAGGTCATAGAACGCAGGAGAGTACAGCTGCAGGAGTTTGTAGATTGGATGTGTAAACATCCTGTTCTATCTAAATGTGAAGTGTGGCAACATTTCCTCACATGTACAGATGAGAAAAGATGGAAGGCTGGCAAAAGACAGGCAGAAAGAGACAACTTGTTAGGCCTTAATTATTGTGTATCATTAGTTGTACCTGAAAAAGCTTTATTACAGTCACAAGTGGATACTATTACTGAACAATGCCACACATTTATTATAAGCATGGATACTTCAGTCAAAGCTGTATCAGCTATGTGTCTTGCCGAGACAAAAAAGTTCCAAGGGCCATACAAAACAGATTGTCAAAAAGTAGGTGAAGCTTTTTACCATTTAGGAAATGCTTTAAGCTTTGATGAAGGAGCTATTGTATCACGATCGAAACTTACCTCTGCCATTAAGATGACTGGAGGAGCTTACATAGGGATTGGCCGAATGTATGAGGAGCAACCAAAGTATGATTGGGAGCCTCTAGGTGATAAATTTCATTTGTACAAGGGGGTTGTCGGTGGGTTTCCTGACTGTTTGGCTAACCATAAAGGAGCAGTGCAGAAGAAGAGAGAATGCGAAAGGCTAACTGCCGAACATAAGATGGAAGTGGCGCAACTTAATGAAGTATTAAGGAGAACAGATGTGATTTCTTACGCACTTTTGGCTGAGATTAACCACTTCAAAGCTGAGCGAACAGTTGACTTGAAGGCAACTATGCAAAAATTCCTTAAACAACAAATTCATTTCTACAAGAAAATTGTTGATAAACTAGAAAACACTTTACGGCATTATGATGATTAAATCAATGAAGATGACTTTACAAGGAATTGATAGTGCTACTCATAAAGTTGATAGGCATTTTTAAATATAATGTATGGACCATTTCTTGCGCATATAATAATTAATTACCATTTAAATTCAAATGTATTTTGTGTCTATATATAGGTATGCATTTTATCCAAAGGATTCATTTATCTGTGTATGAAATAAATAATACTAATGAATTTACATTGTGATTGATGATTAGGACTGAATGTATGTATAAATCGTCTGATCTTGTGACACAACTGCTAACTTTAAATTGTACTGCAACATTCTATTATGTACATATAGCTATTCTAATATCTACTTGGAATTATGAAATCATATTTTTTATCAACTTATACATTTTATTTTATACTTTACTAACTATGGGTCAATTATTTTCAGACATTCTGTTATTTACTTTTAGAATAAGTGTTGTATTATATTCCATTTTATAAGATTATTCTGGCCCTAGTATTAAAATAAATGACGTAATATGTTTTATATTAGCTGTTTTAAAGAAGCCACCTAAATTCCTTACCTAATAAGCTATAAGCCTGTTTGGTTTCAGGCGTTTATTTTTTTAGTAAGTATTTTTGTACTTCATTTCGTAAAATTATATCAAAATGTGATATTCAAGTAATACTTTTATGCTTTTCAGGTGAAATGGTGACGATGTGAAACCTTGAGTGGTGAGCACTGAGAAGCAGCAATGGCTGAGAAAAAAGATGGGGCAGCACTCTTGTCCACGAAGAAGAAAATTAAACCAAGAAAATCTAGAGATGCCGATTGCTGCAGCGTAAACTTTCTCAAATGTGTGCTGCATATCTTCAATGTGGTGTTTCTGGTCAGTCCTTTTATAATTTTTACATTATATAAATACATCTTCATCTCTATACCTAGTATACAATACACCTCGTTATACAAATTAGGTAAAAATTAAATATAATATACTTATTAGTACTTACTGATTATTGATCAGAATAGTCTGGCATCTTCAGACAAAAATAGCCGTTGATTATTAATAGGGTTAAAGAGTCGAGTCACCTTTGAATTACTCATTCTCCAGGTCAATCGTTATTGAGTTCTAGCGGCGGCCCACGTCTCACGAATTTACCATAACTTAACGCTTAGCAGTTCCCAAACTTATTTTATCTACTGCCCATTTTGAAATAAATTATTTTTAGCGCTTACTTTTTTCACCTACTTACATAAAATTCCTCAGCCTCTATACGACTCCTTCATTTTTTCTGAGTCCTTTACCGCCTGTCCTTACGCCTATAGCGCCTAAAAGGGGGCGTTATCGTCCAATTTAGAAAACACTGCGCTAAATAAACAGTCTTTATTTTTCTTAGGTACTTTTGATGTAAGCATATAATAGATACAGACACAGATAACAGAATACTAGCGTATATAGAGTTTCGAATTTCTATATGGCTTTATCTGTGTCACCGTACACCAAGATTCAAACATCGTTGTTATAGTTTGCAGGTATAGGCGTGCTGGCAGTGGGTGCTTGGACGGTGGCGACGCGGCATCGCTACGTGCCTTTGCTGCCGACACTCACATACGCAGCAATATCGTACCTGCTGGTGGCGGCAGGTGCATTAGCTGTACCGCTCGCCGCGCTCGGCTGCTGCGGTCTCAAGACTGAAAACAGAACTAGCCTACTTTGTGTAAGGTTTCATTTTGCTTTTATATAAAGCTACAGGCAGACCAACTTATCTGTGAACTGAACGACGGGGCTAGTAGTAATACAAAATAGTATTTCTACCAATCGCAGCAGTTCTGGAATTTGACATTTCCGTATTAGTGGCCGTAGTTCCAATAACGGCCGTTTCACAGATAACTTGAGTTGCTCTGTACCCAAAATCCGAAGGCATAACTGAGCTTTAAATATCTGCGCTGTCTTACTGACGTCATGCAACTCGTACTTACTCGTCACGGTACTGGGGAAAGCGCTTTCCAGCGAGGTGCGTAGATATTTCCGACGGGTTCTAGTGAAAATAATACATTAATTTAATTTGCAATTGTTACATTTTTACACGCCTTATGTTAGCTTCACTTGTAACTATGTATGTAAACAAATCTTGGAATCTTAATTTGACCCACTTCTCGGACTTCGAATAGGATAAAATTTTGCATACGCTCTGAGTTCTGATGACAATACAACAACTTTTGAATTAGTCTGATGATGGAGCATGTTTAGAGCAAGCTAAAGCGTGTTTTAGTTTTTTAAACTACCTATTATTCCTAACAGTAATTACGAATACATTTATATTTCAGTATACTTACTTCCTGCTTATAACATTCATACTGGAGTTGGGTGCTGGAGGATTGGCGTATTACTACGAGGTGGCAGTGGAACACGAGTTACGTGCAGAACTCAATAACACGTTCCTGTCCAACTACGCGCTTGACACTGTCGTCACTGACGCTGTGGACCGCATTCAAATAGAGGTAACTATGTAAAAAGATAAAGTTATTGCTTATGACGTAGAAGCGTGGAAATGGTACGTCAGTCAGTGTGCTTTTCTACCAGAGATGTGCTATGCTACGTTGCTGGATGCGTTTGAAACCCACCAATCATATTCATTGTAGCACATAGCATAGCACCGGTGGAAACGGATTCAGCTAAGCTATGTTTTTATATGGAAGGATGCGTACTATGGACGCGTGCCGCTTCCCTACTACCGATACGTAGCATAGCTCGAGATGCGCATCTTCCTCGCACAGCTACATAGCTTAGCATTGGTGGAAAGGGTCACATAGTTTCGTAGCGCAGCTTCGTAGAATAGCTACATAGCACATCCCTGGTGGAAAGGCACCCTTATATTTGATGTCAACTGATGCTCTCCACATCTCTCCACTACTTTAGTGTTCCTCGACAACATATGAGCCTGCACGACTTAAGACAGTTCGTCAACAAGATCAAAAGAAAAGGAAATGATAGTGTTGCAACAATAAGACCTGTGAACTCTAAACTCTGGCTCTCTTTTGACAACAATTGGCTTTGATAGTTGTTTTAATGTTATTTAACCCTTTCATTGTCCACGGACGCATGTGAGTCGTCATATCTCATCGTCAACTCGCCTAGCGTTTTTCGCCATATATTTCAAAACGTGTTTGATATCGAACTTTGACGGCAGCAAGAAAACATAAAGTAGCTATTACTTAAGTTTGCATATGACTGCCTTCGCGTACTATATTATAGTTATAAGTAGGTATTGAATGTATCTCTTTGTGTGAAATAAAGTATTTATATCTATCTATATCATCCAGTTCAAATGCTGCGGTGCGGTGCGTTTCGCGGACTGGCGCCACAGCGCGTGGCACGAGCACGACCCGCGGCTGCTGGTGCCCGACTCCTGCTGCAAGACCGTCACGCCGCGCTGCGGACATCGCGACCATCCCTCCAACATACATTACACTGTGAGTTTAGTGGCTTAGGCTAAGGGCTTATTTCAACACCTGCAGATATAATTTAACTGACAGATAAACCTATATCTATTTCTTTTTTTTTCTATTTTTTTATTTTTATTTTAATATAATATTTTTTCTTTTTTGTTTATTTAATAAATCTGTGTTGTTTTAAATTGTAATCTGTTAACTTTGTGTTGTGTGTTGTACTGTGTTTGTAAGAAATAAATGTGTCTATGTGTCTATAAAACATGACGCTTTAGACAGAGACAGGTATAACATATCTGTCAGTTTTTTATCTGTAAATGGTGACGCGGACCCTTTCTCGTACAGATTTTAGCCTAATTGAAAAATTTAATAACCTAGAGAGATCTTGCTGACTGTCTTAAAATTTGGTTATTTTCTTTTCTTATAGTAAATAACTTCATCGTGTAAGAGAGGATGAAAAAATTAATTAAAAGAGTGCAGCTTAAATAAATAGAAAAAAACGTGAAATGAAATGTTTACCTACCTACTTATTTCTTTTGTAACCTATTTCATAACCTTATCTCAATGTATATTTCAGGGTTGTATCCGATACTTGACGAACCACATCCGCGAACAGCTGATCATCTTAGCGGCTGTTGGCGTCGGCATGTCCGTCATCCCGGTGTTCGGGTTCCTCTTCGCCTGCGTGCTCTACGTCAAGGTCAAACACGTCATCGACTGACCTCGGCCTAAGCCGGCCACCAATCGAAAGGTTATTATTATCACTTTTTACTAACTTATCTTCATCACAAATGCTGAAAGTTGAAATTATACATACAGCAAAATGGGTAAAAAAATATCCCACCAAAAACATAAATGTGAAAAAGGGTGGCCAATTCAATATGAAAATTATGTTGAGAGCTTTGCCGTAAAAAGTATGGAGATCTAAATGAGTGCCAATTCATAGGTATGCAAAATAGAAATATGTATTTTTATAGGAAAAAAATAATGCCTATTATGAACAAGTATTAATAAACTCTATTTCTTTGCTTTGTTGGATAACTTAAAACAATTGCTGTTATTAAAAAAAATATAAGATCTTAAAGGAGGTTAGTTTTATTTGGCCAGTTTTCATTAAATCAGTCATTTTATTTATAAACTCATTCAATATTTTAATTCTGATGAAAACTGGCCAAATAAAACTAACCTCCTTTAAGATCTTATATTTTTTTTAATAACAGCAATTGTTTTAAGTTATCCAACAAAGCAAAGAAATAGAGTTTATTAATACTTGTTCATAATAGGCATTATTTTTTTCCTATAAAAATACATATTTCTATTTTGCATACCTATGAATTGGCACTCATTTAGATCTCCATACTTTTTACGGCAAAGCTCTCAACATAATTTTCATATTGAATTGGCCACCCTTTTTCACATTTATGTTTTTGGTGGGATATACAAGTACAACGTCAGTTTGCTGCTAATGACGTCAGTGTAGCGTTTTCTCACTGGAACTAGGACTGAGTGAGTGAGACAACAGCGGCAAACTTATAGTGAACGGGTTGTATAAATACCTGAAGTAAGCAAATGTTTTTTTCCTTTGCTTACTCGTAATTACCGAGCTGGATTCCAAAGGGGTTTGAATATAATGTCCTACCTAAACATGTGTATGGTACCTTTTTCCACAAAAATGGCGGCAGTCTAAGAAACCTGCATTAATCGATAGTTCAAGTCAATGCGGCTTCAACCTAGCTAAGAGCTTTACTTTTTAGCTATCTATTTACATCTTGTGGTTTGTTTGAATGCTGCAGGATCAAAGATTCATTTAGAGTCAATAATTGTTATAATGTAAATATGTAAACTGTAAGAATTGTAAAACTTTATTTGAAAAGAGCAACACCACAGAGTTTCTTGCTAGGTTCTTCTCTGGGGGAAACTGCGCTTTGCGAATCTAGCACTAGCTTAAAAAAAGTATATTATAATAAGTAATGTAACGGTTTCAAGAGCATTTTTTGTGCCTATGAAATAAATATATCTTGACTTTGACTTTGAAATACAAATCGAAAATAAGTACAAAAAAGAATTATAAAGCGTCACGTTTCCGAGATATAGTGTGCTTTTCCACCAGCTATGTGCTATGCTACGTTGCTACGAATGCGTTTGAAATCCACCAATCATATTCATTGTTTTGTGGAAATGGATTCAGCTAAGCTATGTTTTTCACATAGAAGGATGCGTGCTATGGATGTGTGCTATGGATGCGTGCTATAGATGCGTGCTATAGATGCGTGCTATAGATGCGTGCTATAGATGCGTGCTATAGATGTGTGCTATGGATGCGTGCTATCGAGCAAAGCTATGTTTTTTTATATTATCGAGATACGTAGCATAGCTCGAGATGCGCATCTTTCTCGCACAGCCACGTCCCGCCCTTCAGTACTCCATTTAGCACGTATGCAGAGCAGCGTAGTAACAAAATAAACGGTAAGGAGTATTTGAGGGGGCCATGCTTTTGGGAGTTGGTTGACATAGGTTGCTTCAAAAACTCTTATTTTTCAACCACTATAAATTCCCACCATATTTATACCTAAAATAATAAAAATTATAAGTAGTCTGAGCATCTTGGTGGGAGGGAGGGGCGTTGCTAAAATAAGCCAGGATACTTTATTTAACTGCTAGTATCAATTTCCAATACAATATGTGCCATTTAATAACACCAAAACACATTTTTTCATGTTCCAATAGTTACTGGCGCCACTAGTCTATCTTTGACAGCCTATATCTCGGAAACGTGACGATTTATCGTTTTCTTTTTTCATCTATTTTTTCTATTTGTTTTGACCTGAACTATAGATTAGTGAAGGTTTTATTGAATGCCGCCACTTTCGGAAAATTAAAAAAAAAAGTTGTAGAGCACTCTCCACACTAAAATCTTCAAACCCCTTTCATCCTTCTAGGTCATTTCGAAGTAGGTTAAGATTAGCTACTTTAAATAGTCAGCCAATCAATACTAACTAGTTCTAAATTTCAACTCCATGGGCATAGTGTTAGCTGGCCTAATGGTAAGCGTCATGGTAAAATGTTTCTTTCGATATTTTTAGGTCCGTGGTTCGATCCCACATGAACGAATTTAAGTTTTCAACTTTTTTCTTTTTTGTTAAGTATAAATTGTGTCCCGATAACTGTTAATTTAATGAGTTTTAATTTTTTATTACTTTTCTGATACATTTACCACTATAAATCACTACCACGTAACGCCATCTATAAAATTTAAATCCGTACCAGTCTACGTTTCTGCGATAATATGTGGCGATATGTTACATTACATTACATACATACAATGACTATACATATACTTAACGTTTATAATTTAGATCAGAGTATCAAATAAGCAGATCTAAATTTCGTAATACTATCAACAGTTATGGTTGGCGCAATAGTTAAGCGCCAAGTAAGAAGATACCTGAGGTCTTTGGGTCGGTGGTTCGATCCTACGTGGATACATTTTACTTCTTATTTTAATTTTATTTTTGTTCATTATAATCTATCGTCAAATAAATCTAACGAAAGACGCAGCTTAAAACGCAATCTAATAGGCGAGTTTTTTCTAGACAACCGGGCATAACGAAGACGCTGGCGCGAGTGAGCGCTGCTAAGAGCATACTTTGGTTCGTTCGCATTTTAAATCGTATATCGCTTGTTTTTTGTTTGATTGGCTGGAGTGACAGATTAGATACTTTGAATAAGCAGATCTAAATTTCGTAGTACTATTAACAGTTATGGTTGGCGCAATAGTTATGCAGTAAGTAAGAGTTCTTCGGGTCGGAGGTTCGATCCTACGTGAATACGTTTTATTTCTTATTTTTATTTTTTTTTATTTTTTTTTGTTCATTATAATCTATCTTTATATATCAAGTCATGTCCTTGTTATTAAATTAAATCTAAAAGAATTGTATAATTTTTTATACTACTTTTAGTGTGTATTGCAAGTTTTTTGTATGGGGATAACAAAAAAAAATTGACTTTTTTAAAGTTTTGGATTTTTTCCTACGGTCAAATGTAATTATAGAGCTGTATTCCAAATCTCAACCTTCTAGGTCATCTGGAAGTAGGTTAGGTTTTGCTACTTTAATCAGTCAGTCAATCCCTTTTTTTTCGATTTTTGGACCTTCATATCTTCATAACCGTTTGAGCTATCTTCATGAAATTTGGGCTTCTTCGTGTCGTTATGGATAAGATTGAACATGCGTAGTTTTATGTCTTTACGTTAAAGAACTTTTGAGTTATGGGAGGGTGAAAAGTAGTACCAAGTGGTTCGTGTAAAGATACACTGTGGCGCTTTGTCTTTGAATTGGCCTGACACGCTGCCGGCGTGTCTCGATATAAGAAGCGCGGAAAACTAAAATGGCGTCCGCCATACTTTTCACAAATTCAAACTGCGCATGCGTGCGCTACTTTTTCTTTTCATTTTTTTGTCACCGTGGAAAGCAAAGGGACCAAAGCAACTACAGCCATTACTATAATTAATTGTGATAAACTTTAAGTAGCGTAGTTGCGTTCGTTTAAAGTACGGTCAATGTCGACTTGAACAAGTTGATTCAAATGGGGCCCAAGTCTGCTAATTTAAAATAGCCTATGCTTTAATGGAATTTTATGGAACGCATTATTTATTCCGCTAAAGCTAAACAATGGCTTACATTGATTGTGACCAAATATGTAAAAAAAATACATTGACGCTGCCGACACATAACTGCGAATATAGTAAGTTAGCAAACTCGGGTCTCAGATTGAATGCGAAGTTGAATCATGTGTAGGGCATTTAAGTGTTTACTGGCCATGTCCGGCAGGTGTTCGACAAGTCCCGTCCGGTGCGGCCGCTGCCCCGCGCGCTGTCGGAGCCGCGCGCGCGCCGCGCCCGCCGTCCGCGCTGCCCGCTGCACGCCCCGCACCCCCCGCACCCCCCGCACGCCCCGCACGCCCCGCGACCGCACATCTCCACCATCAGTGATAATGTCAGTATCTAGGTGCGCCACTGAATACGCTTTTGATATTATACTATCAAAGTTATTGAATCAAAGATTTTTGATATTTGCTGAGAGGTATCCAATAGTTATAGAAACAGGTGTTGCCAGTTTTTGTTTCTTCCACTAATTTGGCAAATCGAATTAAGATCTGGTAACCCCAAGGGACTTGTCACTCTAATGTCACTCTCGTCCACCAATTGCAAACACATATGATGTACAGATCTAGAGTCCTTTTCACGAAAGAAGTCCCCTAGCCGCGGCGCTGTATTTCATGTCAAAATTGATAAAGTTGCCATTTATGAGTACAACATCTACCTATATTATGTTTATTTCATTTGTGATTTATTGAATAATATTATTTCCTGCATATTTCGACTGTTCTGGTCATTCCATGAATAGGTTGGTATATATTTTGATAAAAATGTCTACTTAGCTATATGTCTGTTAAGTAAAAAGTGTATTATTATTAAGATAAGTAAGGGGTTTTCTACCTACTATCAGGGAAAAGGTCAGAAAATAGGGAAAATAGACCTGTCAAATTTAGTTCCAAAAATATCCGGGGGACTTCTTTCGTGAAAAGCATTCTACCAAGTTATCTGTGAACCGGCCGTTATTGGAACTACAGCCACTAATACGGAAACGTCTAAATTCAAAACTGCTGCGATTGGTGGAAATACAATTTTGTATTACTACTAGCACCACCGTTCATTTTACAGATAACTATACCAATCCAATATTTGATTATTTATTGATCCAAGAACTTTGATAGTGTAATACCCCCTACAAATAAAGTGAAACCGTCTCTGGTTTTCATAGGACAGTGAGTGTAAAATTAACTCTACCACTTAACCCTATATGTATGTAATTTTAGATCTGTGTTCATAGATAATAACGAAACTGAATATTAAGGTAAAAAATTACAATTTTCAGCTCTCCCAAAGTTATTTACTTAGAACGTAGTAAATAGAAACGTGACCGAATTTATGCCTAAGTCAGTAAATAAGAACTTAATCCTATTAATATTATAAATGACAATGTTTGTGCCGATGGATGGATAGATGTTTGTTACTTCATCACGTAAAAACCGCTGAACAGATTTTGATGAAATTTGGCAATATTGTAGTTTAAACACCAGATTAACACATATTATTTTGAGATATCATGTTTTTTTTTTTTTTCAAGATGTGACGGTTAATGCGTACGAAGTCGCGGGCAGCCTCTAGAACTTACACCTAATAAATCTGTATCTATTTTAATTGTATCCCACATACTTTAATATAATAGTTTACTTTCTAAATATGTAGAATACCCAAATCTAGTCTTTAAGTAAAAAATTACAGATTTGTAAACGAATTTATTAACCAAAACTAAATTATATATTTTTAATTGAATGTTTAATGGTGCTATATTTTGTTATAGAAAGTTAAGCCGTTGTGTACTTAATTTAAAAACATAAACCCCGCTATTACAAAACGAGTTTTATATATAGGGTGACTTTTAATTTGTGAACGATAGAAAAGGATATGCATGTACTCGTGATAACAAAGAACTTTTACTATGGGACCAAGTTCGAAATCATAAAAAAAAATACATATATCCCCCATACTATTAGCTTATGCATTTTGTATGGGGAGCTAAATTTTTTTGAATGATTTCGACCTTGGTCCCATAGTAAAAGTGGTTTGTTATCACGAGTACAAGCATACCCTTTTCTATCGTTCACTAATTAAAAGTCACCCGATATAGTTCTAGAAGTGACTCAGATAAATAAAGTTTCGGTTATAGTCAAAACGTCAAAAAATAACATTAGTTCTAGAACTATATTTAAAACTCGTTTTGTAGTAACTAGGATTACGTTTACGTAAGTTAGAATAGAAGAGAAATGCTAGAATATTGAATTGCAGTTACCTATATGATGCATTGCATTACCAAAGGGGTCATAGAATATTGAATTTTATGATTTTTAATATATTTAATATCTACATATTAGACAATGCAAAGGTGTCTTTGATTTAAATATCAACGACGTTTATATACTTAAATCTTACAGTTATAGAAAACAGAATATAGTTTGAGTATTGACTATTTCACTGCTACCGTACAAGTTTGATGTTGTTCGTAATATAAGTACAATTGAGAGTAAATCAACTTATTACAAAACTGTTCTAATATCGCCCTTACATTGCAATAAAATAAAGTGCACCTGCGTAAAGCTTGATGTGCCCTCGACTGTACCTATAATGCCAAAGCACAACACGCTAAGCGAGTCGACTGCGAACACTCCGTCTGCAGCGACACGGTTAATAAACTACGAGATTTTAAAATTAACACAATACTGTCATATTATTAATTTGCACCTACATTTTACCTTAAAATAAGTAAGTACCTAATTTAGATCACATAAGGCCTGTTTCACAATCAACAGATAAAATTTATCTGACAGATAGACCTATGTCTATTTCATAAAACATGACGTTTAAGACAGACAAGTATAAAATATCTGTCGGATAAATTCTATCTGTAAATGTTGAAACGAGCCCAAATTATGTAATTGTATTAACCAAATAAACTTAGGATAATTCTCGTGCCTTATAATGGTAAGGATAAAATAAATAGGTGTAATAGACATATAACGTGTAATTGTGAGTACGGGAAACTTCGACAACACAAACTAGGTTGTGTCTTCAGTCCTGATTAACGCCCGGTCTTAGGTCACACCTGCGTAACGTACGGCGCCGAACGTTCGGTTCAATACGTTCGCAATGTGTTTCAAGTCACCTATGACACATCAGCCGAAATTACATCGCATATTTACTCCAGCCGCGGAACGTTCCGCGCTCATATTCGATCTCAATCTATGGATTCAATGATGAACGAATAAACATGAAGGAGCCCTATTATTTTATCATTAACAGCATTTCACCTCTTTTTAACCTACTAAAAGCTCCATAAGGAAAGAGAGACGAATAGTATTTCCTAATTCCTAGTATTTTCTCATGACGTCTTGAGTTTTTGACAGCGTGATAGGGCGATATTTTAAGTCCATATTAATGAATGGTCAATGACCGATCCCTATATACGGATTAGGATCGAAAATTAAGATTAGAACCGGGCGTTAGTAGGCAACTAATACCATAAATAGGTGCATTAGGTTCTCGTTAAATATCATTCCAAAAAATAATTTATTAGAAGAAAAAAGGTTTTGCGCACTTTTAATTACACGATTTCTAACAAAAGTATAATTTAGGCCTAATGTTGTGCTAACACTAATTAATGAAATATATGTTGTTTAATATTATTTTGTTGTATTGACTTTAAAAATACTTAAATGAGGATTGGATGTCTAACCGAGCAGGTAATCGCGTATCTCTGTTATACCAACTTGAATCCAATCTTGTTTACTCACAAAATTGGGCTTTTCAATTACCGCGTGATCACTAAGGCCCACTTGCGCAGCCCAGAGTTAACGCAATAAACCCAGAGTCAGCTGCTAACACAGGGTTAAATCAAGATAAATCAATACAAATTAGTCATTTAACCCTGTGTTAGCAGCTAACTCCGGGTTTATTTGGCTGCGCAAATGGGCCTAAGCGAGCATGCTCGCGAGGCAGCATTCGACCATTTTAAGAGAACCTATCTATACATTCATGTTTTGTAGTTCTTAGGGATCTCTTTTAACTGGCTTAACTTTTTCCTCGCGAACTACTCGCCCAATGGATACGCGGGTAATATGAATTGGACCCAAGTCAATGACATTAACAGGTTTTCGGGCTTTAACTTCCAAATATTTTATTTAATGTTCATTACTTAATTCCATTGCAATTTAGCTAGTCTGTACAAGTACCTATAAATGTACATTAGGGTAATTTCGAATGCTATTTCCCAGGGGCAACAATAGTCTTTCAAATTATGGCCTAAGGTACATTATCGGAATTGCCCCTCGAAAATTAGCAGTCAATATTACCCCAAAGCACTACAGTTTATTGATTTAATACATAAATAGTAAATATATCACTGTTCTAAGCATGGTTGTCGTTAGATTTATTGTTCTTAAATACAATTTTAACGAAATATAACTTTGTTGTTAATTATGGTCGCTTAACTTCTCACATCCCACTGACCCATTATAAACCCAGACACAATAGATTTTCTATAGTTCTTTTTTTCTGGGATGTGAAAGACTAAGTACCTAACCTATTTATTACCCACTGACTCACGCGCTTTTAAAAAAAATCGTGACTAAGTACAATATAAACCTACATCGATTACCAAATTATGATCTTCAGTGGCTAAGTAATTACCTAACGACATTTTAATGTTTTTAACTAACAGCTTGTGTCTTATACCACTTAGTTGGAAGTGTTACAGTCGAATAGAAAGTCGCGTATAAAATGATTTTATTAGAATTGTTTTTTATTATGTGCGCCATCAAATCAGTGTTTTCACAATGTTCATACTCGTATTATCCTGGATTACAATATGCTTGTAACCATCAACACCAAATTAGATCGGTGGTGGAGAATTTCCATCCAATTCAAGGAATACAACAGCCGAACATTCAAGGTGTCAACTTACTACCTGCTTACGATCACTTGCGGAACCCAATCAAGAATACTTTCGGAAGTTTTGGACTGCATAACGTCCCAGCGGTAAACCAAATCAAGCATTTCGGATTCCAAAATCTTCACTCACAGAATCCAGGAAAATTTTTCGGAGACCGAAACATTTGGAATTTCTTCCGTCAACCGCAAAACCCACTTCAGCAAGCCACCGATGAAACCAATGCTTTCCCTGGACATCTTTTACATTTATTCTACTCCAACAATCCGAACGGAATCAATAATAAAAATATTAATAATCAAACGCCATCACAATTTCAACCTCACGGAAGCTTACCTGTACAAAATCAAGGTAATCCTATATCGGAAATACATAGACAGCCATCGCAGCCTCAGACGCTACCTTCACACAATATGAACAGTGCCACGGTTCCAAACACAAGTAACTTATCTGAAAATAACAATAACGAGAGTCCAGACTACGATATCGACATACGAGCTGACAATTAAGAACCAAAGTTAAAAATAATTAAGTACTTATTTTTGTTAATTACATAAGGTAATGACCTAAGTAGATAGGTATCTATCTTATAAATAAAAAACTTCTATGTCTAACAAAATATGAATGATATCTAAACTTAGGTAATAGTGAGTAAATTGCCCATTTATTTTATCTGATGTGTATTGTATTTCATTCTCACACTTCATGTACTTAAATATCTAGCAAGATAGCAAACTACCGAAATGATGAGTTATTTAATTCGTCATAAGGATCCTGTCGACCTATCGACCTAGCTGTATGCTCGTCCCGTGCTCTATATGACCACATTAAGTATTAAATCAATGTCAACAATAATTAATTCTACTAACGTCCACATCTGGTAACGAAACGTGTTTTGTACAGACGTGCAAAAAGCTATAGGTATAATCCCCGGTGATTTACACTAAAGAACTGGTTTTTAATACGATCACAACTAAACGAAGATGAGTTGACCGCGGCAGTTGATCGCTCGTACACGAACCAGTGAGTTAGACACTTAAATTCAGTGTTCTAATGTGTTATTTTGTGTAGAACGAAATATCTAAATAATGAAGAATCTTGCGTTATTTGTTTTGTTGATTGTTGCCCTCGAATGTAACGCGCATCTGTCGCAGCTAACGGGCATTCTAAGTGGTGCGCATAAACATGTTCACGATGTAGCAGGAACCATCCTCGGGGGCTTGAACCTTAATTTCCAAGGTAACATTGGCATCGGACAGCGGCAGCCTAACAGACCTCAGCAAATTCCTGGACAACAGGAGACAATCATCGTGGTCGTTGATGAAACTGGTGGTAATGGCCAGCACCAACACCATGGAGACGGATCATACAATAACAACCATCCACGACCCGGATACGATCAAGGCCAATGGAACGGCAACAACAATGGAAACACCCCACAAAATCCGAATGGAAACAACCAAAACAATTATGGCAATCATAACTACGGTAACCCTAATCCTAACAATTACGGTAATAATAACTGTGGAGATTGCAACCAAAATAATTACCAACAGCCAAATCAGGACCAAAATTACAACCATCAAAATCCTGACTATGTAAACCAGAACAATTACATGAGACCTAATGGACAAAACCAAAACAATTATCAACAAACAACTACGCACAAATATTTTGATCAAAACCATCACGGGGAAAGCACTACCAAAGCTCAGGAAGAACAACGACCAACAGGAAGTATTCATGAACCTACTGAACATCCTACAGTACAGACGGATAAATCGCCTGGCAAAGATGAGCCGCTATTCATACCTCTCAATCCTAATGAATATATTTACGGAGGCGATAAAATCTCTATTAACGGACCTAAAAGGGAGACAGACGGAGATTCTAAAGCTGACGACGATTCTTACAATATTGACATCCGATTCCAGGATCAATAAGTAACCTAACTTACCTTTTTACTAAACTTAATTTAAGTATTGCTAGTACTTAATCAATACTCACTCACTATATACTTAGAAAATACTTAAGTAAATGCAGTAGATATGTAGGATGCTTATTTACCTATACAGGGTGTAACAGAAAGGGGGTATAAATAAAGCCAAAACTCAGCGATAGTCCTCATGAAACTGAACAACTTTCCCCAAGGAACAAGGGAACTCGAAAACATTTTTTGGATCCCCCATACTTACTCGATCAGCTGATCGGACATTTTTAATGGGGCGACAAATTTTTTTTCTTTCTAATTACGACCCATGTTCCTTGGGGAAAATTGTTCAGTTTCATGAGGACTACCGCTGTGTTTCGGCTTTATACCCCTTTTCTGTTACACCCTGTATAATATTACTAGTGTATTTATGAATAGTATTCAGTTTATTTATGGTGTAAGATAACTGAAAAGACATGAGATTGATTACGAATTAATTTATGTAAGTACTCATATTTACACTAGTTCATTAAGTAGGAACTTATCAAGATATGTAAGTAGGTAGGTAATTAAATACATGGTTTACAAGCATTATTATCTAGTTCTAAATCATTATCGCAATCCGTAGTTAGTTAATCAAGGTATAACATGTTTTATCTATGTAGATCAAAAACGGATATTGCCTAAAGTATCTAGGTATACCTATCTTCACGAACACAGACAGTTCATTTTCGTATACGTTAAGCTATGTATTTAAGTACCTACCTACCTACCTAAGATATTGTGAATTTTACATTAAAAGTTAAAATCAAGGTGATTAACTATTTATTTTTTATTTATTTTACTTTTATGGCAAAATAGAATTGGTATTATCTCTGAGAATGAACTGGTTTGCTGGAAATACCAGAAATGTGTTTTTAAGTAAGTTTTTAAATAAGTAGCAGTTGAAGGTTGTCTTAAATCGACCGTGTTTTTGTTATTGCTATAAACAAAGTGGGATTCTCCGCTGTTCTCTTAAGGGGAATACGGCTCCAGTTTCACGTCATCATCCCAACCACTTTAACGTTTAGTTTTTACGAAATGGTAATCAAGATGTAGATTACCTATGAATAAATAATCCAGTTTCATATTCACTACGTCAGTTGTATAGCCGTATGGCATTAGTGAAAAACTTTTTAAGAGTAACAAACGCTTCAAAGCTGGACCAAATCAAATCAGTGTCAGTTTCCTTATTTTATTGAAGTCACGATACAGTCATTAAGCATCATTAAATCTTGGCCTTAAGTGCAAAAAAACTGTAGAGACGAGAGACAGGCCGCAAACTACTTATTACGCGAGCTGCTGTTTTCAAAACAACATCATTGCCGCGAACAATGTCAGCTGTAGCAGTGAGATAAAAATAATTGATTAAATACCAAGTGCCGGCAACACCGGAGATAATTCCTGCAATGATTCGATTACTCACTGTTTTATTAGTATTAATGACGTTGAGCAAAATTACGGGGCAAATATTCATGTTGCAATACGAGAATGCACCATCGGAACCTGCATTAACGCTGCAACCTCCTCCGCCGCCGAAGGAAATTATTGCATTCAACCCTTCGTCGAGCCAGTTTCGTAATCAATTTCCACCGGTCATCGAAATTTATGAAGACAAGAACACCAATCATCAGTTGCTGAAGAATTTCCAATCAAGACAAGAAGTTTCTACGTCGCCACGAACAGAGAACATGAACAATAGAACCAGTGATGTTATTAGCAAGCAACCAGCGCCTAGTGATTTTACCAAAGCAAGCAACAACGAATCCAAACTTCGAAACAACAGTGATGTGTACAACAAAGTTGATTTCAGAGGAAACTCGGGCAGTACTGAACAGTCCACAGCTACGGTGATAAATAATGCACCTTCTGCAAACGAAACACAGCCTAAGCAAAGGAATAATGCGACAAGACAAGGCCCTGATGAGCCAACAATAACTTTAGACCAGCGAGCTAATTTTGAAGGCGACAAATGTCCTACAGGACTTATTAGAGTAAATGGATCTACTGAATGTGTGCCGCCGGATTAAAAACTATATAAGTGAAAAAGTTATCCGAATGTTTAGTTCATTGCCAGACCACTGCTGCGTCAGTTAGGTACTTGATCCAAGAAAAAGTGTAAAAAGTCTTCAAAGCTACGTTTTATTGTAACTGTAGTGTAGATACGACTTAAGTTTGTGAAAAAGTAGAAAATTAAAAAAACTTAACAAAACAACAATTTGTACCTAACTATCTATCCCTTCCTGAAGGTAACCAAGCGAAATCTGAAATTTTGGAACACTAATTAATAATAATTATAAATTAATAACTAGGTATTAGGTAGGTATTTATTTCTAAGTTATTTCTATTTATTTACTGACGCTTCAAAAATGAACAGAGCTTCGCCCTATCCTATTAATCCTCATCACCTTGGACTTTGAGCCATGAATGTTTATAGTTTTAAACTTTTGGCAAAAGCTTTTTTGTTTCTTTCATCTAGCTCTAGCAGCTAGATTCTAGCTGGAAGGCCTTTACTTCCAACTTTTACAACTTCCAACACCGACAGATGAACCTGAGGCTACGCTAAATATCTATCTGCGGTAGTGATCATATCAAGCAGCTCCAAGCACAACCATCAAAATCCCGATGTACCTAAACAAAAACCTAAGTACCTAACGACCACACCACATCCCCTCTAGCGACGGCTAACTCGTTAGCTAATTACAACCAATATCAAAAAGCTTTTTATTTTAAAAAAATATCTAAATATAGATATGGAACTAAAAACTTGGACATTAAAGAATGAGGCCTTTGCCCAGCAGTGGACAAATATAGCTGGATAAGATTTTATACCTATAAAACGGCTGCTGCAGCGGTAGTGTACCTACCTACTGCAGCCGCCTTGTCTGATGGATGACGCAGTATCATTTTGCAATGTGCGTCATCTCATCAGTAGGTATAATTAATACTTCGTCGGTGTCGAAACGATCGAGAAACGATCCGATTAGTCACACAATAGTAGAGCGAGAGAGCGAGTCACAATCACAAAAAACAACAGTCGAGCGAATCAAAAAAGTTTCAAGATGCGATGCATTCGACGCCGCGCCAGGTCAAAAAATAAAAACAAACTCACCATAGAGTCGTAACGCAGAATTTTGACATTTCTGTTTGACACTTTCTGTCATTCTGGGGCTAACTCGCTGGCTGGGAAACCGGTGTGGTGCTGCCTTTTTCCATAAAATTAAATATTTTAATATTTTGTTTTAGCCAAACTGATTCACGTGTTTCGTATTCACTTGTGCCAATCAGAAGATAGCTGTTTTCAACAGCAAGTCTCTATTTAATTTAAGATAAATTGTGAAGAAATACGTAGGTACACCACGTGTAACTACACACCTTCGTAAAACGTACAGAGGACTCTCTATTTTTTTGTGATCACTGAAATATACACACTTAACAACTGTATACGAAGAAGCCGCATAGGCAACCCGAGATATTGTGCGTAAGTTTTACCAGTTTACGCACGTGTCCTCAAACATGAACTCAAACACTCGAGCTGAAGGCGACTTGCGGGACGGCCTGTCCGCGGCCGAGATCTTCGCTTCCAGCGAGGGGCTCACTTACAATGACTTTCTACTCCTGCCCGGATACATTGACTTCACTGCTGAAGAAGTAGACCTAACCTCGCCACTGACTAAAAAGATTAACCTGAAAGCACCACTCGTGTCCACTCCAATGGACACTGTAACTGAAGCCGATATGGCGATCTCCATGGCGCTCTGCGGTGGCATCGGAATCATTCATCACAATTGTACTCCTGAATACCAGGCCAACGAAGTACACAAAGTCAAGAAATATAAACATGGTTTCATCCGTGACCCTGTGTGTATGGGCCCTGAAAATATTGTAGCTGATGTCATAGCAGCCAAAAAAACAAATGGATTCACAGGCTACCCCATCACTGAAAATGGCAAACTTGGTGGACGTCTTATTGGAATAGTGACTTCAAGAGATATTGACTTCAGGGAGGGTGATCCGCAGCTCAGTCTGAAGGAAGTTATGACTCCAATTAATGAAATGATCACAGCTCAATCAGGAGTCACCTTGCAAGATGCCAATTATATTTTAGAGAAGAGCAAAAAAGGCAAATTGCCTATTATAAATGGGGCCGGTGAGTTAGTAGCTTTGATTGCGAGAACTGATCTTAAGAAAGCCCGCAGCTACCCAAATGCTTCTAAAGATTCCAACAAGCAGCTCTTAGTAGGTGCAGCAGTAGGCACTCGGGAAGCTGATAAGGAGAGACTTAAACTGCTTGTCAACAATGGTGTCGATGTAATAGTTCTAGATTCATCACAAGGCAATTCCATCTATCAGATAGAAATGATAAAGTATATAAAGAAAACCTATCCTGACATTCAGGTGATTGGAGGAAACGTAGTCACTAGGATGCAGGCCAAGAATCTCATAGATGCAGGTGTTGATGCCCTCAGAGTTGGAATGGGAAGTGGGTCCATTTGCATCACCCAGGAAGTGATGGCTTGTGGCTGTCCTCAAGCCACTGCAGTGTATCAAGTAGCATCTTATGCTAAACAGTTCAATGTGCCAGTTATAGCTGACGGTGGCATACAGTCTGTGGGGCACATAGTGAAATCTTTGGCTTTGGGAGCGTCCACTGTAATGATGGGTTCTCTACTTGCTGGAACATCTGAGGCTCCTGGCGAATATTTCTTCTCGGATGGTGTGAGATTGAAGAAGTATCGAGGTATGGGAAGCTTGGAAGCTATGGAGAATAAAGACGGTAAAGGATCTGCTATGAGTCGATACTTCCACAAGGAGTCTGATAAACACCGAGTAGCTCAGGGAGTAAGTGGCAGTATTGTGGACAAAGGATCTGTATTAAGATTCTTGCCATACTTACAAACTGGTGTGCAGCACAGTTGCCAGGATATTGGAGCTCGGTCCATCACCATGCTGCGGGAGATGAGCTACTCCGGTGACCTGAGATTCATGAAGAGGACATACTCTGCTCAGCTAGAGGGTAATGTCCACGGTCTTTTCTCATACGAGAAAAGGTTATTCTAAGTAATCAGTCATAGTTAATGTGATACTGATATATTTTTTGCAATGTTATTCAATTCTCAGTGATTGTAAGAGAAATAATGAATTACCTATGTTATAATTATAAATGTTTGATGGAAAAATATTTTGGTTAACTATTTGTATATTGAGAATTATTTCTTTGTACTTAGAAAATAAGAAGCATTAACTATTTCAGTAAGTCAAAGTATCCCATTTTTATATTGTGTAAGTAGGTACATTGTATTCAGTTTTTGGTACAAAAATATATGGACCACCTATTTTGCAATTTATCTTTAATAAAGTGTGAAAACTATGAATGTATTTCATTAATCTACAGAGCCAAAATAACTACATAATTCATATTGTCACTATGTTGTCAGTGCCTTAATAAATTGAATTAGAGGATGTGGTAAACCACCAAACAAGGTGCATTGCATATACTATTACCACTGCTACCTACTACAATAAGGTTTCCCGGGTTAGAATTACCCTTGTAGACCAATACAAGTAGAGCTCTGTCTACAAATACGAGTTAATCGATTGTCAGCAAAAGAGAGTCAAGAAAAAAATTCTGTGATACGCGAGACGTGTCAAGGCTAAAATATAAAACACTATCGAATATACTACATTTTGATTTAGCTCGATACCTAGCCCCAGACAAGACTCTTAAGGAGTATCTATCAATAATAAGTTATCTGTGACCATGACTATCAGTATATCCAATTTGTGTCATTGGTCAGGAATTTGTTAAGCTTTACCTACAAGAAAAAATAAACAATCAAGTACACAGTAGATAAGAAGCATGTACGACACTCCAGTTCTACAGATATTCCATTCCAAGTGACATGGTGGGTTACATTTTGTCAAAAAATAAACAAAGTTTGAAGAAAATAATATCTTCTTGTATTTGTGATTCAACCCGAGTCATACGCCTAATTTCAAGTAGGTAGGAAATCAATCATACGCAACATTACTAATAATCACTTTTAATTGGAATTATAAATGCACAAGCTGCGCGGGCATGATTACGAGTCTTATCTGACAATAAATATTAAAATGTGCTAAATAATTCAAACAATAAAAAAATCTTAATTGCTACAATCTATTGAACTGGTGCGTCCAAAATGTTATTCTTAACATTTTAACACTGCATCCTGGCTATAACTAGCAAATTGCACATTTTCTCTCCCTTTGGTTTACAGAAACATAATTTATCAATTCTGCGATGAGAATACATAAAGAGAGCATTTAAATAAATTATAGAAAATTATATTCTTAAAAAATAAGTATCTCACTCTTTAGAATCGTTTCACTGACAGTTTCCAAAATTCCTATAAATCTGAAAGGATAAAATATCACGTCAGAACTAAATAACTGCTACATGTTGATCTTGCCGAATGTATCAAGATAACTTAGCCAACTCTCTCCTACCCTTTAGCGCCGTAAAGACAGGGTTTGATTTGCCAATTTCGCTGACCTCTGCTACATTTACTATCGCAATTTATAAACGCGATAATAAAGTTTTTAAACGCCAACAAACTTAGCAGATCACATTTCAATAAGTACATTCTTTCCTATCCTACACTTAGCACAACTGTTCGAAATTCGAAGCCAGTCGTAACGCACCAGTCGGAATGCATACGTTAAGCGACCAAGGCAGCTCGGTAACCACAACAAAACCTCGATGTCGTATCAAATTACCTGATAAAATAGAGACTATACTTTTGATTGGTTTACCGAGCGCACCCCAAAGCGTATAAACCTTACGATAATACACCTTAGCTATCAACGGCAGGCACGTTTGAACTTCTCACTTGAAACGGTGACGTCACTTGGCCAGATTGTCTGCATGTCCTCGTGATAGTTCAAACGCGTCGCGTGTCCTGCGCCCGCGCCGCGCCTATTCCTTGGAATCGCCGGCGTCGTCGCCGTCGTCCTTAAACTCGGGTCCGTGCGTGACGTCATCTTCGAACACGATTTCCTCTGGGTCGGGAGCGCGCGGCAGGAATTCCTCGCCGGGACAGATTTGTTTGAAGATTTGTTCAGCCTGTAAGATTCACTATTATACAAAATGCCACCATATACATTTCTTCACGCCTCTCTCCCATGGGGATAGGCAGAGACCCCGTTCCTCCACTTGTTACGAATCAAACATACTTCCTTCTCTTCATCCACATTCATCGATCGCCTCATACATGCTCGTCGGTTTAGGGTATTCATTTGGCCTTTCCGTAACAAGTCCTCGATTTGATCGCACACCATGAATATGGATTTAATGTCGTCGCCCAAAAAACATCAATTAAAAATATTTTAGTCCACCATGCACAGCTAATTGATTGTTTAGAACGCACTCGCTTTATCAAAAACTTAAGTTTTACTTTATCACTAAAATATCAAAAGGTCGGCGTTAAAAATAAACGTTCTATTATGAATTATGTTATTGAACGAAGTTGACGTAATATAACCAAATCTTATTTAAACATACTAACGGTACTAATTAGTAAACATTTGATTTCAGTTATCAAAACATTTTCGCGGAGGTTAGAGAAGTGATACTTAATTTTATCAACAAAGCAGAGCTCAGATGAAAAAAAAGCAGCTTGGCACAAACATTTTTAATTTAATTATTTAGGTACCTACGGTACTTTATGTATATCTGTGCTCTAACTCAATAAAAAAACTTGATAAGTATTGAAATACCTAATTAAACCAAGAATAGGCTAGTTGCTAAGTCACTATTCAGCAACTTTAAAGTTTAGTTGGTTTTGTGTACAATTAAGTTTTTCGGCGTAAACTGCCTAATACATGCAGTATTAGGCGACTGATGAATGTGGATGAAGCGAAGGAGTGTGTTTGGATTGTAGCAAGTGGAGGGAAGTGGTCTTTGACTACCCCGATGGGAAAAAGGTGTGCCAGATATGTATGTATGTATAGGTAGATCCATTGGCCGTTTATTTCTAAGTGCAGCAAAAGTAATGCTTTTTTAATATCCACTACACGAACGAATATGTACCTACACCCTGTTATTACAGAACGAGTTTTAAATATAGTTCTAGGACTAATGTAATTTTTTGACGTTTCGCCTATAGCCAAAACGTCATTTATCTGAGTTAGTTCTAGAACTATAAATAAAACTCGTTTTGGATGAAGTGGGGATGAAGTTTTCTGTAATGTTGTTGTTGTGTCAGCTTGTGGACGTCTACTGCTAGACAAGCCTCCCCAAGGATCTCCACAACAACTGGAACTGCGCTGCCCGCATCAAACGGCTTTCCGCGACTTTCTCCAGGATGTCGGTCCACCTTTTTTTGAGTTCCGTAGCCAAATAGCAAAAAACAGAACCCTTATGTATTCGTCATGTCTGTTTGTCCGTCCATATGTCACGTGTATGTAGACATTAAGGCCCTTCGCACATAGCGTATCGTATGCGTAACGTAGAACACCCATAGTACGAGAGCAAGTACAAGAGTAGTACGTCTACGAGACGATTCGTTTATTTATTTATTGGAAAACTGTTGTGGGTAGTTCTTAAATGATCGTGTGTAAGTTACCGCCGTTTGGTGAATAAAGTAGTTGCTATCCGGACTTGCGTGGTTTCATTATAATACTACATGGTGACAGCGGTAAAAATTCGGGAAATTAGTAAAATATACGTAAATTGAGTTTAAAACGTGTTAAATATAAAGTGGGGTTAAAAGTTAGTAAAATGGAACACGCTAGGCCTCCGTCGGAATTGAGTTTGGATGGTAGCCCCATCAGCCGGGCTGATGCATGGAAGCGATGGAAAACCCAGTTCAACCTGTTCCTAAAAGCATCGGGAGTGCATAAAGAGGAAGCAGGGGTGCAAGCAAGTTTACTTATCAACTTAATAGGCGCTGATGGCTTCGATGTCTATCAGACATTTGCGTTCAAAGACGATACAGAACGCGATGACGTCAGTGTAGTGATTAAAAAATTCGACGATTATTTTGGAGTGAAACCAAACGTAACGTTGTCTAGGTATAATTTCTTTACAAGGCGACAGGAACCGGGTGAGTCGATTAACCAATACGTCACGGCGTTAAAGTTATTGAGTCGCACCTGCGAGTTTAGAACGCTAGAAGAGGAGCTTATCAGAGACCGTATTGTGTGTGGCATACGGAGTACGGTCGTGAGAGATCGTCTACTTAGATATGATGATTTGACACTTGAGAAGGCAGTGAAAATGTGTCAAGCCGACGAGGTGTCAACTGACAGCAATCGAGTGCTGGAGTCGCGTGACCAAGGAGCAGCGTCGTCGTCGGGCCTGGGGTCCGCGCGTGTCGACGCGTTGACAGCACGCGGCGCCCGGAGCGGCGGCCGAGGGGCGCGTGCTGGCGGGCGCGGCGGCCGTCGGGGCCGCGGCTGGTCCGTTGCCGGATCCAGTGGTTTGGGGCGACGAGCTACGTCTACGGGGCATAGCGAGGTTTGCCACAGGTGTGGAGGGCAGTGTGTAGATCCAAATTCTTGTCCCGCGGTCTCGGTGCAGTGTTATGTGTGTGAAAATCGAGGTCATTATGCAAGAATGTGTAAACTAAGTCGAGGTGTTAAAAAAGTGTTAGAAATCGGCATGGACGAAGAACATTCGGAGGAGGATGACTGTGAGTCTTTTTATATTTCAATGTTATCGGACAAGTCAGATGTTAAAAAAATGTCTTCAACGGAAAGTTGGTATGAAGTGTTAAAAGGCGAGTTTAGCAGTGAAAAATTTAAACTAGATACAGGGGCAGACATTAATGTTTTGTCATATGACAGATTTTTAGAACTTGGTTATAATTCGGATACAATAAGTACAAAAAAGAACATAAAATTACAATCATTCAGTGGGACTATTATTCCCTTAAAGGGAGTTTGCAACTTAAAATTTAGTTATAAGAATAAAACATTTAATTTAAGGTTTGCAATAGCAAATATAACTTGTGAAAGTGTGCTGGGAAGACAGGCATGTTCAGAGTTAGGGTTGATACGTAGGGTACTAGAAGTAAAATTAGATGACGTATTGATTCAAAACGCAGATTTATTTGAAGGGTTAGGCTGTCTACCGGGAGACTATCATATTGTCGTAGACAAGTCGGTTAAACCAGTTGTATGTGCAACACGAAAAGTTCCGTTAGGGTTGCGTGATCAGCTACAAAATGAATTAAAGAGAATGGTAGAATTAGGTGTTATTAGAAAAGTGACGTATCCTACCCCATGGGTGAACGCGCTTGTGATCGCAGCCAAAAAGAATGGTAATCTACGCATTTGTTTAGACCCGAGACCGTTGAATGTAGCTATACAGCGTGCTCATTTTCAATTACCAACAATAAATGAAATAGCAGTAAAATTACAGGGTGCTAAATATTTCTCGGTATTAGATGCGAACTCGGGTTTTTGGGCGGTAAGTTTAGATAAAGAAAGTGCAGATTTATGTACATTTGGAACGCCGTTCGGGCGTTATCAATATATGAGATTACCATATGGTTTGAATTGTGCATCGGAAGTTTTCCATGCAAAAATAAGACAGCTGTTAGAAGGGTTAGAAGGTGTAGAATCCTTTATTGACGATATAATTTGTTGGGGGCGAAACAAACAAGAACATGATATTAGGCTAAAATCATTGCTGGACAGGGCGCGAAAAATAAATTTAAAATTTAACAAAAGCAAGTGCAGGATCTGCGTTGAAGAAGTAACTTATCTTGGGCATGTTTTCAATGAAAAAGGTATGAAACCAGACATTGAAAAAGTCAAAGCTATTATTGAGATGCCCGAACCTAATGATCGAAAATCCTTGGAACGATTTTTAGGAGCAGTTAACTATTTGTCCAAGTTTATACCGGAATATTCTGAAAAAATATATCCGCTAACTAGGTTATTAAAAAAAGATACGGAGTGGTCTTGGGAAATAAGCCAACAAAACGCGGTTAGGGAATTGAAAAGATTAATTTGTGACAGCCCTGTACTAGCGCTATATGACGTCACGCGGCCGGTTGTGTTATCAGTAGACGCGAGTAGTGTGGCGCTCGGTGCTGTGTTATTGCAGGACGGCCGGCCGGTGGAGTACGCGTCACGCACACTTACTGAGACACAAGCTAGATACGCACAGATAGAAAAAGAAATGTTAGCCATAGTTTTTGCATGTGAAAGATTTCACCAATACATTTATGGTAAACAAGAAATATTAATTGAAACGGACCACAAACCACTCGAAAGTATTTTTAAAAAATCATTAGATTCAATCCCAGCACGCTTGCAAAGGATGATATTAAGATTACAGGGATATGATTTGATTGTTATATACAAACCAGGGAAATATATGTATATTCCAGATACACTATCACGTGCGCCGCTACCAGAATTATATACTGATGATATTAGCAAACACATCTTGTACCAAGTCAGTATGATTGTAAATAATTTACCAGTGTCAGGTAAAAAGCTAAACGAAATTAAATCGGAAACATCTAAAGACGGAACATTGATCAGATTGATTAGCTTAATAAACAATGGATGGCCGATTAATAAATGTGATGTAGACAGTGACTTGAAATATTACTGGTCAATGAGAGAGGAGTTATTTTTAGTAAATGGTGTAATTTTAAAAAACAAACAAATATTAATTCCAAGTAAAATGAGACAGCAAATGTTAAATATAATACACGAGGGACACTTAGGTATTGAACGATGTAAAAGGCGCGCACGTGAAGTGTTGTTTTGGCCGGGTATTAGTGAGGATATTGATAGGTTTGTAAGACAATGTGCCACGTGCCAGGAGAATTCAAATAGACCGAGCAAAGAACCTATGATACCTATATCGGTACCACCTTTACCGTGGAATAAAATAGGAACGGACCTGTTTGAGTATGGAAGAAAAACATACTTGTTAATTGTGGACTATTTTTCTAACTTTGTAGAGGTTGCGGAGTTAAAAAATACAACTTCAAACAGTGTCATTAATGTACTAAAAGATAATTTTGCTAGGTATGGGATTCCAGAATCTGTTATCAGTGATAACGGTCCGCAGTTTTCGTGTAGAAGTTTTGGATTGTTTTCAAAAGAATGGGGATTTGAACATACTACATCATCACCAAATTATGCTCAATCTAATGGGAAAAGTGAGAGGGCAGTACAGACAATAAAAAGAATTCTTAAAAAATCATTAGACAGCGGTACCGACTTTCAGTTGAGTTTACTAAGCTACCGGAATACTCCGCGCGATCATTTGAATTCTCCAGCACAGCTGTTGATGGGTCGCCGGCTTAACTGCAGGTTGCCAGTGCATCCAGAACTCTTGACATTTAAAAGTTGTAACAATAATGAGCAGCATAAAGTGATTCTTGAAAATCAAGTCAAGAGCAAAATGTGTTATGATAAGTCCAGTAGATCGTTGCCTGAGTTAAATGTCGGTGATGACGTCATAATGATTGAACGAAATAAACGTGAGAGAGGTAATGTGCTCGCTAAAGCGAGTACACCAAGATCATACTTAATTAAAAACAAAAAAGGAGCGATATACAGGCGTAATCGACGACATTTAATTAAGACAACTCCATGTGATCAGAGTAGTTTAGAAAATGTAGAATCAGAAGATGAATACTTCCCGAGTAATTCGGAACTTAATGATAATACTTTGGAGGAATCAACATCTTATTTTTACAAACCGCCAATGACGCGCAGTAAAATGAAGAATAAATAAATAGTAATAGGTATAAGTATAATAAAAAAAAAAAACGTAAAAGTATGTACTTAGCAGTAAAATAAAACTATTTTACGGTAGAGAAACAAATCAAATTAGTAATTAAGAAAAATACTTTTATTTTACAGCAATTCTAACGTTATAAAAGAAGTTACATTTAATTAAATTATTTAAGGGGATGGGTACTTGGTTATTGTGTTGTTTAATTTAAAGTTTTTTGTTTGTTTACATTTTAGGTTATATTAATGGTTTACATTTTAGTTATAAGTATTCATAGAATACTATGGAAATGTTTCTTAGTTTTTTAAGGGGAAGGTGTTGTGGGTAGTTCTTAAATGATCGTGTGTAAGTTACCGCCGTTTGGTGAATAAAGTAGTTGCTATCCGGACTTGCGTGGTTTCATTATAATACTACAGAAAACCAACAGCTTTAATATATAATAGAAAATTATAAATTAACAAACAAGCCAATTACTGGTTTCACTGATAGAAACAGAAAACACACACGTGTTTGCAGAACACTCCGCGTCTCGTGCGCGTATCGTAATTACACGAGACAACTACGCCTACAACGCATGTGCGAAGGGCCTAAGTAGTATAGGCAGACCAAGTTATCTGTGAAATGAACGGCGGCGCTAGTAGTAATGCAAAATAATATTTCTTTCTACCAATCGCAGCAGTTGTGGATTTTGACATTACCGTAATGGTGTGCGTAGTTTATTAAGGTCTAAGAGGAGATGGCGCGACGATCTGGATGCGTACTTGGCAAACTGGCCAGAGGCGGCCGGAGATAGGGAGGCATGGAAGAATGCGGGGAAGGCCTTTGCCCAGCAGGGGGCACAATAGGCTACTAAAAAAAAAAGTTTGTATTGGTACCTGCGTGACGGCGCGGTCGAAGTCCAGCCCGGCGTCGGGTATGAGTGTGCGTAGTTAGTGTAGGTACCTGCGTGACGGCGCGGTCGAAGTCCAGCCCGGCGTCGGGTATGAGTGTGCGTAGTTAGTGTAGGTACCTGCGTGACGGCGCGGTCGAAGTCCAGCCCGGCGTCGGGTATGAGTGTGCGTAGTTAGTGTAGGTACCTGCGTGACGGCGCGGTCGAAGTCCAGCCCGGCGTCGGGTATGAGTGTGCGTAGTTAGTGTAGGTACCTGCGTGACGGCGCGGTCGAAGTCCAGCCCGGCGTCGGGTATGAGTGTGCGTAGTTAGTGTAGGTACCTGCGTGACGGCGCGGTCGAAGTCCAGCCCGGCGTCGGGTATGAGTGTGCGTAGTTAGTGTAGGTACCTGCGTGACGGCGCGGTCGAAGTCCAGCCCGGCGTCGGGTATGAGTGTGCGTAGTTAGTGTAGGTACCTGCGTGACGGCGCGGTCGAAGTCCAGCCCGGCGTCGGGTATGAGTGTGCGTAGTTAGTGTAGGTACCTGCGTGACGGCGCGGTCGAAGTCCAGCCCGGCGTCGGGTATGAGTGTGCGTAGTTAGTGTAGGTACCTGCGTGACGGCGCGGTCGAAGTCCAGCCCGGCGTCGGGTATGAGTGTGCGTAGTTAGTGTAGGTACCTGCGTGACGGCGCGGTCGAAGTCCAGCCCGGCGTCGGGTATGAGTGTGCGTAGTTAGTGTAGGTACCTGCGTGACGGCGCGGTCGAAGTCCAGCCCGGCGTCGGGTATGAGTGTGCGTAGTTAGTGTAGGTACCTGCGTGACGGCGCGGTCGAAGTCCAGCCCGGCGTCGGGTATGAGTGTGCGTAGTTAGTGTAGGTACCTGCGTGACGGCGCGGTCGAAGTCCAGCCCGGCGTCGGGTATGAGTGTGCGTAGTTAGTGTAGGTACCTGCGTGACGGCGCGGTCGAAGTCCAGCCCGGCGTCGGGTATGAGTGTGCGTAGTTAGTGTAGGTACCTGCGTGACGGCGCGGTCGAAGTCCAGCCCGGCGTCGGGTATGAGTGTGCGTAGTTAGTGTAGGTACCTGCGTGACGGCGCGGTCGAAGTCCAGCCCGGCGTCGGGTATGAGTGTGCGTAGTTAGTGTAGGTACCTGCGTGACGGCGCGGTCGAAGTCCAGCCCGGCGTCGGGTATGAGTGTGCGTAGTTAGTGTAGGTACCTGCGTGACGGCGCGGTCGAAGTCCAGCCCGGCGTCGGGTATGAGTGTGCGTAGTTAGTGTAGGTACCTGCGTGACGGCGCGGTCGAAGTCCAGCCCGGCGTCGGGTATGAGTGTGCGTAGTTAGTGTAGGTACCTGCGTGACGGCGCGGTCGAAGTCCAGCCCGGCGTCGGGTATGAGTGTGCGTAGTTAGTGTAGGTACCTGCGTGACGGCGCGGTCGAAGTCCAGCCCGGCGTCGGGTATGAGTGTGCGTAGTTAGTGTAGGTACCTGCGTGACGGCGCGGTCGAAGTCCAGCCCGGCGTCGGGTATGAGTGTGCGTAGTTAGTGTAGGTACCTGCGTGACGGCGCGGTCGAAGTCCAGCCCGGCGTCGGGTATGAGTGTGCGTAGTTAGTGTAGGTACCTGCGTGACGGCGCGGTCGAAGTCCAGCCCGGCGTCGGGTATGAGTGTGCGTAGTTAGTGTAGGTACCTGCGTGACGGCGCGGTCGAAGTCCAGCCCGGCGTCGGGTATGAGTGTGCGTAGTTAGTGTAGGTACCTGCGTGACGGCGCGGTCGAAGTCCAGCCCGGCGTCGGGTATGAGTGTGCGTAGTTAGTGTAGGTACCTGCGTGACGGCGCGGTCGAAGTCCAGCCCGGCGTCGGGTATGAGTGTGCGTAGTTAGTGTAGGTACCTGCGTGACGGCGCGGTCGAAGTCCAGCCCGGCGTCGGGTATGAGTGTGCGTAGTTAGTGTAGGTACCTGCGTGACGGCGCGGTCGAAGTCCAGCCCGGCGTCGGGTATGAGTGTGCGTAGTTAGTGTAGGTACCTGCGTGACGGCGCGGTCGAAGTCCAGCCCGGCGTCGGGTATGAGTGTGCGTAGTTAGTGTAGGTACCTGCGTGACGGCGCGGTCGAAGTCCAGCCCGGCGTCGGGTATGAGTGTGCGTAGTTAGTGTAGGTACCTGCGTGACGGCGCGGTCGAAGTCCAGCCCGGCGTCGGGTATGAGTGTGCGTAGTTAGTGTAGGTACCTGCGTGACGGCGCGGTCGAAGTCCAGCCCGGCGTCGGGTATGAGTGTGCGTAGTTAGTGTAGGTACCTGCGTGACGGCGCGGTCGAAGTCCAGCCCGGCGTCGGGTATGAGTGTGCGTAGTTAGTGTAGGTACCTGCGTGACGGCGCGGTCGAAGTCCAGCCCGGCGTCGGGTATGAGTGTGCGTAGTTAGTGTAGGTACCTGCGTGACGGCGCGGTCGAAGTCCAGCCCGGCGTCGGGTATGAGTGTGCGTAGTTAGTGTAGGTACCTGCGTGACGGCGCGGTCGAAGTCCAGCCCGGCGTCGGGTATGAGTGTGCGTAGTTAGTGTAGGTACCTGCGTGACGGCGCGGTCGAAGTCCAGCCCGGCGTCGGGTATGAGTGTGCGTAGTTAGTGTAGGTACCTGCGTGACGGCGCGGTCGAAGTCCAGCCCGGCGTCGGGTATGAGTGTGCGTAGTTAGTGTAGGTACCTGCGTGACGGCGCGGTCGAAGTCCAGCCCGGCGTCGGGTATGAGTGTGCGTAGTTAGTGTAGGTACCTGCGTGACGGCGCGGTCGAAGTCCAGCCCGGCGTCGGGTATGAGTGTGCGTAGTTAGTGTAGGTACCTGCGTGACGGCGCGGTCGAAGTCCAGCCCGGCGTCGGGTATGAGTGTGCGTAGTTAGTGTAGGTACCTGCGTGACGGCGCGGTCGAAGTCCAGCCCGGCGTCGGGTATGAGTGTGCGTAGTTAGTGTAGGTACCTGCGTGACGGCGCGGTCGAAGTCCAGCCCGGCGTCGGGTATGAGTGTGCGTAGTTAGTGTAGGTACCTGCGTGACGGCGCGGTCGAAGTCCAGCCCGGCGTCGGGTATGAGTGTGCGTAGTTAGTGTAGGTACCTGCGTGACGGCGCGGTCGAAGTCCAGCCCGGCGTCGGGTATGAGTGTGCGTAGTTAGTGTAGGTACCTGCGTGACGGCGCGGTCGAAGTCCAGCCCGGCGTCGGGTATGAGTGTGCGTAGTTAGTGTAGGTACCTGCGTGACGGCGCGGTCGAAGTCCAGCCCGGCGTCGGGTATGAGTGTGCGTAGTTAGTGTAGGTACCTGCGTGACGGCGCGGTCGAAGTCCAGCCCGGCGTCGGGTATGAGTGTGCGTAGTTAGTGTAGGTACCTGCGTGACGGCGCGGTCGAAGTCCAGCCCGGCGTCGGGTATGAGTGTGCGTAGTTAGTGTAGGTACCTGCGTGACGGCGCGGTCGAAGTCCAGCCCGGCGTCGGGTATGAGTGTGCGTAGTTAGTGTAGGTACCTGCGTGACGGCGCGGTCGAAGTCCAGCCCGGCGTCGGGTATGAGTGTGCGTAGTTAGTGTAGGTACCTGCGTGACGGCGCGGTCGAAGTCCAGCCCGGCGTCGGGTATGAGTGTGCGTAGTTAGTGTAGGTACCTGCGTGACGGCGCGGTCGAAGTCCAGCCCGGCGTCGGGTATGAGTGTGCGTAGTTAGTGTAGGTACCTGCGTGACGGCGCGGTCGAAGTCCAGCCCGGCGTCGGGTATGAGTGTGCGTAGTTAGTGTAGGTACCTGCGTGACGGCGCGGTCGAAGTCCAGCCCGGCGTCGGGTATGAGTGTGCGTAGTTAGTGTAGGTACCTGCGTGACGGCGCGGTCGAAGTCCAGCCCGGCGTCGGGTATGAGTGTGCGTAGTTAGTGTAGGTACCTGCGTGACGGCGCGGTCGAAGTCCAGCCCGGCGTCGGGTATGAGTGTGCGTAGTTAGTGTAGGTACCTGCGTGACGGCGCGGTCGAAGTCCAGCCCGGCGTCGGGTATGAGTGTGCGTAGTTAGTGTAGGTACCTGCGTGACGGCGCGGTCGAAGTCCAGCCCGGCGTCGGGTATGAGTGTGCGTAGTTAGTGTAGGTACCTGCGTGACGGCGCGGTCGAAGTCCAGCCCGGCGTCGGGTATGAGTGTGCGTAGTTAGTGTAGGTACCTGCGTGACGGCGCGGTCGAAGTCCAGCCCGGCGTCGGGTATGAGTGTGCGTAGTTAGTGTAGGTACCTGCGTGACGGCGCGGTCGAAGTCCAGCCCGGCGTCGGGTATGAGTGTGCGTAGTTAGTGTAGGTACCTGCGTGACGGCGCGGTCGAAGTCCAGCCCGGCGTCGGGTATGAGTGTGCGTAGTTAGTGTAGGTACCTGCGTGACGGCGCGGTCGAAGTCCAGCCCGGCGTCGGGTATGAGTGTGCGTAGTTAGTGTAGGTACCTGCGTGACGGCGCGGTCGAAGTCCAGCCCGGCGTCGGGTATGAGTGTGCGTAGTTAGTGTAGGTACCTGCGTGACGGCGCGGTCGAAGTCCAGCCCGGCGTCGGGTATGAGTGTGCGTAGTTAGTGTAGGTACCTGCGTGACGGCGCGGTCGAAGTCCAGCCCGGCGTCGGGTATGAGTGTGCGTAGTTAGTGTAGGTACCTGCGTGACGGCGCGGTCGAAGTCCAGCCCGGCGTCGGGTATGAGTGTGCGTAGTTAGTGTAGGTACCTGCGTGACGGCGCGGTCGAAGTCCAGCCCGGCGTCGGGTATGAGTGTGCGTAGTTAGTGTAGGTACCTGCGTGACGGCGCGGTCGAAGTCCAGCCCGGCGTCGGGTATGAGTGTGCGTAGTTAGTGTAGGTACCTGCGTGACGGCGCGGTCGAAGTCCAGCCCGGCGTCGGGTATGAGTGTGCGTAGTTAGTGTAGGTACCTGCGTGACGGCGCGGTCGAAGTCCAGCCCGGCGTCGGGTATGAGTGTGCGTAGTTAGTGTAGGTACCTGCGTGACGGCGCGGTCGAAGTCCAGCCCGGCGTCGGGTATGAGTGTGCGTAGTTAGTGTAGGTACCTGCGTGACGGCGCGGTCGAAGTCCAGCCCGGCGTCGGGTATGAGTGTGCGTAGTTAGTGTAGGTACCTGCGTGACGGCGCGGTCGAAGTCCAGCCCGGCGTCGGGTATGAGTGTGCGTAGTTAGTGTAGGTACCTGCGTGACGGCGCGGTCGAAGTCCAGCCCGGCGTCGGGTATGAGTGTGCGTAGTTAGTGTAGGTACCTGCGTGACGGCGCGGTCGAAGTCCAGCCCGGCGTCGGGTATGAGTGTGCGTAGTTAGTGTAGGTACCTGCGTGACGGCGCGGTCGAAGTCCAGCCCGGCGTCGGGTATGAGTGTGCGTAGTTAGTGTAGGTACCTGCGTGACGGCGCGGTCGAAGTCCAGCCCGGCGTCGGGTATGAGTGTGCGTAGTTAGTGTAGGTACCTGCGTGACGGCGCGGTCGAAGTCCAGCCCGGCGTCGGGTATGAGTGTGCGTAGTTAGTGTAGGTACCTGCGTGACGGCGCGGTCGAAGTCCAGCCCGGCGTCGGGTATGAGTGTGCGTAGTTAGTGTAGGTACCTGCGTGACGGCGCGGTCGAAGTCCAGCCCGGCGTCGGGTATGAGTGTGCGTAGTTAGTGTAGGTACCTGCGTGACGGCGCGGTCGAAGTCCAGCCCGGCGTCGGGTATGAGTGTGCGTAGTTAGTGTAGGTACCTGCGTGACGGCGCGGTCGAAGTCCAGCCCGGCGTCGGGTATGAGTGTGCGTAGTTAGTGTAGGTACCTGCGTGACGGCGCGGTCGAAGTCCAGCCCGGCGTCGGGTATGAGTGTGCGTAGTTAGTGTAGGTACCTGCGTGACGGCGCGGTCGAAGTCCAGCCCGGCGTCGGGTATGAGTGTGCGTAGTTAGTGTAGGTACCTGCGTGACGGCGCGGTCGAAGTCCAGCCCGGCGTCGGGTATGAGTGTGCGTAGTTAGTGTAGGTACCTGCGTGACGGCGCGGTCGAAGTCCAGCCCGGCGTCGGGTATGAGTGTGCGTAGTTAGTGTAGGTACCTGCGTGACGGCGCGGTCGAAGTCCAGCCCGGCGTCGGGTATGAGTGTGCGTAGTTAGTGTAGGTACCTGCGTGACGGCGCGGTCGAAGTCCAGCCCGGCGTCGGGTATGAGTGTGCGTAGTTAGTGTAGGTACCTGCGTGACGGCGCGGTCGAAGTCCAGCCCGGCGTCGGGTATGAGTGTGCGTAGTTAGTGTAGGTACCTGCGTGACGGCGCGGTCGAAGTCCAGCCCGGCGTCGGGTATGAGTGTGCGTAGTTAGTGTAGGTACCTGCGTGACGGCGCGGTCGAAGTCCAGCCCGGCGTCGGGTATGAGTGTGCGTAGTTAGTGTAGGTACCTGCGTGACGGCGCGGTCGAAGTCCAGCCCGGCGTCGGGTATGAGTGTGCGTAGTTAGTGTAGGTACCTGCGTGACGGCGCGGTCGAAGTCCAGCCCGGCGTCGGGTATGAGTGTGCGTAGTTAGTGTAGGTACCTGCGTGACGGCGCGGTCGAAGTCCAGCCCGGCGTCGGGTATGAGTGTGCGTAGTTAGTGTAGGTACCTGCGTGACGGCGCGGTCGAAGTCCAGCCCGGCGTCGGGTATGAGTGTGCGTAGTTAGTGTAGGTACCTGCGTGACGGCGCGGTCGAAGTCCAGCCCGGCGTCGGGTATGAGTGTGCGTAGTTAGTGTAGGTACCTGCGTGACGGCGCGGTCGAAGTCCAGCCCGGCGTCGGGTATGAGTGTGCGTAGTTAGTGTAGGTACCTGCGTGACGGCGCGGTCGAAGTCCAGCCCGGCGTCGGGTATGAGTGTGCGTAGTTAGTGTAGGTACCTGCGTGACGGCGCGGTCGAAGTCCAGCCCGGCGTCGGGTATGAGTGTGCGTAGTTAGTGTAGGTACCTGCGTGACGGCGCGGTCGAAGTCCAGCCCGGCGTCGGGTATGAGTGTGCGTAGTTAGTGTAGGTACCTGCGTGACGGCGCGGTCGAAGTCCAGCCCGGCGTCGGGTCCGCCGCACACGTGCAGCCCGCCGCGCCCCGCGCCGCCCGCCGCCGCGTCCACCACGTTGTACAGCAGCGACCACAGGCACTGAAACACGCAATGACACATTATTATTCTAGACATTCTTTCTTCTTCCTCCTGGCTATACAGGTAGTGAAGCAGTAAAAACAATTGATGGTCGATCGAGATGCGTGAAAAGCCGCATCGCACACCGACCGCTCCCCCGATTTGTCGACTAGTCGACTGGCAATATGTCGATTGCTTAGCTCAGTCGAACAGTCGATCGATTAGAATTACGAAACCAGTGGATCGAATGGTCTGGTAAGAACTTCAAACAAAAAATAACTTTCAACTTTTCACTTTTTTTAAAAAGAGAATCGATGTTCCGATTTTGAATAAAACATTGATTTTACCTCAACTTACATTTAACGACTAGTATTTTACAGTTAAAATTTATATGTTAACAGCAAGTACCTTAGGCTTATCAGATGCAACGGTCTGGTCCCCGCCGGACATGTCGAAAATCTTTTCAGCGTACGGCATCAGATCGGTCTCGGCGTCCACTTCCTTGTTTGATATGAAGTACACCACGACTGCAACAAATACATTTTCTTTCTGAACTATCCTTATAATGTAAGTACCTATTACAAGATCATTATGCGCTCCTTTACGAAAATCAACGTGAAAACAGCATATGAAACTGAACATCTTTCCCTTGAAACATGATCAACTGATCAACATGATTATGACACATAATAAATACCTATACAGTTTATATACAGATACAATCGACTTTTCACGTCCCACCGCTGGGCAAAGGCCCCCTCCTTGCTCTCCATCCAGTTGTGCTGTGCGCCAGGACCTCCCATTCTTCGCTAAATGATTCGAGCTCGTCTAGCCAGATTAACCTAGGTATGCCACGACGTCGTTTCCCGTTTTTGAATCCAGTCGGTGGATGTTATAGCCCTTAGTTCATCAGACATGCCGCAGACATGGCCGGCCCAATAATCCCATTCCAGTTTTGATAAGAAAGATAGATAGATAGAAATACTTTATTGCACACAAAGAGACACTGACAAAACTTGAAACTATTACATTGTGCGCAAAGGCGACCTTATCAGTAAAGTGATCTCATCCAGACAACCTTTGGAGTAGGACTTGTTTAAGGTGAAGGTTATATCTTTTTCAGTTTATATGTATAGGCTAAATTTGGTCGATAACTCGGTCGATATACAGCTGCGGGGAATACCCTGCATTCTGTTTTTCGACCAATGCGTGCCAAATGACATGAATTATGGCTCAATCTGTGCCTGAAAGCGGGCTATATATACCAGTGAATATTGTTCCCGAATGCAGGTCCTAGGGCATGCGTTATGGATATTTCCCACATCCCGCATGGGGGCGCTAACGACCAATGAAAATACGCTATTATAGGAGTATAAAATAAATGATAACTCACAAAGTCCCTTAGGGCAGGATCCAGTGGCAGGTCCAACTTCAAGCACGGTGACGGCGTGTTGACGTCCCGGCAGAGGTGGGAAACGGAGCAGGGAGAGCGGCTCCTTCTCACTAGGTAGGATGCTACCGTTTGTAATGAACACCGCCTTGGAAATGTCATGGCCTTCCGCTGGCTCTGGGTTTATGAGTTCCTGTGTGGACAATTTTGTGTTGCTTTAGGACTGTGGTTCCCAAAGTGGACGCTGTAGGCTTGAAGCGCAGCGATAAGAGACCCAGAAAAAGTGGTCAGTCGACACAATAACTTTGGGAATCCCTGATTTAGGGAAACTCAGGACGCGGTTTCCGTTTAATTTAATACATAAGTGTAGTTTTATTAAATACAAACTTCTCAATATATCAAGGCTTGTAGGCAAGTATTTTTTATCCCAAAAGGCCCGTGAGGTCTAATACTAGCATTTGCTTGCTTGCTACTGTAAGTCATCACGTGATTGCTAGGAATGCAAATCCCAATTGACCCGTTTCCGGGTTTTTGGGATAAAAAATCTCAACAGTACCATAACGAGACACATTCGATTTCTATTTTAAAAGAAAATATACTTATTAATACAGTTTTAAACCGGTTATTTACCTTAGGACACTCATTGACGCCAATAACAAGGTGTTCACAGTTGAGGGTCTTAGATTTGCTCTGGATTGCCACCATGGTCTTCCCCTCATCCACGACCTTCGTCTCCACCTTCTCGATAGGTCGGTTCAGGCAGTACACGCCGCCAAATACAGCGCACAGTCTACAAATAACGAAATGTGATAAAAATTTTGAAAATACCTACTAAGAAGTGACTCACTTGGCTTTTTCATGAATCTAATTAACTTTTGATACCGGCAGCAGTAAGGAATTCCAAACTAAATTCTAAAAACCGACCAAGTGCGAGATGAACTTGTTATAAACATATCTCGACATGATAATTTCATACATATTTAAGGCTACCCACGACTTCTTATGCATCTGTCGTCATATTTCGGAAAACTCACACAATATCTTAAAATAATGTGTTATTCTGATGTGCAAACTACAATATTATAAAGTTTCATTACAATCTGTTCAGTAGTTTTTGCGTGAAAAAGTAGCAAACATCCACATTTCGATCCATCGGCACAAACGTTTACAATTAGTATTATGTATTTTATTTATAGCAAAAAGTTACAATGAAGTACTATATTGTTATACAGTAATTAGTACTTAACCATTTAATATTATTATAATATTAGTAGGACATTATATTTACCTGCAGAAACATTGTGGTAGTTCCCCACTGCCGTACATAGGCCAGAGGAACGGCGTGTTACCGTAACGGCCCAAACTCATGAGGAATTTCTTACACTCCTTTACGCCTTCCAAACACGGCATAGAGTTGTTACCGCCGGCGATGGCGTACAGCACATAGTGAATCAGATTTGGGGTCAGTCCCTTGTGGGTTAGATACTCTTTGAAGCTCTTGTCGTTCCAGTCTGGGAACAAATTCGTTCAGGTTATTGTTTAGTTTATTTAGTCGTTATGTGATTGATCGGTTTTTATTTTTCGTCGCAAAAAAACCCTTTATTAGGCGTTCTACACGATCGGGATCGACTATTGAACTGACCATAATCATGTCCTTGGTTGTGTTGTTATAAAAATGGACAGTGTATAAAACGGGTGAGCCGACCAATATGTGGTTGAAGTCAACGGCCTTGGTTGCCAGCGCATTTCTCGCGACAGAAGAACAAGTTAGGTCAGCCACCGACCGTGTAGATTCGAAAATTAGTTGATTAGACGAAGAACATGGTCGTCTTATAGGCATACGTTGACAATGTATAGACGACAAACAGAACCTCACCTTTAAACTCATTATTCATTTCTTCCTCATTGTAACCAACAATGGAAGTAAGCATCTTCATAAGTTGCCGTTTCTCCACAATGCCGACGGCTTCAGTGGCGAAGACATCAGCTCGGGAGCACGGCACTGGGACCAGCTTGTCATCCATCCACGTCAGCACGCGGGTGACGCAGCGGAATTCAGCATAACGCGCGATGTTCGATGATATTAAAAGCTCTACGAGTGGCCCTCTAGAAAACAGCAGCTGTGGATGGTATTTACAGATTATTAAGTTATTAAATTAGAGAATATTCGAAGAGGAAGAGTATAAACTATATTGCAGGATGACATAGAGTTTAAATTGCCAAGGTTAGGAAAAACAAAGGTTTGAGAGAAGCAAACAGAATAATATGGAAAAGGCTTTTTAAATATCAGAAGCACCAAAGTAATAAGCAGTCTGTATGTTTACTTGGGACTAATCTCTCTCAATTCAGCAAAGTGCAGACTTGTTAATAGCATAATTATGATTGTTTCATATCGTACCTCTTCTATTTTTTACCCAAAAGAGAAGAGAAAGACTCAAAAGAAGTATTCTCACCTTAGGAGTCATGTCAATGTTGAATTTCCTATATTCGGCAGCAAAGCTAGCTTGGCTCCATACTTTTTTAGCCTCTTTGTTCTCTTCTTCCCCTTCCTTCTTTTCTTCTTGGGGCGAGTCCCTTTGTTTTAAATAATTTTAGCATTATAATGGAGAATAACTAGAGTTTATTTGTAATAAACATAAAGAATCGTCAATACGTATACATATCTGTCACCGGTCACGCCTTTTTCCCATCAGGTTACCGCTTTCCTCTACTTGCTACGAACCAAATACACTTCCTTCCCTCTCATACATGCACAGAGAATTATCATCCATACAAAAATTTTAGCACACAAACACCTGCTCTTTTGTAGGCACCATTTATGCATTCAAAGGTAACACCATAAAAAGTGACACTAATAAAAAAAGTATGTAACAGTTTCAAGCACTTACGCATCAATATACCACTTGTCTACCAAGTTGTAAACCTGGAGTTGTCGGTTCGGATCAGATTTGACTTCTTTGATAAACTTCTGGAGACCTTCAAAGTTGTACGAAGCCCAAAGACCTCCGTAATGATCGCTTGAATCTAGATGCAGGACGTTCTTCCCTATTCTGCTGCAGGCTGCTGCCACTATTGACTCCACCATGCCTGTTCGATAGAATTTAAAATACATGTGAAAATGAAAAGTGTTTTATTTAATACATACATATATACATACTAAAGCCTGCCCGCGACTTCGTACGCATTTATCGTCAAAACTTGGAAAAAATCATGATATCTCAAAATAATATAGCCTATGTGCTATTCCGATGTTCAAGCTAAATTATTGTAAAGTTTCATTAAAATCTGTTCAGTGGTTTTTACGTGATGAAGTAACAAACATCCATCCATACATCCATCGGCATAAACATTGACATTTTTAATATTATTAGGATCCGTCACATCATATCTCTCTCTCATGGGGGTAGGTAGAGACCACTTCCTTCCACTTGCTATGATCCAAACACACTTATTTCGCTTTCATTTCTTTTGTTTTAATCAAAAATAGGCAAAATTTCGTTACACCTTTTTAAATCTAAAACTACTACCATATATGTGAATCCACAAACATACCTTCTAATATAATGTAGTTGTATTTCTCCCAGTTGTATAGGCTCAGTAATTTACTTATCCACTAAACATTCTCTTTTACAAGTGAATGCCAATATTTTAACTGAATTTATTACTGTTGCTGGCTTATTAGTTATAGGCTATTACTTATTTATTACTGTGCTTTTCATGAAAAGAATGGGTATACTTTTGATTACTGATTTTTTAAACTCTAAAGAGATGGCCTTATTTCTTATGTTTCTGATGCCTCATTTATTCTGAATGTTAGTGAATGGGTAACTTAACTTGTTAAATTATTGGGTTTCATTCTTGTGCTCCACAAAAAGTAAATGTGGATGTGGTACAGCTGTGTATGGACTTTTAAAATAATAAATGGTAACTGTATTGCTAATTTCAAAATATTGATGGAAAATAAAAGTAGGTATAATAAATAAAAATATAATTTATATTTTTATATAAGTACTTAAAGTTTTTAACCATAGATTGAAAACATTCTGGTAAGTATATACTTACACAGATAAGATTAATAAGCAATAAAAAAAAAATATTTTCATAAACCTAGAATGGCATGTAATAAAATAAAAAGTCGATTTAGTTTATCATAAAATGTCCAGCTCACATAATAATGTTCATACTTTTTGTGCAAGTAACAATATTACTACAATTACTGCCTGCTCTATGACACACCAAGTTCATAAAAAACGTCTGAGAGTTCATTGACTCCAAGTAGGTATCATTGTTAAAAAACTTATAAGAAGTTCTAATAGCTTGCAACTAGGAAACTAGATCTTTCGTCATAGTGAAAATTTCGACACCAACTAGATTTTATAGTTGGTAACTGCGATGTTCGTCCGCAAATATTTAATTAGGCAGGCAGTGAGTAATCGGCCAAATGTAGGACGATTTCAGTAATGACAAAAACTCGAGCCATATGGTATTGCAGAGTCAAAATTTATGCCTTCTTGTAAATGAGGACAAGGTAATTTTCTATAAACACTTATCATATTTTCAGTAGGTATAGTTATTGATAATTAGACAATGAAAAACATTGGACATAGATCGATAAGTAGACTGCAATCGCCATCACGCCCGGTGTTTAATAGAAATCCACGTTTAACTCACCTGTTCCGACCACGATCACCTGGAAATCTGTAGGTAGATCGTCGTCCATTGTGTTGCTTTTCTAACGCCTTTTCACAAAAATATAATTTCGAAATAAAATTATAAAATGAGAAATTGAAATTTTCAATAAACTCCTCCCTCAAGTCTCGTCACAATCTTTCAAATTTCCATAGACAAAACTTTTTTTTTTTGACAGTTAGTTTTTTTTTAACACTTTTAGGTCCGGTAACACAAAACGTTGAGCCTTTTAAAGCATACTGTATCCGTATTAGTACATTCTCGATGAAGATAATCAGTCTCATCGTCATTATGCTTTTCGAAAAAACTTGTCATCTGGTTATGCACACGCGTTTTTGAAAAAAAAAAGTTTTTAATATTGTAAGTAAATGTTTGGTAAATGTATATACAAGTTATGTACATACCTACACAGAATCACCAAACATTGTTATAGACATATGTACATCATTTAAACCCCTTGTGGGTTGAAAGTCGTAAAGATAACAAGTCGCGAGACACCCCCAAGAAACCTTTTAAAAAGCCAAATATCTACCTAAGTATGTTTTTTAATTTGGAAAGCAGGTAGGTGTCGAAAACTTTTGCGTTTCTAATTTTTATTAGGTATCTTGAATGAAACTATATTTTGAGACTGCTGCAAAATAACGACAGAGTATTTTTATGGCGCTATTAACTTGCCAATGTTTATTCACATAACCGCATTGTGCACATGAAATTAAACAAAACAAAACATTAATCGCAGTTTTATATTTACAATTTTTTACATACATTTCAACATTTTACAGACTACCAGGAGCTCTTTTTAATTCGAGCAACGAACATTACATATAAACTAACACGTAAATCTAAAACGTACGTAATAAAAACGACTTGTGTTGTTAATCTACCTGTGCCCGCTCGTGGCAATTGTACGGAACACTAGAACCAATAAAATTCTTGTGTCCGCTGCGTAACATCTAGACAAGAACAGTGGCAGTCCACAGCTTTTTGGAGTGATACATTATGATAGATGAAGTATTTTAGGCCGCTTCCAGCGTTCATTTATTGTTCAAAGGACGAATTGGTCTAATATGCCCTTCATTAAGTTCAAAGGGTAGCCCAGCAAACAGCTACTTCCTACTCATATAATACAATTTTAAATCTTCAAATTGACTTTGCACTGCTACCTTAACAAATAAATAAATCTACCTATCTACATTTTATAAATACCATGTCGAATCGGCAAACATTTGAAACAAACACACATGTTAGTGGGTCAAAGTTAGCCCGGCAATTTTGATTTTTTTTTCTATAAATAGACATGAAGGCGATTGTCAGAAGATAAAAATCCGTCGAAAACTATTCAAGTCACTTATATCAATTAAATAGTGCCTATAAAAGACTAATTCGGCAGATCTTTACAATATCTACTTAATAGGTATGCAGGTAGGTATGTATTTTTTACAAAGAACACTAATTGGTGAATTTTTGCAGAATTTAAGCTACTTAGTTTCCTTTCATATTATGGCTATTGGGTATTTACTTCAATTATATGTTTGTTACATTTTATGTTGTTTTTTTTTTAGAACTAATGCAATCAATCATTGCATAGGGATCTCAATGCTAAATCTTCAATAAATAACATATTATATTGGAACATTCACATTGTGAAACATCAAATGCATAACAAAAAACTTATTATTATTTACATTAATTACAACATATTAAAATATCGACATTAGGTTCCTATCAAGTGCCTAAGCTTAATTTCAAGTAAGTATAGGAAAATACCTTTTTCATTTCTTACATTTCCATTTATTACATCATGAAATCTGTATCCCTAGTCCTGTTTGAATATATTAGGTACTCACAGCATACCAAAGCGTATTTTTTTAGAAGAATAAAAATGAAATGATATGTTCAGTTTAGTAAGGTCATGTGATATGTTACCTAAATGCCAATTCGAAACAAGTAACTTAGATGATTGATAGGTTTAAATGATATATTCCAAATGTCGATACTTTAATTACTCTGCAAACTTCAAGTAACAGTTGGCGAATAATGCCTATGACTAGAACAAAGTTTCACGCGAATGGGAAGCGCGATCAAGTCGTAAAGTTAGTGGATCAGACCGGCTGGCAAGCTCCGTACATTCTCCGATCGTGGCCGCTTCACCGCCGCCACTGTCTGTCGAAAATTGTTCTACCTCATCGTCAGTGGAGTCAGCATCATCTTCAGCGAACACTGAATCCGCGCCTACTGATGCCAATTCACATTCAACAGCATAAGATGGGCCCACGCTTCCTACAGAAGCGAGTGGCGCTAGACGCTCGCTTGGACAAGGTGAAAGTCTACGCTCTGGCAATGCACATACTACTGAAGAACCACGTCGTTCCAGGTATGAACTACCAGAACTCGAGCAAGTTGCTGAGCTCAGTCGACGATCACGTGGGCCACCAGACGCTCGTCTCTCAGCGAAACGTAGTGCGGAGCCAGGCAATGAATCACCACGGAGCGTAGACAGACGCCTCGGTGGAGTTATCAAGCTTCCATATCCTCCTCCGTAAGACATAAATCTTGCTGTTCGAGGCCAAGGGGGCTCTTCACCAATTGAAGGACGTGATCGTGCTCTTTCTGACAGGGCCTCTTCTAGAGCGGCTGTTAATTGCCGTTCTTCTTCGACTGCTTCTTCTTCAGCAACTACGGCCTCAGCAAGTTCAACGATCTTGGGATCATTGAGAGCCTTTACAGATTTACTCCGGCTCTTGTAAACAATCAAAAATACCATCAGCGCAAAAAAACCGCCCAGTGTTGCGGCTATTCGTACGCCGGTCATGACATCATAAGTGGAATAGAACTCGATCCGCACGCGATCCCTATCAGCTTGGGATCTCTCAGTAGCATTATCAACCGCACCCAAATCTCCGTCGCCCCAACCATCTGGACGCTCCATCTCGCGGTCAAGTGTTCATCGCCTGAGAACAAAACCAAAGATAAGAGTTAGTAATAAAAATAGCTCAACAATTTTCAGTCAATAATAAAATGATGAAAAATCGTTACATCCGGGCAGAATAGCGTATCTTTCAATACTTTTACTTTACGTAAATATGCATGAACAATAAAAGTTCTGACATAAAGCTTTTAAGATAACGCTTTAGTGTTTGCAATTAACACAGGATTATTTTTTTAGAGTAGGTGAGTATTTGTTGTAAATATTTAGACACTTGGGTACATTATACATATTATGAATCAACCTACTATCTATACAATTGTCAATATTTTGGCTTCGTAAAAAATATTAGTAAGTTTTAAAACGCGTAGCAATAGTAAATAGAAAACTGTTCAACAATATCGTTTCTATGCGATTTCCGTTCTGACGGGCACGCGACGTATCTGGGCCGTAGGATAGGTACAGCTTCATAAATAGGTGTCTACTTAGTTGCTAGAGACTCTGAGACTACATTGCTTTGGATCAGTTTGTTTAGTAAGTAGATTCTTGAAAAGAATTTTCCATTCTTTCACCGAATATGCTTTTTCCGTTTTCACAGACACGTAAATCAAATAAAAGCTGCGCATAGATTTGGGTACCTACTTAATTAATATATCTGTAAACTACTAGGTACATTTTCTTGATAGAACTAACAAAAATACCATGTAATGTAGCTGTAGGTAATGTACCTATTCGCCAAAATATATTTTCGTACATGTGTTTGTGTTGAAGCTAATAAAACTCGAACTCGTTATAATTTATTAGGCACACAAGAAAAAAATAAGCTTATCCTGGCCATACTTTAATGTAGGACAAGTGGTTCTCAAAATATCTGTGAACAAAGTACAATGAACAGCGGAAAGCTTATCCCTGAAAATATTTCAAGAATCCCATAAATTACTTCAAGGGCGTGCCATTAAGCAGTTTTATCGTGTAAGAGGAAATTATTTGGCTCGCTCCGTGACTTAATAAATGTTGTGATAATCATTTACAATCTAATCAAGTCTCGTAATGTATTTTTAAGGTACCGATCTATTTTAACAAAGACCAATTGAGTACGTAAAGCATTGAACATTATTAGCATTTGCCCAGACCTAGGTCACGCCGTATCCTGAAGACCTACGTGAAGATATGACTTTTTTATGACTTTAAATAAAAAATACGGGCGTGATTACATGATCAACAATCGTAATTTGTAATTTGTAGCAAAAAAAAATAAAAAAAAATCCTGTAAAATATTCTCGAACCTAACTTTAATGTATCAATAATATACTGGCGAGTACAATGGGTTTAAATATAGCCGCGCAGGTGAAACTCACGGTCGCTGATGAAGGAGTAACAGCTCACATCATTAGCATTGCTTGCATTGTTTGTTATTGTACAAACAGATTTACTACGCGATTCTGAGACACCATCAAAACAAAAAAAGGATATCTAGGTGTAGTAAGACTAGTAAGTGTTTAAGCGGTTTTCCGCCTGTAACATCCATTGAAAATGTGATATTTGTCAGTTTTAATTTATATATTTCTTGTACCTACGTATGTTTCCGCTCACTCCGGAAATCCGCAAATATCAAATTAAATAAATAAAATATACCTATATATTTCTTGAGTTAATAAATGAGTTAATAAAAAATATAATATTTATTTATTTAATTTCATAAAGGCACGAAAAACAAAAGATTTTCGTAAGTAAGTACCTATTTTATGAGGTACATATGTATCTACGTACGTACATGCCTCACAAAATAGGTTCCTACGTAAGTACCTACCTCTGTACCCACCAACTCTAAAATATTTTAATTATATACTTTCACCTCTTTTGAAAATGTACTATTGTCCTGTACCACTTTACTGTCTGTTAGCCTGTTAAGTCCCACTGTACTATATTTCCACATCAGAATAAAGATGTTGATGTTCTAATGTGTCCGAAAACTATCTTGGGATGGTAATAGTACTCTGTTTCCCAAGGGGGTGATAATTTCTGTCATTTAAGTCCCGAGGTGTTTTCCGCACGAGAAAATGACATTTCGCCCGAGGTGAAAACCGTGCTTTTTATCACGAAAACCTATGAACTAATTTTACAAATACAAAAATGTAGGTACCTATGTGCCTGATTTTTTTTTTACTTAAGTACCTATACCGATACCTAGCATCATTACTATTTTTGTAAATATAACTTTGGCCGGGGGCACTACCGTGCCCCCAGATACAAATATCATGAAATGGGTGTATATACCCAAAGGAACTAAAAGATGTACTTATTATAAATTCACAAACTTACCAGCAAAAAACGCAGTATCGTACCCTGTTGAGATAGACGAATAGTATGAGCGACGATGATTTATTATGCACATGTCCTTGGGAATTTGTAATAAAAATCCAGACACCCATTCATTGAAAGCATTCGCATAAATAATTACATCGTATAACAATAATCCTGACAATTCCAATTGAATTCTTCACACCAATTAGTCCACAATTTATAATATTTTGTCATCACTAATGTAGGAAAATATTAACACCTTTTTCAACAATAGTTTTTATTGCATATTAAAATTCGGAAACACCTTGAATCAACACAATTATTAAATTCCGATCCACTAATTCCAACTGGCCTCGCTCCATCCATAGGTGACAGGCAGTGACAGAATCAGACACGGCACGAACCAAGACAGGATTTTCTTTTTCAGTAAAATTTTCCCTGCAAACGAACGAACGAACTGAAAATTCTATGAAAATCATGAAATATGTAGTGGATGCGTTCAAAATAGAGCATTTATCTATATTGTCTATGGTTATCAAATACGAAATAGGGATGCGTCCACAACCACAGAAAGAAAAACCGAGGACCCGTGGACCTTGCGAGTGCGTCCTTAACCTTTTGCACGCCAGCCATTTTTGACGTTGATACACGCCCGACGCCGAGCCTAGTAAAAATTGTCTGTGATAGACATTTCCGCTAGTGATGGGATATTCGAAATTATTATTTAGTTATTGTTATAAAAATGGCAAAATTTAGACGACTTAAGTGGTCAGCGGCGTCTCAGCCACGCGAACAATTTGCGACTAAAGTGGTCATTGGCGTCCAAAGGGTTAAGGGCGCCGCCGCCGCCGCCGCCGCCGCCGCCGCCGCCGCCGCCGCCGCTATTCGTTGTTGTTGCGAGATTCGTTGTCCTCCTTCCTCCTCCTCAACCTCAAGGATGCTCAAAATAATAATAATAATGACATTCATTCTTTATTCAATTCATTCCTTCCTTCACTCACGTCAAAATCATCTGCTGATCGGTGCGCGGCGCGCGGGTTTTCCCAAAAACAAAATATTATTTAGTTATTTACATCCTCTCAATTAGACCGTGTTTTGTTTCATTTCAAGTTATTGTTTTAATCAAAATTTAAGAAATCAATTAATAAAATGTCACAGGAATGGGAAGCGTACGTCAAGGATCCACGTAAGATTTGTAAATACGGCATGAAGTGTTATCAAAAGAACCCAGAACATCATAAAACCTTTAAACATCCACCTTTGCTTAATAAGAGGAAAGGAGAGGGTAAACAACCTAGAAATAAGCGCTTCAGACCTTCTCCGCAGCCAGAGACAGAGGCGTCAACAGTTAATGTGAAAAATGATAACAAAATTGATGATGATGATGCTTCGACAAACACACAAAATCATGTTTCCAATAAAGAGCCTGCTTCTTCATCTCAAATAGATAAGCATATCGAAGATATTTCCCTCATACAAATACCTGAGAACATATCCTTTCACAAGAGCACAGACCACAAACTTATAAAGGACCTGTTTTTGGTAGAAATGCCAAAAGATTTCTACCAATTCTTTAATTGTTTGAATGAAGAAGGAGATATTGAGAAACTGTTGTCTAGCGTGAATCTGGAGCTTATTGGTCCTTTTGAACTATTATTGGGGAAACTACCTGATTTGGACGATAAAGATTTGTATCTAATTCATTGGCGGTTCTTTTATGATCCTCCAGAGTTCCAAGTGAGTGTTATTAACTGCTTAAATCCAGTAGAATTAGCCTGAACATACACTAAAGATAAAGATAACAACAATAATTAATCTTTCACATCCCAGAAAAAAAAGAACAATAGAAAATCTATTGTGTCTGGGTTTATAATGGGTCAGTGGGATGTGAGAGGTTAATAGTAGTTAATAGTTAGTAGTGATAGTGTTTAGTTGGTAGTTCAGTACTAACTGATGGTAGTCAATAGTTATTGGCATAACAATTCACATTAAGTGAGCGGTAGCCTAGTCGGTAGAACACCCACCTCCAATTTTGGAGACACGAATTTGATCCCCAGTCTGTTAATTACATGTGTTTCTGTTTTTCAGGCAATTTTAAAAAAGAAAGGCAAAAGCGAGTATCACATTGGTTATTTCAGAGACGAGCCAGAGTCCCCTCCAGTGTTTCTGGCAAGCAATGATAGTGCCAAAGGCTGTCATATCTCACCTATGGCTGAAAATATCTTCGGGGCCGTGTAGTATGTAGTTTTGTTACCCTTGTTATAATTTGTAATCTACATCACTATATTATGAAGAGAAAAGATGTGTTTGTTTGTAACAAATACACTTCAAAACTACTGGACTGATTTGAAAAATTCTTTCACTGTTAGATTCCTACATTCTTCCAGAATATAATAATAATAATAATATAGCCTTTTATTCAGATCTTAACAGTATAATACATATCATGCTTAAAATTAAAACTTAAAATTATTTTTACTATTATATTAATTACTTATTTTTTTTTTTTTTTCTCCATTATCTTCTTATAACATTTTGTTTTTTAATTCTATTTAGATCTGTTTGCCAGTCGGCAAAGGCCTCCTCCAACCTTTTCCATTCCTTTCTATCTTGTGCCACTCTGTGCCATGTGACTCCTGCCACTCTCCTGATGTCATCATCCCACCTCTTCGCTGGTCTACCTCTCTTCCTCTTCCCTTCTCTCGGGTACCAATGTGTAACTCTTTTGCTCCATTTATCTGAACCTCTTGCCATGTGTCCTGCCCATCTCCATTTGAGTGTTTTAATTTTGTATGTTACATCTGTCATTTTGGTTTTCTTTCTGATGGCTGAGTTTCTCAGTCTATCAGATTTTTTGACATTGAGCATACTCCTTTCCATTGCATGTTGGCAAACTTCTAGTTTATTAGTTACTTCTCTGTTTATCGCCCAAGATTGGCATCCATATGTTAGAACTGGTAATACGCAGGTATTAAATAGTTTACTTTTGATATTGATATGGAGGTTCGAATCTTTCATTGCTTCTTTTAGGTTCCAATATCTTTTCCAGCCATTAGCAATTCTTCTCTCGATCTCCCATCTCATATGTTGTTTTTGAGTTATAAGTTGTCCGAGATAAACATATTCGTCGGCATAATCTATTGCAGAACTTCCTATCGATATAACATCTTTATCTCCATTTGTCATTACTCTAGTTTTGCCTGGGTTAAGAGTCAATCCTACTCTGTTGCTTTCGTCCACAAGGTCTTTCAACATTTTGTTTAGGTCTTCAGATGTTCTTGCTATTAAGACTATGTCGTCAGCGAATCTCAGGTGTGATAACAGAGCTCCATCTATATTGATGCCTAGGTGGTCCCAGTTGATCCTTCTGAATGTTGATTCTAGTACCGCAGAAAATAATTTTGGGGATAAGGGATCACCCTGCCTTACTCCTTTCTCCACCTTGAAAGGAGCACTTTTCTTTTCCAACTGGATCCTTGCAGTGCTGTGTCTGTAGATATTTTTTATCAATCGGATATATTTGTGTTCAACGCCTTGTTCTGCTAGGGCCTCCCATATTTTATCATGTAGAAGAGAATCAAATGCCTTGTTGAAATCGATGAAGGCGATGTAATATGTTAGTTGGTACTCCTTGTATTTCTCTAGTAATTGTCGCACTACATGAATGTGGTCAACGACGGAGTAATCTTTGCGAAACCCAGCCTGCTCGATCGGTTGCTCTTCTTCCAGAATAACATAAGCAATTTTTTTATTGGGTATCCACATCCACATATGAAGTTGGTAGTTAATAAATAGAAATAAGTAATCAGCAAACTCAAAATACATTGATAAAGAAATACAGAAAATATACTATTCTAGACTAGAGTATGTTTATCCTCATTCAAAATATTTCTCTTATTCAATCTTATTTCAGCATATTCCTGCAAAATGAAAAGAAATCTTCACCATTCACTTCTGTAGCTTGTCAAAAGCTTATGGAGAAAGTATCTAAATGGGCAGAAGCACATTCATATTCTTTGGACGAATATAATATGAAGAAACGGTTAACACAAACTGTGACGAAGACATTGCACGGGGCAGGGATTGTTGTAACGTACAATAAAAAAACTGAATTAGGATATAGGAAATTAGTTGAGACTGATGGTAAGTCAATTTCTAATTTGTTTTAATACTTTAACAGATAGCTGTAGCTCTAGTCTAGTAGGTGTAGCTCTAGTCTAGTAGTTCTAGCTCCAGCCTATAGTAGTTCTAGCCTCAGCCTATAGTAGTTCTAGCTCCAGCCTATAGTAGCTCTTGCTCCAGTCTATTAGCTCCAGCTCCAGGCAAGATGCTCTAGTCTAGTAGCTCTAGCTCCAGGCTAGTGGCTCTAGCTCTTTCTTATCTTATCAGTTTCTAATTATTAAACAACTTTATATCAATCAACTATTTCTTTTTATCACAAATTATTTAGTAGGTAGGTACATTAATTATTTACTTTCAGTCAACCTGAAGAAGTTATTTACGAAATTGGAATCAGCAAAAAGTCAAAACGAAAAGGATAAAATACTGTCGGAAATTCAACCGGTTATTACTTACGCTAGTATAGCTGTGGATGAATGTGATTTTGGTACGGGCCTCGAAGCTGGCATCGATCTATTTTGCTCTGGCATTAAAGAGCTGCAACCTAGCTGTTTGAGCAGTTTACAAGCTGTTTATTCTTTACTAAATAGAGAAGTGTTTAGTAAGATAATACAGGTATTTTCATATATCTTTATAAACCTACTTATTATTTAAATAAAAATTCGAATGGAATTTTTCGTTATTCAATCACACAAAAAATGGTATTGAAATAGTTTTAGATTTACATATTGATATTATGTACCTACCTAAGGATACACTCGTATTTATGGTGGGCGGACAGAACTCTAGCTATACTATAACTATAGTTTTATATTAATGTTATTATGAAATACCTAACTATAGAAAAATCTTAATAATTGTTACAGGTACACCTGAAATATCGACGCAAAGGTCCCAATATGTCAGTATTAAGTAAATAACATTACCTACCATTTGTTATTATAATTTATTTAAACAAAATACAAAGCCATTGTTTCAGAAAAAAATATTTATTTTTTTAAATAAAAGAACACAATAGTCACAGTAAAAATGGAATTGTGATTTCAATATCAATAAAAAAGTTAGGTAGGTTTCTTTCTTTATAATTATAAGCTAAGGGGTAGCTTGCGCAGTGTGTTCAAACCAAAATTCAGGGTAGGTATGACACGACACGAATTATGGATTATTACTGTAACTAAACAATCCTTAATTTAGCTGAACAATTGTCAGCTACACAGTATTTTTGTTTTGTTTATTCTATAGTAAGTTTTGCATCTTTTTAACCCCCGACGCCAAAAAGAGGGCTGTTATAAGTTTGTCCAAAAACTAGTGTTAAGTACTAAGTTTCTAGTAAGACTAGATTTTCTAGATAATATGCTGTAGGTATTATGAATCTAGAGCGCCTATATTAGTAACAATTAACATCCTGAAGACCGCAAGACAATTTGACCCTGCTTAGCCACACAAAAGAAGTGGATAAGAAACCTACCCATTTACATTCGGTTTTAATTATTAACTGAAATTATTTAAAACATTATCTTAAAACTATTTCTCCCAAAATTATATTGTGATGTTGCTTAAGCAATCATTCCATGACTCAAAAAGTTTATCAGTCACAATGTAGAGAACAGAAGAGAAATACTTTATTCTTTCGGCTTATCAGCAGTTGTGAGGTGTAGGAAAAGTGAGATCGGACAGTGGTCACTGCCATATACTTGTGGCCTGATCTGGTTATCGCACACTGAGGGCATGAGACGCTCCGATACCAAGAAGTAGTCCAGGCGCCTGAAAACAGAATTCTTAATAAGTCTATTATTATGTCTAACCTACTACTCCAATTTTGTTCTGTAATAAAGCCGAATTGATAAAACAGGATAAACGTAAACATAGCCAGTCAAAAAAATACACATTAAGTTCTCTCACTCTGTCTAAATGCAGCTAGTAACAAGGACAGAGTACCTATACGAGAGAGAAAGCGACAAAACCTGTCGTGAAAACTGCTATGAAGGCCTGCTGCTTTAACTCAAATAGGTATCTACTTACGTACGAGGTAAAGGAAAGCCTTTAATTATGAACTATTGTTGCTAAAAGACCTACCATCCAACATTTTTAGATCGCGCGTTCATCATGTAAGTCCAGAATGTGTAGGCCCCTGTTTTATCTGGCTGGAAATGGCGGTAGGTGTCTACGAAACCATCGCCGAGCAACTCTGTCATGCCAGCGCGCTCTTCCTCCGTGAATCCAGCATTCTTTTTGTTAGACTTCGGGTTGGCTAAGTCTGTAAGTAGGTAAACACGCACGTAAAGTATTTGTAACAGAATTTTTAGTTAGAATGTTCTAAGCATACATTTTGCTTACCTATTTCGTTATGTGCAACATTCATATCCCCGCAAATGATGACCGGTTTTTTCTTATCTAATTCCTTCACGTACTTGCGGAATTCCTCATTCCATCGCAGTCTTTTCGGTAGTGTGACTAGTTTTTTTCCAGCGTTCGGCACGTAAGTACAGATCAAATAGAAATGTTCGTATTCTGCAGTTATGATGCGACCATCTTCGTCCAGTTCCTCGTTTTGTAAACCGTATTGAACGTTCATGGCGAGTTGCGTTGTGTAGATTCCGACCCCAGCGTAGCCGTCTTTCTCGCTGCATAGCCAGTACGCATGGTACCCTGGTACATTAGCTAGCTCTTCGGGAAGTTTCTCCTGGGAACATTTGACTTCCTGTAAGCACAGAATATCTGGCTTCTCGTATTTGATGTAATCCAAGCCTCCTTTTGTCATCCAAGCTCGTATCCCGTCAACGTTCCAACTGGCTATTTTGAAATTCCAATCTTTTCCTTGTATAGTCTTTGAGCTGTTGGTAAAGTCTATGTCATCGTAGTTCGTGGTAGCTTTGTTTTTAGGCGGGGCTTTCTTTTGGAACGCATCAGCGGGAGCTGAAAATGTAAACCTGTTTGAGTTCCCACTTCTAGCCCAGTAATTTTCAATGTTCATGCACAGCTTTAATTTAGGTCTTAAACTTTTGTCTTCTTTACATATTTTTGTTTTATTTGGCGACTGTAATTTTAACTTTCTTTTCCTCATAATTTAGGTATTGTTTATTGATAATATTTTTGACATAAGTAAGTAATCAATCATTGAATTAAATTGAAGTTTTTATTTCTAGTTTTATGCAGCTAAAATTATAAAAGAAACCATCTTTTTGTAATATTAATAGTAGCATATTAGGTGTGATATTAGTAATAGTTTCCATTTTACTGAGTACCAGGGTTAGTTTGTTACTTCTACTGAAATTGTGTTGATGTAAGTGTTAATGGAAAGCTGCCAGCGCTAATATGAGTTAGGAGATGAAAAGAAAATAAAAGCAACTGGCATAAATACTTTGAATTTTTTTATTTATTCATTAATAAAACACACTTAATCATTATAAAACAATTACCATCAATGACGTCAGTCGAAAATAACATAATTACAATTAATTACCCTTTTCTTCAGCGGGTTTGCGCCGGCGCTTGGCCGTGGACTCGGTGGAGTCTTGGGGTGCGTCTTCAGCGTCAGGCGAGGGCTCCGCCTTTTTCGCTCCGCGTTTACCTTTAGCTGGCTTTTCAGTCGGCTCCTGGATTTCTGCATCGCCTTCATCTTTATTATCTCCTGCATAAGTAAAATGCATTTATTTATATAATTTATTGAAAACAGAGTGAAATAGAAGTAATGTAATATAATATCACATTGCTATTGTGCTATTGTGCACAATTCTAAGAAAAATTGTTTACAAGTGGAAAATCTGTATGAAAGAGCTAAAGCTTATCTTAAATATTATAAATGAAAACTTTAGTAAATTATTAATGAACCTCACCTTTGCCCTTCTCATCCTTTTTGGTAACTTTTCGTTTTTTAGCAGCTGGGACTTCCTTTGTTTCAGTTTCTTCTTCATGATCTTTGGCTTTCTTCCCCTTTCGTGCTTTGGTTTCTTTTTTAGGCTCTTCTACTTTCTCTTCAAGTGACTCACTCTTTTCTGATTCATCTATTTCTTCTGATTTCTCACTTTCTGGAGTCTTCTCCTTAACGGATTTTGGTTGCTTCTTCTTGCCTTTGTTTGCTGGCTCAGCTTTAGGCTCCTCAGCAACCTCAGTCTTTTCATCTTCGAGATCTACCTTTGGTTGGGGTTTGCGCCCTCTACCTTTAGCTTTTGGCTTTTCTTCTTCCTCTTCCTTCTCTTCCACTTCTGGGCTGGCTTGTTTTGCCTTCTTGCCTTTTCCAGGATTCTTGGCTTGTTTCTTCGTGCCTTTTCCAGTGGAAGCTGGCTCTTCAATATGATTGCTGTCTGAGTTGTCGACATTTTGTTCTTCAGGTGTGACAGATTCTTCCTCAGCCATAACATCACCATTAGTGGCCTTTTCCTCAACAGGTTCTTTCTTTTTCCTTCCCTTCTTGGCTGGCGGTGCTGCTTCCTCAGCCACACCGTTAGCATTAGCTTGTACATCTCCATTTGTATCATGTGCCTTCTTCCCTCGCTTTTTCTTCTCTGGTACAACTGCAGCTTTTTCATCAATGTCTATTTCAGGTAATTCTTGATCAATTTCCTCAACATTTTCTTCTACCTTTTTTGCCTTTCCTCTACCTTTTTTAGGAACTTCATTTTCAGCTACTTTTGTATCTGCTTTCTGTAACAAAAAAGGAGAAATAAAGATTCTGAAGATTTATGAGTTTTGAGACCCATAAGTTGAAGGAAGGAAAGTTTCAGGTAAAGTAGGTACTAAAACATTGCTTAAATATTTAACTTAAGAGAGATTAAAATCTGTTCCATTATGTATTTTCAATAACTCAATTAAGAGGTACCTAATTGCTTTTCTGTGTAGGTAAATAATGGATTATGTAGGATTATTACATATCAGGATTACTTTTCAGTAGGTAACTTAACCTCACTATTTTATTTACAAAAGAAACCAAGCATTTTCAAGTCATTTATTAATGGTACCTTATTCAAAACAACGTGTTTGAGTACCAACTTTAAGCTACAGCATTTACTTATCATGAAGTGGCGGCGATGGTTTACCTAACTGGTAAGCACGTTTATTACTACTAGGGTGATAAAATAGATTTAATAAATGCAATCATTATAATTCTTACTAAGCCTGGTACAGCGCCCTTGTGGAGTAAATTAGTACCCTTTATAGAGTTCGGCGGTTAAAAGCCCAAACACACGAGGCTGGCTGACCACCCGCCAAAAGATAAATGCATTAAGCTATCGATAATATTCTCGACTAAAAGAGAATATTATCGACAGGAAACATGTTACCTTAGATATTTTATGACATGAATAAAAAATGAAGAGATGCTTGCCTTGGTAGGTAACAAAGCAAACCAGTTAGCAAATAGCAATTTGCAATACGAGTTTGCAATGAATAACACGAAAATTACAGTACCTTTGCTTTTGCCGTTCTTGGTGCCATTGTAGTGATCGCAGTCTTATTAAAGAACACTTATTTTATCTTAAATGAATTAGCGCTTTGCGGCTAAAAACGAATTTCAGTTGAGAAGATGGAGCAAAGCAAAAAGTTTCCGCCTTTCCGGCAAAATTGACAGTCAATCGCAATACCGCCAATTTTTTTTTTTTAATCAATCATGTCTGGCAAGAATGTAAGATAAAGCTTCCTACTCACACTGAAATTTATAAAATTACTCAAAGCTGATTTCATGCGGTCGTCAATGGATTGTCTGTCCCTCATGAATTGATTTGCCCAAAAGTACTCGACGTTGAAAAACAATTAAATGTGTAAAGTCTAAAATATTTTGTACGGACCACGACGACGACGAAACGGGGCCACAGGCTCGGATCAAGATTTTATCAATCATGTATGATTGAATGTCAGTGTCAACTTACATGTCATTACTGACAATCCATTGACATTATCAAATCGTGTACAATTTGCAATGCAAACTATAGTAACTTGGAACGTGGAAGGACCGCCATATTACCAATACTAAGAATTGATTGAACTTGGAACGTGTCCGAAAAATCAAGTTTTTTGAATAAGACTGTTATCGTTTATGCTTAAATAACTTAGACAATGGTAAGCTTCATCTATATTTATATTAAAAAGTTATAAAACAACTCTAGGAACAATAATGGGCTTCAATTATTTAGGTTATAATATACCATATTTTGACGATATCCAATTTCGCCTTCAGATTTTCCCTATATTTTTTATGAAATCAAAAAAAAAAATTCGCATATTCAGTATTATTATACTTTTATTTTTTATTGCATAAGTTCTATTTTATTAGATATTGCATCAGACATGCATCCCGAATACTCTTACAACGTGTCATATTTTGAGAATAAATTACGCAACGTGACTATTTAAATTAGCCAGTTTAAGCATACCATAAATATTTTCATTTTTGGTTCGACTTGGTCACGCATTCACAAAAAATAATTTGTGTTTCTAAAAATTGACAACCTGTTTCTAAAAGTTTAGGACACTGGAAGCTAATTTCTGAACTTGAACAATATCCACATAATTTATGCCCAATATAGTCAGACCTGTAAAACATAAAAAAAAAACTCTGAGCTAGGAATTTGAAATGTGAGCACGAAAGTAGGTAAAATTATAACATTTATGTCAACTCACACATAATAATTATCCTTTTAGGCGGCACTAGACCGTAAGGGTACTTTCAAGGTGGAATACCTTCAAGAAATAGAGAAGAAGGTGCAAGAACAATGGGAGAAAGAGAAGATCTTCGAAGTAGAGGCTCCAGATGACGGGAAACCTGCAGACAAATTCATGTGTACTTTCCCTTATCCGTACATGAATGGACGTCTTCATCTTGGTCATACTTTCTCTCTGTCCAAATGTGAAGTAAGATATTTATTTGCATTTAATTACTTTATTAGAGGCTGCCCACGACTTCGTACGCATTTATCGCCATACCTTGGAAAAAAAAAACATGATATCTCAAAATAATATAGCATACATGTTATTCTGATATGTAAGCTACCATATTGTCGAATTTCATCAAAATCTATTTAGTAGTTTTAGCGTGAAAGAGTAACAAACATCCATCCATTGGCACAAACATTGACATTTTTACAAGCTTTTATTATTAATAGTACGACTTAAAAATATTAACTGAACAACTCCTTAAAATGTAACCACTGATTTTATAAATAATATCCTATCAACAGTTTGCTACAAGATATCATAGACTAAAAGGAAAGAAAGTACTTTTCCCGTTTGGATTCCATTGTACAGGAATGCCAATAAAAGCTTGTGCTGACAAACTGAAAAGGGAGATGGAGCTTTATGGTTGCCCACCAGTCTTTCCCGAAGAAGAACAAGAGGTAGTGAAGGATGAAGGTGATTTAGTACCAAAAGATAAGAGTAAGGGCAAAAAGAGTAAAGCTGTAGCAAAGACTGGGGCAGCAAAGTATCAGTGGCAGATAATGCAGAGTATTGGTGTGCCTGAGGAAGAGATCAAGTTGTTTGCTGATGAGCATTACTGGCTGGATTATTTCCCACCTCGTGCTGTTGCTGATTTGAAAAAGATGGGCATTCATGTAAGTTACTCTTATAATGAATTCTTTGGTTTTTTAGCTTATATTTGCATTTGAGTTCTGATGAGAGAGATATTTGAGACTGATGGTATTTGAGTTCTCTGTAACATTTGTGATGCTAACTTAATGTGTAAGCTTCATGTAAGTCAATCTGTTTGACGCGCTTGTGCGCGATTGATTCGCCTAGTGTGCTTCTTCCCACACAGACAACTTTGATTTTGAAACAGATATGCAAACCAGAGTATGTTCATTGTATGGCAGCAGCAATACAGTTATTTATTTTTTAACTTTAGGCTCCTTACACAGGTAGATTGGCGTCGTAAATTTATAACAACCAACGTGAATCCGTTTTATGATTCATTTATAAGATGGCAATTCAATCATCTGAAAGAGCGTAACAAAATCATGTACGGTAAACGGTACACGATATATTCACCACTGGATGGGCAGCCTTGTATGGACCATGACAGAAGCACTGGCGAAGGTGCCGGCCCACAGGAATATACGCTTGTTAAAATGGAAGTGGTTGAGCCTCTGCCTGATGCCCTGAAGTAAGTAGTCTAGATTATGGTCTTTTCAGTCATATATTTAAGAGCCAGGCTCTTGTCGGAGTTCTAAACCATCTTTGCCTTTCTTCTGACGACAATTTAACTTCTTGATACGACACGGCGTTAATTTTTTCTTTCACTTGTGCGAAGTAAATAGGGCTTGGTCTTCCTCAATCTTTCCTCCAATTGTGGTCTACTCTACGTAATAACAAAAAATCTAGTCAGTGGAAGCTTATTTGAGGACTGCAGTATCTTCAGTATAGGTTCTAATTCCAGGTCTTTCAAAGGAAAAAAAGTATCTCTCGTAGCAGCAACACTACGACCAGAAACAATGTATGGTCAAACCAATTGCTGGGTCCACCCTGACATCAAGTACATCGCATTTGAGACTGTCAAAGATGGAATTTTCATCTGTACACGACGAGCCGCAAGAAACATGTCGTATCAAGATTTTACGCAAAAAGATGGTGAATATAAAGTGCTACTTGAAATTGTGGGTCAAGATTTGTTGGGCTTAGCTCTGAAGTCGCCTTTTACTAGCTATCCGAAAATTTACTCTCTACCCATGCTGACTATCAAGGAGGATAAAGGTACAGGGATAGTTACCAGCGTCCCGTCAGATTCACCTGATGATTACGCAGCACTCGTCGACCTACAGAAGAAACCAGCGTTCAGAGAAAAGTACGGAATCAAAGACGAAATGGTTCTTCCATTCAAACCAATTCCGGTTTTGGAAATACCAGAATACGGAAACCTTGCTGCCGTCCACCTTTACGAGAAACTCAAAATTCAGAGCCAGAACGATAAGGAAAAGTTAACGCAAGCGAAAGAAATGGTTTATCTAAAAGGTTTCTATGATGGAATAATGTTGGTAGGTGATTACAAAGGGAAGAAAATCCAAGATGTTAAAAAGGAGATTCAGGGTAAACTTATATCTGAGAAAAGTGCAGTAATTTATTATGAGCCTGAGAAAACTATAATATCGAGATCTGGAGACGAATGTGTTGTGGCGCTCTGTAATCAATGGTATTTGGATTACGGTAATGAGGAATGGAAGAGCCAGACTGAGAAAGCTTTGGGGGCTATGAACACATACCATGACGAAGTCAGGAAGAATTTCCAAGCTACCTTAAAATGGCTTCATGAATATGCCTGTTCTAGGACTTATGGTCTTGGTAAGTTTAAAGTCATACACATAATTAGGTTCAAAATTGTCTTTCATGTTCCAGATGATTAAGGACATTGGAGCATCTAATCCTCACAATGTTTATGCAGGCCAAAACTACATCGGGCACAGATTATGCGGATATAAATTAAGTTCAGAAATAGCATCCAATGTCCTTAACTTTCAGGAACAGGAGGGACATTTTTTGTTTCCTGTGTCTGTATGACCCTTTATGTTAATGAAAAATATGAATTATCCAAAGAAAACAAAAGAAAAACTCGTGTCATCTTACGCTAACTTTGAATTCCAGGTACTAAGCTTCCCTGGGACCAACAATGGCTAATCGAATCTCTATCAGATTCAACAATTTACAACGCATATTACACAATAGCGCATTTCATACAAGGCGACACGTTCCGAGGGAATAAAGAGAATGCTCTCAAGATCAAACCAGAGGAAATGACCAAAGAAGTGTGGGACTATATCTTCTTCAAAGACGCGCCTGTTCCGAAGAATACGAAGATTCCTAAAAAAAATCTTGATCTGATGAAAAAGTCTTTTCAGTTTTGGTAAGTTTTTCGAATCAACTATTTTATTTATGTACAGCGTTTCTGTCATTGTAAGCAACTTTATGTGCCCTTTTTCCAATACGATTTGTGTGATGCGAATAAAGTATAAAAATGTAATTTATTAATGCCGCCCACTCCCAAATTTGTACTCGTAGTGTGAATGGGGATGATGACTACATTCTGAATTCAAAAAATAATTAGTCCGTCTTTTAGGCTATTAAAAAGTATTTGAAACACATTTTTTACCTGATCAAATACATAAATAAATACAAAGATACAGAGCATTAAAGTTACGGAGTGGGGGGTATTGACGTCACTCCTCGGTTAAAATCATACTGAGGTGTGACGTCACGAGCAACTTTAGCCCAGTGTATCTGTGTCATTTTTAGTTTAAGAGAAAAAAGAAAAAATACGTGTCGAATATTTTAAAACAATCTATGTGATGGACTAAAAAAATTTTTTAGTCATTATGCCCATTGCCATTTTGTAGGAACTTTAAAACTTACTAAATCATTCAAATGTAATAATTATTGGTCTGTTTCTCGTTGAAGGTATCCTGTAGACCTCAGAGTGTCAGGAAAAGATCTGATTCAGAATCATTTAACGTTCTACATCTACAACCACTGCGCAATCTGGCCAAACGAGCCTGACAAATGGCCCAAAGGCATCAGAGCAAACGGCCACTTAATGCTGAACTCAGCTAAAATGTCCAAATCTGACGGAAACTTCCTGACTTTGTCAGAATCGATTGAAAAGTTTAGCGCGGACGGAATGAGATTGACTTTGGCTGATTCTGGAGATTCGGTGGAAGACGCCAATTTTGTAGAAAGTACTGCTGATGCGGCTATACTAAGGCTGTATACTTTTATTGAGTGGGTCAAAGAAATCATCGCATCAAAATCTACTATGCGGTCAGGTATGTCATATAATTCGAAGTAGTTATTTTAATCACATAAAGTTCAATGGCAGGTCAAACCGATAATGTAACAATGTTATTGATTACCTACCACAAATAAAATATTTTCGATAGCATTATCTCAATAATATTTTTGATTGTTGTTACTATTCAGGGTAATAGATAAGATCATGAAACTGCTCCCAGGTCATTAAAAAATCGTGTTAATCTTTGTTTATTTATTGACAACGTATGGCCAGTTATAAGTTTAACTGAACGTTTTTACGTTAGCATTCATGCATTTAGTGTCATATATTTAGGGAAAAGTTAATTTTCTCTCCACTCCAATAAGGTCCAATTACATTTCGGCGCAGTCAATGACTTTGCTCAAGAATATTTACTTACCGTCTACTGGAACCTAAACTTCGATATCCAGTATTTCATAAAATGGTCAATTCCATGTTCTAATGACAAAACAAAAGAAATCCACATGTTCACAAGCATTCATTTGTTTCGCAGGTGATTACAATTTCCACGACAAAGTGTTCGTGAGCGAGATGAACACAAAAATAGAACAGACCGATGAGAATTTCAACAAGATGTTGTTCAAAGAAGCTTTGAAGAGTGGTTTCTTTGAGCTTCAAGCTGCAAGAGATAAGTACAGAGAGCTGTGTTCTGATGGTGGAATGCATGGGGAGTTGGTCACGCGGTATATTGAGACGCAAGCTAAACTGATGTCCCCGATTTGTCCGCATGTTGCCGAACATGTTTGGCAACTTTTAGGAAACGTAAGTTTACATTATTTATACTAGATCGGAGAGGTAACTTATCTCTTTTGATAGCAAAATCGCTAAGTAACTGGATCTTATGTTACTTTTCGCTGTTATCTACAAAATCCAAGACACAGGTGTGCTTGCGCATCGGCGTCAAAACATATGACACGCTAGGCGAGTTGCGTACTTGCTTGTATAACGTATCGACACGCTTATATGTAAAAAGGGTCAAATGAGTTCTAACCAAAATAATAAAACCACTGAAGGACTCTTGTCTTTTGTCGGTAAGATTGTCACTTAAGTCTATCTACTTATTTATTTTTAGAAATCAAGTATCCTTCACTCCACCTGGCCCATCGCTGGTAAAGTAGACGAAGTAGCAGTCAAAGCCAGCAACTACCTGATGGACGCGGCACATTCTTTCCGTATCTACTTAAAAAACCACCTCGCCGTTAAAAAACCTAAGAAAGGAGAAACGCCTAAGCCGGAGAAGAAGCCAACTAAAGCTATTATTTGGGTCGCGAAGGAATATCCGAAATGGCAGCATATTATTCTGACTACTCTAAAGCAGTTGAATGGAGTAAGTCTTTTTACAGCTTCACTTGAAACTTACAGACTCATCAATAAATCTTCTACACGAATTTCGCAATCCTTCCTTTTTAGGGTTCTGTAGCCAAAGGGTACAGAACAAACCAAACAGAACCACGAAAACGGGGCCACCTATTACTAAGGCTCCGTTGTCCATTCGTCCGTTTGTCACTAAGCTGTACTGTATCTCATGAACCGTTATAGCTAGGGCGTTGTAATTTTCACAAATGATGTATTACCGTTGCCGCTTTTACAACAAATACTAAAAAAAATAAGAGGCTCCCAAACAACAAACGGATTTTTTCTCCTTTTTTGGTACGGAAGTCTTAGCGCGCGAGTCCGACTCGCACTTGACCGGTTTTTTTTATTTTTTCAAGTCCTTTTTACATTATTTCTTTGCGACACAGCCAACAGGACTTCCAGACAACAAAACAATATCGGCCAAGCTCGGCGAAGTGGCGGAATTAAAGAAATACATGAAACGAGTGATGCCGTTCGTGCAAGCGACGCGAGAGAACATGGACCGTGTTGGTGCAGACGCTCTTAGTGTCGGCTTGCCTTTCGATGAAGCGGCTGTACTGAGGGACAATGCTGCGTATCTGCTTAGTACTTTAGATGTAAGTTGACATGCTACCGTAAAACGCCTAGACCGTAAACGATAGCATGTATGAAGCAACTGATGAATGTGGATGAAGCAAAGGAAGTGTTTGGATCGTAGCAGGTGGAGGGAATTGGTGTCGGCCTACCCTGTCTCGCAATGCATTTTTAAGCAAGTGACATGTGTAATCTTAAAGGGAGGATAGTTTTCCCTTGCTTGGTGGAGTTTGATCTCCGAATACGACAAAACGCCTGTTCCTTAATTTTTGTATATTGTATATTATATTATAATAGATTATAATTGGAGAGGCCTATGCGCAGCAATGGGGGCTATAGGCTGAAATGATGTTGACATACTTGTACTAATAACATAACTTTTCTTATTACAGTTGGATTCAATAGAAGTGAAACATACTGATGCAGCTGACGCGCCAGAGAAAACCCGCGAAGACTGTGCTCCTGGTCAACCGCATATCAACTTCATAGCCGAACCGGGTGTTGACGTCACTTTTATCAACCCGACGGCAAGAAACGGTCTCTTCTCAGTGACCGTTAGTTTAACTGACGGGGATACTGTTGAAAAGGTTAAAGGCAAGATCGCTAAGGAAGTCAAGGCTATTAAAGGTTGGCATTGAATTTTTTATTTGATTTTTACTTAGGTTAGTTTAAAAAATATATATATTTTCTAATAAAGCGAAAGAAGTGTTTTTGGCTCGTAGCAAGTGAAGGAAAGGGGTCTGTGCTTACTCCGATGGGAAGGAGGCGTGACAGATATCCTATCTTGCTTTCTTTCTACTTATGTTATAAATGTCAATGTTTGTTACTCTTTCACGGAAAAACTAGTGAACAGATTTCGAAGATACTCGGCAATCTTGTTGCTTATACATCAGAATAACACATACCTAGTCTGTATAATTTAAAGCTAGCATGTTTTATATATGACGATAAATGCGTACGAAGTTGCGTATAATTTTTCTTAGGTCAGCTTTTTAAACAGTGCGTACAGACCATGTAACATGTTATATAACTTGTGTTATATAACACGTCCACACTATGTAACCTTGTTATTCAACATTGCAACATAAAATAATACTGTACACATTAGAATAACAATGTTAAATAACATGTTATGTTACATGGTCTGTACGCACCTAAAGACTTAATTTTCCTTTGCAGATGTAACCTGCCTGAAAGTTTGGCGATACAACGACCCAGTGTTAGGACCCCGCAAGATCCCTGTACCCGGCGATCACGAGGCCAAATGTATTATTCTTGATAACGCTTCAGTATTACGAGTGAACGTAACGAGCGGCCAAGTCGAACTAGTTTCAAACGGAAACAACATTGCTCTTGGCGCGCAAATGGTTTACACTTACGAGAAATAAGCAAAGCTTATTGTTTTTAAGAATAAATTATTTATTTGAACTTAACGCTGTAGTTTTAGTGTGCGGTCACATCTACGTAACGTACCACGCGGAATATTCGGTTCAATACGCTCGCAATGTGTTTCAAGTCACTTAAGACACATCAGCTAAAATTACGTCGCATACATTTATTCCAGCCGTTGAACGTTCTGCGCGGTACGTTACGTAGGTGTGTCATAACCCTTATATCACCAAGGTGCGTATCAAAATGAAAATCTCAAAATCATAATTTCATAATAATATAATTAAATAACATACAGATGGTTATTCACAGTAAATACTCAACAATGTGGGGAAATGTAGCTAAAGCACTTTGTCCATTGCATAGGAACATATTTGAACAAATTTCAGGCACGGCTATATTCATTATATGAATTGTTATGATGGGACTTATGATTCACATGGGCTTCAATGCATAACTACGGATTCGCATCGCATTGCTGTGTGACATACTCAAGAGGTAGAAACAGACTTATTCCACGTTCGCAACGCATTATGAAAATCTGTTCCATAGAAATATGATTTGAAGCACACTTGTCACACGCAACGCTATCCAACGCAACATGAATAACAAGTATGGTTTCTAGTCATAATATTTCTATGGTATATGTCATAATGCGTTGCGTACGTGGGACCCATCTGTTTCTACCGTTAGAGCCCGTCACAGATTTCTGAGAAGCGAATTAGCAGTATGAGAAACCCTTACTACAAAATTTCGTCACCGAAGCGGATTTATCATAATGGGACATTCGCGTCTGTCATAGTGATATGGTCCGGTGCAGTGGGCAAGGAGCTCGACGGTGGGCCGAGTGAGCCGCCGCTACGTGGGCGGTGCTGCGAACAGGTTCTCTAAGCCGGCGCCCTCGGGCAAGTCCGGTCGGGACTTGTCCTTTGCTACGTGCATCGTCGGCAGATCTAGAATGTACACTTCCTTCTTGAACAGTTGCCCAACATTACGTCCAATTAACTGTAAACAATAATATAAATAATGTATTATGTAAGTAATAATGTATTATGTAGTTTCTTTTGTATTGTGTTAATGTCACTGCGTAATCAATGCACGCTTCGTCTCGTGCGCTTGTAGTCTCAATATATTGTGACGAACCCGCGTCGATCGGTGTCAATAACAATCTGACGTAAGATGCAGTGTTACAGCAGGACTAGCAAATTCTCAAGACAGATTATATCACTATTTCTTATACTTTGCCTTTGTCACTAGCAGCAGCAGGGGTGGTCTCTGCCTACCCCGTTGAGAGAGAGGCGTGACGAATATTTATGTATGTTTACATGTTATTCCTAGCAGCATTTAGAGAGACGTGATAAATAAACAGAGGGTAAAATAAACGCATACCCTAGAGGTGATCTTCTTGAACAATTCCCGCTTGCTCTTGTCGACCTTGGCGGGCTTGGCGTGCGGCGCGGCCAGCTTCTCGTCGAGCCGCAGCACGTCGTGCGCGTCCACGTCCGGGATCGCGCGCAGCAGCGCCGCCACGCCCGGGAACAGCGGCCGCAGGGCTTCGTACGTCTGCAACGACAGTGATTACGTTACAGGCGAGTCCTATTACACCTCATCAAGACTTGACGGTGGAGCATCTGTCATTAAGGACTACCAAATGCTAGTGCTGTGACACCTTTGTGCGACATCACGTAACCTTTCTCTTTCACTTGAAACATTTTGGTCCCGTTTAAGTAAAGATTCATCGTTAGCGTCCACTTTGTGTTTACTAGGAACTGGAGGCTGAGGCTGAAGGCCAAAGCTTAAAGATTTTGCTAGATAAGAACGGCATGTGGCATTTATAGTGCCTTTTTATCAGAGATGTCTATTGGTACCTCAAACATGATCGGTGGATCAAACGCATCCATAGCACATTTCTAGTGGCTTTTCTCCTTACTGACTATAAAATAAAAGACAATAGCCAACCTGCACAGCAAGCGCAAGCAAGGCAGCCTGATTAGCGTCGTGCTGTCCGTGCGTCCGCAGCGCCTGCAGCACGGCGGCCAGCGCGCCCGTGGCGTCGGCGGCAGACACGCGGCCCGCCGCCAGCGCCGCCCGCAGCGCCGGCAGCGCCAGCGCACTCGCGCGCAGGGACACCGTCGAGTCGTTCCACGTTAGTGCGCGTAGAATCTGCGCAAAAGCGGCGGTATTCAAAAATTGCTGTCTAAGACCCCGTTTACCATTTACAGATAAACAGCATCCAACCTAATTGGTATAGTAAACATTTTCGGTATCACTTACACTCAACATCTCCTATTCGAGCTAGTATAGAAAAAAAAAAGTTGGCGGCCACTGATGAAACTTACGTCAATCGATAGAGAAAAATATTATAAAACAATAGTATTTTGGACAATTATCGAAAGTGATATAGGTACTTTCGGAGATATAGAACTATGAAAATGTTCGCATGTAACAATTTTCAACATACTAGCCCAAATAGATATTGAGTCTAATTGATACCGTTTTTTTTACTATACCAGGCTCCATATAAATATGTTCGATGCCATTTATCTGACATATTATATTTTATACCTATCTCTCTCTTAAACGTCATGTTTTATGAAACAAGCATAAGTTTACCTGTCAGTTTAATTTTATCTGTAAGCGGTGATGATACGGGCTCAAAATCTTCTTGAATACATGTACGCAATACTTTCATGTTGACTTCGTAGTGAGTGAAAGAAATACTTATACATATAGAATAGAAAATATTTTATTCAGTACCAATCAAAACAGATTATGTAGTAGGTACATTAAAAGGCTTAACACTAGATGGTCTCGATCGATACTGAAAGGGCCATCCAGCTCAGTATACTGCTGCGACTTCAGGACACAGCAACAAGCCACATATGATATTCCGGCTGTCACACACTTATAATTCTGATTACTAAATGTGTCTTCAGTATGATAGGTATACTTAACGCCACACCAGAAATTTTGATAACAACCGAAAGGGCCCGTATTTACAATTAACTCACCATATGTATGGCAGCGGGCCCTGCATGCGGGTCCGCGAGTATCATGGCACCGAGCTCGGAGACTGTCTCGGGGGTGCGAGCGTTGTTCGTGTTGCCGCCGTCCTCTTCCATCTCGTCGGGGTTCGACTCTACCGCCAAACCGCCTTCTACTAATGTTATCTGGAAGGCCATCAAATTAAAAACATAGAGTAAGATGTGGAATACTGAAATAAATATAAATGAAGGAAGTTGAAGAACAATAAAAACAAACAAAAAGAAGAAGAATTTTCTTATTAACAAAACACTCAGTCAAAGCTAACTCCTTCAAAGTCAAAAAACAAAAGACGGAAAAATAATTGCTCGCGAGTCAAGGGTTTCAGCCAAACACAAAATATCCCAAAGAATTACCTAACTCGAATGTATACAAGGTTTTCTAAAGCCGCGTCTCGATATACCGCGGCGAACCATCGAACATTGTTCGACCGCGGCAGACTTTTGTTTTAAATTTCAATTCAGAACAGGCTGCCGCACAAGCCAATGTTTGATGGTTAGCCGCGGTATGTTGAAACGTGGCGTGGCTTCAAAATTGCGTCGCGAGGATACTTTCCTATTAAATATGCCAAAGTGACAGCTATATAAAATGTGTACTCACCTTGAGTACTTCCAAGTATTCCCTAGTGAGGTTACGTACTAAAATATCTTCGACTACTTCCTGCGACTCGCTGCCGACCTCCTCTTCTAGTTTCCCGGACTCGTACAGTGACGTCACGTAGTCCCAGCGACGAGTTAAATGCATTAGCACTGTGGATTTGAAGTATTTGTTATAGCTATGGGTTTCATAGATGTAAAACTTATACCAATATGCGAAATATGTGATAATTTAAGTGTTAAGGTTATCATAACTAAATAATTAGGTCGAGCTTCGCATATATCAGCAAAATCATCATTATTATTATATTTGTTAGACTTTTTCAGTGGAGTATCAGCCAGTGCTTCGACTGCTTGATTAGCTAAATAGTTGAGGTAAATTAAACAAACTATGTGAAGATAACAAATGAGGTGGCATATGATTGGGTAATATGTTTAAATTCAACAAGATATTAGCCAGCCTTTATCACCGAACTTTAATAATAGCTTTGTATTTAGATTACGACATAATTTCGTTTAATTGCTTCTGATGATCATAACTCTCAAACATAAGGCAATAGTATACGTACTGAAGGAATGCGCGTGCGCAGCTATAGGCAGCGCGACGGTTTGGTAATGCGCGGGCGGGCAGTGTAGTAGCAGCGGTTTCAGGGCTGAGCGCACCACGGGCCGCAGCCAGTGGTCGGGGAGGTGCTCCAGGCCGTGTAACAGCGTGCTGGAGAGGTACCGCGCTAGGCCCGCTGCGCCGAACAGCTCGCGGCCTAGCGACGCCGCCGCCGCGCCTACTAGGTGGCACACCTGGAGAAATTATATGTTATTGTTTAAGAGGTTAGATGACTAAAAAATGTATTTGTTTAAAAAACTTCAAGACGTATTTTTTCTTTTTTCTATTTAACTAAAAATGACAGTAAAACAGAGTTCCTTGTGACGACACGCTTCAGTACAAAGGTGACGTCAAAAGCCCCCACCCCGTAACTTGGTACTCTGTACTTTTCCATTTATTTACGTATTTGATCAAGCAAAAAATATGTGTGTTCTAAATTTTTTAATAGTGTAACTAAGTAAAACCGTAATAATGCCATTGTTTCAATGTAGTTAGTTTTTGAAGTCGTCATCCCTATCCTGTCCTTCTCATTAATCTAATCTAATCTAGCCACTTTTGTCCCACTACTGGGTAAAGACCTCTCTCATTCTCTCTCATTATACGCTTGTAAAAGAACATAGGGACATACGTTTTCATGTAGAGTATGTAAACAATTCTGCATGCGATCGGTGGGTGGAATAGGTCCAAGGTCATTATCCCGGATGCCGATGAGATTGCGGCGTTCGGCTAACGGCAGCGAGAGAGCACGCGCGTGCGCAGGGTGCCGTAACGCCGCGTGCTCGGGCGCGTGCAGCTCGTGCAATGCACGCGCGAGGGATAGAGCGTGCGGGAACAGCGGGAGCACGTGAGCCGCGCACGGGTTGCGCCAGATAGGATTGCCTGATGGAGTCACGCCCGCGCTGTAGCCGCCGCGAGACGCTCTGGAATACATTTATGATTTAGTCAATTTGTTTATTGGTCGATATAATATGAAGAACTATTAAGAATATGTTACGGTGTGTGCCACACCTGACGGAGCGAGCGCATAGCATTTTTTATTGTCTTAATTATTATCGACATAGACCTCATTAGAATAAAACTCAAAATCACTTGACACAACATTCGCATGTAGTCGCTTCGATGCTCATTTGTTTTATAGGGCTCTTAGTACAGATACCAGTCTCTTACATAGATAGTGTATTATACTATGTTTGATCGAGTATTTGTATCATGTATTTATGTGAGAGAAGAATAAATAAACATAGCTACTAACTTGTCGGGGTCGAGCGGCACCTGTGTGCGTTTAACAACGCCGAGCGTGAGTGCGAGCGCGTGCAGCAGCGCGGACCGCGCGCGACCTGCCTCATCCGCGGGGGCTGCGGTAACGGCTGGCGGAGCCGCGCTCAGACCCAGCAGCGCCGCCAGAGATGGAGCTGATGATAGGTGAGGGGCTAGGGCTGCCCAGCGGGAGCTGCAGTCGCCTAATACCTGCATAATACATCCAGGAATTTATTGAGCGAAGTGAATACAAAATAGGTACTTTTTATTTCAGGTTCACGACGCTTAGTTTGCGCAAAGATATAGTACCTAAATATATTTTGGGCAAATATTTCTAATACCCTGAATAAACCTGCCTTAGATATCTTTATTTAAGGCAGATATTTCTTTGCACAAATAAATACCCTGAATATTCTTATATCCTAGTTAGGCCACTAGTCCTATATAGCAAAATCACGCTGTTACAAAAAAAGTTATTTTTATAATGAATATCTCATATAATTAGCATAAAATAAATAAACAAAACGTATTACATTACCTCAGCAACAAGCTGCTCCTGTCTCTCGAAGCAACAGAAGTGGTTAGCAACAAGCAGCAATGCCTCCTGCAACGTGACGCTCTCCACGGCGCTGAGTTCCAACCGCGCCTGCGCCGTACGCACCAGCTCGTGTAGCCGGCCGAACACCGGCAGGAGTAACAGCGGGTACTGTACAAACGAGTTTAGTTAGTAACTAGTTTTAGATTAAAAAAAAAACAATCGCCAAAAAGTTACCAATTTTTGACGAAAGAATATTTTAATTTTCATTTACGACGACTATAATTATGAACTCGTTAATATTTTATTAAACCCGAAAGTGTGAATCAGTTCGAAGTAAATATACAAGCCCAGGCTTGTTAATTTACACGATGGGATTTTGCTTCGTAGTTAGATCAGAGTTATGGCTGATTTCGTACAATCCCCTATTTTAATATTGAACAAAAATTGTGTGAACGATATAGAAAAATGAACGAATGATGAATTTATTGCAGTTCGGTTCCGTTAGAGCGCGAACTCATTGGCGAGTTGTAATGTAAGTGAAACCGACGTATACCCTTAATAAAAAAAAAAACTTTGTGATTCGCGAGCCTGCGACCAACGCTACGTCCAACGTACGTCCACGCTTGACACCGCAAACGATGAACCAGAACGGCTTGGCTCGTGTTCGATTCGTCTAGCAGCGATCTAGCTTAAAGACTTTATAGGTTACCTTGCAAGCAAGCTTGACGAGCAGCCCAGCGGCGTGTCTCCTCACGTTCTGCACGTGTCGGTGTCGGCGGTCGTGCGGCGCGGCGTCGTCGTGCAGCAGCGCGCCGAAGATACGCTCCAGCACACGCGGCAGCAGCTCCGCGCCCGCTGCCGCTGCGCCTGCGCCTACACACATACACGCGTTGGTTAAAGCCGGATTTTTATTACGAAACTAGTTTCATGACATCAGTTTCACGTGTAAATGAGCACTTTCGTAATACATGCATAGACTAGGAGTTTTTATTCATACGTTACGTAGACTAAAGACTAAAACGTAGACTGCTTATCTAGCATCTAGATTTAACAAAATGTCGAATTGAACTGAACAGCTTTGGTCTGGTGATCAAGACGCACACAATGCTGCGGTATGCGGTATGCGATACCACTGTGTCATGAAATGACATGAAAATCATTTAATCCTGTAGGTTTTGACAACACTTAAGACGGGTCATTTTTTAAAGTTATTGCTAGATTCGCAAGAGTGCAGTTTTCCCCAGAGAAGAACCTAGCAAGAAACTCTGTAGGGTTGTTAATTTAAGTTTTACAAATCTCAGGCATACACAGAAACATATAATAAAATTAATATTTCAAAACAGCTATCCATAAATAAATAATAAAAATTTGACCCCGCAATATCCAGGAAAAAGTAGGGCAAGTAAATGGGAAACAGAGAAGTGAAAGGCTTAGTTCGATGGGTTCCGCATGACATGACCGGCCATCACAGCAGCACCTTCACACAGGTCTAAACGCATGTGCCAGCCATCAGCCCCTTCCACATATTTGCTGGACATGCTGGACAATCATATGAAAAATGTCGAGATTTTTTCTTTTATACGACGGCGGCAAAGTGCTGCATCGTGACGCTGCGTTGGGCTGCGTACCGCAGCGTTGCGCGTCATGATAACCAGAAAAAAGGTTAAGAAATATATGTTACCAGCGAGCTGACTGTAAGCACAGCTAAGAAAGACGAAAAGCGCAGAGATGAAGGAGAGCAGTAGTGAGAGCAGCAGCGGATGCGCGGGCGCCGCTTGCACGCAGCGCTGCAGCAGCTGTAGGCCCGACGCGGCGGCCGGTCGCGGCTCTGACACCAGCAGCCGCGACAGTACCACATCCAAAACCTATAAACATACGTATTAAAAAGTTCACTGTGGTAAATACACGAAGTATGGCTATTGTTCATTCTGCGAATGTTTCCATAAAGAGATTATGTTGCAGATTAAACATTTTAATTCCCCTAGTGTAGGCTCTATGTCAACGCAAGCGCGCATTACAGATGTCTCGCGTTGAGAAATTGACTTTACAACATACGGAAAACAATAGGCGTGACGACACTATGAAATAATCGAAGATTTAATGATTTCAGGGGAAAATACACATTTAAAGGATTCAAAAAACTATTTTAGTTTTATTAAAAAAATTGAGATTAACAAGATTTTCTATAAAATAAAAGAGTAAAATACTGCAATCGGCCATTTTGACTGAAACGCCAATCACAGCGCATGACGTCATACTCATGTAAACAAACATCACTGTGTTGTTTTGACTGATTGTACGCTAGGATTTACTTTTTGTTTATTTTTGTGAATAACTACAAATTTATTATAATGGAACCAGGGTTTATCAGGGCAAACAGTTCCAATTTGCCCAGGATCGATTTGCTAATGTTGGGCGAGTTCCTGGCAACCAATAAAGAATTTTGCTCCTCCGAATTTAGAAACGTGAAAACCGCCTTGTATTTTTTTTGTTATTATTGTTATTTGTTATTATTGTCATTTCATCTATTTCACGTCAAACATGAAGTTAAAAATCTATCAATACATGATAACATACTCACATCAAAGTGATCTTCACAGAAATAAAGTGACGAATTTAATTTTACTTCGTTCGGGTTTCGCCGTGCAAGCTGTAACCATGTATCTCTTATTTTTTTAATGTATGGGACATGAACAAACACCTTGTTGGGTGTCTTTATTGATGTATTTTTGCACAGAGGTACTGCACACCACTTATAAACTTTAGAATTCATTTTTATCACAAGAAATACGAAACGTTTGTTTACTTTGTTGTCTAGCCGGGCGGGAACACATTTGACGTTTACAAAAGTGTGACGTCACACGCGACGCCATGACACGGAGAGCTGTTTTCACGCAGTATTTAAAAATAATTATAAAAATGGCTTTTATCTTCTTAAAACATTAGTTAAATACCGAAATAAAGTTTTTGTTGTAAACAGTAAATGTGTATCTGCATTTTGGAATAGGATTTCAAAATCTTTCGACATGCCTATTACAGTAAAGGGCAATAACAAATGCACATCGATCTTTGGAAAGAGGCAATCGATTAATTCAAGTTCGTATAGCTGTGTCGCATACACCACCATAAAATTTGTTTTGTCAGTCATGGTTCAAAACAACAATAAAACACTTAGTGCTAAATTCTGATTCGTTCATCATCTAATCTTATAATTGATGTGCATGGAAATTGGCATTTATTTGTATTCAAAAATGCGATGATTGGCGATATGCATTTTTATTTATTTATTTATTTATTTATTTAAGGTGTATAAAACAGAATACAGCCAAAACATTACATAAATCTTATAAAACAATAATAGCTTAGATCTAGGATGTATCCCTTAAAATATACACACATCATGGTTAAAGATTTACTTCGAGTGAATATATCGTAAAACAAAGAACAAAACATTATCTAGGAAGAAAAAAAAAAAAAAAAGAAACAAATCCATTATTTTAACAAAAGTTTTCTTATGAACTAGTTACGTAACAGACAAAACTTCACCTGAGAACATTTTTAACAGTCCTTTTGAAAATACCAGGATGCGGGTGAAAAATATCTAGATTGTGTTGTTCCGAGAGTTCATTATACAGGCGGCGCATTCTGACTAGCGGATTATAGAAGGATGTATTATTTCTGTAAACACATAGCGTGAAAGTAGTAGGCTTTCTAGTTCTGAATCTAACATTTAAGTCAAGGGTGGATAATAATGGCGGGGAGTCAACTACAGAGTGAAGAATTTTGTGCAGGTAGATTAAATCTTGCTGCTTGCGACGCAAATGGAGAGGCGTAACTTTAAAGAAATTGAGCCTGCTTTCGTACGAATAGAGATTACGACCGAAACCATATCTGAATGACATTATTCTCAAGCATCGTCTTTGGACGCTCTCAATTTTGTTACAGTGCACTTTGTAATGAGGGGACCAGATAACAGATCCATATTCTAATACACAACGAACGAGTGAATTGTAAAGCGCCAAAAAAGTCTGAGGCTTCTTAAAGCTCTTAGTAGTTCTTGTAACAAAACCCAGCAGCTGTAGAGCTTTATCAGTAATATGAGAGTAATGATCACGGAAGGTCAATTTAGAATCAAAAATTACACCCAGGTCCTTAATAGACGACCTGCGCTGAAGTACCTGGTCACCCAATTTATAATCGAAACTACTAACCACACGCTTGGAGGTGAAAGAAATTACAAAGCACTTATTAACGTTCAAAAACATCCTGTTCAAGCGACACCATTCCAAAAGTGAGTCCAAGTCCTTCTGCAACAAATCATGATCTTTGGCTGTCTTAATAGTGCGGAAGAGTTTAAGATCATCTGCGTACAAGAGACAAGGGCAAGACAAGAGTTTCACAAGGTCATTAATGAATATGACAAAAAGCAGTGGACCAAGATGCGATCCCTGAGGAACTCCTGAGCTCACAGTTACTGGTAACGATGAGTAACCCTTCAGTGCCACAAGTTGACTTCTGTTGCAAAGATATGATTTAATCCACCTCAAGAGACTGCCATGTATTCCGTGTTGGTTGAGTTTAAGACAAAGAATAGTATGATTTACCTTATCAAATGCTTTTTGGAAGTCAGTGTAGATAGAATCCACCTGACAGCGGTCTGCAAAGCTTTGACACAGATAGTTTTTGTACTCTAGAAGGTTACTAACTGTACCTCTACCTTTCATGAATCCATGTTGATTCGAGCAAATATATGGCTCAAAGAAGTAATAAAGATGGTCATACACCACGGACTCAAATAATTTCGCCAGACAGGACAAAAGGCTTATGGGCCGATAATTGTCACATTTCGATCTATCGCCGGATTTAAAGATGGGCACAACATGCGCGATTTTCCAGTAGCTGGGAAATATACCGGAACGCAAAGATTTATTGAACAGTCGGCATAAAGGATACGTCAATTCGTCTTTACAATTTTTTATAAAACTTGGAGGAATACCATCCGGGCCAGCTCCTTTGTTTGAGTCGAGCGAATTAATTTTACGCTTGATCTCATCCTCGCATAACTGCAATTTTGCCAACACACGATTGCATCCGTCCAAGCCCAATAAATCACTCTGATCTGCGTCTACAGAGGAAGAGTTTTCAAACACCGAGCTGAAATAATTGGAAAACATTTCGCAGATAGTTTGACTGTCTGTGGATGTTGTATTGCCTAGGCTCATGGTTTGAGGGATTGATTTAGCTCCTTTTTTGCTATTGACAAATCGCCAAAACACCTTGACATCTCCCGGGAGTGCACTCTCCGTTGTAGAGATAAAAGAGTTAAAACATGCATCGAGTAATCTTTTGGACCTCTCTCTAAGCAACCTAAATGTGTCGTAGTCTCGAGGATTCTCAAACTTTTTGTATAGCTTATGAGTTTTATTTTTGTCTTTAAGACATTTGATTAAGGCTGGTGTGAACCAGAAAGGATAATCAGCTATATTATTTTTACCTAACGGGGTATTTCGTGAGATAATGTCATTCAGCTTTACGTAAAAATTTAGCATTAGCATTATCGCCTTAGGTAAATTATTTAGAGAATAAGCACAACGGTACCTGCGACAAAGCCTCCCACTCTTGATAAAGCGGATGCGTGACGTCAAGGTCGGGCGGACATGTGTCCACCTTGTCGAGCGCCGCGCGCGTCCACTGCTCCACGTACGACCACGTCACTAGCGGCGCCACAGACATGCAGTATCTGGAACAAGTTACATGAATATTTTATAACCTAAATAACTGTTATTTGCTTTCAAATATGTTTCGAAGAGCAGTCGGTTAATTTTATTAATAAAATGTAAACCCATTGCCGCCAAGCGCGGCACGCGGTTGATATTTAGAGCATGTCACATTTTACTTTATTATTGTTCAATTTAGACTGTGTTTTGGGCCCCAGTGGTCTAAAAACGGTCGACTTTTTCGTGTCCAAATGGGTTGCGTCCCACTCTATTTGATACGTCAATACCTAAGACAAGAACACACTAGACTAGCGTTTAGTTTTAATTTAGCCCCTTTTGTTTGGCTAGCTTTCGCTTTAAGTCACTTAATCTTATTTGTGTGACAATGGGGAAGATGCGATATTTTTATTTTTGTGTTTATATCAAAGAACTCCATGTAGAATAGACAACAAGTATATAAAAAAATGAAAAGACTGTAATTTACTGCAAAAAATGGGGTTTAAAATTGTCAATTTGAATTTTCGCGCGAAAACGGATCTATAGTTCGTATGACGTCACTCCTGTCTGTCACTCACTGGCCCACGTACTGTACATCCTCTATGTATTTTATACTTTTGCATTTTTCTCGACTAACGAGACATTTTTTTGTAATAATTTAAAATGGACTATCCATCAACATCAGGCGATCATAACTATACTATAGATACTCCGAAAAAAAGCCGTGTTGACGTATGTTTTGTGGCAATGTGTCCATCTACTTCAAAGCAGTTTCCAAATAAATTGTTTTTGACTGGACCTTCTGACCCAAAACTGCGAAAAAAGTGGTTTCAAGCTGTGAAGAGGAATGACAATTATTCCCCAAAGACCATCATTCGATGCTGTGAAGACCACTTTGACGTAAGTCGGCGGATATATTTGATAAAAGCTTAGTTTAATCTGCTTGTATGCAAAAGAAACATAGTTATTATACCTACCTAATTACTTATCCAAACTTGTCAATGACTTTTGAATGAATGAAATACAAATTTAACTAATGATTTACACATACCGTAGTAGTTTAGTCCCTTTCATTTCTACACTTGAAAACTGCACTTTCGACAAAAAAAGTCACTACCATGTCAACACTAACTTTTGGTAGATTCCTGGAGTCTGCTTTGACAAACCCAACTTCCATTTTTATTCAAAAAACGCAATTAATTCTCGTTTTAATGTTCACTTTTTTACTACAACTATAACCTCAAATACGTTGTCATAACAGGAGTGACGTCACTGAACGCTGATGGGTGTTTTAAATCCGTTCCGTTTCAAGCTACTTTTAATTCGTAATTATTGTTGAAAAACAACATTATATAAAATATAAACCTTGCAGTGGCCCTTCTTTTATATATTTTTAACATTTTAATAACAAAATTTTCATAAATATTGTATTTGCATCTTCCCCATTGTTTATAGTAGACTGACTCACCGGAAGCTGTCAAGTATTTCGATGCGACACCGTCCGAAGAATATAACGAACTCCTGGTCGCTGTCGTACTCCATACAAATGTATGCGTCTGTGTCCGTACCACTTACTCGCGATGATGGGTACTTTACCTGAATTACATTTAATATATTATTACACTTTATTTAAGTATCTTGATTTCTATAATCTTATATGAAAAACCAAACATGTGTTTATACACAGAGTATTTAAATACAACTAAAGAATTCTAAGGCAATCATTTAAAAAAAAAAACATGGATAATATTTTATTTTAAATTGGTAAATAATTCCATTATTTGATAACATTTTTAGCCAAGGAAAAAACGGCAAGAAACCTTACGGCACAGGGCTCTACGTTCACGTTATTTGTTATGATTTGATATCTTTTGAATGTAAAACACGTTAAACGACAAAAAAAAAACACTTCAATCCATTAACATGGGGTCTACACTGATTATTAGGCACTTTACATCCAAATAAAATTACCTTAAGAACTTTAGGCGCGGCGACTTGAAGCCATCTCGGCACAATAGCAACTACATGAGAAAGCTTTGACATCTGGTCATGTTTGAGGAACGCCAACCAAACGGAGTTGGCGAACATGACTAGTGTTAGAGACGGGTGACCAATCAACAGTAGCATCGTCTCTAGGAGTATTGGCAGCCAAGTGTCCACGTTGGTTATGTGGCTATACAGTGATGTAATTTGTTGAGCGAATCCTGCTAGTACCTGAAATGAAAGCAAGCTTGTAGTCCAGTAGGCATGATGACTAAAAAAATATTTTTAGTCCATCACATAGATTAGTATTTTTTCTTTTTTCTCTTAAGCTAAAAATGACAAAGATACACTGGGTTAAAGTTGCTCGTGACGACACGCCTAAGTAAGATTTTTGTAAGTTTCTAGGAGTGACGTCAATACCCCCCACTCCGTAACTTTGATGCTCTGTATCTTTGTATTTATTTATGTATTTGATCAGGTAAAAAATGTGTTTCAAATATTTTTTAATAGCCTAAAAGACGGACTAATTATTTTTTGATTTTTTTAATGTAGTCATCATCCCTGTTATCCGCAAATCATGTTAGAGATGATACAGCTAGAAAGAGACTGATCCTACATACGCATTGCATTATGAAGTCTGCTCCATAGAAATAAGACTAGATTCACGTCACACGCAACGCTATCCCACGTGTGCGTGTGTGAGAAGTGTGTTTCTAAACAAAATATTTAAATGAAACAGATTATCATATTAATGCGTGGCGTACCTCCGTGGGATCAATCTGTTTCTATCGTAAATAAATGACAATTATTTTTAACTGGTGATACGGCAATCGCGAATCAATTCAAATAATGGACTATTTAAAATCTATATGTTCATCATATTGGTTGCTTACTATGAAAAAGTAATTCGGGTAAAAAAAAAAATTACAAATATCAAAAAGAATTCATTAGCCACATGATAATTATCAAAATATTTTACCTGCGAAAGTTTCTTTAGGAACAAGTAATCGTTTTCATCGACAGAGCCGATGCAGGTCACCGTGGCGCGATGGATGCACGTCATTGTTTCTTCACTAAACATAATCAATAGTGGCTTGCGTTCCTTCGTCTGTAAGGTAAGTTTTAATGTCACACGAAGTAAGTAAAAAGGAAAGTACCTAATCATTTATTCTCAGTTCACAATAAGTAAAAGTGTAAACAACTAATATTGTTTGTGCTTAAAGCGCTTATTATCATATCTCTCTATCGCCGAAGGTTTCTTGCCGTCTTCTTCCTCTCGGCTATACAGGTAGTGAACCGGCAGTAGTTTTAGATTAAAAAAGTGACATCAAAAAAGTGTAATGAATTTTGCCTATTTTTGAATAAAACACTTTTCATTTTCATTTTCATTAGTTTTTGAAAATCCTGTGAAATGAGACAGACATCAACAACAGTCAGTCCTCCTATGCCTATTGCCAATAGTTTAGCAAAATTCTTGACTTCGGACCGATATAGGGATTTCTTACATAGAAACTCTTTGTACATAATTTTGCTCATATCCCTTTCGCTTTGGCATAACACAGGGGAGACGAAACTCCTTTAACTAGAAACGGTCATCGAACTTTTACGCCAGCAGCGAAATGTTAAACTCTTGATCGTCACTTTTTTGCCAAACTGAACATTAGTGCCAGCAATCCATATTATTTGAGATTCGTGATGTACACAGAGATAAATAAGCGGCTAAAAGGTAAGACTTCAAATGAGTAACTCACGGAGCCCTTCCGGTTGGCGACCTGCAGCAGGCAGTCAGCGGCGGGCAGGCGGAAGGCGGCGTCCTGCAGCAGCGCACACAGCAGCTGCAGCAGCCGCCCGCCCGCCGCCACCACGTGCGCGCTCGGCACCCACTCCACGAACCCCGCCAACGTCACCAGCACCACCTTCGTCAAATATACATACATACATATCCATCACGCCTCTATGCCATTGTGGTAGGAAGATAATACTCCGCTCAACTTGCTATGATCTATACACACTTCATTCGCGTCATCCACATTCATCAGTCGCCTCAACAAGCACGTAAGGTACTCCGAACTTCGTATTTCTTTATGGAGTCCGCGATTTGATCGAGATAAAAAATGTTCTATTAATATAAGGTTATCTGAATGCTAACCTGACGTGAAGCTTAAACCCCCTTATTACAAAACAAGTTTTAAAGATAGTTCTAGGACTAATGTCATTTTTTAAAGTTTCGACTATGGATACAACCTCAATATCATCTAATTTAGATCATAAGATGTCCAGAAGAAACAACAGATGTCCAAAAGTATGCATTAAGATCATCGCGCCATCTCCATCTTACCCGATAACGAGTGAAAGAGATGAAACAAACCTGCACCACGCGAGCGTTGCTAGCGGCGCCAGCGAGGTCGTTACCAGCGGAGTGGTCGCGGTATTGCTGCACGTGGAGTTCTATGAGACGCATGAAGAACGCGAATATCTCCGCCATGTTGCTAGTCAGCGCCTGGTAGATGTCACGCCGCCGTTGGTGTTGCTCTAGAGTCTATAGCACAATTTTATGTTGTTTACATACACCGCAATGCCTGTATCTTTTTGTATGCAATTAAGTATTTCTATCTATCTACTACATCGACATACATATCAGCCCCGCCTTTCTCTAGACAGAAATCACAATCATCCACTTGCTACGATCCAATCACAATTCCTTCGCTTCATCTACATTCATCATTCGTTTACGTGTATCTACATATTAAATGAAAATTATGCATATCTCCCTTTCGGGTTAAGTAGAAACTTTAGTCACTAAAGTTTAGTGTGTCCGATGACCCAAGTCTTATCAAAGCTACATTTGGCATTTCGATTTTCATTTATCAACTATATTTGATAAGTTGAATACATGTATACAGTTAGAGAATTTTTCCAGGAAACAAAAAAAAGGTACATAATATATGGTATGTTCTCTTTGTTTCTTAGTTTTCCCTGTGGATAAGTATTTATTTAGTATCTACCTACAACTGTTATCTTACGCGGTAGAACAAAATACGCGACCTTGTTATCATTAACGCTCAAGTTCTAAGTGACCTGCATTTATCTTTATGTCTTTTTCGTGTTGCATAATTTCAAATTCAAAAAGTACAAGTTCCTTACATGATTTTTAAGAACTGTTTGAAAACTTTCAAAATCAGAGTATAATAAATCAGATTATAGGAAAATACAAAGAGTTGAATGTGATCTAAATGTTGTTACAGGTTGGTAAAATAGGTTAGTCTTTTTCTTATTGCATTTTCCAAATTAAAAAAGCACCGGATTCAAACCTAAAGATTTTTAAGAATTATTTTAAAACTTTTCAGGCACAGAGCATAAAAACTCAAGTTCAAGTAAAACAAAAAAAGAACTGATCAACTGAAGGAGATCTTTAAGTTGTTTTGATTGACATAGAGGTTGATAAAATAGATTTATAAAGAAATAAAATAAAATTTTAGACAGATAGACCAGATTAACAATGGCTAAAATGTGAAATAAGTACCAAAGTAAAAACTTATAACAGTTATTGCAATATAAAGAGTTCAAAATCATACCTGTAACGTAGCTACATCTTCAACAAGCCTCAAGAACACGTGTAGAACAATTTGCGTGTGGAGATGACCCCGGGCACAGGCGTCACTTAGCTCAGCCAACAGCGTCGGCCATTGCTGCGGCCACTCGCGTTTGATCATTTCCACTATGACGCGAGCTAAGGCATCGTTTAAGTGGCCGATATCCCAACCACCCATGTACAGCAATTTCATTGAATTTTCCTGTAGAATCAAAGTGTTTTAGGTTACCTATCTCTAACTTAAATGGTTGTTTTATTGATAACTAGAGCCTTCCCGCGACTTCGTACGCATTTGTCGTCATATCTTGGAAAAAAATCATGATATCGTAAAATAATATAGCCTATATGTTATTCTGATGTGCAAGCTATAATATTGACAAGTTTCATTAAAATCTGTTCAGTAGTTTTTGCGTGAAAGAGCAACAACCATCCATCTGTCCATCCATCGGCATAAACATGGACATTTATAATATTAGTAGGATTAGTAGGTTTTTTGTCCACTTGTTAATTGTTTTGATTGAAGTCAGCTTACATATGTATAAGGTGTATAGCTCAAGCTGCAAAGCAGTCTTTTTTAAGTTAAATATTATGGTTTATTCGGATTTTTCTCAAATCTTGTGATAGCTATAAATGTAATGGAGTAATAGCTAAATTGATCTTTTTAACAATTTGCAGATTCATAAACAGTTATTCTGCTTTTCGAATTTATTTATTTTTAAGTACCTAGTTAAGAAAATAGGTTAATTCATTAGCAATAACAGGTGTTTGATTTATAGTAATTTAAACAAATAAAGTAGGCTATAAAAACATACCTTGATAAATATTTTCTCAGCTTGCGTTATTTGGGTCCACTTGTATTTAACAGTGTTCTCCATAAGTTGTAGACCGAAGTGTTTCACAGGTGGTGAGTATTGGCTGCCACTGGCCAAGAGCAGGCCAGCTTGGGCACACCACGGAGAGTTCTCTTTGAAGCTGTGAAACAAATGAACGTAGAAACATATCTGTCATTCATTTCCCTATTGAGGAAAATGAAAAATTCAATCTTTTAGAATGGGTTTGACATCACCTAAGACGGGTCATTTTTGAAGTTAATGCTAGATTCGCAAGAGTGCGGTTCTAGACAGTAACCACTTCCTTCCACTTGCAATTGATACAAACATATTTGTTTCACTTCAAACAAAATGTGTCAGACAATTGAATAGATTTGTGACCAAATCAACTGATATTTAAAGTAGTTTTGGTCTCCACATTTCCTAATGCTAAATATTTTAAATATCGAAGAAAGAAGCTTTTACAAAATCTTGCTTGTTTCACTATCTACAGATAAAATCTAACTAAAAACAGATAAACCTATGTCCAATTAATAAAACTTGACGTTTTAGACAGAGAAAGGTATAAAATATCTGTCAGATAAATTTTAGATAGTGAAACAGCCCCTAAGACTAATTTGTAAGCTTAACTTGTAAAGTTTTAGGAAACTACCTCAATTGGTATTTGCTAGTTTACCTTTCGCAGGCATTATAAGCTTGACTGCGAGCATCGTGAGAGATAGCTGGATTCATGGTGAGCTCCACAGCCCGGCTCAGCTCGTCCGCGATCAGCGCCACCTCAGCCGCCATGTCTCCACTACCACCCACGTTCATACTATCTGTCTTCTTCACCTATCTCTGAAATTACCAACTTACCATTATTCATAGTCTTAACATCAACCTTGTCTTAACATCGTGAGACGACGTATGTAAAGGCGAAAAAATCTTTGTTTAACTAGTTTGACACTTTGTTGTCTTTATGATTTAAGCTATACATACAATACCGTCTTTACCATAAGGGCACACGGGGCCCGTGCCCAGGGCCCCCGGTCTCAGGGGGGCCCCGAAGGATCTAAATTATTACACATTACTTTTTTTCACAAATTAGTAACTTTATAAGAAGGTATTTACATGGCATAAACTACGCCATTATATCAACGAAGACAGACGGTCCAAGAAGACTCATTTCTATCTGGAAGCTGAGGCCGAGAGACGCCTATGGATTTGTAGTCCGAGATTCCAACATATACATTCGGAAGCGCTGGCGTCGAAATTGCCTATCAAGAAAATATTGAGACTGCTCTTCTAACGGAAATATGGAATGATCTTTTGGGAATCATTAATAAAACAAGTCTAAGTTTACAGAATAGCACTATGACCATGGACGTTGTAACTAAACTTTAAGAGTCTCTGATCAGTTATGCCAATACCGCACGCGATAATTTTGATCAGTACGAAACGGCTGCTAAAGAAAAAATCCATATGCTGACTACAAGCACCTACAAGACACATTTGAAAGAAAAAGATTTCGCTGCACACGTTTTTTTTTTTTGAAGGATCATCTGAGGCGGCACAGTTTAGAGGCAAGGAAAAGTTTCGTGTAGATACTTTCATTCCCATAATTGACACATTAATTACACATTTGAAAAAATGTTCGGCAGCATACCAAGAAATTGATTGTCGATCAGTTAACAACAATAGAATCTGATGAGTTGACCAAAAAATGCAAAGAGTTTGCAGAATTTTATCATGAAGACATAAATGCAGACGAGTTCAAAACAGAATGTTTTCATTTAAGTCAATATGTAAAAAACATAGCAAAGCAATCGGTGGATTTAAATATCTCAACCTTAAGGTGCGTACAGACCATGTAACATAACATGTTATATAACATGTTTTACATAATATGGACACTGAATGTTATAAAACATGGTATAGTAACATGTTATTGATATGTACAACAATGTTATATAACTTTGATCGCGTGGATTGTACTGAAGAACGACAAACGACAATGGTTATATAACATTGTTATATTGCATTGTTATTCTAATGTGTACAGTATTATTTTATGTTGCAATGTTGAATAACAAGGTTACATAGTGTGGACGTGTTTTAAAACACAAGTTAAATAACATGTTACATGGTCTGTACGCACCTTTACAAAACTTAATAAAAGCAGATAAATTGGAAGAAACTTTTCCAAACGTAGAAATTGCTACGAGAATATTCCTTTGCCTGATGGTTACCAATTGTAGTGGAGAGCGATCATTTTCGCAGCTTAAGAGTAAAAAATGAATTACGAACAACAATGTTTCGAGAAAGTCTAAGTAATTTGTCGATTATGTGCATTGAAAGTGATATCCTTCAAAACATTGACTTTAATGATATAATAGAAGATTTTGCTCAACAAAAATCCCGAAAGAAACCATTATCGTAATCAGAACCAAAAAATAGCTGCATTCGAATATCATTAATGACATATAACATCATACTGTATCTGATTTACCTATAATAAATGATTAAACTTATTTTAAAAATGTTAGTAGGTATATTCGCTTTTTTTACTTCCCAAAAGGGCCTCCAATTCTTGGGTGCCCAAGGGCCCCAACTTAGTTTAAGACGGCGGTGTATACATACCTACAACTATAACCCAACAAAAAACAGTGCAAGAATGGTGCAATTCAAAATTTTGTCGTAAAACATTGCTCACCTTCTCTGTAAATAATTATCTCCATAGAATATTCTTCTATTATGTCCTTAACACTCTGAAACGAATACAATGGTAACCCTTAATGAGAGAAATACAAAATTTTTCGCAACGAGCGCATGACAACCGGTGCACATCTAAAAAACTCATTACCGTGTTGATTATCTATTACTTACTCATTTTATCCTTTACGATACAGTGAGTTATTTATCAGAGCTATAAATTAACAAGTGTTAATGAAATATTATCCCAAAAACATGACAATTTAATTTCAAAACAGAAGAACCTCGTGTCGTGAAAAAGATTTCCTAAACTTGCTTGACTTTACTGTCTGACTGACTTGACATGGCTTGGTTGTCGACAATGTCATCTGTATCATTCATTCATTCTTAGAATCATTCATTTATGCGTTTTGTTGTTGTTGTTGTTTTGTTTTGTTTTCACCTGTTGTTTTTTCCAAGTTTTACTTAGTTTCACATGTAATGATGACCCAAGGACTTTTTATTTGATAGTAAAACATCCTTGTGATGACCACACCATGACACCACGCATGACAAAGTAGAAAACTTGCTATTCTACAGAACAACCACTCACCAAAACTCGGGTTTTGTTTTGCCGTTTGACCCACAGATTTATACGTCTGTTGTTGGACCGATACCAAAAATCTTGCCTGCTAGGCCACAAAACAATACATTGAAAAAAGTTTTAAATGTGTTGCCAATTACTTTAAATTTCCCTGAATTAAGAGTTTTCTTTTTTCTCACTATTTCTTAAAATAACGACGTTCTGATCGATCGATACCTTTACAATATGCATAAAAAATACATTTGTGAAAGACACTGTGACATGATTGTCATCATTATAAGTAATTTTGAGACTTTCAATTTTTCTTGCTATGAAAGTCGGTTCCAAATTTGCGTTGTCTAGCAGCACTTTTTATTTGACAGTTGATTGAATGACAGATAACCATCCCAACAAAATTCTTTCGAAAAATATTTGGATAGATATTATGTTAATGTTAGCTACATTTTAATGAATTTTATTTTTAAAAAGCTAAGCAGTTTATCATTTGGCTATGATTCCTAATCCGTGATATCATCAGTTCATCTCTGAAACACTTGCAATCAACTGAAAATCTCGACGGTATAAGAACAACAGTAACTGTCTAAAATGTTTGTGAAATATTCTGTTGTTGCTAAGTGTATTTATAGGAAGTTAAGCAGGAGGTCTGCTCCATTTAAACACTTGTACATTGGCTCCCATTTAAATTTTCACAATGACGTGATCTTTACAAATAAATGGTTAAATAGGTACATTAGCACAACAACGCATTTGTTTGAAAAAAACTTGTCGGAAAAATCAGCTTCTCCACCTAATGAACAGAAAGGCGTAACAAAGACAGTTAAACAGAATGCTTTAGGAGATATAGAAGTGAAAACTGAAGTGACTGATAATAAGGTTACTAAAGTTACCATTGAAAAGCCTACAGACCAGTCTTATATCAATGACAAAGCTTTAAGTGAGTATCAATATAATAAAAGTATATAATTACCTTTGAGACATTTGTTTCAGTCATCATCAGTTCCTTTATGTCATTGCTAGAGGGGCCCAAACATACTTTCATACTAGAGTGATCAGGCCGTAATCCACTATAATGGCCCAATTTTTTTTACATAATATTGATATGTTACAGAAAAGAAACGTCTATTGATAGACCTATCACTATCATACACGGAGAGGAACTTCATCACACCGATGCGTGCAATGACTGAATATTTGCTAAAGCAATCTGATTTGGAATCGTTGCCCAAAGTACTGCGGAGGTCTCCTTACGAAGCAACTCCACCTATCACTGTTTACTATAGAAAAGATGTTGTAGCTAAAGCGATTGAGGTAAAAATAACTTTACATTTTAAATTAATTTTAAAATATTTACTTACAGTTTTTCATTTTAACGACAAAGTGAACCATAGCTTGTAAACCACAATGCATTCATTAATTAAAAGTATTGTTTTACTACATGCATAGAAGGTAAAAGAAGATTCTTATTAATAAATTTTTTAGGTTTGGGGATCAAAAGAAGCATTAGAAAAAGAATTGTTGAGAAGGGAACTTGATCGAAGAAGATATGAACAAGGTAATATTGAATAAGATTGTATCAAGTTATGACAAACTTAGTCTATTTATTACAGCAAAAGGGGAATATAATATTGTATATTATGTGATATACAACTTATTACAGTACGTATAGTGCGAAATGTGATTTAAAAGTATAAGTACTTTTGCTTTTTAATGGAGGGTTTTGTTATTATTTTAATAGTTTTTTTAGTAGGCTATTGTGTCCCACTGCTAGGCAAAGGCCTCCCCCACATTATTCCATGCCTCCTTATCTCCAGCAACCTCTGGCCAGCTTGCCAAGTATGCATCCAGATCGTCGCGCCATATCCTCTTAGTTTTATAATATCTTATTAATTAATAAAATTTCAGATGTGTTTACGGTCAAGAGAAGGCTCAGAACTTACAGGAGAGAAATGACAATTCGCAATACAGCTGACGTTGGCGAAGTGGGCTTAAAGACTAGATCGGGACGTGTTGTATTGACAGCTGTTGCTATGTGAGTACAATATTGTGGAAAGAAGCCATTTAAAATAAAAATACTTCATTGAATACTATTATAGAGTGTTTCATGAAAGTACTGCCACATTACTTTAATTGTGTTTCGCAGTACAAATTTCTCTCCCTGTGAGGTCTGCAACAAGTAATTTCTTTTAGAAATATGCTGTACCTTTTAAAGAGCATCCAACATATTGGTAGAATAAAAACTCTGTATCTTTGTATTTATTTATGTATTTGATCGGATAAAAATGTGTTTCAAATATTTTTTAAGGGTCTAAAAGACGGACTAATTATTTTTTGAATTTTCGAATGTAGTCCCCATTATAGGTCAGATTAAGAATTAGATTTAAAAATAAAGTGATTTTAGTTCAATCTATAACTTAAATGAATTATTATTTTGACGTTACAGAAACGGTTGCAATTTCCTGTTTAAGCTGGTTGCGTGGTGCTACACGGGTTCCCATAGCATGTTTTCAGAGTGCATCCATTCACTTGCGGACACAGTGAATCAAATTATTCTTGCTTATGGAATACATAAATCAGTACAGGTAGGTATCTATTCTGATGAATTATTCTCAACTTTTTCTCCACACATGTGTCTTGGGAAATGTTTTTCAGTTTTATGAATAGGTACCTATACTACAGGCTTCCCGCGACTTCGTACACATTTATCGTAATATCTTGGAAACAATCATGATATCGTCAAAAATATGTAGCCTATGTGTTATTCTGATGTGCAAGCTACAATAGTGCCAAGTTTCATGAAAATCTGTTCAGTAGTTTTTGCATAACAAACATCCATCCAGCCATCCATCGGCACAAACATTGACATTCCTAATATTAGTAGGATTACGTCTTTTGATTTTCTTCTATCCATTGAAACAACATTCCGTATAACCCGTAAATATCTGCGCACCTGGCGTGACGTCATGCAACTCGTACGTACTCATTAACGCCACAACACACGGTGAAACGCAAATGCAACGCAACTGAAACTGCTAGTTACTTTTGAGTTGCATCGAAGTTTCTGCTATGGATATATTCTTTAGAAAACCACACACGTCACAACTAAAGTTTCAGTTGCGTTGCAGTTGCTTTTCACCGTGTGTTCTGGGTCTTACGGTACTGGGTAGGCGAAAACGGTGGAAACGCATTCCAAAGAGATGCGCTTATATTTGCGACGGGTTATTCGATAATCGTGAGTTATTTTATTGTAAAACGATGCCTAATTGCCTAAACCAAACTTAAAAGTGTTGGCGGTTGGCAAACCTATTGAAAAATAAATAAAAAGTAAATTAACCCACTACAACCCTTATTTTGTTTTAGATAGCCGACCCAGACCATCCGTATGGGTACACAAATATGCGATACGTGTCGTCTCTAATTTCCGGCGTGGGTATATTCTGCGTCGGTTCTGGTCTGTCATTCTATCATGGAGTCACTGGAATGTTCGACCCGCATCCATTAAACGATTTCTTTTGGGTAAGTTAATAAAATAAAATGCTTAAAAAATGTAATTCGTTTAGACATGCCTGGAGTGTCATGACATGAGCCAGAGAATACCTTTGGCGCGGTTTAAACCGAAGTGGCGTGACGAAAGCAGAATTTCGTCCGGCGTTACGGGCAAGTGACGCGCTCCGAGCAGCGCGGACGAAATTACGGCAAATACGACTCTATTCTTAATACTTTTAAGAGTTTTCTTGACAAGACGCTTCCGCCGTGCGCCTCCGTCACGCCATTTCAGTATAAACCGCGCAGATGTGTTTAATAAATTGGCGCAGCTTCATAAAGTTTTTGGCAAGTTTAGATTCTGATCTTGATACACTTCGCATATAAATGAATCCTCGTGAATATTTTGACATTTGACAGACCTCGCGGGTTATTTACTCGTGATTCTTTATTTGACACGTCACGCGTGTCGTTGGTCAGGCATTAGTTAATAGGGGGTTCAAATTTAATTTTTCTGCTATTAATATAATAGTACTTAATTTACCATTTGGCGTCATCAGTCGCTTATCTTTCTATACACTAGATATTTTCTTCCAGGCTTACTTTGTCCTCGGTGGCGCGATAGTTTCTGAGGGCGCTACATTGATGGTGGCTATGGGAGCAATAAGAAAGGGTGCTAAAGAAGCCAATTTAACGTTTTATGAATATGGTATGACAGTCTTTATTTCTTATAGCTATTGATTTCCTATTTTTAAAATGTTTAGATACGAATTAAATAATAACTATTTTGAAGAAATTCTCTTTTTTTGTAGTGAAGCGCAGTTCAGATCCTTCAGTGAACGTAGTGTTGTTAGAAGACTGCGCAGCTGTAGGGGGCGTGGCCATAGCTGGGTCCTGTATGGCCATTTCTCAGGTAAATATCGGTAAAGTAAAACTGAGCGCTGCGAATCGGTTGAAAAGGATCAGGTTATACTGGTCATCTTAAGATATTCCAAGACTGACCAGAAAAAATAGGACCCATGCGGGCGCCCGTCGCGTCGTGGCCAATTGGAAGGTGCTAAGGATCAGGTTATACTGGTCATCGTAAGAAATTCATTCAATGACCAGAAAAAAGAGAAACCAAATGATGATGGTCTTTGGATGTATTTCGTTTTAGATGACCAGTTAAGAAGATTTTTTTAATAATCTAATGTTTAATGTGTTTGGATCGTAGCACGTAGAGGAAAATGATCTCTGCCTACTCCGATGGTAATGAAGCGTGACAGGCATGTATGTATTTATGTAATTTCTGTACAGATGACTGGCAACCCGCTACCTGACGCTATTGGCAGTTTATTTGTGGGCGGTATCCTCGGCGCAGTCGCCTCGTTTATCATCCTTAGTAATGTTAAAGCTTTGGTTGGTAGGTGAGTATTCTACAAAACAACTAATGGCTCAATTTCATTGGACGATAACGCTCGCATGCAGAGTGCGGGAAATAGGGTTTGCATTCGGGAAACAAAGTTTTTTTTTTTCTATTTTGGCAATGGACAGGAAACAATGTTCACTGGTTGTTATAGCCCGCTTTCGGGATGCCAGAGATTTCCGAAATTCAGCCTTAACGCATGACATTTGGCACGCATTGGTCGAAAAACAGCATGCGTGCTATCGACCAATGAAATTAAGTCTTAAGAAACGTCTTTTACTTACCATCTCGCTTTATGTTTCGCTATGCAAGCGCTCGTCCAATAAGAGTAGATCTTACAATACTAGTGAAGTGGCTGTAATTTAGGGATCATTTTAATTTGGTCGCACACTTGCATCGCTTGCTCTGTCAGTTTAAACTTTGAACCAATATATTTAAAGTCAATAATTTCGCAGATCGATCCCTCAGGAGCAACTTGATGAGATAAACAGTCATTTGGAGAGAGACTTCATGATTCGAGCCATTCATGACGTTAAGGGTATTGATATGGGCAGCAATCTTATCAGATATAAGGTATTTTCAGTTCTAGTTTATTTCTTTCAGGGACATCATCCTGAATCTCATCGTCTTTATGCTTCTCGAAAAACTTGTCATCTTGTTAAACGCACGCGTTTTTTGAAAAAGATTTTAGTTTTGTGGATGTACACAGAATCGCCATACATCTTCATGAAATAAAGAACTACAATACATTTTCACAGGATGTTTAACTTCAAATGAAAGTGATGTTTAACGGCCGCCATTGTAATTTCTAGGCAGGTTCTGGAGATTGTCCCACATGCGGTTACAGGAATACAGACACGCTCTATTTGTTCTTTCTAAACTCCTACTAAATCTTGGTGTATTACCAACTTTACGATGTGGCCTCTCACAGGGCACGCACATAAATATTGCTATCCCTATATTTGTCAAACTGTAGAAAGAGATATCTTAAATTTGATGGGTACTTAATTTGGCATCCTGTTCTGCTATTTACGCCTTATTTATAAAATTTGTTGTTATTTATAAATAAGACGTAAATAACTAAAATACTGTTTTTTCAGGCTGAAGTAGATTTCGATGGAAGAGCGTTGACGAGATCGTATTTGGAGAAACATGATTTGAATAGTTTATTAGAGGTAAGTACTTAGTGATATAAGGATTCCTTTGTTCAAAAATGTATTAAAGTTCGGTGATAGGACGGTCCTGATGCTATCATATTGTTGATCCGCTTTTTACAGAAGCTATTCATATTTTCATATCTTGGTATTGCCGTAGAACCTCTTACGATTTAACTTTCTTTTCCATATATCTGTTTGTGGAAAATAATACTTATTCAACAAGTATCTGACTAAAGATTGCATAACATTGAATTGCAGGATATAAAAAAAATTCAAACAATCGACGACGTTGAAGCGTTTCTGTTAAAACACGGTGAGAATATAGTGGACATGTTAGGAGGAGAAATTGACAGAATAGAACTTAAATTAAGGGTAAGTTTTATGCTGACGACACATTACTAAACCTAGAAACAGAATGATTCCACATACGCAACGCATTTTGACAATTTGCCCTATGTAACGTGGGAACGTGTGTATCTAGTAGAGGTGGGCCGAGTACTCGGTTAATACTCGGTACTCGGCATACTCAGCACTTTTTTTACTACTCGTAATCGGCCGAATAACTCTGTTAAAATAACGAGTGCTCGGTGCAAATAAATCTACCTTGAGAGCACTTGGTATGCTTGGTAAATCATAGTCTAATTCCTTCATTGAGGCCTTCGCCCAGCTGGAGCAATGTAATAATTATTTAGAAGAAAATTTCATAAACAGTGTTTTAAAAAAAATGCCAATTAATGCCTGCGGTTTATTGTTTTCATTACGAATAATTAGCGAGGTGCGGAGGGAGGGTCTTAACACCATTAACACCACTCGCTCCCAAACTTATTTGCGTGCAATTCTACCTACCTACTTCAAGTACACCGAGTAACTCGGCCGAATACTCGGCTCGGTAAACTTTAAACCGAGTAATACTCGGTAAAACTGGTACTCGGCCCACCACTAGTATCTAGTCATAATATTTCTATCGCGCTGGAGGCTTAGCATATGTGCCGCGACAATTATCTCACGTCATGTGTCCTTATTACATTTAAAACTATGGACAGAGACGTAAGCAAACCCATGACAACGTCTTGTCACGGAGTGTATGCTAAGCTAACTGATATCATTATGTGTTACGTACGAGGGCACAGTCTGTCTTTAGTGTTATGCTGACGACACATGAAAACGCGACGCGTGTTGAGTGGAATCAAACTGTATTATTTTCTATAACCAAAATCGCAAAAACGCGTTGTTTTAATGTGTTACCGGCTTTAAAGCGCTTGCAAAACTATTTCTTTTTACATGTCAAATTAATGTTAACAAAATGTCTATTGTTTCAGAAAAAGTTCCCACAAGTTCGACATTGTGATCTAGAAATCCTGTAGTTCGATAAGATCTATTTATGTAATGGGTTTAATAGAAGTTGTACAGTCTAGCTTCTTAGAAGCGGCGCGATACATAAATGTTATAAAATAATGAATGTTGGCGTAAGACTGTGTACCTAAAGAGGTAAAAAATATATATATATTTATTTTTTAAAACCGAAGGCGTAGAAACTACTCTACCTCTTGAATCCTAGCCACTCAATATTGAGACACAATTCATGTTCTATTGTTTCTGAGATGCTGGTATCAGTTAATAGTAGTGTTTCTTATAATAAGACTAAATTGATGACAAATAAATAGTCTTCGCTGCTATTTTATATTGTGTCAAGTCAAAACTAATGAGAAAATGCATAGATGAATATAATTGGTCTTCGCGCGCTACGATTAGATCCCGCCGCCGTACTCCAAATATGCAATAAAAATACTACGCCGATCGGGGCGTACCGCGCTAGTCATTACGCCGAGTTGCGCTCAGTTGTCACATGATTTTTTGACACCACCACCACGAAATTCAGTGCGCATTTTGCATGCTGTTTTTTCTTCATAGAGCGGTATCGAGTCTTAACGCGCGGAGACCATTTTAAAATCTTTGGAGAAAATGCTTTGTTTTTTAAAGTTATATTTATTAATTAATATATTGTAATCGTCATTTTATTTTATTTATCTGGCTGACGTACTAGGTCTCATTTTTGTAGTATTGTTACTTAATTACTAATATAAATAAATCTTCAGGTTATTAAAACGCGGAACTGTAAAACTCGAAGGAGACATTCGCACGGGAAGTTGATTTAATAAATTGAAGATACGTCGAGATTAATTACACTTTTATTCTCGAGCCAATAAAAGCTTGTAAGACAGTTGAATGCATGTAATTTATTCAAATAAATGAAAGTCAGTCAGATCATGTTTCCATTATAATGAAACCGAATGAAGTGAGAACTGAAGCGAGCTTGATTCATACGCCAGAAACTCACAACACTATTTATTTAAAATGACAATTAAGTATACTACACACGCACTATGAGACTATTGCGAATATAGTGAGTAGCAAGATTTTTAGCGTCATTTCATCAAATTCCAATTTCAATCCCTAATGGTGGCTGATTTCGAAACTTCAAATAAAATTGCAATGTCACAGACGTGTGCGCATCCGATCAAAAATGTGAGGCAAAAACACACTATTCTCGAAGACTCATAGTAAATACGTTCACAACAGATACGAAAGCGAGACACTTGATGTTGTCTCGTTTGCACTTATAATGTACCTAAATACCTACATCGTGACGATGAATGCGACACACATACCATTATCTCGCTTGCACTTATACATCGTGATTCGTGACGTCATCTTTAAAACAGTGTAAGCGTTAGAGAAATAATATTATGTATTCTTGAACTTGCTAGTTTTATAGTCGTATTTGCCAAGAGTGTTTGAGAATCTATTACAAATCAACCATGTGCCTGTAAAACACGCCATTTCACCTTTATAGTAAGCAATGAAAGGGATAGCAAAAGCATACTTTACAGACTAAACCATTACGTTCACCGTACTGTTTCTATAGTCGACAGTTATGTAAAAAGATTGTAAACGAACAACTATCTTATTCCCAGATTGTCATTGTTCTGTGATCTAGCTGTATAGTAGGTAAGTAATTTAACTGTAATCTTGTAGTTAAGTGTAAATTAATATTCACTATTTTTTAAGTTCAGTTGCTGTTGATAAAGTCAGTATGTAAATAAACTTATTAAAATTCAATCTACTTTTTTATTAATTGTTTCGGATTTATAGTTTGTATCACTCGTAGAGTTTAAGAATGACGCTTCGATGCGCCTCGGTCCCGATCTGCACTCTTTTATTTTTAAACAGGGGACCATATTTTAATCGCGTCAAGGTTTATTTTTCAACGATATTGTTGTTGATCAGCCCATATTATGTCCCCACCGAGGGGCACGAGCCTACCATCATACAGAGAGTAATTAGTCCGTAATCCCCCAAGCTGGCCAAGTGCAGGTTGGCGGATTTCGAATTTCTTCTCTGGTGTATGCAGGTTTCCTCACGATGTTTTCCTTCACCGTCAACGATATTAATTTTGCACAAATTCAATTCTTTGAGATTAACTTGATTTTGCATTTTATTCATTAATTCTGTAAACACATTGCAATTATCAAACGATCTAAGTTTACACACATTGGCAGAAGAAATGCTAAGATGGCGACCGGCATAAGTTGAATTTTTGAACGTATTTTTAAAGGTTATCCATACTTGCTGTTACCCATATCCAAGGAAAACAAATTTATACTTTTAGAATTAGGAACTTTTAGGACATGGAGTGTAGGACATGAATTTAGGATAAAGCAAAGGAATTGTAAGTGGTAGGTATCATACTAAAAAACTAAGTAATTTAATGGAATTATAATTCAATTGTAAAAATATAACAATTCTATTTAATCTACATGCTTTTGTTTTATAATGGCGAATATATGCCAATACAATTATATAAGGAAATTATTAGAATCAAAACATTTCATTCAATTTTAGTGAAAATGTACAAATGTGATGTCTATATTTTGAATTATTTTTTTCTTTTACTTATGTGCTTTTTAAATATTTACATATAAGTAAATGCGAAAGGCAATTTGACATCTTAATACGATTTTTGAATTAAGTCTTCTTTAACACAGAACATTCACCGAAAAGAAAAAAGACAGGAATTATAGAGAAGTTCAATTATTCATAATAACTATAGAAATCCCCTTAAAACAATTAAATCTATGAAGAAACTACGGGAAATTAAATTAGGGCGCAAATGCAGACGCGGAATCAAAGGCCTTTATATGGCAATTATCACAGCAAACTTTATTAGACATTGGTATTATAATACCAATAAGACAATGGCCAAAAGTATTACTTGTAAACTATGCTAGGACTGAATTTGAATGACAGATTACTAAATGGGTCATACAGGCATAAAAAACAAAAAATGTCTCTCCTGTTCCCGAAAGTTAGGGACACTGGGTGCTAATTTCTCAACTTAATGCATATCCGCATAATCTGTGCCCGATGTAGTTTTGGCTTGTACAAACATTTTGAGGATTGACTGCTCCAGTATCCTTAATCATCAGGAACAGGAAAGACAATTTGGAACCTAATTCTGTGTATGACTCAAATGGTCCTTTATCAAATGAAAAGGTTCTCAAATGCATCCATATTTCATTAATCAATGTACATTTGATGATTGTAGCAATTTTGCAATTTTAAGTTTCTTTTTAACACTATCTGTTAATCGACTTTGAACCATGTTTCTTGTGGAAAAATATTATTTCATATATAGATGAGATTTTTTCTTAGCTAGTCTACTGCTTACACAATCACAACGCAATGAGACATGTGAAAACACTAACCTCGTTATTACATATAGTTCTAGAACTAACTCAGACAAATGACGTTTCGGCCTATAGACAAAACGGCAAAAAATAGTTCTAGAAATTATTTTAAACTCGTTTTGTAATAACGGGGTCAGACTTTGTTCAATGGCAAAATCGTGCTTGCTATAGGTAATATAACACCGCCGAAATAAAGAGAGAAACGAACACACCAAAAGTAGTACCACTCTAGGTTCTTCGCAGAATTAAAAGTAACCAATAAAGAAATTAATCATTTAAAATATTCAAATAGCTTATTATGACAATAATACAAATTCAGTTCTGAATTTCATAATCTATATATAATTATCATGTATAAAAGCTCTAAATACCGGGTTTTGTTTGTGGCAGGCATAGGTTGTAGTGAGCAGTTTTGTTCCAGAAGTCTGAGGTTTTCCAGCCGCACCATCCTTTGTTTAGAACTGTCGTTAACTCTTCGGCGCCTGTGTAGTGCGGGTCGAGGATTAGGTAGCGGGTTTCGTTCGTCGCCGAGTTGTATTCCACGCCGAGTATCGTGTGAGCTAGGACGCCGCCACCTACGAAAATCACATTTATTTAGACTAGAATACCAATTTTGAAACTTTAATTTAGGGCCAGTTTTACAATGGTTATTCCATGTATAAGGGTTCGATATTTGGCAGAAGCGGCTCAGCATAGAGAATCATGGAAAAGGAGGAGAGGCCTTTGCCCAGCAGTCGGACAACAAAGGCTAGATAAGACTAAGGGTTCGATTTTCCGTTACATGTTAAAAATATCTTTCGGAAAATACGTCGAGTGTATCATCCTTCATACTAACCTATCATCGGTTGAGTGTGAACGGTCGAGTGTTTTTCTCTTTGCCTGTTCTGTTTAGCGTAATGCGACCGACAATACGCGACAGATCTTAAGTAGTTTGTTTTCATTGTCAATCCATACAAAAGTTCTATCAGCCTTGTTAGTAGCAAAGAAAACGAACTACTTAGACATTGAATAAGAATAATTAGATGACTGAAAATCTTCTCTTAGAAACTTATATTATTTAAACAAAGTCCTCTTCTTACCTATCATAATAGGGCTTCCATGCTTCTGGAAATGATGGACCAGTTCAGGCGCGTAACTTTGCAGCTCAGCCCCGTTATTTGCAAATATAATCCTAGACTGAACACCCAAAAGTGTCTCTAAACAAAACATAACTTCCGTGGACCCTATCCATTGCTTAGAACCTATAAATGAAGCAGGTTTGTCTCCAATCTTAACAAGGCACTGTTGTATCTCTCTGTGTGTTGGCACGTCGACTGTAGTGTAACCTTGATATCTGAAAAAAGTTATAATGCATGAGAAAATGGAAAGCTTCACTCAGATTTATATTTATATTTTAACTAAGGTTTGAAACGTTTCGTTTCAGTTGCGTCGTGTGTGGTTTTCTAAAGGAGTCTATAGCAGAAACTTAGATGCAACTCAAAAGTAACTAGCAATTTCAGTTGCGTTGCAGTTGCATTTCATCGTGTGTTCAGGGCCTTAAAGTCACTTTTATCTGTTATTTTTTTATCGCTATGGCTTTTTTTATACTTATTGCTAGTTAAGAAACTTTTTTTTACTGCAAGTTGACTTATGAACTAATGTACTTTGGATAAGTTAACTCTACTTTTCTTATTCCGATAAGAACTAACAGATACGTAGCGCGTCGTCGCAGACTAACTAAGTAAAAAAATATCCATACATATCAGTCACATTTTCCATCGGAGTAGGCAGGCACCACTTGCTACGATCAAAACATACTTCTTTCCTTTCATTAACATTCATCAGTCGCCTCAAATATGCACGTCGGTTCAAAATATCCAGGCAGAGACCACTTCACTGACTTCACTTGCTATGATCAAAACATACTTCTTTCGCTTCATTAACATTCATCAGTCGCGTCAAACATACACGTTGGTTTAAAATATCCAGACAGAGACCACTTCACTAACTTCACTTGTTACGATCAAAACATATTTCTTTCGCTTCATCAACATTCATCAGTCGCCTCATACATGCACATCGGTTTAAAATATCCATCACATAATAAATATAGTTAAAAAAATAAGAAACATTACAATTAAATTACCTAAACCACGAGAATATAGTCTGCATAGAGCGATAGGCGCATCCCCACCCATCATCATTGAAATTATCTTGCATGTAGTGGTAGTATGTATATCGACCTCGAACCAACGCTACCTTAGCGTCTTGTTTCACGGGCGTTGTTATAGCTTCGTGAGGGTTTTGCAACTTCCCCCCAGTTTTATCCGAATACACATTGCCTCGTCGAAACACTGGCCTGTCGAATGGTAAAGCTAACTGCTCGTGGAGTAGCCGTCGTTCTTTTTCTAAAATTAATTAAGGATTAACAATATAGCGACCTTTTTTAAAGTTTTTTTTTCTATTCGAATAATAATATTCATGAGTAACAGCTTATTGCACGAGCTTGAGCTGAGCTGTAATGGTGATTAGTTGCGTATTCTCTGAGTGAGTAGACTCGCGAGGCAAGCGATTGGCCAATTGAAAGATGTCCCTAAAAACTTGCCAACTCAATAGGATCTCTATACCTACATACGAAATACAAAAGATTCTTTAACTTACCCATACTTTCGTCTGGGATTCCTTTAGGTACTATTCTCGTGATGAAATGTCCAATCTCTGGTGGTAGGTAATGAAACGTTTCTGGTAAACGCAATCCAGCTCCATCGCCTATACCTTCCTGACCTATTTAAACAAGCATTCATAAGACATAAACGAGTATGCAGACAATAAATAACAAATATTAATAATACAGAAGCAATGCAGAAGTAACAAACAGTTTGTAAGTTTTTAAATTTATTCATCATCAATTCAGTCCTTTTAGTTGCAAGCCGTTGCGCCATGTTTATCGTTTTGTCGCATCATGTTATCCTTATCACTTAGGCACAACAAAACAGACAAACAACAGACTGAGAAAAGACAAAAAATACTGCCATGGCGTATTTACTGAGGGAATTTTTAGACTAGTGTTTTATACGCCCATACGAACAAAAGACGCGCGTATACGCGCTTCAAAAAACGAGCGTAGGTGTACGCGCGTATAAAACGTTAGTCTGAAAACGCCCTAAGAGGACAGGTACTTCGATTATTTTTAACTCTTTACAAAATAAAGCTTATTTATAATATTTTTATTGAATTAAAGACAATACAAACCAAGCTGCTCTAATAGGACATTTTCCAAGAGTCTGAGTGAACGACAGGCGGCCTCTACTAGCACGGTGTACAAATCCAATAACTTAGTGTTGCGGTGTGTCATTGCCAACGTGTCTACTCTGAGAGGCATGCTGATACAAAATGCAGCTAAAACATAGTACATTTTGTTAAAAAATGTGAGCGAATAGTAGTTTGATTACGTTAAAGTTTGTGGTTGAGTTATCAAAAACTTGTGGTCTACTTAAGCCGCGTCTTGATATACCGCGGCGAACCATCGAACAAAATGGCTAGTGCGACAGCCGCGCGCAATGGAGACGCGCTGCCGCGTGAGGCAGCTGCATTCTGAATTTAAATTTTAAGCAAAAGACTGCCGCGGTCGAACACAGTCCAACAACGTTCGATGGTTCGCCAAGTTAAGCAATAACTAACTGTATTAAAAAAGGTATTTATATATTTAATTTATTATTATATAATAGCATAATAGATCACATGAAATCTTTCATAGGAATTTGATTCTAAACTCTATTGCAGAGAATACAAAATTGTGATATTTACTCACGTTTTCTTTGTGTTGTCATCATTTTTACAGCAGTTTTAACAAGTTTATCTGATAAAATATCCTTTGTTGCTTTCATTACCAGGCTTACTGGTAATATTTCCTAAAAAAACAGTTATTAATTAACTATAGTATAGTATTTTAAGATATTGTGTAAGTTCTTTGAGTTATAATGAGGAAATCATAGTCACGGGTTGTCTAGTTTCCTAAACTTGTTTAATATAATAATTATGGGTTCTATAAAACTCAAATGTGCAATTCATTATGTTCCACAAGTTTGAATTCAAAATACATATCAAAGCACATATACACAAACAAAAAATACATTAAAGCACACACATTAAAATTAAGCATAAAAAATATAACAGTAAACTAAGTACATTAACATGTACACTTACCACACTGTTAGCATTATGTTTCTTCTTTTTAATAGGTTGTTCAGGACTCATTGAATCTAGAAGATCCCCAATAGTAGCTTCAGCACTAGTGCCTGTTAAACCAACATCCGATGCCACTCCAAATAAATATACAGACTTCCCATCAATATTGAATGACACCTGGCCTGATGCTATCTATAAATGTCATAGAAGAGTCATAACACAGAATTAGGTTCATTTTGAAACTGTCTTTACTGTTCCTGATGATAAAGGATACTGGAGCATCTAATCTTCAAAATGTTTATGCAGACTAAAACTACATCGGGCACATATTATGCGGATATACATTAAGTTCACAAATTAGCTTCCAGTGTCCTTAACTTTTGGAAACAGGAGAGACATTTTTTGTTTTCTGTATCTGTATGACCGAAAAACTGTAACTAATATTATGCACTCATGCTAAAAAAAAATAGTTAGGCTTTACAGTTTCTTACCTTTTTCCTCTTATTCTGTAATATGTTCTTTACCCCAGTAATTGTAGCTTCACAACTCAACGGCAGGACTGTACTCAAACGAACATGAATAAACTGTTTCCAAAGTTCCTCAGCTGACAAAACTTCGTATCTGGTCTCTTCAAACTTATCATGTACAAGGAAATGTGATTTCATATCTTTCCTCTCATTCACTATGATCACTAGTGGATTATCTGTAATATCTACATCCTGTAACATAGCAAATTATTTTATACTCTTTTAACAGATACGAGTACCTAGACCCGTTTATACAATGTAAATAGGTATCAAAAACTATTACCTGAAGAATTTCTTTTATATTATTATCCATTGTAAGAGTTCCGCCAAACTTGATGACTCCACATAGTTCGACCTCCGCAGGCAAGTTAAGGAGTAGCTGACTGTATGTATTTTTTTCATTTTCACCAGATTCTAAACTTAGCCCTACGACGAGCAAGGTACCATCGTACATCAATCCGTATAAGCATCCTGTGCACTCGTCCGTGTCTATTTTAGACAACCGCTGTTGTGAATAAACAAAAAGATAAAATTAAAAGGATACTTCAATATTTCTGCACAGAATTAAAACTAAAATGTGGTCAAAATTAATTGGTAACGATTGGTGACGATCTCACTTGATGACGTATGTGGTTATAGCGAATATTGAGGCGATGCACTTTGCAAATATTATATAATTTATAGAGGACATGATTATCTTTCAGAATATATGAAAACTATTATGTTAATGAATATAATTTCTAGATAAAACACAAAGTTTACCTCAATAACATAGCTCGATATTTTGAGACGTGGTGACATTTTAAATAAATGTTGCTACAGTTAATGCAAAATTGCTACCGCAATTCCGGTGTTGCCAAATAAAAACAAAGAAAAGTTTTGGTAATCTGCACTGTAAATTCCTAAAATTATTTTTCATTTGTACGATTTTTCTTATAAATGATGATAAATGATGAAAAAAATGAATGATGATTCTATCATTAGGGACAGCGGAATTTTTTTGAAACGCCGTACGTAACGACATGGCCTACCTAGTAGGTTATTTGTATTTCGTAGATCTGAAGGTGTTATGAGTGGACTCAATTTACACTTTTAAAATAAAAACAATAAATTAATTAAGTTGTACATAATTATTCCTTTAATGAAGCATCATTCTTAATACAAATATCAATTACATCTTCAATAAGCTTAGACCTTTCCTTTGCTAACTTTAATGTTTCTTCTTGATTTTCAGTAGTTAGATTGCTACCACCAAACTTCTGTGTACCAGCAAATCCGTTGGTGTTGCAGCATATGATTAGATTTGATCCATTGCTTCCACACATTTCCTCTTCATGTGCTGTAGGGTCCATTAATACTATGTTTCTAAAAAAACAAATAAAAAGTATTTAATAAAACTACTTGAATGAAATAAAGGAAAGTCTTCAAATTAATGTGCATTCAAAAAACTTACTTCTGTAGATAATCATATACAGCAAAGCTAGTTGTGATTGGTAAGCCAGAAACTTTTAGTGGAGTCATTTTACTTGCATCAACTTCAATAGATTCTGTTTCTGGATCGTATGTTACAGAAGGTAATTTCACTGTAAAATAAAGGACAGTTACACTATAATAATATTCCTTTAGATTAGAAGAATTTGGACTAAACTACTTGATTTACTTAATTTGATACTTACAAGTTTTTAAACTCGCCATCAAACTGATTATACATGCATCTACTAAGCTCCCATCATTGTCAATGCAAATCATGTCGCAATGTAATACCCAAGCTAGTTTGTCATGGACAATACATAATTGTTCCAAGTTGACGCATTTTGAGTTTATAATTATATCTGATACAATCTTGCTGATGACCTGGGCATGGTCTGAAGGTGGTCCTGGCCTGAATTTGGAAGAACATAATGGCGGTAGTTCTACATTTGTGACTAAAAACCCAAGATTAGGTTCTTCTGCTTTTGGAGTAGCTAGTTCCTGAAATATTATATTATAATATTATATTATAAGGCCGCCTGTTGCTTCTTATATTCTTGTTTGTGTCTGTACCTTATATCTTTTGTGCAATAAAGAATATTTGTATTGTATTGTATTGTATTGTAATGTGTTATTAAATGCTATTTAATCAATCAAACCTTTATTCAACAATACAGGTCAAATACATAGGACGTCATCGTCCATACAAATCAAGCAGCTTCATGAGACTGATGTTAGGCCGCTCAAGACAGACCTCACTATACTATTGAGTTGGGTAGTTCTTAGGGGCCTCTTTTAATAAGCTAAACAGTTGCCTCGCGAGGCTGCTTTTTCTGTGTGGACCCACCTTATAAAGTTATGCTATTAGAAAATACTAAATTGTTGGCTTTAGAGAAATACTGATTTCATTTAAAGGTAAATAACTAAAATCTTACCAGTTTTATACCACATACAACAGTAGTATTACCACACTTAACTACTCCTGACGCATCTGTTGTTTGTACACAGTTCACGTTCAACTTAATATTCCTCTGATCGCGAAATTTCCTGCCGTCTGCGCGGACATCTTTCGATATGAAATCATTGAAAAACTTGACTGGATGAATTAATCTGTAAGAAACAGTCGATCGGCTCAGATAGAATTTTAACTTTCATTTGAACATTGTTTTTTACTTCAAGTTTTAGGTTATACTTACTTGTAAACATCAGCCATTTTGTTGATTTCACCTGCAATACGTTTCTTTAAATTAGGTAATGTTGATATAAATAATTTACATCTAAGTTTAATAATGGAAATGTAGTAGTTTTTCCTAGTTTTCTATAATTTCTCAATCTATCTCTTGCACATGCCTTTGCCTTGTTTGTTTGTATTAATGTCAAAATCGAAAATGTCAATGTCAAAGAGTGCATTCTTGGCATTTTATTGAAATTCTGCCTATGTAGTTTAAAAAAAAAGAAAGACGATGCGTGACAAAAACTTTTTTTAAATACATCATGCAATGCAGGCCAACTGAGATAAACATAAAAAAGGCACACTTTTATGATATGACCACAGACGTAGAAAGCTGCTGTAACTTGCAGTTACATCAGAAAGCCGGTATGCTGTTGCAACCTGTGGCTGCAACTAAACAATGATTAATTAAAGAAACTCCCTTTTTTACTAAACTTTCACTTAAGTATAACAAAAAAGTTTATTTTCAATTCCCTATCATATCAACCCTTATACTACCTACCTATAACCCTTATACTATCAACCCTGCTACGGTATCAAGAATATCTTTAATGATCTAGCTATGTACATCTACTTGTACTATATGTCTATAGTACTTATCTACTTACTTATATCTAAAGTAATAAAAAACTCAATAATATTTAAATTAAATCCATAATATTTTTTATTCTACATATAGATAGGTACCTACACTACATACTACATAAGTTTTTTGTTCTATAATAGGTATACAATACAATCAAACTCTATCTTATGATGTTGTTTTTTCTGCCCAGTCAGTCCAACTGCCTAGGTAATTCTTAATACTGTAAAAAATCATAATAACATGTTAATTCAACTTCATAATGATTACATACAATGCTCAAGCTATTTTATTGAGGTACTTAAATTAGGAAATTCAGTTATCAATATACCTTTTTTATCTTACAAATATCTATCTTTAAATAACTGTCTCCAACCCAAAGTATTTCAAATATCGGTAAGCTTTTGAACTTACTTTTTGTATCCAAGTTTTTGAGCATTTTCCTTAGCCATTCCAGCTCTTTTGCCAGATTTACAATAGAATATGATCTCCGTATCTTCCTTTGGCTTAGGTCTACTAAATGTCTGTTCAAACTCCTTTTCTGGCATTTGACTCAGAACTGATGTCACATTTCCTACTAAAAATGAGAAAGTTTTTTTTTAATAAAAACTTAGATTACTTATATTACCTGTCTTTATGATCCAGTTAATTAGTAAATAATATGCATTATAAAGTCAAATTCATGGGATTGCATTTGAGAATGTCCTAGAGGAGATTTGATCCTCCGAATAAACTTACAAGGAATATTGATGCTCGAAGGTATTTGCCCAGATTCCTTAACTTCATTGGGTTCTCTTACATCCACAATTAGGACTTTACTGTTTCCTACGTTCTTTTGGACAAATTCATAATCCACATTTAACTTAGCAGCTGGTGCACTCTGAGATAATAGACGTTGAGTTCTTTGTAAATTGGAAGTATATTGTTGCAATGCCCCTGCAAACAATAGGTAGTTAATGAGGTCTTGTGTCTTAAATGATGTCATCAAGCTGACCTTGATAGTGGATAGAGAATTTCATAATACATAAATAAGTTCATGTATCTAATGGTAAGGAAAACGGATGAGAGACCACGAAGGACTTACATTGATTAAATGAAAGAAGGAATAGAAGTAGTGTCTGTAAAGCAGAATATAGTAGCGTAGACTCTACCGACAAGAGCGACGCTCTTAAATTATGATGATGAACTAATAGTAAAAAGGATATCTTACAAGAAGTTAAACTCCGGTATTGTGGAAGTATTGTGCAAGTCGCTCTTGCCGTCCTAATCTTGAAGGCAGATGGTAAAACCACTCGAAACAAAAATCGCGAGCCCATTGTGGTTGTGGTTCCCTGAGTGCGAAAATTGTAGATTAGTAGAAGTTAAGTTTAAATGTTATTTTTATTTATTTGAGATAAGATAGCACACTCGATTACGCACTTTAATGTTTATTATCGATCAAGGTTTACTGCTGAGTGGTGAGGGAACACTATTACGTGACAGTAAGTACAAAACTTCTCAAGTTTCAATTTTCACAATTTTCAAGTCGAAGCGCCAAGAGTGGAACTTTAAAATTGTTTAATCTTTAGTTCGTTTTCACACTACAGACGCCAAAGAATTACTAGAATACTATATAGATAGACGTAGTATTTTATTGTATTGTTCTCTTTCAATAATTTGCGGCTTAATTTTATTTCTTCGCCCGTTTGCCGCTGTTTTGTTTTGCTTATTAATGATAATGAATGAATGATTTTTTTTTTAATTCGTCCATTCAGGACAGGCAAAGATCAGAGACCATGCAGCCTAGTCTATGAATGAATGAAATAAATAACTGACAGTTTTTTTTGGCATTTGCCTGGGCTCATACATATGAATTTCGGATCGGAACAGGATTTCAGATTCGGAAACCTAAATGCTCCGCGTGCATACAAAATGTTCGACAAGACGCACACTGGCCTTATTTTTCCGGGGCGGAAATTTAAGAACCTTGTGTATGCGCCCAGGCATAGGTTTCCGCATCTGAAACCCTAATACGAAAACCTGATCCGGAATCAGAATGTATGCGCCCACGCTTAGATACAGCCAAAGGTGATTCTTTTATACGAACACTGTCTTCACAAACATGCTGTTAATGTCAAAGTCAAAAAATGTCATACATGACATATTATTTTTGACGTTTCTTTTTCGTGTCGATTTCGGCCGCTAAACGCTAAGGTGCGTGTTTTTGAATAAAAATCTAATTAAATCTCGTCAAGCAACTACTTTTTTAGTGATTTAGATATATATTCGTGAAGTGTTAACCATTTGGAAACTCTTTTGGGTCTTATTTTCATACGTGAACTTGTACCTTTGCAGATCAAAATGGCAAAACCTAAAGGAGAAAGAAAAGGTAAATCTGCCATTAACGAAGTGGTGACGCGTGAATACACAGTAAATCTACATAAACGTCTTCATGGTGTCGGATTTAAGAAACGGGCTCCACGAGCGATCAAGGAGATCCGAAAGTTCGCTGAGAAACAAATGGGAACTCCTGATGTGCGAGTGGACACTCGTCTAAACAAATTCCTTTGGTCTAAGGGCGTCAGGTAACTTGAACTTCCTCTATTTACTTACATATGTATCTATTCAATATCAGTTATAACTCATTTTAGTGCATTTTTGACGAAATTGTCGCAAACTACTAGGTTATAAACATAACCTCAAAGTAGTCATAAACAGTTGCAATTTCTTATTATGATGATAAATCGTTTATCTAAGCTTGCTTGTTACTTTAACTTATTGTATTTAAGCATCTTGGCTGTTAATTTACCGTGTAAACAAGAGATTAGCAGCTGTATTGTTGTGTTTTTAATGTCAAAACTTCATTGCAAAATTTTGTAAGTTGCCTTTCATTGACGTCAAACAAAAAGCATTTTATAGTGTTAACGCAGATTTGTGTAGGTAGAGCAATCACAGAAACCAAAAACAGTCTTGTGTTCTAATAAAATCAAATTTCATACATGATACTCTGTGTCGATGTGACTTGAGTATCAAATGCATCAGTATCCTAAACCTATAAAAGGATACAATTAAAGCTTTTCCTTATTATTCATGTTAGTAATAGATAAGATCTTAATTTTGTTAACCAAGTGAAATCTTTCAGTTTTTATACATGTAAATGTAAAGAACAGTATTTTAGATATATTGTTATTGGTTTTCATTCATTCGATTTTAAAGATTTTAAGTAGAATAATCAATTTGGAGTGATAACTTTGAAAGTACCATATATCTTTACCAATTATCGTTTTCTGTTAAACCATAAAAGTTGTTTATTGTTGTGCTAAATGCTTGGAAAGAAAATTAATTTAGACCAGTTCTAAGCGTTTATTTGTTTGTATTGGAAAACTGATTATATTGTAATGTTATAGAGGCGCTTGTTTTGTCTCTTGTCCAACAGTAAAGTTCCAAACATTAGCAAATATGTTCATTATTTAAATTCTACCAACAACAAAAATTAATATTCACTTGTTTTTGTTCCAGGAATGTCCCATTCCGTGTACGAGTGAGGTTGTCCCGCAGACGTAATGATGATGAGGACTCCGCACACAAACTGTTCACCCTGGTCACATACGTACCAGTTGCCTCCATCAAGGGCTTGCAGACAGAGAATGTTGATGCTAGCCAAGAATAAACATTAAGTTTAGCCTATAATGACTTTTATTTAAAAAACAAATGGGTTTCTTAGAAAGTTGGCTTTTTAGAAAAGGTACAATTAAATAATTAATAGGGATTATTAATAGGGAGGGCTGGTAGAGGTTCCGCCGACAAGAGCTCAGCTCTTAAATAAAAAGAAGAAGATTGTATAATTAATTGAATAGATAATAATCATTCATCTTGTATTTTCCCACAATAAATTGTACTAAAATAATTCACTTGCATATCATAGGGTATACAAAGAGTTTCATATCATTGAATAACAAAAGAAAAGAATGAAACAAAACCAAAAATAATAGTGTTTTATAGTCGTCCTCTTGTCGATGGAATATTTGCCATTTTATCCTTTGTTTGTTTTAAAAGTTTAAAACATTTGGATACAATGGATGTGTTTGAAGAATTGAAGAGCCTGTTTAGTTTAGGTATCTATACCTCTTAGTTTTTGGTCAGTACCTATTGGACGGAACCCTATTTTAGTCATAATTAATTAGTGCTAATCTGTTTGTCCTTTTGTCTAGTCACCAAGTTGTATCTCTGGATCCTGACAAACTATGAGGAAAGTTAAAAAAATGAGAGTTTATTAAGTAAGTACCACGTAAGTACCTATTTAATTGTTTTTGTCTTTAATTTGTTCTTTTAAAGTTTGGTTTAGAAATCAAGTTATGTATATTTACGTACGTTGATATAAATCATTAAATTAATGTATGAATACGAGTATTTTAGTAGTTAATAGAGCGATGTAGAGGGTAATATGATGTCACCGATTTGCCGGAAGTGACATACAACGGAGGTATATACCCATCCGCCGCAACGCTAAACCTGCGGTGAGGTTCCATTAGTGTGCCTAAATCCATTATCGAAGACATCTCCAACTACATTGGTACCTACCTATATCCTATACGTAGAGATTATGTTCTGTAGGTCTTGATCAGTGGTACTCAACCTCAACCGTATACGGTATGTTATGTAGGTATACATCAGTGGTACTCATCCTTTTTTGGTCTGTGGCCACGGACACGTTTTATGAGTTAAAAGTAGGTCTCAAGATAACTCAGTAATTAGATACCTCAGTAGTTACAACATAAGTAATAAAAAATATCAGGCAGAGGCGAGAGATAATACGACAGAAACAAAAAAATTTGAAAAAAAAAACTAGGTACCTAAAAAAGATGTTCAACATTCAATATCATTTTTGTATGCGGCCAAATTGTTATTCGTAGCGGGTAACTAATAACGGCCATAGGTTGAGTAGGTACCTATATCTGTTCATCGTAGTGCTTATGTAGGTTTAGGACAAGTACCTACTTAACTATCCACAGAAGTACACCCAACACTTAAAATTGAATTTAAATGCGATCTACATTCTCTATTAGTTTGTAAAGAAATTATGGTGGGCGTGAACATTGGACATAAGGCAAGTAAAGTGCAGTAGTTTCGTTGTAATGGCGCTAACGATCTGACGCTGCAAGAGTTCAGGATACGGCCTCATTACTAATCGGTGCCCAGAGACACGTGGCTGAGGTATTGTGGGAGGTAATTTCGTTAACGCCATGGTTAAGCCCCCGTTCGCACGAGCACTTTTTTAACGCGCGCTGAAATGGAACAAATGCATTCCCATGTATCCGTTCACACGACGCAGTGTGAACAGATATTAGGGAATGCCAGGGATACAAAACGAGCGGTATAAAAGCGCTTGTACGAATGGGGGCTTAGCGAGACTCACAGGGTCGGTACACACACTCAATACTCAATGGTTTATTGCTCCATAAAACTTTACAAAATATATAACAGCTTACAGCTAATTATATTCAAAGGGATTATGGACCCTGTTATAGGGCACCGCAAATGAAAGAGGGGAGGCTTCTCTTTTTTATAGGTATTTAGGTATCTATTTCTATTTAATTATAATTATCCTTATAGATTATAAATATTGATATATATTGTTATCTGTTTTATTATCATTTAAATATTCATTAATATTATAATAGCATTTATTTAATAATAAGTTTTTTAATTGTTTTGTGAATATCTTATCATTTTTTTCATTAATTATTTCTTTTGGTAGATTATTATAGATTTTTATAGCCATAACATAGGGACTAGTGGCATGTAAGTTCAAGTTTGAGGTAGGAAGTAATAATTTATTTGTATTTCGCAATGTGTATCTAGTGGGGTTTTCTTCTCGGGTATTAAAAAAGTGTTTATTATTCCTAACAAATTTGCAAATTTCTTGAATATATATTGATGGTAGTGTGAGAATTTTATGTGTTTTAAAGTAAGGTCGGCAACTATCAGTTTGTTTAATGTTCACTAGGATTCGGATTAACTTTTTCTGAGCTGTAAATAAAGAAGGAGAATCGCTACTGTTTCCCCATAAAATAACACCATAGGAAAGCCACGCATATGCATAAGCATAGTACACTGTTAGAGCAGTATTAAGATCAGTGGTTTTTTTAATTTCTTTTAAGGCATATGAAAAGCGTGATAGTTTTTTAGACAAGTTTTGAATGTGATGCTTCCAATTAACATGAGTGTCGATATTTATTCCTAATAAGTTAAAGTTGTTCCATACGTATTTAGTATGCTGATGTCACCATACTATGATCCCACGTCCGCAACATATAGGTACGCAACACATGAAAATATGCTCCATAGAAATAAGTAGGTGTTTTGATTAGAAACACACTTGTCACAAACACACGTGGGATATAGTGCTGTGTGTGACAAGAATGATCTGATACCTAGGTATAAAAAAAGTTCCAGCGCAGCGTAGGTACCTACTTTGAGAGAAATTGTTATAGGAGCACGAGCAGATAGAATAGTCACCACTAATCTTATAGAAGTAATATATACCTATATGTATACCTATACCTTTTTGTTATGTCGGTATATATTTGAAATTGAGTTGAGTGAGCTAGGAAGACGCCAACAGACACATGCAAATGAAGTCTGAAATGCAATTTGTGCCGCGCATTGGTTGACGAGAAGCGAAATCTCATCATTGCAGTATACTACTTAACTTAGATAGATAAGTTTTTTGAATGTGTTTGTGTCATTGATTACGTTACGTAACTCTACATATCTACACCCAGGTTACGTTAAATTAGGTATTCAAAAATGAAAATCATTTACTACTTTGCAATTTGAGTTTCAGTTATATGGTACCTATTTATTATTAAAAAACAAAATTCAATAAGTATATTCTCATAGCTACAACACTCGTAGTTGCTACGGCGTAGGCTTGCTACGACGTGAAACTAATACTACGGCGGCGTAGCAATACTTTGCTTGAAGCATTGCTGGCAAAATTTAAATTCATCGCAATACGTAATCGGTTGTTAAAACTTTACAGAAACTGAATATCAATTAAGTAGTAGATGTTTATCTACGTTATTATTGAATTCTGCTGTGTCAGAAATAAATTCGTCGTAGCCTGTGATTAACGGTAATGTAAAAAAACTCATTTGTACCCAGCAATCGAATGTTTATAGCGTGTATGCACGACACTCCTGCAGTGCAATGGGCATGTTAACATTTCACTGTAAATGGATGTTCATTGTTCGTGTTTGTTCGTAATTTCAATTACCTATTTTAGTTGGACACTGAACTGTACGAAAAATCTTCCTATGTGGGGTGATTAGCTTGTCGTGTTATGATGTACCTAATCATGTTAGTTCCTATTACCTAATAACTATTGAATTTTGTATTTTTGAATAGTTGGTTGTGGTCTTTAATTAGTATTACTTCAATAATAATCATCACATGTGTAGTTATAAAACTATTTTATATTAAAAATAGTTTTATGATGAAGAAGAAAGACATATGACTCACAACGACATCAAAGGAAGTCAGCTACTTAAATGGAATGCGAGTCGTGGCGTCGTTCTAAATATCTATTATCTAAATAATAATTACTAAGACGTGTACACCGCTTGGTGGCTTATAGAACTCACAAACGCGCGTGTCACTTGAGATAAGGTGCGTCTGAAGGAAACATAATATACTGTCGCACGCAAATCTCAATGTCCCGAGCGAGATACCACGCGCTCCTGCAATGTACTTATCTGTTCTAAATACAAATGGAATTGTGATTATTTACACTTCCACGAATACCTTGTAAAAGTAATACACGTGTCAACCTGATATTTTTAAACGAAACGATCTAAAAGAGTAACGTCACATGTTAAGGGAAGTGAGAAGGGAGAGGCGTTATCTCTCACGCTCGACCGAACTTCGATCACTCCTCGACGACTCACAAAGCCTTGTTAAGGCGCCAAGGCTTAATGATATTATGAGACCGAAATAATACTATTATTATGTATCCATAATAATGTCAGTTCCAGTTAAATTTACTTTTTATACGGATTCACGTAAAACCCGTAAACATCCATTTCCGTAGATTAAAATAAACCAAAATATCAGGTGCCTATTACAGGGGAAATGTATTTTTAGGGCAATCCAATGCGATATGTAGGTTTTGCTGCGAGCTTCGTGATCCGAATAAACAACGTGTTTGGGATTTTCACGATGAATGAGATCGACAGAATACTCGTATACCTAGAGAGCAAAATTATTTCGGGAAATGTTATTATTATAACGGATAACAAAACTAAACATAAGTATACCTACCTACCAATAATACATATTATTACCCAAAAGCTTGATTATTTGTCGTCTAGTTTGTCATTGTCATTGGTAGTGTTTATATTTAGATCTTCACGGTACAAGAGGAAACTTTCTAAAATGTGATTTTAAAATCACTAAAACACTTACTTAATGTAGCTTTACTAGTCGTTTCAACTAAATAATATTAGAAACGGCGAACGGTCACGACCCACATAAAGTTCTGGATTATATTCGCTCGACGACGACTGACAAAATGTACGAATGGATAATTTACTGTTAGGTGACCTCTAGTGGATTTCAGTTGATATGAGAAGGGGAGGTACGCTGGGAAGACAATGTCGTACATATTTTAAGCGGGCACGCCCCGTTCGCACAAAGGCGTAATTTATAGGGCCGCGCGGAGACGGGTGCCTGAGTTATGTCCCGACGATAGCGACGAGCTTTTAACTGCCTAATGGAGCGATTTACTCCGACCACCTTGCGCCTACTCCACTGTTTACAGCGCAGCACGACCGTAACACGCTGAATTGTGTAGATAACGGTTGATAATTAATTTCTCCACGTTTGTTGTCGAGACGGCTGATTGCAACCTCTTAGTTTGCTAAGTTTTATTCATAACGTGATTCTGCCGATTATTTTTCTATTTGTTGAAGTTGGAAGTTTCGCTAGAGCGGGGGCACTGAGGCGCTGAGGCGCTGGTGTGTTGAGGAGCAGCGCGGAAAGTTTTTCAATAAAACATCGTCCTCGGAGACAGCATTTCAATGGAGCGCAGTACGATGTTTACGGCGTGGTCTCGTTCGGCTTCACACGATACAATATAGCACCAACATCCACTCACTTTGATCAAATTGTATTGAGAGCATCCCAAGTAGGGTACAATTTCGTTAGAGAATATACTTTCACCTATGAATTTATAGAACTATGTATAAGCAAACTCGTTTCTATCAATTTCACTCAGGAATCTACTTTTATTAACCTAGCTTAGCATGGCACTCCGTGACAAGACGTTCTCATCCGTTTGTCACGCTTACGTCTCTGTCTATAGTTTTAAATGTGATAAGGACAACATGACGTGAGATAATTGTCGCGGCATGCCGTGCTAGGCCCCCTGATTAATAGTCCTTAATCCATAATCCCTAAATCCCTGATGTAATTACTTTTTAATCGCAGTGTGCGCGCTGTTCTTTGTAAAAATGATTTGGTAAACTAGGTAAGTACAATATTTTTTAATTATAGTACCTACACCACGATATCTGTAGTAGGTCACAATCTAGAATCGAACGATTTTTTTCTACCGGCAAAACAGCAATGTAGGTTCCCTCTCGTTGTACGTTTTGCATTGCCGTTGCAGGTCAAGTGCAGTCCTCGGAGATTGCTCCGGGCTCTATACTCTCGGATAAACTAAGCCATTTCTATGTGAGCTGCCTTCCTATTCTAATATGCATAGAGCTTAGATTATTACCTGCAACGCCGCCGCCGCCGCCACTTTGTTTTCACAAACAACCCCGAAGTAAATCCAAATAAAAAGAAACAAATCCAAAAAATGTTTAAGCTCAAGTTAAAAATGATTGATTAATATTTATTATTATATCAGCTTATTGTCCCAGTGATAAAATGATTGATTACGTTTCTATTTTACGCCATATCTGATTATGTTATGCCATTGTATCAAAAGTATAATGGGCTAAAGCTCCTTGTTTGTCATAAACCGTAGTCCGTTGTTGGTTTGAACTCTTAATGGAAAAGTTTGTTCGGAACTGTCACAAAAATTATAGTCTGTATTTCATAGAGAGGCACAGTAAAACTGGTGAATTAATAGGTAACACGACAACTAATTAGAAACATGTCATAATATAGTAATGGCCCGTAATAATTGCTTTCGAACAGTTGTTGTTAGAAGAAACAATTAGGTCGATTAACGATAGTGGGTTACAAGAGGTGATTGCGTTGCGAAACGAGGTATTTGTGTCACATGGTGCGATCGATCTGCCCACTCCCAGACAATTACAAGCGATACACGACCGAATATTGTTTCCGACGCGAGTACGTTTCCTATCTATTGCATTTCTCTTGTTTACTCAACCTAGAAAGACAATGTGCTTATTTAGAACTAGGTTTTATCTAACAATATACTTATTTGTAGGGACACGGCGGCGGGATACGACACTGCTGAAACGAAAAAAAGAAAGATAAAGGTAAACAACTGAAGTAGGTACTCTTAAATCTACTTATGCGAGACTTTCTTAATGATCTTAAAAGGATCGAAAAATTTTTTTTTTTTACTTTTTTGTCAATTTATTTTTTACTATCAAGGTATCTACTTAATATATTGACAAAACCGATTAAACATTTGAAAGAACTTTAGTTTCCTGACTCACAAATTCGGTAAACATCAAATTCTTTCATTAAGATTTAGCAAAAATAGAAAAGGTAACTGTTTCAATAGGTAACTGAATTTAACGTGCCTCTACTTACAAGTGTGAATGCAACGCCAAAGTCTAAACTTACCAGCAAGTTAATCTTGCATTAATAAAAAATGCAATTTTGTATTTTTGTCGTGCATGTATGAGGTAACTGTGAGTGTGGACGAAGCGAGAGAAGTGTTTGGATCTAAGTGGAAAGATGTAGGTAGTCTGCCACAATAGGAATGAGTGACAGATATGTATGTTTGTTATTTTTAAGGATATTCATGTCTAATGCAATCTATTTAAAAGTGTGTACGTGTGCTAATAGTTTCAACTTGTATAACGTACTCACTTAAGAGTGCTAACCTATCAAATAAAGTACAATATATGACTTATTTATGGTAATGATTTAATAGGCTGATATATCTCTACTGTGGAGGCTGAAGTGCGGCCTCTAACGATCCTCATGTCGAGGGTGCTCCGCTCTCGGCTGCTCCGCACTCTCATGCACTTTTCAAGTACGCACTGTTTATGCTCCAATTCGGGTTGGTTACCTCAAGCAATGCTCATCATCTCATCAAATATTATAAAGATTAATAAGATAGTTACATAAATATCCGTCACGCCTCTCTCCCATTGGGGTAGGCAGAGACCATTTCCTTCCAGTTGCTATGATCCAAACACACCTCTTACGCTTCATCCACACTCATCAGTCGCCTCCTACATGCCCGTCGGTTTAGGGTACTCTCTATGATAAGGAAAGATAGTGCTCTTTAACTTTCCGTTTGAAAATGTGGATATTTTTTAGAAAACTTCTCGGAATTTCTAGTAACTCCTTTTAGTTTACTATAAATGAAACAAGTAGACGTTAACGCTAAAGACAAGATTTAAATTTGATGACAAAATAGCCACTGCGTTGGGGAGGGTAAAAAAACAAATATGCAAAGTGGCACGTGTTGCTAATGCGGCTAGATATGAGTAGGTTACGTTTAGCAGTTTGTTGGTAATAGCAAATGTTTGAATAAGTACTTACCTTCTGAAGATATTAATAAGAGCCAGAAGGTTAATAAAAATGTATAAGGTACTTGGAAAGTAAAATAACTAAAGACAGACCAAAACAATCTGAAAAATGGTATTCAAAATTGACATCTATAGAAAACTAGCGGTCGCCCGGAAATTTTGCGGTGTATTTATTTGTATAGTACCTTAATTATACTACTTACTTCGAAAATATCCAATTTTTCAGATTATGGATAGTTACTTATATGTATAGCTTAAATTAACTTTTTATTTTCAATAAATGACATGTCAAACAATGCCACATTGAATCAACTTTTCTCAATGCATATGAAAATTTTGAGTATTAAGTAAGTACCTACTTTAAGTATTAAAAATATATATTCGCTTGTAATTATTGCATTTGTTTCTTGGATGAGGGGTGGTAGGAGTAGGTAAGAACAAAGTAGGTCGAAAATTGTTTTAGAAATAAAAAAAGTATTGTAAAGCTATGTAACTAAGGTCCAAGATATTCCTACACCGCGTGAAGCATGTTCTACGCTGAGTGACACTCAACCCGAGACTGAGAGACTCTCATGAAGCCTCATACAGTGTCACACTGCTGCCTATGAATTATGTATCATCAATCCATACTTCTTGTGTCGTCAAGCAAAAATGTTAAGGACTTAACGCTTGGAAGTGTAAAAAGATCTTGATATCGCCTTTTGACCTATTTTATTATCTTTTGCAGCTTATTTCGTTAATATTGTCGGTTAGGTGGGGAATTAAGTGGGTGTTGTGTAGTGGCAGCTTATAGGAAGGGTTTATGAAGTATCAATTATACATATACATACATACCTATAATACATGTCTGTCACGCGTCTTTCTCATCAGGGTGGGCAGAGACCACTTCCTTCCATTTGCTACGATACAAACACAATCTTCGCTTTATTCACATTAATAAGTCGCCTCATACATGTACGTCGTCGGGTTCTCCTGACTTGCTCCTTACTTAGCTAACCTAATCTACTAATCTAAATATAAAATTTCCAATTGCGCTGTCGGCTGATTGAATAATGATGAGGAATTTAGACCGCAATCACATTGGACAAGATTAATGACTCGTCCTACTGTGAATAGAGCCCAGTCCGATGCTAATTTCACTCTCCGGGCCCGACCACTGACACTTTACAGTAGTTTCCTATTCTGACATGTCCTCACGTTGACAGCTGTACTACCTAGATCAAGATACATTATTTATAAGTTTGATTACAAGATTATTCAATTCAATCGGTTATTATTTTATTACAACAACACTAGCGTCCGTCCGCGATTTGGTACACATTTATCGTCACATCTTGGAACTCTTAGAAAATTTCTTAAAAATATAGGTAGCCGGCTTATTCTGATTGGCAAGCTACAATATTGTAGTGTCTTTAAAACATATTATTGGTTTTTACATAAAAGAGTTACGTTTCAAACATCTTCATAATCATTCTTTGGCTTAAACTTCGACAATCATAAGAATTTAATGTTTTTAGGCTACGCTCAAATCATAAAATAATAGCTGTCCTAAATACGAATCATAATTTTACAGAAAGCAATTTCTCTTTGGTGGTTTTTGAGGCAACAATGAACCATATACCGCCATTGAAATTTATTGCTGATTCACGTCCGCTGTACTGTTGTTATTTCAGTCGAGTGACTAGGGTGAAGTGAAATAAATGAAACTATGTTACACACGCGATTGAACAAATATTTCATCAACTTGTTGCCCCGGAGGACATGAGAAAATCATTGTATTCTCGATAACGTTCTTCATAGGAAAGTGTACTTAATAGAAATTGGATTCGGGACTACAAGACTACGTTAGTCTAAACTCTGTGATAGCTTTTGTTGGTGGCAAGATGGAAGTTTTAAACTTTGTTTACTGGGTCAGTTAGGGTTGTTCGAGAAAATTTAATTTTGTATACACCTATCTAAAAAATATTTTCTTTTTCTTAGGCCACATTGTAGTTAATGTTTAATTATGAATAATTATACCTACGTACCTACCTGATACCTTGTAACGTTTATAAACTATGAAAACTACTTGTCCGAAACGAGTTGTTTTCCTATTGGTGATTTTGCCAAAGAAATTTAAAAATTTGGACAAGTGTGCTCACTAGCTCTCCCACGTGGCATCGTAAACGTTGCATACATTTAGATTTTCTGCAATTGACATTGACAGAATCCACAATGGTACGAGTAGTTGCCATTAAAAAATAAAAAGTATTGGTCCTCATATCGCCATAAACTTGTATAGAGTGATAGTTTCAATACTGTATGTTTCAGTGCGTTGCGTGAACATTTGGCCGCGGGCTCGGGCGGGCTAATCGCGTCGCGTGGGATATTTACCGTCCCGAGAGACCCGTCATCCGATAATGTTCCACTGTGTCCTGCCACCACCGTCCTGCAGTTACGCAAATCGCTCTACTCCAATCATACCGATTTATATGACAATATTTTTGTTTTATCGCTGCACAATGTAGCGTGTAATAAATTGGTGGCACTGCCAACACTTTGTTGTTGTACGTTAAATTTCGAATGAAGACAGGCTATTATTAGGCTTTTAACTGAATCACAATAAATTAAAAAGGCGACGTAAAAGCAATGAATGAAATGTGATTACCATTTTGTGTATTAAAGGGTGACTTTTGATTAGTGAACGATAGAAAAGGATATGCATGAACTCGTGATAATAAACAACTTTTACTATGCGACCAAGTTCGAAATCGGTTAGTTCAATTTAAGTAATATTACCTATGTTAATTTTGGAAATTATACTTAATATGCACGTAAGATATCTTATCTCTTTAACAGCCCGTGCTCGTTTCCAATTCATTGAAGAAATTAGATAATTCAGGAGTTCTATTCCCGAGAACAAAAGCATCGCCAAAACGGATTAAACACATTTATATTCAGTTGATACAGTGAGTACCATTAACGGTCCTAAATACCTTACAATATAATTTAAAATTATATTTTATAGTGTTGACACTTTGAGAGGGAAGTAACGATGGAGCGAACCCGAGTTGTTAAGCCGAAAGGGTTCGTACATTATGATTGTTATAGGCAAAAGGTCCACTTTATTGTACTAATGTTGTACCTTTTACGTGATCATCATTTAAGACCTCTCCGGGAACAACTGCCGGAGTTGCTGCGTGTTGGGTACTTTTAAGGATAAACTGGGTTGAGTTTACGAGTATAATATCGGCAGTTGTACCTAGACAATTCTTGGAAGGTTTATGTTACAATTTAACATTATAATTGGTTTTATTAAAGACTTTGTTTCTTGAAATATACATACAGACATATCCGTCACGCCTTTCTCCGATTTGGGTAAGCAGAGACCACTTCCTTCCACTTGCTACGATCCAAACACACCTCTTTCGCTTCATCCACACTCATCTTGAAATATATTATAGAAAATTAATGGTTCATTCATACTTCGAAAAAAAAAAAACATAGATAGAATTGTGTATTTTTATGCGTTTATTTGACTTTTGTTCTTCACAAAATTTTAAAACATTAAAATTGATTATTGAAACTTCAACGTAACAAATACAGAGTGAATGGTTCAAAATACATACGAACATTTCAACAATCGTGATCGGATGGAAAGAGCAATACAAACTTTTTAACTGTATTGATTGGGTAGGTATATAGCGACTAGCGGCAAACTCGCGAGTTCGTACCAATCACTCAGCAACGCGTTACTACAGTGTAATGAACACTACCCGATATGTGATGTTTACTCGCTGGCCACACCTACGGACAATGGCTGTCACGGTTGACTCGAAACAGACGATACTAATGTGCACTTTATTGTACACTTACGGCTGATTGATGGTTATTCAAATAAAATGGATGTGTCCAATAAGGTACAATTCTTTCTTTTATATAATTAATTTCTTTAAGGTGGAAGGTATGGGTCATACAGACACAGAAAACAACTGTTCCTGAAAGTTAAGGACATTGGATGCTAATTTCTGAACTTATTTTTTATCCGCATAATCTGTGCCCGATGTAGTTTTGGCCTGTGCAAACATTTTGAGGATTAGATGCTCCAATGTCCTTAATCATCAGGAACAGGAAAGACAATTTTGAACCTAATTATGTATTGTATGACTCGTATTGCATATGCAGATAAGAATTATTTGGCAAATTAGCAAAGATTTACTATCGAAATATCTATGAACCAGGCCGTAAACTTAAAGAAGATTATTTCAGAATTCATCGTAATTCCTTTGTTTTCCTTAAACGAATCATATTATCCACGAACACTTCTAGCTAGATCTAATTGCTCGCTAAAAATTTAATTTTAACAAATCCCCACCAACAAAAGGCATTTAATGCTATTGTTCGTCCAATGCTTTTAAAATACCGTAGATATTTTCCTTAGAGGGGTCACGGAACTGTCAAAGCATTCATATTTAAATTGTACGCCAATATCTCATGTTGCCTTGGAGAGGCTATAAAAATATCAAGTACAGGCGGGCAGGGCGGGAACGAGCCCCGTAGTGTGCGTGCTGTCACCAGCAAATATTAAAATATCGTATCAAAAGCTGACCCCAGGTGCGCGATCGAATATGCGGCCGTTAAATTTTCATAGGTACCTACTCATAATGTTTCACGGTTTTCACGCCATCCTGTATTTTGGCAGATTACATGGACAATGGACAGAGCATAATCGTGATTGATTTATTCATTCGCATTATTTACTACTTATTTTGCTGAATTTTAACAATAATAAAAGGAAACTGTTATTTTTATTATTAAATTACGCGACCGCTAAACATATGAGGGTTTTATTTGTTTCTCAATACCTATACGAATCAAAGTACCTACCTACCAAAATAAACCTGAACTGCAAAGATAACAAACATATAATTAGCTATATATCTGTACAAATTGAAAGGATATGTGTAACGGAAAAGGAAGCGGTGCCGTCGTAGGTATGCTGTAAAATAGCAATGCGATCTGTATTGCCGTGTTCCGGTACCGCGAACTAGCTCGCTCGGCAAATATCTTGTTTTCATAGCAAACAAGGGAACATACAACCATACGACCAATAGTATCTACTCGTATCTGGGTATCTATCTAACGGTACCTACGAATATCTGTCTATCAATGTATCTGTTACTATAAAAGCACAGTATAATAAAGAGTACTACATAATAAAAGCTTAAATCATATAATAAAATAAGGTACTTAAATCTTAAGGTTTAATTCCCAGTAAAACCGATTTACCTATTATGGATGGTAACGTTACTACGTTTGTTGTAGGTACCTATTAAAAATCGTTTTCAATTTTTACGTTGAAAGTAAAATTTTTGCTGAATATTTTAGGAAATCCTTGTGATCACGGATTTTTTTGGAACATGTACTTAGTAACCCAAATACACTTGAAAGTGGTTTAATTACCATTAAGATAGATATAGACAGATTTAAAGATGTTTTTGCACTCATATCTTTAGTATTCCAACTGTACTTTATGGACTTGCTTAGATGGAACGTCTTCACATACATACTCGCATGTTTCTGATCATGAATAAAAAAAATGGATTTAATTAAGAATGTGAGTCATGAATACAAAATATACGCATTTATTTAAGAATGCGAGTAGGTAAGTACAAGTACCTTAATGCAAACGATTTAACAATATAAAGTCAAGATATTCAACCTTTCTTTGAAATTTAACTTTCTAAATTCCTCTGGAAATGACGCCGTAAAGACTTCAAACGTAAAGTAATCGGGCCTTCCGACCTTTTACAGAACAAAGCCTTAGAAAGGACCTGTTGGTTTCTTACGTTTCGTACTCGTGTATCATTGCTGGAAGAAAGAAATTATTCTTAAATAGGTACGTATTTTAAGTACCCCGATAAGAAAATCTTAAGAAAATCAATGTCGTCTACTAAGTACAGCTACGAGCTATAATATGCATACGTTGTGACATTTTCAAAGTACCGTAACTTCTGTCGTTTCAAAAATATGGTTTCGCCAATTTAATCTATTGGTTTTGTTATTGAACAAATTGATAAACAAATATTTTTGAAACGAGAGATGTAACGGTAGGTAGGTACTTTGAAAATGTCACAGTGTAGATATTATTGCTCCTGACTGTACATCGTGGCGGGTGCGAGTGCGATCTATTGCGCATTTTGTGTTACCTACCTATTTAAAGTTGAAATTGTTATGTTTGTTTCGTTATTATAAATCATTTGATATAAATTTACTTACTTAGGGAATGGTCAATGTATATGTATGTGTGTATTGTATATGAGTATGTATGTATGTATGTATGTATGTATGTATGTATGTATGTTTGTTTGTATGTATGTGTATGTATGTATGTATGTGTATGTGTTTGTCTTATTTTCATTATAGACAGATTAGAGCATTTATATATTTTTTTCATGTGACTGTTATCTAATACTAATTTGAGGAAGTGGAGAAGAAGCTTTGGCCTAGCAATGGGACACGACCATTCAAAAATTTAACTAGAATTTCAAGATAGTTTTTCAAGTTCCTAATGCAATTGCAAACGTGACATTTGTGCTCGTATCTTGCAAGTCTCGTCTCGGTCTATTTAGTACGCTTCCGGTGAATTCCTCGGTCGCGCCAATGCGGCCGTCGTACGTCTGATGCACTTTGATTCCGTCTGCTCAGTAACCAGGTCAATGGCTTTGCTAACAATAAGCTATAGGTAACTAGAGGTATATAGTGTGCCTTTTAATTACTGAACGATAGGAAAGGGTATGTACTCGTGATAACAAACAACTTTTACTATGGGACCAAATTCGAAATCATTAAGAAAAAAATGTTTTGACATATATCAGCTGGTGCATTTTGTATGGGGAGTTAGAAAACTTTTAAATGATTTCGAACTTGGTCCCATAGTAAAAGTTGTTTGTTATAATGAGTACAGTACATGCATATCCTTTTCTACCGTTCACTAATTGAAGTCACCCTGTATGAACGATTATTTGAAACTAGGTGGTTTTTTGAAATAGTTATGCGCAACAACAAAAAAATGAAGATTCAAAACTATTATGCTGGTTCCACTGAATATTAATAGGTATAGTCGGTATACCAGAACAAAAGAATAACTAATAAAAGGTATAGTCCATGGTATGGTTCATATGTAGCCGTTGGTTGTTTAAAATAGGACCTTTGAAAAGATTTTATATTAATTAATAAATATTCGAATATTTTTTAAAAATCGAAACACCGTGTTCCTTTTGTCGTGTGTCGTATCTAGTTTTAGAACTGACAATCGTTTTCTTACAAACCTGAATTCGACGTAACAAAGCAATGAGGAAGGAATATAAGGAGTGGCCCCATCTTTTTTCATATACGAATGAATTTATGACAGCGTGCCAAGGTTGGTGCAAGTTTTTCATAGTTTTCTTGGTAGATGACCTGTTAAACGATAAGAAATTCCATACAAAAAGGTAGCCATTTTGCGCCAGACCAGACACGCAGATCCAGGCAGTATGGCTCCTCCTCTTTACTCAAAGTAACAAAGTGACAATAGTTTTATCAAATACTCTGCCACTGAAACCGCCTTTTTAAATCCGATATTTTTTAACTACCTATTCAGAACACATTAAGTAATTTATAACTGTACGACAATGTACCTACCAAATAACCTATAAAACGAAAATTAATTACTTGATAAATGTTGTCGACAGTCTTTGTAAATAAAGGATTAATGGAAGATTAAGTTTCAAAGCTAGCCATTAGCAGGTCGGCGGAGGAGCGGCCACCAGCGACGGGCGATATGGCGACGACGAGACGCGTTTGCCGAGTGTACCTACTGTACGGGGCTCATTATAAACAAGGAAAATTCACAATTTTCAACGCTATTCGTCTGATAAAAGGTATCACACTGATTTAGTAAGGTATATTCTTATCTTGAGGCCCTAGTCTGCTAACTTAAAATAGCCTCAGCTGTGTGTCGGCAGAGTGTCAGTGCCACTTCTCAATACATTTGGTATTCTGCTAAACAATGGTTTACACTGATAGCGACCAAATGTGTCAAAAAATGATATCGATACTCTGCCGACACACAACTAAAAAGCAGACTTGGGCCCCTGTATGATCTGATCTGACGAAATTATTCCAAATGACAAAATTGTATTCCGGCGGTCAAGTTACATAGCTCGTTTGTTATAAAAATTAATTGAAATCTTTTCATTTTAATCTCACAACGGCTTTAAAGCTAAAAAGGGTATTTATCTCCGAGGTACTTTTATTTCATGCTAAATTAATTTATTCTAGTGAGGTAGGGCTTCAATTAATTGAGCGTTGAAACTTACTAATAAGCAGTTGATGTTAATTCAAAAATTTCATCACAAACTCGGGGCTCTACTGTGACATAATTTTAAATAAGTAAGCCTCGTTTTAGGTAGGCTTATGTAACTTACTTAGATAGTAACTCAATAAATACTATCTATGATATCTATACCTACCTACATAACCACACACAACCCATCCATAACAATGCAAAGTGGTTTTTGTGTGTCTTTTAGTACCTAATTGTAAATTCGGTAATTACCGCCACTTCGAATTTGAAGAATTTCACATTATGTCGATCTGACCGACAAGCGCATACTCGAAAACCTTAGTGTTTGTAATTTTGTAAAGTTTCAGGCTAGGCTGGCTTTTCTCCAGCCAGGGATGGCCGCGGCGGGGTCGGGGCGCCAGTGTCGGCCGCCCCGTCGTCGCGAGCACACGTCTGCGGCTCCCGGTCCCTCGACCCTCGTTAATATAATTAAGTGCCGCATAAACTGAGCCCAGGACCCCAGGTGGAATTATTAAGTTACCGTGCAAAGAGGAATGACACTGATCTAACCGCGGCACTAGCTGGTATGCGATCATTTTCCTTTTAGATAACTCACGATACAAGACAAACTTTTGGCACTTCAGATTTAAAGTTTATACGTAGTTGCACCCTTTATTTGTAAATATATTTATGTTTTCGGCAAAATGTACATACTTGACATGTACCTACAATTATCTGACCAATTTCAAAAGCTAGTGTTTTTATCTTCGTGGTCTTGGAAAACCGTTTGTACCTAATTATTAAGGACGGACGTAGAGACTGACCTATGATAGTGAGACGTAATTGTCCTTCTTTAACTAGAGTTATTTATTCATTTAGCTGTGACCTGGCTAACTGTTGTGCGGCATGGTATAAGAGTTTAAATACGTATCTTTTTTTTAAAGTATCTGTAATATATGATATATAGAAAAGGCTTAGTAGAGTAGAGTTCTTTGCCCAGCAATGGATTTCAATGAGCTGCAAAAGAAATATAACACGAATAAAACTGTATTACAGTTCTTTGTTAATTGGCTGCAATCTTTCTTTTCTTTCATTTAACTTTTAATAACTGCCCGTTGTATTCGGGCAGACATTGCAACCCATTTTTGATTTAAAAGTTGGTCAGTTACAAACTATTTTCAGTTGATATCTATTCTAACGTCTACTAACTCGAATGTATTGTAAATTCTGAGAATTTTTGCAGTGTATTTTTGCTTGTGCATGTGCTGCAGACATTAAGATTGGTTACGCTTCTCATTTGACTTTCCACGTAGAAATTGCACTTTGTCATGAAACGCGTTTAGGTATTCTGAACGTTTTCAGGTTATTAGGTTATCATAACCGCCCTTACTTTCGTAAAGAATTTGTTTTGACATTTTATTAGCTAACAACAAATACCGTTGCATGTTGAAAGGTACGCAGGGTTACCGACATTTGTACTCGTATTTCTTTAGCGTACAAAAATATTTTAGTAAAATGAATGGTGTAAATACAGCAGCGCTTTGTCGAGTCGTCGACCTTGGGGTAAACGTATTCTTGATGTGTACGTACTAGTATTAGCTTAGTATAGCATCTATTGAAAGATAAAATGATATTCTAGTTTTGCAAGGTAAACGACAGGTAAAGGTACTTGCGTTAAAAGGAGGGATCACACAGAAAGGATTTTGGCTTAGAGCGCAAGCGACTGGGATCAAAGAAAACCAGAATCACCCGACGTCTTGAATATTGAACGTCTTTTACGTCTGAGTTGGAGATTACGGCCAAAGTCCACTAGATCAATATAATATTCTGTTTATTGATCTTGGGCCTTCTTATGGCGTAGGATTCAAGTATTGAGAACTTTGTCTTGTTTATAAAAAAAACTGAGTATATTACATGCTTTACTGTAAAATTAAATAAGTTTCGCATTACATTACTTAGTTTCAAATTGGTTTCTAAACGTTTCAGAATATGTACCAACATGCCACAATGTTTTTGTTTGTAGGAGTACTCGTTTACTAAAACTATAGGTACTTTGTGCAGTATAGCATGAAAATGTTACCTACTTCATATTTCAAAGAAATTAAAAGACCGGACTGGTTTCTGAAGTAGGCATATGAGTAAGTATATTGGATACCCAAAGAGGTAATGCTGCCAGCTTGTTGGGTTCTTTACCTCGTAGGGACGAGTTGGAATTGGAAGAGAATTGGATATTTTTCCTGTAAATATTTTATTCTAACGTACTCATTGTTTGTATTAACAAAGATTTTCCAGTAAGTAGATAAAAAGACTAAAAAGAAAATGACCAATGTTACTTGAGGAAGTCGCTCGGTGTGATCGGCACTTGTTTTTCACAAGAGAAGTAAACAAACACCTCTACAATAATCCAACTCCAAGACATGATTGAAAACTTGTAGTGGTTACTTGATCTTTCTTGTAAGGGAACTAGCTTTTGCAAGCGGCTTTGCTCGCGTTAAATTCGGATTTTAGGAAAAACACCATAAAAAGTTCCACCCCCATTTTAGGGATTAGAATGAGACAAAAAGTATCCTATTTCACACTCCTACCCTTTAACCATCTCTATTTAAAAAATCTGTTAGTTTGCCGTTTCCGTTGCGTTAAAAGACGAACAAACATACACACACACTTTCGTGTTTATAATATTAGTGGATAAAAAAAATAATAAAAAAACTTTAAAACTTAAAAAAAGTGGCGGGTAACAACTATAATATCCAGGTACTATTATAACTTTAATATTAGCTGAATGACAACGGGAAACCTACTATCTGCTAGCTCAACCATTCACCATCAGTCGCAAGGAATAATAACAACATATTGGAACATCAATTCTCGTCTAGCAGGCCGTTTGTCAAGATTCACCGTGATACTGCCGCTCTCTCTTACATCTTTCTTACAGAATTCCAATAAACACTAAAAATGTCCAAACTTTGCACAAAGTTAGCAAACAAAGTGTTTATTTCATGTATTCGGACTTTATTGTTAGCGTCCCAGTTCGTTGTTTGTTTTAATTTTTCCCGAGTGGTATGAATTTGAATGCAAATTGGATTCATATGAATGATGAAGTATTTACACTACAAATATGTTTATGATATTTAATTTATAAAGTCTCAAAAGGTTAATCTACATATTATAACAAAATGATACATGAAAATACCTTTTTGTTATGGAAGTATCAAATAATAAACAATATAGATACGTGAAAGTTGCATTATAAATGTAGGAGTCATAATGAATAGAGAGGTAAAGCATAGGTAAAAGATGATGATTGATGCCGACCGATTTCGGCTACGGCGACCGCTTACGCCGAACTCTGCTGTCGTTGGTGTGCTGTCATGTGGCTGATGTAGCCGATCTGCCGTCGTTTAGAGTCCTGAAATTCGAAAGCAGTCATCTGCGCAGGAATATTTTTAAGTAACCGGGGTGCGACCGCAGAGGCAAAAGATATGGAGTTGGTGAAGTCAAACCGCATAGGGGTATTCATTTTGATCAATATTGCTAGTGTCTGTACGAGCAGCGCATTGGTATACCGTGATCGTAGTTGACGTAAGTGATCAGAATCGGTGGCCAGCTCTTAAATAAGATTAGATGGAAGTTCTATAAAAATATGATTAGTTCTATAGAAAAACTTTAATAAAGTAAATGGAAGTTATGAGCAAAATGTTCGAAGGCAATGAAAATTGTATATAGTAGTTCACATGTACAGTTTGATTGATAAGGGTGCGGTCACGTGCCCACGTCTTATGTCGTACTTACACTTCGATTGTATTTACAAGTCACAGAGCATAACGGGGGTCGGGCGGTTCCAATTGACTAAAGATTTCCAAGGAATTGACCTGTTGGACCCAGTGAAATGTACACAAAGGTAAACGTTACAAAGGGCAAATGTAATACAGTTAAGATGGTTAACAGTAACACGATATTAAAGATAATCGTGGAAATTAATTATTTCCATATTTCGAAAAGAAACTAGGTTCTTCTTTAGGGAAAATGACGACTGTCAATTCAAGCAGAGACTGCTTGGTGTAACGCATTTTGAGTTGTCACGATGATATTAGTATCTTTTCGTGTAGGTTGTAAAAGAATAAAGGTCTATCTACACAGATCCGGTTGTCATGACGACGTATTGTTGTCCCTCCTGACGGGCCACGGCCCGGACACGTCCCGGGTACGGCCCGGATCTGTGTAAGACCTTAATATTCCGGTTCTATAAAATGTGCCTGCGTCGCGTCGCGTTGCGTCTCGGTGTGAACTGGACTTGGAGTCCAGTTGAATAGTTTATGACATATTATTTATAAAATGTACTTAATATAGTTATCTACTAGCAAAATATGTTCTCAGTCCACAAAAGAAAAACCTGGAACCTACAAAACATTATTGACTTTACAGTTTCACTCCAGTTTATGAATTATTTTTCACCTTTTTCAATAAAATGCACTTGACACAGTTATCTACAGTAGAATTAATGTTGTCTGTACATCCGCTTCCCGTATTTCCACGAAAGAAAAAGGCAATAAAAAATTTACTGCTCTCATTATGTTTTATTATAGAGAAAAGTTTCATGGAAGTTGACGAATGCCTGTTTTTATTGTTCAATTCGTTTCAGCAAACTCTACCGTCGGTGTCCTTTTACTTAAACTGCTCTCTCCCGGTCCCTGCTACTCTAATTTACCTATTGTGCACTAAGTTTGGCTACCATTTCCTTGTTCACAGACCGCAAACTATTGTTCTAATAATGGACATTGTTAAATAATGATACTTATTGTTGATTACACAGAACTTTTAGTTGAAAGAGTATTAAAATAACTAAAATAGCTAGGTATTAAAATTATAAAATCTTGTGTACTTAGCACCTGTGACTGTGACGATCCCTTGGCTTGGTATGACAATGTTTAAGACAACTAATCGTGTATAAAACCAACTTGATGGTGACGTAGGCAAATCATAGAGGCCGCATACGGTCTAACAGTTAAAACAACTTATTAAACCAAGATTAAACCGACTAAATACAATAGTAATAAAATTATAACGCTGACAGGCGTTCATTTAAAATACTGGGTTTAACAAGTGTTTTAAATTACCTACGAATAAATTATTTTTGAACTTTGAACAGTTGAGTAACATTGACTTATTTACATTATACATAATACCATTGTGGATTTTGCCAATTTCAAGTGAAACGAGAACTATTCCGTTAATGTTTAAATAAAAATGATTTTTTAATCAAAGTAGGTAGTCACAACAAGCTTTGCTACTTTATCATCGGTCAGTTTTAATTTGCATCGAAACAAAAATTTCATCGACCTACTTAATACTACTTATTGACTGATGCCTTTATTCTCATACGATGTTGAATAATGAAGTGATTTCAATGATCGCCTTGACCCTAATTTAAATAGCTACGAGTAGCAGACTAAATATTTCATATTTCTCACCTCTTTTGTACTCGGGTAGACAGAGAACACAATATTCTGTTTTCGTCGATACCCAAATAATGTACACTCAAAAAAATACCGCAACGCAAAGTGGAAACAAGTGTTTGTGCGGTATCGTGTTGCGTTGCAAACTAATATTAAATTTGTTTGTAATAAATATCACATATACATGTTTTGATTTGTTGAAGTACTAACGGTGTACAAATAAATGATTTTTCTCTCATCCTCGATAAATTGCACGCTACGCGGATGCATACATGGCCAGCGGCTTTTTTCGTAACTATATCTACAGTAGCATGAAATTAGCGTAGCATCTAGTTTAATCAATTTGAGACCCCAGCATTTAATAATACACGTCGGCAATCATCAGATTTCCGGATACAAACGAATTGGAATTTCCATGCTCATCAGTAATTAGATTTATTGTTTACCAGAATTTGAATTCAGAATACTTAAGTACTTTATCGTTGTTTTGTCTTGTTCTTGTGTGATATGCGTAGAGCTGCGAACCAATGAAGAAAATGTGACGATTGAAAATTGATAATACTTATTTGTGCTCTATGTTGCTCTATGCTGTATGACTACATTAAGTATTTAATAAATGAAAAATAAATATTAATAAATGAATATGTCCAAGTTATTTTCCAATTTACTACGAATATAGATTATAGTAATGTAGTTCGCGGAAATAATTTCAGTAGCAGCGGACAACATAACAGTAACATGATTGCTGTATTGTGTTCGTACTGAAAAGTTCTGCAGTGCATAATAGTGGTGTGAGTGCAAGTGGCGAAGGCTTTATTCAGTGTCGGGACAGCCGGAACCACGGAGCGAAATATAAATCGTGCCCGCTTGAAATTACCTCCTACGCTTTATGACACAAACGAGAAAAACTTTGCTACTATCGGACACTACATGCGCCTCATCGGGAATTTTCCAGAACTTTTTACAATGCATATAACTTACTCCTAAAAATACCTTCAATGCAACCTTATTTGTGGATTAATGGTATCAGTTTTGTAGCTACGAGAAGAGGCTTTAGTTTAATATGTCTCTAGGCATTTTGTTTAGTATGAACATGAGTTTGTATAAAAAAAGGTTGGTAAATATGAGTGCAGGGTGTACCACCGCTGCCGCCATTGCTGGCTATCTGCCTTTCAGAGGACTCCATCACAAAACTCATTTGGCATTCAGCCACCTACAATGGGTCGCGCGGGTGCGAGGCAGTTTAAAATACCTGTTTTTTCACCCAGCCTGTTTCGAGCAGCCACGTCCAAATTTAAGTCCATTCTGGCGGTAACGTACAACCACTATTTTCTAGTTGGTTACCATGCCTGTGAAAAATTTTATAATATAAAATTCTGTAACTTGCAGAGGACAACGAATTTTTGACGTATTTGGTCGCGCTAAGACTACGGCAAACTACCTTATAATTTCTAGTTTAAACTATTGTCCTCAGTAATATAAATAATTCGGACAAGGTTAGTGTGCACATATCTTTGGGAATAAATAAATCATTATTCTTTTTATACGGTAGCTGTACAAGATATAATGAAACAAAGTTTTCACAACAGAGATGCGGAAAAATGTCTGTTATAAACTTCTTTGGAATAATCATTTGCCTTGTAAACAGACAAGTTATAAATTACATTATATTTCACCTTGTTTCGGAAACAAATAAATATCTTCTTCTTTGTACAATGTCACGATAAGCTCTCAGGAAATGTTTAATTCTGTTATCTTATTTTTAAATAGAGGGGAAAATACCTACTTGAACTTTAAAATTCTGCAAAAACTGTTACGCTTATTTGTGAAGCTTTAATATCTTCATAGTTAATTATTTCTTTACCTATATTTTATAGATTTCGAATATTACTAAAAAAATGTTACAAGTGGAGGGATATGGTCTATGTCTACCTATGTATGTACCTATTTATTTGTATTATCACAACGAAATGTACCTGTAAGTAAATAATTGAATGATTAAAACAATATAAATTGACTAGAAACAAATGATTTGTATAAACGTTACAGTCGGATGGGTTGGCAAAGGCCGGTTCGTTAGTTCGATGGGTGTTGAGTTGAGCGGCGCATCCGACGAAAAAACTAGCGACGGTAAACACAAATCAAGTCAACGCTTCAGCGCTCTCCTATACGTACCTGCTTACCTATTTAACATTTTTATTTATTTACTAATGCCCCGTGCAGACGTTGACCTGCCTTTATGAATTTTGTAACCAATTTTTCCAAAGTTTTCTCCGTTCTGATCTTCTCTGAGCTCGTAAAAACATAACGCATCGGTTTCGTCGTTCTCGAGTTTTAGTTTAGCCAGACTAACAAACAGCTATTCATTTTTATTTATATTCCTAGATTAGAACACCAAAAACAACTCAATAGATACAAGATAGCCAATTATAGGTTCTCACTGATAAAAATACATTAAATGATACTAAATAAAACAATCCAATTAAATTTTAAGGCAACTCGTGATGGATTTTTATCAACGACAAAAATGTATTCTCATTCAAAATCCCTTATGGTTGAACTACCACCGAACAGGTATATATACGAGTATGTTTTGTCATTTTTTCATTTGTTACATGGTGAAAAATTTAAGTTTCATTCACGGGTAGATCCGGTCCCTTTTTACTTAGTATTGTAGGTTCCAAAACACTATATTTCATAAAGTTACTTATATCTATAAGCCATTGCTAGTTGGGCATAGTTGTACGCAGAACTTGGAGGATAATATCTCACCATAGGGGTCTTATCAATGTGCCAGTTAGTTTATAGTTTGGCTCTTAGTCAAAAGCTTAGGTATGTACTAAGTTATTATATGTGATATGCTAGTTTAAAGACGTAGTTGTGTGATACTAGTGTCGTGTTTCTCTGCTGTTGTGGTGCAAATATTCGTGATCCAAGCCAAATTTCATTTTAATCGGTCATCAAAAAAAGATCAAATCAGACAGACAGACAGAGTTACTTTCGCATTTATAATATTAAAGTATGGATTTATTAGAGTGTAGTATTTTTAATAACATATTCACATGTATAGTATTTCTTAAGATTTTAATCGCCTTTAATTAAGTAATATAGTTTTTTACAAATAGGTAAATGTAATATAATAAAAATAAGTAAGGAATTAACTAAGTTTCCCAGAATTTAAAAAAAACTCACAGAAAACCGGTTGACGTTTTCCAGCTTCAAGGTATTTTATAAATTTTTTGATAAACTTTAGTTTATTCTAAAGCAGTAATAAGCCATACATACTAAATATAAATTGAATGGCGTGGGATTGAATGCCGTTGTTTAGTCAAAGGGCTGTTTGATTAGCTGTTTGATTGAACGGCTATTTGAACCAGTTGGCTGCGACATATTATGTATGTATAAATAAATAAATGTTATACGTATATAAATACATTAATACTACATAAAAACATAGTAGTAATAATAGGTTAAGTAAAGTTTAAAACTTACTTTTTTATAACATTACACCGATCTAACAGTAAAATGTTAGATTGGTTGTTTTTTGTACATTCAATTTTTACCGTCGTATTTACTCTTCCTTTTCTGCTTTGATATTGATAATAACACCATCTATATTCTGAATATTTCATGAGGTAAAAAAAATCGTTTGATTGAAAAACAAATAAAGGCGCCGTATGCGTGAGTTTTCATTATGGTTGCTAAATGGAAAAACTGTGTACGGTCTGTGTCATCGCATATTCATGGGGCATTTTCGTCAGTCGACCTCTCAAGATTGCGCTAAACTGGGTAAACAACGTCTAATGGAAGGAAACCTGGAGGCTCCGTAGCACCAAATAAACAAACCTGTAGTCATCTCGCTACGAACGCTCTGCCTGACGGTTGACTGAAAACTGCTCCGGTAATGGCTCCGGTAACTATTCAACTGTATAACATACATACTTATTTATGTGGGAAGGAGAAGGAAACGGAAGTGACGGAAGAAGGAAACGCTGTGGGAAGGAGAAGAAGGAGAAGGAAATGGAAGTAACGGAAGAAGGAAACGGAAGTTATAGATGAATGAAAGGGCAGCATGCTAAGGAGTAAGAGAGTGAGTGTTGTTGATTGGTGACTTAGCAACGGGGATGAATGGCGGATTTGGTTGTGGGTTTAGGTTTTTTTTTTCAAAATATAAATTTCAATAAATAATTTAACAGTATTTTTACTTATTTAAAACTACGTGAGTTACATTTATTTATTTATAAATAAATAAAACATACATACATATATATCCGTCACGCCTCTCTCCCATTGGGGTAGGCAGAGACCACTTCCTTCCACTTGCTACGATCCAAAGACACCTCTTTCGCTTTATCCACACTCATCAGTCGCCTCATACATGCCCGTCGGTTTAAGGTACTTTGATTTGGCCTTTCTTGAGCAAGTTTTGATCGAGGTACGTATAACCCAACTTTTTAAAGAGCGTGGCGACTTCAAAATTCGTAATACCGATATTGATTTTTATTTTGTCGGGTTCTACTACGAAACATGTTTTTTTCATGGGTTCTACATTGGATTGGTTTTGATAGTGAGTAAAGTATGCATTTCACGACTTAAACAAATGACTATGTATATGATTTCTCCAACGGGAATCCCCACCAAAAATGACAATATTATGTTTGTGTATTACCTACCTCAAGTCTATGGATATGATACCCTTTGGTGAATCTTGAAAATAGCAGAGGAGTGACCCCTTGATCACCTTTTTAAATTGGCCGCATTTTACTGTATCGATGACATTACAAACATTTGTCATTGATACAGTATAATGTGACCAATTTAAAACTTTTATCAATGGGTCACTTATCTACACTAACGGACCGTACAACTTCATGAAATGTTTTAATATTCGTATTCGAGCGTTATAGAAAGTTTCCCAACAAAGTACGCTACGTTTATAGGTAGATGTTTTTATATGGGTAGAGCTCGTTAGACTAGTGCCTGCTTATCTGCAAAGAAATGAAGTTTAACGGAGCGACCCGCCGCGTTAGCATTCACAAGTATCTTTAGTTACTGCTTATTTCCAACTTTGCTGCTAAAGTAACCGGTTTCTGCTTTGATACTCTTTATCGGTGCTGCGACTAGCTTTTATGATTCCAATTTATGAAAACTTATGTACTTGCTTACCTTTACCAATTTATGAAAACTTATGTACTTGCTTACCTTTACCAATTTATGAAAACTTATGTACTTGCTTACCTTTACCAATTTATGAAAACTTATGTACTTGCTTACCTTTACCAATTTACATAACAACTTTTGTGAATTAATTGTACGACTCTTGAAATAAATATTACGAGATGTTTAATGAATTTCAATGACCAGCTTCACTACGAGTATCTTGACTGTTTTTGTACTTACATTCATATCTGTCACGCCTTTTTGACCCAGAACACACGGTGAAACGCAACTGTACGCAACTAGTTTGAAACGTTTCGTTTCAGTTGCGTCGTGAGTGGTTTTCTAAGGAAGTCTATAGCAGAAACTGCGATGTTACTCAAAAGTAACTAGCAGTTTCAGTTGCGTTTCACCGTGTGTTTTGGGTCTTAGGGTAGGCAGAGATCGATCACTTCCCTTTGCTTGAGAAATAAAAAAAAAGAAGTGTGATTGAATGGTAAACACTTATCATTCTATTTTTATGATAATAAAAAGACAGGTAGGTAGAGGTTATGTAGGAGTATTGAACCCTCTTCAAATATATATTTTTTAATGAATTAGTTAGGTATATGAGTAGGTAGATACCTACATGTTATTGCTTAGTGTAGGTGACACAAAAGCATCGTGCACACAAATAACTTAGTACCTAGGTATTAAAACGTGTTGTTTCATTTGATGCAAGAATAAAATAACTAACTCGAGCTAAGTAATATGAAACTGCTATTTTCATCGCAGGTCAAAGACACCGACTTCATTGCCATTGGAGGTAAAATAAACTGACGGTAAACATGCACATTTCTGAGAAGGGCGAGTTTACGGTAAATTATGTACCTATCTGTTTAATTTATTTTATTTACCAAATACAATTGGAGAGACAAGTAAAGTGTAGTGAGCTCTGCCTATCCCAATGGGAGAGAGGCGTGATGGATATGTACCTACCTATAATACAGGGTGTAACATAAAGGGGGTATAATGCCGAAACACAGCGATAGTCCTCATGAAACTGAACAACTTTCCCCAAGGAACATGGGACCTAACGCAAAAAAAAACTTTTAGGTCGTCCATACTTACTCAATTAGCGGATCGGACATTTTGTATGGGGAGGCAATTTTTTCTTTCGAATTACGACCAATGTTCTTTGCGGAAAGTTGTTCAGTTTCATGAGGACTATCGTTGTGTTTCGGCATTATACCCCCTTTCTGTTACATCCTTTAAATGTATCAAATACTTAAAGTTACATGTAGAAGGTCTTTAAATTAGGTTATTTAAAGTAGTTATTACTATTTTTGACATACCTACAAACTACTTAGTTTCAAAAAAGGTAGAGTGTTTGGTATTTTTAATATATGACCTTTTCATTAATATCCATGTGAAGGCCAGCCTAACTAAACAACCTAACTAACTAATATATTATTACCAACTATTTTAGTCATTACCAACATATTATTTGCGTTACTTGCTCTATTACTTACAAATGCTTGTTGTTTCATCTTCCTCAGGACGTATTACTAGGTATTTTAGGTAGGTATTTACTATACCAATTACCTTATTTACCCAACTCCTTTATAGATAGAACAAAACCACATTGATACGTATATCTAGGTAATAGGTACTTACCTACCAACACGCTTTGTGTGTGTTAACTAAAACACTAAAAGTAGAAAGAACATCCAACCTAATTGGTAAAGTATAAAAATTCGGTATCAATTAGACTCAACATCCCCTATCTATTATATTATATACTTCTATATTATATATCCCCTTTATATACTTTCTGAGAACAACGTTCTATATCTCCGAAAGTATATCACTTTCGACAATTATCCAAAATACTATCGTTTTATAATATTTTTCTCTATCGATTGACGTAAATTTCATCAGTGGCCGCCAACTTTTTTTCTCCATACTAGCTCGAATAGGGGATGTTGAGTGTAATTGTTACCGTTTTTTTTTACTATACTAGGCTCCAAACAAATATGTTCGATGCCATTTTTCATTTGCATCTTCAGGTTGTGAAATTTTAAGTTCTTATTTTACCCTTAATCAGTCTATGCAATTTGCATTGTTAATGAGAGCACATTCTGTGTGGGTTATAAAAGCACTAGAAAAAACGTTCTTTTTCGGAGACTTAAAAATAATATTATTCGTTTGTGTTTTATTTTAAAGCAGTAATTTCGTTGTCTAAACTTTTTAAAAGTTATTTCTGAATGTATAACGGAGCCATAAAAATACATTCGAGTTTATGATATTTTTAGTTGAATTCTAGTTGAGTGTACTTTTTAAGTAGATATCCATACATCTATCTATATCTATATATATAAAAATGAAACCCGTTTTCCGTTGTCACGGCATCACGCCTGAACGGCTGGACCGATTTCGCTAATTCTTTTTTTTAAATGTTCATTGAAGTCCAAGGATGGTTCTTACGGTGAGAAAAATTCGAATAATTGCCGGGAAAGCCCTAAAACAGACCTTTTCTTTTTCCCATACAAATGTTTTCTTACTAAAATGTAGAGTCAATTTGAACTTTATTCCTACACAATAAAGTTCATTCTAAGGCGGGACAAAGTTCGCCGGGACAGCTAGTTTTAATATAATTTCTGCATATTTATTATCTACTACAGGCTGCCCGCGACTTCATACGCATTGATCGCCATATCTTGGGAAAAAAACATGATATCTTATAATAAAATAGCCTTTGTGTTATTTTAATGTATAAACCACAAAATTGCCAACTTTCATCAAAATCCGTTCACTGGGTTTTGCGTGAAAGAGTAACAAACATCCGTGAAAGAGTATCAATCATCGGCGCAAACATTGACATTTATAATAATATAAGAAGGATTTTACTTGTTTACTTGATTAAAAGTTTTGTCTAGTTTATTTCATTCATATTTTTACAACTGTTTTTATCACCCATGTTTTACTACGAATTAAAGCTAAATTTATCCGAAAAGTAATAAAACGAGAACGCTAATCGCTCGTAAAAACTTAAGGGTTCAATAAGTCAGGGATCAGAGTAAAACAGACCTTGAAATGAAGCAGATACTTTAGTACAGAATTTTTCACTCTTAGGTATTTATTTAAAAGTAAAGTATATAATTAATTACATCAACCGCCAAGAATGTTTTTTTTCCGTGTATGTCGTCGTCGCCTGTAGTTAAATTGGCATTCACCGTGTATTTTTTAAGCTTATGATCCTGTCCATAATGTGCTAATGTACAATTTGTTGGTGACCTACATAAATAAATAAAATTTAAATAAATATATTTTGTGAAGAAATGATTGGCGAACTTACGACTATATAGGTACCTACTTATACAGGTTGTAGCAGAAAGGGGGTATAAAGCCGAAACATAGCGATAGTCCCCATAAAACTGAACAACTTTCCCGGAAAATGGGTCGTAACTCGAAAAATTTTTTGGATCGCCCATACTTACTTGATCAGCTGATCGGACATTTTGTATGGGGAGGCGAATTTTTTTTTCGAGTTACAACCCATGTTCCTTGGGGAAAGTTGTTCAGTTTCATGAGGACTGTCGCTGTGTTTCGGCTTTATACCTCCTTTCTGTTACATCCAGTATATTTGGATGTTTTTCAGTCCAGTCTTGTGTCCATATAAGGAAAGTTGCTCGTAAACTAAACTACTAAAATATTTAAAGTTACGACGACGTTGCAAGCAAAGCTTTTCTGTTACGTATCGTAACTGAGTAAAGTTTTGTTTTATATCATTGGTAGGTATTTTCTGTTGATTCTTGTTTTTAGCAATTCCTAAAACATGAACATGGGTAAAGACTACCTTAGTATCTTATTATAATTTTATAAATGTCAATGTTTGTGCCAATGGATGGATGGATGTTTGTTACTTCATCACGTAAAAACCACTGAATAGATTTTAATGAAATTTAACAATAACTTAGCTTGGACATCAGAATAACACATAGGCTATATTATTTTGAGATATCATGTTTTTTTTCCAAGATATGACGATAAATGCGTACGAAGTCGCGGGCAGCCTCTAGTACATATATATTTGAATAGAAATCAAACCACTTCAAAGAATACAAAGCATTCAAGCACTAAGCCGAAAGAGTTCTATATTAGAGATGAAACGGATAGTGATTTGGCCGGATACCGGATACCGAATAACCGGCAAGCTTGTAGACCGGAGCGCCGGATATCCGGCCGCCGAATATCGGGCCCTATTTTTGAATTCATTTATTCATCATAATTTGCCACTTATTAATTTTGACTATTAAAATTAAAACATTTACGTATTTGTCGTGTGATTATAAAAATAAAGGGTATCTATAAATCTATTGCTGTTTGATTTTCACTTCGTAAAATAATTTAAATTTTGTGAATTCTACTATCCGGCCTCCGCCGGATAGTGACCTACTATCCGGTATCCGGCCGGATAGTGAAAACTAGGCCGGATAGGCCGGATACCGGATAGTTACCGGATATCCGTTTCATCTCTATTCTATATCGTCGCAGTCAAAGTACGTAAAGTACTTACTACGCCAAGTCGTACTGCTAACCTAGAAAGAAAGCGAGCACATCGATTCTTACTTGATTATTTTCATATGAGGTGCTCCGTTTCAGGCTTTTACGACTGTATATGTCTTCAGAGAGCGATAACTTAGTCATTTTATGTTCACCCCTTCTTGCACTGTGTAAGTACTCGGAAGTTCAGCGCAAGTCCCTAAGGAGAGTCATAAACACGCATATCCTTTTCCATCTTCCATTTGAATACTCCTTTTTTCATAATAAATTCTTTCATTAGACTGAGTAAGAGGTTTGTTACGGCCGGTCGTCTTCTTTGTAATGAAACCTTGTACGTACTTGTATAAAGAACCTGTTTAGCTATTCATGACAACCAAAATAAACAGTTCGATGAAAGCCATTAAAAAAGGTCTATCTATAGGTACACACATCCGGGCCGTGCCCGGGACGTGACAGGGCCCTGGCCTGTCAGGGGAGAAAAACATACGTCGCCATGACAACGTGTGTGAACGAATCCATAGAAGATGTATGGAATGATATTTTTTCCCTGACACGTCCCGGACTCGGCCCGGATGTGTGTAGATAGACCATAACTCGGTCTAATACTTAAAGACCCATTTAGTTTCTTTATTTAATCTCAAAAGTATCCATAAAAAAAAACTTCACAGAATTTGAATAAGTAGGCTTTTCTTATTTATTACTTTATCAAACAAGTTTCGAGAGAGTTGGTAATAGTAAAATGTTCAAAACAATATACTTCCCTTAATCCGTCTTTTAACTTTAGCTTCAATATGCCGTAACTCCCAATACAAATCAAACAGTTAAGTAAAATATAGAGTTGAAAGCGAAGGTAGAGAAACAATAGAAAAAGCATGTTGGGTCGAGTTGTTAAGAGAGGAAAATCGGTCGTGCAAGCACTTTATAGTTTTAATATCGCTGGCTGAGGTCGAGCGACTTATGGCGGGAACACGTTTTTCCTACAAATGCTGTTCCGCCGCCAAACGAACACGTGTTCAAAACGCACGGAACTTGTACGGTACTACACTAACCACCAACATACTAACGGCTCCAATATCGGCGTAATATCAACAATGTATGGCTCCAAACACCCTCGAGAATATAATTAAACTGCGAGGAAAAACAAGGTGCCAGCGAACACGCTGCGCGTTGCTGCGATGTTTAGTAAAAAAGACAACAAAGCGCCTCACTCGGCTTACCTGAGCAAACGTTTATTTTAAATAAACATTTTATTTGCAGCCCTTTCATGTTAATGCAAAAAAAACTCTGGCACGGCTTAGGCTGGCGTAAGTTATTTTCTTTTTATATTTTTCCTTGAGTCGCCGGGGGCCGCGGCCGCTCTCCCGGGGCAGATAATTTCGTAGAAGCTACGTGCTGCGTCCCTTGCTCTCAGCCGGTGACCTGCAGTGCCTGTAAACCTCAACACAACTAAAACATATTACCGTTTTATGCCTATAAGCTATAAGTATCACGTTTCGATGACCCTCATTACATGAATACCGTCACAGACTACCTTTTAGTACAACGTACCGTATACAGAATGAATTTGAATTCGATCGATAAAATTTAAGGCAAGGTTATTTTTACTTCGGTAACTAAGAAAAAAAATTACTTATGCGAAATTAATAAAAAAAAAGTTTTGTAAAAGAATAAAATACAAATTTTGAGTGACTTTTGGTTTGGTTTTGATTTTTGGTTTGCATTTGGTTTGGTTTTGACTTTTGGTTTGATGACTTTTTGACTTTTGGTTGACATCTATTTACTTTTCTGACATTTAATATATTAGGTCTTTACCTATGAAATTGCCGTTTTGTATGAAAAAATTCAAACGATTTTTTTTCATATAATTTTTATTTGTATTAAGTGAAGTAATTACCCATACAATCAATGCATCTTTGCCAACGCAGTGGCAGTTTATTAATGCCCTTCTTAAAGAAATCAGCTGGACGAGAGGCAACAAATTCTTCAAAGGCGTTTTGAACTGCCTCTTGGTTATTGAATTTTTTTCCGGTCAAGAAGTTATCCAAATTCTGGAAAAAGTAGTAGTCTGTAGGGGCAAGGTCCGGTGAGTACGGTGGATGATGGAGAGCTTCCAACCCCAGTTCTTGCAACTTGGAGACCGTCATTTGTGCGGTATGAGGTCGCGCGTTGTCGTGCAGGAGCAGCGGAGACGAGCGATTGACCAATGCTGGTCGGAGACGTGCCAGCTTCTCCATCATTGTGTTCAATTCTTCACAGTACACATCTGCAGTAATACTCTCCCCATTTGGTAAGAAGCTGTGATGAATCACACTGGTGCTAGACCACCAAACAGTAACCATCACCTTTTTAGGGGTAAGTTTTCGTTTAGGGCATTGTTTAGGTGCTGAACCAGGATCCAACCAACTTGCTGAGCGCTTACGGTTATCAAACAGAATCCACTTTTCATCACAGGTGACAATGCGGTTCAAAATTCCTTCATTTGTGTGTCTGTTGAGCAATGCACGGCACGTCTCGACGCGTACTTGGCGCTGGCGATCATTGAGTTCGTGGGGCACCCATTTGTCAAGCTTTTTTACCTTGCCAATTTGACGCAAATGGACCAATATTGTTTTGATGCTAACGTCGAAAGCTGCTGCTAATTCAGCCGTAGATTGAGTATCATCAGCTTCCACGATCGCCTTCAATTCGTTTGCATCGACCAAAGTCTTCGGACGACCGCGGGGTTCATTTTTCAGGTCGAAATTTCCAGAACGGAAGCGAGCAAACCAATAACTAGTGGTTCGTTGATTTGTAGTGTTAGCTCCGTAGACGTCGTTGATGTTGCGAGCCGCTTGTGCCGCGTTGCTGCCACGACGGAACTCATAATCCATAATTACTCGAATTTTTAACGTATCCATGTTGACGAAAATGATTGAAATGCAATGAAAATGTAACACTAACCAATAAACAAATGACTGTTTTTGGAAAAAGAATTCCATATTTTTAAAATTAAATTAATTTGAAATTAGAATTCTTAGCTAAACAAAAAATATTTTTAATTGAAATGGCCAGTACTGTAAAACGGCAATTTCATAGGTAAAGACCTATTTTTTTTTTCCAATATGTTTTTAAATTATGCTGAATTCTTCTAAATCGATTAACAATATCGCCTTAAATTTTGTCGACTGAATTCAAAGTCACCCTGTATATTCATCTGACAGCAAACCTGTAACGCTTTACAAATTGTGTTCATTGGTTCTATTTCTCTTCGACCGCGTAAATCTTCATTACGAATCTAATCAGGCTATAAGTATTCAATGTGTCTTGCTTTGATATTGAGTTATAGGTACGCGGAGTACGAATAAACTCCAACTTCGTGATCAACACCTGACAATTTTCGTAAAGCTTTATTTTATGTTTACGAGTTTACGTGTCCCGAAGATGAGGGAAGATCGCCGCCCTACTTTCATTTAAAAGTTAATTAAGTAGGTAATAAAAATATCGTACATCAAGTTAAAACTTGAAATATAATTCTTGTCGATCTCTTTTAACGAATATGTGAGTATTAAAAAAACGTTTATCGGTTGATTTTTAGATGTTTTTCACATAAAATGCATGCGATACGTTTTTTACATTTTCAGTAAATACATAAAACCAATTTGTAATATACGTAAGTACCTATGTAATTTAATATTTTTTTTATTTAATATATATTTTGCGAAAGTAACAGGTTCATTTTGATGATGCAATTAGGTAGTTTACGCAAGCTTGGAGTGACGGACGTAAATTACGGTTTGGGTGACAGTGGGTCACGACACGACGCGACACATCTTTAAAGTACGGCACAAGGTGATGAGACGTGAGGCACCCGTGTCCTAGATTCCACTTTTTATGGCAGGACGATATCGCCCCTCTCATCTAACTGTAGACCTTAGATAGTAGATCACACGTATATGAACAGCCCCTACAAAAAACTTGACCCACTTCAGTGTCATAAAATGCACGAATTCAACTGGTGCTGACTTTTCTTTTCAGCTTTCAAAGCAAAAACTATTCATTGCAGACGACGGAATAGGAATTGGGTGCTAAATGAAATATGCTCTGAATAGACCGAATAAATGGGAATAAATAAGGACTTTATTCTTTTTTAAATATCATACTTCTTTTGCAATGATACTCTAGATATAAGCCAGTACTTATACTGTCTTTTAGCGTGAATACCTACTTGTAGATCTAAAGAACGTTTGTTTTCGGTCAAAGTGAACAAAACAAATAAGTATTTGGAAGGCTGTTGGGAATCTATAACTCAATGCCAACTTTTCCGAAGTTTGGCAACTCCGTACGAGTACTTACTCGGAGATGGCAAACGGGAAAATTCTGAAGACCCATTTGGCTGTTCTAAACTTACCTGTAAACAAAAACATTTGAGTACATTTTCGCAAACGCAGCACGTACTTAACGAGATTAGTGATTTGACCGTTTGATCTCTCACGCACGACCCTCGACTACAAACTGCCACTCGTAGGTACCTTATAAAGGTACCTATACATATTTTTATGGCTTTTGTGATGATATGCTAATAATATTGAGAGGCCAAAAAAATAATACACATAAGTACCTAAAAAAAAAAAAAATTCTGCCTTCGAATGTTGATATAAAGGATTTTGTCAACCGTTAGCACATTTCACATACGACTGATTAAATCTAATATGATGTTCAGGAAATTGCGAATTAAGCACATCTGTTAATAAGAAATAACGCGGACGTGGTAAGTTCAAATACTTAGCTCCGCCATCGTGAAGGTACTGTAACATAAGTCATCAGCGCGAGGCAGCGGCGTAGCATGACTCACGTGTTGTTAAAAAGCGACAAGAGCAGCTTCCAATTTAGTCTCAGCGAACTTTTATGTCGGCAGCCTTACGTGAGCTGAAACGTGAGCAATAAGATTAAAAATAAATTATGTTCCGTGTAAAGGGCGGCCATAAACCAGAGGCACGTGTGCGACCACACTCACTCACAGCCTTTCCTATACTATTCTCATCAGCAAAAATGTGATTGTTGTAACCGGCGGTATTATTATGCTGACAAGTTCAATATCGTTGCCAACGTTTGAGCTTTATGTCTCTGTAGTAGAACGTATTTTTCGCAAACGTTTTGGCTTTTGATTAATAATGTCATGATTGAAATTGGTAGGTATTTTGAACTCGTAAAGGGCTGTTTGCTTTCGGTTCATAAAGTTAACAGTTATTACTCGGAAACGTTAAGTAAATACTCAGAAAAAATAGTTTCAGCAATATTCAAATGAATAAATTAAAACAATGAGGCAATGTTGGCAATAAAATAGTTAAACTAGCAAAACATATCTGGGGGATATTAAAACTTTTTCTCTTGCTAAGTTCAAAGTTGGGGCAACGAATGACTGAGCTACTGCGGTTTCCTCAACCTGAATAGTTGAGTGAAATTCACCGAACAGTCCGTTGGAAGCGTGCCGAATGTTGCAGTTAAATAATTTGTGATAACCGCTTTCATTTATCCAACTTTCAGTTGGAATTTCCATGAGTAATTTGACAGTTTTAGTGCTGCCGGCGTTTCGGTATTAAATAGCAGTAATTGTTGTAGTTAGTTGAGTCTATTAGGTTACATCCATGTTTAGTTTTATCGTGATTTATCAACGTTAAAACGTGTCTTACAATTGATAGATAATCCAATATCGAGTATATATTTTTATTAGATTAACTACGACTAGTAAGTTTGTGAAAAGCATCCTATCAACAGCTTAGACTAATCATTACTGCAACCAGCAATCAAACCCACAGAATCACCTACTCGAACTGGTCAATCTATAAGTAATAAATATGTTGTTGTTGTTGTTAGCCCACATATGTCTCCACCGAGGGGCACGAGCCTACTCTCATACAGAGAGTGATTAGACCGTAATCCACCACGCTGGCCAACCCTTTAAGAATATATTTCATTTATATGACGCCGTATCTTATTTAGAGACATTGCAGACGTACGGGCGTTTGCGGAGCGTTTTCCGCTTTTCGAACGCGCAACCTATGCACTCGGCGCACGTTTTACACACGTTTCGAAGGTACCATATTACATCACGTGTACTACCTAACTCAATCAAAAAGTCTACGTATTTACTTAAACTTCCAGATTAAGCTATACCCCATAAAAATAAATCCGTTTTCGTTCCCGAAAAACCCGCAGAACCTTTGCGGGCCTAATTAATTAAGTATACAGTTAAAGAAGTTCCGTACGAGTTGACCCTTTATAAATTACTTGGACTTAAATCAGGGATTCTGTAATGGATCTGATGGTCCCAATACGACTGTTTTTTAAGCTCTATTGCTCGGCACACTTTCTATTTATCACTCCTTACTTGAGGACATGTATTAATGGACTACGAATAAATTTGTAGACAACCAGCCGTTTGTCCTTCGTTTCGACACGATTCCGTCTTATCTGATTTATGTTACACCTGCCTTTATTGATGTATCTAACAAGATTTATTTCCAGTCGTACGTATATACTTATTTATAGTATCAAAGTGTAGTACTAAACAGATTCGTATAAATATTAATATTGTATTTTTTAATTCAATTATTATCTATATGCAAGACATGAGGCAGCTGTGAGCGAAATGCAATTTCCGCTCAATAGGGAAACATATGGTTTTAGTTTTTCATTACATTTTAGTTACCACATACGTAGAATAAAGTCTGCTTTGCAAGTCTGCTTATTTAAAATAACCGCGGTTGTGTGTCGGCAGATTGTCAATGGTATTTTTTGACACATTTAGTGGCAATCAGTGTAAGCTATCGTTTAGCAGAATACCATTATACACATGTCTGTAGAAAACTTCATTTGTCAACCTTTGATTGATGTAATTACTGGTGATCAACATATATTGACACATTTGACCTCAGTCAAAAAAGAAAAGTTTGTTCCTTTGACAAAGTTTCAATATTTTAAATTCGTTTATCTATACGTGCCATGATTTTGTTATGCCACAATCGTTATACTTCCTTGTTTAACGGTATCGAGGTAATGTATGGCTTTACCAAAGCTTGGCTCCGGTGAATAACAAAAGGTGTTCAATATTAAGCGAAGTTTTTAAAATACTGAATTATTTTTAAATTTTTTAGGGTCGATGGTAAAGAGGCGTGATACATTTAAGTATGTACCTACCTAAGTATGTACATTTAATTAATTTACATTCCTATAAAAAAATTCTGTACAAATACTTTTTAAGCTATTTATTATGAATACTGAACATAGACTAGATTCTAATTATATTATTTTAAGTAAGCATAATAAATACCAAATATTGATTTCCTATTCGTTTCTACTGAAGCCACGACATTGTCTGTTAAGTAAATTAAAGTGTAGGTACCTGAGTAATCAGCAATATGTATTAAAATACGGTCAACGGATTTGACGTCGCCGCGGCTGTCCTCTAATACACACAACAATTATGAGGACTTCAGCCACCGCAGATGAGATTGCAAAATTCATTACTTACGCAGAAAAGCCCTCGCTTTTATCTCAAAAGATGTGCTTTTGTAATCACATTACGCAAATGAGAGCTTGAGAATTCACGGTTGGTTCAAGATAGGGTCGTGATCCCAACAAATGTCTCCTACACTTGCCGGCGACTAAATCTGTTACGGAACGTTTATCTCGCCTTTTATATAAATAAGATATTTATTTGATATTTGAATTTTGATATCTATATGGTTCGTTTTACTGATTCGATCCAATTTGGAAGAACGGAGCAAACTCCATTTCTTAAATTCGCAATTTTGTTCGTAATACTACGCAAAGATAATTACAGGTATTATACGGAAAATTTTATCCCTTAATTATATTGTATTAGGGCTTGTTCGTGGAAAACTACACTCGGTTCAAATAAAATGAAGTCTTTAAATACTACATACTTACCTACATGCTACGACTCTGCTACGCCGTAGCTCATACTTCGTAGCCCGTAGCCTTCCCGTAGCAATACACTTTGCATCAATTTTCTCTGTCGGAATCTGAAAGTGGAATAAATATTGCAAAAACGTAAAATGGCAATTACAGCGTGCGAACACAGCCTTGAGTACCAAATTAAAACTACAACGGTTCTATGGTAGTATTATTTAATTAAGTTAATTTCAGTTGCACACAAAGCGTTATTTTACTATTTCTGTCAAGAACGCTTTACTTACGTTCGGTATATTATAAAATGAGTTTCTCGATCTTAATAAATGTCACCGTTCACATACCAAAAGCCAATAATATAAATATTTATAAAGAGTACGTTTCTTCGAGATATCTTCACAAGAACGGTTCCCTATATTTTTGTTTTAGTTGTCATTCCAGTAAGGAATGATGACATCATGCTAACAAATTGCTTCCCTCGGGTTATATTTCATGTTATTTACGTTTCGATCACGTCTCTGTCGTCGCAAATATGCAAACTCATCACACCACTCACCGCAAACCAATCAATTTTCTTTTTCTAATGTAGCATTATGTTATATCATTTACTATTCGTATTGAAACGATATTTTTCTGTAGTCTGACCATAAAAATTCAATTTTTTTTCGTAATTTCACACAGAAAGAATTAATAAAAACACCACTGCTAGAAGAACTTACTTAATTCCCACACAATACGTTCCATTAAACATTATGTAATACGGAAACATAAAGAAACAATTTCATAATGAAAGGAGTTGTAGCGTGGGCGGCGGCGTCGGTAGAGGCGGTCGGTACAAAAATGACGGTATCAATTAATTGCTGGGCCGTTGCGGTGTCGGCGGTGGAACCGGCCTCGTGCCATCCATCACGCCGCCACGATGACACGGACAAATGAACTGCGATTTGATCTCACGCCGCGGCCGAGTCCTAACAATCTCACTTTCATTCACAACTTATGCAGTCGCTAAGAAAAACTAAGACCCGAGCTCATTAAGACGACTAAAAAGTCTAATGTTTTATTCAGGGTTTTGTGGAAAACTCGACGTATTTAAATATATAAATGAGTTTCTAGTGGGTCAATTCCTCTAGTTTAAAATCGATATCTCAGTAGTAACAGTTTAGTAATCTGTGGTCTAAGTTACTCAATGGTATTTTTAGTAGCCTATTGTGTCCCACTACTGGGCAAAGGCCATAACGGTATAAGCCAATTTATTAAATAAACGCGTTAAAAATTGATTTGTAAGTATTTATTGAATGAGAAGAATTACTGACTCTATTGAATGTTCAATTTCGATTTGGCTTAAAGAAACCAATGACAACAAAAATGTGTTATTTGACAGTTCTATGTTAAAGTTAATCATAATATAACAATGATATTCCAATAAACACAACGCTTGGCATTACTATTATAAATTTAATAACGGAACAATGCTAATTCTCAAAGCAATTGGCAACTTTTGAACATTGATTGGCAGGCAACCAGGGATTCCGGCTCCATTTCGGCCGATTCCGCAACGGCTGGGTTTCCGATCGAATGCCATGCGCATTCACAGACTACAAAACATTAATAGCTGAATTAACCAACGCTGAGTGTATTGAAGCTTTACTGGTAGCAGTTTCAAAGGATACAGTACCTATAACCAGTAACATATTTCTACGATGTATAACTAGTAATTTGTATTATGATATATTGTAATGTTATACGATGACGATGATTACGAGCATATGACTTTTTTTCCAGTACGTTTCAAATGAAACATGATAAATGAGTATAGAGGTAGATAGTTACATATACCTATAGTTAGATTGAGCACTGAGAGTGCCAGGTTATACTTAAAACTATAACATTGCATACTTGCTTTTTTCATTTTTATTTATAACATATATACAATACATCGACATACATGCATCCGATCGAGGTACGCAGACACCATTTCCAATAAATGTGTATAAATAATTTTTTGGACCTTTTATATCAAATGAGATTTCGAATTAAGTTTGCTGAAGAAAGTTTGTTAGACCTACTTAACCATAAAAGGAAACGTATGAAATGTATCGTGTTAAATGTAAATAAAAATAGGTTTAAATGTTATTCTTAGGAACGCGTGACGGCAAATGCTGAAATGTGCAATTTCACCTCTGACCTATGTTTGTGAGGTTTTAGAATTTAACGGGGTAATTTGCGGGGTCAAATTTTTATTATTTATTTATGGATAGCTGTTTTGAAATATTAATTTTATTATATGTTTCTGTGTATGCCTGAGATTTGTAAAACTTAAATTAAAAAGAGCAACCCTACAGAGTTTCTTGCTAGGTTCTTCTCTGGGGAAAACTGCGCTCTTGCGAATCTAGCATTAACTTTAAAAAATGACCCGTCTTTAGTGTTGTCAAAACCTACAAGATTAAATGATTTTCATTTCATTTCATAACGTGTCAAATGCAAATAAAAGTAAAAAAATATATTTTAGCACTGCTTGGTGACGGAAAATACAAAAGCAAATAATGTAGCGTTAAAAATTTACCTACTTCATGTATTATCGACATGTTTAGGTACAATAATAGATTTTATATGAAATAAAGATATTTTGACGTTGAATACAAATACGCCTCTGATTATGTATGTTTGTGAAAGTTGACGTCGAGTTTGTATGTCTGAATCCTCAGGCTGGAGTTGCTGTCAAAAATGGCAACAAAATGCGTTCATTATCATTTCGCCTTAATATGATGAGAGTTGGCACAGCTCCCGAACTCCCGCTGTAGATAATTCTGTTTTCGGCTACGTGCCTCGAATTACTTCCGATTCCGTCCGCTAACGCTTGCAACTTCTTACTTTTCCTCAAATAAGAATTTGCTGACATTAAATAGTAAAATACTTTTCGATGTAAAAGTTGCGCAGTCTTGACTTATTCATTGCTTTGTCTGTTAACGTGTTCTCCTAACCGGTGTTGGGAGTTTTGTATTAAATTAACAGAATATTAACGAAGTGTTTCAGAGAGATCACACATTTTATCGATCGTATGGTTCGGTGCACGTAATGTAAATTAATGAAAACCGCCGAAGTTTGGTTTTTCATATTTACACAGAACTGCACTGCAGGAATTTCTTCCTTTGTTTCGTATCTTTACTATAATATTGAAATATGTAAGTAATAATAGCTTTGTTCTGTAATATCTAGCTTTTATTGTATCTTAGGTTATAAGTTCGAGCAATCTCAATCAGATAACTATTTATTTATCTGGTTTAGGTATGTTTGGTTGCAATAGGACGTGTGTGGTCAGAGAGCATTGCGCTTGGCGTAGCTCGCTCGTTGAAATCTGAATACAAAGCTACCGTACAAAATTAATGGGTAAAGTGTAGAAGGTACAGCATGTAACAACAGAGAAGGCTTGCCAACAAACAAAGCGTGTGTAGTGTTAAATATATACGTAACTAATAGATTAGGGAATAAATTCCCGTGGGCTTAATGGCTCTGTCTTAATTTATTTAACGTCAAGAGGATCGGGTGACGCTAATTTAATTGTAAGTGAATTAAGGCCACCTCCGAGAATATAACGCGGTCTGTTGGCTCTGCGAGCAATAAATACGTCACATGAATGTCTACATGTGTAATGTGAATATATAGGTACTTGGATAAGGTATAGGTATACATAGAGCGCGCTCTCAATGTTTCCGTACAATATATTTGCTTGGAGAGTGAAACGCTTGACATTAGTAACGGCGACAATTTATGAGGCCGCGACTTGTTATAAATGTAGGAATTACACTCGCAGTTCATTGGCCATCGGTTACTACTTGCTTTTACAGCATAACTAGTGAAATTTATTCAATAACGTGACAATTAAACATTCTAAAAACTGATAGCTTTTACGTCGCTTTTGATATAAAAAATGTAATCATCGATACGCATTTGTATTGATATTATTTGTCTACATGGAACCAAGCACATGTTAAACCTACCCTTTTCTCCTTTAAAATGAAAATGTGCGGGCGGCAGACTATAGTTGGTGAGTAGCAATGGCATTTGGGGTGACAGCCGTAGTGTAACATATATGTAACGTCTCAGTCATTAGGCGAGGGGTTTGCGTTCATGCCCTTTTCAGAATAGTGGCCGCTTTTGACGAGCATCTGAATTATTAAGTGTCTGAACCTCGGCTAACGGTTTGGACATTTTGTTTTAAGTCTTGTTGCATTAACTATGTACGTACCGTTCGATTTTCAATTTTATATCTATTTGCTAAAAGCAGTTGGTACGAGTACTTTTGTACCTATCATGTGTCTGGCCGGTTCTTGATTATGTTGACTACCTTAGTAAGTCTACATGCTTGATGGGGATTAGGTAAACTCAGCTTCTAATACAAAGAAGCTTTGATTCGTATTAACAGGTAAGTATGGAAGTAGATAAACGCAATATAGAATATAACACGAGAGTGAAGGAACTAGAGTCAACAACAAAGCATCTAGAGTAACCACTATATAAATACCTATAGGTACTAAGCAGGGATTATATATCAAGCAAGAACCGATCGGCACGGCACGCAGCCGGCCGAACGCGATCACGTATCTGACATACTCTCCTACTAATTTGGGATGTTTGCTCTCGCTCGCGAGTGAATTGCGTTTACCGAACACGCCGTGAGAAGTTTACAAGATAAATAGCATAACAGGAGTACCAGTGGCGGGAGGAGATATGCCTTTTTGCGGGAGAGCCGACAGCGATGTATGCGGCACGAATCCTCATACAGTAACCATTGTTAGGTTCGTTCCATTGTATCATAGTGCTCGCCGGGTGGAAAAGTGCTCCTTACAATTGTAAAAGCAAAAAGCTTCTAAGCAGTGTGAGTAAATATGCCGAGGGTGGAATGTGAGCATCATATGTCCTTGGAGAAATGTGGTTGCTCTTTGACTTACGATGTTTTTTTTTCAATTAACGTGTGTTGAAGTTGAAGTCATTCGGTATTCATCCTTCTGTGAAAAAAGTTTCGTAGATTTCAACAACTGTTATAAAATATGAATCATTATCTTTTTGAAAGTGTAAAGTGCTTTAGCTGTGCCATTATGTTTTAAAGTGACTTAAAACTTTAATTTTCTCCGCAATGTTCGACAGACCACAAAGTTAACGGTCGGCGTAGCATGGATGACTTTTATCTACAAAGGTGTGTTACTTCAGTATAATGTAAAAGAGAGCACAAGAATTTAAAGACCACCGCCGGCCTCGGTATGATGAGATGCGAAAATACACCGCGTTTTCAGACATTTGTAAGTAAAACAAAGCTTAGCAACGGAACTTTTTTATTATAACTGAAACCTTAAATATTTTGTCGAAATATTACTTTATGAATGTATTTGCTGTACCTACTTTAAAAGTATTCATATTGCTTCTCTTTTTTTACCGGAAACGCCGTACTCGTTCAACGTTTAAATACCTACTCATAGGTACTATGAAATCGTGACAGATTCATCAATCAATCCACAAACTAAGTTGATAAAAAATAAGTACCAAATTAAAATTATTTTTACGTTGAACTTTTTTTGAATTTGCCCAAGAAGTTAGAACCTTCGTAAACAACACCAAGGGTGTTATTTTCTTGAAAATAAGACGGGGTTTGGTAAAGGCCGGCTGGGACGATATCGCGAATTTGCCGGAAGTAGTCGCGTTTCCGCTATAATTCAGCTTTGCTGGCGACAATGACGGCTGCACACCTCTCCACAACACTACATATCTTCTCGCATATTTATGTTACTTGAAAATATAGAGAAACGCTATTCCCAAGAGATCAGGACCGCAAATATTTTCCAAATCCAACACTTTTAAAACAGGCGACGCTAGGATTTTCGCCAAGACTGCAGATTTTGCCTGCAACACATTTTCTTGAATTTCACTTCAGACATATTTAGAGTTTTGTAAGCGTTCAATTTTAGATTTCTTGGATTTGCAATTCATTTACGTTTAAACCTGGGTTTTCTCATAAGTTTATTTACGTCATCAAAGATTCAAGTTACGTTTTGGTTTCAAAGTTTTTAAATGGTTCCGGCGAAAAATAAAAGTACCTTATGAAAGCACTTTTCGACTTAAATCACAGTAAATTTTCAGTTCAATGAAATACTTTACGATTTCAGGTTTATGTCATTACAAGTAAATAAATGGAAAGAATCCTTTTTAGTTCGCGACATAAAATAGTATTTGTGTTGTTTGCGGACAGGCGTGTCGGCGTCGGTGTCGGCCTTGCAACTCTCTCAAACTCTAAATAACAAAGTGGGGCGAACCATCCTCGCTGAAAACAAATAGCCGACCTTTTGCCTTCTTTATGAGACCCTTGTTAACTTGTCCTTAATAAATTATTTATTTCGCCCGATCCTGGCAACCATGGTACGGTAAAACAGTATACTGCGTACATTTTAAGGGTTCCGTACACATAGGGTGAAAACGGGACCCTATTACTGAGACTCGGCTGTCCGTCTGTCTGTCCGTCCGTCTATCACCTATAGGAAGTAACTCACGAACCGTTATAAGTAAGGCATTGAAATTATTCATAAGTGATATATTACTGTTGCCGCTATAACAACAAATAATAAAACTAGAAGAATAATAATAATAATTAAGGGGGGCTCCCATAGAACAAACGTATTTGTTTTGCCTACTTTGCTCGATATCAATAGTGAACGGCACGGAACCCTTCCTGCGCGAGTTCGACTCGCACTTGGCCAGCTTTTTGAGCTAAACTTGTTTATTATTTCCTAATAAGTTTTAACGGTGGTTGCGCACGGTAGAAATTAATTATAAAATTGTTTGTTTCTTTCCTTTCGTCCCTCCAAATTTGATTAAAAATTCTCAAGGAACAGTTTATCGTTTATCAGTGCAGTAACTTTAAATCTTTATTGAAAGTTACATGCTTTTATGAATAAATTACCTTAATTTTAGGCCGTTGAAAATTAAGTATAGGTACGTACTATGTTTATTGAAGTACTATAGCTGTGTGTGGTAGTTTGAATTCAAATTGAATGAGTTAAGTTTATTTTGTGGACTGACGACTTGGTTAATGTCGGTGGAAGCCGTTGGATGTGGGCAGAGCAAGACCGGTCGTTGTGGAGATCCTTGGGGGAGGCTTTTGTCCAGCAGTGGACGTCCATAAGCTGACATGATGATGATGAAGTTTAAGTTTTTTTATTTATACTTATATTAGAACTTTTAATAATCGTATCTAATACAAAAGAAAGCAAAACAAACGAAGTAACGATTGATGATGATTTATGCGCATAAATGAGAAAAAATCTTTATAATTTAATGCGGCTTAAAAACACCATGGCAAGCCGCTTTATCGCCTTAATATTAATAAATCACCCGTGGAACTGTGTCGTGACTGGTGCCGCAAACATTTCATACTTGCTATCTTTTGGAAAATTGCTGGGCGCAAACAACCACCTACCTATCTTACTACTATAATTTGTAATTTTGTGAAAATCTGAAGAAAAATGTAAAACATTATTGGTATCAAATATAAAATGTCTTGAAATTACAAATTGAACTTTTTACATATGACATCACATTTGTACGGCCAACCAAAATCATAATAAGCACATAAATATAACTATTGTTACGGCAGAATTACGAGTATGTTCTTTTAATCCGTATCATATTGTTATTTTTATGAACTGTTTATTATTTGTCTAAGTACTTGATATTTTTTTCATTAGCTGATAATAACATGACATTTGTTTTTGTTCGTAGCATAAATGATTAAAGTAAATATAAGTCATACATTTGAAATAATGACCTATGTACCTACATATATTGCAGCGCCCTAACAGGGTTTCATATTGAGACTATAAACATTATTATAACTAAGTATGTACACAACAAAAAATATTACTTTTTTCCTTAGATAATACCTACACACACACACACTCTATCAAACACTCTATCACTTTAGATAATATTATTGGTTTTAGAAAGTAGGTATTTCAGAATTTTCAGAATTACATAGGTAAAATCACTAGATTACTTTAGCAGGTAAATAAATATGTTATCAGAACAGACATATAAATGAATAACCTAAGGATAATTTTTTAATTTGTAAAATTATCGTTTGGAAAAGTTGAAAAAGTATTTATTATCTTTTTTAGCTTTTATTTGAAAGTTATGAAAAACATTTAGCTTGGCGTCGATTTGTGAATATCATAGGTACCTATAGCGGGCAGTATTACATACCTTGCTATAATTTGTTTTTACGGGTGACTTCGGAATTAAACCTGGTAAAAGTATTAATATTTGTTTTAAAGATAATACATAGGTATAACAAATATAATAAAATAATTGAAGCCGCATGGCAAATGCGGCAAGAGTTGTTGTCACCAGTATATTTGCCGGAAAGATTCCGCGCTCCAGTCACACGAAGAAAATGTATTTGATTTATCAGCACTTGAGGCCGGACCTTCCGTTTGCTATAAATTTTATTGTGTTATGATTTAGGAGCACGATTTTATGGTAAACACTTCGCTCTTTGTGTTTGTTGTGTGATTTATAACCGACCCGATGTGAGATGCTGTCGATGGCCGCGCCGATCTGAATAACAAAAAACCTAAATGATCATTTTATCTGTGTTAATGCCTATCTCTTTTTTATGTCTGTTTTTAATAGTAAATATAAAGGGGAGGCCTTTGTCCAGTAGTGGACGTCCGTAAGCTGACATCATGTCAATGATGGTGATAAATACTCGAAAAAAGCACATTACCTATGTAAAGGTGCGTACAGACCATGTAACATGTTATTTAACTTGTGTTTTATAACAGTTCCACACTATGTAACCTTGTTATTCAACATTGCAACATAAAATAATACTGTACACATTAGAATAACAATGCATTATAACAATGTTATATAACCATTGTCGTTTGTCGTTCTTCAGTACAATCCACGCGATCAAAGTTATATAACATTGTTGTACATATCAATAACATGTTACTATACCATGTTTTATAACATTCAGTGTCCACATTATGTAAAACATGTTATATAACAATGTTAAATAACATGTTATGTTACATGGTCTGTACGCACCTTTATAGTGAATGGTATGACGTGACCTTTGTTTTTAACCCTTTCCACGCCACGGAGTAATGAAAATAGCACTAGAGAAGTCATAAGTACGTAATTACGTTTTGAGAACAAGCTTTTATTCACTGCTCACCGTAGGGCGAAATACGATAAAAACAATCACACTATTTCGACCAATGTTTTTATGAGAAAGTTTTAAGTTCCATCAGCATATTAGGTACGTGCCTCTATTTTCTACAGCGTGTGTATAAACACGATGTTTAAATAAGCTACCAGTTATTTTCAACCTCTCTTCAAATTATCGTTTGCTATTTTCGTTAACTTCTGATTACCTGTTTAGCTGTTTGCTGCTGACAGATCCAATTACATTAAAGGGATCGAACCCGTTCCATTTGGCGGCACTCTTTGTTCCACTACATTGTTTTCAATATACACTTACATAAACTAATAGGATTTACATTTGGAATTTGTCTAATTGGCTTTTGTTTCGGGCGTTCTGGGTCTTTTGTTGATTTGATCATATGTCGGATATTAGAAAGAGCATTTAAATATTCACGTTGTTGTGTGTATTCATAGTTGAAATTGTACCTAGATATTTAGTTACAGTTTTACTATTATTACATTACAAAATTTTAACTAGATACAGGCTTGTTACTAGTTTTGATATCCATACATACACATACTACATTTGTAATGCCTCTTTTCCATCGGGGTAGGCAGAGATCACTTCCCTCCACATGCCACAATCCAAATGTACTTCTTCCGCTCCATACACATTCATCAGTCTTTGATATTCATAAAGAATATTTTACTCGATAAATAACTGAATACGTCCTTATGAAAACAAAGGGCTGCCACACACGTGCAGAGGTGCCGTCTACCTAAATCATTTCTGTTAGCCAATCAGGTTGATCGAGCTCTTTTCATAAGGGCAAAAACTGATCAGTTTAATCAAGAGCGGCGCGGAGGGCGTCAATCAGGAACCTCGTTACCGAAACGACCGGCGATTTTCTTTCGCTGACCGAACTGGATTTCAAACACCGTCCTGTTAACTCTATATTAAGTAGGTAATACCTACTTCTACCCTCTCGCTTTAATGTTGATTGGCTTCGTTTCACTCGGCGACCTTCGGCGAGTTCGTAAGTACTTTATTTGTATGTCGGGTTTTACGTTCAAAGAATAAAATAATATAAATGTGTTTTATACAGTTATCAATCAAACACAAATAACTTGTAACAGGGTAAGATATGTATCTATAAACTACTATTTAATACATAGTATGGCATATACCTAATATAAAATGTGTGTAGATTTATACGGTTGTAGTCTACGGCAAAATATAAATATAGAGTTGTTCATCGTAATTAATACTCCCCGACCGAAATAGGTAAGGTAAACTAATTTATCCATCGTTACACTATTTTAATTATTTTGACAGCTCTGTTTATTTCAAACAGACATCATAACCGAACGAGTATTCGAAATTCAAATTCTGATAAACTATTACTTGATGGACATGGAATTGGTATGGAATGAATTAGTTTGTATTCGGAAATTCCGATGATTGCCGACGTGTATTATTAAATGCCGCTGCTGGGCCTTGTGACTATGACGTCAAAAACAATTGAATACCTGTACATGAAAACGATAATTTTATTTAATCGGTTACTATTTTAGGTTACTTTAGTGATTGCCTACCCAGGTATAACGAATAAGTAAGTAGGTAGGTACCTAACTTGTTTGTAGCTAACTAATTACAAAACTATTATTTTATTAACCGTATTGTCTTTGATGAAATAATCTTTAAGACTATCTCAAAGAGTATAAAAAACAACGGTGAAATGTAATTAGACGAAGAAAAGTGGGTAAAGCGAGGCCATTTTAAGCATGGTTAGTAATGAGGCGACTAGGCCGAGTACAATCATAGCGTTTATTGTCCACTGCTATTTCACATGCTAAACGTCCTTCCTACAGGTTTAAATTCCATGGAGTGTGCCAAGCGTGATTACGTCGTATCGCACCGGACTCCCGGACTATAATGACGGCAATAATTTGGCCGTAATCGGCCGCATGTCGCTTTGTAGTCGCCTTGGGATCCAAGTCCGATTTTAAGCCAGCTCTATTTTGCGCATCAGTGGACAACTATCTAAATCAACGAGGATAATTGCCGCCATTGCGTCGTTTGCGTAATCGAGAGACGGCAATAAAGTTTAAATCGCCTTTGCTCTTTGGATAAAATACGCTATTTCTTTTGCTGAGCAATCGCTTGGTGCACCAACTGGTGATAAATAAATTGTTTTGAGCGGTAGAGCGGACCACAAGATTTAGTGACCTTGTTAATAGAGTAAGTTCATGAAACTAGTGCCGACCCTAGTATGTCAATAATTCGACACGCTCCACAGCGCCATGGGGTTCATTCACTATTTCTGAACAAGTTCAATTTTGAAGGCTTAACCAAATTACAAGGTTCTAAGCTTAAATGGATGTGCTACGATGCGCTATTATTATACAAATAAGTACTTTACTTTCAAATCAAACTTTGCTTTAAAATTTTAGCCATTTTAAGAAAATTCTTTTTGTGTTGTTGTGTCAGCTTATGGACGTCCAATGCTGGACAAAGGCCTCCCCCAAGGATCTCCACAAGACGATCGGCCTTGCGTTGCGCATATGCAACGGATTCCCACGATTTTAAACTCTTATGGTACTTAAATCTTAGTCTAAGTTATAGTACAGTTTACTAAATAGTTACTAACGTAAGTTAATAACGTAAGTTAACCTTTGTTCGATTTCATTGGTTGTTACGTAATATTATCATAGATTTCCACAATGTGTCTTGTATGATTTTATCATGTGTGATGTGTGACCTTCCCTAGCAGTGGGACGTGTCGGGCTGACTGTATTTCACATACCCACTGTGAAATAAAACGACAGTATTGTAAACAAAAGCACCCTTAAAGAGCAGTGTGCTAAGGGTGTCGCGCATTGGATCTCTTATATAGAACCCATTGACCCGAGGCGTGTAACTCACGGCCGGCGCGGGACACGCGGACTATAATGGCGGCCATAATTTGCCTGTAATGGGCCTTACACTATCGCACTGTCAGCCCCACCAAAAATAAGCTTCTTATGCGTAAATCTCAACGAACAATTCCACGGCGGCGGGTCTCGATTACTTGTACGACATGTTAAACGACTGCTCGAAAGATTTTCTGCTCTCACTTTATAAAGTGTCTCTTTACGTGGCTACGGTTTCGTTTTGTATTAACATTTGCAGCATACATTCTTTTATGACAATTTTTGAGTTAAGTTGGTAACTATTTATCCTAAATTTTGTGTTAAAATTCTTACTTTAAAATTAAATAAAGGGTCTCGTATTATATTTTCAATGATTTCATATTAAAATACGCTACATAAAAATACAGAATATTGTATTTTAAACGGCACAAAGCTTATTAACAATTTATGAGAATATTCATCATACAGCCCCTAGACCTTTAAATAGGTTAATACCTACGTTTATGTATTTAAAACGAGTATAATATTCATAAATAAAACCTTGACATATTTGCCTCATTTATTATTTCAACAATAAATCTATATAAAAGTATTTTTTTACTCATAAACTTTAGATTTATAGCCCCAATGTTTGAATTGCAATTAACATAATTTGAATATACTTAGGTTAATATTCATTACTAAAAAAGTAATAAATACTACCTCGAGAGCAAAGAATCCGGGTCACTCATTTATTAATCCTAAAAATCTCGCGAACCAACAATGCTACATATTGAAATAAAATGTATTTAAAGACCAATAAATACTTTTTTCAGTCACTGCAAAATTTATGTCAATAATATGAAATTTTCGTTTGGGGAACTTGATGTTTAGCATGTCATATCCCTTAAACGCTGTAATGGAAGCATGAGGAATCAATGTAAAGTATTAATATCCAAGACAATGTATATTCTGTTTAAAAAAATGTTTATTTTACATTTTAGTTTTTATTTAAAGCAGCAGTTTTTTCTTACGTCTGTTCACGTCATGATTTGTGAATAAAGTTTTGTGACTCGTAAACATTATTATTTATAATGAAGGAGTATTATATTATCTATTAAACACAATTTATTTGATTAAGCTAGCATTCTTGGACCGCGAGATTTTTGGAGACCCGGATTCATTGCTCTCGAGTGTAGTATACACACATACTTACCTACAGATATATGTAATTATAAATAGACAGATATCCAACACTTTATATTAAGCTTATAAACGAGTGTTACCTAAAGCGTCTTTAACATGTAGATGCCATTGAAAATGTATGTTAACAACGGTTAAAATTCCACTCAGGTAACAAGAATAACAAATTTTTCTTCAGTGGGATACCTAATAGTTAAGCAGGCGATGAGCTTCCTTAATGTAGTAAGTCGAGCTTACTTAACAACACAAGTTTCTGGCCTCGGCCGTTAACGGGTACCACGACAACGTTTATTAGAAACTAAAGTTTCGGTGTTGGCCGTAAAGGGAACCTATTTTAGTTAACACCTCGACGAGAAACAAAATTAGAGGTAAGGTTGTTAAGTCGAGGTTCTTTGCTTTGATGATGAAATGGGATACGTATAAAAGTGTTAAAGTAATTTTGTAAACAGAGACGTGTTTTTCGAGTACCTAGATACCTAGGTGTATAAAGAGTTATAAAATATCGAAGTATTTAAATTTATTTCACATAATAATTATCTACTAATGTTATTTCCATATTTTTTGTAGTTTATTAGGTACCTACAGCAAAAGTTTTTTTCTTTTTCGTCTTTACTTATCGTCGCTGAATCATTTCGGCCCATTTGAGTACTTACAGAACTAAAGTTAAGTTCGTGTAAAAAGAAACCATTATACTACTATTCATCTCTGAACTTTAAAAGACCTATTTGTTCGTCGACCTTTGTTCACCAAATTGATAACTTACCTAAGTACTTATTCCAAAAACCTTTTGATTTTGTCCTCAAGTCAATTCTCAAGAGTAAAATGAGTTGTTATTGATATCGCTATTTTATTTTTGTGGTCTCGGGGCTTCTCTGTGACAAAACTTGGGCCACAAGAGTTATATTGGCAAAAAGGATTAGCCTAGCGGTGGAGAGAAGCAATGTGGCCAGCGTTTTGGGAATAATGCTCGGAGAAACGCCTTTTAAGTGTTTTATTTAAAAAAATTGATGTTTTCTATTTTTTTATGGTTGAACAAATTATAAGAAAAGCGAAAGAAAGAAGTGTTTGGATCGTAGCAAGTAGAGCGAAGTGGTCTCTTACCCCGATGGGAGAGATGCGTGACGAATATGTATGTGTAGGTGTGTACCTATGTGTAACAATTAATTTAACTTAATCTTCAAAAAGCAATTAGGTATTTGCGGTTACAATCGCGATTAAGAACCTTGTTTGGCTACGGAGACACGCCCTTTTAGGTGGGAACTATTCTAAGTAGAGGACTAAGGTGCGATGGTGATAATAAAGACGGCAGCCACGATTCATTAAGATAGCGAGCCTCGTAAAGCTGAAGGAGTCCAGCCACGCCCTCTGTTTCATTTGCTCAACATGTCTTTTATTAGTAAAATAACCACCTTTTTAGGATCCCGTACCCATATGATAGAATCGGGACCCTATTACTAAGATTCAGCTCTCCGTCTGTCTGTCTGTCCGTCCGTCTGTCACCAGACTGTATCTCGTGAACCTTTATAGCTAGGGCGTTGAAATTTCCACAGGTGACGTCTTACCGTTGCCGCTTTAACAAAAAATACAAAAAATCTCATACAACAAACAAGTTTTTTTTGTCATTTTTGCTCGATATCAATAGTGAATGGTACGGAACCCTTCCCGCGCGAGTCCGACTCGCACTTGGCCGGTTTTTAGAGTACATCTACTGTTTCCAATTAGCATGTTAAGTGTAACCTACATTGCTGCCCACCTCTTTGGATGTTACCTAACGTGTAAAATGTAAATTATTGCGGCTTACATTCTTTCATGATTTTATTTTTATCTAAAAAACTTTTTAGGAATATCTGTTAAAGTTCATCAGCTTTAAGACCTTTGAGTATAGAATATATAAGGAGGTGCCATACCATCTGGATCTGCGTGTCTGGTCTGGCGCAAAATGGCTACCTTTGTGTATGGAATTTCTTATCGTTTGACAGGTCATCTACCAAGAAAACTATGAAAAACTTGCGCCAACCTTGGCACGCTTTCAAACTCCTTATATATTTTATACTCAAAGTTTAAGACTAATTATAATTACATAGTAGATTAGCAGGCTAGCTTATATGGCTTACGTTAGTAACTATTTACTTATCTGTGATATGGCCATGGTAAGAAAAAAAGCGTTGAGAATTGCGCAAATTGACTTCAGTAAAGTTGAAAAGATCAAGGAGGTCTCACATATATCAAATGAAAGAGGAAATAGAAGTTGTGTCGTATCGGGTGCTCAAATGGACGGAGAATAGAGCACCGTGGCGAAGACACCGACAACGCTCTTAAATGCGAAGAAGTAAAGTTTTTTTATTTGAAAGTACTCATCGCTAGAAATATTAGGCCAGTTAGCGTAGTCGGTAGTGAATCTGCCTCATAGGCACGGGTCTCAGGTTCGATCCCCGCCGGTCAACAAACATTTGTGTGATGAGCATAAATGTTTGTTTCGTGTCTGGGTGTTATATATTTATCTATGTATGTTTATCAGTCCCTGATACCCATAGTACAGGATTTGCCTAGTTTGGGGTCAGGTGACCGTGTGTGAAATGCCCCCCAATATTTATTTATTTATAATATCGGTATCAAATAAAACAATACCTTGTATTTACCTTCGTATTATACCATACATTGTGTAGAACATTTCCACGGGCCTTGGAAGTAAAAATAAACCACTTACGAGTGTACTTACCTACTACAAACCCCCCCCCCACACATAAACCGAGTGAGTAAATAATAAAACAAGAATTTTTCAGATACTTTCATTGTCTCTCTTTTATTTTTATTTTACATTGTTTAAGTTTTAAAAAGGTTTTATTTCTTTAGGCATTTCGTATTTTTAAGTTATGATTCAATTTTTTTTTGTATTTGTTCCATTTGTGACAAAAAGTAAAGGTTTAATAATATGTAGATTTAGTTTTTAAGTACCTATTGCCTGAAGTTTATCATTCCATTATTGGGGACTTAAACAAAGACGAATATTTCCTGTGATTTACATTGATAGCTTTGCAATGTTTGCAATTTTTAGTACATAGCATGCTTTTATTAGCACTGAGCTTAGGTTTTAAGAAACTTAAAACGCAATGTACCAAAAATTGCCAGTGCTGCTCAATGTATAGGTACTCGACTTTAACTTAAGCAGTACAGGCAAAGTACAGGCTACTTTAGTACCTCTCTGAGATGGCAGCACTGTGCCTGAAGGAGGGTTTATTCAAAAAGGTTTTCTTCTCGGCGTGAAAATTGTACTAACACCACCCGCTAGATGGAGCTGCTCGTATAAGCTTTTAGTTCCCTAACGTTCTAACAGATGGCGTGACGGTTAGAACTTTAACAAAAATATCACTTGTCTTTTCATCTAGCTTTTGTCAAGGTTTTGTAAAAACACTTTTTGTCTTCGTGAGAAAAGGGAAACTAATAACTGCAGATAAGAAAAGAACACTGTTAAGATTCTGCAACTATTTTGGGCGAAGAACTTTTTGCTGAAATACTAAAATCCACATTCGACAGCCACAGAGGTAGAGGTCGTCCTAAGAGGAGATGGCGCGTCGATCTGGATGTACTTGGCTAACTGGCCAGAGGCGGCCGGAGATAGGGAGGCATGAAAGAATGCGGGGGAGGCCTTTGCCCAGCAGTGAAACACAATAGGCTAATAAAAAAAAAAACAAAACTAAAATCCACATAAGATTAACACATTACCTACTCGCAATTGTAGAGAGAACATCAATTACGATTTTGGAATTATTGACTTCGGTGAAACAATGGGAAATTATAGATATAGTCCACGAATGGGTCACAAAGAACTTTATGCGTGATTTTTTGATGAAATGACCCTTCACTAGGTCTCTGACACTGGCTGTCAATGGCGCCCTTGTTGGGAAACTTTTCAAAATTGGAATTCCGAAGTTCAGAGCGACGTGCCGGCCCGCAGTTCGCTGGATGCACGCTCCATCTCTCAAAGGAAATTCGGTAACAGCCCATGTATTTACGATGGAATTGAATTATCTACTGTGCCGTAGATTATTGCATTTACTCAGCGTGAAATTGCTAAATACTGAAAAAGGAAAACATTCAATTATCGTTTATTTTTGCTTTTGTACGCGAATTTTTTTCTGAATTTTCAAGCGAAAATCTTTATGGGATGGAAACTTACAAGGTCTTTTATTTATTGGTTGTTCACTTATTTTATACAGATGTATATTTATAGTACTAGTACGTAACCTACTCGTAACTTTAAATCTATGTAGAGAAATGTTTGGACGCCTACAAACATTTTAAAAATAATATAATAGACACATGCATTGCAAGCTAAAAGCTTTTTTGCTCGTCATGAATTCGCGGCTTAGTTATAAAAGCTTTTTAATCCTTCGCTAGTTAAAATATATATGTACCTACCTATAGATGTGGAGATGTAGGTGGTCTGTGTCTAGGCTGCTTTATTGGACGCGGGAAATGAGTCTAAAGTTGCATTGCGGGATTAAACGCAACCCAATTAACTGGCGCAGAGTTCGCCGGCTCGGCTCGATATCAGATTAGCTCCTGTTATATTACATTACTGGACGTCATACTGCGATCTCCACGCTATATCTCTCTGATATCCATCCAATTAAAGCCGTCGCATTCAATAGTCATGCAGATTGGATACTCGGGTATTAAACATACTAGGTTATGTATAATGGATACATGTTACATGACTCGCTTTGTTTGTTGACATCACACGTACTAGTACGTGATTCGATCTGCAGACGTGATAGTTATTGTATCTCAGGTAATTAGGATGACGGGCGATTCTATGGGCTTCTGTTTAAAAATAGATTGTGATAAGTAGATTTATTTTGGTAATCATTCAATATTTTCATTTTATTATTCTAGCGATTTACGGTCTACGAATTGATATAGGTATATCTCGTAAATATAAACATTCGAGAAAAAATCACATAAGAATGAATTGTCAATTAAGTATAATAATAACAATATTTTAAAAACTTACTATAATACTATACAGCCATAAAAAAGTAGAAGTACTTTACGAAGCTAAAAATATACCTATAAACCTACATATCTATAAACATAGGCTCGTAATTAAACACGATTAGAAGGCGTAACTAGGTTATAGTATTGTTATATCAGAATTATTAGATACGTATAATGAAAGCTAATTTGCATATTCAAGCTCTTGTTAATCCAATGTGTTTTATCCCTTGAGCATGTGAGTGACATAAATTGAAAGCGACAGTTCCTTTCCTTTAATATATATTTAAATGCGGATGAGGATTGTCAACATTAAAAGTTAATTTAATTTTGAACTTCGAATAATAGTATATCCGCTTTTTAAAAGTGTAATTTTGCGTAAATGATCTCCATACATATGAAACTGAAAGGTTCTTTTTTCCGTTGTTCGTAACTGTTAGCAAATGGGTGTTTATATTTTATTGCCAGGTGCCAAGTCAATTAAAATAATACTAACAAAAATAACTTCATTTTAGCCGCATTAAAGTATACTCAGCAAGACTCGCAGAATTAAATTGAGACACAAGCATCAAGCTCACCAACAATGATCTGTATTAATTTAAATTCTAGTAGCAGTAAGTACTTAAATATTATATTACTTTCTTAAGCCCATGGCTACGTCTGCGTTTACAATAGACAGAAAGTCATGGCGGATGAGGAGAGGAGCCTTTGCCTAGCAGTGGGACACAAATGACTAGATTAGATTAAATTTGATTAGTAAGTATGAAGAAAGGTGAAGGCGCGTATAGATAGCTATTTCTTACCCTAAGTTTGCCTGGAAGATATTGCTACCTAGCAATAGGGCCGCCTGTTTCTTCTTATATTCTTGTTTGTGTCTGTACCTTATATATTTGTGTGCAATAAAGAATATTTGTGTTGTAATTGGCAACTTGTACCTGTAACCGAACAAATTCAAAAACGAGGTTCTAGTTCAGCTCGGTACACACTATGTTTCATTGTAACAGTGCTGCAACCGTTACACTTGCAATGGTTACCTTTAGTTACAGTTCGCCAATGAATACGCGCAAGACAGTTCAAATATCAAAAATCGTATCAGCAGGTTGTCGGGCTAGATGCTTCAAGATCAGCAGTCTTATCACGTAGAGAGTAGGTCGACGGCCATCAGGCGGCCGCGTGTGCTGAATTCACCTTACATTTTCTGATTTTTGCAGTCCTACTGACCAGACCAGATGGTATAGCAAATGTCTGCTTGATAAGATGACAAAATTTTTACTTGGGTATAACTTCTTAGGTTTTTATTAAAAGTAACAACAATTTTAGTTATCGTCGCGCAGTGTTAAAATATTACATAATTAGTTCTTTTCTGTAGATAAATAAACATAGAGAAAAAATATATGTATACTTTTCAAGACAATGCTGTCTAGAATACCACGAATTTATACCTCTCAATAACAACTCAAAACCTACTGAACTTGGCACTGCAATTTCAAATATGGGATTTGAATTAGATTTGATAAACTTCTAGGAAAATAACGTTATAATTAAAGAAATACAATTTTTTTAGTCCATCACATAGATTATTTTAAAATATTCGACACGTATTTTTTCTTTTTTCCCTTAAACTAAAAATGACACATAAACTGGGTTAATGTTGCTCATGACGTCACACCTTAGTACGATTTTTACCTAGGAGTGACGTCAATACCGCCCACTCCGTAACTTTGATGCTCTGTATCTTTGTATTTACTTATGTATTTGATCAGGTAAAAGACGTGTTTCAAATATTTTTAATAGCCTAAAAGACGGTCTAATTATTTTTTGAATTTTCGAATGTAGTTATCATTCCCATTAAAAAAATATAAAATTTCTGTTCATACGAATACTATTTTACCTAATGTAAGTATACAATCTGAGTTATGTGTTATATACTAAATATAATTGTGGTCAATACATAATGCGTAGTAGATATCGAATTAGAGTTAATTAATATACGATGCAATAGTAATTAGATGTCCGATGTTATTGAGGTCCTATGACAGATTCGGTTATACTCAATCTATTGTACTTAATTGGATTATTTGAACTCAGTACATGCTTGTAATGGAAATTACAGACTGTCATTGTTATATTTCTTTCTACATATTAATATTTTGATAATCTTGTTTTTATTTAATAAACGGCTAAAATACATGTGAATATGTTATTAAAAATACTACACTCTAATAAATAAAATATAACCGCTAAACTAAACTCAATATACATATGAATATATAAAATTATATAGGTAGGTACAGTACACATGAATAATATCTAGGTATATGTCAGCACGCTCCTTTAAAATCACTGTTAAATCTATTCAACTGTATAATATACGTAGGTACGTATAACTTAACTTTTTCGCCAGAAACCACAATGGTAGTTGCCATTTTTTTAAAAAAAAAAAACCTTATCCTATATTATAAATGTCAATGTTCGTGCCGATGGATGAATATCTTAGAATATCTTGGAAAAAAAAATGATATCTTTAAATAATTTAGCTTATGTGTTATTCTGATTTATAAGCTACTAGCTGTCCCGGCGAACTTCGTCCCGCCTTAGAATGAACTTTATTGTGTATGAATAAAGTTCAAATTGAATCTACATTTTAGTAAGAAAACATTTGTATGGGAAAAAGAAAAGGTCTGTTTTAGGGTTTTCCCGGCAATTATTCGAATTTTTCTCACCGTAAGAACCATCCTTGGACTTCAATGAACATTTAAAAAAAAGAATTAGCGAAATCGGTTTAGCCGTTCAGGCGTGATGTCGTGACAACGGAAAACGGGTTTCATTTTTATATATATAGAAGACTATATTGCCACATCAAAATCTATTCAGTAGTTTTTGCGTGAAAGAGTAACAAACTTCTATCCACCCATCGGGACAAACATTGACAGTTATAATATTAGTAGGTTATAAAGATTTTTTCGCATGGATTGTTTAAACATGTGTGTAAAGAAGCGAGTGCACGAGTGCGGATGCAGTTTTAATACAGCTCAGCCTCGTTCCTCTCATATTTCACATGCCTGTCTTGTTCCCCATTGGCTTACCGCTTATTTTATACGTGACCGCAATCCTTTTACAGATGACTCTTATATCTTTTTGTTTTGGCAAATAATGAGTGGAAACAGCTACTTTGTCTACTTGTTGCTTACTGTGGTACTTTTGTTCGCAACGGCTTATAAATAAAAAGTGACCTCTTATTTAAAAAAAAAACAGGCTTAATGCTAGACATAGACTTATTATAGAAAAAAAAAAACTGTTTTCAGGCTAGTGACTGACAGAGTAGTCCCACCTAGGCAACGTACGCAATGCATTATGAATTCTACTCCATAGAAATAATACTTGTCGGAGAACATCTGAGATTACGTTCATGAAGGCTATTTTGGAACCATTTGCAAACTCTTTACTGCTAAAATGCAAGAACTGGCATGTTTCTAACTGGTTGTCACTTTGGCGCTTTCATATTTGAGATGCTGTCATATATGATGGATTATTGATTGGATATTGATTTAAAGAGATATCGGAAGACATCACGTATACCTTGTTATTTTATAACGTGATTGCAAACTACACAATAAAGCCAGTTTGTTCGTTACACGCCCACTGTCTTATTTTAACTAAAAACTTAAACACCACTTCTGATGACTCGCCTCGCCGACATACTTATAATTAGACGCACACTTGTCACACACACCGCTGACCCTCGTTGCGTCTTTTTCTAGCTTTATTGTAGTTTATGTAGAGTCTGTATTACCTATATAATAATACCGATATAGGTTCCTAGCACACGTATACACGTATACGCTTTAGTGAAACGAAAATATTATGATCAAAACTTCTTGAATTGACGTCAGCGGCCGAATTTATTCCGACTGCGTCTTGCTAACGTTTTGCCATAATGTACAGTTTACAGTTATATTTATACATATTTTTATTTTCAAACGTGTAAATATTGACATAACAACAGTTAATGGCTAGCAAATATTGAAGGCACATCAGGATCACGTAGATGCAGTTGGTGGGTAGTTGCGGTTTAATATTTGGTATAGAATAGAATAGATGGTATAAAACCGCTCTTAAGCCACGTGTTAATCTGTAATCGAGTTGGCGTTTTTCTTTGTAATTGTAAACCTTTATTTGGTGATAAGTATTACCTTCAGCGTTTTTCTTATATTCTAAACCGAAACTTCTCCTGTGCCCAAATCGCGCAAAAACCGCGTGTTTTCCCCTGGGTTTGCGTTTTTCGTACCAAAACCGCTAGTGCGTGAAAGAGCGCTAAGGCAGCGAGGAAGCGAATTCATTACCGCCGCGACATAGCCGAGTAAACAACGAACCTACTTTATATTAAACCGAGCGGTCCATCAGACGCGCTATTAGCCTGTGTTGGGCTCCACAGCTTTAGGAAACTTCTAGAATTTTGACAGAATTAAATAGGTAAATATTTTTACCATCCAGATTCAAATTAGGTACAAAAGGTACATGCCCGTGGTCTTATATGCTACAATGAATGTATTCTCAAATAAAAGACTGCTTCGGATTTAAAATTGATGAAAAGAAAGTCTGAGATTATAAAAGTCTAGTACGAAGCTTATCTTTTTTAAAGCCGGAATAACTTACATTTAAAAATACTTATCTTAAAAAAAGGTGATGTGTTTAATAGACTGTGAAAATCACTCAACTGTAAAGTCCAATGTAATAATGTGACCGGCATGAATATGATGATGTTGGCTTCAATAGTTAAGTGACTTTAACAGTGATTTTAAATACTTAAAAAGAATTGCAATCTGCTATTCCATTTCCATGTAGTTTGTAAGTCTATGGTGCGTCGACGATACTCTAATGAAACCGCCTCTGTTTATTCTGCCGATACAAAATGAGAAATGAATGCAATATACACGCTGTACTTTAAACGTAATTAAAAAGAAAACTTTATTTTCAAAACATAAAGTTTTACATATTTAAACAAAAAGTAAATATACGTAGAAAGTACCTTTTATTTGATATTCAAAATAAGCTCCGAAGCCGATAGAGTAGTTAAACAAAACTCTTATTATACAAGTATTTCTTTTGATGCATTTCTTATAAAATACTGTCAATAGAAGAAAAAGGTCGTATTCCTTTTGGAAGAGAGACGTCGCGGCTGCTGAATCCATTGGATTAGGCCTAGAACACGCACAGCGGTCTGACGCTATTTATGTCGGTTGCAAACCAAACAACTTGTAGGCTTTTTATTACAGTTGTTATTTTCAGCTCACGATGTTGTTACCGCGCTGATAAAATATCACTTCGATTGTTTATTTGCAGTGACAACTTGTTTTAGCTTCGCCGCTTCGCATTTGATTTTGAAGTACCTAAACGTAGGTAAATATTTTGTTCGTAACTTTGGTCTTCGGCAATATTGCTTTGTGGGTAGCGGTTTTATAGCGATATGGTTTTCAATTTCGATTGAGTTTGAAACTTTCAAACGTAATACGAATAGGCAGAGTTCGTGGCTGATTTCGCTGTTTAAGTAGAATTAAATGTTTCGGACTAAGTTAAATTAAATTTCCTTTAAAAATTGGTTATCTGAAAAGTCACTAAAATCATGCGTCTCTTTCGTTTATGTCGTGCTCCCGCTTGCAAAACAATGACGTAATCTTTTTCGTGTATGCAGCCCGTAGTATCGAGCTATAGACGTTGTCAAGTCAAAATTCATATTGGTTTACAGAAGTTGTCGAGATGAGATGAACAGCGCGAAGATGGAGCGAGCGGGGCGGCGCGCGAAGGCAGGCTCGCTGAGCGGGCTCCCGGGGGCTGCGGGGGGCGGCGGCGTGCGGCGCCAGCGCTCGCTCGAGTGGGGCGGCGACCGCTACAGCAGCAGCGACGACGACCGCCCGCACCAGCCGCCGCTCGCGGACCGCCTCTTCGCCTCTCTTCTGGCACAAGCTACACAGCAATTCGATAGTAAGTTGCTGTTTGATAAACATTTTTACCAACATAGCTTACCTAATTGGAGTAAAGAATCATAATATCCATCATAAGAGTAAAAAAATTATATTGACTAACATGTGTTTTATAGTTTCTGTGAATAGTTCGACTTAACGAAGCCATTCGATTTAAACATCAAAAAGATGTAACCGCTACGCATTCGTAGCGATTTGCTACGACTAGAATGGCTACGGCGTAGCGCGATCAGATCCGAATTTGTTATTCTCTTTGTGACATTGGCGAAGGACCTCGCTGAGCCTTAACAAGTGGAATCATTAGTAGAGTATAGCGGGGTGCGGGGTTTAGGGGAAAATGGGAATTCATAGGGGAGTATCGTGCGGTAAGCTTATAAGGAAAATTTCACACGTATATCTAGTGCAGTCTCGCTAACCGATGTAGTAAGATGTAAGTAATAAGATAGATAGAGAGAAATACTTTATTGCACACAAAGAAATACAAATAAAACTTAAAACTAAAACATTGTGCGCAAAGGCGGCCTTATCACTAAAAGTGATCTCTTCCAGACAACCTTTGGAGTAGGACTAGTTTAGGAAGACGGTAGAGTAGAGCAGGGCAATAAATAAATACTGTAATTTACTACTTATTAAATAAATAAACTGTACAAATATAGATAATGATACAAAATATATATATATATATATAAATAGTATACATATATATAAAATACACATAGAAGCGACCGAATGCTTTAGTTGCCATAAGCCTATAAATATAATAAGATAATATAATAAGATAAGAGCCAAATATGATAAAAAGAAAAAAACAAGAGAAATATGATACAATAGATATTTATCTTTGTTTTTTTTTTTTTTTTTTTTTTTTTTTTTTTTTTTTTTTTTTTTTTTTTTTTTTTTTTTTTTTTTTTTTTTTTTTTTTTTTTTTTTTTTTTTCATAATTCCTTCAATAATCCCAAATATTTATTTATAACTAAATTAACAAGACTTATAATTTAAAAATAATGACTAAAATTATGATAAATATAGAAAAAATACACAAAATCAGGCCACACAATCAAAAAAAAAAATCCCCATCTGGAGTCAAATTTGGTGGAAAAGTGCCAAGAATGCTAGCAGCATTGCCACGCTGAATGGCCAATACAATAGATTGATAAAAATAGGTAATGTGTATAACCGGACTTACATAACGAAACTTAGTATCATGCATATTAATTTCATGACGTTAATTTCATCATAGTATTACGTGTAAATAGCACTTTTACAATGCATCATGAAAGTACACGTGAAACTGTCATGTTGTGAAACGAATTTTGTGCAATTAGTTTTGTAATGTAAATCTAGCTAATAATGATTTCATTCTAACTCAAAATTTCATTTTTCTTTGAACAATAACCTGTTGACAACAAAAAACATTCGCATAGGTAGCTACACGAGTAATATTATTACTTGACTACGTACATTTCATATCCTTGTAAATGCGGTAAAACAGAAAAGAAGGCGATATTTGAAAAATAAATCAAGTGAAAATGGATCAGTAATATTGCACGCTTCGGTTCAATTTGTTTCGCGAACTTGTAACAAACAGCCTTATATTAAACGTTAAACGTCAACGAGCCAATATTGAAATAAAATCCCTAAGTGTTTCTGCTTTGTTCGATTCAAATAAGAATTTCATTAAGGTACGCGAGTTTCTTTATTTGTTATTCTATTATTAATAATGGTTTATACATTAAATTTGAGTACTCGTAAATAAAGGCAATATGGCTGACATACAAATACTTTATAATAATATAGCTTTAGCATAATTGGTTGAATCGTCCCCGTGTTTTGACGCTTGATATGACATCCGCTCTCTGCTGTTTGTCTTGCTTATGTCAAATCAAATCGCGCTCGGCAGTTCGGCCGACAATGCGTAAAAGCCCAGTGTTTTACAACTGCCTACACAATATGACTTTAACTATTCAATACATATCTGTTTCATTCGCCTCTTTCCCATCCATTGCCTTTTTTCCCATAACTAATAATGCACTTGACATTTGGTGCTTCCAATTATTGATCTATAGCATCTTCATGATAGGTAATCTATAAAATCACTTTATAGACTACATAATTAGTCTATAGTTACATCTCTATAGACTATGTACGTACATACCTATAGACGTATAACATATGTATGTATGTATGAATAGTTGTTTATCTCATGTCAAGAACATAACTTTGGTGGGTACTTATATTAGATCCTCACCAAACGATTGCGACTCTGAAATTGGGAAACTTAACAATGCTTCATGCGATTCCATGATAATACCTGGTTGGAATACGGTTTCACGTCGCAGAACTTTGGACTTTATTCCCAAAGGTTAGAATGTATAACAAGGGACAGGTTTCGTCGATAAAGGTTTACTTGGGCTTATGAGGCTTGTCTGCCGGAGCTATGAAAGCGGACGCCGGTCGACGCAATCCCAGAGGGTTTGTTTTTATCACTATTGATTTGAATACTTGCTTATAAGTTGTCTGTTTCAAAATAATGTAGATACCTATAGGCGATAGAATGTTTTTTGTTTTTTGGGGCAATATTAATCCTTTTTCACAGACATAATTATTTCATGACTTTTTATGACTTTTTATGACGGTTTTTTTATTTAATTAAAGTCGTCGTGATGTCGTAGATTCTAAATCAATTTAAAATTAAGTTTTGCTGAATAACTAAGCAAGCATGATCTTATTAAGTATTACTTTATCATACTATAAAATGTAAGACTATAAAAGTATGTTCCAACTACTAACTACGAGTACACTATACAGTGTAGTTTGACAATTACTATAAATAGCATAAACCTAACATTTTATCTTGATATTTGTCGTTTAATATATTTTACAAGTATCTACAAAATGTTTATTTGAAAGAATTATTCAAATAACTTTTTGAAGTGTCGATATATTGCTTTCGAAAGGCAATAAAATATCATGAGGAATCGACGAGATGAATCTGATATTTGATTTTATGATAACACTTTAATATTATCCGCTTACAAAACTAGGGTATTTTCGACGTGTATTGCAAATAAGAATTAAAAAATAACTAGCTCCTGTAAATTAATTGACCGGTAAATTAAAGCTTCAAGTTTTCCCTCTCATAGCGCTTTATATTTTAAATGATTTGTTATTTTATTGGATTTATACCTGTAGCTTGTTGACTATATTTTGTTTGTTTTTCCAGAAGTCATGTTTCATAAAATATTCTATTTAATACTTGTGAGAATCAATAATTTATATATAGATATACGTTACACTCATCAGTTGCTTCATACATGCCCGTCGGTTTAGGGTCCTCTTGATTTGGCCTTTCTTTAGTAAGGCCTTTCTTTTTCTGATGAGTGTGGATGAAGCGAAAAAGGTGTGTTTGGATCGAAGGAAGTGGTCTCGGCCTACCCCAATGGGAGAGAGGCGTGACGGATATGTATGTATGTATATACGTTACCTATACGTTTGCGTTCCTAATAACCTTGCGTGAAATACTTGTCCGAAAAAAAAACATAGGTAAAACCTCAATAACATGTACTTAATGGATAACTTCCGAAATTTTTCCTATATTAAATGAGGAATTCAATAAAATTTCCTCTTGGCGTCGAGTGCACGGTAAGAGTCTATTATTGACTGAGGGATTTTATTACATACCTCCGAAGAGAGTACCTAACTTCGGGAAAGGACGTTGTATAATACTTTGGGTTACCTTAAGGGTGGTTACGTAACTGCGGTTGCGGTTCAGCGGGTCACCCGCAACGCAAATGATAGATTTTGAACCGCGCGGTTTCTTACACACTAACATACATCCATACATACATAACTGTACCTGACACAATACTTATAATGGGAACGCGGTTTATGATATGCTTAGCTTATTTTCGTTTGAAACATAAAGAAAGAAGACGAAGAAGTGTGTTTGGATTGTAGCAAAAGCGAAGTGGTCTCTACCTACCCAGATGAAAAAGACACGTAACGGATATGCATATACGTACGTATTCTCGTTGAAAACATTATGATATTAATTATACAACAAACATCGTCTTGGTCAAACATGAAATATATATTGACGGAGGCTCGCAATGTCACGTGCTCATCGACTGGCAGGGGAACGTGAAGTGAAGGGCACTTGTGGTCAGTATATTGAGTGCAGAGTATGTAGGTAATGGATCGAGATCAACAATCATGAATTGGGAATTTCAGTTATACACACCGGTCTGGCTCTATCAGAAACGTCCGCGTTTTAACCTACGAGATTATTGTAAATTATCGCGTATTTTTATTAAAGGTACTTTAAGTTTGATATAATAAATGACTGTTTATACTGCTTGCTTCATTTGTAGAAAATAAGATCGCCTGTTGCTACTTCATTGTTAACTTTGATTTGTTTCGATATCCGCAATAAAGAGTGTTACTTTATCATACTAGGATTTTTTATAGATATTGTTAATACCATAGACAATAGAACATTGAATTTCATAGGAGAGGGAATTCACCTGGAACTCTATCTAACAGCTTATTAGTTGTAAGAAATGTCAATTAAGCTTGAATAGAAGCCATATTAAGCAAATCTTTAAAGCAAATGCTCAAATTACACAAAGTATAGCTGTCACTGTCATTATCAAAAATCAGAATAAGACTTTCATGCAACTTGAGAGAAAGAAATATACAAATAAAGATTTGCAAAAACTGAAAACCGATTCGAATGAAATGCAGACACATTACGAGCGCACTATCACAAGTTCAGCGTACTTTGCTTGCCCGCAAAGTTCATCCAATGAGATTCATACTGCTTTGAATAATTTACTGCTGCATTACTTACTCGGTCGGTGCTAAGGTCCGACATGCAAATTCCTGCTTTTTAGGCTGTTGCCAGAGTTACCTTTGGGGTACTAATATGATTAGCCTCCCCACGCGATGCTTTGCTGCGCTTTAATGCACCGGTGCGGTCAAAATGCATTTTCATATGACGATAATCTATGTCTGTAAGTTTGTTTCGCTTCAGCGAAGGGATTGGAAAAAAGGTTTTTTGATGTTTCTATTTTACTATTTATCAATGTGGTAAATGTGGTATTATTGTCTGTTTTGGGCTTCAGTATTTGCATTACGATTCGAACTACCTATGTTGGTAGTTTAATAGTAGACATTAATAGCATTGATATTAGCATAGACACGTGAAACATGACAATATTATACTCCTATATAATTGAAAATAAAGATTTCTTATGTTTTTAAAAAACTGTGAAATAATTTCGAAGTAGGTACTCATATACTTTTATTGATATTAAAACACCAGATTGAAAATAGTTTGAATTTAATTTCGCATTTTTCTTCCACAAACGGTATTGTGGTGTTATTAGAGCCGATCCCAGTACCTACGTACGCAATATCTGAGACCGGGGTTTGTGGAATCTTTACAGCCGTTTATAGAGTTGTTCTCCTAACTGCTACTTCAGGTATACCTGATAGGTTTCGGTATTTTTTAAGGTTATAAAGGGTAGACGAGAGGGCTTGACTATCCTTTTGATAATCTTCATATGACACTAACAAAAAAGATCAAATATTTTACTGACATTTTACGTTAGTGTTTGCTAGATCATTTTAATGAAGGTCCTAAAAGATTCGAGTTACTAAAGACTGTTACGTGATTAATTTGTAATTGGAATCCATGTCTTGTTACCTTTTTCTACTTTGTTCTAAATTGTTATGGTAAAAAGTTTATTTTTACGTGCCAATACTAAGCTGATAAATTGTCTTATTTGAGTTACAAGTGGATTAAATAATGAAGTATTTTATTTCAATAAAATTATCTCTATTTGTCACGTTTATACTCGTAGCTCTGACATCACTAGACACGGCCTGTTATTGCATGGAAATTCTTCGCCGTGCAACTTCATCGAGCTCTCTTTTGTATAAAGGTTTCCGCGCAATGTTCTCGGGTTATTGTTTTTCAAAAATGACGGGGTCTCCTCACATTTTACCCTCCTTGAATTGCAAATGGTTTATTCAATTACGCTGCGCGGCAAGTCTGAAAAAAAGAGAAGTAGATAGGTATGGTATCTACCTACTCGTACTTTGATAAAATAATGTGACCGCACAATGATTGATAAAAAACTTAATTTAAAAAAAGAAATCACTTCAAAACATCTTCAAATGCACTCTAAGTGCATGGTACTCGTATAAGTGCACAATACAAAATAAGAAATAATATGTTTGGAGTCATTGCCAGCCAATCGAAAGAAAAAAACTAAACCCAAAATGTCTTGAATTGATATAGATTATCGTGTTACAAAATGATCGATATAATTTCAATGAATATCCGTGGTTGCTATTCAAGGAAATTATGATAAATGTTCAGCTAGGGATGTGGTTTGAGGGTATGCCCCCATTATGCTGCTAGTCAGCTGTCAGTCCGGTAGACATGAATAGTTGCGTGCCTCACATTGTCATTTAATAATTGAGCCTCGCACGTTACATTCATTAGTATTAGTATTTATATCATGTGTACTACCATGTGTGATAGTTAAACTATCGATAATAGGCTTTAAAAAAATAAATATTATCGGTATAATTAGATAGTCGATAGCTCAGATCGATGAATACTATTGCAACCAGTAATACTATAATGACTATAATACTATAATGACGGACTGGTACCCAAGAGATGGTAAAAGGAACCGAGGCAGACAGCACCAACGGTGGGAGGATGACCTCAAGCTCACAGCCGGACCAAACTGGAGGAGAGCAGCAAAAGACAGGACACAGTGGAAGTCGTTGGAGGAGGCCTATGCCGAGAGGCACACTATGCTAAGAGACATTCTTTAAAAACATTCCATTCAAACTCTGTAAAACTACCGTCGCTTACATAGAATAAAGGGCTTTATTATTATTATTATTATTATTAATACTATAATACTATCAATAAATAATTAGTTTCCTATCGATAGTTTATAATTAGTTCAATGCTATCGATCAAACCTAGTAAAACCTAGTATAACCAAATGGGATTCAGGTTTCAGTTTCATAATATGGCATGTGATGTCGATGCACATGTCAAACTTGAAGTTCTGTCCAACCAAAAAGGTAGCCTGAACTTGATTCCTATAATAAAGGTATTAGCATTGTAAAAGCCTTGAAATCTGGCGTAGATACTCACCAACAAAGACTCTTTCAGTTAAATTAAATGAACAAACATCTAAAAATTATTCCCTTTATCATTCAAAAAATAATTCATCTACTTAACTTTTTTACTTTATGCTGAAATTCTTTGAAGTCGTGGAAAGCTTCCCTAAAAGTAATTTTATTAATTACGAGTCAGGAATTCAACAAAGTTCCAAGCCCGAGAGGTCCTTTTCTTTCGCAGAGCGATCCATTATCTTATGAAGATTTAGAAATTCCTGCGGTGTGCGTCTTGACTCTGTGCCGGCGTCGTCTCGCCTCGTCTCCTCTACTCGGCTTTCCTTTCTATAAAAAGTGAAGCGTTCTTCACAATTTAATTAAAATATGAATCACAAACTGCAGCCCATCAAAGTTTTATGTTGTGATAGAGCTGCAGCAGAAAAAACTATGTGCGCTTTCGTAATTGCGGGTGACCGTGCGTCGCGGTTGAAACGCGTGGTGCCGTTTGCGTTTGCGGATTTTGATACGTTCGGCTCAACGTGCCTGAAGTGGCTGTCATTTCTATCAACCGCTTGTGCGTAAGAAACCGAGACCAACTTAGCCGCAACCGCATATGCAGAAATACTCTAAAAGTACTTATTATTGTTACTTATATGACCACAACATCTACCTTTCTAAGCTTATTTTTTGTGGACTTAAATATTACAGAAATATAGCTATGTCTTGCTTTTTAAAACCTTTGAGTAAGTTTCTGTGGCCGCGAAGCAAGGGCCTTGAGCATTAGTAAAACAAAGGGTGGAAGAGCTGAGGTCTATGCCCTGCGGCCTTTTGTTGCAGCCGGCTTGGCTTGTTTTCTCGTCGTTTTGTTCGCGAGTAAACCGCTAGAGGGCGTTGCTGGCCCTTCTTTAATAGTTGACTTTGTGCGCCTGAAGATGTAGGTAGAGTCTGTAAACATGTAGTTTACGCGACTCATTTACATAGGAAGTACCTACTTACTTCATTTTTTTTATTTAAAAGGGTCTTTCTTGATTATGAGGGATTTTAATAGACACATTGAATCTTAATAAAATTAGTTAAAGGACTTCATAGATGATGCTATTTCTTCTCTCTTTCTTTATGTTTCTCTTTTTCGTATTTCTGTTTTTTCTTACTTCGAACAACGCGTCTATACATTATTTCGTTTCATTTGTAAAATTAATAGTCCTATCTTTTGTGTGATAGGTATCTATATATAATTCAATTATGAAATACGGTACCCTTCACCCATCATGTGTTGGCCGTGAATAATGAATACCATGTTATGAATAAAATGATCTAATTATCATAGTCCAATAGCACTGTTATTGTTGGAGTTATTTTAAACCAGAATACATTAATTCTAAACTCTACATATGAATAGAGGCATGTAGGCTTCTTCATAGTTTCATCGAGTTTCATGTTACATAAAGGTCCACATACACACATCCGGGCCGTGCCCGGGACGTGACCGGGACGTGGACTGTCAGGAGGGAAAAAATACGTCGTCATGACAACGTGTGTGAACGAATCCATAGAAAATGTAGGGAATGATATTTTTCCCTGACACGCCCCGGACACGGCCCGAATGTGTGTAGATAGATCTTAATGCCTTTGTACATACACATACATACATATCCGTGACGCTTATCTCCCATTGGGGTAGGTAGATACCACTTCCTTCCACTTGCTACGATCCAAACGCACTTCTTTCGGTTCATCCACATTCATTAACCCCCTTATTTAAGATAGTCGGTTTAGAGTAGGTACTCCTGACGCCTTTGTGTTTTTTTCTGAATATATAAGAGAAATAAAAAACAGAAATTTAATAAGTAGGTATGCGTTTTAAAGTACGAGTGTGAGTCTACGATATCTTAGGTAGGACCTTAGTTTGGACTAATTTAGTCCATTGCAAGACTAAGTCAAAATTTTCACAACGATCGGCTACTTGTTACAAGAGGGTGTAGTTACACCTTTATTTTAATATCATTTAAGAAGTACACTTGATACAAAAAGAAATATAAAAGAATATTAAATTATTCGTAGATTTAAATCTCCCACTGACCCAGTATGTGTGATAGCGTGGTGTTATTTAGTTATTCTGTTTAGTATCCCGCGGCTAATTAAATATTTTACGACATCGCCAAAGGCCACATACCACGGATTTAAGGTGCATATTAAATTTACTTTAGCGTTAATGAACGGTCTAAATTATTTAAAATTTTATTTAATATTTAGATATCATTACATTAGTGAAAACAATACATTTAATCTGTTGCCTTTTTTCTATAGGGGTATGCAAAGACCTCCACTTGCTACGACCCAAACACACTTCTTTCGCTTCATCTACATTCATCAGTCGCCTCATCCTTACGATACATGCACGTCTGTTTAGGGTACTTTAACTTAGCCTTTCTTTAGCACTCCCCGATTCGATCGAGAGAGAACGGCAAAAGGAAAAAGAATAATGCTAAATAGGTACTTTTTTTAAACGTACTTATTTTGAAAAGATATCCTTATCATAATCACCATTTCAGACTACGCCCGCTGCTGAGCATAGGCCTCTCATAAGTAAATATATGTAAACATTATATAAAGTAGGTATTCGATTTGTTACACATAAAACAATGTTATCTTTACAATCGCATAGACCTGCTTACCTCCAGCTTAACCGACGTGTGTAGAGAAAATTTCAATAATCCCCATAGGTTTGCGAAGAGCGAACGCACGCGTTTCGGATTACTCGTAATTGATGGGGCCCCGTCTAATCTCCGCACTTTGCTCTCTGAGCCCGGTGCTCTGTGCCCGAAAAATTTGGATAGCTAAATAAACATTCCTTTTTATAGCCACTATCCTGATTACGCTTTGTTCCATTACGATTGTTATTTAGCGAGTGGATTGCTCAGTTTTATTGTTTGTTTCGCAAGGACTTCAAATTATTGGTGTTGTTCGTCATTAAATTAAGTAGAAATGGAGTAACCCAACACCATTTTTATTGCTGTTTGAAATCTCCCATCATAACGAAATATTTTTATGTTCATAGTACCTTTTTACAATTTATTCGACTATGCCCTTGACGCCAACACCTGACTGATTGATATATTGTAGTAAACTTACTTCGTGTGAGCAATAGGAGCCTCTCAAAATAACGCTAAAGGTTTTGTTCTGAATGGCGTTCTTAGACTAGCGTTTTATCCGCGCGCATACGCTCGTTTTTTTAAGCGCATGTAAACGCTAGTCTGAAATCGCTAAACGGAAGAGAATTAGTGAAAATTTTCCCCGAGACATTTATTTGCTACGAGTGTAATTTAGCCGAAGATGGCGTTACTGGCGTAGCGTTGCGGTGGCGGCGTTGTACTCGCGTGAACTTCTTATCTGTAGATATTTAAATTCCCGCTCGAGCCTCAAAATAGTTCAAATTAAATGGAGCTTGTAAATTAAGTGTTGCTATCACGCAATCTCCGGGAAATAGCTTTAAGTAGTTCGCTGTATCTTGTATTTTATCTTGCTGACTTAATGACGACATTTTAGGGGTTTTTTGGCGTTAGGTGATTTATAACGTTCGACATCCTAGAATCCGCGGAAATTCATTCAATACCTCGTTCGTTATAGTACTACAAAAATAGATTGATCTACTGGAATATATGCGATAAAAACTTGCCTAATATTATGCTAATATTAAGAAAAATAATAGGCTCTTACCTTCGTATCTGTCTATTCGAGTAAGTATACCTAATACAATTTTTCTTTGACTTGCATAACACTTCTTTCAGTTATTATCTACTTACTTATTCTGGAAAATTCTGGAAACAAAGCATAAAATTTTTAACAAAAATAAAGCAATAATTTATCAAAATTACGTATGAATTGTGCAAAAGATAAGAAGTGAATAATTTGTGATATGAAGGTTAAAGCGGAGCCTCAAAGACGCGAGGTGGAGCAGGGTGCACCGAGCCGCGATCGCTCCCGAGGGTAAACACCCGCGATTGAATGTGAAAATTTAATTCGGGTCATTTTCATTCCAGAGCTACGGTTTCTTTTCCCTAAAGCAAGCTATCATTGAATAAGTATCCATAATTTAATGATGACCGGAATTCCAATATTATTCTGTTAATAATAAAAAACTTAAATAAAAGGCCAATTCAGGAGTACCCTAATTCGACGTGCATGTATGAGGCGTTTTGATCAATGGCCTCATAACGGATAAAGCAAAAGACATGCAATTTTATAACAATTACTTAATAATTTCATTTACAGTGAAACTTTTTACGAAAAACTTTTTACCAGGATGAGATTATATAATAGATGTTGATTTGTTTCGCATATTCCTTATATCTATCACACGATTGCTCCCTCTTATAAAAGCTTCAATTAAAAGCGCAACACGATATCAAAATCCACAATATATTCGCTGGAGACGTATCTCATACGTTTAATAACTCAACAGACGATGGAACGCTACTGAATCGGAGCATATTCGATTAAATTAGTCGATTAAATTTTCATATTCAATCTTGAGTTGTTTACTGAAGGGAGGAAAGGCCTCTTGGACTTCAACATTGCTACTGAATTTCAACTCTTATCCCTTTTGAATAAGATCGGAAAATATTGACGTCGTATACGAAAACACGGTTCACCTTTATAATTTGATTGTCTTGTGCTCGTGTACCTTTTCTTGAGACTTTAGCGTATTACTTGCAAAGTGCAAAAATATATTAAGTTGTTGTCCGTGCATGATGTTCAAAATATGTGTCTAAAGCAGCGATCAATATTTGCTATGGAGTCATAGTATAAAATCATAGGATACCAACACGCCTCCTTCTTAGTATCCTTGCCTTATGGAGTCCAAACTTAAACACGTACAATCTCGTTTTATAATAAGGGGGAAATTGTCAAATCAAATTAAACCTAATAAAAATGCGTTGGCATGACCTGTGGCTGTACGTAGAAGTCGCAAGTTGCAATAACGCAAAATGAATTAAAAAACAATCGTAGTAAATGAATGTCTTTCAACAATCCCACTTTGCTACAATTGAATCGCCAACATGAATATATCAACACAACAAAGGACTGTGAACCATTACTCATACAAAGTGGCAGGAAGCAGGCCGACCGCTGGTGGAGTCTTCAATAAACCACGCGCATATCTAATGAAACAGCCGCTCTTCATTTAACCATATTTATTGTCTGCCGTGGCCCTGTACACCAAGCTACCGCACCTGGATAAATAAACTCCCTCGGAATTATATTTCATAGGCAACGGAAACCGTAATAAATCGATGACGGAGGTTGACGTACAATTGGGCATAAATACATAAAATGAATATTCTAATCAATGCTTTGCTTATAAAGATATCAAAGTTGTTTTAAGTTGAAAAGGAAAGTGAACTGTATTGCTATAATAACACTTAGTTACAATTTCGAAAAACTTTGTTCGGTTGTTGTTAGTTGTTACGAAAACCTACCTTCAATATTCCCTTGTTTTGTGTCCGGTGAAATTCGAAGCGCAGGATGTAAATTATATTAAACAACGTACAACTATACTCTATTGTGTTATGTTATAAAATTATTTGAGGTTAAGAGGCTTTTAGCGGCGACCACAGTCCGTGTTTACTCGGTGTTGTTTCACGGGAACTGCCTTTTTAATACTAATTGCGTGTAAAGTTATTTTAGGGTTTTGAAATTGTATTTAAAAGACATAAATGTGTGTACTTCAACCCAAAACTTTAGAAATTTGGTTTTAATGTAAGTTGGTACTCTGTAAGCATCAAGAAGTTTGCAAAAAGTATTATAATATCTTTTTTATAACTTAAAAGTTAGAAACATTTTAGAATATACTAAATGAGCTATGACATATTTGTTAACGTTTTATGATATTATTTGAGTTTGTTTTTATTATTACCAACCTGCAAAAAGGTCTCTACAATATCGTTGAAAAGAGAAAACAAAAACAATGAGTATTTAAAACAGAGACTTGTTTTGTTCGAGCCGCTTTCGTTTGTTCAGTGTGTTTGGTAAAGTAGTAAAGGGTCGGGCCTCAGGCAGCCAACTCGGCCTTAGACCTCCAGGGCTTCGTACTCATTCCGTTTGTTATTGTTTAGAATTACCTACACAAACAAACTGGCTCATAATTTATAACTTTTCGTCCTAACTTTGCACAAAATTTGTATGACAACAAAACTGTAGTTCATATTTTCCAACGAGTAGCTACATAGTCAACAGCTACATACAAAATACGAGAATAAAGGGATTTTCATTTAGAACTTGAACTGAGTGCTTTATACTAGTATCCTAGACGTATTCAACACTACTATATGTTTTAGAGTTTTGCAATCCAATTTGCAGCTTACTAATAAAGGCATTTAGCCTTAGGCTGTTTTAAGGGTGCCTTTCCACAAGAGATGCGCCACGTTGCTATGGATGCGTTTGATATCCACCAATCATATTTCAGGTATATTGAATGGTGGAACATCTCTGGTGGAAAGGTACCCTTAGTGCTGTTATGAAATGAGACATCAAAACTACGGAGATCCTTTTATGTAAACACATTAGAGACACTACTCTGGTTAGAATCTAATAGTGACTATAAATATACATTGTCCTTAGATGAGCAGCGTCGGATTTACGGGTCGGAAGGCGGCGAAGAAACGCGATATGTCAGCAGCCCGCAGCGGCAAGCTTCCCCTTTCCCGTTGGAGAGCACCAACCGAAGATATTACAGGAGAAACAGGAACTCCAAAGGTAACAGTACGTAAATAAATAACAATCTGTACTTATCTTTACTAACTAGTATCAAAGCATTATGAGAATTATTTTAATTTTATATTAAGTATATCAACAAAGTTACTGACTATTAAAACACTTTAATAATTACTTGCCAACCCATAGATTTGATGAATTCGGCAAATTCAATGATTGTAGAGGTAAATGTCCAGAAGGAGTTTAATTTTTATAACATAGGAATTTGTATTCTAAATTCGAAATATTATTCGCTGTCATTTTTTTTTTTTTTTTCCACACAACGCACAGTTTTGGATAAGCTTTATGCTGCAAAGGAGGTCTTACGATAAAAAATTCTTTGGTTCTATTATCTATGGTTTCATAAAGATGACAGCTTTATGAAACCATAGATAATTTTTATTAATAACAGGTGAAGAAATATTCAACAATGAAAGTGGGAGTACATTGTCCCGTCGAAACCGACACCCAGATGAATTTACGCACGACAACAACGCGAGAAATGCTCGACTATGCCTCAATAATGGTAAGTAATATAATATAATGAAAAGGGGGAATTTAATCAATCGTAATAAGCGTTCGAATGATAAAATAGTTGATTGAATGATGAAATAGTTTATTTTATTCTTGCATATTGACGTTCGAGTAGAAATAATGAGGTTAATGCTAAAAACGAGGTTGTTTTAATTTAATATTTTATTTATAAAATATGGCTTCAAAAACATGTGTAATGGTCTATCTATACACATTCAGGCCGTGTCCGGGACGTGTCAAGGAAAATTCTATGGATTCGTTCACACAGGCTGTCATCACGACGTGACAGGCCACGGTCAGGCCACGGCCCGGTCTCGTCCCGGACACGGCCCGGATGTGTGTAGAGCCTTATTCTGGCTTATGTTTGTTATTTACTTTTAACTAATATTTTTTCTTTTTGAGGAGACACGGGCACGTCGTCTTTTGTATTATAGTTGCTGATTTATCTACATAATATAATATAAAAAATAATCGTTAAAATTTTCGAAAGAACCCAGAAACGTCTAAGTTTGAGTTGAATTGATAATGTCCCGTTTCATTTCCTAGCACTAAAAGTAAGTTAGTGGAGGGTTTGTACGTGTCAGTCTAACTGAGCGCTATTATTCTATGTCATTCTAAAATGTTTGGAATGGAAGAGGAATTGCACACAGTGGAGCTGGATTCCAGTTTAGATATTGTACCTACTTATATAGGTATAATAATGCTATTGTAGGTGGGTGCATGCCTTTGATAAGGATGTTTGGCATAGTTCGCTTGTCTGACGCACGGCGGCGGCTTGATACGTGCCGGGTTAGGGAATTGTGAACGAGCTATCTTAAACTCCTTGTTCATTGATCTTGTTAAATTATGTATCGCGCAAATAGTTCATATCTTGAGTAAACTTCAGCTGTTAGATTAACAAATGTTCAAATTTAATAACTAGAGGCTGCTTGTGATTTCGTACGCATTTTTCGTCGTGTGTTGGAAGTAAATCATGATATTTTAAAAGAATATAGCCTATGTACCAAAGCTACAATATTCTGATCTGTAAGCTACTTAAGTTTCATCAAAATCTGTTGAACAGTGTTCACATGAGTAAAAAATATCGTTAATTCTTTTTTATTTTCGATGTTTTGCAGCTGGATTAAGTCGCTAGTTAATTTCACTGAAATGTTTGTTGCAGGGTAGGCTCGTGCGTGCCCCCGTAGTGGGAACGTTAAAAGGGCTGATGATGATATTTGTTGCAGGTACAGCTGGGTCTGGTGTGCAAAGTGAGAGGGAATGCGAGTCTCCGCCCGAGCCGGCGCCGCCAGAGGTGCCCCCGAGAGGACCCTCGCTGCACGTCACGCTGCGGCACCGGACCACGCCGTGCGACCCGCCTACAGAGCCCGACCGTCTCTACCTCTCTGAAGGTAATTTAATCACTCGATAAATAAATCAAGAGATGGCCAAGAGTACCTTAAACCGACGGCCATGTATGAGGCGACTGAGGTGGATGAAGCGAAAGAAGTGTGTTTGTGGAAGGAAGGGGTCTCTGCCTACCCCAATGAGAGAGAGGCATGATGGATATGTATGTATGTATAAATAAATAAATATAAAATGATTACACAACCATAACAATAAAAGAAAATGTAAAACAAAAGACAAAAACATCCACCCGTGACAAGTATAATCTTGGTTTCGTCTTCATGAAATTAGTGTCATTAGCTTTTTAACCGCACTTCACTAGTCAACAAAGTTCCGGAAACAACTTAACTTTCTACAATCAAAGTTCTACGATAAGGTTTCCCGGGAAATGATTCTATATTTTTTCTTTTCCTTTCTTTTCTTTTTCTGAATACTTCTATTCTTTGTTCGTGTTATATTGTTTGTTTAACCGAGATAGGTATAAGGAAAAATATGTTAATTGGGTACATAAAAGAATCGTCGCACGCGCCACATATGGCTGCAGGAGCCCACACTCTTGATGAGTTGGCTAATTAAATTTCGGCCGTAAACGTAGAACCGAGCTGCGTTAAGTAGGCCGCTCTCCTGTACCTACTTTGGTACAAGTTTAATCGAATTGCAGCGTCCGCACAAGTCCGCGGCGGCACCAACTTTGCTCGCTGACAAATTAGCCACTTGATCTTGCTATGCCCAAGGCGCGTGTACATAAAGAACTCAGGCTAAATTTTTTCTCGAGTCTCTTTGATGTTTTGTAATCCTCTTTGTTTTCATTAAGTTCCGTTTCTTTTCACGACAGCACCGTTGCTGTTTTTAAAGTCAGGTGTTCAACCTGGGGTCGGAGATTCGTATTTAGGTGGCATAACGAAAGAAGAGAGCTGCTTAATTTGATTTGTCGGAGACGGCGTACTTCCAAGTGCTTTGATGTGGCATACTCTGACCCTCGCTTATATACTATGATACGCTTCCGCTAAAATGCTACGTGCTTTTGCTTTTATTTAATTTTTTTGATAGCTGAGACTTTATACTTATGAAATTGTGTTTACCCTTTGGGTAAGATGGTGCCAAAAACCACAAAGTTTACACAATTCTCATCTCATTGAATGTTTTGACTTGTTGCGCAGCTCTAGTTTGAGATGTCATTCGAATGTAAGTGAATGAGTTAGGAAATGAATTAGGCAAATTGTGATTCAAACAAGAAATAGCTTCAAAAGGTCTTGAAAGTTTAATGGAATCGAATAGGGCCGGGCCGAAGTAGTCGGAAGTTTGCGCGCGGGTGACAAATTGGGCACTTGACCCGCGCCGAGTAAGCCTCCGAGTGCTTGTTTCTCGAGAACCGTAATAAGTTTAACTTAAAGTAAACTATATTCCCTCTAATTTGTCCTCCCCGCTCTAGTTTCTACCTACCTCTTCTATTTTTATTTAAACTAATTATAAATTAGTGCAAGAAATACGTGCCTGTTATTTCAGTGCGTATGACTATTGTGTTGTTCAAATCAAATTCATCAGCCCATGAAATGTTCAGATTTATTGTTTGTTATGTATGTCCCTGATACGTTAGTAAGTTTTTTTGTTCTATAAGTGTGATCAATGATTGAGACAATTACTAATAAAAAAATACTTACTGATAATATCTGATATGTAGTATATATATATTTTTTTGTCTATTGTAAAAAAAAGGATATATTTAGATCACGAAATTTTATAAGTATATTCTAAAAAGGTAATTGTGTAACAAATAAGGTACAACTATCAGGTTGACATAGAATATTTTACGCAAACATATTACGTTAGGAAGTAAGTATATTCATTTACAGAAAATGCAGTATTATTTCACAACAGGATTCTAAGTAGTCTCAGCTCCTTGCTTGAAAATTGAAACCTCCCTCGAGGAACGGCGTAATTTAATTTTTACGATGCCGCATTGTTAGAGCTTACCTTACCTCTGTTTGTAGTTAAAACTCAAAACGCACCCGTCTTATCATATTTTATATTGGATAAGCAGAAATAAATAATGTTTACTTTCAAAGCTAAGTTAAGAATAGACTCATTCGAATCAGATTTTTTGTGAATGTACTTTTTATATTTAAGACTTACAGCAATGAACTGAATAAATCTGTAGATGTTTATGACACGTAGAAATACGAGCTAAGTAATGAATTTCTTCTATATTCTCGGTAAAATATGTTATTTCGTTTCACAAGCAAAACATAAAAGAAGTAAAGTCAATACAGTGTAAATACAAACAGGTTTTAGTGTTAGAACTTTTTCAGGGTCGTTTTCTTGGACTTGATATTTAGTACGTCTTAGTAACGGTTTTTTTTACAAAAACTACGCATTTTAGAGTAACATATTTTTTATTCCGAATGCAAATAAGTTAAAAACAACATATTATTTCTATTGAACGTGTACAGTATCATTCCATTAAGTATCACGAATACTTGTTTTATTTCGTGGTCGATAGAGTTTTACAATTTCATTGCAGTTTGCTGAGGACGACGTCGAGCGTTTGCTGTACCCACTGTACCTATGTTTATTTCCTCGCTTGATGGCGAAATAAAAATGTTATAACTCCGTTTAACATTGCGGTAAAATTGATATTACTTGGAGTTTTCTTTGTTGGCACTCTTCTCTTTCATTTAAAGGGGGGGTGCTCTGTGTTTAAAGGTCTTCAGACGTTCATATTTCACGTTAAAATAAACAAAGAAACAGACGACGGTTGTTTTTTGTGTTTTGTTTGTAATAGGGCCGATACACACGTTTAATAAAAAATCCATATAAATGCACCGGTTTCGACGTCAAACTACGGAAGGGTTTCAACCGCTAATAAGTGCGTAAAGGTACAGATTTCTAAGTAGTTAGTAACGTAAGTAAAGGGCTATCCCATCCTTCTAACCTTACTACCTAATAAATGTCGAAGTTATGCCGGTAAAAAGTGATGTTGTTTAGGTGCTTACTACTCAGACGCAAAAACCACTATACATATAGTATGACGATAAATGTGTACAAACTCGCGGGCGGGCGCTTGTCTATTATATATTCTATTAGGTTTGTTACCAACAGAACGTTGTTAACTAATCGATAATCGATGTTCCCCATGTTTGTTTACCATAAAGTTGGAACCTCTTTAATGTAATAGCGTGTGTGATACGTCACCGCGTAGAGCCCGTGACTGCCGGAGCACAGAGCACTTTAAAGTTTTTCCTCGTAACAGGAGCGAGGAACTGGAACCCCAGATAAATGATTGATGGCGGCCCTCAAGTATAAACTCGATTATCCGTTGAGACGCGAACAACTTACAAGTTTTATGTAACGATGGATCAGGATTATTTTGAAACTTTCTTCGGAAAAAAATCGACTCATGACAATCATATTTGACTTGAATATCAATGACTGCGGACTTTATGGAAATCCAAAACATATTTCTGACTCTGTTATTCGATTTTGTGCTGTTTATTTTTTGTGGTATAACCTTAAGCCTATAGATATTGGATAGATTTACACGCGACAAAAAGATACTTATCTCTTTTGACTATCAAGATAGGTACCTACTTTAACTTTTTTGTTACTGAACTTTTTATTCATGAAATAAAGTTTTTTTTAACTCAAAATAAAACTAAGTTTTTACCATTCTAAGGTTTTATTAAAAAGTCTCAGTTCGTGCTTCGACAATAGTTCGCTCAGGGGACAGGATTGACGACGGCGAAGGAAAATTATTTCGTCGTTTATTATTCCAAGTTTTAATAAAGGCGCAAATGTCCAGACGTCTGGAAAATGACATCGAGTTTAGCTGAATTGACTTGATGTATCCTGAAGTATAATTCATAAGTATATTTTAATGAAATAGTGAGCAAAGGGACTCACTTTTTATGTGTGGGGATTATCACGAAATATTCTGTTTTGAGACATTGAACATACCTACCATTTCTAGTATCTGATTACAAAACAAAAGAGCGTTTATTTATTTGAAATATTTTTTTGATATTGAGTAATCAAATCTAGCAACTCTTTACAAAAAGGTAATTATTCGTTTACAAATAAGTTAGGTGTTCTAAAGATGTTTCCATAGCTTGCGTTCAAACATAAAAATTGATAGTAAGACAGGACCGTGTGTAAATCGGTTACGTTGATAGAGCATGGTCGTTCGGGCGGAATAACTCGACTTGCAACGTTTGTGCTGGGTGGCGGCGGCGGCGGTCCCGCATGTAGCATACTCGCGCACTCTCTTACGTTTCCAAATGCGATTTCGTCGGCTACTACTGAGTCTACTGAGTCTGCTTATTATTTATGTAGTTCCCTCCAAGTTATCCTCTCCGTTATATACTTTTGATTTAGTAGCTTGACAGCGGGACCAACAGATATATTTGTAAAAGTGTTAAACAATAAATTCCTCGTTATCTATTCCAGTCATGTCGCACAACAAAGTATCAGGCGGTTGCGCTACTCTCATTTATACTTAATCCTATTTGATATATTGGTCCATTAGGAGCGCTGTCCCAGCTTGCTATTCGCCGGGATTGTAAGAAAATGCCAAGTAACGAGCTGTACACCTTTATAGACGGACACTCGCGACGGTTTGTTAACGATGTTTTAAAACGTCTCCCAAGATAAATTTATTGGAAAACAATTTTAATTTTTCCTCGAAGAGATAAATAACTCCTGTTTTTGTTTGAAAAGATAAAGTATTTCCACATAAATTGGAGATGTGAAAGTAATATTGATTGATAACCCAATTTGTTGTTCGTGAAGTGAGGGCTTGGGGTCGACTCGACATATCTCTGACTGCCGCTACGCCGGTTTATCATACGGTGTTCTCTCGTTCTCTACTGGGTGCCGTTTCACAAGACCTGCGCAAATTGGATCGCACTTACGGAAAAATAACACCCTTGTCGACGTCGATAGACTGCACATGGCTCTGTTACGAGTATATACGCCCGTATAAATGACACGTTTAAAATGTCAGAGCTTTTCTACTTTCACACACGATGCATGATATTTTAAATAAACTTCATCAGTTCAAATTATACTTTAACTGTAAGTTATTTTTAATATCTATTCAAATAGGTATCCAATTACCTCTCTTTAAAAGATAAAATTTTCTTAAATTTCTTGAATTTTTTTAAAAATAAAACTCTGCAATTATGCTTATCATGATCCGATATCAATCTATTTTGTTTGCTCGCTTCTTTTCATCAGCAATAAAGGAAGAGGGGAGCCTTTTAAAGTCGTATTTAAACGTATTACATTATCGAGGCAACGTAGCTTGGTTTAGAGCATTTCTCGGTACCTCGGTACTGTAGAAGCGACTCGCGGGTAAATGATTGATGGGAGTGCTACAGTGCGCTATCACGCGCGCGACTTTCACTTACGCCAAAAACATTTTATACATTCTTCGCGAGGTTTTGTCGCCGAAGTCATGCTACACCGTCATTTGCTTATGACTCATCATTGAAAAAGCTTCGTGTGTTTACAGCGTTTCTTGCAAATAATGTTTGCTGTATTTTTTGTCTATCCTTTGTTCGCCGCCGCCGCGCTCAATCTCGTAACGCTATGAACGGGTTTCCAGTAAAAGTTTCTCGACATGAATCTGCTGTTGTTTGTACACCGTGTAACTTATTTCTAAATATTCAAATTTGTTCTCTCATACATCGGGAGGGCGGAGATCTTGGCGCGACTGTATCACAGCCAGCGTCGGCTTGAGCTAAAACTTTAAAGAGCCGCAAAGGTTCATTTGAATGGAACTTTGTGTATCATTTGCATACTTATTTACATTATCTCTGCAGCACACAAGTGGGCCCCTTTCATTATCAAATTCGCAACAGGGGAGGAAGAGAGCGTTGGTGGAATACAAAGTCGGACTTGAAAGTGATTATCAGTGAATTCCACACAAAAAATGTCACCCGATTAAAGCAATAAAACTATGGGAGGCCTTGGTAGGGAAGATGAGGGGAAATTTGTTTCGTCCTTTATAAGCAGTGCGAATCTAACTTTGTAATTTTGGTAGAGATATTTACAAAATGTAATTGGAGGGTCTTTTATTGTAATAATTCTCTAAAATGAATAAAGCCAATGTTAATAAAGTTTGTATCATGCCTTTGCCTGAGTAACAAATCAGTCAAACAAAAATATTGTTTAATATTATATTCAATGCATTTAATAATGAGGTGACACACAAAAACTTAATTTAGATAATAGGTATTTTAAAATCTCTCGAGAAAACGTGTCAAGAATTATAAAACAACAGAAAGGTCGAAACTTTTCTCCTTTAACAATCGCAAACACCGTTTGTTAATATTGATTGCTCTAAGAATATCAAATAACAATTTGTAACGTAGAATCAATAGTCGCTCCAAGCTATACACGTTGATAAATCTAAATAACGATAAACTCCAAGATAATGATGCTCTTGCTCAAATTGAGATGCAATTTCATCCTTTTTTGTGAGTTTTAGTTGAGGGTTGTCGACGCTTAGATAATTAAATTCAACCCTTTTACTCTCCCGAGCAAAGGAAAGTCGTAAATTGGAAAACTAAACTGCGCGGATCTCACCCCGGGATTCAATTAGCTGCTAATCATATCTAGAGGGTGTGAGTGGATCGATTGAGTGCTACCCTTCCGCGCGTCTTAACTTACGTACCAAATCATCAAATCAAGCGCTTGTCATTAACAGCATAAAGTTAGCAATTACTTGATTAAAAAGTTTATTCGAATATTTTAAATTACATTAGCAGATTCTTGATTTAATTTTAAGAATAACGAAACGCTCGAGCAACCAAACCAATTTAGTGCTTATTACACACATGTGTGTATTTTTTTAAATTGAAAAGTCTTTTTGCAATAATTTCAAAAAGCAATGTTTTTTTTTTAAATTTCAGGTTAAAGATAAGTTATCGTTACTATTAATATGACCATCTAGGTATAATGAGATGCGCCTGCAATAAATCATTCTAGTTGTTCGTAAGTGTAGTTATTAAAGAAGCGAAACCAATAAAATTTGCAGCAAAGAAGACGTGTGCAGGTGTAGATGTAGGACGAGCAAGAATCCGGTGCAAGATACGTTTTGAATGCACACGGAAACGACACCAATAGCGGATGCATTTCACCGGGCATGCACTTCCCGATCCCTTTTCTAGCATACGCTCACAGGGCGCCTTTACCTATCTACCGTCGTGTCGTCTTTCTGAGAAATTTTGCAAAGTCATTGAAGCGTGAATTTGTGTTGTATGCATTGATACACTACTGCGACGCAACCAATAACTTAGGTACTATATGGTTTCTATGTTATGAGATATATAATAAAAAAAAAACGTTCCACACTCGGAACACTAGGATTCCTTCTGTTGTTGGTACCATGGAGACACATAAAGACAAATAAATGAAGTACCAATTCTGCAAACAGTTATTTTAACTCGTTATTTAAATATCTACTCAGTTGGGAATTGAACCCAGAACCCTCTGAGTGGTAGTCTGATATAGTGACCAACGCGCCAACTGAGCCATCACATAAGAACAATATTTTATACTCAAAGCGCTTTAACAGATATTTTCAAATGAAGAACAAGGTAGATAAATACAAAAAGTATAAACATCTGAAAATAGTTTTCGAATTAAAGTTATAGACAGATGATTCGCAAAACTATGCGCTTATAGCGAGGAACGTGGTGTTATCGCACGTCGTTCGGCAAGAATGCGAACGATAGAAAGTTCTTAGTTCTCAACTCGATTATACCACGCAAACATCCGACGAACACCAAACTATTGACCTGAGCCTCAACATAGACAGCTTTTAATATCACGAAATTGCCTCGACATCATTTAGTCGCTGCAAATATTACTTTAATCCCAGAGCAATAAAGTTTAAGCGTCTGAGCTTTCGGAGAATGCAATAAAACCTTAGAAATTTAAGGCGTGCGGTTTAAGATCAGTTGTTTCCTTCTAACCAAGGTCAGGCTTCGTAAGAGTGAACATTGTTGTCTCTGTCGTGGAAACGTCACGGCTATATTGCAAAGACGGTCTGCAAGACGACAGCGATGAAAATTCTTGGTACCTCAATGTTATTTTATGAGGCAGTTTACGTTTAATATTATGTTATCATAAGTGTGGAGGAAAAATATGTAGTTAGGTATGTAAAGTAAGAGCATTGTAAAATAGACTTTAGGTTGAAACAATCAATACTTTGTAGTTTTCACTCTTCCTTTTCAACCGTTCTAAAGTTCCCAATGTAGAAGCACGAGATTGCACTCGTATAAAATGAGGATTTAGAATTTTCCCTTTTTCCCACTCTCATAAGCTATCAGTTTGTATTTTTTTAAATCGCAACTACCATTACGGATTCGGTCAATGTCAAGTACAGTTATAAAGTTGTGTAACTATAATTAAGAGCCGTTAACACCTAACCATTTATGTTAAAAAGAAAAATGTGACTGTATAAATCGCCCATATGTAGTCACTTCTTCTATTGCCTGCTTTAAAAATCCCCTTAGTCGTTTGAGAGGGAGGTGGCCCAGTAAAACCAGGTTTATTACAAACACGTGCCACCGAAAGATACATTTTATATGTATACCTAAATTGCATATCTCTCTCCCTTAAATAAATCAGCTTTGATTGATAAGTTTTTAATTGTGTTAAACAATGAATCTAATTATTGAATCACGTTAATTTGTTTTATGAGAGCCCTCTTAATTTTTATTCTATTTTTAGTATTTGTTGCTATAGCGGCAATGGTAATACATCATCTCTGATTTGACGCTCTAGATACGTATAACGGTTTACGAGATACAGTCTGGTGACAGACGGATGGACAGACAGACATACAGACAGATATACTAACCGATAAACAGACGGACAGCCGAGTCTTAGTAATAGTGTCCCGTTTTTACCCTCTGGGTACGGAATCCTAAAAAAGAAAAACTGCAGTACCTACAACTCTTTAAAATCTTCATAATATCGTTACCATGACAACGAAGCAATCTGTATTACTTGTATAAAACCAAGACAGCGCAACCTATAGGGGTGTATAAGGGTGTAGAGCTATTTTTATAGCAGACAAGGACCTAATTGACACTTCTGCACACTTCATTAAGTGCACCACCAACTGCGAGGGACGGCGAAGACACCTCTGTATAAAATTGTATATATCTGTGGTTTTATGAGGCCATGTGTTTCTTTAGGAATAAAAATACTGATGTTCAATTTAGATTCAATTAAACAATTGGTAAATAATGGGGATGATGACTACATTAAAAAATGCAAAAAACAATTAGTCCGTCTTTTAAGCTATTAATTATTAATTAAAAAATATTTGAAACACATTTTTTTCCTGATCAAATACATAAATAAATACAAAGATACACAGCATCGAAGTTATGGAGTGATATTGACGTCACTCCTCGGTTAAAATCGTACTGAAGCGTGACGTCACGAGCAACTTTAACCCACTATATCTTCGTAATTTTTAGTTTAAGAGCAAAAAAAATACGTGTCGAATATTTTAAAATAATCTATGTGATAGACTAAAAAAAAATTTTTAGTCATCATGCCCATTGCGTTTAGTAAAAAATCGAATTCTTAAACAACAATTTCTTTTAGAATTATGCTGTACTTTGGCTGTACCGTTTCTATAACTACTCTTTTTTCTGTTTCTGTGTACTGTCTTCTTGCAAAACACTATTAAATAAATGAACGATCGCGTTAGGAAATCGTTTATTTATTGCATTCATAATTGTAACTGTAGCTACTTATAAATAGGATGTAAGAGCAAGGAGCTAGCAATCAAAAAGCCAATTTTAGTAATAATATAATCCATCATATGTTGGTACCCTCAAAGAAGAAATCTTTTCAGTAATATTTTCTGTTACCTATATTTGTCGACGCCACAAAGTGATGGATCGCTTATAATTTATTATGCTCACTGTACTACCAAAGTTGAATTTAGGCATTTGAGATGTCAACGAAATTGGCTTTCTGGAAATATCACCAATTATCTGTAGATTTATCGATGTCATCATGGTCAATTCGGTATAGGTAATACTTTATAATAATCATAAATCATTTATACATTGCATTACTTACTTATGTTATTTTATATTATAAAATAACTAATTCGGTAATTATATGAAATATTATAATGAATTTAGTATGTAAAATATATCTATATATACTTAGTAGGTAAATTGATTGGAAGTTACCGGGGAAGCCTTAGATAGCCTCTATATTTCCAGCGCAGTCAATTGGTGTCAAATAAAAAAGAATTTATATAAAATATTATAAAGAATTTAGTTCTTTAAAAATATCGATGCTTACACAATTAGTAGGTAAATTGATTAGAAGTTATCGGGGAAGCCTTAAATAGCCTCTATATTCCTAGTGCGGTCAATTAGTATTAAATAAAAAACGAATATCTACCAGTTGCTGTGATTGTTATTATCAAAGCGATAAAGGTAAACAAATTGCAATACTTGTTGCCCTTATTACACGTCGCATCAATCATAGCGCCCCAAAAGTGTATAACGATATCTACCGTTTCGAAACATCTCGGTTGTAATACGCCCGTTATTAATAACCTATCCTGATCCGTTTTTACCAAATCGAGATTGAAAAAACAAAACACAATTGTCACTTGTGTACCAAAAACATGTCAAGAACAAAATTGTGTTTTGTTTTTTCAATCTCGATTTGGTAAAAAACGGATCAGGATAGGTTATTAATAACGGGCGATAAGCAAGTAAGCAGGAGCCTTCTAATTTACAATATTGTCAGTTGTGTGTCGGCAGAATGTCAATGAGAGTGTCAATGTAATTTTTTGACACATTTGGTTGCAATCAATGTAAGCTATTTTCTTTGCTATTTTGTATTGTTGTGGAAATGTGTCAAAAGATGCCATTGACACTGCCGACACACAACTGAGGTTATTTTTAAATTAGCAGAGTTGGGCTCCAGGTATATAATCATAGAAAAAGGTTTTAGTGAACTAATACAGGTAATAACCTACTATACCTTATTACCTTATTTACCTTATTTAGGTGTTACCTTATTTATAGTTAAGCTGTGGATATCCTTAAATAAATAAATAAATAAATAAATAAATAAATAAGATTTGCTTCTATGATTTTGCAGCTATACAGCTTCAAATACGCTTCTTTAGTGATAACAGTATATGCTACATATTTTCTTCCTTATCTAATAACTGTTTGCATATCATGTTCAAAGAAAATTTCTCTTTACGGCTTTATTACTTCACTACGTCGTGCTGCTACAAAGGAGAGTGAAGGCAGATGTTATTAGCTTCGGATTAATGTAGCAGATAATAATAAAAAATAAATATAAACGTTATAATGACGGCACAAGCCACTGAGCCGATGTGCCACCCGTCGGTCTCCCCACAGCGTCCACAACGCTCGGCAAATACTGAGATAACCACGCCACGTCCGGAAATTCAATCAAGCTCAAATGAAATTCGATCAAGATTGGGGTAATTAAAATGCCTAACTTTTTACTCGATCTTACCCACAAATAGGATATAATTTGATGATATATATAGGGTGACTTTAAATTAGTGAACGATAGAAAAGGATATGCATGCATGTAACTGTCATAAAAAACAACTTTTACTATGGGACCAAGTACGTAACTTGTAGTAATCATAAAAAAAAGTTCCTCCATAAGTACTATCAGCTGATGTATTTTGTATGGGGGTTCAAAATTTTTTAAATGATTTCAACCTTGGTCCCATAGTAAAAGTTGTTTGTTATTACGAGTACATGCATATCCTTTTCTATCGTTCACTAATTTAAAGTCACCCTATATGCTAGTATATTGATCAAGGCCGTAGAAACAGAATTACAAAACGCCAGAGGTAAATTTCTTTTTGGTTTTAAACTGATTTATTAACGGACTGATAGGTTGCATTTCATAGAATATTAGTTTCAAAGATGTCTTTATTAAGCTACTATGTTTAATCAATGACTTTACTTTCTATTAAAACGAGACGAATCCCGGCTTATTTATTGTCCACTATAGAACTTCAATATGAGTCGGCGGCGGCGGCGTGGTGGAAGGTAATTAAAAATACGTCACACACACTCGATTTTTAAATTGAGCATACTCGTATGTTGAATTGAAATTGAGAACGAATCGTTTTTATTAGGGTTCCGTATCTAGGTTACAAATGGGACTCTATTACTAGACGTTGCTGTTCATTTGTCCGACACTGTCACCTAAGGAACCTTTTATAGCTAGAGTTTAAATTTTCACGGATGATGTACTTCTGTTAGAGCTATATACATATAATATATAATAAATATAAATATTTTAGAGGGTTATCATACAACAAACTTATTATTTTTCCATGTATAGTGAGTGATTGTACGGAACCCTTTTTCATGTCCGATTCCCACTCAAACCTAGAACCGGTTTTAAAAACTATAGAGCTGCAGATCTCCTTTCAGTTTGCTGTTATGATTAAAAGTTTCACAGAAATTCTAGTTTGCTGCGGTTTGATGCAAAAATAACAACCCGTAGTCATTTTATCAGGAAAATGAATGTGAAACAAAATATTTACCGGAATATTTATGAAGAGAACTAAAATAGAATTATAAATTGTTTGCTTTAATTATACATAAGTAGACTCTTATGCATCCGTTGTTAAAATTAGTACGATCATTTAGTTTCAGAACAGTTGTGAAAAATTGGAAAGTAAAACGGCCGCCATATATTTTTTTGCCGGGTGGATGCCCGGCCCGTGTACACCTCCATTATAAACCATAAACCACCGCGAAACGGACAACGGACCGTTTTTCCGAAAAAACGGACGTCTACCAATCGCTCTAAATATTGAATAACCGTCACTAGTATGAAAGTGACAAGAAGTGAAGCACGGAAGTATAGTGCAAAAGACAATTGCAAGTGTTATCAGCTGTTTCCGCGGTGGCGAGCAATAAGTTGAAAGAACCGAATGACCTCAGCAATACATTACGGGGGAAGAGTGTGGGGTGGGGCGCAGCTGGTCATCCCCTGGAGGAGACCTGCCACCTGATTTATTTTAAGTATCCATCACTCTCCCGCGCTCACTTGAGACAACACATCTTTCTTCTCACTCTCATCGTGCACTCATGACAACTAATTAACAACCGATATAATTAAAAAGGAAAATTCAATCAAACTTTGTATGTAGTAGGTACCTACGATTAATTTTGTTAAATTAGCATACCTCACTACCTGATCACGAATTACCATTAAAAACAAGTGACGCTCTAGTTTGTCATTGTAGCGTAAATTCGTTCAATATTCAAATTGTATGCAGGCAACTGATTCTAACAATTGCGCCCTGAATTAATCATGTTGAAAATATTTAGTCTCACACAAATTCGCTAGATTCCCAGATTGCAATTTGCATGTTAAACGTCAATGGCGGCGATGCGTCGGGCCTTATCGCTGAATATTAATGCGACGACGCGATTTTGTTTTACTTTACAGGAACTCGATTATGATGCAAAGCAGTTTACGGAGCTTATAGTGACACCGAAGTGGAAGTAGAGCTTGAGGCTATCATAGTATACGTCTACATCTAAGGAAATAGAAATTAATTGCCTTATATTGTTTTGTAATAAAGTGTTTAATAAGATTTAAGGTAGAGACAGACACGCAACGAGGGACAGCGTTGCGTGTAAAAAATGTGCTTCTAATCATACTATAGAGCAGAATGTCATAATGCATTGCGTAAGTTCAGTACGTGAGACCAATCTGTTTCTAGCTTCTGATACTAGATTTTACTTAAATTTTAAAAACCTGACTCCTGGTTTAGTTTCACGGCAATAGTGTTCCACAGTCCTTAGTGAATGGCTCCCAAGATATTCTGCACGGTCGTACTTTACCGGTGTTGACATTAACAGTAAACAAAGCGGTTTGCATGGTGCGCTTGTGCTACGACGTAGCACTTCGTAGCTATACTTGTCTACGTAGGTACTACGAGGCTACAAAGAAATTGTTTTCTTTGTGCATACCCAAACTGAATCGTTGCAAAAAATTGGGGCGTTTCAGTATTTTACTAAACTGGAGTTAAGAAAACAATGAATTTGTGTTCTTTAGTAGCAATTTACGCTTAACTTTTTTTAAACTGGGCATATTTTGGGCTATACTTAGTTAAGATTTCGGTTCTTAAAATCTTTCTGAAAAAGGTGAGCCCTAAAGTAAACTATGTATTTATTTTGCTCAGGGTGGGAATTTCAATGCAACCTAGCATGAATGATTCACATAGTTAGCATGATGTTTTATAATACCTACTTCGAGCTACCGACACATTGCATAAACAAAGTTCCCCCAATGGGCTGTCGGTCTGTCTGACGCTACATAACTACAAAAAGTACAGATTGGCTTCGTCATCATACAGATATATGAATGAATTTAGAAGGCTATAAATGAAGTTTTTTGAAATTTGTATGTGTGGATATTAAATAAATAGTGTATAAAATTAATTACTTAAAAGCAAATAAAAATCTTTCCGTAGATATTTAAATCAAATGTTTGTTTCATTGCCACATTAAAAATGTTATTTTTTTATTGCCCGGTTTTTCAAGTTAGATAAAATTTTACTGACAGATAAACCTATCTATATCGTATGCCTATTTCTTAATACATGACGTTTTAGATACTGACTGGTATAAAATATTCATAGCATCCTGTGCTAGCAACAAGTTTTAGTTAACAATTGAAAAATTGGGCCTAAAACGAGTTAATACGACCAGTGACTCGCGTATATAAAATTAGCACATTACAAAGCGATTGTGTTTTGTCTAACTTGTTGGATACAGTTTGAATCCTGTCAATATCCGATGCCCGTCAAAATTCTATGTTAACTTCGCCGATACGCATGTTGCCAAATTCAAATCGTACAATGCAGTGGAAATGAAACATTTGTCGAAAAGTTCTGATATGCAACGGAAGCGGAAGCGTTTTGATTTTCCCAAACTTCTGGATTTCGAACGCTAAATTGAATTTTAGTTGTAGGTGTAGATGATGAAAATTGAGCTATTTCACCTGAGGCATTTGGATATTTTACTAACGTGGTTAAAGGTATTGAGAAAGCAGTTTATAATTCTAATCAATAGGTAATATTTTATTAGTTCAGTTTGAATTAAAACCTGCACATAGAAATGTTTACAAATTATAACAAAACACAATTCTAGAACATAATTTGTTAATAAAGAAACTTGCTGTCGGCGTAAGCAAATCTAATAATCGTGACAAAGGCAAAAACAAAACAAACACAAAAATTAATCACCGGCGACGTTTTCCGGGCGAGGCGGTGCAAAAAAGGAATAATTTTCGTGTTGATCAAAATATACGCGGCTCATAATATAATTACGTTAAAGTTTAAGCACCTGCTTTGAGGGGAGTGAGGAGAGCTCTTCCCAAAATTTACCTACTTGCTTTAATTAGGCCTGTGTAGAGTTACGCACGGTCATTTTTCTTGTTTAGCCGTAATTGATAAAGGGCGCGGGGCGACCACAGTCCGCATCAAACGCTGCACCCGACATTGTTTGCGCAACCCTACTCGCTATTTAGGATTAGGACCGCATTATTTGCTCCTGGATATTTTAAGTATTTTAATAATACCTGTACTTTTATTCCTGCTTTAGAGTAAAGAAGTATAGAATTTGTTTTGCGTTTAAATAAACTATAAGTTTATAGTTACGTAATAATTCATGGTGTGTTTTGCACAAGTAAATCACTTAGCTACCTTCACTGTCAATAAAATAGTCTGGCAGCTACTTGTTAAAACAAAACGTAGAATCTCATTAAATTAATTTGAAAATCAATAATTGTGATCTTTGTACCTACCTAAAACTAAGTACGTAAATCTAAATCTTACAATCAAATTCAACATAAAACAGAAAAGCTAAAATTATAACCATTTTACGTACGTGATAGAAAAACCTAACAGTTTGAAAACGTAAAAATTTACGTACCTACATGCAGGTTTTAAGTGGATTGAATGAAAATATTAACAAATTGGCCTGCAGCTGGATTAACCAGTAAATTCTCATATCCGCATATTACTGTCTCCCCCTCGGAAGGGTGACCTGTCTGCCCTAAAAGGGAATACAACCTCAGCAATTGCGTTAAACTGAAGCACTATTAGATTAAAATCTGTTCCTGATACATCCGAAATTGCGAAAATGCATTTTAAATTATTTTAGTCTGTTCAAACTTGTAAGAATATTTTTTTTTGTATCCGACATCAAAAATATTTTGATGTAAAAATATTTCTATTAATTAAATTATTGAGTTTCCATTTAGATACTCTTGAAAGGTTTCAAATATTGGCGATAATTTGTCCGTATTCCTGTCCCTATTGAAACAGGAATATTTCTATTTATTTATTATTTAATTTAGATTTCACAGTAAAACAATATGCTGTAGTACCTATATAACTCCCACTTGCAGAAGACGCTCAATAAGGTTTTTATCGATTTTGTTAAAGATATTAGTTAGGTGATTAAGAGTTAGAATGATTGACTTTTCCTGTCATTAACTAACATTACACACTGCTGCTATATAAATGATGTAAAAGAATATAATAACGTACCTACGCAAACAAATTTTGTTGAAAGTTTTGTCAAAAAGATCGATAAGGTCGAGTGATTTGATTTGGCCGTCGAAGGCCCGACTTGAAGAGTTTCTTTCTGAGAGCCCCCCGTGCTCGCAGGACTCTCGCAAGACCAATATTGCCAGGAAATTAGTTTATGTAAAATGTAGAATGCGAACGAAAAATGTCTAAGGAAAGTGAAGAGGCAATATTGAAATCAATTCGGTTTGCCGGCTACCTAGTTCGAAGTCATCTCTTTGAATACAATCACGAAGATTTCTATCTATTCGGTTGTTATTTTTAGTCATATTTTGTTACTCAAATTTTTTAAATAAGGGTTATATTTTTTAATAAAAAATGTAAGTATAAATCAATTTCTATACTGTAAATGTAGTGGTATGTTTTATATTAGTGAACATGGAGCATATTTCTTAGACTAATATTTTACGGTACTGTCTTTTTTGTTTCAGGTAAGTAAATAGCCTGCCATAGCACCCTATTACCTAATTCGGAAACTGCGACCACTGAGAGAAAGTGAGTATATATGTTCTTAGTTAGTTTTATTTATTAGTCTGTTGATTTTAGTAGACAGTATTGATAAGTGGTCTAAGAGGAAGGATTGACTCACAGGGTCACATTAATATTTCTGAGTTATAACTATATATACCTATCTCAATATTCTAATTCTAATTCTAATTTAGCCACTCGTGTCCCACTGCTGGGCAAACGCTCCTCTCCTCATCCGCCATGACTTTCTGTCTGGAGCTTCCTCCGCCCAGGTACTCATGAAGGTATCCAGCTCGTCCCGCCTATATACGAGTATAGCTCGCCTATACCTATATAAAGGGTGTAACAGAAAGGGGGTATAATGCCGAAACACAGCAATAGTCCTCATGAAACTGAACAACTTTCCCTAAGGAACATGGGTCGTAATTCGAAAAAAAAATTCGCCTCCCCATACAAAATGTCCGATCAGCTGATCAAATAAGTATGGGTGATCCAAAAATTTTTTTCGAGTTACGACCCATGTTCCTTGGGGAAAGTTGTTCAGTTTCATGGGGACTATCGCTGTGTTCTGGCGTTATACCCCCTTTCTGTTACACCCTGTATAATATGCTTAGATATAAAAAGTATAGAAACAGCAGTAACGTACCAATATATCTATTAGTTGAACATTAAATTATGCAAAGTCATGGCGTGGTGCCAAGACCAAAGGCTGCATTCAGATGCAGCCGCTGTGTCCAATTATATCTCAACCCTAAAATATTAAACCATGTGCTTGGAATACAAATTAACTAAATAAATCAATAGGATGAGAGCGGCGAAAGAAGAGTCTTGTAGGCTCGGAGCGGCAGCCGACTTGTTGTCATTCGCTTTTAAATACACAGTCAGAAATTAAAAGTTCATCCTTTATTTAGTCAATTTTAATTTCATACCTACTACCTAATTATTTTAATTTGAAACAAATGTCTGTCGAAAAAAACATGCAAGGATAATAATACAACCTAAATCAGAAAAAGACACATTTGAATATTTTTTAATTCTGAAACTCATTCCCATAATAACTGCAAACCGAAATTGTTGCAGTCAGCTTTGTGTTTCGTAATATTTAATAAGCAATTTCGTTGTGATTGCATAAAAGGCATAATAACAAATGTTTCGATTTTCTTAAAATACGGGACTTAAAAAAACACAACATTGGTTTTTATGAAGAGGTTTCTAAAATAGAGAAACGATTTATTAATTTCTACACAGCGTCAAAAATAAAATGTTATTAATTTCAATAGCATGTTATCTTATTTTTAAATATATTTTAACCCGTCATAGTTACATTTTTAATATGTAATATTTACATGTATGTAAGATTGTTGCATAGATAGACATGTTGTCATATTTACTATGTGTCTATTGTAAAGTTTATAGGGTATCATGTTAGTTAACTTGCTGTTACGGTAGAGCACTCTCACCGTAGGTTCAGGATCATTTTCGAAGTATTTAGCTGTCGGTCGACGCAAACTTCGATGAGAAAACTTAGCGCTGTTCATTACACCACTGACAAAATTTACTATTAACTTCGGTGGAAGGGAAAATGTAGGTAAATTGAAAGTTTTTAAATACCTACTTTTATTTATTACGTGTATCGTGACGGATGAGGAGAGAGGCCTTTGCCCAGCAGTGGGACACTGATGGCTAGATTAGATTAGATTTATGAGGCGACTGATTAATGTGGATGAAGTGAGAGAAGTATGGATCGTAGCAAATGAAGGGAAGTGGTTTCTGCCCGATGGTAAAGATGCATGACAAATATATGTAAGTACCTATGTATGTTACAAATATTTGAATGGTTTCTAAAACGATTATTTAACAGTGTCTCTATTTACAAAATTCATTAATTCCAAACCAAGTCAATGCTGCGTCTGTAATTTTGTTTAAAATTAATTAAAACGATATCCCTACACCTTTATGCCGATGTGTGGCCAATTGGATAATTTAATTCACTTCAGTTTAATTATAAATGATTACCGGTTAAAATTTAACGAAATTACCAATAAAGTGTTACACGATCCATTTTGTACGTACCTACACGAGTGGAATTTACGTACACTCGTAAATTGCTCTTCTTATTTTATTATAAACGTTAATACTGGCCCCGAAACATGCGTGCAAAGGGATATGAGGCTATTTGTTGACTAATGTTTATAAAAGAGGTCCAACTTTACAGGCCCTCGCCTGTCTAATGGAGCACTGGCCTTCCGGTGGGGAGTCCAAGAGGCATTTAATCTTGCGCTGAATTATGTGTTGATGTCGGAAACCCGGAAAACACTCCCTGTCCGCGCCCCACTAATTTCAGTTTTTATTATGCGCCCCTTTTAGTCGTATTCTTACTTTATTTACATATTACATAATTACTTACTTTCTATCCTCTTTCCTTTTGCTCAATTATCTCGCATTATTTAGACTTAAACCTTTTAACTTTGTTAGAACTTTTGTTAGATAAATTAACAGCGACAATATTATGAGAACGCGTCGTGTCGAGAAGGTGAGTTCATAATCATAACATCTCGTTGCTAGATACGAGATGATCTGAGTTATCTAGTAGTTACACCGGGTGGTATCCGGAAGGGTAAAACAGTGGAGGCGTAGGCCGGTGGTCGTATTCCCAGATGTAATTACTGTGAGCTCGACGGACCGGCTTCGCTAACACAATGACCGATGCCGACGGCCGGCGCCGCTCCGACACACAATCACTTCAATTACCTACACTTTTACGTCGCAATAAAGTCTATATTAGAATAGTGGACCGTTCCATGTACTCGCATGCCGACCTATGTTATGTCTAATCACTCATGGATTAAATGGAATAGCTCTTCGAACAATGGTCTCTGAAGACAGTAGGCTCGTGTAGTCTATTTAATTAAATAGTCTTTAATATTCATACTCGAATTTATTCTTTTGAATCTTATTATTATTAATACCTTAAATAATTTATATAGGTACTTACAGAGCAACACATCACGCGTGATTGCATTACTTTTGAAAACAATCGTATTAAAGATGCAATACGTGGATCATTTCACAAAATTATCATGTACCTACCTATTCGTACTGCTACGTTGTCATCGAGGACAGTTTTTCATTTCATATTTGTATGTTAAGGTATGAACCATCAATGAATGGTTCGATGTTTATACTGCCCAAGTAGATGCTCTAATTCTAAATAAGTAGGTAATTCTGTAGCCACCTTTGCTATCTCTGATAACACAACCCACTCCCACAAACAGAGTTGTTACACTCGAGACCAAGAGCCATAAACAACCTCCACGTTGGCACCTAGTTAGTCTAACAACGATAACTCGGCGACTCAAAAAAACAGAGACAAAATGTACTAGTGTCACCAGACGTATTTCAAAAATATTTATTTATTTATTTAGTTTATTTATTTATTTTTTCAGTAAGTATACACATAACAGCACATAATCTTAATATTAATCTATATACTTAAATAAAAACAAAGCCAACTATAAAGAGCAGCAAATTAAAAACTAAATGGCAGATTAACAGATAAACAGACAGTACTTATAAAAAAAACTTATGTGGAAAATACTATACTAAGTAAGTGCATATTTTTTCCGCGTACAAAAAGAACTTTTCTATGATTTGTTGTTAAGTAAATAAGATAAGTAGAAAATTGAATAGCCGTAAAGTCAAAATTGAGTCTGCTCTACCAAATAATCAGCAACAAAATGCATCATGAAAGTATTTTTTCAGCTTGGTAGCCCTGCAGCGAGTGTTCTGCTGTAATTCAATAACGCTTGCAGGCAAACCCAGTTACGGCCAATTAAAAGTACGTCATTCTCTCACCGGAGCTGATGGGAATCGAGTTACCGGCCCGACGGGAATAAACCTTGAGACAAACCCAAACAAATAACGAACAACGCCGGATAATTAAAGTGCTTCTTCGAGGCATCTTCATTTTAATACTATATTTTTACCCCTCTTTACAGCAAAATATCGTTAAGATTTTATCTGAAACGCAGTCTAGTGAAATTGATTGCTTATTGCGTTCTCGTTTTATAAGTATCTTATCTTTAATAAATATTTCGTTAGTCAACTGTAAAAACGCCCGTTATTAATAACCTATCCGTGCCTAAATCCGGATTGAATTTTGACATATATTGTCACTTGTGTACCTACTCTAATCTCGGTCTCAATAAACTATCCAAATTTTTTTGGATTAGGATCGCCCCACCCACAATTTTTTCCCTCCCGCATGTTCTGTTTTACGCAAAATGACATGTTTGAAATTTAAATATCATTTCAATAGCCAAAATAAAATAAACAATTCTTAAAACTATAAAATATTTTTTATAGTTAAAATATATATTACGACGTTATTACGACGCAAATTATGATTGTTGTCGTATTTTATTTCAAAATCTTGATTAAACCACAGAAGAGTTTTTATACGTCTCTGTGTATTCAACAAATGAAAGGAACGAAATATAAAAAAGAAAATGACCATCAAAAATGAAATTACTGACAATGTGAAAATGAATTTAAATTGTCTTTTGACTTCATTCCTTAGGTACCTTTACCTTTACCTTAGGTATTTATATATAACTATGTTTTGTTTATTTCTGTGAACTGGTTGTGAATTACAATAAATAAATTCAATTCGCAATGGACAGGGAAGTGGATAAAATGGTAACATATACGCACGAGTGAAATTCGTACGAAAACGCGGCCAAAGTGAGCGCAGCCCTAGTTTTTATGGTGTTATATACTTATGTAAATCTCAATAAAAATGCAATAATAAATATGTACAATAAAATGTTTTATTAAATCTTTTAACCGAAATAATTATGAATAAGTTGTGCTCTTCCGGCAATTTCTATCTCTTCTTCTGAGGATTTCTGCCGTGTGATAAATTTCCTTTCTCTCATAAAAATGCATACAAGCAGCGATAGTCACTGTGACGATCTGATTCTGCTTACGAGCGCCGTTGCTATGATTACAGCTTGCACAGTGGGCAGAGCCAAGCGCAAGGTGAGACTTATTACCGGGAATCGACGTTTCCAAACTCCAAATGTCCTAAAATGAAATTAAATCAACGTTATTGTTCTTTAATCAAACATGTTTGACCTTTGTTTTATTAACAATTAAATATTTTATAAAATTATTATCTCTCAATGGTATTTTTAGTCTTAATATGTGCTTCATTGTAACTGTTCTCAGCAGCTGTGGTAGGATTTAAGACAGGTCTTAAAAGATAAGGTCTGTTGGGATAGGCACTGTCTCCCAGCATCCAGCGTTTCCCAAATTGACCAGCATCACATTGAGCTAGAAAATGTATTTACAGTTAATTCCAGTTACCAACTGTTTTCTTATATAAAAAGTGAAAGTGTAAAGGTGTTATGTCGACAATGGAATTTAGAAAGAGACAATAATGTAGGTATCTACCATCTACGTATGTACCTAAATCTTACCTCTTAACATGGAATTATTAAAGACAGTGGCATCATGTGCAGATCCCGGCCATCGAGCCACAACATTCATCAGCCTCAAATCTGCATCACAGACCCCTTGAACATTGAGAGAAAAGTTACCTTTTCTATTCCTAAATTCTTCACCAATCATGTGACCTAAAATAAATACGTACTAATGAGTTCATTAAACATATAATTTAATCACCATAATATAAATATTGAGTGTTACTTACAAGGTGATTGTATTCGAATATGCGTGCAGTCGATTGCTCCCAAAACACGAGGAAATCTTGATATCTTAAAAAAATTCACAGCAGCGTTTTGGTGGACAAAAATGTATTTGTCATACAATCTGGCTATTGCTGACGCAACATCACTCACTATCCTCCCTGCGGTGGATGTAGACACTCCGACGAAGTCTGCTACTGATATAAGCATTATGCCTAATGCGAAAAACCGCAGAGATAATAGGAGTTGATGAAGCGGTGAAACTCCATTGTTTCTACAAAGAATATGAGATAATTAATGAACAAATCGACAACGGTACCTAGGTAGGCAAAGCGTTTCTTCTTACCTTGAAGATCTTACCCGCATGAAAGGCATTATTTCATCTAAAAGCAGTTGAACTGCAGGTTTTGTCAACCTAAACCTATTTGCAAAATCTGCTTCGTCAAGACTTTGCATATAGTTCAGGCGTCTGATTCTGTTACGAGATCGACGGCGTCTTGGAACCTCTTCCTCGTCGCTCGTAAGCAGAATCAGATCCTCACAGTCACTATCGCTGCTTGTATCCATTTTTATGAGAGAAATCCTCAGAATCTTAGCTCAGAACTCAGAACAAACGTAGTGATTAGTTACTCTGTGACTCAGAATAGAAATTCTGTAATATTTTACACTTGTCAGTAAAGTCATCGCTATATTTGAAAATTTGAATTAGGAGGACAGAGGACCAATCCGTACTCTGAAAAAGACCTCCCCACAGTACCTCCCATGGATTGCTATGTCAAAAACATGTCAAGAACACAATTGTGTTTTGTTTTTTCAATCTCGATTTGGTAAAAACGGATCAGGATAGGTTATTAATAACGGGCGAATGAATTAAAGAAAATGTAACCAATGAAACTTCTAAAATTAAACCTTGTTTTAACGTCAAATAGGTAACAAGTACCTATCAGGTTTGTAAATCAGCGCATTGTAGCGACACCTAATTTAAACACACAATGAGGTTGTTGAAGCGTTTACACCGGACTTCTTCTCACTGCGCCTGACTGAGACACTGTCATTAAATTAAAGTTTCATTTGTCTTCATTTGCTAAACAATAGCAATTATACAAAGCCCCACAGCGGGCGAGTAATCAAGCGTCCCTTTAATTAAGTACAGAAACAGTGCCAAGTAATTGGATCTGAACAACTGAGTAAACAAATCGAAATGGTAGGTTATAAATCTGGTGAACACCTCTTTTGACGTCGGAAACTTGTATTGAAAAGAACACTCCAATGGACACGATTGCATAATGTACATATAAAGGGTTTTAATGAACAGCCTCACTCGCTTCAGCTTTGGTTAATTTAACGGCACGAATGATAATTACGTATTATAGTAAATACACAGTTGAATGCTCAGAAAATATGACTGTCACTTTGTTCAGTCTCGTAAATGATATAAATGGTTGTATAGAGTTTTTATTGCAGTGATTTAAAATGGATATCCTTTGTAGAATGCCCCACGCCCGCGCCTCCAGTTGCGAAGGTGGAGGATGGCGCCCCGGCGTATTCATTTCCGGCTTCTTGCATTTTTATAACCTTTATACTGTTGCTATTTGCCCCTGTAGGTTGCTAGGGCTGTCGTTGTTTTGAATACTAACAGCTTATGTTTTCCTAGTACACCGTCTACATTCGTATACAAAAATATCGTGTGCATAGTTTCAAAGTTTTGATTGAAACAGAATGGTTAAGAAAAGGCAAACTAAATAAATAATACACTTATTTTACTTTCGGATAATGGACAATTGACAATTGTGTTTTGTTTAAATATTGCTTTCCATTTTATTTTCTAGACTTTAGGTTCCGACTTCGCTTCAACCCTAGAAGGCAGTTAAGCGACATCGGGCCACACCCGTACATATTTATATTCATGGTCTGAGAACCTTTTTATCCCGCTACGAAATAGTTCCTTAGCTATTTTCATGTGTGTTCTCTCAGATAGCAACAAACAACCTTACTTTTTTCGCTGTTCGCGATTTGATTGCACGGATTTATTTTTATGGTCAGATTTATAGACAGTTTGAGCGAGATTTGCAGAACGGCAAAATTTTATACAGAGCGGACGTAATAAATAGATGTAGATCGAATCTACTTTTGTAACACAATATTTTTTATTTCAAATTGTAATATCGAGTTTTTGAATAAGTACCTAAGTATAGGGTCACAGTCTTGTATAAGATAAAGACTTTTTGATAAGATTCTTAGATTTTTAGATAAGTAACTTTAATTCTTTAATATCTAAAATCATTCGGAAAAGTTTTGCCCACACACCAGTTTGTAACGTCGACGCCTTTGTGTCGATGGTGAAGTTGCGTTCAAAGTTCATTTTACGCATATTTTATGTTCTTTATGATAAATGAAAAGCGTCATGGCCGGTTTAGCGGTATTCGTCCCTCTTTCAACAAATGATAGTAATTTCCAGGCGGAAATGCATCGAAATGGCAAAATGGCCCGCTAAGAGTCGTCCATTTTGTCGGGATTGCTTCTCGTGCTCAAATTTTGTATCAATATATTTCAGTGTTTTCCAAAAGCTTCCCGCTGTGAATATTTTTCTGAGGATTTGCCAGTTCGATGAATATTTATATGAAATGAACTCATGGAAATATGACGCTATTGAAATATTCACAGCATTCATTCGGCACTATTGATTCCGTTGATTTTGAGTAGGAATTATTTAAAAGTTGTATAAATATGGCTTGGGTAGACCATGGTTTTATTTTCGGCGCTTGATTAATATTTTTCAACGGCAAATAATCCGATTCAACACCATTATGTATAGTATTGGACAGAACAGAGAACTGACGGTAAATTTCTCTTTGCAAAATCTGTAATTTTATTTACGGACATGAACATAAATAAATTAATCAAATAAACTATTGTCAAAAATACCAATTAAATAATAAATTGTTAGTATTTGACCAACATTGTTATCATACTACTAATTTGGTACGAAGTATCCATTTATCTAAAATTTTAAATGCGAAAGTTTTAGCTTAGCTAGCCTGGAATATTATACATCGCACATGATAATTATATCTTAGTTTGATGAGCTAATTTGCGTGAAATAATTGCAATACACTACTATTACCTACTTCATGCTAAATTGCAGGTGGTCTAGTTAACTAAATGAATGAAATGAAATAAATGAATGAAAATTAATGAATGATTGTTATTTTTTTTATTTATTAGGTAGGTACTTATAACACAAACAATACAAAATCACAGGAACACAATCAAATGAAAAATATGTCTTCCAGCGCGTCCCTACGAGGCAAAGTATCCAACAAGCTTACCAAGGCAGCATTACTTCTCTATAAATTATCTTTCTAGTCGAATTAATACATAAATATGTATATTACACTCACTTACACGTGACGCTTAAACGTGTCGTCCCTTTTTTTGCAGATAATCTAGCTAACATTTTACCGTTTATGGAACATTGTTCAATATACACCTTAAATTGGTTAAAGTTAAGGTATTCATTAATAATTTGAGATGTTTTTTCTGATTTCAGTTGCTTTTATTAATCCGAAAGGATTACGTTAAAAACACTTTATATGAACTTTTAATAAGGGATATGTCTCTATAATATATAATAATAATATAATCTCCTTGCAACAAGCAATTAAATAAATTTACCCAAATGAAATACCTAATGTTTATTTTTACTGAAAATTAAATAGCACTTGAAATATGTTGATAATGTAATAAATTAATAGGCTTAAAACAGCATCAATTTTAATGTCCTTTGGAAAACTAACAGTTAATTTTATAACATTAGATGTGTTATTCATTCCAGTTTATTGCTTAACAGTCCGATCGCCACGGTTGAGTTGAGATTCGATCCGTGTGCGAACAAATAGCGCCAATTTACTCAGTTGCAATATAAATTGAGGAACTTGCCAACCTGGCTGCAGACTTGGGCATTAATTGAATAGATACGTCCGTAGCCCGACTCAATCCGCCCTAATCGTACTTGAAAAGGTCCGATAGCAGCTCAACCTCTCAAGCCAGCTAATACGGACACGGTATCGCACTTCTTTCATCATCTGAACTTAGGTGAGCTATATTCAATGTATCCCGGCAAAATTCTTAAGCATTTACATGTTGCGCGAAAGTTTGTGCACCTACAAATTAGGTCAATTATATTGCTCAATATGTTTGCCTTTACCAATCAAAATATTCTCTGACCAACACATGTTAATTTAAAGATAATTAAGTTATCATATTAAGTTACTTTTAGTTTAGCTGTTTGCATAAAGGCGAGGCGACTCAGGATTGAAAATCGTAGAGAAAAAAAATAAGTTCTAAAAACTAAAACACGCCTACGGATAACTTGCGATCTTAAAAGTAAGAAATAAGAAATTATTCTTGTCTTCTTACCTACCCAATAAGTGCACAGGCGAAGGGATTTTCAGAGGATAGCCGTGGTCGTATGCCTCCATATAATAATGGTTGCCTGCACGCAATTTATAAAACTATTACAGTATACAGTTTCCACACTTGCACACTTGCACGTAAATTAATATCAAGGCAAAGAGGCATACGACCACGGCTATCCTCTGAAAATCCCTTCGCCTGTGCACTTATTGGGTAGCTAAGAAGACAAGAATAATTTCTTATTTCTTACTTTTAAGATCGCAAGTTATCCGTAGGCGTGTTTTAGTTTTTAGAACTTATTTTTTTTGGAATGTAGTCGCTGAGCCCTTTCATTTGATATCCCACATTTTATCCTTTGCAAAATTTTATATTTTTCGTCGCGACTTTTTGTCCACTAGTTTAAAAGCAAATCCGTGCGCAAAACCTAGTGAATGTATATATTTTTGGAATGTACTCACTGAGCTCTTGAATTTGATATCCCACACAACACCATTTTCAAACTTTTATTTTTTTCATCGTGACTTTTTGCCCACTAGTGGGCAAAGTATTTAACTTATTGCAAATCTATATAGCCTATATCACCCGCCGTATTATTACGAATCTTTTGACACCTCATTCATTAAAATCGGTTCAGTATTTTAGAAGTTACGGTGGAACATACATACATACATACATACATACAAACATACATAGACTGCCAAACACATTACACTTCCTTTTGGCTTCGCCGTAGTCGTGTAAAAAAGACAGAGCCCAGCACTTGGACTGAGATATTAGGTAGATAAAATGTGTATAAAATGGCAGGTTTTATGAATATTTAAGTAATTGTTTTATTTTTGTATATTGTGTATTACTTGTCTTGTGTTTGAATAAATAAAACAACAATTTTGTCAGAGAAATAAATCATAAAACCTTAGTACCTACATATTTATTTAATCTCAATAAACATGATACAAGATAACACAACGCTTTAACCACTAGTAGATATGTAAAAGCAATTGTGATTGTGAATATGAAACTCAAACCCAATAAAACCATCCCACATTTTAACTCTGAAAGTATCACCGCAAAATTAATTATCCGCTCAGGAATTTTGTATAACAAGTAGACAGCAAAATCAAATTGCTAGCACGACGTATCTCGAATCAGTGAAAGCAATTACATTTGCCATAAGTGTTCGTTCACATTTGCAATTAGCGAGTGGTCCAAAAACGTGCAAATCGTTAACCGCCGCCGCCGCGCGCCGTGTCTTTGCATATTCATAGCCTGCTTAAAATATTTTAATACGGATCGTCCTCACCACCACATCTGCGTTTTCGACTAATGTTGATTTCACTTCGGAATGAATAAAAACGTTCTAGAAATAGAAAGTTGGTTTGAAGCTATACATATTTTTTTAGAGCCAGTCTTATAGTCAGATTGTGAAACTATACATTGGTATATCATCATCATAACAGCTTATAGACGTCCACTGCTGGACAAAAGCCTCCCCTAATTATGTCCACAACGACCGGATATGCACTGCCCACTTCCAACAGCTTCCCGCGACTTGGTACGAGTAGGTACATTGCTATGCTACATTGGTACATTGCTAGATGATTATTCTTAAGCAACCTTTTTTAAAATATAGGTATAGATATATATCTATCAAATCTCGCAATAACCGTTCAAGTAGCAACTAATATTCATCCACTTAGGATGTAGCGTTTTACAATTTTCCACTCTTAAGTCCCTGTTATCGAAGATTTCTTCCGCTCGCTCCCCAATTCCTTCCGCCATCCACTTTCAGGTAAGAGGGGATTCTTAATTGGCACAGGAATATATAAAATATACGTTACGATTCAGTGGGAATGTTGAATATAAGAATAAAGTGCTAGGTATCGATATACAAGTTGAGAAACAGATTCCGCACTTTTTGTTAAAATGTTATCTTTATTTGAAATATTTTATAGCTACCTCTATAAGACGTAGGTACATCAGCAAGAGAGGGTAGAAAATCGTTGAGAAAGAGAAGGCGAAGGCCTTTGTCCAACAGTGAGACACATACGGTTTAATAAGATTAATTAACAATAGGTACTCTAAAAGAAGGATACTCCAAAATCAAGCACTTCCTTTTCCTTGAATTTATAAGTAGGTATATATTATTAGACAGAATAAATTATTTCTATAGCTCAGTAAGAGGATAATGAGTACTGAAGGGATACATACAATGATACAATGGCGCAGTCAGAATATCATTCATTATTTGCATGAAAAACTTTGTACATAGTAAATACAATTGGTGAAGTAGTTCTCAAGTGATGTGACCAAGAAATATAAGGTTTCATTCATTGTATAGGTACTCGTAGGTTCCAGTTAAAATAGAAAATAAAATTAGATACTACAAGTTGATTTCAAAAATAAAATATAATTAATCTCATGAATATTGCCTACAATAAAGTCAAAGTAAAAAATATATTTATTTCATAGGCACAAAAAATGCTCTTGAAACCGTTACATTATTATTTATTATATAGGTATTTTTTTAAAGCTAGCGCTAGATTCGCAAAGTGCAGTTTCCCCCAGAGAAGAACCTAGCAAGAAACTCTGTGAGGTTGCTCTTTTCAAATCAAGTTTTACAATTCAATATGAATAGGTATGAGTCTTATTTTATTTTCTGCTGTGTTGCAATATTTTTTTTTGGTGAAGAATACTTATTATAAGTACCTATATTTGGTTTGACAGCGGTTGTACCTATCCCTGTCGATAGAGATTTAAATGACGCCGAGGAGAATTTTCAATTAGCGAGGACACTGAGTGATAGCTAACAATTGTCTGGGGCGGCTCCGGTGACGACCTCATCCGTCTACATTTGAGTAACCAAGTGAAAAAGCAATGAAACGCGCTATTACCTCCTTTACGCATAAATAACTCGGAAATAAATTCTCCAACAGATTGCAAAATTGGTGAAATGATACACTTCGCCCGTTTTCATATCGGTATAAAATGAGAATACTATTTTTATATATTTACAAATTGTAAAGAGTACCCCAAACCGACGGGCATGTATGAGGCGACTGATGAGTGTGGATGAGGCGAAGGAAGTGTGTTTGGATCGTAGCAAGTGAAAGGAAGTGATCTCTGCCTACCCTCTATGTATGTATATTGTACGGCATGTAAAAATGTTGAAAATTTTTACCTCGACCATTATTGACTTACGAGTATCTATCTAATAACATAAGAATAAAAAGGGGAAGGTCAGAATAGATACTATGTCCTTAATGAAAGCTACGATGATAGACTAGCCACTAGATAAATATAATAGTGTAGCAAAAACAGGCAGTTTTTCCTGCCTGGCACGCTAAGTTTCATTATCTCAGATACGTAACATTGCGCCACTAAACTATGTCACATTCGGAATATACTTAATTACAAGCAACTATTGTTGCGTAGTCTATTTTTAATCCACTGTTTTCTCGCTAGTTGTGAACTGGTAGAATATTTGCGAATTGTGATTTCAAAACAAGCTTTATTAATATAGTTACAGTCATGCTTCCACATTTATTGCCATTAGTTTAGTTAAAAAAAATACATTTAATTAATAAGATAAAATTAAAGAAACAATTTTAAAGAAATGCTAATCAGTCAGTTTTATTTGGCAGGTATCACAACTAAACACACACTTGCACACTCACACACACAAACGCCTCTCTTTTTGCGTCGGGGGTTAATAAAATAATTTGGACAATGCTATACTTGTGGACTCGTGGCACCATTGTTTGTGCGTGCAAACTGCAAACACCATCCACCCTCGCTCGGACTTAATTTTCGAGGCCGACACATGTCAGAGCACATCACACACCGTATCCATGCCATTACTGCCGACCGTACAAAGTGGATCGGATGTGTGCCCTTTACAACTCATAAATAGACGACACGACAGCTTAGGCGTGGTCGCTGTTTGATTAAAATGTAACTTCCAATTGCGTCCGCCGCTCTTTAACGGAGGCTATCTCACTGTTTGTTCGCAAAGCCGCTGACGTCGGTTTAATTATTTTCCTGAGTTATGCATGTGTGACTTCATATCACCCCGAGCGCGGTCGCATCATAAAGGATGGTCTTTCGTTTTCAACTTTTCATTATTGGATATTCTGTTTATTAAATTCATGTCTACCTTTTTGAACACAGACTTATATGTGAATGTGGTGTTATTTAAAATTATTCATTTATTATATCGCGAAGAAATAGTAGGGACACAAATGGCTAAATTAGATTAGATTAAAAGATTAATATTGAGATTATGTGAAATTTGCAAAAGAATGAAATAAATAAGTTTATTAAAGAGAACGTCTACAAAAGAGAATTTATACCCATTTACCAATTCGAAGTGCTTATTTTCGACATTTATTATTTTGAACAAGTTTGTAGGTAGCAAACTCTTGTTGAAGGAACTTTGAAGTAGATTATGTACCTAATGGTTGCTGTTTACACCGCGATTAGAATCAATGTTTCGACAAAGTTCGAGTTTGTAAATGATTTAGAATTGGCCATTCATTTTGTTGGCTTCGTTTAATATGTTAAAATAGGCGGTTGCTCTCAGATTGTGATTAATTGAGAGTATTGAGACGAAGCCGTAGTAGCTGTATGGTGAACACATAGTTTGATTTGATCACGAGCTACCCGGGAAGCTCTTCAACTTCAATAAGGCCGTGGCCCCAGTAAGTAGGCAAACTGTTAACGACTGACTAGTTTGTGGCGTATCGATTTAGTACCCCCTTCCATATATTTGAAATGGATTGTCCACAGTCAGCTAGTTTTCGCTCACTGTACGCAGTTTGCAGCGTTACGCGCGCTGACTATCTCAGACAGCGCCCGACTCAAATCACCGAAATCACCGAAAACCGGTGATTTCATTGATTTGAGTTTACAGCTAACTCTTTCAGTTCGCCACAAATTTGCGGCTCACTCAGTCGGCCGCTAACAGTTTGCCTACTGGGGCCACGGCCTTAAGGTTCATAGTTACCCACTGTCTTTTGTTTGTATCTACACACATATAGGGTCATACTACTATGTAAAATACTACGATGTAAACATGTTTACAAACCTTTACAATATAATTAAAAATAAAACAAAACGGAAATATAATTTTGCTTAGGTATTTGCACGTGTCAAGGCTATTATAAAACCAAAATACACCTCATATTTTTACAGCTTTCAGTCTATACGAACTAAAAGCAATTTCACCTTTTGAAAAGTAATGCGTTTGACTCTTTTGATGTGTAAAACGTACAAATACAAAATCATATAAAGAGCTTTGCGATTGCGACCTGTTGCTAACGCGACCGTCGTCGTCGACGTCATCGGAAATGTTGTCCGGGCTTTTTCTATGGAGGTATTATTAACCATGGCAACCGTCACCCTCTCCCTTTACAACTTTTTCAAAAATATCACCCGATGACGACGTCTGATCACCTATAGCGCAGTCTATAATCTCGTGCTCTCGGCGCTTGTTTCGATTCAAGCTAAAAGCGAACCTCCCCAAAATTTTGCAAGTTGCGAATCGAGGGGAGCGGCTCACGTCAAATAAATGACGGGATTATTTTTGTGTTTGACATAATCGTTGTGACAAATTTATTTTCAAACTTATCACGCACGCCTGACGTATGATTTCCTAGGTTATGTTGATGTATTAGTGGTAAAATCGGACGGTGAGTTTAAACAGTTTTTTTTTTTAAATTTGATTATAAGTCTTTTATTTTCGTCAGTGTGCAAGTATGACTCACGCTTGCCTGTTGTATTTACAGTCATCATACTTTGCTGCGTTTAATTCATTTCAGTAATAGAGCACTTGATAGAAGACAATAATTTTCACAAGTCACTTTAAACGAAATTGAAAACAATACTTCTATATATTTGATATGATGCATATTTATATTAATAACTATGTACATATTAGCTATGGTAACATATTAGGTATAAGTATCTGTATTTTGCACAAAAAGCGGATAAAAGGGTATTATGATGTGAAGGTAGAGCGCCTGTGGTTGCAACTTGCAAGTACCTATGTGCCTTTTGTGACGAGGATGAGAAGGATTACAACCTTTGATACTGACTAGATGATACCACCACGTTTGACAGGAAAAAACCAACTTAGTAAACAAGTAATTTGAACACCGATTTGATTCGAAAACTTTATATCATCATTTCAAGTTAGTAATGCCAATCTAACTTTAAATTTTGCTTCAAACGACGTTCCACAAACAACATACATAATACCAACTTTTAGTAAATTGTGTTTGCCATCAAAAGTTAATTTGGGGAACATGACAAGCAGGTGCATATCGTGAACCTAGCGGCGGGAAAATTGCGAAATTATCTCTCGTCTTTATCTTCAAAGAGATGTCATCCCCATCTGCGAGGTAGGCCAGTTCCAAACTTATTTGCGGCGCCGTTGGAGGTCGCTTTCACTCTTATTAACATGTTTATATTATCCAGATCAAATGCAGGTATAACCATCAGTTTAAGTACCTACAACAATAATGTAAAATTTCATCAAAAATATGATTTTAAATTATGATCACTTACAGTATTAAGCGCTGTTGAATTGAAATAAGAAAAGTGCTGGGTAGCAAAACAAAGAACCACCAAAGAGTTGTCTTCACCTGTTTCTATAATTAGATTTCCCTGTTTGAAATATGACATACTCAATACTCAATCATTTATTGCACTCCTAGAAACCCGATTGAGTAGCAATTCCTGAAAAAAACTGAGCGAGAAAATATTTAAAGCTCACGAGACGGGGCTCCTCAGTATTCAGAAAACAAACTGCCGACGCGAAAACTATTTTGCTCGCGGGTCAGAGTTTTGTAAATTAATTCGGTGGTTCCGAGCTATTACGCAAACTGTCAGCACAGGTGCCGCGTTCCTGTTTCAACTGGATTTGCATTTGGAAATACTCGTACTAATTTAACTTCTCTGTTAGCTAAGTCAAACTAAACAACACCCAGTTCTGCTCGCGCTAAAACAAACATTTAGATACCGACCGACATTTGTTACATTATGTATTTGGGTGATCAAAAAGGGAAAATTTGGTATTAGCATAACTAAAGTTACCTACAGATATTATTATACTATTCTACTGACCTGGTTACGACTAGGTTTAAGTAATGCTACCTTTAAAATGTCCTAAAGTTTTCTTTCTCAAACGAATATATCGAAGACGTTTCATTCTACTTTCTTGTCATTTTCAGCTATTCAGTAAAACCGTAAACATTTCACAAAAATCAAACTAAAGGATCAATAAACGCAGACACAGGAATCCCACTCTACAATCCAGGATTGAAGCGTTAGTGCGTACCTCAGCAACGTGGGCATTTATTTGGCACGCACACACGCAGAGAACAAATTAAAGCCATTGTGTTAGACTGATTATGGAGCGACGTCCATTTATATGTAAAATAGTGACACGAGCGATCGAATCGCGGAGTCTGCACGCGCTGGACGAATCCAGGGAATTGTAATTCTGCAGATTGAATTATTTATTCGTACGATATTGCGTACGGGACACAAGATTGGAGTTGCAAGTTGTTTGCTTCTTATTTGAATATATCAAACGTCTAAAATGTAATTGAACGAAACGTAATCTTTAATACGATACCTTCCTAAACATATTTATTTTAGACAATTAAGAAAGTTCTTATTTTATGGCTACAATTTTCGCTAATAGCGATTAATTACCTATATTAGGAGATATGATTGCAATAGAAGATATAATAAATTGGAAACAATATTCCTATTTCCTATGTAATAAATAGATATGCACTACGTTTTTTCCATGCCATGCCTAATTTTCCATCTCTGTGCTAAACATAACAGATATCATTTTCAGAAATGATCAGTTCTAGATAAATAGATTAGCAGATATATTAAATCCTCATGAGGATAAGCTCAAACATAAAGCTCTTGTTTTGAGGGATTCTCAGAAAAAGTAAAGTTAGATATTACAATATACTACACTTAATACTATTCACTCAGAATATTTGTTTTTCAATTTCAAATGAGTAAAAAATATTCGCGCCATCGTATAGGTACATGACGGTAAGCTCAAACTGAAAAAGGGTTTCTCAGAAATTATCTAGGTATCTACCATCTACGTGTATGAAAATCGACTACACGCGTGAAATATACATTATATTTTTTAGAATCTTAAAGAAATAAGGAATATAATTTCGAATATTACTCGTATACGCATTGATGGTAAATCTTTCATGAAGGCACACGGAGGTAACAGAGGGTGGTTTTGAAAATAACTAATTCAAATTTTTGCGGCGTTGTGTTATGAGTTTCCAACATTTAAAGGGAATATGGTCGGAATTTCGTCGGAGTTGACTGGCAGGCGGGTGTTGACGGGAATAAAGTTTTCACAACCAGGATCTGGGTGCTGAAAGCTGAAATATCGCCACTTGCAGCCGTCGCGGTACCGACTCTCGTCAACGAGCTACGAAATACATAGCGCACGCTATTTGCTTCACATTTTATTTACAACTTGTTTTTTAATGTTATAAAAGAAGTAAGTACTTAATAGCTTCCGTAGCAGTTAAAGATTTGGCCACAACAGTAATAGGTAAATAACTTTAGGTAGGTTACTTATTTGGCTTGTAAAACTTGCGCTAGCTTAGTCTCCATATTACAGTGCTAGAAGTAGAACAAAGATTTAGTTAAACTTATTTCGTTATAAGCGAGACTTATCCAACGTCTCCAAATTTAAAATATTCGTGGGTGGTAGTGAGTGAGCGGATGTAGTAGACAAATCTCGTCGACTTTTGCTTCGCGTTCGTTAGCCGCTTGTTCCGTGTTCCGTACACTGTATTTACCTTTCGACACTCGCCGCAGCTACATATCGATGGAAATGAAAAACGAAACCAAAAAGGCCCACAACCCACGTCTGTTTCAGCAAACGAAATCAAATATCATGTGGGGACGCAATTTATTTTCAGTTTGCTTGTTTCCGATTTCGCTTTGTTTTGATTTGACATTCGGATATTTCAATTCTAATTTTCTATAGTATGTTTAGTTTAGCTATATTATTTCCTAGTTAACTATCTTTAAGTGAAGAATTACGCCGTTGTTATTTCTTCTTTTTCATCATCGATACACTCTTGACAGAGAAGTTTTCTTGGCGGAAGGGGTAGATAGAATACGCCGTTCTTATATGTAGTAAAATTTTCATTGTTTTAAAATTGTGTATTACAAAATAGTTTAAACTAATAGACATACAATAAGTTGATGACAGTATCAGTTAGCCGGTTGGCTAGATAAATAAAGCGTCAAACCGCCAACAGATTGATAACGCCATCAAACTTTATTTTCCATTATCCGATCACGCTATCGGATACACATTATGAAGGGAACGATCAATTTGCTTATCCAGACGGTTTGCAACAAATTACCGCCATCCTATACGATGGATTATGTAAAACGAGCCCCATTTGTATGTAAACTAATGGTGGGTGTCGGTGTATGAGGCTAGCAGCGACACGGTGCGTCGCACTGATCTGCAGTTTTAGTTTTAAATTGGAACCGAGACGCGGTGTGCGAGAATGCAGCCCCTGCCTTTTGACGCCGCCGTTTTATTTTTCACCAGCAGCCTTTTTCAAAATGCTACTGAATATTTCACTCTTCTTTTTTTCGGATTTCGAATCCTATCCAATCAATTCGGAATATGTAGGATTTAAACAGTGAAAGCTGCACTATTTCCGATTTATCTAATCATGTTGTGTGCGCTAAATATTGAAAAGCTCGTGTAGGCAATGTTACCACTGATTGCCTAGAAACAAGACTACCATAATCATAATTTTGGTAATTTAGATCGTACCTAATTTCATCAACTATGACGAACTAGGTACAAAATTCTTTGTGACTGACACAATTTCTCACTTTAGTTTTTAAATAACTTTCTAATTTACATATAGGTAGATTACTGAATTGTTTGACCGATATACTCCGAATTCGTACTTACACTTCACCCAACAACCAGATAATAACATAACAATTAATGAATGTCGTATCAATTCCGGTAACCCAGTGATACATTTCCCAGCATTAATAAGGCTGAGTGTGATGTCGATGAAAAACGTTTGCGATCCCACGGGCGTCGTCCAACGGTCTAATGTTGGCGGATAATTGGCAAACTTCCCGATCCGTTGACGACTTTCACGGTCCACTGGCTCGCTCACTTGATGGAATGCCTATCATGTATTGTACCCATTTAATTAATGCAGCGACGAGCCGACGACCTCTATCTTCTACAGTTTATGCACGAAAATCAAGAGACGTTATCTGTTTATGAAGCTGGGCCACTTTACCCTAGAAACAAAAAAATATCCATGTTTCCGTACGTCTAGTAACCAGGATTCTGTATTCTAAATGTCCTCTAGAATATACACAATCACTTTTTTTCTAACAATTATTGCGCTTTTCAACCGACAACTATAAAAACTAGCATACGTACTTGAAAATTGAAAAAATTTTTGCCAAAAAAGAAACAACTTCAAAACGGAAACTAAAAAGTATGAAATAAATTAACTTGTACAGCAAATTTCGAGTTTATAAGTGATTAAAAGTAACATAAACAAATACATAATTATGTCTATAAAATTTTTGAAGACGGTGCCAAGTAAAACAATAACTAGATATAGGTAATATAGGTACTTATAATCAATCTTTTTCACATCTCAAGGAAACAGGTGGCACCGTCTTCAAAAATTTTATAGACATAATTATGTATTTGTTTATGTTACTTTTAATCACTTATAAACTCGAAATTTGCTGTACAAGTTAATTTATTTCATACTTTTTAGTTTCCGTTTTGAAGTTGTTTCTTTTTTGGCAAAAATTTTTTATTTCACATTTTTTAGTTTCCCTTGACTGTCCTTCATTTTCATTATCAGACCCCTAATAACAGTCACATCCCATTTAAATGAAAGGTCTCAATAATATAAGTTAATCAAGCCCAAACACAAAGTACTTGCTGTAAACCGTTGTCGAGTTCCGTCGACTGCATTTCCGCTCCATCATCAGGTCAATGTCAGACCCTCATTAAACATTAGGGCTTTAAAATTCTTATTATTGCATAATATTAAGAAACATACTAGTCGCGATACAATTTTTTCGAGTGTTTCCCTCGATATCTCCAGGTTTCCACCATCAGGTCCTGGTTTCCTTACCATGGGACCACCCTTGGGATACCCCCTTTCTAACAAAAAAAGAATCATCAAAATCGGTTCATGGACGACGAAGTTGTGTGAAGAAACATAAGAAACAGACTAGTCGAAAATACAATTTTTTCGAGAGTTTCCCTCGATTTCTCCAGGATTCCATCATCAGATCCTAGTTTCCTTACTATGGGACCACCCTCGGGATACCCCCTTTCCAACAAAAAAAGAATCATCAAAATCGGTTCATAAACGACGAAGTTTTGCGTGGACATACATAAAAAAAAAAAAAAAAGAATTGAGAAACTCCTCCTTTTTTTTTTGAAGTCGTTTAAAAATAAGGCTTCGCTCCCACATATCGTGGATTTTCCATCGATTCTTATCATGAACTGCAGTGGCAGAACATTTTGTATGAAGTTTGAAAAAATTAATACAAAATGTTCTGCCACTAGTTGAGTCTTAGCGCTCTTATAATAAAAGTGTCTCAAAAACCGACCGACACATTACAAGTGGAACCAGACTTCAGAATGACATGGATTTTGTGAATATGGCTGCCGTAATAAGCGTTATACTATTGTCGATGGACTCGCAGTGTCGCACATCCGTTTGTTCGCATTATTACTACCCAAAACTATTGTTTTGCTTTAATCTTGGCTATAAAAAGGGACCTTTATGTAACAAGGTTTCTGAAGTACTCTCTGTATAATTAGCATTCAGATAAGATGGAGGGATGCTGATATTACAAGTAAAATTGTATTTCGGAATACATAGAAGTACCACCTGCTTAGGTTCCCACTAACAAGTCATATATTGGCCACTTTGTAACCAACGGAACGAATATTTGATTATTAAATCCTTCTAATATTATGAATGTACATGTTTGTGCAGATGATGAATGGATGTATGTGAGGATAATGTTTGTTACTTCTTCACGTAAAAACTAATAAATAGATTTTAATTAAATTTGGCAATAGTGTAAGTAATTATATATCAGAATAACACATAGCCCGTATAATTTTGAGATATCATGATTATTTTCCAAGATATGACGATAGACGCATACAAAGTCGCGGGCCGCCTCTAGTATGTACATAAAACTGCAGTATTTTGCATTTATTTGATGTATATTATTAAAAATATTTCTATAACCGTATACCACCTTGATATCGTACGTTAAACAGAAGCAGCAATAATAACCGACGTATAAAATTAACCACCGCGCATTGTTAGTGAAAGATTCTCTTTTGAAATGTAATATACATATACGTAACAATGTAAAAGTGGCTTTGTTATCACGCCCATTTTCTGAGGTCCTCGAATGGCAAACATATAGGGTTACATTACCCATCAGACGGGCAAGTTGCTAATGGACACTCGGCTTTTGAAGCCGATGTTGTGACACCCTCTCTGTGAGAGTGAAAGGCTTTGTGGCTAAATTCGATGGTCCATTATTGGCTTAGTTATCGCTGATACTCATCACGTACATATCATTCATTTAAAATTTCTGTTATCTTGTTTCGTAATTTGTTTTAAAACGTATGTAAAAAGAATCGCACAGGAAAGTAGGTAATTAAAGCAATGTCGCATGATATAAGGCTTCATCTCTTACGAGTATCTTTGTAACTGTCGTTAACTAACTAACAACCGGAATATGCAAAATGGGGATGATGACTACATTCAAAAATTCAAAAAATAATTAGTTCGTCTTTTAGGCTATTAAAAAATATTTGAAACACATTTTTTACCTGATCAAATACATAAATAGGTAAATACAAAGATACAGAGCATCAAAGTTACGGGGTGGGGGTATTGACGTCACTTCTAGGTAAAAATCGTACTAAGGCGTGACGTCATGAGCAACTTTAACCCAGTGTATCTCTGTCATTTTTAGTTTAAGAAAAAAATACGTATCGAATATTTTAAAATAATCTATGTGATGAACTAAAAATTTTTTTTGTCATCATGCCCATTAAAAGCCCTGCTATCGTTCCTACAAAGAATGTATTTTTCTCAATTACAATTCATCAAAGACTTCCCATTTGTGCGCCAAAGACGGCACAGAAAAATACTCACAATTATAAACTCGCATTTTGACAGTCTCAGTGCCAGTGTATCAAAATGGCGAGGTGCCATATCGTCAGCTATAGTATAGGTCCATAATAATTTTTAGAAACTTACTTACCTTTGTGACAGTATTTTAAGGACTTTATAATTCTCATATTTCTTATCTACTTTAAAAAAAAAAACTTGCAATGGCAGAAAAAGGTCCATGTTAAATTAAATCTGAGGTTTGGTCCCACATTGGCGTGCTTCAGGAAACTAGTTTAACTTGAGCTTTTACGTTTTTCTCCATTCTAGTACATTTTCATGTAGAGTTCCCAGCGGAAACAGCCTTTTAGTGTTCTCTTGATGCAGCGAAATCCTATTCGCTTGCTGCAAACTCGAACAGTCGCTCAGGTACTTTAATGATATAATTTATTTCCCTTTTTACGAGTATTTACACACTACAGCTTAAGTAACCCCTTAAGTAAAGCGTAACTACTGATTTTAATATACCACATTGTAGTCTATAAATATTGTAAAAAAGATTTATTTCAAAAGTGTCTTTCAATTTATTATTATGAACCTTCTCCTATACAGGGTGTAACAGAAAGGGTATATACAGCCGAAACACAGCGATAGTCCTCATGAAACTGAGCAAAAGTTTATTTCTTAAACAGAAAAATCCTTAAATAAAATTAAGATAACTTTTTCTTAAGAATTCTGTTTCAAATATTTACATCTTGACAATAAGACAAACTTGTTTATTTTAAAAATCTTAAGAAATACTATACATGTTATTAAAAATACTATACTCTAATAAATTATTACAAGATATCTGTTACAGTTGCATTTATAATGTAACGATTAATTCACCGTCCGTTAAAATACATCCATACTTTATTATATTATAAATGCGAAAGTAACTCTGTCTGTCTGTCTGTCTGTCTGTTACTCTTTCACGCCAAAACGGCTGAACGGATTTTGATGAAATTTGGTATGGTGATAGATGATAACCTAGAAATGGTCATAGGCTATAAATAATCACGCCATCGTTCTTAGGGGGTAGGCAGTAGGTAGATAACTAAATTGAGTTAGTGATTTTTAGTCGTTTTTGTTGGGACTTTTGCTCTTTCACGTCTAAACGGCTGAACGGATTTTGATGAAATTTATTAAGGTAATAGATGGTTACCTAAAAACGGATATAAGATCAAAATGATCACGTCATCGTACTTAGGGGGTAGGAAGTAGGCAGAAAACTGAATTGAGTTAGTGATTTTTTTATGGTTTTTGCTGGGAGTTTTGCTCTATCATGCCTAAACGGCTGAACGGATTTTGATGAAATTTAGTAAGGTAATAGATGGTTACCTAAAAATGGATATAAGATCAAAATGATCACGTCATCGTACTTAGGGGGTAGGAAGTAGGCAGAAAACTGAATTAAGTTAGTGATTTTTAATCATTTGTTTTAAAAGTTTACCTCATTCACGCCTTAACGTCTGAACGGATTTTTATAAGACTTGGTTAATTTAAAGATAGAATCCTAGGCATGGACACAGGCTACTTTTTACGGCGGGAAAATACCTCATTCTCGCGGAAATCTAGCGTGATCGTGTTAAGAAGCGCATGACACCATAGCTACTGAAATGATTTTGATGTTTTTTTTAAACTGAGTGTTACTATGAATGAATGAATGAATGAATGAATGAATGAGTTTATTTGCATTGCATAGGGTACAGTACAGAACATAGTAAGAATAGTAATATCACAATATAAGATTCACCTACGCAGCCGTTTTAACATCGGCATGCAAATTTAAAGTTTAAAAAAGAAATCCAAATTTAGTCAACATGCACAATAAGTAATTTCTGTATACATAATTAGTTCTCATTTTAATACTCGTTAAATAATACTTTAAGAAACAATATTTTATTACATTTGATAGGTGGGCTCAATAAAATTAAATATAACTACTAAGACTTCAAGTTAGTATATATCACTTTTCTAACTTTGAGGGTAGGTAGGCACCATAATTTATGGAATTTATGATAAAATTTTGATGCAACTGTCTTTATTTAACAGTTTTACTTGGATCGAAACTTAGCGACATTCCATCACACTACTTAACTTATAGGGTAGGAAGGTAACAAAATTCAGACTACTTTTTACTTCGGGAAAATATCTCATTCCCACAGGCACGTATACATAGCTACCTATCTACAACATTAAAACTCTGTCTAGAATCACATTACGCCAAAACGATTGATCTGATTTGTATACATCGGGGGTTGGCAGGTAGGTATAGTTAGTAGTATTTTAAACCGATTTACATTATTTACTTTTTATATTTACTAAGGAAACATTCGGAGCTATCCATTATGTGCTTAGGTTGCTTTTGAACAAATTTTGATGTGAAGTTGAGGACCGGAACACGATAGAGGGACATTGTTGCATTTCGATTGTTGCACATCGACTTACAGCCGGGAGAAAACAAAAAAAACTTATGCGGACGAAGTCGCGGGTAAAAGCTAGTATTATACTTCGGGCCTCAACCGAAGACGATTACTTATATTACATGCAGCAGTACGTTAGTTGGTGCTATCTTCGTCACACATTTAGAGATAGTATAACATAAAAAGAAAATCCTATCTCCTGTCTTGCTCCCGCCTTACTTACGTTGCAACCCTGCGCCGGCGATGACCTCATTACGTTTTTTTGTGTTATCGAGTTCATACGTACTTTTGATTTTTTTTTCCAATTTGGCTATATTGCTATTAAAATGGGAAAAAGAAAGCGTTCATCGAATGATAGTGATTATGATAGTATTCTACGTAAAGTGAAGCGTTTAGAACGTAAGTTAAAGAAGAAACGTCGATCATCGCTGTCTTCAGAACTTTCTGATGTACCGGACCCTGAAGTACCTTATAACCCGCAAGGTAATTTATGTGTTAACTTTTATTTTATAATACCTATTTTTAGTTGTTTGATGATGTATGGATAACTCATGGCTGTTGCGGCGGCGTCTACGCCTGCGCAACCCGCTACCACTCCGCGCCGCCGCCGCCGTGTCGCCGTGCGTGTCTCCGCGCCGCCGGCGCCGCTGCGCCGATTTTTCCTGTTCTACCCTCTATTAAAAATTTTATTCGCTAAATGCGAAAGCCTTGAATTCGCTAAATGCGAAGGCCATGTATTCGCTAAATGCGATATACACATCGTTCACAAAATGCTCCACGTAAATCGTGTTGAATATGAATACCTAAGTTCCACTTTAATAGTGTTGAAATAAGCAAATGCTATACGTAAATCGTATAGAATATAAGGAGTAACAACTGGCTATTGTTAGCCTATATTTATAGTCCCATTTTAATAGTGGTGACATGTAACTTAATATACTTACATACTCCACATAAATTGTGTAGTGAAATACATATATACCTTACACCGTCTAGGTTATTTACATCACGTAAATCGTATTGTGTTAGAGGGACATTTCCTTCACGATGGCAAGCTAGCTTAGTTGACTCTTTATTATTTTCATCTTAGATGAGGACATACCGGACGAAGTTCTACTCGACGAGCCTATCGACGACGACGATGATGACTTATTACCGCTCGGCCAGTCCGAACCTCCAGAGTTAGTCGCGCCACCCGCTCCGCTGTCGTCAGAACCGCCGCTACCGTCGACGGTCGTACCTGTTACAGAGCAATCTGAGCAATCCTTACCTGTCGAAGATACAGCGTTGACCTTAGAACCGGAAATTCTACAGATGTTAGGCGAAGACCCTGCTGATGAAAAGAGTTATGGAGATAACCTACATAAAGATATTGCTTCAAGGTGGTCACATATTCTAACAAATGGCCTAACAAAAGATATTCAATCAGACTTAGTAAAACAATATTTACCTCCAGAAAATTGTCCAAATATGAAAGCTCCAAAGCTCAATCTGGAAATAAAAGCAGCCTTAACGGAGATAAACATTAAAAAAGACTTGTATAGCCAAAGTAAACAAAATCAATTGGCGAGTAGCCTGGCAGCTATAGGACAAGTCTTAAATTGGGCTATAAAATCAAAAACAGTGCCTCAAGATATTATTAAAAAACTAAGCGATGCTGGGAGGCTCGTGTGTGATAGCCACTACAGGGAATCTTTATCGCGAAGATTTGCCGTCTTAAATACGTTAAATAAGAGTACCAGAGACACTGTGAAAGATACCAAAATAGACGAAAACCTTTTCGGAGCCAACCTATCGGAACATCTGAGATCATCAAAAGCGATATCTAAGACCGGTGCCGAGCTAAAGCCAACGCCACGTCCTCCTTACAAGGCTCCTGCGAATCCGCATCTACAAAGAGGTGCTTTAAACTCCCGGGGGACGCCGCGTGCAGCAACGGCCGAGCCGCGGCAGGCACCTGCTCCCCGCCGGCCGCCGCCGTCGCCACGGGACCGCCGACAGGACGCTCAGAGGGGCCGCCGCTCCAGCGGCTACACGAGACATCAGACGAGGCGTCGATAGGATGCGAACCGCAGGTACTTACACATATAGCTGGTCGATTACAATATTTTTTACGATAAGTGGTGTGAAGTGACAGACGATCCTGTTATCCTAGACTGGGTTAAAGGCTATAAAATACCCTTTCTAACTGAACCCATACAATCACTTCACACCTCAATGAATAACTACAATACTCAATCTCAAACTGAAATCATTGATGAGTGCATTTCTCAACTAGTACAGTCGGATTTTATCTCACGGTGTACTCCTTGTGAAGGACAGTTTATCTTACCAATTTTTACAGTACCAAAACCGAATGGAAAACATAGTTTTATCTTAAACTTAAAAAAACTAAATGAATTCATACAAATTGAAAAGTTTAAAATGGAAGATTACCGCACAGCTATTAAATTATTACAGCAAAATTACTTTATGTCTACTATAGATCTCCAAGATGCCTATTTTTTAATTTCCGTACACGAGGATGATAGAAAGAAGTTACGTTTTCAGTGGAGAAGATGAACTATATGAATTTAAAGTTCTCCCATTCGGCCTTTGCACTGCACCATTCGTGTTTACGAAGTTATTAAAACCGGTCCTACAATATTTACGCACCCATGATTTGATATCGGTAGCTTATTTAGATGACTTCTTGTGCATAGGTAGATCTTATAAGGAATGCTTAGTGAATGTTAACACTACCAGAGATTGATATAATGTCTAAACAACATTGTAAGATAAGAGATTTCGCACAATATCTAGGCCTTCTTACGTCCGCATGCCCCGCCGTCAATTATGGATGGGTGTACACTAAGTTATTTGGACGAGAGAAATATTTAGCTTTAAATCATGGGGATGACTATAACAAGCGGATGAAAATAGAAAATTTTCTTTATGATGACTTTATATGGTGGAAAGACAATATAAGTCAGTCATTCTGTCCTATCCGAAAAAATAATTATGATCTTGAAATCTTTAGTGATGCATCTACTACTGGTTGGGGCGTGGCATGCGGCAGTCAAAAGTTCTAATGGCAATTGGACTGACTCAGAATTGTTATTACATATTAATACTTTGGAGCTAAAAGCTGCCTTCTATGGTTTAAAAATATTTACAGCGAACTTACAGAATTGTAACATTTTATTAAGGATTGATAACACCACTGCCATTTGCTATATCAATAGAATGGGTGGTGTACAACACCCTCACTTAAATAAGCTTGCTCGAGAAATATGGCAGTGGTGTGAGGCAAGGAACATTCACGTTTTTGCTTCCTATATAAAGTCAAGTAACAATGTTATTGCTGACAGGGAGTCGCGCATATTAAAAATAGACACCGAGTGGGAAATATCACAATACGTTTTTGAGCAAATTATTAATACTTTAGGTAATCCTGATTTTGACCTTTTTGCGAGTGCTCAAAACAATAAGTGTATAAGATATGCGTCATGGAAACTAGACCCTCATTCTGAGTTTGTCGATGCATTTACCATTAGTTGGCATAGAATTTTCTTTTATGCATTTCCACCTTTTAGTTTAATTATAAAAGTCTTAGAGAAAATCGTTATCGACAAAGCTAAGGGTATCTTAGTTATACCTTACTGGCCAACACAACCGTGGTACCCCCTATGGTCTAGACTAGTCATATCTGAAAAGATGTATTTTGGTCCTGACAAATATTTGTTACATTCTCCTTTCAGAGACTGCCATCCTCTTCATGCGGATCTTATCCTGGTGGCAGCCATCTTATCAGGGAATCGTTGATTAAACAGGGTGTCCCACTAGCATCATTAGACATAATGATGGCCTCCTTTTCAACAAACACATTAAATCAGTATTGTAGCTCAATTAAATCATGGTGGTCATACTGTCAAAATCATAATTTAGATGTATTTGAAGGCAACAGTAATAATGTGATTTTGTTTCTTACAAAGAAATTTGAAGAAGGTGCAAGCTATAGTAGTTTAAATACGCATAGATCGGCTTTATCAATTATTTTAGGGACAGATGTAACTGTAAATAATCGCATTAATCGTTTTTTTAAGGGCGTTTATCGACTAAAGCCACCAAATCCCAAATATAGCTCAACTTGGGATACAGATGTAGTATTGAACCACTTATCAAGTATATTTCCTTATGATAATATATCATTAGCTGATTTATCATACAAAACTTGCACTTTGTTGTCTATTGCTTCGTCTCAACGGATGCAAACAATCTCTTTAATCCGACTAGATAATATTACAATAACATCCGAGATGATTGTTATAAAAATTACAGACTTGATTAAAACCTCAAGGCCAGGAGCCTGCCAACCCCTCATCAGATTGCCTTTCATTCGCGAAAACCCCAGTATTTGCCCTGCACTTGCAATTCAGACTTACATAGATCGAACCAGATCTTTACGCAAAAATCTACCCAATGAACACCTATTTATTGGATTACGTAAACCACATAACAAAGTTGGTTCTCAAACAATAGCACATTGGGTTAAAGAAGTATTAAGTGCCAGTGGTATAGATATCTCTATATACGGAGCTCATAGTACTCGAGCTGCGTCTACATCTGCAGCCCACAGGCGTGGAGTCAATCTGGAGGTGGTGCGCAAGGCTGCTGGCTGGAGTAATTCATCTCATATATTTTTAAAATATTATTGCAGAGAAGTATTGCGTTCTGATGATAACGTTTTTGTTAATGCTGTGTTTAACAGACAACCAAATTAAATGATTTAAAAAAAAAAAAAAAACTGTGGTTATTATTTATTTATTTCTTTCTTTATTGATACTACATATCAATGTTCAATGCAATGCTCTAAACATCTGCATGTAATATAAGTAATCGTCTTCGGTTGAGGCCCGAAGTATAATTAAGAATCAAACGAACTTACCTAGTGAAGTTTGATTCCAATTATGCGAGGGCCTCAACCGAAGACGATTACTAGGTCCCATCCCTCCCAAATACCCACGAAATAAATAAATAAACTAGGTACATAACACAAAATTTTGAGTATCTCTAAAATGATGAGGTCATCGCCGGCGCAGGGTTGCAACGTAAGTAAGGCGGGAGCAAGACAGGAGATAGGATTTTCTTTTTATGTTATACTATCTCTAAATGTGTGACGAAGATAGCACCAACTAACGTACTGCTGCATGTAATATAAGTAATCGTCTTCGGTTGAGGCCCTCGCATAATTGGAATCAAACTTCACTAGGTAAGTTCGTTTGATTCTTAATTATAATATGCTGCAGATTAACTTTCAAAGGTGATTTTAGCCTGATAAAGTAGACTTATTATTATGAGAGTTGAAATGTTATATACATATAAGTATCCGTATGTAACAGGATGTTTAAAAAATTTTGAATAAATGACTTTTGAAAACAAAAAACGAAAACAACTGATTTTAAGAATTATAAACGTCATGGCCTGACCCGTTTTTAGGAAAATGTGTATAATTTTGGCTTTATTTTACCTACCTACTCAATGCATATTAATTGTTAATTAAGTAATACACAGATATTGTAAGTTCACGAACTACATCAGGGTAGCAATTCTGTTAAATTAAGTTAAGCGACCTAACTAAAGCCAACAGATTAACATTCTACAGCAATAGGTCACAAATTTGGTATTGTCTTATGTGCCACGAAATAGTCGATTAGTAGTCTCTAGAGAGCTTTGTCATTCATTTGTCTTTGCGAATGATTTAGTTGTCGATGTTGCCAATATTTAATAAAATTATTGTTCGAAGAAATTGATCAACCGATTGATAGATTTTTTTCGACCTAGAATAAGCTTAGACATACTTTAAAATACAGAATATTTATTTCTAAAAGATTTACATGCATTTTTTGCATAAATTGCACGTTGATTTTCGAAAAAACACCGAAATAGTGTTTGGGTGACCGAACGACTGAACGACGGACGACCAAACGAAATGCCATTAGAGAACAACTGTCAAATAGCGAAGAGAATACCGTTTGGAACTGCCACTCATGTGACATTGCGGAGTAGAATACCAAATAAAGCGTAAAGTAATAAAATGTACGGCCGATCGCTGTCCACTGTCAACTTATCTGTTAAGAGAATACCAAAATGTGTCATTTCATACAATTCACATTCTAGAGAGACACCATTTTTCATTTGGTAATTAGAAGAATACGGGCCCAGCGTGTCAGCTTGTTCTTCGTTTTATGCTTATACGAGTATCCTTGCTTATTTTGATATCTTGAAAATTAAAGCCATTAAAACTCAAATATTGACAAACATAGATGACAGAACATTATTGGTGTATCTTAATTTTATTTGGCTCTTACATTTTTATTACATTTATATTGACATGCAAAAGGTTTCCTTCGTGGATCGCGGATGATTGACGTACTTGTTTTACTCGCAATATTATTGGTTTTACAAAAAACGATTATGTCAGATCGTAATGCCGTATTAAAAAAAAGATTTTGAATTAAAAAAATCAAGATAAACAAAGTGGAATTCAAAAATAATTGACATCAACAATTCTCATTAAAATGTTGTCACGTTATCATTTTCCGACATCTTTTAGGGGCACGATAGCGATGTGAACAATTTAAATATCTGCTGTTTATTAATGTACCATTTTAACGAAGTTAATATTTACTGAGTCACGTGAAATTAAATTAAGGTTTAAGACAAAATAAACGGAATACTCGGCGATGTGGCGGTGCGAGTTGCTGAGGTATTATAAAATTTAATTTTAATCCGAGGGTGCAAATAAGATAGGATTTCACCCTTGCTTATCTGGGTTACGTAACGAGTATTGCGTAAGAGCCACGTTCCGTTGTATGCTCGGGGTTTCCAGGAAATACGGCATTATTTCACGGAGCTTTGTAAAACAACTCTAATATTGAGTACCTACCTGTGTCGTCTGGCTTAAAATACTCGTCATATTTACGTAGGTATGTCATAAATACTGTTGAAAAAAATGAGTAGGAATTTAGTATTATTATTTATAGGCTCGATTTTTAGGGTTGTGTACTCAAAGAGTGAAAACGGGACCCTATTACTGAGACTTGACTGTCCGTCTGTCACCAAGCTGTATCACATGAACCGTTATAGCTAGAACGTTGAAATTTTTACAAATGATGTATTACCGTTGCCGCTATAACAATAAATACTAAAAATAGAATAATAATAATAATGAAGGGGGGCGAACACCCATACAACAAACATGATTTTTTGCTCGATATCAATAGTGAATGGTACGGAACCCTTTCTGCGCGAATGCGACTTTGGCCGGTTTTTTTAACACTCCCACAGACATCACCCATATTTTTGCATCGCAGGATATAACATTTTAAGTTCTGTTTACGCCGCACTGAATACACGGTTTGGTGCTATTATGTTTTGAGCACTGGAATTTAAACGTAAGTGATTTTTAAACTAAATTAAACCGTTATTTTGCTTCTAAGTCTGAAATATTCTATTGTTATGTTGTTTTGAGTTTATTTTTCCGTATTGAAACTATTATGTGGCATAAATTTTGTAAAGCCTTACCACATTAGCGTTTAGATCGCTTCCACCATTTAATCTTTAATCTTTAATATTGAAACCGTGGCTATGTATAGTAGTTTCTCATTTTTCGATAAGTAATTTCGACACAGCAACCCAATGGCAACCAACCACCAAAAGACCTCGCGGTAGACCACGCAAAAGGTGGCGAGATGAACTGGACACCTTCACATATGACTGAGCAGAGGCGGCTCAGTATAGAAAATCGGGGAGAAGGAGGAGAGAGGCCTTTGCTCAACAGTGGAACACTAGATAAGGCTAGATAAGATAAGATAATTCGACACATTTCGACGGACATTACATAATCAAAAGTTTCCTAGAAGTAAAAAGAGGCCCAATGAAAACATATTTATGAAGCCCCGACTCAACCATTAAAATGCAATACCAATCTCCCGTTAATAAGAAAATGTGTATCTAATACGGTGTTTGATATTCGCATCTCCTGTATATGGTGTCGTAATGGCGTGGAATCACAATATCTCGTTATAACGGGGAAACAAAGAAGCCAGCGCGTGCTTCGAATGCCAACTCACAGCCGGCGCGAAAAGTTGAAACAGATCAGATTCCGCACACACCTCAAACATTGTTACAAAGTCATAAAACTCTGTGATATGTTAGGTAACTTATTTTCATATAATTGAAAAACATTGACCTTTCTAATAGCATTCGTAATACAATTTTATTTTCCAGTATGTACCTAAGTACCTCCTTTTCACATTTTTAGGGTTCTGTACCCAAAGGGTGAAAACGGGAACTTATTACTGAGACTTGGCTGTCCGTCTGTCTGTCCGTCCGTCCATCCGTCCGTCCGTTTGTCACCAGGCTATATCTCATGAACCGTTAGGATAGATAGAGCGTTGAAAATTAGAATAATAATTAAGGGGGTTTCCCAAACAATAAACGTGATTTTTTCCCTTTTTTTTTCTATATGAATAGTGAATGGTACGGAACCCTTCCTGCGCGAGTCCGACTTGCACTTGGCCGGTTTTTTCTTTTATGATTGAATTAGCGATGAATACCCCGGACGTCACGCAAACCGAGCCTATACTATTTCTTAACCTAAATTCTGACATTCATTTAGCCAGTTCAGTCGTAAAATTTTAATGGCCGCTGGAAATGTGACCTTACAAGAAGAAAAGCGAAGGGTTCAGAGTTTGAACAAAAGACCCCACCCGTATCAGTTAATACGTTACCTAATTAATCATGTTTTTACAACTAAAACGGAAACATTAACTAATGTATTCCATTGACATAAAGCTGAAGATATCTCACCCTGTTTATTTAACGGGTTTCGTCAATGTTTATTTTAATTTTATTTGCTCGGTTCCTAGTTGTAAGGATAAGGACGTAAGGCGAAAATATCCTTCTTTATAGCCATGCACGTTGATAAAGTGAGACTCAAATAAATCCGTTCCCCGTTCATTTCTTAATTGGATTCTTAAGTTTATTTGCTGACTGATCTTCACATTTTACGGCATTAAATCAGTTTATGAGTTCTACTATTTATTTCGTGACTTGAATTGAATTTAAAGAAATAAAATTGCTCTGTAAACTGAATCTTCAATACTCTTTAACTAAGCGAAGTTTAGATACTGGGAAACTTGTTTATTTACTGTTTTAGATATTTTTATCAATGTTTGGCGTGTAAACGGGCGAGTCATAGCGAAGTTTTAACAGCTACCATATATCTGGGCGCGTCCTGAACCTTCGGAAGTGCCCATAAAGTGAGCATTAAAACGACTACTCTTTTTACACTTTATTATCATTGGATGTGAACGTTCAGCTCAGATTCTATAGCAATATACCGAAGAAGACACCGGCAGGGCAGGTTTTATAGAAAAATCGATATAACTGATGATGGGGACAAAGGTTCTAAGTGTCATGGTTTATAAAGTCCACGGTTTATGACTTCCTATTTCGATGTCCATCATAAAGTAAACCGTTAACTGTTGGTCGCAGTTACCAATCAAACTTAAAATTAGATGACAATGCATTTAAGTGGGTACTAAGTATATTTTGTAGTCTGTGCTATAAAATGATACCAGAAGAAAATTATAAGTTGGAAAATATGTTAATTTAATTTAAATTAAATAAATAATAATGACACTTATCGCTCGGTTTAAATATATTGTGCCAATCCGTTTTGAAGTGAAGGCAATTATATTATTATGCTAATAACGTATTGTGAGTTATCGCCACATTGACGTGGCGCCGGATCGCGGAGATCGAGTTACGCAAGTTTCGGCGAAGTTTTAAGACCCTGCCGAAGGCCTCTTACTAACTATCTTCCTTAACGCCTTAGTTAAGAAGCGCCTTATGAGAACTTTGACGCCGAGATTGAGGAAGCTATTACGGGATCCGTTCAGATAGATATAAGCAGGATGTCACTTCCACGCCCGACTTTGTCAACTTGTTTACTTTGATGGTTCAAACTTTTGCCTAATTTATCTCAAGTGACATTATTACTAGCGCTTTTAACTTTATAATTATAAACTTTAATTTAAATTGAAAATAGAAATAACACAAATAGAAACCGAGAACGGAGTTAAATCTAATAGAAAGTATCGTCTAGAAATAAGAAATTGAAACGTCGGGCGAGCGGATGAACGTTTCCAAAATGTTATCCGGCGTATTACCTGCAGAAAGAAGGGATGATTAAATATTATCTCGGACAATATTTGTGTAGTGCAGTTAGTAGGTGGAGGTGGGCATTGGATCGGGCAGTGGTTGCATCCCGCTCTATCATTACTTCCGCTCCGCTCTCAACTGGGGCAATCGATATGCGGCGTGAGGGGCGCCGGCCGCCCGCCCTCCGCCCGCGAACTCCGCGCGCATCATTCGGTGACAATCGCTCGCTCTGCGCGTCTGCGACTGTCGCTCTGCTGATCATTATGCCTTCTTTTTTCAACTGAATTCCAAATTTAAATATAATACTAACTTACTGTCGATTGAATAACGATTGCTGTAGACGTTTAGTAGATTTTATTTATTCGAAATTATTTTCTCTCGAAACTTGTCATGTTAAGAATATGGATGGAGCGCCGTGGTTGGAATGTTTATCAAAGTGCAAGCGAGGAAAGTAATCCAAATATACTGGTTTTTGAAATACCATTTTATTTATCGAATAATATTATACAACTAAGGCTAACTTGTCGTCTATTGCTGAAACATATATCTACACTACAACTATCTATAAAATAAAATGGTCACATGTTTACAAAGGACCTCAATATTCTATAACTATTACCTATGCAATATGAAATTTCAAAAACTCTCAAGTAAAAACAGATTCATGAGTTGGTTTAAAAATAGTCTCTGAAATAAAAAGCAAAGATGTGAGTTTGCCTCAGCATCGCTCGCAACGTCGACACCTGCCTAGCAATCACTGCATCTCTTCTAATATTTATTACATGTGAATACCTTATTATGTTACTTCTTTCCTTCGCACTGAGCCCTTTTCTCCACTTCTATTGTAACATAGCCAGCCACAGCTTAGAAAATAATTGGATATTGACTTAAACTTATTTTTCTTTTGTGGTTTCATTTCATGGGATTTTTTATAGTCTAACAAGCTTAACAGCTTAATGGAAAACATTTTATATGCTCCTTGAACTTTGTCACTTCTAAGAATTGCTTCGTTTAGAAACTTATATTTTATTTATTTATCGGTTTTCATATTACAGCCTTAACCTAATACTAAAAGGGAATCTTTCTTTGGATTAGGTATGAAAGTTGTGATTTTAGGTTAAAACCATGAATACGTTTCTTTTATTAAAACTTCAAAGGATTTTCGCTCTATCTTTTGTCGTCTTTTATGAAAAGCTTACGACTGTTCATTGATTGCAGCATGATTCATAGTCGCATAATAAATAACTTATTGTATTCTTAGTATATAATATAACAAAAATGCATTGGAGTTATAGTGAGTTTCAATACTCAATCCCTCTCACTTGATAGTAAGTAGATATATTTTCTTATTACTTTAATTTAAACGTTAATGTTTTAAGATATCTGTTGCGTCTAACGTTCGGCTTTCAATGAATAAATACCCTTTGATATCCAAAGACCTCTCTACAAAAGAGTGTAGGCAATTAAGATACGAACAGACTCGTATTGCAGTTTTACATTTAAAACTAGCAATCGACTTAGCATAATTCTCTCTTTAAAAAGTTAATGAAGTGGTCGGGACTCGGGATCTTAGAGGCCGCGTGGTCGTTATTGTTATCGGAGCATCCTTTCCTCGTGTGTAGCCCTCATCGCCGGGAGGGCAAGAACAAAAGCCTCACGTAATTAGACCGGCCGCAGCAATACATAAATAATTTGCCTCACGTACAGCTTTGTGCGAGGAAAACGGCTTTTTATTTAACGCTGCTGCTCTTATATCAAGAACGCTCGGTGCGCTTTTGAGGACGATAATCTCTCTTTATCTTACCAAAGAAGAACTATGTCGTAAAGTATTTCGTCTCAAAGTGTGTAGGTCTCTCTTTTTTATAATCGCTTTCCAATTTTCATTAGGTTCTTATTTTGTTTTCATTAATTGCTCACGTTTACGTAATAAAAAACACCTTGATTGTTTCGATCATTTTCTAGATGGTTCTATTTATATTCTCACTTAAACCGATTCTCCTTAAGTGCGTTATTTTATTTAGAGTTCAAAAAACAATAAAACAATGCCAGTTAAAAAAGTACCTAGCATTAACTAGGTATGATTACAAAGGTAAGCAACGGTGCTTCAATTTCAAGAACAGTAGTATTTTTCCTAAATCCTTTGAATCTCAAAATGTTTGTAAACGGATTAACTTAGTGGATAACGGCAAATTTAACATAGTATTCGGATGTCGAAATTCTTTTTTGGCTTAAAATGAAAAGAAAATTTGGGGCGTTTCGCTTAATGAAACAAATTTTCAGGGTGGCGACATCTAAACCGTGTGCCCTTTGTAGTGCGTTCGGCCATTGCTTTGTCGCAAAGTCAGGCGCGCCGGGGACCGACACTCTTTTGTGCCGCTTACAAATATTGCTAATTACGATTAAACGAAGCTTCGCCTAACGCTGAACCAAATCCCTTAGATTATAATACAAAAATTATTTCGCGTTTTGCGGAAATATTAAGTTCTTTATTGTTTTTTTTTCTATTATTACGAATTCATAGAAATCTTGGTTTGTTTTAAAGTGGATGAAAATTTAGTTTTGTGTCGTAATTTCAGATTTTTCTTTTAACTTACTATGACAAAATATCCTAAAGCTAGTGTAGGCATACTTAAGTAAAATCGTTTCTAAATTTTACGTCCGCCATGCGGCACCCTCCTAATAATGTCTGCTTAAGGGCGGTTGTAACATGGAGTACACATTTACGCTCCGTTAAATGGGAAAAGCTTTTTTCGTGTTTAGTGTCACAAAAACTGTTATTAGCCTGAATTGTGGAGCGCAGGTTGATGTTTGAGGGAGGCATCGGAAGGCGTTCGCGGAGATTACAGGGTTGACAACATCGCAGCTTATTTGATAACGGGTCCCCATCGACTTGTAATCCACCTCCGAAAAGTTTTCACTAAACAATATTATTCTGGCTACTATTAAGCTGATAGAATAAGTTTCAAATATCAAATAGGTTTTATTTAGCTAATTTCGTATTTGTAAGTAGGGTTAGTAAGTCAAAGACAATAATTTGTTGTTTACCTACCAACATGTTTTAACGACAAGTGGGGTAGTGTGATTGCCGTGTCCTGTCCTCATCCCTGAGCCGTAAATGCTCCTACTTGACTGACTCCCTTAATGTGCGGTTCGCGTGGACGGAAATGGACATTTTATATTCTCATTGGGGAACAAACAACAAGATATTCCAACTGTCCCGCTGTCTGTCATCATTAATGAAATAACAAGTGAATAATTCAAATTCTGAAAGCACCCTTGCTTTCAATAAATAATCAGTACCTCGCTCAAAAACTCATAAATACAGTCGAATCCTTAAAATCCATTTACTTTGTTACAAATTCAGAGGTGCGTCGTTTGAGTGTAAATGTCAATGCAATATTCTTTACCATTTTAAATACCTAAGATATTTTTGAACTTAATTGAAAATGTGTAATCGTGTTGATTTTATTGACATGTAGTTTATGATCATAACAAATAATAAACAGAGAATGTTGGTTTTAATGCGCTGTAAAATCCATTAATAGAGATTAGGTAGTAAAATAGGTGATGGCTGATATTATGATGTGTGGTTTATTAGTATGGTGGTAATCGTAAGTGACCGCACCCCGTCACCCCGTCACACCCACAAACCACCGCAAGCCACGGGAGTGACGCTGTCATTTCATGCTCCCAATCTGTGACGAATGACACGTGTCGGACACTATGCGGACCTTTTCTATGCACCATGATTAGACGAAAATGACCTCCCAATGGTATTAAAGTATTATTCATGTTTTATTAGAATATTTTTTGGGTGTTTTTGTTTGTTAATGTATTTGGTCATTTTATAGGAACTGCAAAATTATGTATCAACTAAAATTTTGCAGTTTAGTGTATTGATTTATAGCAGTTCGATGGTGAAATAGCACAGGGTACATTACAACGAAATATGATAGAATAGAGCTCGTGAACATGGACGGATGGTCACGGGAATAACATAACGGGCGGGAAGTTCTCGCCACATTGAGCATGTAGCCGCAACCAACTTATTAGGAGATGAGATCATGCGAATAATACCCGTTTCATACGTTTTATTGCGTTAGGGTATTGCCCGGCGCGGCGCTGTAGCGAGATTAATATTGGACATTTCAAATAAGAGCGCCATCAAGCGGTTTTAATCGCTCGCTCGGAAGAACTGTCTCCAGTCCTGCTTGAAATAAGGATAGTAACTGCACTTACCAACTTCAATAAAGGTAACATGGACCATAAAACTCGCAGACAGCACGTCGCACGATACACATGTAAGTTACATACACAACAGTTGGTTTCGTATTTCAACAGCGTCTCGCTGACTCTGATTATGTAGATTTCTTTACAGAAGAGATTTTACGCAAACATACGAATGAAGATCGAATCAGATATGCATGGGATCAGTTTTTTATCCTAAGGAATATATATGAAAAGGGAATATTCCGTAAATAATCTTAAAGACGACGTACGTTTTGGTGTTGTGCCAGTTTTCTTCTTTGCCCCAATTAAACTGTCCTTTATAAAACTGTTTTCCTGGCGTGTTTACCTGTGATTCTTGAAGTGAAGAATTTTTATTTTGCTCGCTCTTGCGCTCGGTAAAAAGTAAATTTGCGAAAAGGAAATGAAGGAGCACCGTCTGCTGATTTCAATTTAGGAGCAGCAAGCTGTAAAAAAGTTTAGCGTGACAAATTATTAAAAATTGCAACTTAAGTAGTAGTGCAATACACAAGATGTTACGAAACTCACAACAGACAAAATCATGCAAGTAATTTTGTTTCTTCGGCCTGAAAAAATCTATGGGCATTCAGATAGATAGATAGAAATACTTTATTACACACAAAGAAATACAAATAAAACTTAAAACTAAAGCATTGTGCGCAAAGGCGACCTTATCACTAAAAGTGATCTCTTCCAGACAACCTTTGGAGTAGGACTAGTTTAAGAAGATGTAGAGATTCTGGCATTCAAATTTCTAGCTTTTTCATCTGCTTCGGAAATATGAACTGGTTGCCATGACTACAGAGAATTTAGATGTACCTATTTCCGTGTAATCCAGGTAGTCAATGAAGCAAATAAAATCAGGTGAAAATACTGGAATTCCTCATGAATTTTGAAAGATATTGACCGAAGTGACTTAGTTTGCTGAGACCACCTCAAAAGCAATCGCGTAAGTGCATGGCCTGAAGAAGCTTGGGTTTATTCGGCAGAAATGGTTTCGTGGTCTACACGGATCAGGGTTACATAAGTAGGTATGATATTGAAGATGTATTGAAAAAGTAAGACTACAAACGACTAAAAAGTAAGAATATATACGTAGGTATCTATAGTACTCAAGTAGTACCTACTACTTAATGTGGGCCCATGATTTGCTAATGTCTATATGTAGGTAGTCCTTCTATTTTTTGTGGTCCCAAAACAGTAAAATGATTAGCTGGAGAATCATTAAATTGAACTTATTAATAATTTAAACGTCATTTTTAGCGAATACGCAAATGGTAGATTTTTTCACCGAATTGATTAATATTTGGAAGACTTATAGAGATCAAATAAAAAAGGGAGTAGCAGTTACGTCTAATCAGGTGCTCAAAAACGGACGGCGGAGAATAGAGCAGAGTGGCGTAAACTCGAATCTACTGACAAGAGCGACGCTCTTAAATATAAAGAGAGAGAATTGTCTTTTAAATAGTTCCTTCAGTATTACCTACTTAAAATCATATTTGCTTAATTGACATGACATTTTTCGCTAATAATTGCTTAAACACATATTGCAACCACTTAGATGGACTTAGATATATGGACTTACGAGTAAAAGGGACAAAACTCTTCAATTATATTAAGCAAAAGCAGGTACCAAGTTACACCAGTTTTAGTACTTTCCCTGTCGCTATACGTTACACCTAACTAAAGAGAAACAAAAGTTAAACTATAATGTGTGTTCGCACAAGTAACTAATGGGTAGCAAGTTTCCGCTGTAGGTACTTAAGAGGCCAATTCTTGAGGCGAGACTACTTTCCGAGTACACATTAGTGGCGGCGGTAGATGCTTTCCAGGCAAAATCTTAACTATCTACTTAAGTCAGTGTCGGGGTATACTCACGAACGAATTGAATAAGTCCTCCCCTCCCCCCACTCCGTCCCTTTACCCACTTTCATTACACAAGCTTCAACGAAACAGGTTCAATTACTCTGTAATTTGGGGAATCGATGCGGCATTTCTTCGGTTTCCCAACCATGTAGGTATTTTTGGCGAATGATGAATTATTTTTACATATTTATTACCTATCTAATCAATCTTCGTGCAAGCGTAGAGGTTTTGAATATCTTTGACTTTGAAGATCAAATAAAATTGTATAGGTAATACAAAAAAAATATTACATATACGGGTAGGTACCTAGATTTTGTTCAATGCCCGTCTTGATCAAAACTATTAGTTACGCTCTTCTTACTTAATTTTAAAACTCACAGGCTCGCTTTCCAATGAGAACATTTTCTGTAGTTGGTGAAGTAACTCAATTAGGCTTGTTTAAGCCGTCACTACTGCGCTACCGAGACGGACGGACTTGTTATTTATTTCCTGAAAACAACTTAAAGGTAAATAAAACGAAACCTCTTAACCAACTTCCTCGGAAGTGGAGCAATAATTCCAATTCATCAAGAATTGAGCTACGCCAATTTATTAGCCACTTCCGACAAGTCGGAAAGAATATTTTAGCGTTTGAAATAAAGAATAAGGTTTTAATCATAAAAACTGTTTAATTATACAAGTAAAAGTATTGCAAGATTATTTCTGGAAGGCTCCTACAATATACTTATTTGTACAAAACTATTCTAGTAATCTGTAGGTATTATAAATCTCAATTTATGTGTAAGTATATGAGGATGGTCGAAACTCTTTCACGCAAAAATCACTGAACAGAATTTACGAAACTTCCCAATAATGTCTCTTAGACATCAGTATAACACATATACCATATTATGTTCCGATTTCTTGTGTTTTTTTTCCAAGATATGACGAAAAATGCGAACGAAGTCGTGGGAAGCCTCTAGTAGACTATGTTTACAATCGTAAAAACTGTTTAATTATTATCTGATCGTATAATCTGATGATCAGAAAATCTGATCTGACGATACGATCTGATAACAGAGAGTGTAAAAAACTGATCATAAATATTTTACTTATTAACGTCGATTCCTTCATCTTTGTCGTACCATAAATAGTTTATTGCACATCGTCAGTCGTAGGTACTTAGGGTGAGTGACCCTCGAACGGCCCTCCAACATACTAACTGTCCATAGATCTTGTAATATAATACGCAGCGGTGTCGTCATAAAAATATGTTTAATGATCCCATAAAGAGTCGACATGTTCCTAGCCCGATGCTGAAAGCGTGTTCGCAAAGTGTGCGATATAAGAATCTATAAATCCGCAAGTGATCCGTTTTATTGCCAAAGCTCTATCGATACTAATATTACAGCGTTAAATATTTACTTTCGATAGAGTTACGATAAGTACGTTTTAGTTTAATATAGATATAGATAAAGAACTACATTCAAATTCTTCTACATATAGGGTGAATTTTAATTAGTGAACGATAGAAAAGGATATGCATGTACTCGTGATAACATGCAACTTTTACTATGGGACTAAGTTCGAAATCATCAAAAAATGGTCCCCCATATCAGCTGGTGCATTTTGTATGTATGGGGAGTTCAAAAATTTTTGAATGATTTCGACCTTGGTCCCATAGCAAAAGTTGTTTGTTATCAGGAGTCCATTCATATCCTTTTCTATCGTTCACTAATTAAAAGTCGCCCTGTATATCTTCAGTTTTAAGAGTCAAAGTCCACCATTCAACTACATTTGATTGTCAAATGTTTTTGTGTCCGCCATCCAATTAGATATGTTTGATATGTATTTATTTACCCTTAAGTTAATAAAGTATGTAAGTAAGTATACGGATACAGAATAATACAGATACAGTCAGCCCGTGATGTCCTACAGCTGGGCAAAGGCCTCCCTCCTTGGTCTCCATCCGGTTTTGCTGTGCGCCAGGACCTATAATTTACGCAGTGTAATATACATAGTTTCGTTAAAAGGAATAAATAGATAGGTAGGTTAGTTACTAATACCTACAGGTAGTTACTAATCCATTGCAATATAGTGAGAGTTTTTTCATTTAAATAGTTCCTATATTTTTAGTATTTCGATTCGGGATTCATATCCTCGTTTAGTTTCGTGAGAATTACACTCGTTTGCAGAACTGGAATTAATCCGAATGAAAATACCGGGAATTTCCGATTTGCTAGAACTATTTTCGGGTTGTAGTACCTGATAGCGCCAAAACACACATGAAACGCAACTGAAACTGCTAGTTACTTTTGAGTTGCATCGCAGTTTCTGCTATAGACTTCCTTAGAAAACCACACACGACGCAACTGAAACGAAACGTTTTATACTAGTTGCAACTTAAAAGTAACTAGCAGTTTCAGTTCCGTTGCATTTGCGTTTCACCGTGTGTTCTGGGTCATACTGTTGCATACTGTATCTATTAAAAGTACATTTTTGTATATTTTTATACACATTGGTACATTTATGAATTTTTCAGCTCAGCTTTTATTTAAATCGAATGAACTCTTCAAACTATGGATATGCAACTGGTATATTGGTAGCAAAACGACAACAAATTGAAAGTTTAGGGCCCAAGTCTGATTTAAAATAGCTTTAATTTTTTGACACATTTGGTATTCTGCTAAACAATAGCTTACACCTTTGCTTACACTGATTGCGACCAAATCATCTCAAAAAATCTCATTGACACTACGAGAATTTTGTAAATTAGCAGACTTGCGCCCCTGTAACATAGGTAGGCAAAATAACTATGTACATACGTAATTGGGGGCTTAGCACGACGTGCCGTCACAGATTACTTAATAGTTACTACGTAAGTGCGTATGCTGTCCTTATCACATTTAAAACTATAGACAGAGACGTAAGCGTGACAAACGCATGACAACGTCTTGTCACGGAGTGCCATGCTAAGCTAGCTGCATTTCTTTTTGTTACCATTATTTAATTAAACAATTATCTGTTCACAAAATTTCCTTAAAAAGTTTCTTCAGGAGTGAGAAGTTAGGGTATATACTTACAATAGAAGTTACACAAAGGCAGATTTTCCCATTGAATTGTCTTGAAATTCAGCCCCTGCTCCCCTCGCCCCGCCCGCCCCGTTCCGTCCCAAGCGCTATTAACCACAAGTTTTGTTATTAGCGACTCTGTTCCAAAGTTATAAGGGAATCACCTTCATTTAACTTGAGATTAAATTCTCAGCCTGATGAAATAACCAAGTGTTTCATCGACAACTGGTAATGTATATTTAATTACTGGATTTTATGTATTTGCTAGGAAATATTTGTCTATAAATATATATTATTAATTATAAAAAGCAACCATTAAGGTATTGTTTATATTTATAGAGGTTCAATGTATTAAATAACTGCATAATTTGACCGTATAAATAAACACATACATACTTACTTGCGAAATAGTTACCGTAATGAAATAATTAATTCATTGTCCTACAGATAAGTATTTAATTATTAATGAATATTATTATCATGTTATTTAGCTTTATTGTTAAAACAATCATGGTTATTTTCAAATACTAAAAGCAATTACATATAAACGTTGCGTTGTTGGTTAAAGACAGAGAAAATAGCGGTAAACAATAAATTAAACACAAACTTTGCCAAAACTTGGTACACTCTTCAAAGAACCGTAAACGAGATCAAGTAATTTAAGACAAAATAAGCAAAATTGCTCCGGCATTGTAGCCCTTTTAAGAACATTTACGAGAAAGCGTTTACACAGGAATTTTGAAGATATTAATTTTAATATTTTAACAACATTAGGTTAATCACATTGCAATAAAGAGGTATTAAGATATGATGGCGGAGAAGAATTTTGTGATTTGTATGGAAATGTCGTAGCGGGTTAGGGTTAGGCTGATGTCCGTCCGCCCTTTGGTATTCAGAGCGCGCCACAAAGAGGAAAATTAAGGTAGGCCGCAACGAACATGTGGACTTTGATTCCGTGCCGATTTTGGTATGTAAAAATAGCACGGACTCCTCATATGGTATTCATAAAGGGTCCCGTACAAGACACTTTGCGAGGAAGCATTTTGTGTTGCATGTCATATCCTCGTAATATCGTGATTCTTTTGTTTGTGTTTTTGTCCATCGTATTGTTTCAAACAGTTGTCGCCGCTTCTTTCGTTTATAATATTATCTTTCTGAAAAAGTACGAGTGATTTTATCTTTATTACCTTATTATATTAAGTTTAATCGATACTTGACTCCTATATGTAGATAGATAGAAGATGTATCTACCTACATCTTCTTTATCTATATCTATAGATGTCGATAGATAGATACGACTGCTGATGTCTGTTTGTCAAGAAAGTAAACAATGATTAGAAAGAATAACGACATAGTGATTAATGTGACCACTACTCGTTAGGTGTCGTTAGGTTTCTTGTTTGAACAATAATTAGTGGCAATAAGGAAACTCGTCGCTTAGCGGAAACTGCCGTACACTGTTCCATTTTTGAAAAACGCGATCCGTTTCATATCAAACGTTAAAAGCAGCGGTTCAAATTGTCTATGCGTAATTTTGCATTATTTCTTTCAAAGAGCATCGAACCTAATTGGTATAGTAAAAAATTTCGGTATCACTTACGTTCAACATCCACTATTTGTTAGTATGGAGAAAAAAAAAAGTAGGCGGACACTGATGAAACTTATGGAGATATAGGACTCCGAAAGTATATCAGTTTCGACAATTATCCAAAATAATATCGTTTTATAATATTTTTCTCTATCGATTGCCGTAAGTTTCATCAGTGTCCGCCTACTTTTTTTTTTCTCCATACTAACGAATAGTGGATGTTGAGCGTAAGTGATACCGAAAATTTTTACTATACCAATTAGGTTCGATGCTCTTTGAAAGAAATAATGCAAACTCCGCTCAAATAATGCAAAACTCAAACTCAGCAGACTCCATACAAATATGTTCGATGCCATTTAGTCGTCAATTCACACATAGATAGATTTGCGTATTGTGTTTATTCGGAGTTTAATTTTTTTTAAACGGAGATAATTATAAATAGTATTTAGTTTACTTGTTTTTACACAAACAATTCCAAAATTATACATAACCTACCACGTTGGTTAAATTTTGATCACAGAGCGAGTATATAGAAATCTTTGACAATATTTTTCAAATTTTTTTATTTAGCACTTTTTAATTATCTTCACGAGTTCTAACTCTATAATGGTTGAGTCAATCACATTAAAAACAGTCTGCTTCAGCAGTTGAAGCTAATTTTTGCTCGCTACGCCGCGCGCCGCACCGTCCCGTCGTGCAGCGTTCCATCATAACTTTCAAAACTTATCTTACTTAGGTGCGATCAATTTTCATTCCCAGTCGATTAAGCTTCTCAGATGGAAAACTTATAATGATTGCTCGATAGTGAGGACGAAACTTAACTAGCTTTATGTGTTATTAACGTGTTTGTAGTTAGAATTCCTTGAAATGTAATTTTACTGAGTGATCTAGATGTATAGGTTTACATTACAATGATTTTATTTTGTTAGGGAAATTTATAGACTAACTTATGATAATATTTAGCTATGTAAAAAGGCCTGCGCTAATTAACAAATTTCTACCAATAATACTTAGGTACCTAAATATATTTATTTTTGATTTTTTTTCCGACGTTCAAAAAAGAGTTGAAAGATTTTTTTGTTAAAAGAATGGCGTTGATGTTTTGTATAATCCATCCTTACATTTTTTTTATATACCATTCTAAAAATAGAATCCATTCGTCCATCTGTGTCCATCTGCGACCACTTACCCCGAATTGAAATTACAATAAAATGTCCTCCTGTCCATTCTTAATCAAATAGGTAAGTGAGCCACTTTATTTTGAGGATTTATTGAAATGACCTTTCATATTATAGACCGTTATTCGCTACGTGCGAAGTACATGGTGGGGGTATAGTAAAGCGATCGCAGCGCTTGCCGTGGTAGAAATGCGCAACAATCCGGGAAAGTAAAGTCAATGTAAATAAATAAAAATGAATTGTTGTTCGTTAGTCTGATTAAAACTCGAGAACGGCTGGGCCGATTGAGCTGATTTTGGTTTTAAAATGTTTGTCGTAGTCCAGGGTAGGTCTAAACGGTGAGAAAAATTCGAATAATTGCCGGGAAAGCCCTAAAACAGACCTTTTCTTTTTCCCATACAAATGTTTTCTTACTAAAATGTAGAGTCAATTTTAACTTTATTCCTACAAAATAAACTTCATTCTAAGGCGTGACAAAGTAAAGCTCTGGTTATAAACACAATTGCATTTTACCCCAGTGACAACACGAGAATCATTGATCTGTAATAAATAAATTATAATTGTTAATTAAAATAGGTACGTTACCTATCATAAAATACTAGAGTCTGTGCGGAAAGAGAACCGTCGTGACCTTCAAGTGCATAAAGAGTCAAAAAATATTTACTATGATAAATTTTTATCATTTCCTTGAGACAGTTTGAAAATTACTTATTTAAGGTTATCAGAGTACTTACGTTTAAACTCGTTACATAGGGCGTTAATGTCACCGATGTTTGACGAATGATGTGGGCTCGTATTAAATAACTATTGCCATTCTTTCGTAACTCTTCAACATTTCTTACATGTTGTGCTAAAACTAATTTATTTCCTTTCAACAAAGTTTGAGGTTAGAACCTACACTTTCAAAACCAGTTTTTATAATGACGTCCATTATTTTATGCACTGTTTTAACAAATTCCTCTCAAATTACCACTTGTCGTCTTACCATTTATCTTTTATTTACTATATTTATTAGAAAGCAATAAAATACTGATATGTTATTATTTGGCATAATCCCGGAAAGTTGCGCATGCTAGGTGGCGCTACTGTCGTGCACGTAGCGAATAGGAGTTCTCTATAGGTAAAAGAAAACCTATCTTGTCCTAGTAAATCGGCCGTTCCCAATATTCAAAAACAGAAAACTGTCAGAGATCGACATGTCACGGATGTCACGTACCTGTTACTTCTCATTTTCCTTCAGAATCAATGAGGAAGGAATATAAGGAGTGGCCCCATTTTTTTTTTCATATACAAATGAGTTTCTGACAGCGTGCCAAGGCTTGCGCAAGTTTTTTATAGTTTTCTTGGTAGATGACTTGTCAAACGATAAGAAATTCCATACAAAAAGGTAGCCATTTTGCGCCAGACCAGGCACGCAGATGCAGACGGTATGGCACCTCCTAATACCATAGACTTTTTGACAGCGGTAAGTTCATAGAGACAAAAAACTCTAAGGCAGATAATTTATTTTTCCAGTAGAGCAAAACCAGAGATAGAATATTCGGAACGTTAGGGTTGTATACAAGTTACCTAAAACCAAACTCGTAACGACACAAAATGTCAGTTTCCTGTTATTGTAACAACAATGACTGCTTACGTAATACGATATTAATGAGGATCTACCAGATTTGTTTCCATTTCTTCCGCTCGAGCCGCGTATTTGCATATTATACAAACCGGAACCTACCTTATATATTTTCGAGACGATAAGCAAAACAGAACACGGGGAGTTGTTTTTGAGATAACTTCGAGGGGAGAGCTTACGCTTTTGGAAATTCAGTGTGTTTACGTCAAAGACATTTTATAATTGGGTTCTTTGTAGAGGTAATATATTCAGAGATACATACATACCTACGTATATACCTACATATCCATCAAGCCTCTCTCCTATCACGATAAACCGAGATCACTTCCCTATACTTCTTCATATTCAGCTATCTTTTCCCAAATAGGTAGCTCAAAACACAAAGAAATCTGGTTTGGTCAATGAAAGGGAAATGCGTTATAATTCCTGTACCTATCTACACAAGCTCCGTCCTAAATCTATCAAGCTGGCTAAAGGTACTCCATTGATTGATCGACAGCTCTCATTAACAAATCTAAAGGCATAATCACTCAACACTTATGTTAATACGAGTATTAAATGCATCTAGGTAGGTACTTATATAATGCTAATGTACCTATAGGTACTTACTTGATTTTTTTTTCTTAGCCTATTTCGTCCCACTGCTGGGCAAAAGCCTCTCCCATGCCTCTCCAAATAATCCTGTCATTAGCTGCATCCCACCAATCTTCCCTGAATGAGCGTAGGTCGTCACTCCATCGTTTTTTGGGCCTACTTATTTTGATTATGAAAAACATTTAAAATAATCAGACATTTATGAACAAACTAGAGGCTGCCCGCGACTTCGTAAGCTTTTATCGTCATATCGTGGAATAAACATGATATCTTAAATTAATATAGCTTATGTGTTATTCTGATGTATAAGCCAAAATATTACCAAGTTTCATAAAAATCTGTTCAGTATTTTTTGCTTGAAAGATTAACATAATCCGTTCATTGGCACAGACATTGACATTTTTTAATAATTAGTTGGATTATATGTCATATAAAATATAGCTTACCAATTGTTTTCTAAATGAACTGTTCGAAAATATCGAAAATAGTTCGAATATATAATAAAAATATATAATAGAAAAATCTAACGTTCGAAAAAAGATTGGTCCAAACTAACAACCGCAAATGTAGCTACTAAGAAACGATGGAACCGAGACAGAAATGGTGAGAACAAACAAATGTGCTGTCGATATCTTGACACGAGGATTGATCGTAGTAGCCACCAGCGTCTCGTCTTTCATCCTCAAGCTTAGGACCTCTTTCCTTTGTTGCTTATTTTTTGCTGGAGAGTCTTTTTGCAAGCGTTTTGTGGGTTAATACTACATGTAACCAACGTGCATGTATGAGGCGACTGATGATTGTAGATGAAGCGAAAGAAGTGTGTTTGGATGTTAGCAAGTGGAGCGAAGTGTTTCTGCCTACCCCGATGGGAGAGAGGCGTGACGGAGAAGTATATATTTATGTATGTATTACATAATACTATCATGAATAGTTATGTAGATCGGGGTAGGCAGAGCTCACTTCCCTCCACTTGCTAAGATCCAAACATACTATCTCATAGACATACCTACACTAATTATACACGTACTTATATGTATAATCATGATAATGTGAGAGAGAGAGAGAGAGAGACGAGAGAGAGAGACGAGATTTTGTCAACAATAATGGTTAGAAATTATGGTAAGAAGATACAATGATAATTTTGTTACAGAGTTCGTGATGTCCGAAGGTGCACACGGCGGCAACGGTCCATATCCAGCTAGATCACCGATGTCCAGCTCCACAACGGGACATTCCAGCTCTAGTCACAGGTTAGTCCATTATAATTGAAGACTTACAGCCTATCCCTATATTAAAACACAGATAGCTATCCGAGACGGGCAGTATTTACAGTCACGTAGCTGTCACTTTTGATTTATCTTTCAAAAGAATCCCTTACATTTTTTGGCAGAGGTAGGTTTAAAGGGACGTAAAATTCTAAGACTGATAACTACCTACTTATTTCTTCTGTCTCCAGTAGGGCAAAACCAGAGATAGATAGTATATAGGGAACGGTCGTTTGTTCACATTTAGCAAATGTCCTAGCAATTCTTCTTCTTTGCAGTCACTATCAAAACCTATTAACAGTATAACCCGGCTAAATTACAAATGGCTTTGCTGTGGACGTTATGTTACTACAAATTAAGGCTTTGCTGCGTGTTAGCGCCAAAACACACGGTGAAACGCAAATGCAACGCAACTGAAACTGCTAGTTACTTTTGAGTTGCATCGCAGTTTCTGCTATAAACTTCCTTAGAAAACCACTTACGACGCAACTAGTTTGAAACGTTTCATTTCAGTTGCGTCGTGTGTGGTTTTCTAAGCGTTGCGTTCTTTGCGTTTCACCGTGTGTTCTGGGTCTTAGTGTAAAAATATGACGTTGCAAGCATTCATCCATAAAGTTGGGTTATTCAATTGAGTGATTGACAATTAGACCCGTCGATGTGAACCAACCACGACATAATTCAGTTTGTCAAATTTTGTTTCTCAATTTTCCGATATGTCGATATATTCGTGGTAAAATAACAACCTATTTCTGAAATCCGAATTCACCTTAAATTGTAGTTTATCTGAAATAAAATATAAAATTTTATAAAAGCTCTTAAAATATCGGCTATCTATAACAAAAAGCTTTTATGGAGGTCCAACAATTTAGCGGCAGCTTTTAAATAAGTAATAAAGTCACTGAGTGTGCACGTAAAAGCCCTCGAATTTAATAAAGAGATTTTTTGCGACAAAAGAGTGCCTATCGAGAGCTGAAAAACGTTTATTAATGCACTTATATTCTAAAATTTCCTTTGAGAGAAACCCTCCGAAATTAATCTGTGCTTCTATGAAAAGGCTGGGGAATGCCCTGCATTCCAACCCCGCGATGAATGGAGAGCGGTGAACCCAACAGGCTGACAAATTTCAACGTGTCAAATTCAATAAAATGCCTTATGTGGTCTGTAATTAAACTAATAGGCCGCGCTTTTAAATTACAGCTCTAATTTCTTTCAAAGCGAAATTCAACGCTTATAAAAAATTGATGGACCCTCTCGGCGGGCGCACCGTTAAAGTGCCTGTGACGTTCCACATTAATTTAAACTTATCCGCGGGAAAATTCCTTAAACTTTAGAATTGAGAATGTACTCTAATTTACATTTTTAATCCTTGTTTTGTTTACTTCATTTTATTTAACCGCAAGCAAGGGGAATTAGTAGCTTAGTTAATTAATGAGGTATTTCAAAGAAACTTCTTTAAGAACTTTTTAATTTTCCTTTGTAGCCTAGACGTAGACGGAGTCGTGAAGTTGAGACGTTATAATAATGACGGAGACTTTGAAAATTGGTGAGCTAACAATTTTTTTGCTCAAAAACCCCTTTTTTATTTTGCTGAATCTTAACTGAAACTAAACGGAACTGAAAATGGATTGTTTTCTTTTTGATTAAGCAGTTTTTAGATAAGTTTATTTTGAAAAACGTTTTTTTACGTTTCTGAATAAAGATGATGACTCATTGCCTAACTGACTAATTACAGCCGCGTCAAAAAATATCGTCCACACGCATGGAATCGATATTTTATTTCGAATTACGTATTACTTAACACATATTTCATTTTAAGAACCAATACTCCAAAAATATATAATAAAACACCTTTTATGAATGAAGTACACTTTTTCCTAGCATAAATTTATCTTGGATATAAAGTTCCATCACTCATAGTTTTCCAAGCAAAGTTAAAACACAACACATGAAATTTATCCTAAACTGCAGTAAATTGTGGAAGTGCATACGTAACTCCACCTGTGCAAGGCAAGCGTGCGATCCTCCCTGGTGACGTCACAATTTTATGTAATTAACGAACTGCCGGTCGTGGTAGGGGCAAACGTGTGGCGGACTGTGGCGGGCACACCAACCCGTTATCCGAATACATTAGGCACAATCTACGTGCTTTGACTGGGCGAATATTCGTTCGTTAACGGCCTTCCCTTGAGCTTTGTCGTGGCGTAAACTAGCCCTGCACTGTCTACCAGTATGACCTATTCTCCGAGGATGCTAGCTGCGCTTTACGCTGCTCCACAGGGACTTGTACGTTCAAATCACCGAGTACAAACCAGTCTTCACTAGTAGTTGTATTTTAGTACGTATTTGAATCGACTGTTGCGAGTGTAGGAATCATTTATTTGTCGGAGAACATCTGAGATTACGTTCATGAAGGCTATTTTGGAACCATTTGCAAACTCTTTACTGCTAAAATGCCAGAACTGGCTGGTTGTCAGTTTGGCGCTTTCATATTTGAGATAATATCATGTTTAATGGATTCTGTTTGATAATTGATTTGATATCGGTCAAGAAGAGACATCTTGTTATTTTCTAACGTGATTTGGAAACTACGCAATAAACCCAGTTTGTTCAGTACACGCCCACAGTATTATTTTAACGAAACTCCTTGTTATGGACGAGCATCAAGCTTTATAAACGCCCCTTCTGATGGCTCGTCGTCATATTAAACTTTACTTATCCCGCTATAGAACAAAAAAGTTAAATACTAATCACGTAAACAGCAGCTTGGCTGATTTCTCATTGGAGCTTCATTTTGTCGCGCTCGCGAAAAATGTGATGAGATGAGAGTGGTACGTCAATATTTTGTTTTTTTTCTATGTAAAAGTTAGTTGTTTACGACTTTTATACAATTACCAAGACTTAGATGTCAGCACCTCTTGATTCCACGTACGAGTACATATATAGACACGCTTTCCATTAAGCAACAACCGCAGAAAACACATCTCGCAAACGGTGATGAAGCCGAAATATTAACGAGCATTTCATATCGTGTCTTGGGTATGGGAGGACATGCAACAGCGGTGGTCATTAATATATTATAGGGTACGACCGACCCTGCCCCCGCGGCTCGCACAGTTTTGCTTATTCACGATACAAGACCGCCATTTCCGAACGCGTTAGCTTTTAAATTGAACCTAAATAATATATTACCTATCCTTAAAGACTCGATTTGTTAAGGGCAGTTACCGGTACTTGCCTCTTTTTGTTCCGCCGTGGTTTTGCTTCTCGGAAGGTAAAGAATTGCCCCCATTATGTCCATTTCGAACGGTTAATGCTGAATAAAGAAACTCAATTACTTGGCTGCCTACATTCTCAGCCGACATATTCGGGTTTCTACTTTTTTACATCGTGTAAGTAGGATATTCATATAAGTACACAAGTTTAAGTACACTCGTAGGTAATATTTATAACATTTACCTATAAAACTTGTGAACAGATTGTCATTGTTGTGATTGCTTAAAAAATGCTTTTATTTTTAGTTATATAAATATAAGTGCTTTCTTCTTAATAACTATTTTAAACTAACAACGTAACTAACTGACTAACAACTCCTTATAACTTTTAGATTAACGTATAACAAAAAGTTACTTTGTTTTTTTCAACATAACAAATTCAACTTAAATTAGACAGTATCTTATCATAACAAATATATATTAGAACCCTCTTCTCTAATAAAACAAGGTGCTTTAAAAGTGTCGAGTCACCTCGTTCATTAGTCACTGACCTCAGCAACAAGAGAGCTGCAATAAAATAACCCCTTTTATGATGTGTTAAGTGGAAACGAATCATAATCTATCATTAATCATAATCTTTTACAATCCAACTGTTTACTAATTAAATTTTCTTTGTTTTTACCCGACTGCGCCAGAAGGAGCGTTATGTTTTTTGAGAGTATGGATATATGTTTGTAAGTATGTATGTGTAATTCTTTGGCATGCCCTAGCCTGAACGACTTGATGGATTTTGGCGTAAGAGGTGTCGTTAGATTCGTAATTACAGTGAAACTGACACTGGGTACTTACATCAAAATAAAAAAATGTATTTTTTAAACGCAATTGGGTTTTTTTTAATAAAAAGGTTAGGTTATCTACTAATGCATTACATATACTTAAAAAATAAGCTAACAGTAATGTCTTGGTGACTTTAATAAGTAAGTAGGCGACATAGAGAGCTTATGGGGACCATTAGCGACCCGTTTCAAACAGGTTAATCTTTCAGGAAGGAAATACCACCTACTACCGCTAAGTATATTTTCGATAGGTTTATGTACTGAAAATAGCAAATTTGTTTGCTCTGTCGGTTATAAATTCGCAAATAGATGAAAATGTATTTAATCTTGTAGGATATGTATTCAAATAGGTAGTATAAGTATTTTGTTTGTGCTTCTGCAAATAAAGGAGAAAAAGTAAATTGAATTACCGGATTAGTGTTAGTTAGGTTAAGTTTAGTTTAGTGGTTATATTTCATTTATTAGAGTATAGTATTTTTAATAGCGTATTCACATTCATAGTATTTTTTTTTAATATTAATAAATTAAAATTAAAAATTGAATAAAGTATAATAAGTATTTAAGAAAGTAACATTATTATACGTGCTATTATGATTTGACATTAAAAATTAGATATTCTTCAGTTCTTGAACCTTTAGTACCTACATCAAGTCTATATAAAATCTGAGCTGCATGCATGCATCCAATCTATGCACTGTAACATTTTATTCCATGCAGGATTTTTAAAACCACTGCAGCATTATCGGAACCACTCATCCATTTTCCGTCAACCCTTCTCCTGGTAGCAAAAAAATGGTGTGTCTGGCGGATGACCACACCCCTCCCCGCCGGCCCCTTTCCCCCTCTACTCTGACGTCACTCAGCCTGAAAGAAGCTCCATTAACCAACTTTAAGGGCTCAGCGGAGATGCGAACGCCTAGTAATAAATAAAGCGGTTGAGACAGATAAATTATCTTTGACTTTCGCGTAGCTACCTTGACAAATTATCTGTCATAAAAGCAACGTAAAAACAAATTTGTTATGAAATGGAAAACTTCTCAAATCAGTATTGTTGTTTTGGTTCAACTTTATTGTGAGTAAAACGAGTGAATTTATTAGTAAATATTTGGCGTTGAATTCCTGTTCAATTTCTATTGATTGTATGTAATGGGTAGCTGTATTAAACTTTCATATAACTCTAACAACGATCGGAAGAGCAGAAAGTTTAAGTTGTTAAAGTTTTAATTGCTTTTATCACGGACTTTGCCGCTGAAAATGCGTACCTATATGGAAAATTATTGAATTTAAGTTGATATTTTCCGGTTTTATCATTCATGGAGTTCATTACCATATTATGTGTATCATCATTACAAATAATCAAAGTACTTACCTATCTAAGTATACTTAATTTGAATCTCAAACTCGAATAGGTAATTTTCTTTTCGTATCATTTCGTAGTCAAATATACACAGCGCTTGAAATATGTCAATGTTATTTTTAAAAAGCTAATTCTATATTCGCAAGGTAGCAGTTTAATCTAGCAAGAAACTCTGTGAGGTTGCTCTCAAATAAAGTGTACCATAAAAAATCTTAACTTACTCCCGACTGACCAAGTCTGCTAATTTTGAAATAGTCTTAGTTGTGTGACTATTTAGTGTAAATGCCATATTTCGACACTTTTTGTCGCAATTAGTAGGTATATCAAACAATTGTTTAGGAGAATACCAAATGTGTCAAAAAATGCCAACAACTGGTACTACAGTGCTCCAAGGATCTTTTGGCATGTCGCGGAAATCGGAACTAACGATATCATCTTGTAAATTGACATTATTTTGAGTTATTTATTCACCACCCACGCCCTTCTGAAAATGTCACTCAAGTGCCATTAGATCCTTGCACTGCATTTTAAACTTGGGCCCCAGACGGTAGGTACTAATTTAGTATGTAGCTTATCAATATGTGCCGATGTAGTGTGTATTCGTGTTTGAATGGACAACAATACGTCATAATAACAGCACAGGAACAGCGATGCGGCGGACTCCCTCAGTCGTCATGTATTGTCCAACTCTATCCAATTAACATGAAACATGTCAGTCGTATTGATGGGCTACTGACTGGCTACATACCTATACGTAGAGCTTTAGTACCCTTTTATATGATATCTATTTAATATTAGGTACATTTGGAGCCTGTAACACCATAGGCAGATAAAATAGGGATGATGACTACATTCAAAAATTCAAAAAATAATTAGTCCGTCTTTTAGGCTATTAAAAACTATTTGAAACACATTTTTTACCTGATCAAATACATAAATAAATACAAAGATACAGAGCATCAAAGTTACGGAGTGGGGGGTTTTTACGTCATCATTGAGTAAAAATCGTACTCAAACGTGACGTCACGAGCAAATTTAACCCAGTGTAACTTTGTCATTTTTGGTTTAAGAGAAAAAAGAAAAAATACGTGTTGATTATTTTAAAATAATCTATGTGACAGACTAAAAAATTTTTTTTAGTCATCATGCCTATTTTAGCTGATAGATATTGTGTACCTGTCACTGTCTAATACGTCATTTTTTAAGAAATACTTATACGTTTGTCTATCAATTTTATCTGTAGATGCTGAAACAGCTCTCATTAGGCTTTAATACTCTTTTATACGATATTTATTTAATAAAGATAACCATTACGGGATTTTTAAAAAGATTTTTTAAAGACGGGCCGTAACGGTTTACCGCTTAAAGATAAAAATTAACTGACAGATATTTTATACCTGTCTCTGTCTAAAAGGTCATATATTATGAAATAGATATAGGTTTATCTGTCAGTTGAATTTTATCTGTAGGTAGTGAAACGGGCCCCCCCCCCGGTGGGTTCTCGCCTTGTAGTGGCGGGGGGGCTCAGTACCGGCGGACTGGTCATCTGCTGGGAAGCAAAGAGGAACCCGAGGAGGACCGCTCCCCGATGCCTTCCGGTCGGGCTTGGGTTGAGCGGTACTTTGTAGGTGGCGAACCTATTGGGTGGCGCTACTGAGGCGGACAGCCTGTGTTGTATGGGCGGCACAGGCTGTTGAGAAGGTGCGTAGGCTGCGGGCCTTATGGGGGGTTCCGCAGCTGAGGCGGGTGGCTGGGCTGTATGGGCAGTCCAGCTGCTGAGAGGTGGAGGCCGCGGTGGGAGAGGACTGCCGGTATCACGGTGCGCCGCTTTCCCTACCTCCCGCGGCCTAAACGGGGTCGCCACCGTTTTTTGATGGCGGACGCGGTGGGGTCGCAGGGGAAGAGGAGTGTCGGTATTCCGGAGGCCGCTCTCCCTATCCTCTGCGACCGTGTGGCATGTAGCGGGGCCACAAATCTGGCTCGCTGCGGGGAGACCGTTGGTGGCGGAATCGGAGAGTCCGTCACTCACCACTGGTTGGTCTTCGAGGAGGTGCGGCTGAAATGTTTGGTGTTTCGACACGTTAGCCGCGGAGAGAGCGTGGGCATTTGCCCGTGAGGGGTCTGCTTTGGCAGACACCGCCGACGGGGTTCGCGGTTGTGTGCGGAAGCGTTCCCGTGTCCCCGTCACTTGGCGGCGAGAAGGAACACCGTGGGGTTTTAGCCGGTAGGAGTCCGGCATAACCCTAGGTAGTGAAACGGGCACTTAAAGATAAAATTTTACTTACAGATAAATAAACTTATGGCTATTTCATAAAACATGACACAGACATCAGACACAAGACATATATCAGACACAGATGACAACAGACAGTGACAGTTATAAAATATCTGTCAGATAAATTTTATCTGTAAGTGGCGAAACGAGCCTTTAAGGTTTTAATCATTGCAGCTTTCAGCAAAATTTGATTAAACCTATCTCTGTATTTACCTAGTTAGGTATTAGTAGACTTACGAGTACTAAAGCACCGTATAAGTAAAGTAAAAATCTTCAAATAAAAAGAGAAAATCGAGATTGAAGCGTAAAAGCAAATAAAGTTTCACGAATCCAAATATTTATACCAATTATCCTAATGAAATCCAAATCAAATATTGGCTGAATAAATCTATAGACATAGCATCACGTCGGGCAATAGTCTGGTAATGAGTAGCTGGGACAAATCATGCGACTATAAGCAATCCTCTTACACTAAGCCCCTAGCCGCCCCTTGCATCACAGAGTTACGTCCAATAGAGATATGTTAGACGTTATTAATTAGACGTCGTTATATCTTATGCCATTTCATTGTGTATCGAGTAAATTGTAGGGCTGATACCTTTTTTATATCCTCATCTTATCTTATCTACCTATTTGTGTACCAATGCTGGGCAAAGGCCTATCCTATAAAGTAAAATTACAAGTTACGACTTATTTTGTAATTATACTTAGTCGTACCTAAACTTTTCATACTAACAACGTGACTCTAAGGTTGACTGATATTAGGTATACTTACTCAAAGATTCAAAGACTCAAAGATTGATTAATATTAGATAAAAAGTACATATCAACAATTTTTCTACATAAGTAGGTCCTAAGTACTTACCTATATACGAGTACAATGTTTCAAAACCAAATCGTCCCCAAAAATACGGATAAAGATGCCTTATAATCTCAGATTGTTCTAATATGGAATTGAGTCTCTCATATAAGTTTATAAATGGCAACCCTAGATCGCTGCTATGGCAACACCACGTGCGTAGAGGCACGGAGCCGGGGCGTTCACTTAGAGGCATAAAATCTCTCCCTCCTTTCAGGAAACGTAATGGATCCACGCCGGTTGTCAAAATACCAGCGCAATAATAGAGGGGCACCGGAAAATTATGACAAAAACGACTTGATTATCGTTTCCCTTATTCTCTGGGTTCTCGAATTGTTTTCTGGGCTATGTCTTTTTAAGTACGGACGTAGGTACTTACTATGATAGATAAAATATCTTTAGTAAGGTACCTACCTACAAATAGTTTAAGTATTCATCGAATTTAAGAGCGTCGCTCTTGTCGGTAGAGTTAACCTCCAAAGAAATTATCATAAGAAGATAACATGACATCATGTTATCTTTACCTATAAGTAGTTCTCTATATTTTTTTAAATATGAATAATTATTGGAAATTTTAAGTCATCCACCATAATAATTGAGAGTAAGTACATATTAATTAACAAGCGAACCTATGATGAACCGCGCGGACGCATCACTACACTCCACCGTAATTGTATTCAAAACTAATTATTTGCTTCCGCTAGATTTACTTGCCAATTTGTTGTCAGCTGCTGCAATTACGGTATAGCGAACAGACGGCGAATTGAATTTTGTTTTAAAACCGGCGAGAGTCTAGTGTTACGCGCCATTTCGTGTGTAATTTGATATTCGGATGACAAATTAGTTAGAGGACGGTGCACGGAGTGGAAGCAGAGCGCTAGGGTTCGCGAAAATTACAGGGAACTCGGCGCCGCGCCTCCGCCGTGGGTATAACTACTCTGGTGTCCTCGGGACTTCATCCAATCCAAAATTAGACACCTCTTCAACCTAAAGGATCAATTATTAGGTACCCGATGCTATTTTTTCCTGAATCAAATAACAAATTGGCAATCCCTACTTCAAAATAAATCTATTTATATCCTATTTTATACACGAAATATTTTTGGCGATTAAAGAAAAAATATGAGTGGCTTTATTTATAAACCTCTTTTCAATCGAATCATCAGTGGGGCCTTATATATACGCATATATTTCCCTATAATAATACGAGTAAATATGTATTTTTAGGGAATTAAAATAATAAGTGCTTCTTACATATACCAAACGACGTACTCAAGCTCTTGTTCGGTGTGCAGGAGGGTTTACTTTTGTTTATTATTCTGTTTTTCCTTTTATTTATCTAATTAAGTAGGTAAAAAGAAATGTTACCTTCCAAAAAAGTGTCCTACTTTTGTTAAATCATATTCTTTACCAAAAACATATATTGAAAATTCATAATCATTTCAATATTTTCAAGCAGAATCTTTCAATATAAATAGGTACTAAATCGATCAAATAGGCTCAGTTGCCAACAATGGTAAGCGATGCCCTTTCTTTAATCAGAATTCGTTTTAAAACATAACCCCACAATGTCTTCTCTAATTATGGTTTCCTTAACAAACCCCTCTTTGATAGTAGAGCTTTAAAGATTACAGAAACATTGCTAATTTCCGGACATAAAACGTTGTTTTGTACCACTCCTTCTTCAAAGGGAAACTGTAACAATTAGGTAATCAGTAAGTAAGATTGCGTAAAATATTAATTTAACATAAAATTGCTATTTTTAGCCATTTAGAAGTAAGTATGAGATATTTACACCACTTGTTTCCATCATCATTAGTGTTCTTACTCTAAGTTTGCGTGGAATAGGTTTATTGCAAGAACCGCCTATATACTTTATTGTTTAACATACGTTGCACAGTTCTTATACAAGAAAGAATATTGTTTTGTTTATTTTAAGTACCTAATAATGTATCTCTGTAAAATATTGCGTCGCCGGACGACGCAGTGTGGGAAGGCCTCCAACAAGGTGGACTGACGACTTGGTTAAAGTCGCTGGAAACCGTTGGATGTGGGCAGCGCAAGACCGGTTGTTGTGGAGATCCTTGGAGGCTTTTGTCCAGCAGTGGACGTCCATAGGCTGACATGATGATGATTATGATGTAAAATATTTGTTCTCACATCAACTGAAGACAATTAGTTGTTATATCTAAATCGTCGAGTACTTAATTACTCGACGATTGACATCGTAGTCTATTATTGGTGCCACGGTGACACCACTTAATTAGGTATATAAAAACACGTGGAATAGATATATTTCTTACGTAACACAATATTTATTTAGGCAACCCAACAATAACATCTTCTAGCTATAGTAACTATTAATCCAAGGCAATTATGAAAGACGATAAATAATTATGTTTTAGAATAATTTTCTGAGGAAATTAGCTGGATATCAAATGGCTATGATGCTTGTCTCGTAACTAAATATCTTTTGTCTATTTTTTATCTACCTATAATCCGCAAAATCGCATTTCAATTACTGATATTATAAATGTAAATTTTTGTGGCGATGGATGGATGTTTGTTACTCTTTCACGCAAAAATTACTTACCTTATACATTTTATATTATTTTAAAATATCATTTTTTTTTCAGATTTAATGATAAATGCGTACGAAGTCGCGGGCCTCTAGTAATGCATAAAGGTACCTTCTAAAAATGTTAAATAAAGTACCTATCTACTATTTAAAACTTCAAGAAAAATGTACCTACTCTTAATGTAGGTACCGATGCATCACTCAATAAAAACACAGTATTTTAGGTTAACCTAGTCTATAGGTATCTATTTATTCAAATTCAATAACATCACTGTACAATACTTGATAAAAAAGTTGCTATCAGAGCCATTGAACTAAACAAAATTCAATATTTGCGTACAACAATAGTTTTATTTGAGTTGCTGCTACCTGTCGAAGCCAGAGCTCTCTTTGTCATGATTTAACTCACTTCTATGCGAAATAAAAGCTACAAGAAGGTGCAAAGAGTTCACTTTTATAAAAGGACAATTTAGATAGGTGTCTGTCGGAAAATTCGCTGACTTCAAAGGGCATTTTACCAACACCCTCTTTCCTGTAGACTATAGAACGTTTTGGCATAACGGAAGGTTTCATTTGTAAAAAGTCCATAAACCAACTCTCTAAAAGTTTATTTGAATTTGAACTCAGTCCAATTAGATTAGAAATTACTCTACCCACGTTACTGCTACTAACAGATATTCTGTCATGTTTGAAATTAAAACAAAAACAGTAATTTGTTTATAATGAAACCACTCAAACCTATCTACTTAAAAATAAGTAGGGACCTAAGTACTTACACTTATTTTAGATACTATTAAAATTTACCTATCTTATTTACTAATAGTACCTACTTACTTGATAAGTTTCTTAAAACTCTGAACAATTGTCAAAAAGTTAATTTCATTTTATGTAATTGCATCGAGAAAATTCGGTAGCGTAAGAGATTTTTTGACTTGGCATATTTATTTGCTGTAAACTTTAAATTGCTTCCGACCCACTTCGTGCGCTTATTGAACCAATTCGACGATTGCTTCTTGGAACAAATTTATATCGTCGTGTTTATTTAATTTTATCTAGCTAATACTACTTTCATTATACATTTATTTATGTAAGACAAACTTTGTTGTTTAGATTTAAAGTTGTTTGGGACCTGGGAAAATGATCATAGCAACATCTTGAGAAAGAACAACTTCGATTATAATTTCTTTAGGCGCTAGGCCACCGCCACCGCGTTAGTTTCCTTCCAAATGTTGCAAATAAGGGCTTTGATGTTAATTATGAACTAAACTATGATGTTTACATCATGTCGTTTCTTTTTGCCAACTAAAGTGTTACTTATAGTTTTATTACCGCGTTACCTAACTTTAAATGTACCTTTTCTGAAAGTAGATATCAGTTTATAACCACGCAGTTTAAATTAAAAAATAAGACGTCTCGCGTCTGGTAACTTTATTCCTATAATACATCATAAACTAGATATAATAGGTACTTACTTGTTTACTATGCTAAGTTTACTAGATAACTCTCCTTTGTTATAAGTACCTCACAACGCAAAGCTTATATGATTAAAATACTAATGTTAAAGTTTCAGCAGCTATTAAAGTTATATAGGTATGATTATGTTCTGAAACTTACTGTGTAGATATAAGGTACGTTATTGGCTAGATTTGTACACAGTGCAACCAATCAAAGTACCCACAAGCAGAATAATTATTTGCATATCTATGGTTGCCCGTCTAGACAGGTTTCGAAAGCATTTCTACATGATATGTGAAAACTTGCAAGGTACAACGAATGTTTTTAAATAAAGGGGTTTGAATATAATGTCCTACCTAAACTTATTATGTACCTTTTTGGACAAAAATGGCGGCAGTCAATGAAACCTTCACTAATCGATAGTTCAGGTCAATACAAATCGAAAATATAGATGACAATTTTTTGATAAAGCGTCACGTTTCCGGGATATAGGCTGTCAAAGATAGACTAGTGGCGCCAGTTTTGGAACATGAAAAGTGTTTTGGTGTTATTAAATGGCACATATTGTATTGGAAATTGATACTAGAAGTTAAATGAATAAATGAAGGAAATAGTTTGCATATTAAGTATAAGCTTTTAATGGTAGATATCTTTCTCATTGTTTGCCTTTATTTTGCATTCTCGATGTAGAGTGTGACTTGATCATATTAAATGGAAAATCGCGAGGTAGAGCTGCGTTTGGGATTTTAATAACAATCTAAGTACCTTATTTACCTAAGTACCTAATTAATTCAACATATTTTTGTCACTTCTTCCAGATTATGCAAACAATAACAATGTTATATCAGTAATATACATTTCTAGTGCAATTGAATATACCTACCTAAGTACTTACTCGTACTATTAAATCAAGTGTTTTCAAAATTAATCAATGCGTGAGCCCGTAAGCTATGAGCTATTCCTTCGATAATTTCCGATAGTATTTACCAATATTCTCGGCAGCCAGCTTGTTTCGTATTGTCTAAATGTATTCCAATATTGGACGTAGTGGTGATCAATAACGAGGTTGGAGACGAGGGCCCGGTAATGAGAGCGGCTGGAGGCGTTCGCGCGTGCAGCTAAGCCAGCCGTGTGAATTTTGTGGGTGCAAACGTGCGCACCGTATACCACGGCGTCGATGATCACGGCACATGTGTGCACTTTGTAATGCGAGAACGGAAAAATTTGCGTCTCCCTAAATACTTAGTTTACATCTTTTTGTGTTTCCTTCATTATAAGCGCCAAAACGGAAACTGAAACGAAACGTTTCAAACTAGTTGCGTCGTGTGTGGTTTTCTAAGGAAGTCTATAGCAGAAACTGCGATGCAACTAAAAAGTAACTAGCAGTTTCAATTGCGTTGCAGTTGCGTTTCATCGTGTGTTCTGGGTCTAAGTGTCCTGTATCTACTTCCTGTAGCACTCTGGAGCAAAAAGCATCACAACATATACAAGGTGACTTTTGATTGGCGAACGATAGAAAAGGATATGCATGTACTCGTAAAAACAAACAGCTTTATACTATGGAACCAAGTTCGAAATCATCCAAAACTTTCGAACTCTATACAAAATGCACTATTCGATAATTAAAAGTCACCCTATACATGTTTTACAACAGATACCTCCCTTTTGCATTTAAATAAATAATAAAGCCATATTGTATTAATACACATATGCCACGACTAAAGTGCTCATTTAATTGACCATTAATAATTGTGTGGCAATTAGTGATTAGCTTACAGTATTAAATACCCACCGTCCAAAGGTATTAATCAAAATGTTCGCATTGAATATTGCAGTTCGAAGGCATGTATCACGAAGCAAATAGCATATTCTTCGTGCTAGTTTAAATATGTATGTACCTACAAAGAATAGGGCTTCGTTTGAGGCGATTTGTGTTGATCCTTGGCTATATTCTCTAACTAAACGTACCAAACAGTTGCAACATGGTACTGTAAAGGGAAGTGGTCTCTGTCTACCCCGATGGGAGAGAAGCGTGAATGATATGTATGTAGGTGGGTATGCTGCAATAATAAGTTTTATCGAGTGTCTCAATTTTTTCTATTTATTATTCTATTTCTACCTATTTATTTACAATATAAGGTGACTGATGAGTGAGGATGAAGCGAAAGAAGTGTATTTGGATCGTAGCAAGTGGAAGGAAGTGGTCTCTGCCTACTCCAATGGAAGAGAGGCGTGACGAATATGTATGTATGTACCAATGTATGTGTGTTTGTCTAAAACAAGGCAAGGTAATAGGGACAGAAAAACTAGTGCCAACAATTTGAACCTATTAAAATGATGAAGTGTCCGAAATCGGTTGCCGTGCTGGTCCCTGAATAATCCTCAATTTAATCACGTGCGGTGGGCGTGTGTCGGCTCAGCACGGGCCTAGTAATAACGCCTACCTACGACTATTTAAATTTAGTTTAGGGGATTAATTAAACCGAGTCTGAACGGACGTGAGCGCTCTGTCACAACCGTCAATGGCACCCGTCGCACTGTTTTATTCTCGCACTACCGCGGTACCGGCATCAATGAGAGACGCAATCAAATTTGCCAAATGACGCTCACACTAAATTGGCGAAGAGTGATTGATTGAAATGGTCCTCACGTAGCCAAAGCATTTTACACAGGAAACAATTGAATCTGAATATTTAAATGTTCACGGAACAAGGATTTTGGGATTTTATGATCTGATTGACGTCATTCAATATCAGTCACGTTAGCCATCAGTTTCGTGCAGTCGAAAGCACATCAAGCTTTGCACAGGGACACTTTCTTTCTTTTTTGCTTAGGGGTGATGTCAGAACTATTTTGTAAAGATAGATCTGCTCTCGACTCTACATAGCTGTAGAACTTCATCTCAATTAAAAAGCATTATAATATGAACATGAACTGCTTGCAAGCAAATAAACATCTTAGACAATTTACTTCAGAGACTCTTTTCTTCATTCATCGTCGGTTTTTTATCGGTGAACGTAGAAAATACCGTATACAAACTGGAAATACATATTCGTATAGTACAATCTAGCTTCACTATACTGACTGATGCTCTCTATGACACGACCAGCGAACAATCATAGCCCCTTTTAAAAAGTAGCAAACTCGATTGTCACCTCGGAGTACACTCTCCTATACATGTCCCGTTGTCTTTTTAATTTGATAACGCAATCTGCCGCCCGCCTGCGGACACTGTAGCCGCAGGCTGGTCCCTGACACGCAGTATTAGCCTGATTAGCTGTGAAACGGGCGCGGCACTCTGCAAAAAGCTTTAAAAACGTCGCCAGTAATTCATTTACAGTGGCACCAACCCTGCAACCCAACCACGTCTTCCATTGTCGTGTGCACGAATAAATTTTGCACTTTCAGCTGTTTTGCAATACGTAGTTTTCAAGTCATGTCGCATTTAAGATTTAAAAACCATTGTTTAGATTTCATTTTTGACATGACCGCGCTTTTCGTGGTCATTTTCTCATTATTAAATTAATGAAAGAGATTAATGAAACATAAGTAAATAATAATTTATTACTTTCATAAAGGAATCGATATACAATTGAATACATCAATCAGTAAGCATTTTGCTAATTATGTGAAATTACGAGCAAAAAGAGGTAAGAGTTGAGATACGACCTAAATAGAACACTCAGAGTAAATTGAAAGATATTCTTTGTAAATGTAAATAGAGGGAGGCAGCTAATAAACGTGAATTGTGTGAAATATTTGGAAATTCGTGGTAGGGCCAGTAACCCGACGATAATTAGATACGGCGCGCTTTTACAGTGGCGCGGCTCTGAATACAGACCAAATTGCGCCCTTCCAATCTTGTTTACGCCGCAACGCTATGGAGGTGCCTCGTTTACTATTCTGACTTCATACATCAAAACTTATTTTATTTTATAAAAAATCAGTTTATAAAAAATATTTTCTCCACGAACGAACAACATATTTTCCAGACGCATTGTCAGACTAAATTGATAGGTACCTAACTTCTTATTTTCAACAAAGTCAAAATCATAACTCATTTTTGTGATTTTGTATTGTTCCTTCAAAATAAATTGCTCTTGCACACTAAAATCTCGAATAAATTTGTCATCACATACAACTTACCTACAAAAGTAATTGCAGCAATCAAATATCTACAACTAAAAACAGAGTGGTAAGTTTCAAATAGGTAACTAACATTGCCGACGCAATGGAAATACTAGCAGCATGTGTAAATGGTCTACACTGAGTTAACAGCCTGACTAGCCAGATATTTGGCGCTCAGGAAAGACCTTATCCTACTGTGCTGGGTAGTTCTTAGAGGCCTCTTTTAATTGGCCAAATGCTTGTATCACGAGGCTGCTCGCTCTGTGTGGACCCGGCTTAACAAGATCGTAATTCAGTCAGAGTTCTATTCGGTTTGAGTGCATCGTGAAGCATTCCACGCGTTTTGATTGGCGGATCGAAGCCAGTACCTGTATTTCTGCAGTTTTCGGCTCTCCACGTTCGAACGCTACTGCCCATTGATAAAAACCGAAACGTTCTTCTTTTCGGTTTAAATTCCCGGTACTCTCTGAAATACGCTGAAAAATGTTAATAATAGGTATCTTCTTATGCGCTAATAGATAATGTTGTATTCATAGAATTATTTTTCTGTTTTCTTCCCGGAAAATTAATGCTTTCCACGTGCAAAAAGGTGTTATTTCCTAGAATGTGTAAGTAGTTTCTATTAGTTTCGAATCGGGCACTGGTAGTTAAACTAACCACAGGTTGCACCATAAAATTCAATTACTAATTCGTAAAAAGAATGTTAATTTTGATACAACTTTAACGTTCGTTATTTTAAGGAATTCTTTAGTCCAAAAAATTCTATAATAGGTGGTAATAACTAATATCTAGTGAATTTAAACAGTGAAAAGGTATGAAATTCATTATTAAAACATATACTTACCTTTACATTTAGCAATGATATAACAATTTTAATAATGACGGACTTCACTGGTCACCCAGTAAGCATTTAAAGGGGACTTCCTTATTACTTACTTAGTACCTACTTTTCTCTAAGCACTTTTTATACAACTTTTGTTTTATCTGTCATACTAACAATTTTCAATTCTTCCCGATAAGTAGTACCATCTAAGACGCAGTTGCAGTTGCAAACTCAGACATCGATTATTAAATAAACATTGATATTTATGTCTCTCTAGTCTTTAGATAAGTACCTACTCATTAAGAATGGTCATGATGACTAACTAAATTTTTTTTAGTCCATTACATAGATTATTTTTAAATATTCGACACGTATTTTTTCTCTTTGCTCTTAAACTAAACATGACACAGATACACTGGGTTAAAGTTGCTCATGACGTCACGCCTCAGTACAATTTTAACCGAGGAGTGACGTCAATACCCCCTACTCCGTAACTTTGATGCTCTGTATCTTTGTATGTATTTATGTATTTGATCAGGTAAAAAATGTGTTCCAAATATTTTTTTATAGCCTAAAAGACGGACTAATTATTTTTTGAATTTTTGAATGTAGTCATCGTCCCTATTCAACACTGAATCACACTGAATGTAGAAATATCTCAAGCTATATCCCAACTATGCAGACAATTGCCATGGTAAAGAGAAGGCATGTCACGAGGATCAGATAAATCCGGTAGTTTGTCCTGAGAGCCTGTGTCATTTGTCGCTGCACTCTCGCGCAGGTCGCGACAGCTGTCGTGTGTCGTGACCGCGTAGGCGTCGACACAAAGAGCCAAGAATATTATCTCTAGACACTTATGTAGTGCTGGTATAAAGGACATTTTATTATCTGCCTAAATTATCAGTTGACGTTAAAAAGATTTCGTTTATAAAGAACAACAAAAACCTAATTATGTAATACCTACCTACCTTGTATATAAATAGGTACCTACCTACTTAGATACCTATATTATTTTGTATAATTCGTATTACCTGTAATACAGGATCTATACCTACATAAAGGTCCTGTATATAGGTATAGAATAAAGTTACTTCCAACTGCTACACGCCTACGTATTTGCAATATAAATAACTAGGTAAGATACCTAATTTATATTGCTGAATGAATCATTCAATAATTCAAGATATGAAAGTATAATTTACGCATATTACCTATGTGACAATTTCATTTACATAAATTTCTTGTATAACTTATAGTCTTTCACACTTATCCATCTATTTCGAATCTATCTCCTCATAAATGTCCAATTAGATAAAATCTCAGCTAACGGGCACTGAAATTGCAATAAACAAATCCAATAAGGAAAGGTATGTTCTTGGCGACCTGCGCCTACGCACATTGGGATAGAAGTCTTGCTCAAACGGGTATATTTAACTGCTTAAATCTACTGAAAGTTGTGGGCGCGCCTTGTTAACTTTATCACGAAGATTATATTTTAATCATTTGCCTTTATGTTTAGTGTTTTCTCATTTATCTTTAAATATTAGTAAATGTCCAAATTATTTAGTAGGTAGGTACCTTACGTTGAATAAGTCATAACTACATAGCCAGAAATAAACAATGAAGTAGCAAAATACATTTACATTGCTCTTCATGTTTTAATCATGATTATGATGATATTCATCAAAAAATTAGCATACCTACTGTTACTTGACTTGTATTGTTCTAAGAGTAAGTACCTACATACTAAGATAAAACAATGCCGGAAATAGGTACTTACATTTATTATGTAACCGAAACACAGCACTGATTCAAACAAAATTCTAACCGAAAAGCTGGCACGGTTAATAAAAAAGGGAATTCTAGTCAAAAATCTTTTAACTTTAAATGAATGCGAACGTTTTTGTGATACCTTTATCTGTACGTTGAAAATTCGGCCTTTATTTGGGCCCGGGGGAGTTATCGGGGTGTTTTTCAAATAACGGCATCAATTCCACACCGGCGTCCTGCGCTGTTATCTCAGGCTCTTCCTGCGACGCACAAAGCGCCCTCCGCTGGAGCCTCGCTACCATTCCAACACCCCGCCCGCTCATTTTGCGACACTCCAAATACCATTATCCTTTACATACGCGGGTCACACCGCATACTTTCGCGCCTCAAATTATGTTAATGATCGCCTAACAAAGTATAAGCACCGTCATAGTCGCTCTCGTTAAATTTTAAATCCGAACAACCTTTAAAATTATTCCCTTTTTGTTGCAGGTACGGTACAGAATGCTTAAAATTCAAAGTTCGTAACAAATGAGATCATCGCTCAAGGTGAGTGTCGGTCTGATGTGGCGACTTTATCTAAATAACTTGTTGAAAGCTCCGCTGTGACTCAACTCTTTGATGTGCGCTTTTGAAGAGTTTTCCATACTTGTATAATATTACAATCAGTTTCATAATCTGACGCATATTTTGTATATTACTCGTTCTATAAGTAATTTTTTTAAAACCTTTGGCTCAGATTACTAAAAAGTTATTAACGCCTTTGCTGTCTTATACTATACAGCGTATACCTACAATCTACAACATATTTATGAATTGACTTCTTGATCCACCACAATTTATATCAAGTCAGAAACCACGAATAAATAAAGATATTTATGATAAAAAGAATCTGTTATGTAAATAATAAAACGAATCGAAAAAGGACAAGCTGCGGACGCCTCCTCAAGAGGCAAGACCGGACATCGTGCCCATATACCTACCTACATGTAGTAGTAACTGTTTTATTGCTAACCTGCCCATGTAATAAGTAGGTAGTTACTGTGATTCCTAGTCTAGCGTTTTATTTAAAACTTGAGCAAATAACGTCGAGCCTTAAAATATCCATAGATAGCAGCTAGACGTTAGTTAGTAATTAGAGTGCAGTGAACAAGTTGGTAACTTTGCGAAGTGTGAACATCGTCGTCGTCGGGTTACACGGAAGTTAACTCGCAAACTGAAGTCGTTATATATGCGCAGATTCATTTGCGATTCTTTCCTTATGAATTCTCATTCAGCAGTTCAAGCATGTTGAAGGCAATAGACATTCACGAGCATTTTAGAAATGAAGAGGTAAACATTATGTTATATCTTTGTAAAAATCAAAGATATTTTTCTATAAAAGAGGGAATAGAAGTTGTGTCGTATCAGTTGCTCAAACGGACGGAATGGATAGAGCAGAGTGGAGAAGACTCCACCGACAAGAGTGTCGCTTTTAAATTTGATGATGACGACACAATAAACTCACATTTTTATCCCAAATATAGAATACTAAAACATTGAAATACATACATAACTGTCACACCTCTTTAACATCAGGGTAGGTAGAGACTACTTTACTCCACTTGCTACAATACAAACACACTTATTTAGCTTCATCCACATTCATCAGTCGCCTCATAACATTTACAATCTCAAATCAATTAAGGTAGTTACCTTTTCATATCAATTAAGTAATTGTAATCATTACATTTTTATACAAATAGGTACCTACTAAGTATGCAGAGGATGAATAGGGTTCCCCTCTGCCTCAGGAGTACGACATTCATTATAAACTTTTTTAATCGTTCTTTGTGTGAGTGCAAAAAACAAATCTGTGTAAAGGGTCGATAAGATCTGTCTTTATCTCGTTTTACTATAGGTAGGCAAATAATTATGAATTAGTAACTTTCTCCATTTTAGCTTCTCCTCCATGTTGCATTAGCGGTTACAGCGCGATTCGGTTTTAGCGTTTGGTAAAAAAATACGAAACGCTTTTATGTGGTTGTCCTTTTGGGGTGGTTGGTTACATATCAAACTTCAAACTGCACCGGCAGTCGCGTAAAACCCTAATACGTAGGTACTTCATTTTTCACATTTGTAACCGCACATCATTATTAGGTATACACTCTACTTAGTAAGTGCGCTTGCAGTCAAGCACCGTTTACAAATACTCGTAACAAGCACAATAAATACAAACCTCAAGGTATTTTTTTTTAACTTCCCTCTCCAAAGAGATGCTGGTTTGCGAATTAGCAATTAATTGTTTTCTTAGACATCGACTTTCCGAAAAAGGGAGTAAACTTCTGTTCCTCGGCTCGGTTGTAATTAAACTGACACCGACGTGTTTTGGGATCTGTTTTAAACGTCATTTGAATCAATTTCACGCTCGAAAAGATCTGTAGGTTTATTTAAATACTTACATATAAAAGATATATTTTTGGTCTTTAAAATATGTACTTATTTAAAGGTATCTAACGCAAAAAGGTCCCTCGATAGATATTAAGCTTAAGGCTTGAGTTAATGTATAATACAGGTGTTACACAAAGGTGGTATAAAGCCGAAACACAGCGATAGTCCTCATGAAACTAAAAAACTTTCTCCAAGGAACATGGGTCGTAACTCGATAAAAAATTTCGCCTCCCCATACAAAATGTCCAATCAGCTAATCGCCTAAGTATGGGCGATCCAAAAAAAATTTTCGAGTTACGATCCATGTTCCTTAGGGAAAATTGTTCAGTTTCATGAGGACTACCCTGTGTTTCGGCATTATACCCCCATTCTGTTACACCTGTATAATCTCCAACGAACAACAGAGAATAGATCTAAGACTCCACCGACAAGAGCTTAATTTAAGTTATATAGATAAACTTACAGTACCTAGATCAAAATAAGATATTTCATATTTTACGTCTTTGAAATATAATGTTAGTGAACTTGACTTTCACATACACTTTTTCCTATGTTTTAGAATCCTCGTGACTCCACGAGTAGGCAATTACATATAGAAAGATAAACGTAAAGAGCAAGCATTACGTAGGCCTGACGTGTTGACAGTCCCTGCTCGGGCTACACAAACAAACTGAAACTATTTAATCAGCGACACATTGACGGCTATGGGAGCTTTGAATTTAAATTAACTAACGTTCTAAAATTTGAACAACTTCATTTCTAACCACTTCTAACATATCTACAAAAAATACCTACTGATTTTCGTTTGTTGTAGTTTGTTTTGATCAATGAATTATTTCTTTTTGAACACAGTTTTGTTTTCGCAGGCCCTACAGTGCCAATTTTCAGTATCTATTTGCATTATCTACAGTATTTATCCGCAGTATCTATTCTTACAAAATAAGGTAATATCTATTCGTGTCTTTCTTTATTGACTCTACGAAGAAGTGTTGACAAAAATGTTAATTATCTATACTAACACGTCTCTCACAAATTAGGTGGCATCCATGTATGTGTTTTGACGTAGTGCAGCTAATCCTGGCGCGCTGCCAACTGCTCTCCACTTTCCCTCACGGTCGGAACAACTCACACAGTGGACGGACGAAGCACATTTCCACGGTTTCCGAGAAATTGACGACTTCCAATAGTACCATACTCGAATAGACATCGGAAATGTTTTATGAGTGACAAATTGCCCACAAAACGGATGATTCGAATATTATTTTGTAATATCGAAATTGATTTAGTCAGCAGTTTGTAGTTACTGTAAAAACTATTCTTTGTTCATTACTAATAAAATTATAATACACTTTTATGATTTCTACTTATATTATTTATTGAAATAAAACCAAAGATATTTATTAAAACACTTGATTATACAGAATCACGACAGTGAAACGATACAGCTCATTATGAAATGTGTGCTGAATGATGTATGATCTTAATTTACGAAATGGCGTGCATTTGCGCGAACGTTGGGCTCACCAGCTGCCAATACATTTCAAACAATGACATCCGTGTATTTATTTCGAATGACGAATTAAAATTTAAATTAATCAATATTTTCGATGCGGGTCGGGCGTTTTATTGTGCGACGGAAAACGGAAGCAAATACCACTTCCTATTTTAGAGCTGCATCGAAATTTAATGGTTTTATTTATTTTTAATGGCTTGTTTCGAAATTCGAGTTGAGGCAGCATTCACAAATCAGCGAACTAATAAAACGTGGCGCCGACACCTCGAATACGCGTCTAATGAGGTGACGTCCACGTCCCCTTCCTTGGTCGTTGCTCCTTAGAGCAAAATTAAAGAATTATTTATAGTCGCGCGTTTGCCAACTTGGACGCAGCCGTAGCTGGATTACTAACTCAACACTTGCTTAACGAATGCTTTCATTGCTTCCGGTGCTATATTTTTTAGGTACACAGTGCAAGACGGAGACCGGTGATATGATTATTATTTATTTGAATAAGTAGAGTTAAGGTTTATTGTAGCTAGAATTTTTCTTAATCGTCCTAATAAAGATAGGAATCAGTTTTCTATTGAAACAAAATTGAAACATGAAAGTTAAGTTAAACAATACCTCACTAGTTTATGTCAGGGGTGCAAATGCTTCGGTTCGGAAGCGCGCTGCCGACCGGACGCTGCGTGGATCCAGATTCAATTTCCGCCGCCGGCCGCCTAATAAGTCCACTATTCACCAACTCCATTCAGATACAAGTAATATCGATGTGTAAACAGGTAACAGGAAGTCGAAATCTTTTTGGATATATCCGACGGACAATATACCTACGTATCTGTGAACTTTTCTAAACCACTTTGCTGGAAGTATCTACTTTTATTGAAAATCTAGAGGATGCCCGCAACTTCGTACGCATTTATCATAATATCTTGAAAAAAAAACTAGCTAACTTAAAATTATATAGCCTATGAGTTATTTTGATGTATTAGCTAGAATAGTGCCAAGTTTCATCAAAATCTGTTCAGTAGCTTTTGCGTGAAATAGTGACCAACATCCATCGACACAAACATTGACATTTGTAATATAAGTAGGAAGTAGGATATAATAATCGAAAGTATATCTTCAATCTATATAAATAAAAATGAATTGTTGTTCGTTAGTCTGATTAAAACTCGAGAACGGCTGGGCGATTAAGCTGATTTTGGTTTTAAAATGTTTGTCGTAGTCCAGGGTAGGTCTAAACGGTGAGAAAAATTCGAATAATTGCCGGGAAAGCCCTAAAACAGACTTTTTCTTTTTCCCATACAAATGTTTTCTTCCTAAAATGTAGAGTCAATTTGAACTTTATTCCTACACAATAAAGTTCATTCTAAGGCGGGACAAAGTTCGCCGGGACAGCTAGTAAGAAATAAAAATGATTACATAATTATTTTTAATAAAATCATGATCATCATTTTTTAATCAACTAAAGTTTACAGAAACATTATTCATAAGCATGTCGAAACATCAACAAAATAACCTCAGGTAACACAAAGTTTCTCTCAAACTTGGCCTCGTGTAAAAGTAATACCACGTGCAAGTAGTACCTAACAAAGAGCTCAGTGCGCTGTAATTCGATATTCCCGGGTTGAATGATCCCATATCAACAGCGAGAACCTTAATTCAAGCTCTTTGCTGAGCCAGAGTGCACTTGGGCGTAAATAAAAAGTTGAACGTCGTTGTAGGAGAGCGCCCGCAGACAATGACTAGACAATGTGCTGGAGAATGTGGGAATGACACTCCAAACGCTAGGCGTGCTCCATCAGTAAAGAGTCCTTTAACACGCTGTTTTCAAGCTATTTGATGTGTTTTGCGACAAACTGTCTGTCGATTTAAAACAATGAGTTTTCGAATGCATACGAATGTTTTAAGAAATATGAAAGTACGCAACTTTTTTATCCGTTTATTTTTATTTACAGCAAAGTTACGATTAATTTAAGTGGTGAATATTTTTCAAAACGTTTTTACATCACAAAATAAAATAGGTACGTTCTAAATTCAAATGTTTAGTTTTTTTGTATACGGATTCCCGTTCTTTACACTTTTTAGAATAGGACACACTACCACAACTTTCAAATGCAAAAAACGTTCTAAAACCGTAACCTGTAAGCATTACGTTTCAGATGGCCCGTTCATTATTTCTTAAGCCATACACAGCCGCATATGCTCGGTTATTCCGCGATTTTCAACCTTGTTTCAAAGGTTTAAGTTTCACCAGTAGTAGTTGGATACGTCAATGAGTCGAGGGTGCTCTTATGACACCCGAGGTTGCAATGACAGTCATCCAACCGCCTTCAGCTTTCTAAGTGACGTGGAAAGGTTTTTAAAAGCACCCTTTGTCCCACTTTATGTTTGAACAAAAGTCATTTCGTTTTAATTCTGCGTGTCGTTTTTATACCTACAAAATGTAACATATACAGTGGTATGAGAAACTCTAAACAATATCCTATTCCAACTAATATTATAAAATAACAATGTTAATACCGATTGATATAAAGATGTTTAATTTTCACGCAAAAATCGATTTTAATATGAAACTTTACTATACCTATTGTAGCTTACAAATCAGAATAATACACAGGCTATATTATTTTAGGTAAGTACATTTTTCAAGATATAACGAAAAACACATACGAAGCGAGCAGCCTGGAGTATTTAAATACTTAAATACCTAGTTGTATTAATTAATTAAAAATTGCAATTAAAGTTCATCTTCTGTATCAGTTAAAGCGAAATTTGATGGGAGCCGTCGAGTGCGCGGGTATTGTTACAAACACCGTCTGCCCTGTTGTAATTTACATCGCCGGCTATCGCATTAACGATGACTGAGCGGTTTCTCTTAATTATCATTTTGCACGGTTCGTCAGGCACACTCCGCTGGTTCTATTTGGAATGAGCCAGCTATACGTGTTTACCGAAATTCTACCTTTGTGTCCAATTTAATTAGTCCACATACATTCCTGATGATCATGATGTACTATTAGACGTGTCCGTCGACGGCGACATCCTTACCTAGTGTATAATAGTCAGTCAGACATATCCGTCAAGCCTTCAAATTGGGTTAGGCAAAGGACACTTCCTTCTACTTGCTACGAACCAAACCCATTCCCTTCGCTTCATCTAGATTCATCACCTCATCATAACTAGACAAGTACTGTCAAAACAACATATGAAAATGAAAAATGAAAAGTGTTTTATTCAAAAATAGGCAAAATTCATTACACCTTTTTGATGTCACTTTTATTTATCTGAAACTACTGCCGGAAACTACATACTTTCTCTAAATAGTTACTCTTACCTGCGTACCCTATTAACCATGACCATTAGTATATTGAAATAACTTACAATTTGTAGATGTAATCAAAGAGGCCCGAGGCGACGTCATCCGCGCCCCATCGCACTCCGGTCCTCCAATTTAATTGTTTATTCAGATACGGTGAACTTCTCGAATTAGGTAAGCCGGAATCGCCGCATTAATTAATATTTGTGTTTGAACTGTCTCCGTGCCCTTGAGTGATTAAGCGACCTCTCAAATAACAGTTAGATGTAGATAATTACCAATGTTTACATCCAGATTTATACTAAGAGACCACTGTTGCTAGCTACTTGATTAGATTTGATTCAGTCAGGTGGCAATGAAACGTCGCGTTGGAGAGATATGGGAGAGACCTATGTATTGTGCAGTAGTGGGCAGTTCTATTTTATAAAATGTAGGCCTTTCATCCATAGGCATACGACCGTAGGTCTAACAACTTTAGATATTGTAATACGTAACCGCTAAGATGATGATTCATGGGATTATAATTGTCTATTATATCTATATATAAGAAATAAGAGAGGTCATAAATAAGAGAGGTCATAAATAAGAGAAGAGGTCATAATAAGAGACACTAACAATGTCTCATTTACAGTATTAACTATACGATATAGGTACGTAAATAACTAGATGGAGATAGATGAAAGTAAGCTCCTATTTCTTAACGTCAATCAAATATGAACTAAAGGTATTCTATCTATCAGTCATAATAGAAACATAGTACAAATAGGACTTACCTTTCATTATTTCGGTAACAATTCATATTGGTATTTTGGTGTACACCCTCAGGGCTACAAAGTAATAGTTATCTAGCTGAATGTTGGCGACATCTGCGAGCGTGGTGGAGTCGAACTAATAACACGGCCGTAACTTGGAGCAACCTGTAATGAAAACGGGCGGAGCCCGAGCCAGGCCCGGGTAAACATCTCCGCACAAACAACTTGCAATCACATGTAAACTTTCATTAGTACTGTAATAAGAGATATAACATTGACTCAAAACTGAAATGAATTGAAATCAATCGGGTATGATTAGGCATAAGCTGCAGAATACTATATTAACGAGCAGATACAGTCAGCCTGTCACCTGCTGGGCAAAGGCTTCCAATACTCTCCATCCGGTTCTGCTAATCAAGTCAAATGAAGGGGTAATCATATTCTTAAAGTTTAGACTATGTAGTTACTAAAATAGGAACGTACCTACCTATTTACTTTGCAAACTTATACCTACTAAATAATCAAAAATCTCCGAAATACATATCTTCGTCTCAAAGATCCTAGTTAGAGGTTGAAAGAAATTATATTATCGATATTGGGATTACGCAAATAATACTCTCATAAAAGAGCTTAAGCTAACGTCCTTGCAAATACTCGAGTAACGATTCAATCGCAATTCAAAGTAAAATATAACCAGGAACTCGTATACAAGTTTCCTATAGAAACATTCTATAGAATTGCATTGCACGGGACACACACAATATAATTTCTAAGGAGTTCTTGCGACCAAGCGGAGAGAATGTTAATAGCTCGTGAAAGCCAGATAAGGAGGTCCCTAATCAAATATTCCGGAATCCTTCTTAAGAAAGAGCCGGGCTCGTCGAGCGGCCGTGCATAAGCAACAATATCGGTTCCTTTAAAGGATAAAGACGACTAAAGGACGATTCGTAATCCGCTCGAGTCGATACGCGACCTATCTGCGCCAGGTACCTATCCTAACTTCTTTCGGGTCGGTCTATTTGTATATTCAACAAAATACTTTTCATAATTGAACCGAAATTATTTATAAGGTCACATTGAATTTCAAAATAGCTTGTTTGCTTATTTAGTTTATACGGTTTAATATTCTTTGTCTAAATCGAGCATAATAAGTAAGTACATTTATATAAAAGACTGGATAAATGTTTACTTTACTTAGCTACGCTACGTACCTACAATAAAGTACTAAAGCCCTCAGCACTTTTACAGAATAATTTAACCTATTCTATCGTAGGTAATAAACTTGCAATATTATTAGATTCAAATATAATATAATTCATTGTACTAAACATCTCTATAAATTAGGTAATTTAGGAAAACGACCAACAGTCCACTGTCCGAAGTAAGTTAATAATTAATTATCTAGCCTAATTAGTATTTTATGATTAATAAACTTTACGATAGAAAAATATATGATCTATTTTAATTGAATAGATAATTACAGCAGTTCATGTATGAGTAATCCAATATATCTAATTAGTAGATAGATAACATTACATCCAGCCATTTATACCGGTTCGTATGACAACACGACGACGACGACGAGCCTGCAATAAAACCCTAGAAAAAAAAGGTCCACGCTTTGTGCAATAACAAATGTCAGGTAATATAAAAAATTAAGCAAACATGGTTTAAAAATGTTTCTGTCGTGCGGTTGTTCGGATTCTTCGCACAATGCATCATTCTTGTCATTGTTGTTGGACATAATACGCCGCATTAACATTTTGTGCCTCGCCGAATCATTGATGACGATTTATTGTAGGGATGCCGCTTGCACTCGGTCAATGAGTTACTTATAGGAGTCACTGCATAAAAATGTTGGCTTTTCCTATAAATTATAAGCAATGACGCAGGAAGTACAGACATTGAAAATATGGAAAAATAAGTGACCAATATTTTTGAACAGTCTAGCAGATGGACTAAATACTTATTTTTTAGTCATCTAGCCTATTAACCTATTATGTTATTCTGAATATTTTCAAACAAGACAAAATTGTCATTTTGGTGTCCGAAAGTTAGAAAGTCCTTAAGCTCAGTCCTTTTTACGTCCCCGTTTCTCTATGCGGTATAATTAATCCTGCATTTTTTTTTATCTCTGCGATGATTTAACGTTTGTTGTGAAGTTTGTTTTGCGGAGACATCTGCCGACCCCATTGTTAGTTAAAGCTGTCCTCAGGTAAACCAGATAATGGGAATTATCTTGGAAAGAGTTGACGTTTCTCCTTTTAAACTTTTGTCAAGTAGAGTGTTTGGACAATGCTTGTTTATTTTAGAGATTTATTTTCGACAATCAAGATTTAAAGACTTTACAAATTCTGGAGGTTGTTTATTATCTGATACCTTACTGACGGGCCTGTTTTAGCATTTAAGATAAATTTTATCTGACAGATGTATTATACCAGTCTCTGTCTATAGGTTTATCTGTCATTTAAATTATATCTATAGGTGGTGAATCAGGTAGGTACTTAGCAATAGCTATACCATCCACGGTACTATAGCCACGTAGTTCATCGTTCTTCTATAGACGCGTTCATTTATAGGGCAAACAAAGAATTTATTGATGTCGTATAATTTTATGATCTAAACAAAGGTTCGTCAGGCGCTCCCCTCGCCCCGCAGCCGCCCCGTCCCACCCACACCCGCTGCCCTGCACTTGTTCATCGACATATGTCTACAAGTGCGTTTGTTTATGCATCCACAGTTTTAAATATGCCATGCTGCCGTTCCTTGTCCAAATAAATCTTAACGGCGACGCATAGGTTAAACATTGGGGGTCGGAGTAATTTCGAGCTTTATGAAAGTACTTGAAAATGCTGCTTAAGTGTGATGATGCAAGTCTGGGGTTAAATTGTACATATCCTAAGCAAGGAAAACCGAATTTAATAAAAGGAGTGGAACTAAACGAAGTCATCTCGTTCTAAATTGTAAATAGGTAAACACAACAATGGTACACGAGTGACAATACGCTGTTACAATCAATTGGTCAAAGTCATTTCGTGCATTCACGGATCGGCCGTCGGCGCGTATCTACGTCTTTTGAATTCCATTGTCGTTGTAGAACTCCCACTGTGAAGTCGCCGACATCGCTCCGCCCGCCGAACCCTCCAATATTATTTCCTAAGAATTTTCTTTCAATAAAACCGCCGAGAACAACTTTCAAAATCATTGCTCGATGCGAGCAGTCAGATGCAAAAACTGCTTAGATCTGCGTAGTCAACATCTTAAAGCCATAAAACAAGATTGCGAATATCCTAAGGAAAGTAGAACGCTAGAACCAATCGGAGTTTGTAAACAAGGGAAGTTACGGGCGGTGGTGCGGGACGCTTTGGCTCGGCTCGGCAAATACGAGTAGCTATAGCGTCACAGCAGCAGCCCATACCGATAAGATGACGTCGTCTCCTGCGATTTCCTTTTAAACAGACACTCAAATGCTCACAAATTAAATCTTTTGCCTGTTTATTTTTACCGCCGTCTTAAGAGACTTAGGACCCGTTTGCAACCACTTTTGATTTAATCCAGATTTTAATCTGAATCTGACCAACTCTGACCCGGATTAAAAAATCGTTTTTAAAGTGTAAGTACTTAGCTCAAAGGCTGTATAGAAAAAGGATGACAAGGGCAATCTTTTTATTGTTACTTTCAGTTTTTTCAATGATCCATGCGAGTGACAATTGAATCTCTTGTCACCCTACACTATTTCATGATTCTTCATAAATAATTTATTAATTAATAGTAAGGTACCTATCTAGTTTATTAGATTAGGTATATAGTAGATCTATCGGTGCTAATCCAAACATGCAATGAGCGTTTTAAAAGGTTCGCTAGCTCTCTGTTTCGACTCGGAGGTAGGATTATAAGAGCTTTGCAGTCTGCCTGCACTCGACATTTGCGACATGGTTATTAAGGTAGATGCTTTGTTTGCCCATTCGCCGAGCCAACGCAAAGCCACAGTGAACATTCAACATTAAAAGCATAAACTATCCACTAGACTCGAAATACAAGTCTGTTTGTAGATTCATCCAAACTAATCTCAGATTTCTGCACTGATTTCTAATCTACTTCAAAGCTTTCTCTACATTTAATACTAATATATAGTTATAGTTAGTTTTAGTTTAGTTATTAATATTTGAAACATGTTTGAACTGAAGTCAATCATCAAGATCATTTCTAATATTTCTTCAGGCCTATTATTTCATAATGTAATCAGTAATTATTGTCTTAACGAGCCTGTCTTTAATTTGTAAGGCGTTTGAAACGGCTTTACGAATTTGAATCGCAAATTTCTTAGAATATTTCAAGAGGGTAGCTGACGTTTCGAGGACATTATCTCTTCATAAAATTCAAGATCTCGCCAAGTAGTTCATTATATTTTTAAATATAGGTTTTTATAACAATTGGGGCGCGTTGCAATTGAAATTATTCAGAGTTTTATAAACGGTATTATTACCTTAGTGTAATTATTTTATTGTACAATAATATTGTCAAGTACAAAAAGCTAATACATATCCTAATACTAATAATACATATTATAAATGTCAATGTTTGTGCCGATGGATGTTTGTTACTCTTTCACGCAAAAACTACTGAATAGATTTTGCTGTAATTTGGCAATATTGTAGCTTATATATCTGAATAACACATAGGCTATATTAATTTGAGATACAATGTTTTTTTTCCAGGATATGATGATAAATGCATATGAAGTCGCGGGAAGTCTCTAGTACACCTATAAACCTACACGTGGAAGTATTTTTGTAATGAAATCCGATCAGATCGCTTATTTCTTGAATAGCAACCCACACTGTCAGGTACCTGTAGGTAATAGGCAGGTACCTATACCGCCCTATACCTACTTTCCCACCTCCAAATAACATTAATATGAAATCTGGCGACGGAACATCTTCACCATACTTACGAATCTTTATAACTCTAATAATGTACGCTCGTAAATATAAATGTGTGCCCGTTTATTTATTCATCGCCGTCTCTATTAGGGTTTTTATTTTAAAGTTATGAGTAACTTAGTAATAGGCTATATAATGCGTGCACGTGTAAAAGATGAATCTTTTTTGGACGGTATACAACGCGCTAAGCGTTGAAAAAATACAATAATATTTGAGGATGATCGAAGATTTTAATAGCAGGAAAATCTGTCTGTTAAAGTTATTCAATTGAAACGATAGTTTAGTATTTTGTGACAAGCTTTGCACATTGTAAATAAGTATATAATCGAAAATAGATCTGTAAAAGTTATTCAATTAAAGCGATAGTTTGAGTAGTGTTTAGTGACAAGTTTTGCATTTTGTAAGTAGGTCTGCAATAGTATATAGTGATATGCGATCAGAAAGGCAATCGGGTAATCTTGGTGAATTTCCCGAGGCACAGGAAGCTTGATCGCGTGGAGACAGGCGGCAATCGGTCGCACATCCGTTTGCGAGCGTCTTTGACGACAATCCTCGCTGAACGTTTGCTACTTACGAACTTTGAACGTTGTTTGCATTATTATCTTCCCCCGTATGTAAATCTGAATACAAACTATTCTGAATTTAAAACCCGGCTATGTACGTATTTTGGGTGAGTTTAGAGAGCACACCCCGCGCGTTACAGTATTGCAACCCTTTGCCCGGAAGGCGTGGCTCGAAACAAACAAACGGAAGTAAAATTGAGAGGAGCGCCCGGAACTGGCAGTATACCTTTCTATTACAGAATCCCTTTTTAATTACCACGACTCAAACAAAAATTGTGTTTTTTTTTATTTCAAGTAGGCGTAATTGAAAAGGAAATTGGCGAGCCGGCGGCCGCACGGACGGCGGCGGCGAATAAAACTTTAATAGAATGCATAAAGCCCTTTGATCTCCGCACTTAGCTTGCATTAAAACGCAGAGATAGGAACAACTTGGAGAAAAGAACAACTATGAATACGTACTTTGTTTAATATATGAAGTTTAATACATAGTTATCTGGTTGTATAGTATCTATCTTCAACTGATTTTAAGCTTTAAACTTACCAATAGAGAGTTGAAGTACCTAGATAAGAATTTATTTTAAACATATTTATTAAAATCTTAAGGTACTTCCGTTCCTACCTAAATACTCAATGCCGTCTAGATATAGTCAATATTTAGATATTTATTCGATAACATCCTACAATATCTGAAATTTTAAAAGGAATACCGCAAACGTTTTACAAAGAGACACACGGATGTTCAACGCAAGAGATAAATGTCGCTTGTACAATCCACTGAAGGTATAAGTTCCCGGCTCTAATAAAAATCCGCCACACGCCCTCTCAATCCTCCTACAAAGAGCACACCCACATCTGACATTGCAATAAAATAAACAAAGCTACAAAGCTCGAGGCTATTAAGTTTTTAATTACGTATATTGTATTCCGTATTTTAAATATTTCCTCAGAAAAAAGCGAAGATAATTAAATACGGAACAACGAACAAGATTACGGAAAAAATCAACAGTACAAAAGGAAAGCAGTGGATATGCCAAGGTAAGACATACGGTCAAAGGGAAGATAATAAAGCGTTGTATTTTCATTCTAATCCGCAATGGAAACGGGGTGAGCCGAGGGATCGAGGGAGACGGGGAGGCTCGATATCTAAAATTACAAGCCTGTGCCTATCTAGAGGTACGCCGCTCCATTCCTTTATGTTCAGCTGCCACTTTCAGACATACTTCCATTCAAACTATGCCCCAGACGCTTACTTTATATCTTTCAATAGATTTGAAAATAGGTTTCAGAACGCAGATGTGATTGTGCAATGATTGCTTAAACATTCAGCTATTGATTGGCAGTGTCATGCATGATGTATCAAATTTAAGTCATGCGCATCGAGGTATGTAGCCGAAGTCGCGTGCCGAGACAGCATAAGGTTAAAGTACTCTTACATATGGTTAGCTAGCGACAGAAGCCTTATCGATGTGGACGCAATCACTTACCACATTATGCCACATAAAGTGCTCCACATGGTCTGCAAACTAGTGCAGCTCGAAAATGATGTTTTGTTTTTAAATAGTGTATTCTTCTATTGTGGCATTTTAGTGTAATTTACTTGCTTATGGGCTTATGCTTTAGGGGCTGTTTCACCATCTGGTGCGATCTTGCTTCGATAGGATTAAATTGGTGGACTGTATATAATTAATAAAAATTGCAGGAATTTTCTCGACCTTGCATTTATTGACGCTCAAACCAAAGAGAAAGAAAACATTTGTCACATCAGTGTGGCCACATTTTAGATATAAAAAATAATTAATGTCGCAGACACCATCTACAGATAAAAAATAGACAGATAAACCGTTTCATGGATAAACCTATAAGTATGTCTGTCTATTTCATAAAACATGACGTTTTAGACAGAGACAGGTATAAAATATCTTAGATGGTGAAAGGCCCTTAGACTGCTTTAGACTCTATCTAAATAGGCTCTCCTATAACCCAATAACAGAATTCCCTAACACACCATGATAACCTGTAAATCTTGTCAAAGAAGGGTTCGGAATATGAACAAAGCAACCGAATCGAATGTAATAAAAATCACTTTAGCATTACGTAGCGACGGGAACTGATGTCTATCGGCATTGTGACACACGATGTGGCCTCGATAGATGTCACAGGGGAAAAGACTGCGGCGTCGAACCAGCTATTATTTTTGTACGACAAAACAAAATTGATTGTAATCCATCGTAGTACTATCTGCATTTTATACGCGCTGTTTCGTTTAAAACACGGGGTTGGAATTGAAAGTCGTTTATTTTCGAAACTAACTCAAACGCTATATTTAAAATTTTGTCAATAAGGTCTTTGAAATGGTTAAAAAACTATCGTAGGTCAGCGATTTGTTTTTTACTTTGCGATACTTATAGAAATAGTAGATACTTATAATACTTGAAGAAATTAAACAATTGAGCATCAGAGACAACGTCTAGCTTGTCTATTTATTTCCAAAAATAACACAATACTTCTTTTACCATGATGAATAAGGCACGGTGGCTTCGTAATTGGTAGCCGAAGACTCAAGTTAAAAGCATACACTTGTCGACGGTCGAGGAAAGTGATAGACCATTGTCTATGCTATCGGCCAACTGCCTCCGTGTAATAAATCGTACATGTAGCATTATGTCGAGCTAAGTGGCGGACAAAGACCTTCGCGAAGTAGGTATCTATTCAAGAAACAAACAAAAGGTGTACCAAGACGTTTCTCATTATCATTTCAACACAGTTTTTTCAGAGAAAAATCTAATGTAAAGTCTAAAGACTAGTAATCAAATTATGTCTACCCTTAGGTAATTGTTTGAAATCAAGAACGCAAGTGCACCTAAATCATATAAAGAAATAATTTAATCCCATTTTAAACAAAAACCTATAAAATATAAAAATGCTAACTTACACTAAGTTTTTAATCATTTTGAACTGGGAAAAGGATTTCACTTCACAATAGTGGAGGTTTTGTTACTACGAATAAAAGACTAATTGCATAAAAACTTTTAGGAAGTAATGGTGATAGTATTTACATAAGTTATTTATATAAGTTTGAAATTCCCTTCTATGCAGTCGTCGCATCAAGGTGTGTGCAATATCGTCTCGGAATGTTATTAGAACTGAACGCCGTGGAATACCAATCGATCGAAAGTATTTTCCGCTCAGAAAAGGAAGCTTTTTGCAAGCCTCCCGGTTTCCTTCCAACTTCAACAACAGACGAGAAATGCTTTTTGTTCCTCTTTAATACGTAAGTAGGTTTCATATACTGATATGGTTAAGAGAAACTAATTTTACAGCTATTAGGTAATTAATTTTGATTGGATAGGTACTGAATTTTGTTTTGAGTATAGAATATTAAAGGAGGAGCCATACTAGTCTGGCGCAAAATGGCTACTTTTTGTATGGTAGGTACTACTTAACGTTTGACAGGTCGCCTACTAAGAAAACTATGAAAAACTTGGCGCAACCTTGGCACGCTGTCATAAACTCATTTGTATATGAAAAAGAAATGGAGCCACTCCTTATATTCCTTCCTCATTGGAATTTTGCATCGGTTAATACTCGTATGATAGAGGTTTAGATTTTAGTTGGCTTTTATGGATTACTTTGAGAAAACACATCCTGATAAGATTATTTTGTGCTACAAGCTCCATATTGAATCTAAATATAAGCACTCAATAGGATTATGATTACCATAAGTGAAACATTTTATATCAATGTCGCAGACATTATCAATAATTTTGTGTCGTTGAATATAAATAAAATGAAAGATGACTAGTTTAATTCGGTTGCTAAGAGACGCTCGACGTCGCTGCCTCTAGACGCCTTTTCAAACTATCTACCTCTATAGCACCAACTTATCTGTCTACCTACCATCGCCCAACCACGGTCGTTTCGCCTCTATTGTCCGGTTCTCCTTATTTCTCCTTTTCACGCTCCACGATAATGGGAATTTCTGAAATTGCAACAATACACATACGGACTGCAGCATTAGTGGCCGGAAATCTCTCATTCTTTCTTCCTTGAGGAGGTGCTTCATTTTTCACGACGTACTTACTTGTATTTACGATAGTTAATTAAATATATCTATTAGCTATTAACAGATTCTAAGCCGCCGTGCTTGTATGAGGCGATTGATAAATGTGGATAAAGCGAAAGAAGTGTGTTTGAATCGTAACAAGTGTAGGGAAGTGGTATCCGACTACCCCGAATGGAAAGAGACGTGACTGATATGTTATGTATGTATATCAACAGATCGAGTTACAAATCTTTATGGTACCTACCTACTTATTACGATTTCATCGTAGAGAAGAGTAAATGCTAGCCCCCTTATTGCAAAACGAGTTTTAAAGATAGTTCTAGGGCTAATGTAATTTTTTGACGTTTTTTCTACAGCTGAAACATCATTTATCTAAGTTAGTTCTAGAACTATACCTCTAAATAAAACTCATTTTGTAATAAGAGGGTAATTAGATTATGATTGACTAGAGGCTGCCCGCGACTTCGTCATATTTTTGAAAAACACAAAATATCTTCAAATAATAAGCCTATGAGTTATTCTGATGTCCAAGCTAAGTTATTGTAAAATTTCATTAGTCTGTTCAGTGGTTTTTACGTGATGAAGTAACAAACATCCATCCATCCACCCATCGGCACAAACATTGACATTTATAATATTATTAGGATTAGGATTTATAATAATGTAGAGTACGCCAAACTGTACCAAAGCATTGTACTTACTAAACTTACACTTAAATGAAAGTGGACACAATGTCATGTCGGGTATATTGTGTCAGTCAGTGACCACCTGCGGACTAAGCCAGGAAACGGAAGCGCACGCGTCCACCACCTGGCCTCTTGACCTACACATCCTTCAAGCCTTAAAAGTGTTAACAGCTTTAACTACCCTGCCCCCGATAGTTAAAAAGACGCATCTAACAAAATGTCAAATCGGAGAAAATCGCGTTTGAAAAAATGAAACGGAAAATTTCTTGCTGTCTTCAAAATAATAAAGATATTTAAATAAAAAAAATTGTGAATACTGGCCAAGATAATTATCTTTAACATCGAGTAATAAAAAAGGCATATTTTAAATTAATTTAATAAAAAATATCGAAAAATCGTTTTTATCTTAGTATAAGACACATTAAAAAATCACTGTCCTAAATTGAAAAGACGTATATAGCCATATGCGTCCTTTATCACTCAAATAATAACTGATGTACTTTTATTTTAAGTATTGAGCGTTTCCCTGTATTTAGATCTCGAAGAAAAAAAGGCGTATTTGGTTACAATGCGCCTTTTTGCTTAAGTATTCATAACGATCTAGATTATCTTTGGCTAAGTTAAAAGGACATCCACAAGTTCGTCTAGGCCGTAATCTATGCTTAGTGTAACTTACTGTTATAAATATAGGAATTTAAAAAACTTCGTTGTTAATCATGTTATTGTAGATTGGACTTTCACCCAAATAACGCTATCTTCGGTAGTTTTATTACCCACAAAAAATATTAACACATGCGTCCGGGCTAAAACAAACTTTACTAAGTAGAAAAGGCGCAAGTGGCAGATGCTGCCTTTTTTTCTTAGTGTAATAGTAATATCCAATTAGTGTATAAGGCGCAAGTGGTTGTTTGTGCCCTTTTAATTTCCTAATTGTAAATATACGGCTTTTTAACTTCCGTTATAAAAAGAAAAAACAAATGAATTACGTAAATGCGCCTTTTTGATTTAGGTTTACATAGTTTCGCCTTTTTAACTTCGATTATGTTGAAAAAATATGCAGAAGTGCCTTTTTTAGCATTGCTAAAATCAAAAGGAAACTTGATAGAAAAAAATGAATCAGATAGGCAGATGCGCCTTTTTTTCCTGATTCCGGCAATATAAATAACTCAATTTACGAAAAAATGTAGATGCGCCCTTTTAACTATCGGGGGCAGTACCATATCACTTATTCATTACGAGTACATTTACTTATCTGTCCCTTTTTTCAATACTTACATTATTTAATTTATTTATAATTATGAATTTGTTTTTATGAATTTAGAAAGAAAGTCATGGTGTACGAGGAGAGAGGCCTTTGCTCAGCAGTGGAACACAAGTGGCTAGATTAGATTAGGTGAATTTAGTCAAACACAAAAATACTTATACTTGCACAGTATTATTTAGTTACTTCATAACAAGACGTTTAATATCTTGCTTTACTTTACTATCTAGCTATTTATAGAAACAGAAATGCAGAAGATGACAGACAACGTTCCTCCCTACAAGTGCTTTTATTACTATTGAATTCATAAAGTCAATAATAAATTTTTATTTCATGAACTCATAATTAAAAAATAACGACTAAAATTATGATAAATAAAGAAAAAATACACAAAATCAGGCCACACAATCGTAAAAAATATCCCCATCTCAAGTCAAATTATAATAAATAATGTAGCTTTTTTTAAAAACGTTATCATCATCATCAGCTCTGAACGTCCCCACTACAGGGACACGAGCTCCTGCAACTAGTAGAGAGAAAAACTTTATACTATTAGATAAATAAATTGATTTAGTACACAAATAGGTTAATGCTCAAAACATGTAAGCTTTTATGTGGTTCTGAGTAATCTTTAAAGTTTATTTATTTTCGAGATATTAAGTATATATTTTTAAGATATATCTCGAGTCGTGTTCGTAGTCGTAGTATAGGTAAGATCACGTACACTGTCTGGTAGGTATGCAAAAGACGAGTCGAAGACGTCGCAATGCCCTCTTTGCCCGTACAACTTTGAAAATCGACTTCGAAACTTGTCTTTTCTATTCTACTACGACTTTCCGTTTTTCTCGATTTCAGTTAGCGTCTTTTGATAAATAAAAATTCGAAAATGTATCAGTTGGAGTTTACAGCTTGATCATGAAAATGTTTAATGATAAGTATAAGCAATATATTGAGAAGATATGTACTATGTTACATACGGTTAAGTTTCAAAATATGTATTTTCAAAATGTGACTCTTTCTATGGCAACTACCATTATGGATTCAGCCACTCAGTCATAAGTAAAGTAAAGCCTACTGTAGGTAATGTACTTCACATTAACTATAATTTAAGTAGGTACTTATTGTTTATTATAAAACTTACATATTAAGTATACATACAAACATAAGCATAAAATAGGTACCTACAGACAAAAATTTATACTCGTAAGTAACTTTATTTCATATCACGGTTCGGAGATAAGTACTTCAGAAGGTTTTTAGTTCAAACATCAAATTTAGCGCTGGACTAGTGCGTGGATCGTACCTCTATTTGCTGTATCGCGGTAGTGGCACTTGGGTCCCGCCCGGCGGAGCGTGTAAGTGTTCCATTCAATACGGGGACTCTGAGGCTATTTATTAATATATCCCTATCCACTCCTCTCGCAGTCTTCATTGTGCGGGTTGCCAGCTAATCCTGCATCATCCAAAGATCGCCTGACTGGCAACCCAGCTTAAGGGTGTGAGTGCTATTCCGTGGTTAAATGTCGCGTGTAATTTTTGGTTGCGATTGTAATTATCTATTAAATCGCGGTGCTTTAGGGGAAGAGTTCAATTATCGTGCGACGCTCTGTTGGACTGATTGATTGGTTTCGGCCCTGTTTGTGCCCATCAGCTTGATAGACACACCGTACTACGTGACTACATTCTCCAGTGAATTAGTGAAACGGTGCTTCTAGGATGTACTCCCTAGCACTGTACTGAGTCACTCTCACTACGTATAGATAAGTAATACTGGAAAGGGTTTTGAATTACGACAAACAATCACTAATAACTAATATAACTAAGCGCTAAAATACACGGTGAAACGCAACTGAAACTGCTAGTTAGGTACTTTACGCAATATTGAGAATGAATATTGAGAATATTGAGAAACTGCAACTGAAACTAAGTGCAACTAAGGAAGTTTATAGCAGAAACTGCGATTCAACTCAAAAGTAACTAGCAGTTTCAGTTGCGTTTCATCGTGTGTTATGGGTCTTAGAGGTAGATACAGCCACGAATGTCTATTACACAAAGTAAACCTATTGACTTGTTTACTTTTTTTGTAAAATACTGTAGTAAAATATGAGTAAATAATTCGTCAAGAGAAGTTTAGTTTTTAGTAAAGCCCTGTGTCTATTTAATTTCGATCCACTAACTATTGTAGAGCAGTAAACATACATTAAAGTTTTACCATAGATCTCACTACTTCCAAAACTGTTCCGAAGCCTGGTATGTTTAAATAAAAAGTAAATACAGCAAAAGAAACAATATAAATTAGAGATATCATTAAGTCGGTACCCAACTCAAAGAACACAGAGACCATTGGCGAAGCAATTTGACCAATTTAATACCATTCGCGCCCATTGACGGGCTCCCGCGCTCTCAATTCGAAAATAGAAGCAATTGTGGTGCTCTTGTGAAAATATTATAATGCTTTTGAACACGAAAATACATCAACGAAAAGACGCCGTTTCAGTACTAAGCGCAACACTCGCCTATTCTCGTCTTTTCTTAGAATATGATTTAAATTCCGCTTTAAACTGTCATAACCGGTTTGATGACACGATTATAGCCCCATAAAGTAGTGGTACGGTACGACCTTACCAACTTATTTATGAATCTAAAAGATAGTAGTTCCAGCAATTCTTTAAGTAGATTTTATTTAGATATTTCGAAGACAAAGCCGTTGATTGACCAAGCAGTCATCGATCGACTGTTTGTTTATAGATCCCAAACTTCATTCTTCTGAATTCCAAAACATAAAAAAGCAATAAAAAAACTTTTTGAGCCACAGTTATACTTACGCCCGATACTTACTACTTATTTAAAGTACTCGAATGAACTATAATACCTACCTATATCAAAGATTGAATGCTACATTAGGTAAGAGTATATTCAGATACATTGCTCTACGCATATCAGTCTATTTATTACCACCGTCTGAACATGCGTTTATAAATAAATACCTTCTTAGAATAATCCGGGTGTAGTTGAGTACTTGAATGAATTAGCTATTTTCTCAATGAACGGCTACAATCACAGCTCTGATTCATCAAAAAAGACTTTTAGCTTTCACAACAACATACTTATTTCTTGGTAAGCACCTAAATGTAACTCCTATGTGACTCCTAATCATATTCGTTTTCCCTCCCTTTTAGATAGGTACCTATATTAAGGCCTTAATTATAATATCACATATGAATTGACAAAATATTTTTGTCGATTGTGTAAAACGTTTAAGATGACGCGTGATGATTTTGAAGTGTTACATTACATTTACCTAAGCAAAACTTAAGAATACCAGTACCTACATATTAAGTACATACTCATCTTCGTCGCACGTATCACTTTTTGAAATAGATAATACCTTAATGTAGAAAGAAAGCTACTTGGTCCTGATAAAAACGCTCAAATTTCTAATATGACGCTTTTATACTCTTCACTTTTATGTTTTCTAATCTGGAACATAGAAAAATTACTTAAGCCTATCAGAAAAGGAATATTTTGAGTCTCTCAAAGGAAATTCCTAAGTCTTCCTTCTATGCAAAACTTAGATAAGTGAATAGCGGTACTTATCAAGTATTTGACTAAGCATCTTATTCGAAATTTACCACAATATCGTTTAATCAATTATGGGACTCTTTGAAACGAAACGTTTCATATAGTCAAAGAACTAATATGTCTTCAATCTTCAAAGAAAATAGAATGATGTAGGTAAACTGATACGCTATTGATGAGTAGGTACTTCGTTTGCATCTTGTTAGAAAAATTGTCTTAAGTTTATGCAATCTTAGCAAGAAACCTTTTAAATCTAAATGAAGTTGGGATCTTGTTTATTATAGCCAACGTCATATTACTGGCAAAGAGTAAGTCTGGCTCTTGTAGTCTCTCTTCTTCTTCGTCTTCTCTCTTCTTCAGTGAAGTAAGTATATTATAAATTTCAGTTTATGATTTCTTTAGAACTATTGGGCCTTTACCGAATCGTGTTCCAAAGATTGTAATATTACAGGAAGGACCCGCGAAGTCTAACGGCCGTTCGCAATATTCTATTTTTCTTTAATTTTGCTCTACTGGACATATATTTCTACAATAGTTAGAAAGATAGATAGTTATCTTAGAATTTTTCGTCCCTATAAACCTACCGGTGTCAAAAAATCTATATGATTCTTCTGAAGGATAGATAAAAAGTGACAGCTACGTGATACTTCAGTTCTGCCGATGTTGGATAGCGATCTGTCTTTGAATAGGTATTGGGAACGGTTAATCATAACTCATAAGGTCTGATTTTCCCTTTAAGATTGGTACCCAAAAAGTAATACCGTCCAGACACGTTCCACGCAGTGTTTCTCTAAAACACGTCAATTAGCAGAGAGCCGTAAACCACAAGAATTCAATGGAGTCACCGCCACACAGGGTTGGCGGCCATCTTGAATCGGGGGTCAAATTTAATTGACATGTGGTTTGTGCACAGCATTGTATGCCCCGTGTAGCATTGTGTTGTCACCCCTAATTACAGAGGTCCAGTGATATGAGCGGATTTGGTAGAGGTAATAAACGTAATGTGAGTGGCAAATTTAAATTGTGCTGACTTTCCAGCTATGAATGTCCATAAATTACACCCGCCCCTATATTCGCCAACCATTGTAAACATCTATCTAATTAACAATATCAAACAAACCTCAATACTATATTCCAGCTGTCTGATTTATTATCAATCTTTCAATTTGCTCCGAGTCTCATCTATTACAAAATAGAATGCATATTATAGGATTATTGCCGTTTAAAATTTCCTTTAAAATGCAAAATAACATTCGCATAAAATTTTCTTAGCATAAAATGTTATTCTGCCTCGAGCAATAGCTTAAATTATACAACGCGGTCCGCAGCAGGCGACACGGCGACGTAATATCCTCGCCGAAGGGAAATCTTCGAGGCGTTGTCGTAAAATTATCGCATTTCATCGAAGTGGGGCCAGACGCGTTGTAAGCGCGCCTCAGTCGCCGGTTTCAGGTCGCGACACCTTCGATGAGCTTAGCATATCGCCCCAGGTTCACCAATACCGCTTGACATAATACAGACGTTAGCGAATACCGGATATAGAGGGTGTTACCCGGGAGCACCGGTTAAAGCCATTATCGAACCCCCTTAAACTATTTAAAAAATAGCCATCCTAAAACTGAACGCTGTTCGCAAGGAAGAAAAGCTTTCCGCGAACAGACACTTAATAGGATTGGATGAAGATGGCGGAGTAATAAAGCGTGTTCAGTAATGTATTTATAGAAGGTGTGCCGGCATCGCTTCGGTGCGCGGATCGCCTCCCATTTACAGCTTCAGATTACGATTAGCCTCCAGATGTGGTGACTGTGTATTAAAGTCGGCGAGAGAAGTACTAGGGTTTCATAACAGTTGAACATCAACGTGATAGACTGTTTCCCAGAAGACACACAAGTTAGCACAATTCGGTACATGTATCTGAAAAGATTTGTCAATTTTAATATTTAAATTAAACCTTGTACTGTGCCAAGAACCTTCGTTTTCAACCCATATCAAATACCTACCTTACATAAGCTTCACTGACTCAGCTAAGCAAACTATTCATATAATTTTGACTTTGTTTTAATTGAGTTTCGCAAATGTGGCTGACTTATTGTTGGCGCCCCAACAATAAGTCAGTAAGTACCTAAATGTGATAAAAGCTATGTGTCAAACTCAACTTACAAAACTGGTACAATATGGGCGCTCATCGGATTTGCGAACATCAGCCAGTATCATTAAGCGATACCAAAATAAACGAATGTAGATAATGGACGGCGGGATCAATACAAAGTAATCGCGAACGGATCCAATAAGCCGGCCGAAACAGCGGGGGTCGGTCGGATCGGCCAGAGCCTTTGCCGAACATGGGGAAACAGTATGGCGGCATGCAAATAGCTCGGCCATTATCGCACCTGGGCAGCGCGAGCCGCCCCGACGAGTAAACAAGATTACGGGAATTGAATGGCTAATTAGGGGAAAAGAAGCGGCCCCACCGACCAGCTGAGTTATCGCACCTCGTCTCTGCCATATTTCACGACGCTTAACTCGCCTTTATTGTTTGGCCGCCTCTTGTTTAGCTAAAGAGGCTTGTTAGCTTATCTCCTGAAACCTAGATACACTGCATTAAGCGCCGTCACAGCCAGGAGTCGAGATTTAGTGCTACAGATTCAAATTGACTCGTCGAACTATTAACTACGCTACAGAGGAGCTCTAGTTCGCTCGCTTAACACTTCACTCTGCTTTGTCGGTATCATTAATTTGGATCAAACTTAAAAATTGAACTTTGAGCGAAATACAGACAAATAAGGAATAAACAAGCTATAAAGTTGTATCGTCTTCAAGATATTGTCAAAGCCCAATCGACGATATCTACTGGTGGATATTCTGTGGCACTACTAGGTATTAATCAAAATGCATTTTCTTCCTTTTAAATACGCATTGATAAAAACTTGATCATGATTATCATAAATGAATTATTATTCATTATCTAAGTACTCTTTTACGAACAGTTAATACAAGTATTATCGATGTCGCTATTTGTCAGAGGCATTTCATTATTCAATTAATTAATAAGTGACGTTTATAGATGATAAAATGACCATATTTACGAGTAATCTTGTTAACTTTATGCTGTCTAGTTAATTGTTTGAGCCCGAGGCCTTGCCGCCGCCGCCGACGAGAAAGCAATTACATTTACTTATAACACCGAAATGTGTCGATCAAATTATTATAACATTTTCAAAATACGCAATTCCAATCAGGAAATAAATTCTATTTCTATTTAAATTCATTCAGTGAATAACTACCTCGTGTGAATTCGTTTACGTCCACACATCGTCGACAGATATGAATTCGAAAATACCTGTTTTCAAACAGTTTTATATTTATCAACATTTTTTTTTACAACTTGCAATCATTGAATGTGCTGGGCTATGAAACAACGGGTGCTAATGTAATTCGATTGCCATTGCCACTAAAATCAATTAAGTTTCCGTCCGATACGATATCAGCGGCGTCAGTTTCGGCCAACATTAAACTTTATTTAATTACTTGCAGGTCTTGTCGCTGGCCCACACAGAGCCCGGTTAATATAAGATTAATGGGCCACATCGAAACAGTTACATGACGCGGTCCTAACAAAACATTAAGTCTTCGTTACTCCGACGAAATACGCCCTTTACTAAACGCCACCATTACAGTACCAATTAATATGAATAATAGGGCGACATCAACATTTATTCCCTTCTAATTTCAATCACTTCTGTTGCCAAAAACTTCTCATTAATTTGTGAAAAGCTTTTAGTGACCCGCGAACTCGAAAAGCCAAACACTTTGTCTAGAAGAAGGCAGAAAGTTCCATAATTTCTTGCTGAGATAAGAGGCGAAAGTTCACGCAGAGCGGAGATTTATGACGTCACCGTAGCTCTTTCACTAAATAATAAAAGGCCCGCTGTAAAACGCGGTAGGAGCATAAAAGTTTTACGTCCATACAACCCGTTGGTAGGTAAACGGAGCATGTACGGCGAAGGGCGGCATAGCGGCGGCGGCGGAGCGGTTGTAAGAACACCAAATCTCCATAAAGAGTAATCACTGCCAGCACAATAGTTCACTCTATTATAAATCTTATACACGACATCTCATTATGCTCTACCTGCCTACGCATTAAAATTACCAGTAGACTCGAAACGGACCGAACAAACCAAATCGCATTTTGATTGCCTACTCTAAGAGTTTCTTATTTTAAAAGCCCCTAATTAGAGATAAGTAGAGAATTGTGTACTTATAAAATACACAAATTTTAGCACTTGTTCATGTTCACATTTAAAATAAGGTCTTAAAGAAATATGTCAATCCTATGGAGCAATCAGTCGTAAAGAACTATTCAATTTTGTTAGCAATAAGATTACCGAATAATACGCTTGATAAAAAGCGGAGAAGCAAATTTTTGCCGTTACATTGTTGTCAGCTATTCAAGTGTATATTTTGCGTCTTATATTTCGTTTAATACCTTCACAGGCTTTACATTCGTACGATAGAATACAACAAAGATTATCGGCTCCTCAATTTCGTAACAATAATGAAATATTCCGAAGCTCAAAAGCTTTTTCTCAAAATCGAAAAGAAAAGTTAGGTACCTCGAAATGACGATATTGTGATAAGATCTAGAATCTAGATTTAATAAAGGTAACTTTAAAACAATTAAAAAATGCTCACACTTAAACCCGGATGGTTATACCATTATAGCAAAGTAAAAGCTATAGGTACATTACCTACTCAGTCTTATAAACGTGTAGATATGAAAGGTAATTAATTTCATAATGCACGCTCAACCGCATAATGGAGAATACATTGTCGTAAACATTCCACCTACTTAGATCTATATTCTAAAATACTATATAAACAGCTTTATATCGAAAAAGGGATGAAATACTTAAGTAGTCTTTTGTTTTTTTGAAAAGCATAAGTCACAGATCACTAAATAGTTTCTAACGCAACCTTAAGTTGAAGAATATGGGTGGTAGTATACGACAATGGTACATAGGTACTAATATAGTTAATAACACCACAATGACAATATAAATTATAAATCCACAAAAATCAATGATAAAACAAAATGTACAATAGAATCATTATTCAATATTAAGTATATTCTATCAGTCTGGGAGCTAGAACGATAAGGTTCGACGTCGGGTGACCGGTGACAAACAACATTCTGAACTCATTCGTGTTCCACATTTATGCAACGTCATTGCTCTCAATAGAAATGCTTCGATTTACGTCCTTTTGCTTTTTTGTCAACTCGCTTTTTTATTTCAATCGTGATCGACCTGCGCCTCTTTATAGGTAATGTAGATACACGAGTTCCCGTTTCCCTATCTATTATTTAGAAGTATACTAGGTACTAAAAGATTTATTAAAATTGAATTACATAACTCATTCATCAAATAAGCTGTCGTGTGTACCTGTGTCAAATGTGTTCGAAATATTTTATGCTGGCATAGATACCCTTATAACAAAACGCGTTTTAAATATAGTTCTAGGACTAATGTCATTTTTTGACGTTTTTCTAAGCCAAAACGATTATAAATAAAACTTGTTTTGTAATAAGGGGAATTGTATCTATTCCAAAAAGGAAGATCTATTCGTAGTTTAAATAGGTAGGTATAAGGTATATTAACTTTCAATTCACGGCAAGGAAATCAAATAAAAAAATAAAACTGTTAATAAATGGGAAATCTCAATAAGGAACGTCTAATTTTCAAAGTTTTTGTATAAAATTGAAGAAGTCGAGATCAAAGCGATGATAGCGGCACTTCGCTTAAGGAATGGAAAGCTGTCTTCTTTTTACACAATTTCCCTTTTGAAGATTCAATAAACGATAAGGAACGTTCGGAAAATATTCTAAATCAATGTGAGTAGCTGTTTTTAATATTCGCGGCGATTGACAAAATAAATTATTTACCTACTCGTCTGCGTTTCGAAATAAATCTCGGGTAAATTATTTATTTCGTCCCTGCATAAGCTTTTAACTTATAATTTCAGGTCAAGTTTAAAGGTACAGTTTACTCTACAGTCTACTGAGTTACTTGTTTGTCTTCAATCTATGGTTTGGTTACAATTCTTTCTACTTAACATGCAATATAAACAATTAATTTCGCTCGAAAACACATAAAATATAAAGATTTATTAACACTCAAAGTACGTAATCCCTTGTTTGAAACATAGATACTGTATCTAACCTTTAAAAGAGAAGAAATGAAAGTAGAACTGAGAATCTGATTGAAACTAGCAATTTAATAATCGAATCTTATTTTTAGATCCGAGTGGAGCAGGGTTTAGCCTAGAGACGGTAGTGGGGGAGCTATTTGTATGCGTAATGGAAGATCGAATTTCGTATTTGTTCGCGGGGTCGTTAGCAGCACCTTCGCGCTTGTTTATAAAGAAAACAAAACCCTTTACGAGCGAGTCGGTCGGTGGGGTGCTGAAACCGACCTCCAGCAACGTAACGAGTTCAATAAATATCATTTATTGTTCCACCAGTTCAACAATATTTGTCTAGTTATGGTGCCGTACTGTCTTTTAACTAAGTTTATCGGAAATATTGTATTTTACTTCACATTTCATCTAACTGGAAACTATAAAGTAAAATCTAAACTAAAATCATAACATACAATTATGGCCCTCAAGCACACGGTGCTTTATCAAAAAAAAAACCATGATCCTTCGTAAACAAACAGAGATTGATATCAGAGAACTAACCACGAAATCGTCTGTTATCTGTTTGAAGAGCACACACCTCAAGAATTCGTGTTTATAGGATTTCGTGGGGCAGATAGATTGTCCGGTGGATACGACATACCTAAAAGCCGATGAGGCGTGAATGAAAGTCACGCGCGAAGGATTTTCTATCCACACGTAGTACGTAGACAACCCCGCACCACTATTCGTTTTAAAAAGCGATGTGCTTTCTTCTCCATGCTCACACACACGTGAGTCAAGTTCTTATCGATTGTTAGCTAAGTTTGCCTGAACGGGATCAAAATAATAAAAAAAACAGTTTGTCCTTTTTTAAGGAGATCTGTTAACAAAGTTTCCAAATGTTTTAAGTTTATAAAATAGTATTTTATATTAAGACCCGAATTTGTGATGTGGATGACGTATTTGTTTGTAATGTCTGTTAAAACAGTGTATTTACACAGCTAGTAGAGCACCATAAGCTGAGTACACGGTGTCAAGATCACGTCGGCGTAGCGCCGCGCCGCCCGCGGTGACACGCGCCCCTCTCTCCCCCCTTCTACCCTGTCGCACCCCCGCTGTCGCCCGCTTGCTACCCTCAACCCTCGCACCACGCATGCTCCAATTATAATCTGTTTAGGGATGTCCACTGTCGATTAGACAAAACTTTGATTGCTAATCCTCATCTTCCACTAACATCGGTCTACGATTCAATAAATATAAGACCAATTCTATTCTTTGAATGTTTCACAACACTCATGAAACCTGAAAATGAAAGACACAAAGCTTAAGCTTACTCGAAGGAATACTATAAAAACAAAAAGTATTAGGTTGTCCTGTTATAGAGTATAGTCGAGCTTTCATATGTCTACTGAAGCAACTGTCAGGGTTAGACATGATAGCCACCCGCGGAGGATAACTCGATAGCTCGACATGAGATAGGGCGGCATTATTGGCGGCTAGCGGTGCGCGCGCAGCGGCGTCGCGCGGAGGGTTCCATACCGCCTGCGGAGGGCGTAAGGTCCGCGCGTCCTCGCTGTCTGTCGCACGGTCTCGGCACAACACCTCGCTAGCGACATCCGACTCGCTGGTGTTGCTGCGGCTCCCGCGCGCCCCGCTCGGTACGGACTCGGTCCACGGACTCTCCCGACGTCGCTCGAGGCTCTATATGAGAAGCAGGTACTCCGACCCCTGCCGCGGTAGCGTGACACACAGCAATATCGCCGTAAACGGCAATATAACCGGCCCACTTTTGTGTCCGACTTTAATTTTGTTCTTTATTGTTTTTTGGTGTTTATTGTTTTCCTAAAATGTGCTTTAATCGTAGTAAAATGCCTCAAATCACATAGCGAACCCTCGTGTGCTGTGAGTTATAGCTGATGGAGGGATTACGTCAGGCAACGGCGTGAGTTTTGACGGACAAAAAACACAGTTCACGTATAAATACGTCGTCATATTCTTATTGCTTCATTTTATTTACGTTACGCCTATATTATTTAATTTTTCGTACCTAAATAAGTACCTAAATAAATTTGGCTATTATTGAGAGTCTTGTACTACTTATTGCAAATATTTACAGTAGACATTTATAGACGTCCATGCTTTACATACCTATGTACCTATCTACTTAATATTCATCAATCATTATTACATAAACATATTAATTGTTGGTGATATAATGTTATATTATTTAATAGTTGTCATAATTTAACAAATGCTCTCATATTTTTTCTGCATAGTAGTTAGCTAAGCAGAAAATACTAATGGTCTAGCTAGGTACTACAGTGAGTTTCTTGTTTGGTTTACCTACCTAGTATCTACGATTCCTAAAAAACAATAAAAATTGTGTAGGTATGCTTATAAGATTTAACGGAGAGTCTTTTCATTATCTAAATACTTGTTTCAATAGAATAAATTATAGGTTTATAAGTACTTACTAGTAATATTAAGCCTATTTATTTGGCTCATAAGTATAATTTATGCAAATCGTTGCTATTTTTAGTTTTTTTTCTTGTTCACAATTTCTGTGCTGCTTTTGACTTTTTGCAAAATTATGAAATCAAGCCCCATAAAAAGCTGATAAGTTTATTTTTCGTTTTATTAAAATTGATATCTACTTAGTAAAAACCAGCCGTTCCTTCAGGAATTTAAATTATAGTAACTCTACATAATTATATGAAAAGTGCCTACCTACCTATCTCGTAAAATAAATACGAGTAAAGTAAAGCTTTCTATATATTAAATAGAGCGACTCAAGGCTCTTCAACTACAACGTGATAAATATTTAATTAGGTACCTAAATAATTTGAGTAATCTACCCACTGTAAAAGAATTAGCTACATAAAATAAAGGTAAAGGTAATAAGGTATACAACTCCGATAGCTACATGAAAATCATTTATAAAACATTTTTTCAAAAGAAAAAGGGCAATGAACTTTTTTAAGGGGAGCCAAGAAAGGCTTAAATCCCTAAGCTGCTTTATTAATTTTAAGACTGCGTCGTAAGAAAAATGTTTGCCAAAAGTTTTTTGCTAAGTCAGAATAAAAAATAAGAGACTCTAAATTGCTGCTTTGAAAGAATGATTTTTATCAAAGAGAGCTAAAAAACGAAACGCCGCATAATTCTCGTACCTCCATTATATTTTTATGTAAAAAAACTTTGAACATGGCAATAGTACCTATACATCCAATCAAAAATTGAGATAATGATTAATAGAAATCTCTCGTAGACAGTGATAGTTCTGAAATGTGTTGAGCATATGCTGAGCATGACGACTAGCGGTATTGTTTGGAAAGACTCAAGTTTTAGTTTATCATTCACTTCTTCTTTAAAGAAATAATGATAAATAGGTAGGTATACAAAAGCGTAGGCAAGTACGAGTATTCTTGTCTATGGTCGTGCTAAGCCTAGAAAAATGCCCTTTAGAAAGGCATTTGCGCTGGTGGTTAAGCCGCTTTGAACAACATTTAATTTTGAACCTTTTTGAACACGTGCGTAACACGGGTACCATATCAAATCTATAAACACGCTATCAATTCAGCTGAATGATCTATAAGAGCTATAGCTCGAACGAAAACCTTGCTTGAATTCCCCCTTGACATTGTTCAAACGCTTTTTATGCCTACGAAAATATAGGTTTCTAAAAGAGCATCCAACCTAATTGGTATAGTAAAAAATTTTCGGTATCACTTAGGCTTTCAAAGTCCTATATCTCGGAAAGTATATCACTTTTGACAATTATCCAAAATACTATCGTTTTATAATATTTTTCTCTATCGATTGATGTAAGTTTCATCAGTGGCCGCCAACTTTTTTTTTCCATACTAACTCTAATAGGGGATGTTTAGCCTAATTGATACCGTTTTTTTTTTACTATACCAGGCCCCATACAAATATGTTAGATGCCATTTACGGTTACTTATCCACAGTTAGGTGGTAATTAAAAGATTTCAAGAGTTTGATGTTAAAATGGATATTCGTTATTATCATGCTAACTTCATTGTTTAACAATAAGGCAGCATTGAACAGCATCTATAAGCATTATGGATAGCTAGGCACGTAGTTTCTTAATAGACAATGTTAAAGAATAAATTAAAATACCTCGCCATTATTTATGCTTATTGTGTGTCATAAAATCACATGAAAGTCTCAGAGGTTTCCCAGCAAGCCGATTAGGAACACACGGAGATGTATCCGAGAACCAGTTAGTGTATACTATTAACGGCAACTTGAACTCGGACCTCGCATCAATTAGCTTCGACTTGTTCTCGCAATTATGTGCTCAAGCCAAACCAAATTGCTGGAAGATTCGTCGATCACTAATGGCTGCGTTAAGTTTCCGTGACACATGATGTTTGAAGCGTTCACACGCTGATTGTCATATTTATTGATGAATCATTGCCGGTTCATGGTTGCCTTTACTTTACCTTATGGTCTGAAGCGTCTAAAAATACCATCACATACTTCGAAGCTGCAACCAAAACATTAAATTACCTACTTACCTTATAGGGTTAAAAGTAAAAGGCACTCACGATAATTTGATATGTTAAAAGTAAAGGTGTATTTGTTGTCCGGCAATATGTCACGTGTCGGGAATGATCCACGCTCCCGGGGCCACTGGCCTAATGTCCTCGCCTAATGTACCGGTGGTGGCTACAAGAGGACAATTTCCGGCCCGCCCCAACCTTCCCGCCATTACGCACTAGAAACAATTCCCTTACCATTATATTCATTAATGATACCCCGCTGCCATTACCGCCCGCCAACATTGATTTTCTCCTGTCACTATTATTTATCGTCTAAACAATATTTCAAAACGTCTAAACAAAATTACAAGAGAGCTCTTGTTCTCCAATTTATTATAAAACTTAAAATTGAATAACTTGATAATTAATTGGGTAAGGTATTCATTGTTAATCTACTCATAGCGCCCGCTCTTGATCAATTTTACGTAATTTCTTTTTACTTAAAAACGACTACAAAAACGTAATTTTTGTGAAAAAAACTCGATAAATTCATGTTATTCCACTGAATGGTAGGATCTGCCGTCGCTGACAGATGCAGGGCTAATGACAAATTAGCCGTTAAAAACTGTTAGGAAAGCAGCGCGTCGGGAAAAAACGGCCGAATAAAAAGGTAACAGGCGGCGCTTTTATCTCAGCGCTCGTTTCGCGAAGACAGCGTTTGTTTTGAATGGGGAGTCCACTCCGGCACACTCACCGCCGGCCCCTCTAAACATCGCGTCCGCTGTCGGATGTAATCATCGCTTACCAACTCCGAAACTGTTTGATCTCTTCTTCTTAAACTCTCCGGCTAAGATAATATCCCGCGCTCGAGCCCAAGATGTTTGTGTTATTAAATCCTATGCCTTAATTCACTCAACTCGTCTCGACCCTCCAACGCTTTTGTAACAAAGAATCCTATCATTAGTCGTGTTTGCTATTAGCTCAATCATAACATCACAATTCCTAAACGCTATTATTAATGTGAATACAAATGCTGTTGAACGTTCGATTGACAGTAAAACAATGGAAAGCTCTCGGTTGAATGGATTTAATTCGCACGCGAGCACAGATTGCTCCCACGATAATTACAGTAAATAATGTGTGCAGCAAATCATACAGTACAAAATGAGGCATAAAATGTTAGAGTTGAGGCTTGGGAACGAGACGAGGAGCGTGCGTAATTACCCGACGGGAATGTGGCTGAGTCCTGCGGCCGGGCAGCCTCCGACCGCGTCGCTGAACTACGAATAAAGTGCTCGGTGCGGTGCGGTGCCTTTAACTTGTTAATTACACTTGCAAACTTAATATACATGTTAGGTACGAATTTCAGACGTAGACGATGTTCAAACTTTCAATAGGTACGAAAAAGTCAATGTGCGAAACTTTAGTCAGATCCTGTTTTATAATGATTTTCTTAGAAAGTCTCGTTGGACAAAGAGTGCCGGAGTGGATGTCCTCGGGGCATCTATTAGTCGGACAGGAATCGTTTCCTACAGCCCGGTCTCGGCTCGTCACGGAATCAATATCGTCTTTTATCTTAAGAAACGTGCTCCACATACACACACTAGCCCGCGTGACGCTACACGACTCACACCACACTTCAACTTCTAGGGCCGCTCATGTGAACACTAGCCGACTCTGAGGCCACGGTCGATAATCAACATGAATATATCGTCTGATTGAAGCTTTATTGTACTTTTAATAAAATATATTTTTTTAATTAACACGAGGTTGCGAAGCTCTTTATTAACTTAAGTACTTCTAACTACTTATAATTTAATTTTCTGGGTAAATTTCTACCTCTAGTTTAAAGTTACGACTAATAAAATAAGAAAGATAATCTGATAAAGCTAGTTGTGGAAGTAGAGTAAGAATCGGCATGTGTGCCATCCTTTAAGTCTTATTATTACCAAATTCTCCAAAGCTCGCATATGTCAAGTGTGAGTCGATTCATTCGAACATTTTCCCCGAAACTACAAAGCGTTACGCCAATTAAAATAGCTGAGTATTTTTTTTGTGGCGCAGCAACTCTGCCTGACGGATGTTGAAATTTATTTGGGCCAGGAGTGAAGATTAATATGGTTCAAACGAACAGGCGCCTTGTTAATGTTTGTGTAAATACACCGACTCAAAACGTGTTTATTAGAGTACAACTGCTCTTTAAAAGTGGGCTACAGGGCTCTCGAAATATAAACAATGCCGCGTTAATTGGTGCAGCGTTGAAACGCGCGCTATTACCGCATTCAAATTATTCAAATCAATAAACAATTCAGTTTTCATTTCGCAATGTTTCGGGTAGTAAATAATGCAACTAGCTTGTAACTTACTCGAAGTCATATAACAACCGATGTAGCAAAGGAGCATATACATCACTGTATACGAGTCACAATCAACGTCGAACGCAGCCCATGCAAGTTCAAGTGCAAGAACAAGCCGGCCATCAATCCGACTAGAAATACATCAGTCAGAGTGTATGCCATGGGAAAGCAGTTTACTGCACGCCGCGGCCTGCTTCCTTCTCGCCTTATATGAACAGACTACTATTAGACAAGGCATGCGGTACGCGGTACGCGCACAGTGCAATATCTTCACTTGATTTACTATCGAAATAACAATCGCATATCTCGATTACAATAAATTGTACTCGCTTTCTCGAAACCACAATAGTCTCCTCCACAATAAAATAATAAAACGTTTCTGTGGGCGTTATGATGACATCGTACATAACAATATTACAGAAAATACTTTCCTGCAAAGACATAAGAAGACTGTTAAATTCAAACCGACGTTCCTTACTACGAATTTTTATAGAATCTCCTTGCAGTAAATATGGCTTTTACAAGATTTTAACTCAAAGTAATAGGAAGATATTTACAGTTCATTCAATTTTATTACTATGATTAATGTCTCTCTACTTTTATAGTCCGCAATGTAAATCGCCCACTTCGCGATGCACAGAGTTAGTTTATGAGCCCTCAATTGATCATTAGCGTTCTACGACTAAAATACGAGCAAATAACTTGCTTGAAGATCGTTCGTTAGATTTAACGTGTCGCAAATGCTGTAATGCTCAGATTGTATCTAAATAAAATTACTGCAAATCAATTCTATATTTCATGAATGAGGGAAAACCCTTTGGCATTAATGATACCTATTCAAATGGGCCGCTTCTAAGTTTATTTACCCTTTAGAAAGAACTTCGCAAAGTGAATTTGTCCGCGACTCCGCGTAAATTCACTTCATGCCTCTTCGATCGACGGCTCGACAGACACAAAACAAAGTTTGGCCACAGGGGCTTTAAACTCCCTAATGTTTGTCAAAACATACTTAAACCTGTCAGGAGCCGCTTAAATCAATTTATTATACAGGTACTCTGAGACACACTTCGGCAACGAGCATGTTTACCTACATGTAGGTATGTATGTATGTAAATCTTGAGTTCGCTGCTTCTTCAAAAACCCGTATGTAAAACTCTAAGCCTGTTTTATATTCTTATTCCTTATCCTTGTGGGATAATTCAGGCCCATAGTACTGGTTTTTACATAATTTTACTGTAGCCCTTTCTATGTGAACAGGCTTACGTAGAGTCGCTTTTCCGTGCGAATTTCGCCGGTCACACAGAAGCGTGATTCAAATTAGTGAACATTCAATAAATCACAAACGCGTAATACAATTTCGGCGATCGTAAATAAAATTTGGGCAAAGGGTAACGAGTTTTAAAAACAAACATTTTGGAGAACAAAAAGGGTAACGGGTGCACGCCTGTTGTATTTGTCGAGAACAATGTAGAGTCGTGTGTGATGTGGGGTAATTGTTTGACATGCAAAGCACTGAGATCAAGCAGCGAGGGCTGACGGCGGAGCGAGGAAGCCTCTTCACTATCTCTGATTCGCACACAGTTCCATAACTCTACTTATACAGTTATATACTCGGTGCAACTTTAGAGTATTCTCATCAAAGGCAAAGTTTAGCATCTAGTTAGAACAATCTTTAGATTCTCTATGCTTTTGACTTTACTCACAGTTAATGTAGTATGCATTAGAATTTGACAATGAAGCTCATTAGTGAATTACCTAGCTCTAAGTTTGAGTATTTACGCTTTATAAAAGTCATGGCTAGATAATGAATTTTTTTAATCCTCCTTAATAAAAGATCGAAAATTTCGAATAAGGAACCTACCTAAGAACAGATATTAACATTCACAAAGAAAATGCTTACACGTGTTCCTATCATAATGATACTTTTTATAAAAATAATCTTTACAATCTAACAAATCTCCGATTAGCAAAAAATATTAAAGGCATTTAACGCGGCAATTCGTAAAGGACCCTCGTATTCTATAGAAAAACAGCTGTTATTCACACTTCGCACACTGAATATTCTTCTAAACACAATAGGAAATTTAACCGCATCACGTCATGTGGAGTATGAGTGAAGAGCTTTACGTTACGTCAGGTCTGTTGCACTATCACGGCTCGATGTTCGCAGGGTCCGCATTTTTTGTGGCTTGTCTAACGACTCCGCTAGCTTTTGATGGCACCTCAGGCGCGGACGCAGAAAAAACGACAAAAGCTCATGTATAAGCTCTGGTAGGGGTCGCAGTAGAACCGACTGGGCCGGTACGACCGTCGACTGGTTCGACAGTGAGCCGCGAGCACGCATCGGGAGAGCCCGCGTTTGCGCACCACACGGTGCAATTACAATCTCTACGCGGATAAATAATAAAATTCAAACCTTTTATTACAGAAAATTATCCACATAATAATATTAGTAGAGTGTCTCATGATGATAAATAGTTAAAACCTTAAAACAACCTAGTGTATCCGACTAAGAAATGTCAACGAACGTAAACATAGTGTTAAAGATGTAAGTGAGGATATAGACGCTGCAGTGAAATGTTGGGTGAACTATAGTGAAGTGGACAGTTAGCAAGATGACGATGAAATCGCTGAAGTACAGCGAGCGGGATGACATGATGGAGGGGTTCAGCCCGGTGCCACCCCCCTTACCTCGCCGCCAGCCAGTTCGCAACATCTACGCCGAGCCCTTCGTAGATCCTAGGTAAGTACCAACATCGACATCCTACTAACACCATACCAGGTAAGTGCAATCTTACTAACGCGTCTTTCAACTCTCCCAAACTCAAACCATCAGTTGTAAAGTTTAAAACATTGGAATGAGACATCAAAGTATCTTGTAAGATTAGACTGAAGCTGCTATAAATTTCAAAAGATGTAAACATCAGAGAGGAATCAAAGGGTATCGCGGTTACACTGATGGAATTCTTCAGCAAAGAAGTTATCGTTATTTACAAAGTGCTTATTGACACTACCGCAATGCGTCTAATGGATAAAATAACAAAATTGTGGTTGCTTGACGGTTGTCGGTTCAAAGGTTATCAATCTTATCATTAATTACTATATTCACACCTCGCTTTCTCTGATAAAGAGAGACATATGCATTAAGGTAAGTAAAAATGGAAACAAAGCCTTAACTTAGTCTTACAAACAAAAATTAAAACGTCTGGCGGTAAGATGAAACACGTAATGGCTAAGCCGTCGGCGCACATAAATAACGAAGCTTTTGATAAAGCCGACTACAAGGAAAGCTCACCGCGGAACAAACGTAAATGACCGTTCGGAAAGCATTATCAAACGTGGCGACAACTATTAAAACTTTATGACATTTCCTTATTCCGGTCACACGCTCTCAGCAACTATTAGTAAACATTAATACGATATTTCGATTATTTATAGGTTTAACCCATTTATTGGATATCCTTCCTTCCAAAAATAATCTCAAAGTAAGTTCCCATTAGTAGCAAAGTACTAAGCGAGTGTTTGAAGACAAACAACGCCAGACCGGAACTAATAATAATAAGAATCCGAAAGGAATAAGGAAAATGTTCAATTGAATTGACTAGTTGAAACAGTCGGAGGCACTTGTTTACCTTCCCGACCCCAGTTCGCCCAACCCCACCCCTTGTATACGCAGCCACTCTACAAAGTAATAATAAAGAGCCTCGAGCAAGAAAACATCTATTTCATTATATCGCACGACTACATAAACACGGGAGCCGGTGCATGCCCGTAATCCTCTGAAGACCACAGAGCATTACATAAAGTACACCAGCAACCTACACAAAACTAATTCTGGGACTCGATTCGGGCGTTCCTTAGGGATTTCCAATCGTATTCAGAGACCGTATGAGGAGGACTATCATTGCGAAACCAAGCTGTTTCAAAGATATCTGGATATGGCACGATATGCAGATATTTCGTGTGCTAATAGGCGGTCGCGCTGGACTAGACGGGCCGGATGCGCGGTCCTATATATTCCGCCATAAATCATATTTTTATACTTGGCGCACGTTCCGCAGCCCGAGAACGCAGTTCCTACCATCTGTGACACCCCAATCGCTGCTCAGCTTAATTTCGATAGATTTGAGGGCGAATCCCAACTTACATATACATTTATACATTACCAAATACTTAGAAACTGGCATTTCTTTAAATTATGAATAGGTAGTACCTAGATTTTTGTATCCTGAAGAATTCATGTGGAGTCATAAGAAACTAATAATACTCAGTGCTCACTTAATGATTAAATTCAAAAAATTAAAGACAGTGATTTACGAAGAGCAAAGTTTTCATAGTAATATAATTTATCGACACTTAAAAATATAACGACAGCAATTTGACATGCAACACCGATGATCGATAACGGAAACATTATTTGACGCGCAAGCGGTGAGTAAAGAATGTAATTTCCTTTACAATGTGTTAACAAGGGCCGAATACGGGGCAGACGGGCAGACCTATATGACGGTTAAGTGCACGCAACAATGGCGGTAGATAGCATCGATGGAGCCCCTTGATGCTCGCGCTCGACGCTTCGACAAGGATCCTATCATTACCAAGGTAACAGCCCCAAGCTTAGGTACATTGTCTTCAAACGCGCACCAGACTGTTACATGTTTAATGGCAAATGGATCGCAAAAACACTTCGCACGACGCAGCAAGTTCAACCTTTCTATACACTTGTACTGTTATACTTATACGCGTGCTTATATAGGTACGTTATAAGTTTTACCCTAGCTGAAGCTATTTGTATCGTATGTAAGACTTATGTAAGGTTAGTGAAAACAATTTGGTTGCAAAACACGCGAAGTTTGTCCAGCTGAAATATTGAATTCAACGTGTATGCAACTTTCAACTAACTTTAGAAATTCAGACTTTAAAAATTGTTTCCACGTAAAATTTTATTTATTCCTTTTCTAGCTATTTCTTTAATTTATGGTAATGTAAGTGGCGTTTACTGTTTCATATTGAACAGATAAGGTAGAGAAACCTTAGTATGAGTCATTTGGGTCATTCTTTCTAACAAGTATAAGTGGAAGACAACAAAGTTTAGTTTACATTTCAAAACTTTTGTTTAGATGTTCATTTAACGCTCTTAGTGGCTCACTAGGCATGTGTGGATCGAAAATTATATCGGAAGACAAGTGTAGTGTAGGTTCATATGTAAAGACTTGAAGCCTGCGTTTAATAAATAAATCAGATCCGATGCACAACAAATGAGCTCTTATATAAAATATTTATCTCAAGACGTGCTTCCAACAAACATGCACAGATTCGATAACTAATTGCATGGACACGATCAGCGAGCGTGTATAATATCGCAGAGAGAAGTTTCGAACTGATAGCAAATATTTGATGTTATACAGTGGCGGATAGCTCAGCGAAGCAAGAAATGATTTCCATACGGCAGCCCGGACAGCGCAAACACCACTCACCCATCAAACTCCAACACAAACGTACCTACAACTTAGTTAATAGCATTTAGACGATCGCAAACCGTTCCCTCCGCACGGATTCGCTTTGTTACTAAATCCAATTGAACCGCTTCTGTAGCTATACCAAATTGAATAGCCATAATTAATTGTGCTTGTCACTCTGTTAATTAGTTTATGTATCCGAATCCCACTCGACGGGATAAAGATAATTCAGAGAGTTCAGCGAACTGTGAGTTTATGTCAATTACATAAACTGATATTGTTTGCGGAAAGATCATGTATGAATACATCGGTGTCACTTGCCAACTTATACGAATCCTTACATCTTCAACCTGTATTTAAACTCTTGAAAAAAACTTACTCCTTTTTGATGAATTGTGAATTCCCATTGAATAAGGTGAGTAAAGAAAGGCGTACCTACCTCTTTATTTATGTACATAACTAAGAATAAAACCTAATTGGTCCATTATCTGAACCACTTGAGCGATTCAATAATGTAAAACCCTTGAACTTTGAATCAGGGCTATGTTTAGAGTCTTTTACATTATCATTAGAGAGCACAGTGGTCGATTGTAGCTAGGTTTAAAGCGTCTTATTAATAGGTCGTGTAATTAGAGGAAGCGCCCCATCAAACCACTACCGTGTCCTCTTGTGCGGTCGTATGAAAGGGGCACTGAATACAAACGACAACTATAAAATAGGTCCAAACCAATCGCTCTCCTCAGCAGGAAGTTCAATTATCTCCCTTTAACGTTAATGCTTAATGTAGACACAATCATTTCATTACGATTATTGTTGCTCCAATCCCTCATACCTACTTAATTGGGTCGAGCAAACGGACCAATCATTTTATGACGTCACTGTTTACTCACTAAACTATACAGCTATGATACATTTACTAAAGTTGGTCGGCGATATTATACACCTACTTCTGGGAATGTTTTAAAAGCATTGCAATCATGTCACTAGTAGCATAACAAAAGCAGTAGGGACAATAAATGCATCGGTACTGTCAAATCCATTGATTGGAAACGTACTTAGATTGAAATAGGCCATCTACGTTTCCATTTAGAATGTTCATCAATCGTGCCACAACAAAGCTTTATCAACAATGTATGACGTTCTGTTTGGGACAAAGGATAATCCACGTTCACAATTCCACTGTCACAAAGTCTAACATAAATCTCTCGCGGTGACATGACAGCGATCGACGTTCAGTGCGTGCTGGTGCTGAGCTATCACCATAACATTGGATCTAATGTCATCATTTTATGATAGTTTTGGACTATTTTTGTGGTGTCGAATAGTTAATTATGTTTTTTTTAAATAAAAAGGTATGAGAGATTGGGTTATTAAAACTTTTTTTGACTGGTGTCAAAAAGAAGGTTTTGTTCCAGCCCTGGACATATTATGGCACCCCTATTATGATGCTCAATTGAAAAAATTAAAGCACATATAAAGGTCTTCGGCCTCTTAGGCCAGCCTTCGCCATCTCGACGATAAACTTTTCTATTAAAACTGTTAATTGATTTTTTTTGTTCCAAAGGATGCTACCTAGTTGACTTTATTTATTTCATACCCATGCGTAGGTACCTGATGGTGCTCCCACATAGCATGTTAACGTTACTAAACATGCAGTGCAAGAGCACCATATGACTATTATTATGCTAGAAACAGAATGATCCCACATACACAATGTACGCAATGCATTATACAATCTGATCCAAAGAAATAACCATACTTGTCACACGCAACGCTATCCTATCCACTACTTAGGTACCTACCTTTTTTATTTTTGTAAACAAACAAATTTTCGTTTGAATAATACAGCCGGTGTGGTGAGCCACTGAATACAATGGCGAGAACTGTAATAGTTTCCGTTTTGAATAAGAGATGCCTATTGTCTCCCTTCGATATTGATTGACTCCGTCTTAAGGTTCCAGCCTTGTTCCGGCTTTGGAAATTGTTTTCTTGTATACAAATCACGGCAACTCACAGTTACTTTCTTGAATATATTCATTTTACTGCATTTTACATACGTCAACCATAAGTTTAGATGTTGTCTATCTATCCGGAAATCTGGGTTCAGTGAACGCTTTCATGAATTATAATGATATTCTATTAATAGAAAGTAATATTTGGAGATGTCTGATTGCTGCGATATGTTATTTGTACGAGGATTGGTGACAGTGACAGCTCTGCGCTGGTATCGACGGAGACTGGCGATGCATCTTCAATTCCAGTGCCAGATATTTCTGTAGCATCGCTTTACCGGACGCTTATCGGTATAGGGTATTTCAGCCTAACCCGTTTCGAAAATAAACAAACCCGCGTCCCGTCCGAATAAATACAAACCTCGCTTTGACACTGCCTCCTATAAATAACTGTAATGAATAGGCGGCTGGCATTCCCGCAGTAATATGTAATGTCGACGTTTCCTCGCGTGGATTTATTTCTCTCCTTATTTGAATATTTTATAATTCAGAAGGATAGGCTGCCGTACCTCAACAATTAAATAACGATTACTGTCCTGCAGCTGGATACTGAGAAAGATTTTCTGATTTGCATGGTTTTGATATTAATACTGGAAGCATAAGATCGTAAGTAATTTGAAAATATTTGACAAAACTTTTGTTGGAGAAATGTTCACAGTGGCTCTTGTGGTTTCTGTGGAGAACTCTAGAAATGACTTTCCAATATTCACGCTTTGTGGCCGCACGGAAAGGACCACTGACTTGCCTCATATTTGGTAAGAGCAAGTCAAACAGTGGACCACACAGGATGGCTCCATTTGTCCCGGCTCTTGCTCCCCATGAGATAACAAACTCGCAGCCGCTTTCCTCCGCACTTATCTAAACACTCTGTTAGTACCATACACAAACAAAGCTGCCTTCTAACTCGCTTTTCAGTAGGTACCATCTTTTTACCCCTTTAGGGCTCCTCAACTTAGCATTGTAGTGGAGGTAGCTAACCTTTGCGTGCCAGCACCGAGTGCCTTTGTTTGTGTCCGGATATTCATGCATTTTGCCGCAATGTGCAGTTAAGGAACTTTTGGCTTACCCACACAAATATATTTTTGTCTTTTGTTTGTTTCATGTTAAGTGGTTCATAAGAATAAAGGAAAGCTTATCTAAAGTGTCTTCATATAATGGAACATAATTTGGAGACGTATTTTTCTGAATTCTAACAAAAAACCTTTTAAGACAAGAGCCTACCATAAAAAGGTTGCGACGAAATCTTTCTAATAACAGTTTTGGTCTTGTCCAAGGTACACGTCATCGGGCGTGACTAACGAATGGCTCGCCCTACAGACCCTAAATTCAGAGTCGTAAGTATCAGTGACATGACGCCAGCGTCGGCCGTATCTACGAAGGCTGCCGAACATTACCATAACTTTAACTGAACCATAAACGTAATTAGAGACACCAGTAACACACCGAACACTTGAAACACATTAATCCCTTTTGATTTGATAGGGTTGGCGTCCCGAGGTGTATATCAAACATTATTACGACTCTGGGGATTCTTATTCCTGATACACTACAAGTACCTGAGTTATAAAATAATCGTAACTTTCTAGAGCGAGTGTGACGCGTTCACATAAGTTACGAGCTAGCTACCGCGCGTGGGCGAATCGGAATGAAGATTGCCAAGAAACAGATTAATTTGAATGTTTAGGCCAAAATAAGAAAATTTATCATTTAAATGGATGTTTCTTAATAATACGAACGTAATAAAAAAGGTACATTTGGCTGTTAATCGTAATGACCGGCACTACATCGTCGAAGCCGTTCAAAATTCAGTCTCTCTTGACATTCAACATTGTAATTATCGAGAAACGGTAAATACTTAATTCAAATTGTAGTCATTAATATATCCTCGGCAAGTCGTTTAGAATGTAGTAGAGAGTTAAAACGCCTTTAGATACGACGGCTGATGATTCGTTTATACAAAATGGGTGTTATGGACAGTCGTGTAGCCTTTAATTTACGATGATTGGTAACGTGTTTCCATTTTTTTCATCAACCGTTAAGTATTATTAAAAACTTCCAAATCTGCGAATCTTCACTTTGATTAGGTAGTTATGATAATATATTTTGTATAATTCTTTTTTAAGTGTGAATGTTACGAACGTAATCTAAAAGTCGTCACTTTGCTATGTGTTATTTCTAAACATGAAATGGTTCTTCATGCGACCTGTGATATAAATATTGACCATAAAAGTCGAATGATTATTATCCAGTTAAATCGTTTATCAAAACGAATGCTTTAACCTTTTTTCAACCGCTTAAGTGTTTAATGAGTTTATATTATTATCGGTAACCCACGCTCTATTAAATATTCATGTACCATATATTATTTATGTCATAAATAAAACTCGTATTGCTGATAGAATTTTCTTGTGACTTGAAAAGGTCAACGCGAGCACGTTTCTATTCCCATCAATACACATCTATCGAAATGTCAATCAGAAACGTTGAAGATTGTACGTTACAGTCATTACTCGTGTAAATATTCAATGCGCAAGTGTATGGGGGCTTCTCTGCGGGTCAATCGAGTAGAACCAGGGAGGGAATGACCCATTACCCTTGTCATGTAGCCGAAGCCCATCGACCATGTCGCGCACCACTATACGACACCTCACGATCGTAACTTTTAAACAAACGACAAACCCATATTTCCTTTCCACTGCTGCGTTCCGCTTCGAATCACCTCTAAATCGTCCGACTTTTCAACTTAAGCCGCGTAAGCATGTGCTCCAAATAATGACTTTTGTCTTTGTTAAACTCAACTCTTTGCTTCCGGCGATTTAAATGCCGAGGTAAGAAGCTTTAAACGATCCCTTATAATGACTCGCAAAATTGGCATGGTGCCACTAACCGCAGCAAATCGCAAAACCCATTAAATGAGCAGTGACATTTTGATTTACAAAAATGTATCAAGTAATAAATTTCTGGTTGTTCAAATGGCGCGATATAATCCCGAATCGAAACCAACCGTGTTTAATTGATAAAATATTACTTGTGGAATTGTCCTTCAATAAATTTCACGGGCCATGAGCTGAATATGAGCAAAAAATGCAGATGAGTTAGAAATGTCAATTGGGTTGGATTTAAAAGGGGGTTTCGATGTGCCGAGTGTGTGTAATGTAGTGCAACGAGAAACTCGCGCCCCTCGTCTCAGCGGTTTTCTAGGCTAATTCGAAAATCTTGCTGATCGTGCCTAAAGTGCTTCACAACTTGACTCTTATTAAAGCAAGTTTTAGGTTGAAAATGGAGCCAGATTTGCCACATTACCTAAATGTGAGCACCAATCAGTCTCTCCCTCGTACTCCCCGCTACTGCATGCCATTTTGTCAACCACTTAATATTTATAGCTTTGTATTAAACTACTTCGTTGGCTTTAGTTTTATTGTATTTTTATTGTAATTACGTCTCTGTTTTGATTTGGTACTAAGGTTATACGATATGGGTTTTAAGATGTTTCTGTTTAAAATCAACCCTTTCTTTGATCTCTCCGTCCATAAATACTAATAAAAAGACAGTACAGACAGAATGCTTTGCTGTAATACCTTCGAAGCAGGTATATTCAATCAGTTAAGGTAAGCCAGCGCATTGATCAATCTAACGCGAATGCCCTTATCGATTGCTTTGAACTCGCAAGCTATTTGTCTTTCATTAGGCCCAGATCGAGGAAATCCAGTAATGGATCCTCATTTGTATCTTTGACTGTATAAATAATGGCGTCGAGAGACCGTCGCTATTCGCAACCGCCCAAAACAAACATAATTAGGGAGATATTGTCAATCTCCGTTAAGATTGTGACGTCAGTCAATTATAGAGATGCTTTGTTTTCTTTAGCTAATATTGTTTTAAGGTCCATTAAATAAATCTTCTGGGTCAAGGCAGCTTTTAGCTCTAAATATATTTTGATCGATAGATATATTCACTTCAAATTTTTCTACTTTTTCCTGCGCTGTTAGAAGCCAGTTGAGTAGAGTTGCTTATGTCATTTTTTTCAAAGTTGATTTCTTTTTCTAGTTCTGTAACATCTTCATATAATTCTTAAACAACAAAACTTAAGAATTGGGCACCGTACCTATGACTAAATAGGTACATCGGTATTTCCGTACAACATACCACCAACCGTGTTTGAATGAACGTCGTTGATCGATTAGCTGTAATATCCGACGATAGCCACATGGCTGTGTAAACAGTCCACAGAGGGACGCCGTAGACTCTACCCATGTCAAATGTGTGCCTACAAACGCTATCCATTATCGAAGGAGGCGGGGGTGGAATGCGATAAAATTTTTCAATCAGGCAACCGCCGAAAAATATTTACAGTGTAACCCGAGGCAGGGAGGACAATATTGCGGAGCGATACGCGGAAGCGCCCGCGGCGGCGGCGACGGCAGCGGTGCGCGGCTCTACGCCGCTTTGTGCCTCTCTCGAAATAATATTGAACTTGGGTGAAATACGAGCGGTCGCGAGGGGCACCTCCTGCGAAACCGTTTTTCCGACTCGCTGAACAAAAGCAAGCATTTAGTATAGGAGTCTCTCACAAATCGGGTCACCTTGATCTTTATCTATTCGGGACGGACGGATATAGTTAAATTGAAATAAAATGTAGTGTCTAACAACTGTTTATGGTCACTCAACTTGCAAATAGGTAAAGGTACCATAAAAGTACCGGTCACGACTGCTTAGCTGCAATGACCATTTTACTTACCGCACATTACGTGAGAATTTTATTCATATAGCCTGAGCAAGCTATTCATGGTATTTTCCAATATTTAATATTAAAATATCCTGCAAAGACGGGAGTTTTGTAATAAAATCCTATCAATATGTTCTAGACGTTCCGTTACGTATGGAGATTGGACTCCCGCCCCGCAACTCCGGTTAGCTAATGGAAAATTGTTTATCACTATCGATGGATGCGCGTGAGCACGATTATTTACGTGCGGGTGTGTTCCCGCAGTCTCCAGCTAGCCAGTAATTGGCCGCTTATTCGCTATCGCTTCCATTCATTTCTCGCGATAAAGCTGCCCCTGGGCGCGTCTGTGGACGGGCTCTAAGCTCATTCGTTGCATTTAGATTATCTTACGTTATTATAGCTTGCAGCAACCTCTGCGTCATATTTCAGAAGCCAGCTTTACTTGCAAGTGGGTTGGAAATTGTGGCCAAATTAGACGCATTTCATAGAGATAGTTCAGAAACCTTACTCAAACCTTGAATTTACTTTTCGCTGATATTTTTTATGCAAAAAAACTAAACAGAAATACGTAGTTCATAGAAATAATAATTTCGAATAATTTATATTAATCGCAAACACGAGTTATGCTCTCGTGAAATGCTAATGCTAAGAGCTTCCGTCGTCTGATATATTTCCAAGAAAATTGCTTGCTAAATATAAGCGGGCGGCACTTGCACTACACAGCTCACGAGCAACACTCTCCCATTCATGAATCAACTTCAGCATTACCTAACCGGAGCCACGACGACTAAAACAAACATCGCGCCTTGAGGTTATTAATACAAGAACTGAGTTCAACGAATTTGAGAGAGCTGGTTCTAAAGCGTTGTATCATACCTTCACGCACAAAGTACTAATACGCAGCAATTTGCAAACCACATTAAAACTTAACATAAAATATATCCACATTCAAACAACCTTTATCTGCCTACTCTTAACTTCTCTAACCACATTTTCTTTATTCATGAAGCTATCTACAGATAACGATTATAGGCTTAATCGGCTGTCATAGATAACGTTATTTATTACAAGTAACACGTAATTAATAAAGTAACGTAGAATATCTATTCTTATAGATATAATTTACCCATTTAAAAGTCCATTTTGACGAATCTTTTTTAATTAATTCGGTGGGAGTGTTTGGTGTTGAGCGCGGCAGCTATTTAAGAGGACAGATTCCGGGCGTGGCTCAGGATTCCAGCGCCAGACGGATGAGCGCCACTTGCTTAATGCCTTCTATTTATCTTACAGTTTTTGTAAGGATTAACATTGATGCTTGTGAATTCCGAGTTTAACATCGCGCCGCTAACCGTCTTAATAATAGAAAAGGTGGTAATTTTATTCCGATTCTTTACTGAACGCTTTCCTAGAGGGAGGAAATTGGCATAGCGGGGCGACGCCATTGTTACACATTTCGTTTTAAATTGGGGGCTTTCTTGAATTTACACCCATGACTTGCATCGGGGGGTGGTGTAAAGGGCCGCGTCTTGAGTCGTCGTCGCTTTGTCGGGGCGAATTTCTTATCGATTGATCCAACTAAACTGTTGCTGAGCTCCTCGTTTCTAAGCGGTAAATCGGCACGGCGTTAAACATTCATTTGTGAGCAGAGTTTTACTCTGACTTAACATTTAAATCACAAAATACAAAATTATTAAGTTATAAACACTTTCATCCCACCTTTCGCCATTGTTTGTGACACAACATACCAAATTTTAATAAGTACTCTTTAGTATACTTACGCTAATATGTTATTCATGCGAAACAATCATTATCAAAAGTGTGGGTCGATATTCCAGCCTATATTTATCTCATTGTTCCATTCAACACAAATGGCAATTAGTTTGAAGGTTTCTTAAAATAAACCTAAACGATAATACAAAATATTATTCATATTAACATCGATAACATCTCGGGCCGCTTTTCGACCCTTGCCACGAATGCGAGGGGCGTTTAAAGTTCGTTCACAAAAAGAAAATCGAATGGATCGAGGCGGGACCGTATAATATCTATACGGCTAAATGAAGCTTGTGGTTGAAGCGGGTATCTATCTATACCAACATACATCTATGTATCTATACCTACGTGTATACCTACAGTACCTACATCTTATCTGTCTACTTAGAGTTCATCTCCTAGCGTCAAACTTTCTTTGATCATGACTTATGAAACTTGTTATCTCAACCTCATCCCTTTAACTTTACATTATTCCTAATTATCTCAAATTTGATTCAAAAGCATTGATAAAAGTTAGTTACCTACCCTTTTGCGATTGTTTAAAGTCCTTTCTTAACAATGTTTGATATTTATGTTCTTTAAGGCCCATAACACGCGGGGAAACGCAACTTCAATGAAACTGCAACTGCTAGTTACTTTTGAGTTACGTCATGTGTGGTTTTCTAAAGGAACCTCTATAGGTTACTTCTATAGAAACTTCTATAGAAACTTAGATGCAACTCACAAGTAACTAGCAGTTGCAGTTTCGTTGCAGTTGCGTTTCCCCGTGTGTTCTGGGTCTTAATCTCTTGAACCTGCCTGCATATAGGTATATATTTTGACAAATTTTCAAACTTTAATTACAGGTGCAATTTCGTGTGCACCTTTCATAATTGGACACGCATTCAACCTAACAAGTTGAAAAGTCAAGGTTGTATTTATTTTGCGAATATTTAAACTCGTCTGCTATGCAATTGTAATAAAAGCAAGCTGGTAACAACCGGTCACATTCCACCTGTCCTTGTGTGAATATTAACTAGCTTTACATCGAGGGTAAGTTACAGGTTACAGTCGTCGTGCAAATAACGGTAATGCCGAGGTAATGCCAGTCAGCGACACAAGGCTCCGACAAGGGTACGAACTTGTATCGCAGATCGCGATTAGACCACATCCCCACTTGATTGATTCGTTTTATCTTCCTTCAAGATCGTCGGATTGTTAAGAACTGTCTTGTTAATGTAGTCTTATCGAAAGATTAAGGAGAATTATGTCTTCTTACATTTATGATGACGCAGATTAGTGTTGCTATACGTTTTGAAAAGATCATGTAAGCGTCAGTGCAGTTGTACCAGAAATAAATGTAAACAAATGAATGAATTAAGTCAAATACCTACTTAAATCCTTTCTACTTCTAATATATCCATTTTTTGATGGATATTTTAGTTTTTCTAAGTGTCTACACATATTTCTCTTACTTACTACGTAAACAAGGATCGCGACTTCTCTCCAAACAATGAAACGCATCGTCAATTATTTTAGGGCTGAAAGCATTGTGGCTTACCTCCGCAAGCCTATATTTAAGGGCGCTGCAATAAAAGCACATCGCTGTCCGGTCCATTCCCGCACGACTGTGCAAGATAAATGGACGGCACGGAGCGGGCGCGCCGAAGGAGACGCGTTCTCACGGCCCGTGCCTGTATTTCTTTCTTTTTGTTTCATCTGGTTTCCGAGTTAGAGGTCGGCGCGGTCGCTCCGAGACTAGAAGTGACCGCTGCACGCGCGATTACGATGATAAAAACTATGCGACAGCGGCGACGGCCGGCGGGAAGGTAGGCAGGTACAGTAACTACCTGCTACCAACATGCCAATTCCACTTTTTTCGTACTACGTTGCATTTTCATCTACACATTTAAAATAATAGCGTAAAAGGATGTTGTCACTTTATAATGTAGTGTTTGTGTAGCTAAACTATTTGAGGACTCTCGCGTTAATTAGACACGGCTCTCGCGCAACGCAACACCTCCGCTCATTATTTACCGCTTCATTAAGAGCTCACTCGCGACGAGCGGCTGTCAAAATCTAACCGAACACCCGTCTGTCCGCCGGTTGAAATATCGCAGCATTGTCCTACAATAACCCTGTCGTCGGCCCCGTTAATTGTCTTCTCAGTTTCTTCTCTAAATCTGCTTTAATCGAAAAATCCAATGTTGTGTTCATAAAATAGTGTGCTTATTTCCGTTCCATAATGTAACGAACACCCACAAACGTGGCACAACTGTACATTGCTTCGCCACAAAATTTCCTTTTAACAAAAACAAAATGAGCATTAAACTCGTTTCGGTAACGCGCGGAAATGATGAGGTCCGACTAGTAATGGCACTTACGAGTATGCTGGACTATAAACAATAACATAATGGTGATGGATTTAAGAAATCAATTTCATATACAGTTACGAGATGGTCAATGTAATAACCTGCAGCCACAAGCAGTGAATTTAGACTTTTGTAAGTTAAGTGATTTGGCATCATAAGACTCCTAAACATTATAAAAATCTTGAGGGTGATACAACGGAGGACGGCGCGGTCGCTTTAAGACCATTTAAGGCGCAGGTCTGCGTGCCCGCGGCGGCATTGTGATTTCTGTACACGTTTTAATGAATTCGTCCTTCCTTCGAATGCTCCTCGGCCGCTATTCAAAAGAAAATTACAGTCGAGAGTCTTCGCTACAAACCCTTTAGGAGTCACGCTCCGCTTTTGCTAAAGTTGGACCAATTATTTCTTATTTTTTGTTCTCTTTCAACACAGAGGTCATTACAGTCGCGTCAGTTGGTGAGCGTTTGTTCGGCCACTGCACCATATGTTCTCAACTCGAGCTTTTTAAAATTAGTCGTGACAGTAGAGTTTGGATAATTGATTAATGGCTCCTCGGGCGGACGTGTTTAAACGGTCCGATCTTTGTTTTTTTTATCGCAATCTGTGTTAATGATACATTTTGATTCTGGGACCGCAATAATAGAGCCACCATATGTCGGGGCACGGATTCGCTTCGCTGACAGATGGCTACAACATAGCAGGTTTCTACCTGGAAATTAAATCACGTTTCAAGACAAAAAAAAATCTAATGTATCAAACCAAAACAAAAGCCTATAATACTACTTACTATAAGGTCACCGATTGCATCTTCATAATATTTATTCTGATTAAAGTCTTTGCAATTTTAATTGTTATAACCTAACATACTGCCTACAATGATACAGCAGTCTCTCAATAACTTGCAAAAATATTCAAAGTTATAATCTGTGCTAATTGACGTGTTTTCTTTGTTCTCAGGTTGGGCGGGACTGGTATGCCGAGTGGCATGGGTCAGGGTACGCTGGGCAGCGCTCACTGCCAGCTAGCAAACCAGCCTCTAGTCATGCCGGTGTTTCCACTGCGAGCCAGCCAACCTAGCCCCGTGCCAGTCTACTCCCCTTCTCGCTTCCACATAGACAAACGATGCCAGCATCGTTGTACGTGGAAGTGTCTCGCTATTGCCATGATCTGTCTTTGTGTCATCTTAGCGGCCATGCTCGCCTACTTTATAGGTAAGTTGTGTCAATTTATTGTATATAGGCCTGTACCAATTTACTTATAGTCTGGGAAAGGGTTATTCATGCTTATATGTGATATGATACCTACGTAGTTATTGATGTCCTAAACCTAGGATTGATGTTCTTAACCGTCGCATTGTTGGCCAAAACGTATTATTATTATACTTACCAAAGTTAATAAGCTCGTCTGTAATATCTACGAGTATTATAAACTGCAGTTCATTCATAAATACGACTCTATTTTACTCTCGATTATAAACTACGATCACGATCGTCAGTGGCATCGAAACCACATGTTGTCGGATTAAATATTTCATTTACATTAATCCCTAATTAATTTAATTTGCACTGCCGTCGACAACTTGCTCCAACATTGAACGTTGATTTGGAAACTTATTATTGTTTTCTGTGGTAATCAAAGTAACGTAGTACAAAAACAATACCATAGATTAAATATATAAAGATTTAACTATAAATTATAATGTCGATATATCTTTGTTCGAAGACACAGCGGGGTGTACGAGACTTCTCGTTAAGACAGTATTTTTATTAACTCGCTCGGAATGCCGATTAAAATATTCATAACATTATTCTTACTCAATCCATTAGCTTTGCTAAGCGGTCATCGCACCGATGTCAATATGGCTAGACAAAACATCATTCAATTCTATTCAATTCTAGTTATCACTGAGTTTAGTTCTCTCGTTCTAAAGGAGTGTTTCTCCATCTACAATTCTACAGATAAAAATTATCTCACAGATATTTTATACTTTTCTCTGTCTAAAACGTCGAGTTATTCATCATCTCGCACTCAAAAAACTCGCACCAAAGCAAAGCAAAAAAGTAAGGTAAAACTCTGGATGCGAGTTTTTTTGGGTGCGAGATGACATATGTCATGTTTTATGAAATAGACAAAGGTTTATCTGTCAGTTAAATTTCTAATAATATCTGTAGGTTATGAAACAGGCACTTAATCTTATATGAACTAAAATATAAATTTATCTTCACACACTAATGTTTTCGTTGATTGCAATTTCTCGGGCGAACCTCGCAGTAGCATTGTATTGCACCCTATAGTTAATACGGAATGATGCTTCAGGCGGCGAGTCGCTCCAATCACGAAGCAAGTTTTATCTCGTGTGATTTGAAACAATCAAAAAGACTAGTCTGCCAGGATTATGGCTCCCGGCCACCACTTTGATGAAACAGAAGCAAGCACCGACCATTACAATGATGCCTTAAGACTGTTATTTTGTTATTGTTTTTATTTTCTGTAATCTTCCTAATGGTTTGCCATAAATCGGTTTTATAATAGTATTTCAGACACGTAAATCTTTAGGAACTCTCACATATTTTTTGGCGATAGAACGTTAACGTTGTTATTATTGTACCTACCTACTCATCTTTTTCTTAGAAACATCAATAAATCGATATCAAGGGAATCAAAGCTTAGCGCCTATTCTCCAAACAATCGTAAATGTCTTTTATTCGTTTATAACCCGACACACCCAAATCATAACATAAAATATTGCCGTCATCACATCAGAATTCAATTACTGGAGGTGATAAATTTGAATATCCACTCCCCGCATGCAAATGAGTTTATTAAACATCGATGTTGCAACCAAAACAGACATCAACCATTAGTCTTTTACCATTCTTTGTTTGGATCTCGCAACCGGCACAGAGAGGCTCATAAAAAACTAAACAAACATTTGAAAAATATAAATGATGCGCCTAACCTAAGGCAACGCGTGCTGCGTGCCTCGGGCTCGCCGCTCTCGCTCCTGTGTTAGCGAGGTTATAAATTATCTCACATTTCTACGTCTCATATTATTTTTCTACAAATACATCAGTCGCTTCAGACATTGTTTTCATTAATGTATTCTTCCACTAATTTACGAATCATAATTTATTCATAATTTCACTGTTGTTAATCAAAAAGATTTGAACAGTAAACTCTACAATAATGATATGAAATGATGGAATCATGTACTCAGCTTTTGTATACGTTGATGGGGAGGTTCCGAAAACATTTTTAGCTAACGACGTAAAGACACGGAACATAAACAAAGTGCTGGATAGTCACGAGTTTACCGGTAACAGCTGTTGTTGAGGTACAGTTACATCCTAATGGAATCCGCGAATAACGTGAGACATACAACAACACACTTTACAAAAGATTCAACACAATAGACGATGTTTTAAACGAAAATTCTTTTAGCGAGGTAAAGACTGAACAATTAATAAGCAAAAATTTAAATTAGCATGTCTTATTTTTGTTTCTGAAAGAGATATAGGTACTTAATGCAACCACAGGGTTCTGTGATGATTTCTTAAGTTCGGAGTGTTCAAAACAAACCACAGACAGATGAGAAGTTTACAAAAATAGCATCAAAGAAGATACCGGGGCTTCGCTGCGGTACCTCTGCCCTACATTCGGTTTCATCAGTACATTTGCCTCGCCGAGCCTTAGTCTGAGTGTTTTGATTCAAACAAAATTCGTTACGAGAGTAAAAGTTGAGGATATTCAAGAAGAATATTTTATTATTAATTTCTATTGCAGTAATTTAGCACTCGATGTGATAAAAACGCAGAATCTATAGCTCTAATCAGCAGCTACTTTTATCTTCAGATCATTGATAACTATTACAAGTATCCACCTACATACTATTAAAAGAAAGTCAAAGCAATAAATGAATAACCAATTAGATAAATCGTAAAACACGTTTCAACGCTTCCTAAGTAATGAAAAGACCGGCTCCGTATAAGGTGTTTCAAGTCAATGAAGCTTATCGTATTGGATCTCAATTCATTTAGATTTCCATTAAACTGTAGGGACTGTAGATAAGGAACGAGAGACGCATACTGATGCAGCTCAGTATTACCTTCAAAATGGAATACGTTTTACTCCACGCCGACTACAAGTGTCTAAATGACAGCATTTAGATTGCCGAGCGATATAAGAAAATATAAAAGAGGTCATAAAGGAAATAATCGGGCTCTGTTCGATATCACAAATGCTACGTGTTAGTATCGTTTCATATTAGACTTTCTGACTTTGAATAGGTCAAGGCAAACAAAGAAATACATTTCGCTAGATTTACCTAAACCTACCCAATAAATGGTATTACAATTTAAGTACGTAATTTCAAATATTCTTTGGTTTTTAATAAACTTTCCGCTTACAAAACAAGGTCAACGGTTGCCAGTCAATTTAAAACAGTTTTTAATTAAATTCCATCCCTAAAAACATTTCCATTCCTCCATTACTCATTTTTGTCCTGTAATTATTGGATTTTGGAAACACAATAAAATATTTGTTGGACACGCCTCCCGGCGTTCCGGATATATACCGAATAAAAAGCGGTTCTGTAGTTTAATCCGACATAAATCTCCGGGTTTGCGCTGGTAGTTTTAGCGATGTAATGAAAAAATGTGGACCATCTGTTGCACCCTTCATTACGTGCATAGTGCACTGAATGGGGGCAAATAAAGCATAGTCAACTTTTTAATGTAATTGAAATTTTGAGGACCCCAAATGTTTTTAAAACTCACTCGGTTCTCAGTGATAATTCTCCGAAAATTTTCATAATCACGTACAACAGATATCTGTCAAAATCATAATCATCGATATTTAATCATCGATTTAAAGCTTATAATATTCTTGAATGTGGAATCCTCAATACCTAAATATAATTTAAAAAGGGGTTATCAGCAGCCAACATAATCTAAGAAGAAGACTTATGATCACCAATCACAAGAAATCAATCACAGTCGAAGAAAAACGTGACTCAAATCGATTCGTGTACTTCTTACTCGATACAAAATAAATGAATCCAATACAAAACGAGCCGACGCATAAAAACGTTTAGCTTTGCGGTTAGTTTCGATGGAATTTATCGATCTCAGTCCTTTTATTAAAGGTCACTGATCTTTGTATCGTTATAAAAAAAAACTCATCTAGGTTTCATAGTCTCGTTTCACTATATTGTTGACAACATTCTTTCAATTAACCGTGGTGTAAAGTTTACACTCCTATTAGAGACATTTTGTACTTGTCCGCGCTTCTTATAAAATGGGGCAGAGACCTCGACCCTCCTGCGAATGCGGATCATATTATAGAAGACAAGGAGAGTGATATACCTCGCCGTAAATAATAGAGAGAGATAGGCAACACACACGAGAAGATTTATCACGTGACTAATACCGAGTCAGTGCGACGGCGCGTCGCTATCCCCCGGGACTCTATCAAACGAGTTTCGCTCCCCCATCCCACGATGCAATCTATGCTGAATCGTATTACAATAAATTGTATTAACTCGAAAAATAGTGGAGATAGCAAACATCGTCCATCTGCACACAATCGTCCCGCGCACGTCGCTCGCTGCCGTCGTCGTAAGTACCCCCCATTTCCTACTCGCCATTGCTTCTATACCGAGAATTTATAGATTTTACGAGGGATCATCGAGAAAGTCGCGACTTACCACACACTTTGCCATATTTCATTTTTAGGGCGGAAATTACGTCACTTGAACTCGTTTGTGTGTATTTCTGAGTCATTTAATATGATCTAACAACTCTCAAGTTTTTAATAATGACAAAGTACCTAACAATTGTTTTTACTAATGACAATCAAGAAAATATTAGAAGTACAAAAATAGGTACATTTTTACAGCTTTGTTTTGATATCAAAACAAAATGCCAGATTTATTGAATGTAATTTATTATTCTGCTGTCACCACCTTCTATTTTAAATTTTCTCTGCTTATCTTATTTTGGCAGTCAAGCTTTAACATAATCGGCGCGAATGGAGTTGACTCGGAATATAAATAACGCACTTAAACTGATTGCCGACCGATAAAAGTTGTCATTAAACTATCGACCCTAGAGTTAGCATGTAAATTGTCCAATCCTGGGGCAAACGACCAAATGGCGTCAACGCATCGCGATCCGTATCTGGAAGTAAATCTTGGGGATAGACGCAGTGCCGAGGGACGAGACGATAACTTAATTGCTTTGACACCGCCGGGGGTATCCGCACAAATTATGGAAAGCGCTGCGGGCACACTTCTGTTTGACTCTTTGGGAAAAAAACTTGTAGGTAATCATTTTGCTATAAATCCGAATCCCAACTACTTAAGTAAACTCGTAGCATCAAAACAAAACTGATTCTCTTAAATTGGTTGATCTAAATTCAACAAAGTTACGTTATTGGTACTTAATTTCTCATCGGCCTAATTTACTTATCTCTTCATAAAACGCTAAAGCGTGTCTAAAATCCGGTTCCCGTATATCACTTAACAAATTAGTAGAGAATGTATGGAGTAATTAATTAGTTAGGTCCGGGAATGGACGTTACGTCAATTATACGAATAAAGATTGACACATGGCTTTTAACGCTTAAGGCACAACATATTGGGCGCACATCCTGCGCACACGCTCCGAAATAAATAAACATAGCATCCCCATCAGTGCACAAATCCCAGACTCGCGGCGTTCTTACAAAACTAATAAATGTACACAATAAATTCTGGTACATTACAATACCAACGCCGTTTGTTTGCACCCTCGCAATTTCGCGTAACCTTCCTACGAGGACTTACGAACATGAATACTTAACTTGTTAAATATTCTGCATAAATAATTGTTATTAAAAACTCGACAACTTCAAACTTTGAAATTTCGAAACTTTTTGTTCGATCCGAGTTTCGCTCGTGATACTAGAGGCCGTGTTCGACTTATAAAACACCGTGAAAAATTATCCAATTAGCTGCGTAGCGTGGAATTCGAATGATCCGATCGTCGGTGACTGTCGCATAATGAGGAGACAACGGCATTCCCCTGCAGCAAGAAATGGTTGGGTGTCGCCAAGCCACCTACGTGCTCCGAAGTGCGCGGCCCGCGGCTGCGGAACCAATTGTTCCGTCACACTGCTACAAAATGCGCCTCAACCGTGCTCCGCTTAATTAAAACCCGACGGGACGTCACGTCACTTACCCCACGTGTTCCGTTCACGCACCTACAGCTTGAGCATCACTCCTGGGACATTTCTTTGTGTCGCGTTTCGTAATACTCGTTCGTACCAAACGACACTCGTGTGAACTGTAATAGAATTACCTTTCGGCTACTGGGCATTATCGATGTGGGCCGTCGATAAGAACCGAACTTAACGGAAACTTAATTGGAAGTTCAGATTGAAAGAAAGATTTGAAGCTTAACTCACATTTTCTATTAGTCGAAAGAACTCGTGTGAATCAATTACGATAGTTTCCTTTTCAATCGAATTATAAATTAAATAATTAATTGGAGTATGTTTGTTTGTTTCAGCATTATCGTCAATTAAAACTAATATAGACAATTCAAATTGTATCCTCGTTCAAGATGTGAAAGCAGTAACGCACGCACAAGGAATTAAAGATGCTTTATCAACATCATCGCCATCGGACGGTATGTTTACAACATTTGAATGCGCTTAGTACATATGTATTAAATTAGGTATAGCTATAACATGTTCGTTTTATTCTGTTTTAGAGTCAATATCAACTTCGTCGTTAGGAGGGTGGTCCACCACGGCAGAAGCGGCTTTAGAATCAGCTATCATCCCGCAACAAGCCCAACAAGCCGCGCCGCCTCCCTGGTCTCCAGCTTTAGAAGTCAGAGAATTCGACGAATTGCACAGTGCCACTATACCTGCCTACCAATTTTGGAGCTCGGAGTTCCGCAACAAGCAGCCAGCTTACGTTAGTCTTAATTTTACCGTACCGTGGGGAGCTAATTTCGCTGTTTATGGCAGGCGGAACGTCGCTCCCAGTGTTACGCAATACGATTTCGTAGAATTCATACGAGGCGGTAGAGTTGACCATCGACTGAGACGAAGAAGAAGCCCGCACAAACACGACAATCACGACCATAGCCTTAACGAGTGGAGCACGGTTTTAAGCACAGTCAGGCCACATCAAAGATGGAACCATACGTTAACAAGGAGATCTACAGATATGAGGGTTAATGTCAGCATATTGCAGTATCTAGACACGGGTCGGTGGTTTATTTCCATGTACAACGATGAACTCCAACCACATAATGTAGAAATGATTGTTTCCGAAGCTGAAGGCGTCACCAATACTTGCCCAGATGACTGCTCAGGCCATGGTTCTTGCTATCTTGGGAAATGTGAATGCATGGACGGTTACGAAGGACACGATTGCTCTAAAAGTAAGTGTACAAACTCTCCTGCTCTACCTGTAGCTTGATTTTTAAAAGTACTGAATAAACACATTTAATATTTTTATAGGTGTATGTCCAGTGTTGTGTTCTGGTCACGGAGCTTATGCAGGAGGAATCTGTCACTGTTCAGAAGGTTGGAAAGGTTCAGAATGCGATGTACCAGCTCATGATTGCGAACCTGCAGACTGCTCTGGGCGAGGACAGTGTTTAGCTGGACATTGCAACTGTAACGCAGGATGGAAAGGAGCAAAGTGCGATGAAGGTACTGTATTATTTAATATTCCTAATACAAAAATAAAATATGTATAAAGGAGTACGTACTCAAAACAGAAAAAAAATCTATCTAATGGTTCATTACTTTTCTGTGATCACAGCAAACTGGCCATTAATAATAAGGGTTACTTTTTTAGAGGATTGCTTGGACCCGACGTGCGGTGGTCATGGCTCGTGCGTCCGCGGCCGCTGCGTGTGCCGTGCCGGATGGCGCGGTGCGGCGTGCAGCGAGCGTGACGCGCGCGTGCAGCGATGTCTACCTGCGTGCTCACAGCGCGGTGTCTATGATCTTGATGCTGGACGATGCGTCTGCGATCCTTTATACACTGGCGATGATTGTTCTCAAGGTTAGAATTCTTTTATTCTATATTTATCGTCATATCTTAGAAAAATTTTGCAATTGCTTAAAATATCATAGGCTATGTGTTATTCTGATATGTAAGCTACAATATTGGCAAACAGCAAAATCTGTTCAGTGATATTTGCGTGAAAGAGTAACTATCATCCATACATCCATCGGCACAAACATTGACAATTATGTATAATATTAGAAGGATTTTATTTACATTACTGTAAGTTCACGTGAATTTCTACTAGATTACTTTTGATATCTCTTGCAGTGGTGTGTTCTTTGGACTGCGGACCACATGGCGTATGTGCTGAAGGAGTTTGTCGATGTGACGAAGGATGGACTGGTGCATTATGTGACCAGAGGCCTTGCGATGCACGATGTATGGACCACGGACAGTGTAAAAACGGCACTTGTGTGTGCACTCAGGGTTGGAATGGACGACATTGTACACTTCGTAAGTAACCTAACCATATGGATTTAAAAATACATATTTACATCAGCAGATATAGAAAGGGGCATTCGAAATAAATCTTTGTTTCAAGAATAAGATGCAGACCCGGCCTAGTTTAGATTCAAGCACTTACTCAGTAAAGTTTTTATGGATCAAAACATACAATCTCAGTAATCTTTTTTACATTTCAATAAAACAAGATAATACCGCATTTATTTATCCAGCTGGGTGTCCGAACGGCTGCTCTCGTCATGGCCAATGCCTCGTAGAAGACGGCGTGTACCGATGCTCTTGCGCCGACGGCTGGGCGGGCGTCGACTGCTCTATCGCACTCGAACTCTCCTGCAACGACAACGAAGACAACGACGAAGGTAAGTGCCTTTTATTTCAGATCAAAATCATTGACTTTGTTTAACAATTGGCTATAATATCACAATGGCACTTTGAAGATGGCATGACGGACTGCTCGGACTCGGAATGCTGCAGCCGACCAGAGTGCACTGAACACATAATGTGCCTAGCTTCTAATGATCCTGTAGAAGTATTGTTACGGAAACAGCCTCCGTCAGTAACAGCGTCTTTCTACCAACGCGTCAAGTTCCTCATTGAAGAGAACTCCGTGCAAAGCTATGCTCACATGGACGAGTATTCAGAAAGGTAAGTCTTTTATATACCCCAAAATAAAGAAAATAATTACGAACACCAAATCACTTCATGAATGTAAAAGATATCGTTTTCATAGTGTCGTTGAATCAAAGGTATACGACGATATCCTTTACTCGTAAGTTGGATTAGGACTAACCTACCAGTTTGCACAATTCATGGATTAATATTTGCACTTTACAATGATTTTAGATTCGTGATATCATCGCCGTACTATTATGTAAATCCGTAAGATGAAGAAACAAATTTCATGACAAAATTAATTAAGAACTAGCACCCTTCCATATTTGATCCCAAACATCTCCTGAACCTCTCCGAGGATTTGGTGTGTTATTATAATTTATTGATGGAAATTATTTATTCACTTACTATTTATTTTACCATCTGGTGGAAGTGTTTTGATTTTCCTCAGTTTTATGAAAGAAATATTATAATTTTATTATCATTTGCTGTCCTGGCATGGTTATGTTTTTGTCATTAACCATTTAACTACACGTGTTGTTTTTTTTGTTTTTTTTTTGTTGAAATGATTATTTTTCACACCAGATCCGATGTGTTGTGTATTGTCTAATGTTATCCCTGTGTGTGTCTTACCCTACCTGTTTGTCTAAACAAAACGAAAGCGTCTAACATTTATCAATTAATTGGAATAGAAATAATTTGTCAATTGAGTGCTCGAAAGCTTCGACCAGTTTTGTTTGTCTTCTCGTAATTAGTTAACAGTCAGTACTTACGTTATTTTAATGATATTGATCGTTTCATTCTTAAACCATGGCAGACTTTAAAATTCTTTAAACTTTAAAGTTTTTTTTTTGCTTATAATAAACGATAGAGTTCATATTTGTATTGTAATATATTTAAAAATATTAAAGTCTTTCATGATTTGAGTAAAAACTCGAAAAGAATAAATAGTTTTATCATAGATTTGTGCCGTGTCGTACCAACATCGAGTATTCAAAATTTGAGAACTGAGACAAAGCAAAACTGAATAAAAAATAGTAGTCAACCCACCTCGCTTAATATGCAAAAGCGCCTCAAAAGTTTGTTTGCATTAAAACACGAGCCGCTTCACTATTTTATTTGAGTTGACGAGTCTACAGTGGTTATATTGCGTTTTGGCGTTTGTTCATGAGACCTGTGTGTCACCTGACAGAGTTCCTTGTGCTTTACAACCCAGCATGGTATTCTTTTCATGCAATCTTACTTAGTGCAACTTTCAGTTACCACGTTCTTACATTCATTAATAGTGGTGGTGGTGTTGTTCTAATGCAAACGGGCTTTGTATCTAAGCCAGTGTCTTAATTGGAAAATATAAGCAAATGTTACAACGCAAGGTAACCAGTATAGACGAGGCAACCGGCCGGAGCGGTTGCAAAGACGGGGTGGGGTTGCACTGAGGGATGTAGGTATCTGTGTAGTAATCTGTCCTGTCTTTCTGTGTCCCTGTGCCGCCGTGTGTCCGCCACTCCTAGCGAGTTCTGGAATTCCTTTACACCATGGTAAGTGTCAGTCAGCCCGCCCTCGCCCCTCAGTGTTCAGTATCTGTTGACCTCTTCCCTTTGGTTGCAACTCCTGCATATATGTGTGTGATGCCGGCGCCCGCCGCGTGTCGCGTGCACCGTGCTCACATTCCCTCATGCTCGTACCGGCACGCGAACGGCGCCTCAACAGCTTTTTCACTTTTGGTTCTCTCCTTTGTCTGTATTCGTTTCATTCTCTATGTGTATGTAACATCTGTATGTTTGTCTTGAATGTTCTCGAGTGGCTGCGGCAAAGCCTTCCATACCTCGTCGTAAATCAAGCGGACGTCCACGGCGCTCGCCCGCGATGTCTCGCTCTGAATATGATTTGCCGCAGTCACACTCGTATTTTTTTTTTCGTAACATTTATTTGTCTCGTCTACTGTGCTTATATTATAGTTCACATATATATACTATGGTATACTTTTGTTATACTGTAAAACTTAGGAAAATCATTAACGCTTTCACGCAAAACGTTAAAACACAAATCGTTAGGTTAGGGTTTCTTGTAAAATAATTTGAATCGAGCCGCGAATTTATGTGTCAATTGAGCAGAATTCTAGCGAACACGCAAATTTAGCTTCAAATAAACTTACCCTTTTATGTGTTCCTTACCCTTTGTCTGCGTCTTTCATCTGTTAACCAACCCCCTACCCTGTGCCCGAGCTCTTTATGTGTTTAGATCCTCACCCCTTTGACTAACCAAAACACGACCTATTTGAATGTACTCCAAATACTTCACAGCGAAATAATAGCAGTCGACATTGTACATTACAACCATTGCTTCCATCAATCAACCGGCGACATTACCTTACCTAACTTTGAAATTGGTGCAAGGAAAATAAATTCTATATGAATTATGTTTCACTGTGGACACATTTGTCATACTTACGAATCATGTTCTTTTGTAAGGTAAACGTAATAATATGTAATTACCTACTTCAAGCTATACTCCAACTTATAATATGACGTTCACCTTACATTTTAAACGAGTCACTTATTCATTGTTTCAATTATATTTTTAATTAAAAAAATGTATAGATTTTGTACTTGTTTACTTGCAGATGATTTATCAACGATTAACATTGTAGTAGTAATATTATATCTACGTCCTTACAGTGCTCTTCAATATGAAATAGCTATTTTATAAACTGTGTACTTATTCAGTAATATTCTTAAGTTTACAGGTCGTCTGAATATAATTTGATGTCTATTCACCATACAAGGTAACGAATTTGCTTGCTTTTAGACTCGTTTAGGCATTTAATTTTCTTTCGTAGGTATTTAAATAGAAAACGGCTTAATATGATTTTTGATGATAAATTTAAGTACCAAGTTATTCTTGCACCAATTTCAAAGGGCATCGAGTTGTATAAACGAATATGCAAAAAGTCATGTGACAAAAAAATTATATGACTGTGATTTGTGTGGCAACTGTTACATGCATTAATTACATACATTCCTTACTTGATGAACTTCCATTTATGATATTTATAGACTCAAAAGACAGTGCCTTGTTACATTTTTCACGTTATAAAGTTACTTCCTAATTAAAATTGTCTATAAATGTAAATGTAAGTTCATCTCTACCAACTAGCTGATCCTGAAAAGAGAATGTGCAATGCTAAAGACTTCTTATGTTATTTTTCAAATATTATTTTTATTGCTCTTCTCTCACAAAGTTTGAAGATATATCGCATAGCACGATACTTCATGGATGTTATGACAGATTTAATAAACGACCGATCTTGTTCACACGACAATTAACGAGTTATCTATTCATAGCTTTTATTGCGTAAAGACAAATTTAATTTACTCTTTAAAATAAAAAACAAATATTGGGGGATATTTCACACACGGTCACCTGACCCCGAACTAGGCAAATCCTGTACTATGAGTATCAGGGACTGATAAACATACATAGATAAATATATAACACCCAGACACGGAACAAACATTTATGCTCATCACACAAATGTTTGTAACCGGCGGGGATGAGGCAGACTCACTACCGACTACGTTAACTGCCTGTCTAAATTATTGAATACGGTGTGTAATTGTTATTTTTATGCAACATAATACAAGAGTACAAGAGTTTTTCATTGCTTCTTTAGTAAGAAGTTATCGTGTATCAACGCACATAGGTCTACCTGCCAATAGTTTTGCACGCTATTACAAATCTGAAGTGTTTTCTGCACTTTATAGCTTCACTCAAAGCACGTCTGCAATCACGATATTCGAAAATCGATGTAAAAAAAATATATTTATATTTCTATTGAATCTTACGAAGGTGCTCCCTCGCCCCTATGAACAGTTTGGATTGTACCAATAAATATGATAAGAAATAAAAATACATTACGCATTAAATTATTAATGTTATAAATAAAGACGTGGGCCTTACTAGTTTTAAAAACTACTACAACTATGTAGAAGCTTCTTACGTATTTTTGTCGTTATGCGTAGGCGCAGATAACGATCTTCAAAAAATTTAAAGTTCCTGTTAAAAGTTAGAATACCATAAAACAATAAAGTTGTTATAGAATATTATTATTAATAGTAAAGTCTGTTTATAGGTATGATAAAATAAAACCACTTTTATCTATGAATGAATTTGAATAGATGCCTACTTACTCATTCCTATGAATATTTTAGTTAGAATTAAATGCGAAAGCTCTAATAGGTTTTCAACAATAACTTATACAAGGTGACTTTAAATTAGTGAACGATAGAAAAGGATATGCATGTACCCGTGATAACAAACAACTTTTACTATGGAACCAAGGTCAAAATCATAAAAACTATCAGCTGATGCATTTTGTATAGGGAGTTCAAAATTCATGAATTAATTATTGAAATGATGACGTGCAGCTATTTATTACCTATTTAAAAAAACCCCTATTGTTATAATTTGCTGACACGTAAAAGTCTGTAACAATCTTCAGTCAAAACTAATACCAACTACAATAAAGATCTAAATTGCAAAATGTATACGAAGAATCCATGGGTTCCATCAATTTAATCAGTTTGCTACAGACTAGATCCTGCTGATAGAGGCTAAAAAGCAAAGCTAGTTTTTTCAGTTTTCTACATATTTCACGAAAAAAATCCTAACGCTTTTTCAATAAAGTTTCAAACACCGAATCAATCTCGATTTTTTCCCAATTTATTCGCGTAACGCAGATAGTTTCACGAGTTACTCCCTCAAAAACATAGAGGCCATGTTTATTTCGTTTCGAGCCGATTTCAGCAAGTCTACATACCCACTATTTCGAAAATACATATAGACCCAGATCCGGGACGTGTCTGACCTAACTTACAGTAAAATGGATAAAACCTTAGGTTCTCCATAGCTTCTCATGTGCCTTGAACACCTGCGAATTTGTGTAACTGTAACTGGGGACGTTTGGCAGGTATTGGATGACGAAGGTTACCATAAGCTATAGTAACTTAACTTGTTATTAAATGGCTGATTTTTATATAGGTGTGTATTAGATCTGGGTCTAATATTTGATGTGAACGTTCAAAATGTTTCAGCGCACATTATTATCATGTAACGCTATAAAACTAACATTTTGAATTACAATTTTTTCTAGTTTATTGACGAGCGATGTTTTATTTCAGTCCGACTAATCAATAGATATGTTTGAAAGAATATTTCAAATACAAGATCATTTTATTACAAGCATAGGTAAAAATTTCATACAACTACTTAAGTCTATTTAGCTTTTAGTACACTAACATTAAAATCTGATTACAATTAATAAAAATAACTCGATTTCTTTGTAAAGCTTTTCATTTAAGTACAGATATAACCAATTGTAAAAGTGTTAAATAAACACAAGAAATGTACCTCTATTTTAAAAACTAAATAGGATAGAAATATGTTAGAGCAGACAAGACGCCCATTATAATAATACCAGCAATCAATGCATGTTAAGAAATTAGTAGGTAGTAAATATTCTCAGGAGCTGTTGTTCCTTAGCACAGCGTGTCCCAGGCCCATTATCACATGTCTATGTGTCAACAATTTCTGATCTTCCCACGAGAAAGAATAAAATGACATTTTAGCACACCTATTTACTTAGGAATGTGTATTTAAAGGAATTTTAAATGCTAGCTTACATGTCTCAATATTCGAGTTAAACTCTAGCAATAAATATCGCTGTTTAGGTAAATGTTCATTTTAATCATGAGCAGCATTTTAATCTAGAAATTAGTATTCTAATGCGACGAATGATAAAAGAAATTGGAGCGTTTTCTTTACCTACTTAAATAAGTACTTAATTTCAATTTACTTAATTAAGTTAAAAATATTTAGGTATTCGCTTCAAATATACACACAACAAACTAAAATCAAATTTTAAGTAGGTACACAAATAGTGTCTTAATTATTAAACTAAAGTAAAAAAATATGCAGTATGCGTATCACGCAATATACATAGCTATACCTTTTCTCTTACTTCTCTTTTTTCTGTTTCTGTGTAGGTACTACCTTCTTGCAATTATCCATAGCCATATATTATACAGGGTGTAACAGAAAGGGGGTATAAAGCCGAAACACAGCGATAGTCCCCACCAAATTGAACAACTTTCCGCGAGGAACATGGGTCGAACGAAACTCGAAAAAAAATTTTGGATCGCCCATACTTACTCGATGAGCTGATCGGACATTTTGTATAGGAAGGCGAATTTTTTTTTCAAGTTAGACCCATGTTCCTTGGGGATAGTTATTCAGTTTCATGAGGACTATCGCTGTGTTTCGCCGTTATGCCCCCTTTCTGTTATACCCAGTAGACATAAAGCGTTAGCAATTCAAAAATAGAATTAATAGCCACCAGACAATCTTTTAGTCCAGAAGTTTTCCCTACATTGATTTTAAACAAATACAATATTAAACAAATAAATAAATAACGATCAATAAAATTGTCGTGTGAACACAATCGGTCGTAAGAACTGTCTACTGCGCGAACTAACGAGGTGGTCTGTGCAGCCGAGTGTCGGTGGTGCGAGGGCAGGTGGTGTCACCTCAGGGGCTGGGCATCATTGGCATCAGGGTCTCCGTGGATCGGGAGGCCAGGTTCGGCTTCACGCTCACCAGGCAAGGTGGATGGTAAGTATCATCATCTTCATTTCAACCCATTACTATCTACACATCAATATCATCATGACTTCAGCTCATAGCTGCCCAGTGCAGAGCATATTAGACAGGCCTATGCTCAGCAGTTTTTAGGTATACTTAGATGATAGTGATTAGTGAATCAATACCACATTAGTTTAGGTATGTTATTAGGTATTAGCTTTTTCAATTTAGGCGATAGATGAGGTGAGAGAAGAAATAGAGAAGCTAGATGACTACAAAGCAATAATAAGTAGTATCTAATTAAGAATAATCGGATGACTAAAAATTAATAGACACGTATTTTGCCTTTTCTCATAAATATAAAATAACAGCGACAATAGAATGGAAACTATTTATTTGTTTTTTTTTTTTAACTATTTTGCCGTATTCAACCCATATTTCTTAGGGAAAGTTGTTTAGTTTGGGCAGATTACGTCCCTTGATTTTATGAGAGATTGCGTAAACAGAGGTTTTGTAGTTGATTCTTTCCGTATAGCTAAAATAAGTGTGAGATAGAGACGTAAATGTTTATCGACGTGTTTTATCTACTGCAGAGTATCGTGTGGTTCCGTATATATAATTCGGAAAAATCGTTAAAGCTACAAATCCCATTTTAGTACCAAAATATCTTAATAGCTAATTTTTTTCTCACAGTACACGCCGAGGTACGTTTAACCCGTAAAATCAATTCGTATCACAATAGTATAACTTAACAAACAACGTTAAATTGTAAGTTATTTGTATTTACCACGGTACGGCGACGGGCGTAGCGGAGTCGTTATTTAATTGCTCGTTCACATGATACCGGTTTTGTTACAGAGTAATCTGATTTCATACTTCAAGCTCGTGCACTAGGCGGTTAAGTCTCGTTTAAATCGTAGAATATGATAAATCGTTTGCATACATTCGTAAGACTTCTAGTCAGGCCCAGAACACACGATGAAACACAACTGCAACGCAACTGAAACTGCTAGTTACTTTTGAGTGGCAGCATCAGCATCAGCAGGCAGGAGTCTAGCAGAAACTTAGATGCAACTCAAAAGTAACTAGGTAGCAGTTTCAGTTGCGTTGCAGTTGCGTTTCACCGTGTGTTCTGGGTCTTAGATATGAATAGTATACTAGACAAAAAAGTTACATACATAGTTACATATCTGTTACGCCTCTTTCGCATCGGGTTAAGCAGAGATCGTTTCCCAAAGAAAAGTTAATTCAATAAAATGTTGTTTGTTACTTGCATTATGATGGAAAGAAGATTCAACACATAAGAGAGATAATGTAAAGGAGAACTCGAGTAGCTTTTCTAGAAACGACATAATCAAATAAAATAAAAAGCTCATATTATTAAGAGCTTTGCTTACATACTAACTTACTAAAATAAAATCGAAAACGTGATTGATATTTAGGTATTTACTGAGAGGTAATGCTGCCAGCTTGTTTGGTACTTTGCCTCGTGGGGACGCGTTGGAAGACATATTCTTCTTGTAAATATGTATTTTATGCTATGTTTGTATTGTTTTATAAGTAAATGTATTTGTTTAGTATTTACTTAAGTAGTAGAGCAAGAGCCCATGACAGCCAGACCTTCCTATTTTCCGGAAATATGAAAGTTTTTCCATGTGTGCCCCCAACACAGGTAAGAATAATCCCCGCCCATGAAACCTGGATCGTGGTTCCTTTGGCAGGTAACAGGTAACAAAGGTGTATAAAATCTTATATCCAATTTTTTAAGTTAGCAAGCTCAATTTTTTTGTATTTTATTCGTAACAGCATTAATACTCACGATGCTCATTGCCAGACATATAGCATAGATCCAACCCTCCGCCGGACACCCCTAAACTATGATTCTCTGTAATTACACTTACCTTATTTTAGGAAAGCTGAATTTTATAAATGTTATTCAAAGAATTATTAAACTAAGTTTCCTCAGTAGCCAGACAGTTTTTTGGGTTCTATAATCCTGCCAGACGTATTAAAAGTGTCTAATATAGAGGAGTCAATCTAGCTCTGCAATGTATGGGGGAACCTACATTAATTCACAACAGGCTGAAAATCACAGATATTGTTCAAAATGTAATTATAATTAATAGGTATGTAAAAGTTCCCCATCATTCCTATGTATGGAATTTTTTTTATTCAAGGTCAAACGTCATAAAAATCAGTGTTTCGCAATTTTCAGCGAAACGGTAAGATTACCATAAAAGTGTATGAGGTATCAAATAAAATTGCTTTGCAAGCACGTTCCAAAAATATATGACATCACTATGTATTGCGCGCGAATTTGCCTAGAAATATGATGATTTCACTTAATTACTTAATTTCAGTTGTACCCTAATTACTTCAAAACTAATCATCATAACTTGCTAAATAAGGTCTCTATAGAATAAAATTGACTGTTTGCTTATTAAAAACTATAAGAAAATACAATAAGTTAAACTAATTGCCCAGAAGTTACGAAATTCAATCCTTACGCGTGCGCTGCGGATACAGTAGGTATTGTCTACATGATCATACAATATTTGTGATGAAAAGATAGTTGTAAGTGACAATGGCGACAGTGGCCAAAAGAAAAATAGTAAAAAATATATTAAATCTCTAGAGATTTATATATGTGGTATACTTATGCATAATAAGACCATTTCAACTTTATCGATCGTAATAGCTCAGAAACGGTGGCTCGTAGGAAAAAAGTGTTGATACAGTTTTTTTAGATAATTTTAAGACCTACAATTTTTGTATTGGACCTTTTTATGGGAATCTTACCATTTCGCTGCAAATTGCGAAAAACTGATTTTTATGACGTTTGACCCTGAATAAAAAAATCCATACATCGGAATGATGGGGAACTTTTACATACCTATTAATTATAATTACATTTTGAACAATATCTGTGATTTTCAGCCTGTTGTGAATTAATGTAGGTTCCCCCATACATTGCAGAGCTAGATTGACTCCTCTATATTAGACACTTTTAATACGTCTGGCAGGATTATAGAACCCAAAAAACTGTCTGGCTACTGAGAAAACTTAGTATAATAGTTCTCTTAACAACATTTATAAAATTCAGCTTTCCTAAAATAAGGTAAGTATAATTACAGAGAATCATAGTTTAGGGGTGTCCGGCGGAGGGTTGGAACTATGCTATATGTCTGGCAATGAGCATCGTGAGTATTAATGCTGTTACGAATAAAATACAAAAAAATTGAGCTTGCTAACTTAAAAAATTGGAGATAAGATTTTATACACCTTTGTTACCTGTTACCTGCCAAAGGAACCACGATCCAGGTTTCATGGGCGGGGATTATTCTTACCTGTGTTGGGGGCACACATGGAAAAACTTTCATATTTCCGAAAAATAGGAAGGTCTGGCTGTCATGGGCTCTTAGACTATAGGTATAGTAGTTGAATTAAAACATGAGATGGAGATATTAAAAACCATAAACCTTCTTTCTAAAGTCTAAAGTCTTTGTTGATAGTTAACAAAAAATAATTATGTAGGTACCTCCATATAGCTCCATATTCTTCTAGAGTAGGTAGTTATGTACCTACGTACCTACTCAAGTCAAATTGAAGTCTTCAATCAACCTTAGCTTAATATCACGATACCTTTGCGTTACGCCAATTTAGCTTTGTAACTCTACGCGCCGCCGCGCCGCTCTAAGCGACTATTGTATTTAATTTTAACGACCGAAGCAGAAAATCAATTGAAACACGGATAGATATTGTTTACAATTAATTTATCTAAGTTTAACTAAATATTTGAATGTTATCAAACACGCAGCTTTGTTTAATCGACCGACCGTATTTTGTTATTCAGTTTTACAAGAATTATCGCACTACGTATGGCACCTATTACGTACTAATTATTAGCAAATAAACGTACTTAGGTACTCTATTTTATAGGTGGGAAAGTGCATCCATCTAACGAATTATATACTCAGGGATGATTAATAGTTATAGCTTAGCACGTGCGCTTGAATGCAAGAAGAAAAGAGAAGCTTTCTATCAAGAATGTCAGTATTCAAAGGTTCTTTTAGCGTTCAATAAGCGTCAGGGCGCGTTCCCACTATGTAACGACTAATTTATCGTTCGACGACTGTCGTCTCTACCTGTTCCCATTATAACTATTGTTTTGACAAAGTGTCGTCACTACAAAAATGTCGTAGACGACAGTAAATTGTGTCGTTCTAAATGTGAACATCTCCATTTAAACATATAAGCCACGACACTTAAAACTACACGATTATCTGTCGTCACGACATAGTGGGAACGCGCCCTTAGTCATCATGCTCTGGCCATAGTATGAAATGAATACTTGTCCTGTCCTATTAACATTATACCTAAATGTTAATGTTTGTGCCGATGGATGGATGGATGTTTGTGACTTCATCACGTAAAAACTACTGATAAGATTTTAATGAAATTTTACAATAACTTAGCTTGGACATTAGAATAACACATAGGCTTTGTTTGCAGTTGCAGATATTTCGTCTGTTTTCAATAAATGCGTACGAAGTCGCGGGCAGCCTCTAGTTACTAGATTTTATGTACTAGAGTCTAGTACATAAAATAGCTAGACTGTGTGAATGAAGCAAGACGTTTAAGAGTTAGATTTTAGTCGGTTAAGCATCCGCTTTTAGGCCTATCTTCTGCCAGTTTTTCTGTCTTTATGTGAAATAATCTTTACTTAAGGATATATTTGTATGTAGGTTTGACGTGCTCGTAAATGGAGGAGGAGCAGTGACGTTGCAGTTCCAGAGGTCGCCGTTCAAGCCGCTTCGGAAGACTGTGTTTGTACCATGGAATCAGATTGTCGTGTTACCCCCGGTTCAAATGGAATTGAGTGATGACAGCGTTAGGGTACCAACGCCGAGGTAACTTTTGATATGAATATTTCCATGACAAATATTGTTTTTCGTATTTTCTTTTTAACTTAGATACCTACAATAAGATAAAAAAAAACTTTGAATGTTAACAAAAATTCTGGCAACATTTCAGTGTTTTTTTATTATGAATAGGTAACACTGAAATGTAATCAAGTAGGCAATACACTGACATAAAATCTACGTAATAAAAACATAATAAGTACCTAGGTACCTATTTGGGTTTAAAAACCCGATCCAGAGACATTTGTTATTTTAACTGCAGAAGCTCTTAAGTAGGAAAAATTACAGCTGCTTTCGCGTTATTAAAAACACTTCGTTTCAGAATTTGGAATAATTTATTGATTACATATATTTCAGAGCTCCTCAGCAATTGGACTGGTCGCCTATGCCACAATGGTGGGAAACAAAAGCACCTCCATGTGCTGCCCATGATCACGAGCGTCTTAGACCTGAAGTGGTCGCAGTGCCACCGCTAGCTGCTCCCGCGGCTTCTTCTGCTACCACTACCACTGTTATCTACCCTGAAGCACAGGTTTGTACAACTACGAATCTTTAAAAGCAAATAAGGAATAATGGATAAAGGTGCTCCCACACAGCACTTTTAAGACTTTATAAAACATTGTATAACACGATAACAGCGTCTAAAATAAGCTACAACATGTCCCCTTAATGATTGGCAATCATAGGTCCAAACGACCCATGAAAACTGATTTGAATACAGCTTTCAGCTACTTTCGAGTGCAAGCACATTTAGGTCAGACAACAGATTTCACTTTACGTCTACATTTGTTACAGATTGTCAGCGAGTCTATCGGTATCCCCGGATCATCAGTCAAACTAACGTACCGCTCATCGCAAGCTGCAGGCTACCTGTCATGTGTGCACATCCAACTGACACGTAAGATAGTGCCCGCAGCTCTAGCTCGGGTGCATGTGCGCGTTGAGATTGAAGGATCTTTACACACGCACTCGTATGAAGCTGATCCCGATTTGACACACGTCTTTGCTTGGAATAAGAGGAATGTTTACAAGCAGAAGGTAAGCTTCTAAGAAATATCTCTCATGACTTTTAACTCGTCTAAAAACTAAAGACAATATCTAAGCATTGAATGCTAACGTTTACAGGTTTACGGCCAAGCCCAAGCGAAGATATCAATCGGCTACGAATACTCCTCATGTGCATCTATAGTGTGGGAGACACAGACGGCAACGTTATCAGGATTTGACGTAGATATCTCAGACATAGGCGGCTGGGGCCTCGATATACATCATCACTATAACTTCCACGAGGGAATCCTACAGAAAGGAGACGGCGCTCTCTTACATTTGAAACAATATCCTCGTACAGTACAGGTAAATTTTGTTTCAAATAGTACGCGTATCTTTCACCAAATAAAGTAGAACTGTGACATTTATCAGTATCTTTGAATTTTAGGTGGTAACAGGGACTGGTCTGAGACGGTTTGTCGATTGTCCTGATCATTGTAATGGCAAAGCGGCAGACGCACGTCTTCTGACTCCAACAGCTTTAACGTCTGGACCCGATGGTTCGTTGTATGTTGGAGATTTCAATCTAGTTAGAAGGATCACACCAGAAGGAATCGTTACAACAGTTTTGAAACTAGAGTGAGTATTCTTCTGCTAAGAATTTCCATTATATTCTTCTTATTTATGCCGCTCGTAAAATAATTAACACTAATATTTTAACATAATTTCAGAACGACTCAAGTGGCATATCAATATTACATCTGCATATCGCCAGCAGACGGTTTCCTATACATATCAGATTCAGAAAAACATCAAGTCAAACGAGTAATGAGTTTAGAAAAAGTGCGTGATCCGTCATTGAATTGGGAGCCTGTTGTTGGTAACGGAGACCGCTGTGTGCCAGGCGACGACTCAAACTGTGGCGATGAAGGTCCTGCGATCAAAGCCAAACTCGCTCATCCTAAAGGCCTTGCTATTGCAGCTGATAAAACTATGTACATCGCTGATGGCACTAATATCAGAGCTGTAGACCCTAATGGAATCATTCACACGTTAGTCGGTCATCATGGACACCACAACCATTGGTCACCAGTCCCGTGTCGTGGCGCAATCGCACCATATGAAGCTCAGTTACAGTGGCCAACTGGTGTAGCCCTCTCTCCTCTCGATGGGTCGTTATACTTCATCGATGATAGAATCATTTTGAAACTCACAGTCGATATGAAGATCAAAGTAGTCGCTGGACAACCTTCTCATTGCAGAGTGGGTAATGATGGAAAGCCTATTAATAAAGCTACAAATAGAACTACAGATTTTAGGGAAGATTCTAGTCTAGGAACAATACTAGCCATAGCTTTTGCTCCAAGTGGAGTTCTGTACGTAGCTGAAGCCGATTCAAAGAAAACGAATACAATAAAAACTATTGATCCATCTGGAAAAATTACGCATTTTGCTGGAAAATTGCAAGAGAATTTGAAAGAATTGAGTTGCGAATGTAATTCGTCTTCGTCTGCGACGGTAACACCTGCAAATGCTAGAGATACAGATGCTGGATGCCCGTGCAAGTTGAGTGTAGCTGCTGGTGATGAACCACCGACCAGCACTGAGACCCTACTATCTTCAAATGCTAAATTCCAAACAATATCAGCTCTTGCGGTTACTCCTGACGGTGTACTTAACGTTGTTGATCAAGGTAATGCATCATCAAACATTTTAAACCTACTTATTATCGAAATATATCTATAAGAAAATCTTAAAATTAATTGTGTTCTTTACAGGTTCACTTCACATACTTGCTCTGAAACATTATTTGCCAACGCATGATGAAAATGGAGAATTCAGAATACCTTACCCACCAACTTCTGAAGTGTACGTCTTCAACCGATATGGACAACATATTACAACAAAGGACTTGACATCTGGAAAAACTAGATATTCATTCCTCTATTCAAAGAATACTAGCTTTGGAAAGTTATCAACTGTAACAGATGCTTCAGGCAACAAAATTCAACTTCTACGAGATTACAGCAATGTAGTCAGTTCCATTGAAAATACACAAGACCACAAACTGGACTTGAAAATATCAGGAATTGGATATTTGACAAGAATTGCTGAGAAGGGGACATCTGAAATTGAACTAGATTATGATGCCAATAGTGGACTACTGAACAGCAGATCAGGGGTACGTATCTACTTATGTTACTTCTGACATTATTATTCTTGCCACCAAACATTTTCTAAACGTTTACCTACCTATATGTGTACGAAATTAATCAATTATTTTGTTTCTGTTTCAGGCTGGAGATACAGTTATCTACAACTATGATGAACTAGGACGAGTCACCAAAATAACAATGCCATCAGGAGAACAAGTTCACATCACTTCAGGTCTAGCTAAAAACTATGGATTAGCTGTTACAGTGTCGAATCCATCTAGTAATATTCCTGTTGGAGTAGCTAAGAAGCGCGAATATGTCTTACATGGACAATCATTCAAACAGATCACTATAAATAATGGCAAACAGGTTACCGAAGGACGTATCTTCAATAATAATACTTTACTCCTTGAAACCCCATGGTCAGGAAAGTTTGAAAGTATAGCAGCTGCAAAACATCCGTTACTAGAAGCCGCTTTGCCAATAGAAGCTGAAATGCTGCATATGTGGTCACATCAAACGACCACTTTTGGAGACGGGCTCGTTAACAATATGTATTCCCTGTATACTCTGGTTGGAGATGTCAGGAATCCACAACAAACTTTAAATCGTGAGATTTGGGTGAACGACTCCAGAGTGCTAATGATAGAATTTGATCAATTTAAGAGCAAAGAAACCTTCTTCAACGCAGACAGGAATCCTCTATTCACAATTTCATACGATGTTGCTGGGTTACCGTTATCCATAAATCCACATGGTGCTGGTGTACCATTGAACATTTCATACGACAGGTTTTACAGAATTAACGGATGGAAATGGGGTGACAGCGAAGAAACTTATAGTTATGACCCACATGGCATGTTATCCGAAATCACAAGTCCACAAGACGGCACTAAATTCATTTATTACAATGATGGCAATCTTGTATCTAAGATAACTTTAGCGAGTCAGAAAAGTTTCAAGTACCTTTACGACAAAGACGGTGGTTTGACCCATGTTGTACTTCCATCAGGAACTAATCACTCGTTTAGCGTGCAACCTTCTATTGGCTTCCTACGAGTAACATACACTCCGCCAGGATCAAATAAGAAATATTTACAACATTACTCCCACACTGGAGAACTTCTTCAAACAGTATTCCCTGGTGATGGAGCACGAGTGGTTTACAGATATTTCACCAACGATAAAGTATCTGAGGTTATTCATGGAGACGGTCAAACACAAATTCATTACGCAGAAAGTAGTGGACTGCCATCAGAGATATTACACGTTGATCGAGATGTGGACTACAAATGGGAATCTACTTATATAGGTGGCTTGCTAACTGAAGAAAGGCTGGATTATGGCGCGAAAACGGGTCTTAGTAATGCAAAGATCATCTACGAATATGACAATAATTATCGAATTACTTCAATTCAAGGACGAATTGGCGGTCAAACACTAATTCCCCATCACATTGTTTATAACAGCAAGACCGGAGCACCCGAATTACTTGGTCAGTTCACTGCATCCAAGCAAAAGTGGAATGAAACATCTGTGTTTGATGGAATAGCGATGTTCTCTCGAGTACTAAACGAGCAATTCTTAGAAAAGGAAGTAACGGTAAATATACACAGAATGGAAGTCTTCAGGATGGAATTTTCTTATGATAAGCATGGACGAATATCTCAAACCAGAACCCATACAAGGAATGTTGGAGTGAACACTTATACTAATGTCAAAAACTATACATGGGACTGCGATGGTCAGTTAACAGGTGTTGAAGCGCAAGAGCCTTGGGGCTTCAGATACGATGACAACGGAAACATGCTATCGCTGACATACCGGGGCAATACTATACCAATGGAATATAATGATATGGACAGGATAATAAAGTTCGGAGAAGGCCAGTACAGATATGATAGCAGAGGTCTCGTATCGCAAAATGCCAGGGAAGAACGATTCCAATATAATTCCAAAGGTCTTCTCATTAGGGCTACAAAGCGTGGAAGATTTGACGTGCGCTATTATTACGATCATTTAGACAGGTAAGAATGATAATTTTTTTACGTAGGTAGCTAACTACTCTCGAAAGTCCATATGATGATTTATTGATGGCTGTTTTTCTCTTGCAGACTTTCAACGAGAAAAGACAACTTTGGAAATGTGACACAGTTCTTCTACACAAATAAGGAAAGGCCTCATGAAGTGAGTCATATCTACTCACCACGAGAAAACCGATTCATGACTCTGGTTTACGACGACAGAGGCCATCTTATATACACTCAGGTACGTGTATTCTATATCATAAATAATCTAAGCGAGATATCATTTTCTATTAACAAAACCTAATAACTAACGTTTGACTTTATTTCTCAGGTTGCGCGCCACAAATACTACATTGCCACTGACCAATGTGGCACCCCCGTTATGGTCTTCAATCAGTATGGCGAGGGTATCAGAGAAATTATGAGATCCCCTTACGGACACATTGTCTACGATTCCAATCCATACTTATATCTACCTGTTGACTTCTGCGGTGGCCTTTTGGACCAAGTTACATCTCTAGTTCATATGGCCAATGGAAAAGTGTATGACCCTCTAATCGGACAGTGGATGTCACCATTGTGGGAGAACTTGATAGACAGGATACACAATCCAACACAATTGCATCTCTATAGATTCAATGGCAATGATCCTATTAATGTACGACCACAAAACAAAAAGCCTACAGGTAAAAATCGATGAAAATGTATCAGTCAGTAGTCCACGATAGTGTCCAAACGTTCCAATATTTGAAAGTGTTTTTTCTTGTTCCAGATCATATTTCATGGCTGAAACTCCTCGGTTACGACATCAAAAGTTTGGCACCTCAACTTTATCCTGATGAACTACCCGGTGGATCTGTACTACCAGGCATCCCACGCGGTCGTCCTGTATGGGGAAGCGTACCTACAGACGCCAGAGCTGGATTGCCAGCCGCTATGGCACTCATCCCAAGTGTCAGCATAGAATCCGGCTTTTTGTCCCATATGTCGAACAAACGGATCTCAGATTTCCGCAGCCTGTCGATCCCAGCAATGTCTGCTTTGAAAACAGACGCTCTAAATGTCGCACCAAAAAGAATCGGCTCAGATTCGGAGCCTCCGTTCGGAAGAGGAATTTTAGTATCGCGTAACTCACGTGGCCGTGCCGTTGTAACCGCCGTACCGTCAGCCAACGCTATCTATCGAGATGTTTATACCTCCGTTTTCAACCGATCTCATCTGCTGCCATTCTCATTCATCGTCCACGGAGATCAACAAGACGTTTTCTATTTTGTAAAAGAAGAAACGTGGCGTGCCGCTGACGACAAACAGCAACTGAAACGTATGCAAGGCAAACTGAACGTTACATTCCATGAGGTCGCGGAGGGCGGCAGATCATACGCGGATGTGAGGATCCATGGGCAGACGAGTATCGTGAATCTGCGTTACGGCACGACGGCGGAACGCGAACGTCAACGATTACTGCACCACGCGCGCTCAGCGGCTGTGCGCAAGGCGTGGCACCGCGAGCGGGAGGCGTTGCGGTCCGGCCTCGGAGGCTCGCTGGACTGGTCTGCTGCAGAACTAGATGAGATCCAAAAAGCGGGTTCGGCTACGGGCTACGAAGGCGAATACATCCACGACGTCGCACGTTACCCTGAGCTCGCCGAGGACCCGTACAACGTGCGCTTCGTGAAGAAACGCTCGGACCGCGCCGAGCGCCGGCGACGGAAGCGCGAGGCGTGCCCTGCGCCCTGGTGGCTCGCCTGGGACGACCTCTGCTAGTGACGTGTCGCCATCCATATGCCAAATCGTGTATGAAAGTGAAATCTATGTGTGAAAATGATGATGAATGTTCGCGAGTGTAGTTGTGAAAATATATTTTGTAAATAGTCTCTATTAATTGTTAATTGTTGATGTATGTATGTATGTATGGTAGACGCGAATCCCTATCGCTATGTAAATAATAAATTTTAATTTGCAGGGAGAGAATGGACCTTTTGAGAGGACTGATATTAAATAAATGTAATGTATGTATAAATAAGACGATCTATGTGAATATAAAATTATTTATACTTATTTATCGGTAAAAGCTTCGATTGTGTCCAATGTTCTTATAAAATTTAGATGAAGACTATTTGAAAGATTAAAAAGGCATACTTTTTTAACCAAATCTCTGAAGTTTTATTGTTCTTTGTCGACGACCGTACTTTGAAAGGTATGAAATTAAGTGCCTACATAAATAAAATGTCCAATGTTTGTGTAAAAGTTATTTATTTATGTTCGAAACGTCTCTGAACAACTTACGGAGTTAATTTTTCACAAATATGAATTTATACAGAAATCCATGTCAACGCAGTCATATAAGTATTTCTTGATATACTTCTACGTAATAAACGTCAGAACGTATATCACATTTAATTATAATAATATTTACATTATATTTGCTATCGTTAGTTGACATTGGAAAATTCATACAACCATAAATTCTAAATTAGGTTATGTATAAAAATTCCATTACAAAATATATACAATTGTATTACATCTTAAAATAAATATATAAATTTACAATAATTCAAACTCTGACTATATGTTACAAATATCTACATATTGAGCTACACTTTCGTAAACAAATGAGATCAACAATTCGACGACTATCCTACTTTAGCTACGTACTGTATGGGTGCAGCAAACTTTAACTTGGCTGTACTAAAGCTGCGTCTACTCTACGACTACACGAACCTGAGCGTGGACGTAAAACGAACCTAAAACGAACATTTTTCTCAAATCCCTTTGCGTTCGTCAAAAAACCGACAACTGACGGAAAGCAACCGAGCACGAACGAAACTTTCGGGGCGCACTCGTGCTTAGTTCGTAGACGTGTAGCGTAGACGCAGCTGTGCACTTTGCAAATACCTATTTAAACCAGACCAGGCATATCACAGAATGCCTAAAAGAACGTACCAACAAACGCTTCCTCTGTTTCCAATTAATACGTATAAACATTTACGAAAAGAAATCTTCTGTACATAGAAATTATTTTCACTAAATTTGTGCCCAATTATGCATTTATGATAGCTCTCTACTTATTTCATTGAAAATAACGATGTCTAACAGACTGCCTATAGGTAACTATAAAGTCTTCTCGTTTTATTATTCTTTATGTTATATTACACAGGTAGGTAAGTATTGCTGTCGAATTTCATAAAAGTTAGTAATGGTTCATATTTCTAAAACTTAATAATTCAATTTTTATTATTGTATGCTAAGTTCATAAATTTTATTCTAGACACGGCATTTCGGCAAATAGATACCTAGAAAAAAAACTATATATCAAGTAAGTAATTAAAGAGGTAAATAAATTTATAAATAGAGAAGTATATAACACTTCTAGCAATTTGCGAGCACACTGCGTCTTTATTGCGTGCTCGTGACGTGAACGCATCGGTATAGCCGCGTGTACGCGTCGATAGATCCCAGTTTAATTTGATACATTAAAAAAAAACAACCATACATAAGTACAGTCTCCAATAATTCATATAACACATCGCCTTTTAGAAAGAGATAATCGGTTAATATCGATTTTGTATAGCTTTATCTCTCTTACACTTCAATCTGACGTTTGTCATTTGTTATTCAAATAGAGCGTAGTCGCCTTCATCGTAAAATATACATCTACTTACATACATATATAGCATATTCACTATACTGAGATTTGTAAAACTTAAATTGAAAAGAGCAACCCTACAGAGTTTCTTGCGCGGTTCTTCTCTGGGGAAAACTGCACTCTTGCGAATCTAACATTAACTTTAAAAAATGACCCGTCCTAAGTGTTGTCAAAATCTACAGGATTAAATGATTTTTCATTTTCATTTATTATACAAATTTGCCACGCCTCTCTCCAACAGGGGTGACAGAGACTACTTCGCAATAATTGCTACGATCCAAACACAACTCACATTATACACATAGAGCTGTTAAAACTTGTCAAATAATCAGATTGGTACCACTGCTGCCACGAACACACCGCGCTCGCAAATCACTAGTGCTATAAAGCTGATGAAGCCCGTTTCACAATCTAATAAAATTTAACTGACAAATAAACCTATGTCTATTTCATAAAACATGAAGTTTTAGACAGTGACAGGTGAAAATATCTGTCAGGTAAATATTATCTACTGGGTGTAACAGAAAGGGGGCATAAAGCCGAAACACAGCGATAGTCCCCATGAAATTGAACAACTTTCCCTTACGAACATGGGTCGTAACTTAGTCCGATCAGCTGATCGAGTAAGTATATGGGCGATCCAAAAATTATTTTCGAGTTACGACTCAAGTTCCTTGGGGAAAGTTGTACAGTTTCATGAGGACTATCGCTGTGTTTCGGTTTTATACCCCCTTTCTGTTACACCCTGTATGATTGTGAAACAGTTTAATGATACAATCTTCAGTACAACATTTCCACTAAAAAATTACTTAACAGCGTTGTGTAGTGTCACTGAGGCCAGCCTTTTATTTACTTATACTATAAGCACATATTTCATAGTCTACTTAACCTAACGTCAAAATCTGTCATATTTGTAGCACTTAATGTAAATTAATTAGTTGCACTAAACATCAAATCCATATAATGCACAGAATATAAGGCACAATCGATATTTAATTGGATAGGTATTGTGAAAATAACGCATTTAAGATACGCGTCCACTGGATTGGATTCGGAGCGTACGGAGCGGAAGAATTTTTGGCCTTGTATTGATTTCTATGACACTGCGTGCACTAGATATCAATACGCCATAGAAATCAATACAAAACAACAAATCCTTTCGCTCCGTACGCTCCTATTCCGATCCAATGGACGCGTAGCTTTATACTCTTCACCTGTGAAAATGTTGTACTGAAAGTATTGAATACAGAAAAATAACGTTCTTATTTGTATTGCGATACATAATTATAAAATAGTGTCGAGAATCTACTTAATGCCGGCAATCAATAGACAAAACATTCATTCTATTACTTAGTAACTAAGTTGGCGTTGAATTTAAGGAATTTAGTGCCCGTTACACCTGCTGATAAAATTTAACTGACAGATAAACCTACGTCTATTTCATAAAACATGACGTTTAAGATAGAGAAAAAAAGCGGCGGTAGCCCAGTTGGTAGAACGCTTGCCTCGAACTCCGAGGACGCGGGTTCGAATCCTGGTGCGGGCACGTACCTCTGAGTTTATTTCTCATGTACGTATCAATTTATTCGATTACCACTTGCTAACGGTGAAGGAAAACATCGTGAGGAAACCTGCATACACCAGAGAAGAAATTCGAAGATGTATGTGAAATCCGCCAACCCGCATTTGGCCAGCGTGGTGGATTACGGCCTAATCACTCTCTGTATGAGAGTAGGCTCGTGCCCCTCGGTGGGGACATATATGGGCTGATAACATAACAAGATAGACAGGTATAAAATATCTGTCAGATAAAATTTATATGTAGATGAAACAGCCCCTTAGTCTACAATGTCTATGTTATTATATTCATCGCTCATAGAGCAATTCCGCTTAAAATACTTGGTTTGTGCGATTCAAAGAGATTGACACACTGGCTCGCGTAACACTTGCGTACGTTGGAACGTTGTTCGTAGGATAGCCCCGTTTACGTATACAGGGTGACTTTAAATTAGTGAACAATAGAAAAGGATATGCATGTACTCGTGATAACGAAAAACTTTTACTATGGGGGCAAGTTCGAAATCATAAAAAAATAATTGGTCTCCCATATACTATCAGCTGCATTTTGTATAGGGAGTTCAAAAAAGTTTGAATGATTTCGACCTTGGTCCCATAGTAAAAGTTGTTCTTTATGACAAGTACATGCATATCCTTTTCTATCATTCACTAATTTAAAGTCACCCTATATTAAGAACGTTTCCCCGCGACTTTGTCGGTGTATAGTTCCGAATTCATGTCACGGTAGTTACCGTATTCATGGGTTAAAGTAACTACTTAAACCTAATATTTTGTATTTTATATTGTGGTTATTTCAGCGCAATTTTATTTTATTTTTCTTTCATAATAACCTTTTTTTGACACTACAACACATTTTTTTTTATCGAAATAGTTTCAACTGCATTCGAGATTTGCGCTTAGCAACACATTCAGTTATTCATTATCGATGCATTATAGGTCTTTATTAAAATGCATAATAATGAAATAACATAAAGATTAAAATCCATAATTTCAAAATACATACATTTAAATGCTCTATCCTTTGTGTTACGCAATTTAAGGACACCAATATATTATAGATAAGTCCTTACTCTTTGTCCAAAATAACGTAATTTTACGCGAGACAGTGTGTCAAACACCTACTACATAATTTTAAAAGTTTGTGATGTAACCGTTTAAAAATTCCTACAACGCAAACTTGAAACAAAACTATCTACAAAATTAACACAATTCTATAAGAACGCTTTACATATTTACAATTTTAGCGCCAAAACACACGGTGAAACGCAACTGCAACGCAACTGAAACAGATAGTTACTTTTGAGTTGCATCGAAGGTTCTGCTATAGACTTCCTAACGCAACTAGTTTAAAACGATTCGTTTAAGTTCCTTCGTGTGTGGTTTTCTAAGGAAGTCTATAGCAGAAATTTCGATGCAACTTAAAAGTAACTAGCAGTTTCAGTTGCGTTACAGTTGCGTTTTACCGTGTGCTCTGGGTCTTACGCATATCCATGCAATTGTACTTTAACACATGAAAATTAAGCTTAGGTTAATTTCACGACATTTTTTCTCTATTAATACTGATCCAGTAATGGTAAGAAAGTAAATAGCGATAATTCGTCGATTTTTGTTTTTTATAATAAAGCATAGTTAAGTACCACTCAATTTGTATTTTTATGTTAAAATTTTAATCGAAATTTTAATTATAAAATGACGCAATGCCTGGCAACATTTCTGGAACTGCGTAGGTATTTTCGGAAACAGAATATGAAATAATTATTTATATTGCTACCGTTTGTTTTTATACCTTTAGCCAAATCATTAAAATCGTAATTATCTTGATTATTTGCTGCTTTTTATCAAGTAGAGTCCATAATATATTACACTGCATTGATGTCACAAAAAGGAACAAATGACAAATAGGTAGACACTAACCGCATTATTAAAATTGTAATAAGGGGGTAAGAGTCTACCAAAATGGTAATGACTTGGGAGGGGATTAATATCGACCTAATTAAATTGCACCTAATTTGTTATTCAGATGAATGGGTTTGTCTTCTTCTATCTAGTCCCAACCCTCTCTTTCTCTCCCTCTCCTTTGATCTCTCTCTCTTATTTTTATGTCTTTCTTTTAAATCTGCGGTCCTTGACACAATTATTATACACGTTATATGTGAAATCATTCCATTATTCAATTACTAAACGCACGAGAGCTTCTTATACTTATCTTACTTCAACTTTTTAATTTTACGAGTACCTATATTTACATACATACATATCCGTCACGCCTCTCTCCCATTGGGGTAGGCAGAGACCACTTCCTTTCACTTGCTACGATCCAAACACACCTCTTTCGCTCTATCCAAACTCATCAGTCGTCACCTATATCTTTTTAATCAAAATGTATACCTAATTAAAGAAAAGGAAGCAATACGACCCTTATAATTCGATTTTGTGACATCACTGCACCTGATTCGAACATAACCATCAGAAAAATGAATGCCACCGCCTTGTCATTTCATTTACAACCATTAATGTTCAATTACCTAAGATTTTGTTTAAAAAAAACGTCTATTTACATTATTCAATATCAACAAGTCTTTCAACATATAAATCTTATCTATTAGTAAAAATATTTAAAATTTGTAAGCCACGCTTTCGCTACTGCGTACCAAAATGCTGCATGGAGAATGGGGATGATGACTACATTCAAAAATTCAAAAAATAATTAGTCCGTCTTTTAGGCTATTAAAAAATATTTGAAACAAATTTTTTACCTGACCAAATACATAAATAAATACAAAGATACAGAGCATCAAAGTTACGGAGTTATTAACGTCACTCCTCGGTTAAAATACGTACTGAGGCGTAACGTCACGAGCAACCCAGTGTATCTTTGTCATTTTTAGTTTATGAGAAAAAAGAAAAAATACGTGTCGAATATTTTAAAATAATCTATGTGATGGACTAAAAAAATTTTTTTAATCATCATGCCCATTTTCAATAATTCACAAGGTGTATGACGTGGTCATACGCAGCCAGACCGCACCGTAAAATACATTCCGGGCCCGTTTCACTATTAACAGATAGATAAAATTTATCTGACAGATACTTTATACCTGTCTCTGTCTAAAACATCATTTTTTATGAAATAGACATAGGTGTATCTGCCAGTTATATTTTATCTGTAGGTATCTGTAGAAACGGGCATCAAACAGGATAACATCCTACCACACTTTATGTCATGATAAAATTGTCTTAAGTCGTCGCATTAAAATTGAATTCTGATCTGTACCTAGTTAAAATAAAATATACTAATTTGTGATTGGCGAATAATTAAAAAAATATGTCCAAACATGATTAAACTACAATTATTAAGAATGTATACAATATTTACCTATATTAGGATTTAGAAGAGGAGAAAAACAGTTCTATTCTTTAACAGATACGGTTGATTTTAATCTGTCGGCTAAACTTATTCCAGAAAAAATATATATCACTCTTTGTCCGACAGGATCACAATAATTCGTTAGAGATATTTTCACAATAGGCACGAGTGCGCTCTTTACATACCTAAGTGTCTATGTACAACATTATGCTAAAACGGCAGTGGGGTAGTATTACTGTAGATAATCATATATCACTAGGAACTATCGGTATTAGATTTCCGTCGCACTTGCTGGGCGTTTAGAGCTTGGGCTTGAGCCTGAGTGATGAATTGTGCCGTACCTGAAAGATATTTGCATTCGCCTTAGTAACTCTGCTTTTCGTTTCCTTCAAGTTTTTTTATTCGGGCGAGATTTAAATGAGTAATTTAATATCCTTTAAATCTTTCCTCTTTATTACAAAACGAGATTTAAATGTAGTTGTACAACTAATGTCATGTTTATGACATTTTATCTATAGCCGAAACGTCATTTATCTGAGTTAGTTCTAGAACTATACATTACATAAAAGTCGTTTTGTAATGACAGAGTTTGAATCTAAAGGTTGTCTTTTTGAGTCGCATATGACGTAATTTTCATTTCAAAGGCGATAGAAGTTGTTTTATGCTGCTTCCACATTGCTTGTTATAAAATGTTTACTAACTATACAAAAATATTTGCAAACATTTTATAACAGATATTTTGTATACTAAAATTTTGTTAGAAAATGTTTACTAACACGCAGTGTGGGAGCACCTTTAACTTCAAAAAAAATTTCATAAGAGCATGATATGAAATAGAGGTCATAAAAGGTACCTGCGGCGGTGGCGGGCTGCAGCGTGGCGTGGTGCGCGCGCAGCACGTTGTTGGCGGGTGAGGGGTGTGAGGGGTGTGACGGGTGCGGCGGGTGCGCGGGGTGCGGGGTGAGCGGGCGCGGGGGGCGCGCGGCCCGGCCCCGCACCAGCTGCACGCCGCGCGCCGCGCCCTTCACGCCCGACGACATCAGGTGCGCTGCGCCACGCAGGTTAGTCACACTCGACACGCACACTATAGTAGGCTCAGCCGCAGCTCGGGCCATAAAACGTGCGAGCGATCGTTTCTCGTTCACGACATCTCTTTCTCTCTCTAACTCGTAAGTCTAGTTCGCATCAGTCGAATATCGAGTAATTTAGTAAGTAAATGTGTCTCGACACCAAAAATATAGTCAAGAAGGTTAGTGAGTCATTTAGTCGAGTCGATCCATTTTGTTTTATTTTTATCGGACAGAAACGAGTGGTTTAACTACTTAATTACTCGGTACTCGAATAAACTACTAGCCTAATGCGAACTAGCCTTACTAGCAACTAACCTGTGTGGATCTTCCGAAACGATTTATGGCCCGAACTTCAGCTTTTGAGACTACTATTATAAGACTTAGCGTGCACTGCGTTGCGTTGCGACGCGCGATTTATTCGACAACAAGGTTCTATGAAATACCGCATGCGTTAATTTCGCCGCAATGCACGCACTTCTATGACGCTTCATACTATCCATTTATGCGTTAAAAAACGCATCGCAGTGCACACTAGTCCTTAGACAACCGGTGTAAAATATCTGAGCACCTTACTAGAATACGTTTTCCCCGCGCTTCCAAAGTGCTTTCCCCCTTTTCGCATATCCAGTACCGTGACGAGTACCTACGAGTTGCTAAGCCACTAAGCCTAGTGCGCAGATATTTCGGACGGGTTATAAATAAGGGAATTACGGCCTCGTCCCGTCCCGAGAGGAAGACGGTGCACCTAAACTGACCACTATAACTAATAGCGTCCCCTATCCGTTTAAATTAGTCAAGTGTTTTTTTTTATAAAACGACAGCGCTTTCAAAATTCTGGCGATCCCTTACGAATAAAAATCGATTTATCGACCGCTAATGTCAAGAAGTAAGTGAGAAATCGATATAACTTTTTTCACTAAAACTATTCTAACTACGCTGATAGTAATTACATCTTAGAAGAAAATGGAAGTGAAATCATGGGTCAAAGAAAAAAACAAAATCATGACTGGAGATATTACATTTGGAAAGATTAAGGACCCATTTCACTTTACAGATAAAAAACTTACAGATAAAAAACTTACAGATAAAAAACTTACAGATAAAAAACTTACAGATAAAAAACTTACAGATAAAAAACTTACAGATAAACCTTTGTCTATTTCAAAAAACATGACTTGTTTCATGACTGACAGTGATGGCAGTGACGACATGACAGTGACAGGTATAAAATCTGTCAGTAAAATTTTATCTGTAAGGTGGTCAAACGGGCCTAAAGCCTTTCTTTCAAACAACTTAACTGACGCAATTATTAGTAAACTAAACACACTTTGTAAAACACAAAATGGGACATAAAACTTTCGAAAATCGAATCCAAAAATACCATATATTGTGTTAGAAAACTCAATTCGGAAGCGCAAGCGTCTATTTTAAACAACACTTACCTATAGGTAAAGAAAGCACAGAAGGTTGATTTGTCAGCATGACTGATGTTGTAGGAGGTACAGACACGAGGAGGCCACTAGGTGCACCCGACACGTTCAACGATAGAGATATCGGGGCTGACAAACCCGGGATCTGCACTTGTACGTTCTGAAGACCTTGGATCCCTTGAAGGCCTTGAAGTGATGTCAAACTTAGGCCCTGAAAGAAATATAGATTTCTATTATAATAAGTTACTTGCCCAGCGATATAGATTCAAGGATGAGTGATGGAAACAGATTTCGATTAAACTTGACAAACTCAAATGTTCTTCGCGTGGACTGTGTTTGTATTGTGGTATCTTGTTGTTCAGATAAAGGCTGGTAAATCTTCAATATTTATATTTATTTTCACATAAATTGTACACAGCGGTTGAGCATGGCTCACTGGAGGCAGGGGACAAAACAGTTGCCAGCTTCAAATAATAATAATATATTTTGCCAAGTGTCATCAAAAACGGTTCAGTGGCTTTTACGTTGGCACAAACATTGACATTTATTTAGCAGGACTATGTCCAATTGTCTAGCAATTGACATCTTGCGTCTAGAAAGAGAGGAAATATGTAAAACAAAGCATTTACCTGTAGATGGCATACAGGCTGTGGTTGTGGTTGTGCTTGTGGCTGAGGTTGCGCTGGCGCAGCCGGCGTGGTCGTCTCCTGACCTATAAGCCGCTCTAACAAAGCGCTCTCGCTGCTTGATACATTCGTCGATTCTGCATCTCGTGTGTAACCTGTCATTACCTGGAATAATTTGAGACTATTACATCACTTTCTTATAATGATATTTTTATTTAAGTAGAGTTATAACAAAAAGGACTACTGTTCTAAACAATCGACTGAATGCCGGTCGAGGGCACCTGTCGACATTGATCGATTAACCGGCTATATTCCATCTATTTCTTCCGTCGTCGGAATAGTCTGGTAGAAACTATCGATCGATGTCCACTATTTAATTCTACCATCGATTAATGCCGTCGATCGATGATAGATCGATTAGTGTTATAACGTGAGTCACATACAGATAAAATATAAGTGAAAGATAAAGCTGTCGATTTCATAAAACCTGACGATTTAGACAGTGACAAGTATAAAATATCCCTAGGAATAAATGTTATCTTTAAGTGGTGAAATCGGCCCCTAGGACCAATTAACAAAATCAATAATCACCTGATGCGTATAAGTAGGCAGCGTATGCGGCGCGGTACTGGTAATAATCCTAGCGCCGGCTATAGACACAGTGCGCTGTAACAACTTGTGTCCGTCGATCGGCGCGTCCGCCGCAGTCACGTGCGTCATGGCGGCCGGGGCGCTATTCAGTAGGTTTAATATCGTCGCGTTGCTGTTTGACGTATTTGACGTGCTCACTACTGCTTTCGCTGCGTTTTGGCTTGCTGTTATGATAAAAAGAAATACATTAGCACTGCGACGTATTGAGCATTTAAGTCATGAGCGTCACTCGTTCATTTGTCGGTGCCCTGTTCATACGAGATTCATGACGCATAACCTGGGGCCCAAGTCTTCTAATTTACAATATTCTGGTCAATGTTATTTTTTGACACATTTAGTCGCAATCAGTGAAAGCCATTGTTTATCAGAATACCAAATGAGTCAAAAAATGCCATTGACACTCTGCCGACACACAACCGAGCCTATTTTAAAATTAGGAGATTTCGGTCCCCGACGTAGTGGGGGAAAGTTCCAGAACCATCTAACCATACAAATAAGTTCCAATTTAATTTTTAGCAAGTGATATTGATCAAGATGTTTCTCGCCACTTGTTTGTACAGAATATTTATGTACTTCCAAACTAAAATCAACTGAGTGTTAAATGGAAAGTCGCTGGGAGGGTAAACCAAGCAGTGGGATCTTGATAGTTTTTTTGAATAGCCTAATGTGTCCCACTGCTGGGCAAAGGCCTGCCCCGTATTCTTCCATGCCTCCCTATTTCCGGCAGCCTCTTGCCAAGTATGCATCCAGGCCGAAGCTAGAAAGAGAAAAAAAAATAGCTAAAGAAAAAAAAAAAAGTTACCTTGCTGAAACTGTTGCGCGGAATTCATAAGGCTAGTAACAAGGGCACTTATAGCGGGATTCGTTGTTCTTGGCTTCGTTATTGTAGTTTTCTGTTGAGTCGTCGATGTGTTTGTGTATTGGATTGTTTGTACCTGGAAAGTGACAGATATAGTAGGTGATACAAATGACTTTTAGGCCTGATTCATCATCTACAGATAAAAAATATCGGACAGATGTTTTATACCTTTCTCTGTCTAGAACGTCATGTTTTATGAAATAGACATAGGTTTATCCGGCAGTTACATTTTATCTTTAGATATCCTACTAAACTAAATTTTAATGTTTGCGCCGATGGATGTATGTAAAGAGGTTTGTTAGGCCGTGGCCCTAGTAGGCAAACTGAGCCGCAAATTTGTGCCGAACTGAAAGAGTTAGCTGCAAACTCAAATCAATGAAATCACCGGTTTTGGTGGGAGTCGGCCGCTGTCTGAGATAGTCAGCGCGCGTAACGCTGCAAACTGCGTACAGTGAGCGAAAACTAGCTGACTGTGGACACTCCATTTCAAATATATGGAAGGGCGTACTAAATCGATACGCCGCAAACTAGTCAGCCGCTAACAGTTTGCCTACTGGAGCCACGGCCTTACTCTTTCACGCAAAAACCACTGAACAGATTCTGATGAAATTTGGCAGTATTGTAGCTTATACATAAGAATAACACATAGGCTACATTGTTTAACCATATTGTGTAATTTTTCTGAGATACGACGAAAAATGCGTACATAGTCGCGGGTAGCTTCTATATTGATATAGCTCTAAGCTGAAATCTTTAAGTATAGAAAAATAGAGAATGAAATTGTATAAGTGTCTCGATTTAAAAAAAGATATATTGGACATAACGTAGGGCCCTGTGCCGAAGGTTTCTTGCCGTTTTCTTTCTCTCGGCTATACAGGTAGTAAACCGGCAGTAGTTTATCAAAAAAGTGACATCAAAAATGTGTAATGAATTTTGCCTATTTTTGAATAAAACACTTTTCATTTTCATTTTCAGAGTTATATAAATACCTGCGAGGTGCCAGTCGAAGACATTAGTGGATGTTGAATATGTATGATAGCTGGTTGTATCTTTTGAGGGTTGAGAGGCTGAGGTGGATTCGTCAGCTGCTGCGCTAATAGCTGATTCGTGGACGCTTGCCCCGAATGGATGTCGTGGACCTGCCATATAAATTTTTATTTAACTACTATACTGATTTTGATGAAACTTTGCTAGATTTTTTTGAAAGGGTTTTTGTTTTCATAGATGTAGGGTTATGTAAAAGGTGTTGGAAGCAAAGATTTTTAATATTTTGTTTGTATAAAACTGATTATACTGGGTGTAACAGAAAAGGGGTATAAAGCCGAAACACAGCGATAGTCCTCATAAAACTGAACAACTTTCCACAAGGAACATGGGTCGTTACTCGAAAACAATTTATGGATCGCCCATACTTACTTGATCAGCTGATCGGAGATTTTGTATGAGGAGCCGAAGTTTCATGAGGACTATCGCTGTGTTTCGGCTTTATATACCCTTTCTGTTACACCCTGTATAATGGACATGATGACTAAAATTTTTTTTTTCTCTTAAACTAAAAATGACACAGATACACTGGGTTAAAGTTGCTCATGACGTCACACCTTAGTACGATTTTTACGTGGGAGTGACGTCAATACCCCCCACTCCGTAACCTTGATACTCTGTATCTTTGTATTTATTTATGTATTTGATCAGGTAAAAAACGTGTTTCAAATATTTTTTAATAGCCTAACTAATTATTTTCTGAATTTTCGAATGTAGTCATCATCCCCATTTAATATAAATGTATATTATAAAGATAATTCACCTGCGGCGATAATCCTGGCGTAGGAGAAGGTTGCTGTTTTAGCCCACCGTCCACAGAGTTCACACTGCCCACGCTGCCAACACTGCCCACACTGCCAACACTGCCCACACTGCCCACATTACCCACACTGGCGACATTGCCCACTACACTGCCCACTGCGGTCACAGTACCGACCGCACTTACAGTCCCCACCTGTTGTAATTGAGCCTGCTGACAATTAAAACGCGAAATTAGTTAAATGAAAAGTCATTTAATCCTGTAGGTTTTGACTGGCTAGATTCGCAAGAGTGCAGTTTTCCCCAGAAAAGAACCTAGCAAGAAACTCTGTAGGGTTGCTCTTATTATATTCAAAGACATTAAGAAATATCCCCTTGAATATCTTTTTCGTTAATCTCCTTTCGCTCATTCTTTCTCCATGTCCAAAGCATCTAAGCATCCCTTTCTCAATGGAAGGAAATGTTGGGAGAGGACAGCCAATGCGAACGTATCTCGATCAAATCGGAGACTTGTTACGGAAAGGCCAAGTCAGGTGTATCTTAAATCAACGAGCATGTATGAGGAGACTTATGAATGTGGATGAAGCGAAGTAAGTGTGTTTCAGTCGTAGCAAGTGGAGGGAAGTGGTCTCTGCCTACCCGGATGGGAGAGAAACGTGATAAAAGCCAATAACTCACCAGTATCGGTAACTGCCGCGTGTTAGTGTGTGTACTCGGTGATGCCGCTATGGCCGTGGTCCTAAAACAATAAATTGTTAATAAATATAGCGTTCGGCTGCTTCCCACCAATCTTCCCAGCCAATAACAGGCAAAAGACTCTCCCATGCTTCTATATAAGGTTATAAGGTATATTTATAAGGTTTATTTTGCCATTTGATTAAAATTGTGTCATTATCATCAGCCATTGATCGCCCACTGCTGGACATAAGACTTCCCTTGATGATTTTTATCATCGTCATTTGCACATGTTGTTAGAAAAATATGTACGCAAGCCAATTTATTTGTTTGCTTTTTCTTTCTTGCTTGTCATTTAGTGACTGTTTCACCAACTACTGATAAAATGTAACTGACAGATAAACCTATGTCTATTTCATAAAACATGACGTTTTAGACAGAGACAGGTATAAAATATCTGTCAGATAATCTGTACAAAGGCCCTTACAATCGTAATGTTATCACTGATTAAATACTTACACGACAGGTACAGTAGTCACGTGTGATTGCACTGTGACATTACTAGCTGCAGCGGCGGCGGCGGCGTTTCGTTGTTGCAGTAGAAGCTGTTGACCCTAAAACATTAATCGAATCGAAATCAAAAACGGAATCGAACCCACAACCTATGGCATGACAGGCAGGGTCATTATTACCCACCACTGGCCACTGGCAACAACTGGCCAAACTTATTTTTGATGGCGTTTACATCAACTGAGGGTAAAATAAAAACGCTAAATATTTGGTTGTTAACATGAGTAAAGTGAAAGAAGGAATAGAAGTTGTGTCGTATCAGGTGCTCAAAAGGACGGCAGAAAACAGAGCAGAGTCACGTAGACTCCACCGACAAGAGCGACGCTTTTAAATTTGTTTATGACTACTTGAGTACATATAGCTTGAGATAGCGCTATATGGAGAAAAAGAAACAGATAGACTAGGCAGTTACCTATCCCTGTCACTCCTTGTAGCGCTATCCCTCGTGCACAATGATAAAAGGTTTTACCCTCAAGATAGCAGCTATAGTTTTAATAAATAGAATATGAATTTATTAAATGGGGATGATGACTACATTCAAAAATTTAAAAAATAATTAGTCCGTCTTTTAGGCTATTAAAAAATATTTGAAACACATTTTTACCTGGTCAAATACATAAATAAAAACAAAGATGCAGACCATCAAAGTTACGGAGTGGGGGGTATTGTCGTCACTCCTCGGTTAAAATCGTACTGAGGCGTGACGTCACGAGCAACTTCAACCCAATGTATTTTTTTCATTTTTAGTTTAAGAGAAAAAAGAAAAAATACGTGTCGAATATTTTAATTTTTTTAGTCATCGTGCCCATTGGGCCAGCGTGGTGGATTACGGCCTAATCACTCTCGTATGAGAGTAGGCTCGTGTGTCTGTAGTGGGGACGTTAAAAGGCCTGATGATGATGAATATATTATCATTTTCTTACCATTTCTCTCATGCCGCCAGTAAATGATACCCTAGGCAACTGCCCTGGTACTATGTGCTTTATTCTAACAGATTTCCGACCTTCTTCCGTGAATATTTCCGTAAACTGCTGTATGTATTTATTTGCTTGAAGTCTTGATCCTGTAAGTAAATAAAAAAGAAATTAAGTGAAATATTATTTAATTCCATGCTTCTCTTGTTTTCGCAATAAAAAATGCCAAGAAGGCAATTACATTTCTAAATGTAATAATTAACGTAGAAAAATAGTATGGCGCCCGACAAGATTTTTGGAACTTCATTTATTTAGAATTCTATTTGTAAATTTTAGTCTAGAATTTAAACTTCAGCTAGTGTGTTGCCAGTTGTAAGAAAGCATTAAATAGCACCAATATTTATGGAAGAGTAGCATCTATAGCAATTTGCAACCGACTTAAAACTTTTTATAAACACCTTAATGCAACGTAAATGCTGCCTTTACTCTCTAAAGGCTGGCGCACACCTGACGGAGCGCAGCACAGAGCATTTTTGACTGTCATATTATTATCGACATTTTTCTTCACTAAACTTCAAATCAGTTAACACAACAAATGAGCATCGAAGCGACTACATGCGAATGTTATGTCAACTGATTTTGAATATTATTCTAATGAGAACAAGCTTGATAATAATATGACAAAAGGTGTGCGCCGGCCCTTAGTCGCCACTAAAATCAATTCAAAAAATTATTGTTATACTATACCTAAAGAAAACCGACAAGACGCTCCATTCTTCTCCCCTTCAACATGATCTCTGTCCACATAGAGTTCACCGAGGAACTCTTGATCGGACGGCCTTTGTAATATTGACAGTTTTATATGAAAGAACCCAGCTCCAATGTGGGGTGAAGTTTTCTCTGTTTCTAGTATGTATTCTTCTACTAACTGAGGTTGACAGTCGGGTGTAGGTCGTGGCCGCTCGTACGCTCTAGCCTGGCGTAACGGACCGCTCAACTCTGAAGGTAACGCTAGAGGCAATGGCTCCATCTTTGGAGGTTCTATTGGTTTGAATACCTGGAAATATTACATATTTGTAGAAGTATATGTTTGGACAAAAACTGGTCAAGTGCTAATCGGACTCGCGTGAAGGGTTCCGTACTATTCGCAAGGTAAATAAACAGCCTAATAATATTGTCTAAAAAGTAGCTATGGTTCCGTACCATTCACTAGTTTAACAGCAGCAAATATATGTCATAATAGGTAAATATGATATTGAGCAAAAAAAGACAAATAAACATGTTTGTTGTATTAAAGGCCCCGTTTAATAATAAATATTATTCTATTTTAGTATTTGTTGTTATAGCGGCAACGGTAATATATCTTTTGTGAAAATTTCAATGCTCTAGCTATAACGGTTCATGCGATACAGCCTGGTGACAAATAGATGGACAGACAGACACCCGAGCCTTAGTAACAGGGTCCTGTTTTCACCCTTTGGGTAAGGAACCTTAAAAATAGACATAAAATCTGAATACATACCTCTGGTGGTTTCTTCGGGAATTTTGACGAGAATTTCGTGTTAGGTACCGATTGTCGACTGTTCTTTGCTCTCTGACGATGTATCAATTCCAACAACTCCAAGCCATGATAATGTGTAAATTGATCTAATTTCCTTTTCCTATTTACAGCCACCTGTAATATTATATTAGTCTTGATACTATAGCAGAACTGGATGGAAAGCGAGGTGGGAGGCCTTGGCATAACAATGGGATGTGACAGGTTAACTGTATCTGCATACTGGATGTTTATTCACTTAGGAATATCAATAAATGTAGTCTACCTATAAAACTAAACCAATTTCCCTAAGAAACATGCGTGTGAACTAAAAAAAGAATACTATAGTCCAGGGGTACTGTATTTCTTTTTGCCAAGGAACCCCTAATTGATTATACTTTTCGTAGCGGAACCCTACTTGATAACTGAAACTCTCAGCACCTCTCTCGTGCGTAAACAAGTCGGTGCGCGCGAAAAACGTTGGTCACGAAACGTGTCATAATATTTTTCGTAACGCGGACCCCGGGACCACCATTCGGGAACCACTATCTCTTTCCCAGTTACCTGTGAGAACCGCTTCGCCTGCCGCCGTATCCGTGGCGTGTTGAAGAGCCTCGGGATGGCGTGTAGCCTCGCGGCCAGCAGCCCGACGGCGGGGCGCGGGTCTAGACACAAAGGTGGCGCGGCGGCGTGCACTAGTGCAGCCTCCACCGCTTCTAATGCCCCGCGCTCCTCGCCAGCCCAGCCGCAGCGACCGCCGATGCACATCGCGTCCGTTATTATACTCTGGGAACGAATACGATGCTATTATATATTTTATAAGACAGCTTTAAAAGTTAAGAAGTTACTTCCATTAAAGGAAAAGTATTTTCTTATGAGCCCTGTATAGAGTTATAAAAAAAAAACAACTTGAATTATGGCGCGCTGTTGTTTTATGCGTTTCTCGTAGCGTCAGACGCATGCGATCAGGTTTCTCCATACAAAATAGACGGCTGTTTGTTTTATGTGGTGCTCGCCTAAGAAATTAAATTGAATTTCGTGGGATGGTAATACCACATTACCTGAAATGCTATTTTTATTCTTTTAAACTTACGCTAGATTCGCAATGGTGCAATTTTCACCAGAGAAGAATCTAGCAAGAAAGTCTTAGGTTTAAACATATGTTGTGTCAGCTTATGGTCGTCCACTGCTAGACAAAATCCTCCCTCAAGGATCTCCACAATGACCGGTCTTGGAGACAACATAGATACCTATTTAAACTGTAAGGCCGCCTTTGCGCACAATGTTTTAGTTTTAAGTTTTATTTGTATCTCTTTGTGTGCAATAAAGAATTTCCATCTATCTATCTATATTACTTCAACGGCATCTTAACTTATTAACATTAGTTCTATCATACATTTATTGTAAAAATTACCTGATTAGTGGGCCTCAAAAGTACATGATGGGTATCACATAAAAAACTCGGATAAGCCTGTCTGTAATCCCGTATCTGTGCTATAATACACCCAGAGTAGAATAAACACGAATGTTCTGACTCTAATAAGTCTAAAAGTATTACTGGAAGCTCCTCATTGTCAATATAACTAAGTAGTTCTTCTTCTTCGTACGGCCATCTTGGTGTTTCGATTAGAGTCTCGTCCTGGTTTGATGCCTACAATTTATACAGTCATTTTAAAAGGTAGTTAATTAAAAATGAAAATATGTGGCATTTTATTAATTCCACCATTGCCCACATAAGTCTTCGCAATTACAATAAAGTGACAAACAGCCTACAGATATGTTTTTGATCCCATTATTTTTGGTGTGATAGCATCTAGCCACTTCATAGATGTATTGATATGTAGATATTGTATGAAGTAGCTAAATAGTTTTATTACATCATTTTACAATAAGTTATTTGTATTTCTTAGGGAGAATTAAATAAAAAGTATAAAATATGTGATAGATTTTCCTAGGTACATTACAAAATATCCCTTGTAATTGCTTATCCTAATCTATATATATAAAAATGAAACCCGTTTTCCGTTGTCACGGCATCACGCCTGAACGGCTGGATCGATCTCGCTAATTCTTTTTTTGTTCTGTTCGTTATTATCAGGAAAAGGTTCTTACGGTGAGAAAAATTCGAATAATTGCCGGGAAAGCCCTAAAACAGACCTTTTCTTTTTCCCATACAATAAAGTTCATTCTAAGGCGGGACAAAGTTCGCCGGGACAGCTAGTAATATTATAAATGTCAATGTTTGTGCCCATGGATGGATGTTTGTTACTTCATCATGTAAAAACCACTGAAAAGATTTTAATGAAAAAGAATAACTTAGCTTAAACATCAGAATAACACATAGGTTATATTTTTTGCAGATATTTAATGATTTTTTAATGTTATTGATGCATGCGTCCGAAGTCACATACAGCCTCTAGTAAGGTATAAAACAGGAGGCCGTTGCACAGTAAGTATGATCTTACTGAATATATTATTTATTACTTTATAAATTTAGATTATTAATTACTTTTTTTTTTTTATCTTGCCATTGGCTTGATAAGCCCTTAGCAGATTTGTTGTAGGTGCTATTAATTACTGGATTATTAATTCCTCAGGGGGAAGCCCTAGATGATGTATTTTATTCTCAAGTCGTAATGTATTATCTATTTGTTTTTTTGTATTTGTTTATGAATCAAAAGTAGGTATATACATATTTACATTTTATAAATACTTACATTTCCATCTGGAGGGTATATGTACTGCGTGTTCCCATTGACTTTAAGTGACAGTGAGTAACCTTTATTGCCCGGATATAGATTAATTATTAACGTGTTTAGATTATATGAAGCCAGCAATTTTTCTAATAAATATGATGTTGTTTTTAACCCTTGCTGCAATAGTAAAAGAATATAATTAGTAAAAATATGTATATAATACCTGAACACTTAGTTTTTTATATATCTTCTTTAATTAACTGATCAATGCTAGGATTTATATAGGTATACTCAAAAGTTCATATCCTACCAATATTATAAATGTAAATGCCAACACGGAGGGATGAATGTAAGGATGGTTGATATGTTTTTCATAAAAACTACTGAACATATAGTAATGAAAATTTACAATTATTTAGATTATATTATGTTGATTTTTTTCATCAGATTATCACATAGACTAAATAATTTTGAGATATTTTGTGAGCTTTTCAAGATAGGACGACAAATGCGTACGAAGTCATGGGCAGCTTCTAGTAATAAAATAACTTACAAAATTAGCTTGTGATGCTTCATCTTGACTCAATTCATTATACAATTCATGGAGCTTTTTGAATAGATCAAATTTTTCAGTACTCTTCGACGACGACGAGTTCCTTTGAAACTTAATTCTAGACTCATCAACAGACTCCGCCAGATGCATCTTATCATGGGTCCAAGTCATTTTATGGTCAGGAACCCCACTGTCAAATTGAGATAAATTTTTGTTCACATGCTTCGCCCGGTTAAGTATTACCTGAAATAAAAAATAACAATTAATAAACAAGTTCAGTTATCAAATTATATTGTACAAGAAGCAATTCCTGAAATCTAAGAATATAGCCAAAAACCTCAGCTTCCAATGCCGCGTGAATTAAACCATCCATAATGTCATTTAATTAAAACAAATATAAGTGGCAGTTATATGTCCAAATATATTATTCCATGTTAACAGTTTAGGCCCATGTATTAAGTCATGATTTATAGAAAAACTAATATGTTTTATTTATGTTTCACAATGCATGACAGTAAAATAACATGTCCAAATCCTATTTTTTGACAGTTGGAACGAAAGTTAATAGTGAAGCACAGCTACGGGTGACTGATGTTTGAGTCGATCGATTTAATCATTCAAGTATCATTCAAAAATTATATTTTTTCAAACTTAAATGTACAAAATAAATTGGGTATAAACGTAATACACAAATTATTGGGCAAACTCTGTTGATGAACCGTGTTTTTTTGTTTTCCACGTTTCAATCTCTGAAATATTCTTTAATCGATTATTAATTTCCATCAATATGCACCTCACTATTTTGAATGTTGTCAGACGAAAAAAAATATTTAAAATCTATTTTTTTTATTTAATGGCCTGATATCAAAATTTTTTGGGTAAATATTTTATTGTAAAATCTCCACATTAGAATCAATGAGTAAGATTTTAGATGAATAACAGTGTATGACTACAGTTTCTATATCATTCCTAACTATCTATACTGTATGCATTCATTAATTTTCCTCCAAAACTAAAACCTTTTATTTAGCTTGCAATGGAATGTTTGATAGCATGTAATAAATAATGCAAGTAAATTTGTTTGGCGGGAACTTGTGAGCTAAATTATTTATTTACTGCTACTATTTAATAGTATAAGAATTATGCCTAAAATTGCGAAAGTATATGAGCATACTTTGAGTTCAAAAATTGTTTTCCAGGACCAAGAGAATAATTTTTAAACAAATTATTTTTCTAAGAAATTGTTGTTTACTTGGGAATGTCAATGTAATAGTGGAAATGAACTTGAAACTGTACTGACCAGCTATCCTTATGAGTTATGAAACAAGCAAGAGTGAAAACGATAAAAAAAATCTTTAAAAGTGATCTGATCACCTAGTATATCTATGTGAAAAAAAGGGTAAAATATAAAAACTAAGAAGTAAAAAATATTAATTTTATTATACATATAGATCAGTTTTCATTAGAAGCCATATGCCTTATTAAATTAGAAATAAATTTATCTACTTTTCTGACATCTTGTTGCACTTCAGTTTTATACTGCAGACACTGAAACAGAAAAGAAATGTGTTAATGAAACATACAATTATGAATAACAATTTATCTTATTATTAAGTCAGTATGTAGGTACATTGTACAAAATAAAAAAAAAGAAAACGAAGAAACGTTTCAATTATTTTTAAGACTGCACAATATTTTACAAGGGAGTCCTTTCTATTTTTTTTTCTATAAGGCGATTAAATTAATATTAATGAAGTAATTTCATTTTGAATAGGTAATCAATAAATATTAGCTTGGAGAGCTGGACATCATTTGATGTCAGATTCTCACTAAACTCCATGATACAAACTCTGCTACCCCCAAAGTTATTGCACAGGTTAATATCTCTATATTTTAAAGTAGGTACTTACTTTCTTGTTGTCTGTTATTTTAACCAAAAAAGCACCCTTCGAGTGTGAATACTTGACACTGTATCGTGTATTGACTGGGTCCCTCAAATACAGCATTTCTGCAGATTTCTCAAATTCCTCCCAGTTTGGTATGAACGTCATATTACTAATTATTTGTTTTACTTTCTAACCAGTAAATTCATATACTTCTTATCAAATAGTTGTTAAATTCAATCTGAATTCAAAGAAATCCACATGAATTGAAATTAACTTGATTTACAAGTTGATCTCGCTCGAACACGAATTGACAATTTGACATTGACAGTGACAGCATCACGATTCACGTTGTCACGACTAGGGATTCGCAAAGGGACTCGCAAACTATGCGCAAACTAGGGATGTTATGGATATGAAATTTCGGATACGGATTGGATACGGATTTAGGAATGATTATTATACCGGATACGGTTACGGATACGAATAATAAATTATTTCGGATTATCCGTTAGTTTCGGTTACGGATATTATTTTTTTAAGGAATATCAAAAGTAAAATACAAATAACGTGTCTCAATTAGGCTCCGCCCCTATCCGATACTATGCGAAACTTTTATTTCGGATTCGGTTACGGTTACGGATGATTTTTTATATCGGATATCCGATAGTTTCGGTTACGGAGCTCCCTAACATCCCTAGCGCAAACCACGCGCAAACTGCGTTAACGACATTTTTTGCGTTCCGATTTAAAATAGGTTTGGTACCTAGACGACGACGGTAACTGGCGACCTAAGTATCGATTTGGTAAAGATAGTATCGATAGTTTTGAATCGGATCTTATCTAGGATTGTCTAGGGAATCCTGTTCAAATCTGCCTCCTGACTTTAAAACAGTAGTGTGCTGTGAGATGAAAACGATCGTTCCTAAATGATATTTCTTTAGGTGCCTACTTCGTATCGTATCTACCTAGCGCCAACGGTTTTCCATATTATAATCAAAATCATAAGGATCTCCTCGCAGTTAAATCATATAAAAATAGTTTCTCTATTGCTCGTGTTCATAAATGGCACACTCTGGTCGCATGGCATGTGTCGCCTTACATAAAACATTAGCATCTACATCTAGCCACAGAGATTAAATTCGTTCGTTAAATTAAAAGCCGATTTTTTTTGTTCGGTTCTCGCCTACTCGGTGGTATTCGGGTGACTATAACTTCGATACCAACTAGCGAGGCGGTCAACCATGAGAGTAATTCGTATCTGACTCGGCAAGCAAGGCCAGAGTTTTTTGAGACTTTAGATTATTTTTTCGATGTACCTAACTAAAGTAACGTAATAGGTTATTGATGACATCATGACGGTAACTTTCAGTATATTAGATGTAGGACGTACACATTCATTTATTAGATATCGTCGATATTTAGTAAGTAAATATGTTGACAATTGGTGTTGGCAAGCATCGGCGAATGATTTCTTCTTAAAGGATTCTTCGATTTCTCCCATTTCTCTATGGAATATTGGTTTGGATAATTACCAGTTTTTTTACACTGCCTGCCAGGTTTTTCCCAACACTATTAGCGCAAGAGCGCACGCAACGAGTCGAGCAATCGCGCCGCGCAGACAACCAAAACCAACCCAAGTAACCCAACCAAACCAACAAATCAACCAACCGCGCCGCGCCGACGACAAGGGACGAAGAAAATCAATACACGCGATTGTATCGTCTTTTTAAAATGAGAACGTGACAAAACATTTTAATCCATCGAAAAACCATTTTTATTTAAAAAATATCTGCAAAGGTTTGATGCTCATTTTTTATTTATTTACATAGTGATTGATGAATGTTCACATAGTTACGGCGTGGTAGAATATTCTGCGCGTTGAATTTCTGCTTTTCTGCATATTATATCTATTAGAGGTAAGTTCATCTTAAATAATTATTTTCTCTAGCTGTGAAACTATCATTTTGTTATGGTTATAAATAATTTCCAGTGTTTGCGAAGCTTTAGAAAAATGTTCTAGGAATCGACCTTCGCCATTGTCTGCATGGTGCATTGCGTTTTGTGCTATGTATGTAGGTACGTAAGTACCTATAATTTAAATGAAATCGTTAAAGCAGGGACGTTTTCTTTGATTCTGATTGATGTGAATTACTATAGGATTCATGATAATTTAAATTCAATAGATTTGACGGAAAACAGACAATAGATGCGTACCTAGGTATATTTTAGTTCTACTGGAATAGGGTATGTACCTACCGATTCTGCAGGTACATTGTGATTTATGTCCACTTAGATTTAATTTCTAAGCAATATCACCTTATCATACACATTGTTTTTTTTTTAAATACTTACCTACTACTTGCCTTCTATGACTGGGTGTAGGTAAGTACCTACCTGTCTTATTCTTGATTTTTTCTTTGTGGATCGGTTGATTTGATTGCCTTTGGTACCTTGTGGGTACTACTTGTACACCTTCAAATAGGTTATTATTAATTTAATTTTTGCAATAAATTGGGGGATCATTTGTGAACATCAGATAACAATATCTATTGAACGGGGTAAAGAAATTTTCAGTAATTCGTCAAACTAGATCTTTATAATTAGACTGGAATTTTATAATGTATCTGTCTACTAACTAGTTAAATTTATAGGACTTGAATTTGAAAAACAATTTTGCAGCAGACCTAGGTAAAGGTAACAAGCCAAGCCTGTCCATAGATTATTTGGTGCAATCGAACTGAATAGTGAGCAAGAAGGGAGGCATTTGCCTAGCAGTACCCGATGACTGACTAGTTGAGTCTGCATCAATTTCAATTTATAACTGTTTCATGAATTAAAAGGCTGCTTTAGGCTCTAAAATAAAATTAGTTTGCTTTAAATTATGAAGAGATAATACTTGAAATACTAGCAGCACCTGTGCTGTAATTAATTACATATTCAATTAAGATCATAGATAGTATACACAAAAAAAAACAGATGCACCAATTAATACTCAGAAAGTGTGCCATTTGCTTGTGGGAACTCCTACATTTGTGAGGAAGTTATGATAACAATTGAATAATATTAGCATAGTGTTATATTTTTTTTCTCTCCAGATTATTGATTTATTTTTAGCAGCTAAACCAACTTAGCAAACTGGTACCTACCACAGTAATTGTTTTTATTGGGTTATTTTATTATATTATCTTCATAGTTATTATTATTAAATGAAAGAAATGGAATTGTTTGAAAGGGGCTTTCCTAAGCTAAGATATATAAGTACTATGTACTTTGGTGAAGTTACGTAGCTAAGGCCTAGCTTCAAAATTTGGTTGCTAGTTTTATCAACCAGGTACAGCAGACTTTTTTATCTACTTCTGAACTTCTTAGTTGTTCATTCAAAATCCAATGCTACCTTGTTCTGGGTGCGGCTCCTTCCACTCTAAGACCCAGAACTCATGGTGAACCGCTAATGAAACGAAACATTTCAAACTAGTTGCGTCGTGTGGGGTTTTCTAAAGGAGTCTAAAGCAGAAACTTAGATGCAACTTCAAAAATAACTAGCAGTTTCAGTTGCGTTGCAGTTGCGTTTCATCATGTGTTATGGGCCTAATTGTCCACTGCCTTCCTCTTCCTTAAATCGAAATATATCTGTTTTGGTCACACGCTACTATACACTTCTTGCCCACATTGACTGGTATACAGATAATTCACTATCACATGCTAATGTACCTCTTTGCTTCCTCTTTTGCTCGTAGTCATGATGCAACATTTACAAAAGTTGCTTCATATTTACTTTTTTTAATAGTCTTTTGTGTTCCTCTGCTGGGCAAAGGCCTCTGCCGCATCCTTCCATCCTTCCCCATCTCCGGGAACTTCTGGCCAGTTTGCCAATCTACTTAATATAATTAATGTTATTAAAATCAATACCTATCTAAAATGTTGTATTATTAGATGATCAATAAGAAAAAAAAGTATTTTGATTAATGGCTGAACAACAATGACGGCGATTCTGCTAATCATAGAACTATGATTAGCAGAATCGCCGTCATTGTTATCACGACGCCACGTATTTCTTTAAACCCTCTTAGTATATGTCTGTCTACGCACGACAATGTTATCGCGGCCATGAAAGGTATATTGTTTTAAATAGCTATCAATTTTGTTTCAGGTTCTTGTTGTGTAAGTGGAGAATTTACATTATACACCAACATAATTTTAAGCTAAAATGGAAGAAATGAACGGGGAGCTTTATGGGGATGGGTTAGTTAGTCTTGATGAAGGGTCTTTAGAGTCAACCGACAATGGCAAACAAGAGCAAAATTGCAATATATGCGAGTAAGTTATATTCATATCAAATATCTTGGCATTTTATTAATTTTATTTGCCGACATTATTAAAAATGTTGATAATTCCTTGCAGCAATAAACTATGCAGCCCACGAGTTTTGTCTTGCCTCCACGTTTTCTGTGAAGCTTGCATTGACAAGTTGATGGTTAATGAAGCTGGAGATTCTTTGAAATTTGATTTAGCTGTGGAATGCCCATTATGCAAGCAAGAAACCAAGGTATTAATATTAAATTACCTACACTTGAATAAATTCGCAAGTTATCTATGCTGTCTTCATTGAATTAATGACTATTTGATGGTTTCTAGATACCTGGTGGTGGAGCTGCTTCACTTCCCTCCGATTACCTGCTTACAAACATCTTGGATGTGTCTGCTATGGACCAATCCGTCGTATGCACTTGCTGCAAGAGCAAGGAGCCTGCTGTCGCTAGATGCACCGATTGTTCACACTTCTTGTGCTCCAACTGCAACTCGGCACATGAGTTTATGAGATGCTTTGAAAACCACCGCGTGGTTCCCTTTGATGCTCTCAGGTCGTCTAAGGAGAAGGCAGCCGTGCATAAGCCAATCTTCTGCACCCGTCATGTCGGTGAAAGCCTCAAATTTTATTGCTGCGAATGTGAGGTCGGAGCTTGCACTGAATGTCTGACTGTTGACCACAAAGTCGGGGAACATCGTTGCGAGCGCATAGTCGATGCCGAACCCAATCTGCGAGCTGAGTTGCGTAACTTCATGATCGAAGCCAACAAGCGGGCTGCTACGGCCGGGAGCGCCTCGGCCCGTCTCGATGACGCACTGGGAGACTTGCAGCGTCAACGAGACGAAGCAGAGGCTGTAATCGATGAAGCTTTCCATGCCTACAAGGCTGCTCTTGAGCGTCGCCGTGAGAAAGCTCTCGAAGAATTGGAGCGTCTCCACAAGGAGAGAGAGCTGAAAGTAATGGATTTATTCGATCGCGTAGATAAGACCGTACAGCGTATCGATTGCGCCTGCAAGTTTACCGCTAGACTTTTGCGTCGTGGAGACGGCACCGAAATTGTAATGCTGAAGAAAACTGTTGCCTCTCAGTTTGCACGTTTGCTTGAAGGAGCACCGGAATTTGATGTCGATTTCTCATTGGAGTTCGTTACCAAGACCGATAAGTTTGATGCGATCGCAGAAGAGACATTCGGCATCTTCCGTACCGAATCCACCATTGCTGAGGAAAGGAAGCGAGCTAGCGAATCATCTGCTATCGTTTCCGTCGTATCCAATTCTCATTCGCCGGCAGTGTCTGTGACCAGCGCGCCTGTCTTCGACGACTTCCCGCTAGGAAACGTTCGTCGTGTTACCGGCGTGACAGGAGTCGGGGGTGTCGTTGGAGTGGGTGGCGTCCCCGGAGTGGGGTCCATCGGCGTGCCGGGAGTGGGAGCAGTACCCGGAGTGGGCGCAGTTACCAACTCTAGCGTTATTCCTGGAGTGGTGAATGTAAACAGTGTAGCCGGAGTGAGCGCCGTTACTGGCGTCGGAGGCGTCTCGGCTTTGCCTTCAATGGTGGAATACAACTTGCAGCAATTGGCTAGTATCGCTGAAAAGGATGTGCCGCCGCCACCGCATGCTTCTCCCGCCCCATCGTTTACCCTCGCTGAACTACTCGCTGGGGACTTGAACTCTCCTCAAGCATACAACAATTTGCAGGCTCTTGCTAAGCTCGGATTAAATACCGGTGCGTACTTTTTTGGACTAGATTTATTAATATTTTGTTAAGTGGTGATTAGTGATAAGTAATACATTGTGGCCGTTTTCAGATGCGAATGGCTACGGTGGAGTGGGTGGTGTAGGCGGTATGGGCCCGCGCGGCGTGTCCCCGGGCCGGCCGCTGCTCACAGCCGCCGAGGAGGCCGCACTTGTGGCCCCACCGACACCGCTAGTCCGCGCCACCAAAGCTACACCGATGCATATAAGGTTTAAGTTTGGCCAACTCGGAGGGGGCAAGGGACAGTTCAACTCTCCTCACGGATTCTGTCTTGGAAACGATGAAGATATCATCGTCGCTGATACTAACAACCACCGTATTACGGTAACGCTTATTTCCTAGTTTTCTGCTCGATAATAGCTATTCTAATCCAATTCAGTGGTTTATTTTATTGTGACTTTTCAGGTGTTCGATAAATCGGGTAACCATAAATTCAATTTCGGAATAGCTGGCAAGGAGGAAGGTCAGCTATGGTACCCGCGCAAAGTGGCAGTTGTACGCGCTACTGGAAAGTTCGTAGTGTGTGACCGTGGAAACGAGAGATCGCGCATGCAAATATTCACCAAAAACGGACATTTCTTGAAGAAAATTGCTGTTTGTATTTCTTTTTTAAATACTCTTAAACATTTTCAACAAAGTAAACACTTCTTTAATACTTTACTTAATTATTTGCAGGTACGATTCATAGATATTGTCGCCGGCTTAGCCGTAACAGCTGAAGGACTGATTGTTGCAGTGGACAGTGTCACGCCTACTGTATTCATTCTGTCCGAGGAAGGCGACCTTATGAGTTGGTTCGACTGCAGCGAATGCATGCGAGAGCCTTCTGATATTGCCATCAGCGGTAAGTTTCATTATATTTTAGTTGTCTTTAAGATCATCATATTTAAGAGCTTCGTCCTTATCGATGGAGTCTGCTCTATTTATATATCTGATACAATTTCTATTCCCTCTTTTATTTGATCTATGTTAGCCCTTTGTGACCTCCCTCTCTTCCGTTTTCATTCTACTTTTCCTTCCATGATGTTTTTAGTCATTGTGTCGTATCAGGTGACCCAGCATCTTTCCTCGAGCCATAAGACATGTTTCATTTCTGTGCAGTGAGTTTTTTGTCTGGGCCCAGGAAGTTGCATTGTCGATATCTGTTTCTTAATGTCAGATATCCTCCACTGATCCTTACCGACAAGCCCGTACAGGAAAACCTGTTTATGTTCTTACCCTTAGATATTTATTTTAAATTTAATTTCAGGTAAGGAATTCTACGTGTGCGATTTCAAAGGTCACTGCGTGGTTGTGTTTGACGACGAGGGGCGTTTCTTGCGCCGCATTGGATGCGAGAACGTGACCAACTTTCCGAACGGCATCGACGTGTCGGACGCCGGCGATGTGCTCATCGGCGACTCGCACGGGAACAAGTTTCACGTCGCTGTGTTTTCGCGTGACGGCGTGCTTGTCACTGAATTCGAGTGTCCTTATGTCAAGGTATGTAATATGTTATTTAATAAACTTATCTTGTAGCTTATGTAGACTAGAAGACTAGAGGTTGCCCGCGACTTCGTACGCATTCATCATCATAATTATCATGAAAAACTTACCCAATATAAAAATAATACAGACTGTGTTATTCGGATGTGCAATCTATAATACTGTAAAGTTTCATTTAAATCTGTTCAGTGGTTTTTGCGTGAAAGAGTAACACAACAAAGATAAAGAAAGAGTAACACGCATCCAGCCATCGACACAAACATCATTTATAATATTAGAATTAGAATTTGTTTATTGCAAGTCACAGGTTGGGTAAGGTGTTACAAAGTCGTATGTACATGTGACGCCCTGCAAGGGCACAGCAAACAAGAGGGCAAGTAGTTGCCAGTTACTTAAAAAACTTTGGATTGTTTAATTGCATGTAGATTATACTTTTTATTTTTTTTTAAAGGTTTCTCGCTGCTGCGGCCTGAAGATAACTTCGGAGGGCTACATTGTCACTTTGGCTAAGAATAATCACCATGTTCTAGTCCTCAACACCCTTTACATTGTTTGAGGAGTAACTTGATGGCTGTAAGTCTGCATACTACAAGATCTCACATTTATTCCCTATATTTTATATTTTAATTGCTGTTTTTACAAAGCTTAACACTTTTGCTAAACCAGTATTGACTACTTATTTCTTTTGTTGAGTTTCACATTAGTCTGATTTTTATTATACATTCTGTCCATGCACAGTGAGTTGTAGGTTTCAATTTTCGTGTAAAGGCGTTCCAAATTACACACCACTGTCTATGGGCGGATCTTATGAGTCATTATCTCCAAAGTACTGATACTATTATTTACAATATTCGGATTTGTTCATTTCTCATTTTTACATTTGCATTTAGTTATAGTAACGCAAAATCCAAAGTTTAGTGTAATGTTATTAAACTCCTTTTTTATTTTATTATTATTATTAGAGCCCAGTCAATAACGTGTTTACTTAATGTGTATTTTATTTGGCTATAAGTTTATGAAGGGTATTCGGTACGTTTTACTGGAACAATATTTTAGTAGCAGATTGTTATTATTGTCTGCTGTTTAGCCCATATTCTTCCTAATCCAACGAAACTCGGTAGCCAGGTGAAACCAAAAGATTATTGGCTGGGTGTTTATTATATTTTGCTTCTAAATTAGCAGCTGGTATGGTTCCTAGTTCGAGTGAAGTTAATACATGTCAATTAGGGGACTGCGTGGGTGTGTCGCCTCATCATTCGGTTTATTGTATTCGTGCAATAAGCTTGCTTGACATACGTACTTACATTTTATAAAACTCAATATTATAATGTAATGCCAGTCATCTGCTTATTAGTAAACGAGCGCACAATTGAGTTTTTAACTAAAACCTGCTATATGTGACCAAAGGAGGCGACACCAAAATTACGTGCCATCTAGTTTAGGTTATTATCGTATACAATATTAATATTGTCCGTTAAAATATATTTACCATTTACAGAATTCTTGTGTCTATACAAAATGTTTTCTCTTGTTTTGAGAGCCTATTACATATTTGAAGTATTTTTCATGGTTAGGCTATTACGTAATGGTAAATAAGAATCGGTTCAGTTAAATTTTACCATCACTTATAATGAACCATTACAAAAGATAGATTATTGGGTATTTGCTGAATGATGTAACTTTGCAATAATTTTGTACAATATAATGAATATTAACAAGGGTTTATGTGGCATCTCCATGTATACGTTAGAAATATATTATAATAGCTAGTAGTGTAAAGATTTTGAGACTTAGCGAACGAATTTTCATCGAACTTTGAGGCTTATTCGTATCATTCTGCGTTTTAGAAGAATGCCATTCGGGGTTCTAATATCTAATAATAAGTCACATGTATGCCTGGACATTGTTCAGGAAGTAATGTGTTAATCTTCATTATTATAGAAATAATAACTTACAGCTACTGCTGTTGTATTAAAGTATTTAGCCCACCGCGTTACGTACAATAGGAAATAATATATCGTTGACACAAAATTCGATATTCATACATGGACGTGCCATTATAGACATTTTATTTCTACAGCTGATTGGTTTGATGTTCTTGTACAATTTGCCAAAAGTATCTATTTTTATACCTATCCACATTTTAATATTCAAATTGAGATTCATAGTTTTTTAGATGTTAGAAAAAATACGATTTATGAAATGCAATATCATATTTAGATTTTCACGTTACAAATTGAAAGTTTCCCATTTTTATTAATTATTGGTAGAAGTGGGATATTGTAGAGTATTTGTTAGGCACCTCGATAATAATATGGTATTAGATTTATATCGTAACTCACAGGTTTATTAATGTCCGTAAAATACAAAAAAAATATTCACGTCGCATACATTCATAACTTAATAGTCTTCCAACTGTGATTAGGCTTTTTTGGCGAAATTATCGAAAGAGGAAGCGTATATTCCTGATTACGTTAGTCATTTTCGCTTTTAGACAAAATGCGTATATAAGCTTTTTAAAAATATTGTACCAAGAACAAGTTCACTAAGCAATATTAATTTTGGGAATAGTACTTAACCAGACCACCTAAAATGTAGTGTGATATTTTGTTATATTTGTCGTATTATTACATATTGCTCTCTAATATTTGTGGGTTAACAATTAAAATTATATTTTACCCAGTGTTAAAACTTGCGAAATGGTGATCCACTATACTGTGCGGCCATTACATCCAAAATAAAAACAATTCTAACAAACCAGATAATATATATACTAAACGTTTGTACTTAATTATCTAGTAATATAGATACATATTTATTTGTGTATTGGAACTTTTCTATATTATTCAATACACTAGCAACGTTTAATGTGATATGAGCAATAATAGAGAGACATAATGAACCAACAAATTAAGACTTACATGACTCAATATTTTGAAAGACACAATTACGGGTCGCGTTGTAGGGGCAGGGCGGGGAAGGAGGGTTGTAGCGGCGCCCGCGGCCATTGCTGGCCACTGCCGGCGCCGGCTCAACCAGTGTTAAGTTGAACTTGACGTTGAGTCTGAATCCTCTATTGATTAGTGAGTAACTTTTGGGTTTATTTTTCATATTGTTTTTAAGTTATTTGTTTCAGGATTTTTGTCCCGATAGCATTAGGGAATTTTATTTTCTTTATTTAAATTAGATTTACTAACCCTCGCGGATGAGTAGGCGATTAAATACTCTTTGATTTTGTCATTATACTGTTTTGTTTAATTATAATATGTTCTGGCCTATATATTTAGTATTTTTGGCCAGTGTGTTTAGGCCTTTAGAGTTACGAATTTTACTGCCAAATTATTTTCTTACGATACTTGTGCATGCACATAGTAATTATTTTATTGTACGATATTTGTAAAAATTAGTTACTAATAATTATTGTTGCCAATTTTTTGTTTTATTAATATTCAGGGTTTTAATATTATAATGTTCAATTTTTGATTTGTTGTCAATGATCAAAATTATTGTGTGTTAGTCAAGTAAAATTAACCGAAATAGAACTTATAATGCCCCAAAGGGAGCGTTTGACGCTATTAATAATGTCGCTTTAGGATTGCATAAAAAATATTAAAGTGGTGTGATAAGTTTTGGATAATTTTACAAATTATACTATTTTATGTGTGAATTCCAATTATATAAATTTGAAGTTGAAATACGATATATATGTGTAATTTTTCATGTATTTACAATGACTTTACTATTCTGTGTAATAATTGAAAGTATTATATTATAGTAAGTTGTAATCCTCTCGCATACTTTGGTGATATCGTCGACAAAGTTTCCTTTGTTCTTGCCATGTATCTTATGTAGATTTGAGCGTAGATTTTTTGTAGGAGTTAGTATTTTTCAATTGGATATACACAACAGTATCACAAGTTTGCCTATACGGTGTGTTGTTTAGAGATGTTTATTAGCGGTTGGTGCAGACGGGCGGTATTCGCCGCGCCTGTAGGCTGTATATTCTTGCTGTAGCAAGTAAGCACTTTGTCATGAGATAATGGCAGGTCAAATGGTATCTATTGTCCATTGACATTACTCGATAATAATTGTATCATTAGAGTACATTACAGTAGCCTTTCTCGGGAATCTTTAAAGTTACCTATATACACTTTAAAAGCAATTTTTGGTAAATATTTTTCTCTTGAATCTATATTCCCTTATGTATCCAGCAATAAATTACTTCAGTAGTTGTAGTATCACTTTATATGGCACTGAAATGCGACGTCCTTGGCATGAAATAGATTGTAGTGTTAGGGAGGGTGCTGGGCGTTGGGCTCTGTAGGCGCGAGTTATGTAATGTCGGGGCGAGGCGCTCGGTCGGTGCCAAGTATTGTGATAGTCGTAGGGTTCGCAGCGCACAAGGTGAGCTCTAATGTTACCCTCCCTATTGGAGGTGGGCGTATTGCCTATGTTGTGGCACCAAGCACAGCTAGTTGGTTCCGGTCAAATGTTGTGGCATACATCTTTTCTCTTAAGGACCGCGGTGCATGACTGTGGGTAGTAGGTTCCTTGTCCCAGTTTATTATCATCTTGAGCCTTGATTACTTTATAACACGAGAAAAGGGCGGCATCTTTAATAATAATTGAAAGCAATCACTTTTACCTACAATGCCAGTTTCGGTCTCCGCTGTTCTAAATTCAACAAATAATAATAAATAAGGTTGTGAGCTCTATTCCCGTTGGAATTTCAAGCCACATGTGTGCTTGTGCAATAAATATCACAGTTTGGATTTAGGCTTTTAAATTATTATAGATTATATACATTGTTGAGCTGATTATAAAAATTTAATATATTATTATACCTTTTAATATTGTTAAAGAATTCTAATTGCATTCCACATCTTAAGAGTGAACGAATTTGAGATGACCGTTTTCAATCTACATTATACAAGTTATTTTTTTTACAATTGTAGGTTATTAGCAGTTGCCAATGTTTTTTCCTTTTAGTCAGTAAAAGTACAAATATTTTAATATACAATTCTTGGTATTTACGTATTGTAGTGATCTTATTTTTTAATTGATTCTATAACTGTAAGCATAATTTTTTTTCACATAAGCGGCCATTTAGATGTTTCTCATCTCACAAATTATTCAGTAAACGACAAAACATATCATACCGAATCAATTTAGTTTTCTTACAAAGAAATTATCTGCTACTCTCGTGACTTTCACAATTGGTTTAGATTTACGAATTAAATGGCTATTACTTTTTTGTTTCAAATTAGTTATAAGTATATTCTAAGTTACTACCTACTCTGTATTAAGTTTCTTGTCATTTTTTAAGTTGAAAGTAATGTAAAATTTATTGTAATAGTTTTGTGTGAAAGGTGCATGTTCCATGTGCATATTTTAATTTTTGATCCAAAGATTTCGTTTATTCCTGTAATGTTAATTAATTATTTTTATTGTCATGATGTTGAAATGACATTTGTGGAGTGTGCATTGGTATTTGATACTAGGATTAACAAGAATTTTCCGTAGAGTTGGTGCAGCCGAGCAATCTCTACTATATTCTCTTAGGAATATATTGCTCAATAAATAAGTTCAGTTAAAAGTATTTTAAAGTAAGGAGTAGTCCACGTGGAGTGTTGTGTGTCGGTGGACTTGGAAGAGATATCTAACAGACAATACCCTCCGTAAAGATCGCAACATTATATGGTTGAAGTTAAATAGATGTAGTTGTTTGCCTTTACGGCGGTCGCTCGGACTTGGGGCGGCTGCAGGGGCCCAGCGGCATCAGCACACGAGTACACACAACTCGAATTTCCCCTTTTATTAATAAGTAAACCCATTCCATTGTCAACCACTGCTGGTATAAGTAACGCTTTCACCAAACTTGTGTGATGGTGTCTCTGTTCCTTTTGCCCCACAGTCAACGAAAATTGTTATGTAATCCATACAGGAGTCTCTGCTGCATTGTGCCTAGATCTTAGAAGTTAATGGTATCAAGGTAGAGTTAATCTCAAATATTTTGGCTCTTTGAATATTCCATGATATTATTTTGTTTTTCATGAAAATGTATTTACATTATATACATTCATACACTTAGTAATATTGTATACATGAATATACATTGCGTGGTTTGTAACTTGATGTTTAATTTTATTGTAAAATAAGATGCCCAACTGGTTTATGTGTGTCCACAAGGCGGAAGTGTGGTGGAATTGAATGTTGTCTATGTAACTGCATATTTTGGTGTCGACCGTGGACAGGGTTAGAATTTCTCAGTTACAATTACTAGTTGCACATCTTAGTTTGACATTTTATCTTTTACCGCTGAAGTTACTTGAGAATGAGACGGTTGTCTCTTCGCACTCTTTCTTGTTTTTATGACGAGTGTAAGTTTTCACGTGACGTTAGCGGTTTCTTAATAATTATAAGTTAATTGTCGTGAACTGTGGCCAGGATAACAACTACAGCACAGAGCAGTGTAATTCAGAGCCTGCCTAAAATATATTTTTGTCATGATTTTATTTAGGTATATACATGTTATTATTCACATATTACAGTTTTCTCAATATTAGCTTGTATTTTAATTAAGAAATAATCATATTTAACATTGCCAGGTGATCAGCAACCTGCACTTTAATATTTTTGGAAACTATTGAACTTAAATTGTACTGACTTTATAATATATTTACTTCAATAAAGATTTTCCATGCCACTAAATAATGTTTCATTTGAATCGTTCAATGAAACAAGCGAATGGTAAAAAATATATATTTTTATTGGAATAAATTGGTAATTAAATATTAAAACGTGATCTTGCATATTTCATACACATAAAACATATAAACATTTTATAGCATTAACAAAAACACAGCCACTATTACACATTGTACTTGTTCATTGAGACTTGTACACACATTCTCCAGCTATCCAAGTTGATACTAACTTCAAAGTTTTCGGATGCATTATCACGAAGTCCGCGTCACATCCAAAATTGAGATTTCCTTTCCGATCGTCAAGTCCTAGTGCCTTTGCTGGATGCAGCGAAGCAGTTTCTAAAGCATATTCCAAAGAGCAGCCTGAAAAAAAGATTTTGTTTTAGCGAAGTTACTGTAAGAATAAAATCGGTAAGTTCTGTTTTTTATGCATATTTATTTCTAAGTTGAGTAAAGATAGAAAGCCAGTTTGTTGCATTGCGTACGTGGAATCAGTGTGTTTCAAGCTTTAATTGATCGCTCATTCAATTTAGTTTTTTTTTTTTTAATTTTTGTAAGTCTTTTCAGATTCACACCTGTAGCTTCTTTGAAAGTGACAACACATTCATTGAGGCCCGAAGTGCTTCCACAGAGGGTTTTGGTGCCCGTGACGTAAGCGCGGCCTCCTTCAACGGTGACCGATTGGGGGCCAATGTGGTAATTACCATCAGCCAGTCCTTGCGCCGCTACTGCGTCACTTACGAGGACTAGACCTGCAATTGTGTAAGTGAAGTTTCATACAGATTTTATGGAAAGTTATTATAAAAGTACGCAAATAAACAGGACTTTTTAAATAGTTGAATTAATAGTACTGTAGTCATGAGAAAGGCGTTGATGGCAATATAGGAGCAAAAGGACGTAAAATCATCTGGCTGACGGCGGCGAAAGGCCTCTTTTCATTAGGGCTCTTTTCCTGCCATGCGTGTTTCGATCCACAACACGCGGATCTGGTCAGCATGCACAATCCCCAAAATCCCTATCATTCCATACATGTTTTTCCTGCCATGCGGGTAACACGTGCATGGTCGGTAGCGTGCTATCGCCCGAATGCGGATCGCATGACAGAAAAAGGGCGCTTAGTATTAAGAATTTAGGTTCGTCATTCATTTTATTATATTTAAAAGTAGACTTGTTGGTGGAGCCTCCATTTTGGCCTATGTTCTGCTAAAGCTTTGACTTCCGGATACGATGACGTTAACTTTTTCTTTTTTCGAGAATTTAGGTACCTTCAGCATTGGTTCTGCAAGCTATCCTAAGTGCAGATGGGTGAGTATGAATTCCATCTGAAATTATTCCATAGTAGACTTGTTTATCTGTTGAAGACGCCAGTAGACCTACGAGGCCAGGGTCGCGATGGTGAAACTGGAATCAGTAAAATTCATGTTAAACATAAAGCTACTCGTCCACTGGATTCGGAGAATACGGAGCGAAAGGATTTGTTGCGTTGTAAGTCCTTATTGATTTTTATGATCTAGTGCACATGCACGAAGTACCATAAAAATCAATACAGAACAACAAATTCTTCGGCTCCGTACGTTCCGATTCCGATCCAGTGGACACAGCTTTAGATGTTTCTATTTCAGTTATTTAAGAATTCATAAGATGCGAAAATTGCAACTGGTTATTACAGAATCAATTTTGCGTATTCTGTTTTCTCACCCTAAAATTGCCACCATATTTTTTTACAAGAAACCTACTGGCAATAATTATTATAATGGTGCTCCCAACATTGCATGTTATAAAAAAATAACTTTTAGTACTTATACAGAATGTTATTAAATGTTTACAAACATTTTTCTATACTAAAAGTTAACATTTTATAACATGCAATGTGGGAGCACCATTAAGCCTCAGTAAAGGATATGCTAACATATCTACTTATATAACATACCTACAAAAAGATACTTCATAAAGAACATATTAAATAAATGTCTTATTGAACACTTACAGGCAACATAGCATTAAATAAATGCGTAATCAAGTTTGCCCCATTTCTGACTGCTTCTTCGCCTTGCGCTAAGCTGGCACTTGAGTGACCCAGTGCCACTTTGATGCCCTTTTCTGTTAGCCCTTTGATAGCTTCCGTGGCACCAGCCAGTTCAGGGGCTAATGTGACTATAATGACATTTTCCAGAGATCCATAAGTGTCTATAATTGATGTTAAACCCTGAAATGAAAACAGGTAATGTAAAACTTTCTCATTTGTAAATCATGATTAAACAGTATGCTGTTTCCTTCTGATTTTTAGTGACTGTGACAGCTATAGTATAGGTAATGTGTTTCCCAAATTGGGTGATAACGCCCCTTGTGGGCACTGTAAGCCTATTGGAGGGTAAGAGACCCAGAAAGAAATGAAGGATTAGGTTTTAAGTAAGATTTTACTTAGGTGAAAAAAGAGGGGGCCTTAAGAACGTGGTGCTTCCTAGCACGACCATGGTGCATTTTCTAATTTTCTTTGCAGTACAAATTCATAAAGAATATGTACTTAATTGTACTAATTTTATTCTCAAAGTGGGCAGTAGACATAATGAGTTTGGGAACCCCTAGGTTAAATAGATTGTTAAGCCTTAATGCCTCTTTTTGCAATAGGTTTTTAAGTGCAGTTAACTTATTATAAAGTGCTAAAGGTTCAAGTTGACGCGGCAGTTCATTGACTGTAAGATAGAGGAGTGTGTAGCCACATAATAAATAGGTTACTGATAACAAACTGATAGTAAACATTGCAAAACACTATTTATTAAATGTTGTGTTGTAGATAAATATTGTGGTTGCAGTCATTGATAACGATTCATGTATAAAATGTTTTAAATATTTATGTAGAAAATACTGTTTTCTTTCATGTTTAATTTAATTAAAAGTATTCCAGTTGATTAGAATGCCTTTCCCATTGAGATAGACAGAGACCACTTCCCTCCACTTGCTACAATCCATACACATTTCCTTCACTTCATCTACATTCATCAGTCCCCCATAAATGCATGTTGGTTTAGAGTACTCTTGACCTTTGAGTATAGAATACATAAGGAGGAGCCATATCGTCTAGATCTGCGAGCCTGGTCTGGCGCAAAATGGCTACTTTTTGTACGGTACTACTTATCGTTTGACTGGTTATCTACCAAGATAACCATGAGAAAACTTGGCGCAACCTTGGCACTCTGTCATAAACTCATTTGTATATGAAAAAAATTAAAGAAAAAAAAACCTTTTTAAAAACAAGCTTTTATTATTTGTTTATAAAATGAACTAAAAAGTTAAAAATAAATTTACTCTAAAAAGAAATATAACACTTTGTAACTTGATTGTAACCTTTAACGACAAATAAGCGTCTTCGTCTAGGACAAAATAATTCCATATTGTACAAATTTATTTAATTTTAACACTAAAACTTTTCACCATACATAATTATTCAATCTCGTCCCCCCTCTTTATCATAGTCCCCATTTATAAATGAAAGCGTGTTACATTGTGATAGCTTGAGGAAAATGAGTATTTAATTAATACAACACAACATTTTTCTTTTTAATTTGTTAAATACAACATATAAGTTGTATTTAATTAATACATCACAACATTTTCCTCAGAGTTTTGATCATTTCCAATGAGCAAAACTCGATAGGGTTGCATCGTTTAATTACGGAGTTTCTATGGCCACCTTCCGGCTCCATCATCAGACCCTGGTTACCATATAGTATCAAAGTACTTGTCAAGACGAATCTAATGAGCCCAAACTCGATAGGGTTGCATCATTTAATTACGGAGTTCCTATGGCCACCTTCCAGCTCCATCATCAGATCAGCTCCATGTTACCATAATATTGCATTGTCACGCGATATACATAAGCATGCAAAATTTCAGCTCAATCGGAAACCGGGAAGTGGATCAAATTTAAGTTGCAAGATTTGATTACAGAACGACAGACAACGGGACAGGTGAAAGTAAATAAAAGCTTGTAAAAAAAAATGGGGCCACTCCTTTGGCCATTCTTTCCTCATTGCTCTCGACTTGGACTTTCTTTAACAAAACAAAACTTCACTTACTTTTTCTGGTGAATGTATGAATTCATCCATATGTGCCCCTTTCTTAGCTAAGCTAATAAATGGTCCTTCTAAGTGTACCCCAAGTATAGTAGCTCCATGCTTGCCACCTGGACTTTTCTTTATCTTAGGAAGAATCTTTCTGTATGTCTGTTTGTCCGTTGTGACCATTGTTGGACAAAATGAAGTCACTCCATGAGCTAAAAGTTCACTGGCCACTTTTTTAACACCTTCCTCAACTTTTTCTGAGTTATAAGAGAAGTCGATGCCCCAGCCTCCTAATTTAAAAAAATAAAGTTTTTTTTTAAATATCAGAGTCAGATCAGTAGGAGAAAAAAAAAGTCAGAAGTTAAAAAGAAATCTATCAAGCGATAAAACTAGGTCACATTTTTATTTAATTAAATACCTACATTAAATCCCTAGGTTTTAAATTACATACCATTGTTTTGAATGTCAATAAAACCGGGCGCTATAAGTAGGTCTTCGCAATCCACAGTTATATCTGCCTCGACTTGTTCTTCATAAAACACATGTTCAGGATTTTCAATTTTTCCGTCTCTTATCCATAAGTCTTCCTTAATTATTTTGCTGTCACGAAGAATATAACAATTGTGGAAACGAGTTAAGCCAGATTTAGGTTTCATTATAAACTTGAGAATTTGTATATCTTAAAACACTACAGTCCACTACCGACCGATGGCAAAATGGGAATGAAGTTAATGCAGAATAACGGCACTCAGTTTCTTTTACCTTATTTATGAGACAATAACTGGAACAAGGTAATAAAAAAATATTAACAAACAACGAAATGAAAAACGATACTTATTGAGTTTTGAAATAAAAATATTAGTTAACGTTAGATTTAAAGAAAGAGAGACTGTTACCAAGTTCAAGATTCTTGTAGCATTTTTTCTTTTAAAAAATGTAATGCGCTAAAAATTCTACTCTGAAACACACCAATGACATTCTGTGTTAGTATTGCCAGTTATAATAATTTAATACATTAGTCAAGAATGTTGCCAATATTCATTTTTTTTTGTTGTCTGATCGGAAATTAAAAGATTTCGGACTTTCGGTTAGGTACTTTATTATAACGCGGATGGTAGATAACTTAATTTCAGAGGACATATAAAAAAAATCACCAGCCACTGTTGTGGAATGCCAAATTAGCATATTCATGTAAGTATCTTTGTTCCTAAAACAGATTCGTCGCGAGACGTTAATAAGCCTTTGCTCTGGGTAATACATAATAGGTAGGTAAGGTAATAAGTAACTAGATAAACTTTAATCTAAGCCTTCAATAAATAAACATGGAGCAAGTTTTTAGACTAGTAAAATGTCAAAGAGTAAGAAAAGAACCTACGCCCGGAAGTGTGAAACTCATTTTTTTGCTAGCCATTAATATCCCACAGCTGAGCAAAGGCCTTCCCGCGACTTTTCATTTAACACGGTCACCAGTAACGTCCCACCATTCTCGTGAAAATGCATCTAGATCGTTTCTCCATGGTTGTCAAGGTCTACCTCGGCGTCTGTGACATCTAGTGGCGCCCATTCAGTTGTTATTTTGGCCCATCGATCCGGATGCATTTTACAAACATAACTCAATACAAAATGAAAACTGTTTTAACTATGGTAGTTAAGATATGCGCTAGGACTATAGAATGAAGGGATGGGTCATCTGGTCGTTGGTAGAGCGTAGTGACGTGGTGCTTCCTAGCACGACCACGGCGCATTTTCTAATTTTCAAAGTTTGCAGTGTAATAGAAATGTCAGATATACCTATACTTTTTAATTACCCCATCCTAGTGTCACAAACAAACGGCATCCATTACAATATACCTACATCAGGGCATCAGGGCCCTCCTTCGAAAAAAGAATGTACATAAGTAATAATATCTTTTTATTTGAGTACCTACTTACTTGATTTTTTGTTAAGCAACATTTGACGTTCTCTACAGCACTGTAGAGACCCATGTAGGTACTTATTTAGTAGAAACTCTACATGACTGATGAATACTTACCTATAGGTATAGAAATATTATGAAAATAATACGTAGGCAGAGTAAATCTTACCTTTGTTGTATTACTAAGTTAAATTTTAAAGTAATAATTTTAGTTTGCATCTTCGGCTCATTTTTTTCTCGAGGAAAGTTTTGTAACACAGTTTAGTTGGTACTTACAGTTCATTGAAAACATTGCACCGTCGTAGAGGCTTTCTCTTTAAACTTGTTTAGTGACAGACTTTCTAAGGAACATTTAAATAGGTAAGGACTAAGTACCTATTTAATTTCCATTATCTATAAGTATCAATATAGGGAATGCAAGGCGCAACTACGACGACGGCGGCGGCGGGCGGGCGGCGTTGCGTAGCGTTTTGTAGCTGGTGGCGCCGTAGCTCGTAGCCGGAGACTACGACAGTTTCTGCTCGAGGCTACGACGCGCTACACATCTCTGACCAACTCCGCGCTTGTTCCCTTCATACGAACCCGCGAGTCCCGTAATGTTCATATAAGCGTGATCGCATGATAGTAGCTACTTAAAAGTGACAGTTCAAGTGATTAATATTAAGATTAAAACAGGTGAACTTTGTTATTTTCACGTTTTATAACTCTTAATGGTTGCACTTTCCTTTCATAGAAATTTTATTCCTACGGGAACAGAACTTTTCGTATCTCTATTACTGTTATTTGTCAACTTTTTGCACGTAATGAATGCGGTGCTTTTAGATGGTTCTGATGTTGCTTTTGTTGTGTTCCCTCGAATTTTGTTCAATGTAACTTTGTTGTTTTGTGTTAGTTGCAAATAGGTATCAAAAGGTGGGTTTCTGAGCACGAGTAGGTGTATATATTTTGATAAAAGTTTAGGAGAACGTGAACGTAGGTGTTTGTAGGGTATGCAATAAAGGTTTATAGATGGATTGGCAATAAATATAAATTTGATCACCGGAACAAGAACGCTAAAGGTAGATTATCCATGAGGGTCCGCAGTTTAAAACGATTTATGTCGGAATTCGAATAGATTATGCTACGTACTTTGGTCGCTTTATTGTTAGCTGCGGAGATAAATTATTGTTCAAGTTTTATCTCTAAAATAACGTAAATTAGTACCTACTCGTATCTAGATAGAATAAATAAGTATTTAGTAATAAAATTGATATTTAATAAGTCTTCGTGCATATTTAATAGCTTTTTTTAAATAAGACAAATCTTCACCCATTAGGTTTCTTTGAAAAATGCTAACTTTTTATTCATTCATTCGACGAAAAGAGTCTGCGGACGAATTATGAATCTCTTGGACTTTTTTATGAGTATCTAATTATGGATATTGTTTCCATTTCTTTCTAATCGGCCATTATCGTAAAGACGACAGATCTCGAGGTTTTATAATTACGTAGGTATTATCGTCAATTCAAAGAAACGGTAGGTATTGTAAAATATAAATGACAAACAATAGGGATGATGACTACATTCAAAAATTCTAAAAATAATTTAGTCCAGGCTATTGAAAAATATTTTAAACACATTTTTTACCTGATCAAATATATAAATAAATACAAAGATAGATATATATGATATATCTTTTGTGCAATAAAGAATATTTGTTTTGTTTTGTATTGTATTGTAAAGATACAGGGAACCAAAGTTACGGGGTATTGACGTCACTCCTAGGTAAAAATCTTACTTAGGTGTGACGTCACGAGCAACTTTAACCCAGTGTATCTTTGTCATTTTTAGTTTAAGAGAAAAAAGAAAAAATACGTGTCGAATATTTTAAAATAATCTATGTGTTGCACTAAAAAAAATTTTTTTAGTCATCATGCCTATTGCCATCTTATTTTTGCTTTATAAGTCATAAACTGTAAATAAATCTCGTATGTACGATTATTATAGTAACTTATTTCATTCACTATAAAGCAGGCAAGTACATTAATGATTTGACTACGATTATTATTTCACTCTTAGTTTAGTTATTGCGTCGAAAGGATATATTTAGATAAGTAATTTTCAAGATTAGGAAAATGTTTATCCTTGATAAGTAGCGAACAAGTAGAGACCCTTTGGACCCTTCGGCATGCCGCTGGGCTAGGCCGGCGGCTTTAAGTCATACGAATGGCAGATGTCAAAAAAGCCGGCGGCTTTGGTGTGTAGATACCATAATGTTAATGTTATAAAAGTTGTGGATGTGACACAAAATCATACTGGCATTATTAATAAAAACTTTACTTGTAAAGCCTCCTAGTAAACGGTCTGCAACTCTCGCCAAACAAAGAACTTTTTCATAACCTAGAAAAAGAAGATGCAAAATGCAAATGCTAGTTGTTTCAGTCGAGTGAACTTTTACGGTATCTTTAATCATTTTTAACCGCAAACGGCACAAAAAAGGTGTCAGCGGTGCACGGTTGTGACAGTGACTTATGCGCGGCCTCCCTTTTCCTGCCTCCTTGCGGCTCTACCCTCACATTTTTACCCATTTTTACGACGTATCTCTACTTCGCAGTACTGAACAATTAAACCCTTAAATTAGCTGAAGAACCCCTTGATGATATGAGTTATTAGGGACATACTGGGAACGAAAGTGTTTTGTTTAATTAATGAAGTTAAAGTAGGTACTAAAGGAGATAGGTTCTCATATTCTGTATGCTTTTTTTTTTACATACATACGTATCCGTCAAGCCGCCTCTTTCCCATTGGGGTAGGCAGAGACCACTTCCTTCCACTTGCTACGATCCAAACACACCTCTTTCGCTTCATCCACACCCATCAGTCACCTCATACATGCCCGTCGGCTTAGGGTAGATACTCTTGATTTGGCCTTTGTTGAGTAAGTCCCCGATTTGATTGAGGTTGTTTTTAGAACAATAAATCTATTTAGACAGAACAAACGATTATCCACTTATTTATACCTAGGTACATAAAGATACGTAGGTACCTACTTAACATATATTTAAGCTTAAAAGAAGAGCTCTATCTTGTAGTGCAAATACTTTACTTACTCTTTAGCGGTTGGATCGTAGATCTTTCGAAGACCTATTACACCATTGATCTGCTTGGCGTTTAATATGAAATCTTGAAATCATGACGAAACTGTCAATTGATTGTCTTTCGTTTTTGACTTTTTTCATACCAAAGGTCAAACCGATCCAGCGGTTCAACCACGTATTGCGTACCAGCCTTTATGCATAGTGGGTATCTACATACAGTTTTAAATCTGTGCCGAACAATGATTACAATGACATTAATGACAGCACTTTAAATCATACTCCAAATGTCTTCAGACTAACTGAGACTAGCTACAAGTTGTCTTAAATAGGTCTATTTACAGTCTTCAAAATGTGCGCGCATATAACATATCTGCACCTAGTATATATATAATATCATTGGGCAAGACTTTATATTGCTAGAAATAACAGTTACATACTTAACAAGACACATGACAAGATGTCATAAATGTGGTTATAATAAGTAAGTAAGTAGGTACCTTTAATACAGGGTGTCCCATAAACAGGCCGACAAACTGACACCGGAGGTAGATGGACTTAAGGTGCATCAAATACTTAAGCCTAACATGCCCATAGAAAAGTATTGTGAGTATTGAGTTAGACCCGTTTTAGTGATTTTTGAAAAAGAACCACTTTTTGATGGTTTTTTGTATCAGAGAGCGATTAATATTCAATTAATTAAAAAGAAAAGTACGTTAACGGCTTTTTCGATAGTTACTTATGATGTGGCGAAAATTATTTGTTGATGATTAAAGTGGAACATCGACAAATTAACTGTCAAAGTTAACTTTAATTGGAACCCATTCCAAAAAGTTGAATAACAAAATGTATTTAAGTACTTTAAATAGTTACTCAATGATTCAATTAGCAACTCCCTCATTTCAACATGAACATGACGCAGCCGGCGTACGAATGCGCAACAAGACTCGTAATTAACCTCTCGCTGAGGAACTTTGTGTTGCGCTTCTCTGAGCATTATCATAGATTAGTGACTGTAGCTTTTTTTCTACTGTTTTACAACAGAACTCTTTTATTTAATCTCTTTGTTATTCCTTTACTTACTATCTTTATTGGCTAATACATGATAGAGATAACTTTGTTTTACAAGAATCAGGAGATTCACAGGAACATTGGTATCTGAATTTGTTTGACAATATTGATGACTGTATCAGTACCACTTCCTTCCATTTGCCAAGATCCAAACACACTTCTTTCGCTCCATCTACACTCATCACTCGCCTCATACATGCACGAAACGAAAAAGGAAGTGTAAGGTAGGAAGTGGTGTCTGCCTACCCCAATGGGAGAGAGGCGTGACGGATATGTATGTATGTATCAGTACTCGTAAAAGGTTAGACCTATGCTTACTTAGGTACCTCTCTTTACGTCGTGATTAGGTATGGCTCACGTTCATCTTGCGTTTTCATTTGACACGTGCCCGAAAAACTATAGCACAAACCATAGCAAATCCATAAAAGCAAGATGAACGTGAAATCGCACTAGTACAGACATACCTTTTTTGATTTATGAGCATGCTGTATATGTAGGTACAGAGTGGGAATAGAATGAATAACATGGAACGGCAATTTTAGAATATACTTGTAGAAAGTTGGGTTTTATTAATCAAACTTCGAGTCTGTGGGAACTTGGTTATGGTTTGTAAATTAATCCTAAATAAACAAAATGTTGGTGAATTAGGGCGTGTGGTTTGAGCTAGATAAATTATAACTACGGTGCGTTCAATTTTATTTAATATTTATGACCGTTCTAGGACTTTTAAACTAAACTTTTTAATTATTGGGAATCAATCCTAAGTTTATATTTAGGAAGATATTCCACCTTAATATAGGCAAAGGAAAGGTCAATAAATTAATTTCTTAACTTACTTATATATCTACTTATTTAAGTACAACCTACACTTTCTTTATTAATTTAATTTCCAAACAAAGTTTGATATGTTTACGAATATGATTCATTTTCGAACTTTCTGCTTTTAATTTGCTAACTCATAAAATGAGAATTAAAGTTGGAAAGCAATTAGCAGTGAGCTTGATGGTTAAGACAGCTGTCTATTTAAGTAGGATAAGGCAGGGTAGAACGAAAGGACTGTAAAAAAGACAATAAGGCCTCTTGTGATAGTGACGTATAGCGTATGGGACCCGCGGCCTTTCTGTCCGTACTCGCCACTCTTGAGTAATGTCCTAAATTAATTTAGGGTCAGGGCAAAGCGGACAAAGTGGCTATATCACAGAATGTGCGCTCTTTGTCTACAAACTTAGTTCAGCTTTGTTTATTTAATGTATTGTTTAGTAATTTTAATGGAGTCTTGAATGGAATCTCCGTAGCAACAAAATTGTATTGAGGATATTTGAGGTATTAGGGATATGCTACGGTAAAAGGGATTTACGTATTCCGATAAGAGAGCTTGTAGATGCACCGGACATCCGGCAAAAAACAGCTGCCATATTTTTTTTTGCCGCATGGAGGTCCGGTGCTTGTAGAGACGACGTCCATTATAAACCGTATACCACCGCGTAACGGACAACGGACTACACGGCCTGTTGTCCGGTGAAAAAAACGGACGTCTACAAGCGCTTAAGACCTACCTAAATCAAAGAAAGATGAAGAAAGAAATATTTTAGTTTGTTATTGTCAAATAACTATTAATGTTATCAAACATAAATGAAAAACACGCAGGTAATAAAGTCGCTGAATTTTATCGCTGAAAATTGTCATAGATAGAAAGCTCGCTGCGTTGTTACTATTTATCATTGGCTGTGACCGTGGGAACCAACCGAAATGAACTAATATTTTCGATAGTTATAAGTATCTAGCTGCATATATTTGCGGCAATCTGTTTTCGTCGCATCGGGCATTGTTTGGGTTGTGATTGTGACGTTTTGCTTTCAAAAACTCTTTGATTTATGTCTGTTTGTAGCTAACAAGCATTTAAATATTGAAATACAAAGTTTACGGATATTTTAACAAATTACATACCTACAGAGAATTGTCGGGTTTTTGTAATTCTATGTGTAAAGCTGGACTTTCAGTGGGATTCGAGTTTATTACATGTTTATCAACAGATTTATGAATTAACAGCCAGACCTCTAGAACCTCTAGAGTTTCTTGCTGGCTTCTTCTCTGGGGAATTTGCCTTCCGAAGTCAGCGTAGCTAATGTTTTTCTCTTTTTTTTTGTTTTTTAAATTAATTATTATTTTTTTAAATAATTTTTACTTTGTGACGAATTCAAGTGTAAATTTAATGTTACCTACGATAAATTATTTATGAATTTTGTAGTTTTTGAGACCCTTAAATGTTTCAAAAAATCTAAAAAGCCGATCTATATTACATAGGAATCTTACTTCCGATTACTTATACAGTTAAACTTATACGACCTGGTGAGAGTTGCGGGAAGCCGTTGTATGTGGGCAGCGCATGATCGGTCGTTGTGGAGATCCTTGGGGAGGCTTTTGTCCAGCAGTAGACGTCTATACGCTGACATGATGATGATGATAATGATACAGTTTGACGTATGAAACCGCGAGGCACCAATAAGGTACCTACTGCTCGCGTTTCTCAAAATTATTTATCAAATCGCAACCACAACTGCTAGTGCGTATAAACGCATAAAATAAATCTGTGAGATTGGTTGCCTTATGAACCCAAAGGCTTTCTTAGGTTCACTTATATTTGTGTAGGTATCATTATAGGAGTGACAAGCCTGAGACAAAATCCCTTTTTTATACGAACAGATTTTTTAAATCTGGTAATTTTCGCTACATTTCTTATAATCTTCAGAAGAAGATAGAAGAGAAAAGAAAGATAAAGCGGCTAACGTCCTGCGGATCATGGAATCGACCGCAACATGACAAACAATAGAATCCGACGACACGACTACTACCCTTGAATTCGGCTCATTGTGTAAATGCCTTTGTGAGACTTTCCACAGAAATAAAATAAGATTTTGTCCAGTAAATACATCGCGAAAACAAGATCTTAAAGCATTTTCTTTGGATTCGCTATCGATTTTTTACTTATTTTATTGTGGAATAGGGATTTACGTATACGTATGTAAGTACATGAGGACTTTCCTTGTAAAGGTTGAGAATAATGAGTAGTTACTTATCTACGGACGACTGTAGCAGTTCAATATATGGACATTTGAACAAACAACTAGGCTAAATGAATAACATTTATCTATAATATAAAAATGAATCGCAAAATGTGTTGGTAAGCGCATAACTCAACAACGCCTGGACCAATTTGGCCAATTCTTTTTTTAAAATGTTTGTAGAAGTCCAAGGATGGTTCTTACGGCGAGAAAAAATCGAATAATTGCCGGGAAAGCCCTAAAACAGACTTTTCTTTTTCCCATACAAATGTTTTCTTACTAAAATGTAGAGTCAATTTGAACTTTATTCCTACACAATAAAGTTCATTCTAAGGCGGGACAAAGTTCGCCGGGACAGCTAGTAGTTAATAAAACTTAATAATATTATAGCTTACACATACTTATTTATGCCTTATGTCTATTGTAGCTTGCACATTAGAATAACAAATAGACAAAGGCCCACTTGCGCAGTCAAATAAACCCGGAGTTAGCTGTTAACACAGGGTTAAATTAATAATTTGTATTAGTGTTGCCGAAAAATCGATAGTTTTACAATCGATTGTTAAACGTCAAAAACATGTACCCTATCGATAGGCTATCGATATTGGCCTATCGAGCGGCAACACTGATTTGTATTGATTTATCTTTACTTAACCGTGTGTTAGCAGCTAACTCCGAGTTTATTGCGTTAACTCTGGACTGCGCAAGTGGGTCTAAGTATAATATTGTTTAGAATATTTAGTCAATTTTCCAGTAAACGCCTACAAACTCGCGAGGTGCCTCTATTAAAATATAATTGTTAAATACAACAAGCATGTTCAATGTTCATTGCATAGGTTTATGCCCATTAGTAGAAGAGCAAGTGAGATATCTAGTGTAAAGGTTAAATGGAACTCTAGGGAATGCTTGCACAGTTGCTACTAAATATTTCAGTTACCAGTACACGCTTGGAGCAGACTAGAACACGTTGAATTACGATGCTTATCTTAATTGCTGGAGATATTTAAGTAGTCTCTATTAAAAATAAACCGTGCCTGACAATATTGCAATTATAAAACAGTTTTATTCATTTTGAAAACCAAAATTTCACTTTCGGAAGTTTTTAATTTCAATTGTTTGTTAGAACAAGTCAAGAGTACCCTAAGCCGACGGGCATGTATGAGGCGACTGATGAGTGTGGATGAAGCGAAAGAGGTGTGGTTGGATCGTAGCAAGTGGAAGGAAGCGGTCTCTGTCTACCCCAATGGGAGAGAGTAGTGACGGATATGTATGTATGTATGTGTATGTTTGTTAAATGCACGCTGTAAGAAGTTGAAATTAATTCAATTAATCTAAACAAAATTAAATCAACCTACCTACAAAACAATATAGCATTAAATACCGGAATAACCCCCAATGACTCGCTCAGAGATGTTATTATTTCATCGGATAAGAGCTCTCCTCAATTGCGTTCGTTTCCCACCCAAATATTGTCTTTTCGTCAAATAAGTTAATGGCATTTGTCGTGTCAAGTTGATAACTAACACTTAAAACGAGGAAAATGAGACTTTACTGTATTTAAATGCTTAATTTTTGCACAAAATTTTAATTACGATATTAAAACTGAACACAGAGGGTAATGAGAATAATGACACGTAATAAGCCTCTGGATGACAATGACGTCGCAACGAGCGTGAGCAGTAATACAAAAACAAGGGACAAGGCGAAAACGAATTTATGAATATTATGACTTCGTGTTAGCATAACATCCTAACATCAGGGTAAATGTGTTTCTTTATGATCTTTATTTTTATTTATTTACCTATTTTCTATTAAGTTGTGTCTCGTTTTAATTATATTTTGACGAGCAAGGCTTGCTCTCAAGGGATTATCAGCACAATTTTATTTTCAAGCTAAACAATAGTTACTTCTTTAAAGATTGTTTATTATTATATTGAGAATGAAGGAAGGCTTCATCACGTCTCTAGGCTTTAGAAAAGCTTTGATGTTTTTGTTTTGGTCGTATTAAAAATTGGGTCGTTGTTGTTTAAAAACCGGAATAACGGAGGCTGAGGAAGTCGCCCTTTCAGCCGTGGACGTGCAAAGCTTTTATTTTGTGCTCGGGTATTATTACAAGAATACCGAGCTTGAGTTGCGAGCGTCTCTGAATGCTAATCAAGCGTTGAGGGGAAGGACCGTGTCCATCAGTAATTCATGTCGTAGCGATGCTCCCTCTAAACTCTTTTAGCGCCTTTACGCCGTCCGCTCCGGGCCTTTTGAAACTGATATTCTGAATTAAGCTAAACCTCATTTAATTCTAAATTACTTTTGATTTGTCTTGAAATCTAATTTTGTTGTTATCGATTTATTTGCCTGAATTTATGTCGATTACCACGCTAGGTTCTTGTCAGCCAGAAAATTAGATCACGATTTTATCTTCTATAAGCTTGTAGAAATACAATAAGGTGTCAATTTAGTATGAGCAGGTAAATATTATAGTTAAAGTAAATTATTAGATATATTCTATACAAACGGCTATAAATATATGAAATAAGAACTTAATAACTAAAAACGACGCGTTTAATAACGAAAAACCAATTTTAAAAGCTATTAAAAGTCTCGTAAAAATAAAGAAGGTTTCCTTTACTATCAATATCGTAAACTACTCTTCTTGCGGTGACGTAAAAGATCGATTTCTTGTTTAAATAATAAAATTAAGGGATTGGAGAATTTCACAAGGGATAACTATGAAAATTAACCTAATATTTTTTTATAAAAAGCTATCGGCGTTTAAAATTTTCGAGACAATATTTCTAAGAAATTTTCCATCTAAATTAATGGTATTATAAATAAAACGCCCACGTTTTGTTTCGGCATTATCTTCCAAGATATAAAATTCAATTGTTCGTTACCCTGGTATCCTTTTAACAGGGGTCTTTGTGCAAGACATTAGTTGACACTTTTAATCTGGATTGCGTCTGGCTCAGCTTATGGCGTCAGCGGCTCCCCGTTTATTTAACTTAAAATAGCCTTGCGAGAATAACATGCGTATCTTTTTTACTTTAAACATACAGAAATGTAATAAGTTTATGGCTTTGTCTGTCTAGTTTTATTTTATTGTGAGATATGTGTCTTTGATTTTTTTTTAAAGTACATATTGGTTCTTTGCCTCAGCAGTGGGATATGACAGGTGTCTCAGAGGGTTACTGTATCTGTAGGTACCTGTTCTTTAAGACTATATTAATTATGTAGTTTTAAAGTACGTTGTTTTGAGGTGTGTTTGGATCGTAGTAAGTGGAAGGAAGTGGTCTCTGCCTACCCCAATGGGAGACAGGCTTGACGGATATGTATGTATGTTTAAGGTATTCACGTTATTAGAAGAACATACTTAATTTTGCACAGATGATTACAAATAATATTTACTATGTGATCCAAACCACAAAAATAAAAAATCCTATACACATAAATCTGTTAATTTAAAAAGCTACTACGTAAAGGACATTTTTTTAGATTTCAGTCTAGGTCACTTAGAAAAAGTTTGTTATCACGAGTCTTATCTGTTTAAGAATTAGTATCTAACTCGGAAACACCCTATAGATATTTAGGGAAGCGAAACGGCGATATTGCGTGCACTGATTCCCCAATATCCGGCTATTATAAACTAATTTTCAGGAACAATGTTATTGCCCGACTCATAAATTACGAAGTAGGCAGACCGCGATGGCGGAGAACTTAGCAAAGTTTGCTGTTCTGTACTGCCAAAGTGTCCACGGGTTAATCTGAATATTACCTAATTCAGTATTAATATGCCTCCTAGCTTTAACTAATGCTGTTGTGAACATCGGCTGAAGTTTCTAACTAGTTTCGTTAAGGTGTTTATTACCTTTTAGAATGCACGAGGAAGCCCTTTTCTATTTATATAAATAGAAAAGGGCTTCCTCGTGCTTCCTCGATAAGGTATAGGTATAGAGGCTGCTCGCAACTTCGTAGGCTTTTATCGTCGTATCTTGGATTTACGCACTATCTTTAAATTATAACTGTACCCGCGACTTCGTCCTCGTGGAAAACTGAGTTTTGTTTATTATTTATCCATACTAATATTATAAATCATTAGTAGCCTATGTCCTTTCTCAGGCTATAGCCTATCTGTGTGCCAAATTTCGTTTTAATCGGTTCAGCCGTTTTAGCGTGAAAGCGAGACAGACAGACAGAGTTACTTTCGCATTTATAATATTAGTATGGATTGGTATTCTGATGAGCAAGTAACAATAATGCAAAGTTTTATTAAAATCTGTTCAGTGATTTTCCGTGTAAGACCCAGAACACACGGTGAAACGAAAATGCAACGCAACTGAAACTACTAGTTACTTTTGAGTTGCAACTGAAACGAAACGTTTCAAACTAGTTGCGTCGTGTGTGGTTTTCTAAAGAAGTCTATATCAGAAACTGCGATGCAACTCAAAAGTAACTAGCAGTTTCAGTTGCGTTGCAGTTGCGTTTCATCGTGTGTTTTGGCGATAAGAGTAACAAACAACCTCAAATACTCGTACGTCAATCCAATGATCCATAATTGGTACAAAAATGGACATTTATAATAATAAGTTAAGAAGCCATTCTATAATAAGTAAGGAGTACTTACACAATGTTCCACAAACATTTTAAGCCTGTTGATGTTTTATTGATACCTACCTAATGTCTTGACATTCGTCTTAAAGAAAGATAGTAAGTTTACTGCTCAGAAATCGAAGTGAATAATACAAAAAATACCTCACTAAAATAATACAATTTTAGTGAGCATTTCGTATCAGATGCCAAACTGCGTGGGAGATACGGCCCACATTCGGCTGCGTTGGTGTTGATGCGTCAGATTTAGCTCTTGTTTGCGATTAAATTAAGAATATTGCAGATTCAGGTTTAACTTCAAAGGTTAACCGCAAAATGTGAAGAATAACGAAAATAGACTGTAATAATAAATAAATTTTATAATTTCTCTCGTAGCTATAAAATCGGTGTAGATTTTCCTTTGTCCGCGTCAGTTTACTCATTTCAATTTTAAAAACAGCGTTGTAAAGTAAGATTTCCATAACTGACTACAATCTAAAAAAATCTAAAAATCTAAGAAAATCTGCCGAATTCAGAACCACCTCCTTTCTCTTAATTTTTAGTTTCAAGTCATTAATAGAAGCACCTAATGGTATCTTCTCTACACACCAAAGCCGCCGGTGTTTTTGGAAGCTGCCATTCGTATGACGTAAAGCCGCCGGCCTAGCCCGGCGGCATGCTGGCGGCTTTGGTGTGTAGATAGCATAACCTACCTGTTTTACTTTTTTTTTCTTTGGTAATTTTTAGTTTGAAGTCGGTCAGAGACGTAACTTACTTATAACGCTAAATGATAACTTATAAACTTTAAAGTAAAAACATTTGAACAACGAAAATCTACTGACACACTGCGTCACAGGCAGTTATAGACATGAGGGAACTCGGGACATAAATTGCGAATGTACAGTATTGTACAGCCATGATAGACCGTGTGACGTACGTGTACGACTATACACTCGTACATATACATACATGTACGTGTGTATACCTCGTGGTACCGTATGCAACGCACGTTTGTTTTGAGATAACTATTCCATTATACAAATAGGTTTAGCTGACAGACAGAAGACGAATCCTTAATAAAAACAGGGTAATGAGTAATGGCAAATTACGTTGTGCCTTTTATGTAAGTATCGGAAAAGCAGAAATAGTATATTATTGAAATTGCATATATAAATACTTACATACTTATCCGTCACGCCTCTTTCCCTTTTGGTGGATAGAGACCTGCATTTGCTACGACCCAAACACAAAATTGAATATCAATTAAGGCCTCAAACCCACTTAACGTGCATATTTTATAATTAGCTCTAATGGCAGAATATTTTGTACAAACTATTCAATACTTGTCGGGCGACGATGCTCATTATAAAAAATAATCCTATAAAAATCGGACCGAGACACGATAAATGGGAATCGGGCCCTATGTCGATTTAAAAAGTTTTCTATCGTCTTGTAAATTTTGAAGAAAAAAAAATTTTTTATTTGAAAATTAAGGTAAATTAATTTTACTTTCTTGACCTTTTTTATCTAAAACTATTTTACCATTTTTCACATACAGATAGTGAAACTTTTAATACCTGTATAGCCGAGAGAAAAAAACGGCAAGAAACCTAAGGGCACATGGCCTTACATTCACTACGTTTTCTGTTACTAAATAGATAATAAATAGTTAAATTATTCATTAACAGAATAACTAAACTAAACTATCGTCGTTATAAATAGACCAATAAAGTCCATTCGAGTTTCATTGATAGTGATATCGATGAACGAGTGCTCCAGTTTTGACTATGATTGATAGTTTTGGAACCAATTAAACCTGTCCGTTGATGTACATCGGTCCCGACACTATCTATCAAAATATGTTTGGATACTATCAATCCTACTCATCTTGCAAACTCGAATAAACTCAAATTATATCTTTATTTCATTGGAAAATATACCTACATTTGTCTTCTTCTTATTTAAGAGCTTAGCTCTTGTCGGTGGAGCCTCTTCCATCCCTCCCTATTTTCTGCCTTCTTTTTAACATCTTGATACGACATGACACCCGCCTTTTCCTTCACCTGTTCTAGGAACGTCCGTCTGGGTCTTCCTCTCTTCCTTTTCCCTTCAATTTTTCCTTCTATGATGTTTTTTATAAAGGAATCATGTCGTATCAAATGTCCTAGCATCTTTCCTCTTCTGTTCTCAATAGATTTGAGTAAACTTCTCTTTTCTCCCACAATCTGTAATACCTCCTCATTTCTCTTTTTTTCAATACATATTGTTACCTCTACCATATTACCGATCCTACCTACTCATCTTACAAACTCAAATAAACTATGATTTGAGATGAGATGATCCTTATTACGTAGTCAAATAGACATAATAGCATTTAAAATATGTCAATGTTATTATTTTTTGTAAACTAATGCTAGATACGCAAGGCAGCAGTTTTCCCCAGAGAAGTATCTAGTAATAAAATCTTTCTTGGTTGCTCTTTTTAAATAATACCTACATAATTATATTTGCTTAGTGTGTGTAAAGAAACAATTATTTTATTTATAAAAACATAGATTCTCATCTTCCCATAATGTTGATCAGCTGATCGGGCAGTTTGTATTACATGTCAGATTTACATTATATAATTACCCGACTGCGCCATAAGGTGGGTTATGTTTTTCGAGAGTATGTATGTTTGTATGTATAATTCTTTGGCATGCTTTACAGCCTCAACAGCTTGACGGATTTTAGCTTGAGAGGTGTCGTAAGATTCGTATTTACTGTGAGAATGACACTGGATACATAAGAAAAAAAAATAAACGCAGTCGGGTTTTTTAAAATAAAAAGGTTAGGTCATATTATACTGAGCTTCAAAAAATTTGGGGAGATAGATAACATTTCATGATTCTCGTCTTAAACTGAAACATCAATACACCTACTAGCTGATAAGTATGTACCTGCAGTACTAAGTAACGGGAGCAAATAGTCTAGGTAGTGGTTGCCCACTTCCTCTTAAAGAGATTGAGTTTCTTCGAGTTCATGTTTTACTTTATTTACTCGTGTTAGGTTCTTCCATCGATTAAACATTCAAGTTTGATTGAAAAATTTGTAAAGTACAAGTAGATACTTTAATAAGTGCAGTTTATAGCACATTATGCTTTATGCTATCTACACACCAAAGCCGCCGGCATGCTGCCGGGCTAGGCCGGCGGCTTTACGTCAAACGAATAGCAGCTGTCAAAAAAGCCGGTGGCTTTGGTGTGTAGATACCATTACACAGCTACCTAAGAGCACGGCGATATCGAAATTGTATTGTTAAAGTTGATTTATCTACATTAATTTGTACCAGTATTGGAAATCTTAAGAATGAGGTAAGTACAAGAAATAATTCTACGAAATTGCTTCGCTATGTATTTGTTCAATCAATGAAAGATGGTTACGGTAAAGTAATATTAGGTAATAATTGATTCTTGAATTGCCATTTTGATTTCTTTTTTTGTACTTAATCATGATTTTCGTGGAGAATTTTTTAAATCTGACGTGACCTAATCATGCTTTTGATGAATTCATTCCGATTGCTATTATTGTTTAAGGCAGAGAAATATTCACTTCTGAAAAAGATACACGTTAGTTCATCTGTATATGTACTTTATTTTTTTTATTATTATTATTTAAAGTATTTAATATACACCAACGGGCATGTATGAGTCGACTGATGAATGTGGATGAAGTGAAGGAAGTGTTTTTGGATCGTAGCAAGTGGAAGGAAGTGATCTCTGCCTACCTCCATGAGAAAGAGGCGTGACAGTTATGTACGAGTATACTCGTATTTATTTAATATTTATTTACCTTTTGTAATACTAGAGGGTGTCCGCGGCTTCGTAAGCATTTATCGTTATATCTTGGAAAAAACTCATGATATCTCAAAATTATATAGCCCATGGTGTTATTCTTATATTCCGATGGATGGATGTTTGTTACTCTTTCACTCAAAAACTACTACTTAAGCTACAATATTGACAAACAGCAAACTCTATTCAGTAGTTTTTGAGTGAAAGAGTAACAAACATCCATCCATCTATCCATCCATCGGCACTAACATTGACATTTATAATATTAGTATTATGATTAATATTAGGATTATCTTTTTTATCTGTTAGATAGTCATAAATAAAACCAGTGGTTTTGATATTCGTCGTGCAATTTTAGCGTTGTTTAGTTTAAAAGCGTGCGTCTTGGCGGCAAGTAATGGCGCTCAAGGGGCCCGTTGGTTGCGGCGCGGCTCGAAGCCTCAGCCTAGCATAAACATACTCCTGCAATTTTAAGTTTTGGCATGCGGCTCTGGTATTATTCAGAGCATTTTGTATCACAGGCACAACCATGTTGCATGTCGTTATTTTTGTGTAAGCTCTTCTTATATTGTGCCGTCTAAAACTCTGTTCAACTATCTTAAATTTTATACAAAACCAGCCGAGGATGAAACCATCTCCTTTCTTTGGTTTGAAGTCAGTTAAAATTGAACTGTCTAGCTTGGATTTTCTCTTAGATAAAATAGAATACAATGATACAATATAAAGACACTTAAACTGCACAAAACAAGAAACCCGCCGGCATGCCGGCGGCTTAATCAATCATGCCGGCGGCTTTACGTCATACGAATGGCAGCTGTCAAAAGCCGCGAGTCTAGCTCGGCGACTTTAGTGTGTAGATAGGTACCATAATAATTAATGCTTAATGCGGTAATTCATATGATTAATAAAAACTTTATGTAGAGACTTAAATCATTTTGTGAAACTCATAGATACTTACTTAGGACCCATAGATGGGTCTAACCACATATTTTTAAGCCCCTAGGCTAAAAGAGGAGTGTTAGAGTTGCACGTGTTTGTCTGTCTGTCTATTTATCTGTGACATCGTAACTCCTGAACGTGTAAATCAATTTTGATTAAGTTTTTGTTTGCAAGGTGATTTAATCAATTTTAGTTTTGTTTGATAATAATCGGTTAAAGCCGTTTAAAAGATATATAAATAGGTATAGGTAGTATAGATAGGGAATGAAATCTTGAAAGTGAGGATGGTTCTTCTAAGTAAATATGCTCGAGTTGGGTAAATAAAAGAAAATAATTTTGTACATAACAAATCAGTTTTTTAAATTTAAGTTTGCCAATTTATTCATTTACTTTAGTATTTAGAATTACTGCGGACTTTTGACTCTTACTTGCACACCTGCCTGTAGGCAGAACGCACGAACTTTGTTGTATCTATTATTTTAGACCTTTACTTACTGTGTTCATGCAAATATATTTATTTCATTTCATTTCATATTATTTCATTTCATTTATTTATTTTTGATGTATTTATCTTTATTCGGTAGATCAATCAGTTACAATGCTAGTATAGGATAGAGATACTCATGGTACTGTTTTGTCGTATCTCTGTATTTTTCCAATGAGTTTTTAATGTAGGTATATTTAATCTATAAATATTTGTCAACAGGTTTTAGTAAGATGAAGGTTGTAACCAGGTGAGGGCGCGCGGCGGGCGGGCCCTCCCCGCGCCCGCCCATGCCCCCCGCTTTCAGGATCAGGTAAATTTAATTCTTACTAAGCAAACATGTTTCATGTAGATCTTGCTAATCTAATTTTTTAAGGTTTCCAACAGTTATCAGATCACAAAAACGAGTCGATCTCTTCTATTACTCAAAGCTTTTCTCGTGTACGAGTTTCGTTTGGTATATTACAGATTTACAGCACATTTCTCCCGTATTTTTCTGTAACTATATTTTATAATGGTAATAAAGATGGGAAAACAAAAAGATACCATGTAAAATAAGGTCTATCTGCACAGATTCGGGCCGTGCCCGGGACGTGTCCAGACCATGGCCCGTCAGGAGGGAAAACAATGCGTTGTCATGACAACGTGGAAAAATTTCATTCCATACATTACATACAACAAGTGGAGGGTGTAGATAGACCTTTAGTGGACTGCAGGGACAATAAACTGATTCAATTCGGTCACTATAAGTAGCTACAATTATGTAGGTGCACACAGCTATACCTTGTTGCGTGGCACGGCCTTATCTCATATCAAAATAGGTAATACTAGTATAAGTACTTAAAATAACCAAATTCAACTATCCAAATTGGCGTTTTTGTTGGCAACGAATGAGCAATCTCTCAAATTTATTACCTGTTAAAAAATTGAAAATTATTTTATTATTTTATAGCCGCAGCCCGTAGCTTTATATTATAAAAACTGTGAGTCAATAACTGAACAAATGAGTGACCACGTAACTTTCTATTCAAACGTATAGGTATATTAGTTTCATTGCGTTTAAAAATGTTGACTGGTTTTCAATCACGTGAATACATTTATTTTATGAAATTCCGAATTGATTTCGGCGCTCGGGAACTGCATAGTTAATGGTATCTACACACCAAAGCCGCCGGCCTTTTTTGACAGCTGCCATTCGTATGACTTAAAGCCGCCGACCTAGCTCGGCGGCATGCCGGCGGCTTTGGTGTGTAGATAACATAATGCTAGAAACAGACTGATCCTACGTACGCAACGTACACAATGCATTTTGAAATCTGCTCCATAGAAATAATATGATTAGAAGCACATTTGTCACAAGCAATATAGACTTCGCGCTTGTTACGATCGACTACTTAATTTAGCAACTTGTAGGGCATTTGCAATCTGCCTTCGCAGTTTTTCAAATATTTCAAGTCTAGAGTGTGAGTAGAGATTATGAGTAGAGAGTGAGTTTCAAGTCTACCCTTAACCGTTATGCCCATAGGTATGAGGCGACTGATGAATGTGGATGATGCGAATGAAGTGGGTTTGGATCGTAACAATTGAAGGGAAGTATCTCTACCTAACTCGATGGCAGAGAGGCGTGACAAATTGTATTTATGTATGGTCCCCACTACAGAGGCACGAGCCTAATCTCATACGAGAGTATGAGACTGTACGCTGTACGCCGGCCCACCTTCAAGTTACTTCTCTAGTATATGTATGTTCAAGTTAAGGACCCGTTTTTCTTGTTTTTTAGGTGGGCGGTGCAGTTATTGGTATCTGTGGCAGCATGGGCCGCATTGTGGGGCTGCGGGCTCGCCCACTCGCAACTTACTCCAGGGCTGGTGCCACCGTGTCCCACACAGTGCATTTGTCTTTCACAGTCTCAGGTAATTCCACTTAGTAAATGAAACAGTTCAGGGGCTTAAGTTTGCTAATTTGACATAGCCTCTCTTATGTGTCGGCAGAGTGTCAATATCATTTTTGGCACATTTTGTCGCAATCAGTGTAAGTCATTGTTTAGCAGAATACCAAATATGGCAAAAAATGCCATTGAAAAGAAATTCGCCAACACATAACTGAGGCTATTTTTAATTAGCAGACTTGGGTTCCAGTACATTTTAGATTAACGGCACTACCTCTGATTTCAGTTTAATGAAATTGACGTGTTAAATGCCTACAATATCATGACGTGTTAGTACAGTTGGAATACCAATTGGAATTGATATTTCAATTGTTTTTTGTTTTGTTTGAAAAGCCCGCTCCAAAATAAATAAAACAAAGCGCGAACGTGCGGTTATTTGCTTTTACGGGATATTCGAGGGGATACCCCCTGCGTATATTGGCAACGTGGCAGAGATGATGTTTAGGATTAGTTTGAGCGATTTTATGATTGAATTGGTTATTTTCAGGTGGTGTGCAACAGTGCGGCGCTACGGGGCGTACCGTCGGGCCTCAGTCCGGCCGTGACGCAGCTGTCTCTGTCACGCACCGACCTGCGCGTGTTGCGTTCGGACGCCTTCGCTCATCTCCGTCAGCTTCGTCGCCTGGCGCTCGACGCCTGCAATCTTACCCGCATAAGACCATTCGCATTTCGTGGTCTGCCTCGGCTTCGTGAACTCTACATCCAGCATTCTCCGCTTACTACCGTCGACGCCTTTGCTTTCGCGGCTCTCCAAAACATCACCTCCATCGTTCTCACACACAACAGAATTGCGCAAATTGAGGGTTACGCTTTTGCTGGAACCAATTTTATACAACTCATATCTCTACGCAATAATCCCATCAAAAGAATTCTGCAGCATGCGTTTTCTGGACTCAACGATGTCGGTAATATCGAGTTGCCCTCTGGTATAAAATCTATTGAGCCTCAGGCTTTCGCTGGATTGGAAGGAGTAGGAGTTCTCGAGTTAGCATACATGGATTTACCGGCTCTCTTACCGGATACTTTTCGAGGACTGTTACGAATCGGCCGCTTGGCGCTAAGGGAGTCTGATCTAGGAATTATACGCGTCGGGGCGTTCGACGGTTTACAACGTGTGGATGTACTAGAAATATGTAATAATAAGATCGATGGAGTCGAGGAGCTTACATTAGTTCAAAACAATAGTGTAACTACATTTAAGATGACCGGCAACCATATGCTGGAGACGCCAGAGTCGGTGCTACTGGAGGTGGAGAATATAGAGATCCGTGGCAACCACTTACCGTGTGAGTGTGGGCGGGATCCAATGGCGAACCCACTTGCGCTGATGAATGACTTCGCGGCTGAGAACTTTTGCATCTCGCCTTTGAAGGTGCGAGGGCGTAGTATGGCGGCGGCGGCGAGCTCGGCGTGTCGCGGGGAAGGCGCTGGGTCGGCCCGTGCGCGCGCTGCTGCCGCTGCCTCGAGGCTGCCTCGTATACTCGCGCACCCCGCGCCTCATCTCGCCCTCACTGGGGTAGGTGTAGTACTCGCTTTCCTTGCCAGCGTTTAAAAGCCCTCGGTGTTCAATTGATTACTTATTAAATAATATGTAAATATTGTAATATAACGTGAATCTGATATGCGAAATTTTACATTAAAAGGGTCCGTTCATTGAGTATACGTTGGACCATGAATAAAAATTGCCTTTTGAAAATCGTGTATTGTATTTATATAACCTTGAATACTTTCCACTTTTATTGTAAGTATATTAAACTTTATAACAAAGACGAAAGAGGAGCAGTAGCTATTTCCCTCAAATTATCTACACAAGAAAGAAATGACTTGGAAAATGTAATAGGATTAGGTACGCATCTAATTACCTATCAATCCACGTGTTACCGCTTTTCTTAAAGAACATCCTTTCATATTTCCATTAATCAATGACGCTTCATGAGTTCGATCTGCAAATCACGGGTATTTGAAGATTTATGGTGGAATAGAAATAGCGTTTATCTGTATTTCTAGTCAATTAGCGGACGGCATCAGATAGGAGCTGAGTAATGCGGCGCTGTCAGACGCTCTGAGCGGCTCCCACCGACTTGGGAAATATTGCCTTTACTTACACTTGCTTTCCACTCTATTCTGAAGTTTGACTGCCTGTTTCCCCACCCACAGATAAAAACCTGCCAGATAAACCTATGTCTATTTCATAAAACATGACGTTTTAGACAGAGACAGGTATAAAACATCTGTCAGTAAAATTTTATCTATACGTTTTAAAGTATCACTCGCATTATTTGCTAGAGTATTTAATGACTATTAACATTACTTATTCTGATCTGAAAGGAGGAAAGGATTATTCGAAAATATATCTATTAGATTAGATGGAATGATAAGAAGACCCTAAATTCTTTTTGACAAGCTTTGGATGAACGTGATGATAATACCGAGGCCCGTAAAAACAGGGATTTGATAATATCATTTATTGTAACGATAATTCTGTTTTAATTAATAAACTAGGTAACATTTCTTTTAATTACATTTTACTACCTAACCTTAGCTTTTTCCCATCTGTCTTTTTTCATTGGATTGACTGTTTTTTATTTTTAACATGCTAATATTTTGCGGCGTCCAATAAAGTACTTAATTAATTAAGGTGTTGCCAACACTAAGACGTGCATAATATCCTTGTTATAGTTTAGCTCAAGGCGAACTGTCAATACCCTTGATTAGTTCCTTGTGAATACAGTACTTAATTGACAGGCCAGTTAGCGTAGTCGGTAGTGAATCTGCCTCATACGCACGGGTCGCGGGTTCGATCCCCACCGGTTACAAACATTTGTGTGATGAGCATAAATGTTTGTTCCGTGTCTGGGTGTTATATATTTATCTATGTATGTTTATCAATCCCTGATACCCATAGTACAGGATTTGCCTAGTTTGGGGTCAGGTGACCGTGTGTGAAATGTCCCACATATTTATTTATTTAATTGTACGCTTGGACATAAACCTATATTAGGAGAACAACCTAACCTTTTTATACAAAAAACCCGACTCCATTTAAAAACAGCATTTTTTTAAAATTTTATTATAATCAAACGACACCACTCAAGCTAAAATCCATCAAACCGTTAAGGCTTGTAGAGCGTGCCAAAGAGTTATACATACCAACATGCATATGAGTACATACTCTCGAAAAACATAACCCTCCTTCTGGCGCAGCCGGGTAAAAAGGGATATTAATCCTATCCTACTTATAATGTCAAACTTTAATGGATGGATGGACGTTTGTTAATTTTTTATGCAAAACTACTGAATAGATTGAAATAAAAGTTTACAATGTTGTAACCTCAAACATCATACTCATAATAAAACAAGCGATATACGATAATACATGTGCACAAAGCGATAAATATGTACGGAGTAGAGGGAGACTACTAGTTGTTAAAAAAACATAACCCTCCTTCTGGCGCAGTCGGGTAATAAATGAAGGGCTGAAGCGGATACTTCACATTTTCAATAATGGCAAAAATGTTTCTTTATATTAAATTCTTCCTTCGCGCATTTAAATCTTAACAAAAAAAAATATGCATGTATGTGTGTATATGTTACGGGCAATGTGATTAATTGGGCATTATGCATAATGCCCGGGCATTATGAATAATGCCCAATAAAAGCGGGCAATGTGATAAATACTATGTCATTAATCAAATTGCCCGGGCATTATGTATAATGCCCGTCACCTATTGGGCAGAGTGATAATAAACTTGTTTCAGTCCTTTTTTTTATTTTAAAATGAAACCTTATCTCACCTAACCCTAACGGAAAGTCAAATAAATGTGTAGGGTAGGTTACCTATTATGAAACTTAAAATTCTCATCATTTCTTCATAGGTTAAGTTGGGTTTTAGTTTAGGTTAGGCCATACCGGACTCTGATTTGTCAAAGGGTGACATGCGCTGGTTTCCCTAAAACACTTCCTAAATCCCTAAAATACTACTTCCCTAAAATATGTGGAAAGCGTTGATGGCTGGCACATGCGTTGAGACCTGTGTGAAGGTGCTGCTGTGATGGCCGGTCATGTACCTATGTGGATTCTATTAAGCTAAGCCTTTCACTTTTCAGCTTCCCTTATACCTTGTTCTGGATATTGCAGGGGCAATTTTTTTATTATTTGTTTATTGATTTAAGCTCTATTGAAATGTACATTTTAATAATTGTAAAATTGGTTTAAAAACAAAGAAATTAAACATTTTATTTTATATACATACTCTTTCATCTCAATTTTCATTTGCATGTAAATGAGGTTGATTCATTGGTGTTCTTTGATGTCATAGCTGCTTTGGAAGTGAGTAGATTGTCCCGGATTTGCACATTTCAGTTCAAACGATACGGCTCATTAGTGCGCTATCGATTGCTCTTACACACACATTTGAGGCACGTATCGTATTGTATACCTATACGTATAAAGGTCTATCTGCACAGATCCGGGCCGTGATCCGTCAGGAGGGAAAAAAATACTTCGTCATGACAACGTGTGTGAACGAATCCATAGAAAATGTATGGAATGATACTTTTTCCCTGGCACGTCCCAGACACGTAGTCATGAAGACGTATTGTTTTCCTTCCTGACGGTCAACGGCCAAGCTATTGCTGTGTGCACCTACATAATTGTAGCTACTTATAGTGTATTTGAAATTAATCAGTTTATTATGACGGGCCATGGTCCGGACACGGCCCGGGTACGGCCCGGATCTGTGTAGATAGACCTTAAGTAGCTCTTATTTTACATGTATCTTTTTTTTCCCATCTTGATTGTTCCCATTCTTGATTCCCATTCATCTTGATTCCCATCTTGTTGTGATTCACGAATAGAATATTCTTATTCTTATATATTTATACTTAGTTTGTTTGTTTACACCAAACCAGTAGTATACATTGACACAAAGCGGTCTCCCCCGCCGCCGTCGCCTACAATCGGATTTCACGGTACACTTTCAATTATTTACCTACGCATCAAAGTGATTTTCCGTTCCATTTCGCTAAATCCCGCTCGTAATGTTGTTTTCACAATTGAAAGCCTTTTTTTTGCAGATAAATATAGAGATTTATAATCTATATATATAAAAATGAAACCCGTTTTCCGTTGTCACGACATAACATGAAAACGGCTTGACCGATTTGGCTGATTTTTTTAAAAATGTTCATTGAAGTCCAAGGATGGTTTTTACGGTGAGAAAAATTCGAATAATTGCCGGGAAAGCCCTAAAACAGACCTTTTATTTTTCCCATACAAATGTTTTCTTACTAAAATGTAGAGTCAATTTGAACTTTATTCCTACACAATAAAGTCCATTCTAAGGCGGGACGAAGTTCGCCGGGACAGATAGTATTAGATAATAATATAGGATAGATATCTATTAGTTTATTTTATTATAGATACTAGGTATTTTTGGTAAGTATATGTAGTTTTGTATGTATTCTGTATTGTTTGCACAACCCGCAACCATTATTACCTATTTCTCGCTATTTCTTACCCTAAGGTTGCCTGGAAGATATTGCTACCTAGCAATAAGGCCGCCTGTTGCTTCTTATATTCTTGTTTGTGTCTATACCTTATATCTTTGTGTGCAATATAAAATATTTGTATTGTATTGTATGATAACTTGTTACTCTTTCTCGCAAAACTATTGAAAGATTTTAATTAAACTTTTCAATACTAAATATTGCTTATATTTTACAATATCATTTCTTCTCTAAATTGTCTCAGTTTCTCAGGATATGAAAAGTACTAGTATTACTATGTATTACATAACTCCTTCTACATTAACAAAAATACGATAAACATTTTAAATACAAAGTCAAACTTCTTTGCAATTCATGTTTAAGTTATTACAATTTTAAGAGTTTGTGTAAGTTTGTGGTAATCAAGCCGGCGGGCTACGGCGTAGCGGCGGCGTAGCACCGGCGTAGCGCGGCTACGAGCGCCGCCGCCTAATGAACTCCGCGGCCACCTGCAACTGACAGCTACGAATCGTAAAACAGAGCATAAATAAAAGAAAACTGTGACAGAGGCAACTTATTTTGCTCAAAGGAGTTTTCGTGACACTTTCCGTTAAATAGCCAAATCAAATAGCTTTTCGAAAAAGGGTAAAATGTTTTATCTACTAAAAACCTAATAAAAATAACCTAAGCCTACTTTCTACTTATATAAAAAATGACAATGTTTGTTCCTATGGATGGATGGATGTTTGTTACTCTTTCATGCAAAAACTACTGAATAGATTTTGATGAAACTTGATTATATTGTAGTTTATACATCAGAATGACACATAGGCCATATAATTATAAAATATGATCCTTTATTTCTAAGATATGACGATTAATGCGTAAGAAGTCGCGGGCAGACTCTAGTTATTTCATAAAACTCTTTTTTTTCTAATTAATTAGGTTTGTTTTAAATAATAAAAAACCTGAATTAAATTTACTTACATTGGATTTTTATAAAAATAATGTTTTGTATATCTCATTATGATAACAAAACCTTTGTATAAAAATAATATAATAGTTGAAGCAGAGAGGTAAATTAATTACATTATAAAAGGCAGTGGAAATGTTAATATTTCAAAGCGAAGATTCGAGATAACATAATTAGGTAACTCACTGTTGCTAATTGGCTCAGAATTTACTTTAGGACAGCTGGTTCTAGAGTTTAAGCGCTAACTAGGTCGATGAATCACTCTTAAACTATGACATATTTCGTCTGTAAAGGTACTCTAAGTTCGAACATTACAAAACAAATATTCTTTATTGCACACAAAGATATTAGGTACAGACACAAACAAGAATATGAGAAGCAACAGGCGGCATTTTTGCTAGGTAGAAATATCTTATAAGCAACCTTAGGGAAAGAAATAGCGAGAAATAGGTAACAATGGTGTGGTATGACATTAATTATATAGCGGTGGTAGCCCAGTTGGTAGAACGCTTGCCTCGAATTCTGAGGGCGTGAGTTCGAATCCTGGCGGGGGCACGTACCTCTGAGTTTATTTCTCATGTACGGATCAATTTATTTGATTACCACTTGCTAACGGTGAAGGAAAAACATCGTGAGGAAACCTGCATACACCAGAGAAGAAATTCGAAGGTGTATGTGAAATCCGCCAACCCGCACTTGGCCAGCGTGGTGGATTATGGCCTAATCACTCTCTGTAAGAGAGTAGGCTCGTGCCCCTCGGTGGGGACATATATGGGCTGATAAAGAAGAAGAAGACATTAATACATTTAAGTCAACTATAAGATGATAAGGCAAGTGTAACGTTCCCAATATTCTTTCTCTGGTTTTGCCGTACTGGAGATATAAATAGTTATTTATCTTCGAATGTTTCGTCCCTATAAACCTACCGCTGTCAAAAAATGTATAAGATTCTTCTAAAGGATAAATCAAAAGTGACAGCTACGTGACAAATAAATTCTTCCGGTCTGGGATAGCTATCTGTTTTTGATTATTGGGAACGGCTGTAAGTGCCTGCTTCACCATCTAAGTATAGATAAAATGTAACTGACAGATTTACCTATGTCTATTTCATAAAACATGACAATGTCTATATTGTCATGTTTTATGAAATAGACAGGTAAAAATATCTGTCAGATAGATTTTATCTGTAGATGTTGAAACATAGGCCCTTAGTCTGTATAGGCACCCTGAATAAATCAACTATAAGATTATAATGGCAACTGACGAATGTGAATGAAGCGAAATGTGTTTGGATCGTAGCAAGTGGAGCGAAGTGGTCTCTACCCAATGGGAGAAAAGCGGCACAGATATGTATGTATATGTAAGATGATATTTAAAGTCCTTGTACAAAATAAAAATCAGCCTAATTGAAAACCACCTCCTTTATTTGGTTTTTGGTTTGAAGTCAAAGTAAGTAAGTAAATCATTTATTCCCAGTTCAGTTACAGTACAACATTAAAATAAACAAAACAAAAACATCAAACAAAAATAAAATAGCACATTATGCTAAAAAAAAAGACAAACAATAATAATAATAAAGGTGATAGAAAGAGATGGAAATAGGTGGCGTGTAATCTCTACTGCCGGGCACTATACATTGTTAAAAGCTTGTCTACCTCAGGGAAAGGGTTACGTACGAGTACTCGTGCTAAGATAGCTAACCATTTTATTGATTTTATCTATCCAGGTACGTTAAATCAATAGTAGGTAATTTTATTAAGTTGCGAGGCTAAAAATAATAGTACAAGTCATCTTAGTCGGCTATAGGCGTCATGTCAAGATGTTTCCAAGGCTTCCTCACTCGAGCGGTTTCGCACTACGTCCGGTTAGACCCAGAACACACGGTGAAACGCAAATGCAACGCAATTGAAACTGCTAGTTACTTTTGAGTTGCATCGCAGTTTCTGCTATAGAATTCCTTTGAAAACCACACACGACGCAACTAGTTTGAAACGTTTCGTTTCAGTTGCGTTGCAGTTGCGTTTCACCGTGTGTTTTGGCGCTTAGAATCCGATCCTATAAAGTAGGTATAGTACTGTGGTATACAATATTGAAATTTAATCTGATCTGATTCGGATCGGACGTAGTGCGAATCCACTCTAATGCCTCTGTCTAACGAGTCGTCATCGCGCTTGGTCTTAGTCATCGCGACAGTTATCCGCGTGATAAAGTCATTGTCATAGAGTTTCACTTTTGGTCCGTACTGACATACGGTTTTACTCGAAGTTGAGTAAAAATCAACGTGTGCTAGCTTAGCATGTACTCCGTGACAAGACGTTGTCATGGGTTTGTCACGCTTACGTCTCTGTCCATAGTTTTAAATGTGATAAGGACAGCATGACGTGAGATGATTGTCGCGGCACGTATGCTAAGCCTCGTTAATCGCAAAAAGCTGTGACTTTTACTCGACTTCGAGAATAAATTTCAAGTAAAACTATATGTCAGTACAGATACTAAAGTGAACCTCTATAATAATGATTTTATCACGCGACATAACAGCCACATCCTTCTGAAGCACAAAAAACTGAAAATAAATTGTAGCGATAAAGAATATAATGATAAAAATGGTAATAATGACAATCAGCATCAGTCAAAAGATGTACAAGAAAGGCGTAACGCGAAGATGATTATGATTACATTTTTTTGTCATAAAGAAATCTCCATATCGTATTTTATTAAAAAAACGTGGTCTCCCACACATAGCTTCAAAAAGAATGCTTGTATTAATATGGTTTTATTTTGTCTGTTGTTCTTTTTTTGAATTGTATAGCGCGTTTTTGTAATGCCTCCCGAAAATAAAGTGCCGTTTGCGTATAAAACTGAACATCTTTTCTCAAGAAGTATTCGAAATATAACAAATGAATGACAACTCACAATACTAATAAAAAAGTTCATATTTTGACCGATGTTTCTTGGAAAATAATGTTCAATTTTATAAGCAGATTACATACGTATTTTTATTTTAGTGAGAGTATGTAAATTGTATGTACCTATAAAGGTCTATCTACACAGATCCAGGCCATGCCCGGGACGTGTCGGGGCCATGGCCCGTCAGGAGGTAAAACGATATGTCGTCATGACAACGTGTGTGAACGAATCCATAGAAAATGTATGGAATTATATTTTTTCCCTGACACGTCCCGGACACGGCCCGGATGTGTGTAGATAGACCATAAGTATAAATCGGTTATTTTGTGCTAACAGTATAATATTATGTGAGAAGACTGAGAAGACTGAGAAGACAAAATGTAATATTATCCAGCAGTGACTTTACTCTGCATTCCCATTGTCTAGCTAGATCAACAACCAGACTTCACTTACAAAATGAAAGACAAACAATACATCTACCTATTACCTAACTTTACTTCACGTTTCGCTTGTTTCTTTGTTCATAAATCCTATGTTTGTGCCGATGGTTGAATGTGAGGATGTTTGTTACTCTTTGCCACAAAGACTACTGAATAGATTTAGGTAATCAAACTTTACAATATCGAAGCTTCCACATCAGAATAACACAGGCATTTTACGATATTTTATTAGTTATCCGAGATATGATGGTAAATCCGTACGAAGTCGCAAGCCGTCTTTAGTAAGTATAACACGTCGGAAATATCTGCGGACCTGGCTTGATGACGTCATGCAACTCGTACGTACTCGTCACGGTACTGGATAGGCGAAAGCGGGGGAAGCGCGGGGGAAAGCGCATTCCAGCGAGGTCCGCAGATAATTCCGACGTGTTATGTTATACTTATGGTATCTACACACCAAAGCCGCCGGCTTTTTTGACAGCTGCCATTCGTATGACGAAAAGCCACCGGCCTAGCCCGGAGGCATGTCGGCGGCTTTGGTGTGTAGATAGCATTAGATATTTATGTATAATTGTCGTTTCAGCAATATGATCTGCAGTTTCATAACCGACATTCCATAAATCGCCTCATTATTTAAAACAACAGATTTTCAGTTAACCCCAAAAAAACTCGTAGCCTAGCTGCGGATACCTATCCAAAAAGTTTAGTTACTTAAAATAAAATTGAATAGACCAAGTTGCAAATACAAAATCAATAACTGTATCGATGAAAAGAGATTGTTAAAAAACAAAGACCTAGTGAGCGGAGCACAATAGCTGAACCATTGAAAGCGTCATGAAAACGCCGTGAGCTGGGGGATTCGTTAGAAAAGTGAGAAAAGCGATTAAATGTTCCGAGCGCTTCAAGCTTACTATTTACTTTTAGTAACATTCGATGTCGTTTAACTATATGTATAAACTTAGTTCGTTTAGTTTTGGAATTAAGTTCTCCTACCATTCTACTTCCAAGTAGAAAAGTATGTTACTTAATATTATAAATGTCAATGTAATGGATGGATATACATGAGAGGATATTTATTTATTTATTTATTTAACAGTTTATTATGAGATGATAGTACGTAGAGACAGAAAAAAGAGAAGTAGATATTTGTTACTCTTTCACACAAAAACTACTGAACAGATTTTAACGAACCTGGGGGCTTAGCACGGCGCGCCGCGACAATTATCTCACGCTTATCACATTTAAAACTGACAGAGAAGTAAGCGTGACAAACGCACGACAACGTCTTGTCACGGAGTGCCATGCTAAGCTAGCTGTACATAAGAAATATTAATGTGTAATATGCACATAAGAATACCACATAGACTATATTATTTTCGAAATATTAAGTAAGGTTTCCAAGATATGACGATAAATGTATATGTACGAAGTCGATTTAAACTGAATGTTATAAATATTTGCAAAACAATTAAGATGGATACCATAATTTTTATTTACAAATATCTTGCTTCACGAAATGTTTTTTGTAAATCAATCGTAATATTATGCAGTATCCTTAAAAAATAATGGTCTGTTTTTGTTGTATTTATAACTGGCTATAAAAAAGTTAAAACGTGAATATATTTCGGCTACACTCCAAAGTTTTATTTGGTAATACCCTAGAGCAATTCCTACTTTGTTTACAAATAAACTTCGCGTTCAAATTGGGAAGGAAAAAGCTTTTTGAAAGAGGATAGGTAAATCGATTTATGCAAAACAGATAGCGCTTTTTGTATGCAAATTTTTGTTGATTTCACAAAGATTGAAATCGTGGTATTGTGAAAATGGGAATATTGATTATTTACTGCCAATGAAAACATCGAACACTGATATCCGAGGGTAATAAATTGTATGGAACTGTAATGACTAAATAATTAGCGAACAAGTCTTTTCAAACTGCTTCTTACCTACGAATAGGTATTAGCAGTTGCGGCTCGAATGACATTTGACATGAAACCGCACTAAAAACATTACCTTTCCTTTTAGCTCAGCCATAGTCGGGTAAAATGAGTGTCAACCAGCGCTGACCGCAGACCGCAGATCGCGTTTTGAATAACAAACGTCAAACCGCAACTTTAGGAAAGAACACTTGTGTTCGTTGGTTCGTGTACATTGGTCACAGTAATGGTTTAAAAAAAAAAGATATAAATAAGGGTGGGTAACTAGCGATTGTTCGTCTTAATCCTAGTATCCAAAACTAGGTACAATTATCTCTTCATTAAATAAGAAAGTTTCAAAATAAACCACTAAAACGGCGGTAATAAATCTCTGTCGAATTCGTCTGGCTGACTAGTTTTTTCCTCAAGCCATAGAATCTTTGTAGACAAGAGACGGCGCGTTTTGTTTTGGCAACGCAAGCTTTGCCAGGAGGCAAATCTTCGGATGTAATCAACTGCTGCGGCAATCCAGGCGTATTCAGAAATAGAACGGGATTGTGTTTTGTTGTTCGCGGCAAGCATGAGTGAGTAAAAGAGACTTTGGTTACAGTAATTTAATATCTAAAGATATAGGAAGGTAGTAAAGAACATACACTTGTTAGAAAGACAAAAATTTTGGCTTTTTTAATGTAGAAATTATTACCGTAAAAAGTTATTATGATTTAATAACATCAACAGAAGAATGAAAAAATTGGTAAGTACCTAATTTACATTTTTAACCATGCAGGTATTGGATAAATACAAAAAAATATAAAGTTCATATTTATAAGAGGGGACGTTAAAACGGCTGATGAGGATATTTTTGAAAGGTAGATAATTCAGTATGCAGTTTTGGCTCACACTGACCCTATCGCACTCTTTTTGTTATGACACGTTTAAGTTGCAAGTAAGTTCATAAAGTTAGTTTAGATATATTTTATGAAGTATATAAATCTTTAGACCGCCGATAAATGTATTTAATAGTGTGGCGGCTGAGCGAGAAGTTTGAGAGGAAATATTTCCGGTAAAACGTTGCAAATGTGCGTAAGAGAGTGGCTGCGAATGCCTCAATATTTTACCTCTATTTCATATAAATTGTGAACCGTACGACTGCCGCGTCAAGTAAATATCAAATAACATTGCCAGATGTATCCTTGAACAGGTTGTCCCTTTATGAAAAAAATAGTCTTTGATAATATAATGACAAAACAGCACGTAGGTTATATAGGGTGACTTTAAATTAGTGAACGATAGAAAAGGATATGTCTGTACTCGTGATAACAAACAACTTTTACTATGGAACCAAGGTCGAAATCATTCAAAAATTTTTGAACTCCCCATACAAAATGCACCAGCTGATAGTATGGGGGAACAATTTTTTTGTGATTTCGACCTTGGGCCCATAGGAAAAGTTGTTTGTTATCACGAGTACATGCATAGCCTTTTCTATCGTTCACTAATTTAAAGTCACCTAGTATAATATACCTATAGCAGGTATGTAGGTATACGTATAGTGTTATACATAGATAGAAATTCTTCTCGTATTGCACACATAGAGGTACAGGCATTAGTGTCATTATTTATTAACTCTTACCTACATAGTGCGCAAAGGCCTTATCACTAAAAGTGATCTCATCGACACAACCTTAAAGAAAGAAAGTATGAAGTATAGAAAGTATGAGCTGCCCCACCTTTGGACGGTTGAAGCAGGATTTTCGACTCTGTTTATGGCTGCTTCATCATCTACAGATAAAAAATGACAGATAAACATCTATATATATAAAAATGAAACCCGTTTTCCGTTGTCACGGCATCACGCCTGAACGGCTGGACCGATTTCGCTAATTCTTTTTTTTAAATGTTCATTGAAGTCCAAGGATGGTTCTTACGATGAGAAAAATTCGAATAATTGCCGGGAAAGCCCTAAAACAGACCTTTTCTTTTTCCCATACAAATGTTTTCTTACTAAAATGTAGAGTCAATTTGAACTTTATTCCTACACAATAAAGTTCATTCTAAGGCGGGACGAAGACCGCCGGGACAGCTAGTATGTTCATAAAACATGACGTTTTATGCTGTCTACACACCAAAGCCGCCGGCATGCCGCCGGGCTAGGCCGGCGGCTTTATGTCATACGAATGGCAGCTGTCAAAAAAGCCGGAGGCTTTGGTGTGTAGATACCATTAGACAGAGACACGTATAAAACATCTGATAGATACATTTTATCTGCAGATTATGAAACAGGCCTAATCTACAATTTTCAGGTGGGTACGCAAATATTTATTTATTTATTGGAAAACCAACAGCTTCAATATACAAAATAGAAAATTATAAATATATATATACTTATATATAATCATATATTATTATACAGGATGTAACAGAAAGAGTATATAAAGCCGAAACACAGCGATAGTCCTCATGAAACTGAACAACTTTCACCAAGGAACATGGGTCGTAACTCGAAAAAAAAATTTCGCCTCCCCATACAAAATGCCCGATCAGCTGATCGAGTAAGTATGGGCGATCCAAAAATTTTTTTCGAGTTACGACCCATGTTCCTTGGGGAAAGTTGTTCAGTTTCATGAGGACTATCGCTGTGTTTCGGCTTTATATACCCTTTCTGTTACACCCTGTATATTATTATTATATTGTAGAATGAATTCTGTATTTTTGTATAAAATTACATCAATTTGTGGTTGCGTCTAGTGGTACAGGCGACATTGCGACGCGTGTACATGCAACCTATTTGTTCCTGAATTGCTTTGTTCCGCGAACACCTGAATCTGGATTCGGTTAGTGTCGTACCCGAACAAGATTTGTACATTCTGTCGTAGAGATGTAACTATTTTCAAATTTACTACGTTACATTTCTAATAAGGAGAGAAAACGAAATATTTGAATGTTAAAAAAAAATAAAAGATGTGATTGTTTCTAATTTCTATGCATGTGAATACTACTATAATGTGAATATTACTCTATAATGTGTTTATAATTATGACGCGACTGATGAATGTGAATGAAGCGACAGAAATGTGTTTGTTTGTAGCAAGTGAGACGAAATGGTCTCTGCCTGCCCCGATGGGAGAGAGGCGTGACAGATATGTACTTATGCACTATAAATATTTCATAAAAATGTAGATAAACGTATTAAGAACAATACACAATATTTTGTTAATGAAAAACACTCGTCTTAAATCATTGAACATTTAGTTTTTGTTACTTATTAGTCTTATTACAAAGTGAGACATCCGATAGAAGGGATTAGGGGCAGAGAGATCAAAACTTGGTTTCGTCAATGTTATTAACTGCTTTTGCTGAAGTGCTTAAAGTTAGATCTCCGACTTTGTCAACTAGAGCATACACTAATGGAAAATATTCTGGTTAATTTAAATATTTGAATTTGTAGGCTGAATTTATCGAAAACTGTCAATTCAATAAGTCAGGCTAACTGTGTTATCGCTGGGACAATGTGGCGTTCTGTGCACTACGTAATTTCACAAAATGAATTTCATAATTATTACATACTTATTAACGAATAATTTTGTCCGTCCCTTGGGCAATATTCAATGATAAAGTAAAGCATAAAAACTATAGTCAAGTAGTAAGAGTAGTATTATTTGTGTCACTGTCTGTACATAAGTATGATGTTATTTTACTAGAAGGTAATATTAAACTAAAACCTTTTCAATGCTTCATATCATAACCATCAATCATAACAATCGTAATAATATAATCATCATAATCACTATCATAATCATAATCACAAAAATAATCATAATCATAATCACAATCATTAATCATAACATAACCATCAAAGGATGTAGGTATAGTTAGGTTTCATGTATACAAATAAAATAGTGGAATAACAAGTCTATCAATTGTTGATTTCAATGTAGGTATATAAATTCTTATATATCTAGGTACGAGAGGTATGTACAAATATAACTGTCTCCCATCGGGTTAGACAGAGACCACTTTCCTCCACTTGCTAAATACGATCCAAACATACTTCTAATATATATATTTTTTGTTTTTCGTATACCTATTCACATAAACATGATAATAAGTTATGTTTTGCTTGTCTGAATAAATAAAAATAAGAATATGTATTAAGCTTGTTTGTATTATATTATGATATGTAGAGATAATAATATTTATAAACATCAAGCTATTCATCGTTCGCTACACGTACAAAGGAAGATGCTTTGAATAGAAGCCTTTTCATAGACTCGGATTTGTGTTGGTTAACATTTCCGGCTAATACTTATTCGAATTAAACAACAGATTAGTTCAATAGAAACTCATTCTACCAAGCTTTAAATTAACTTCTTACCTTTATTATTTTCTTTCCATTTAAGAGTATTAACAGAAAAACCGGAAGGGTTTTTTTAATAGTTTGTTAAATCCCACTGATGAGCAAAGGCCTACTCCGCATCCTTCCATCTAACTATCTTCGGCAACTTCTGGTGAAATTGTCAAGTAAGCCCAGTTTGCTAATCGCATCCAGATCGTCGCGCTATCAATACTTTGTTAATAACCTAAACTTTTTATTTAATAAAAAAACCTGGCTGCGTATAAAAAACGCATTTTTTATGTACCCAGTATCACTCTCACTGTAAATACGAATCTAAAAACACCTCTCAAGCTAAAATCCATCAAGCCGTTTAGGTTGTAGGACGTGCCAAAGAATTATACCTACATACATACATCTAATCTAATCTAGCCACTTGTGTCCCATTGCTGTTCAAAGAATAAACATACATACATACTCTCGAAAAACATAACCCTCTTTCTGGCGAAGTCGGGTAAAAAGTGACCAAGTTAACTTATTTGTTAGATTATGCAGATAAGCTGTCAGAAACCGTTGAATGAACGAAGTGTTGCTGTTCAACCTGTATAATCTATAAAATGTCTGAATCTGACATAAGACGAAGAATCTTTTATTTCGGTATTAGATTCCCTTTGAAACGTTTTTAAAACTGTTTCTGTAGTAACTTTATAGGAAACTATATCCTATTTGAAACACGCTACCTCTTCATTGATAAACTACCTCAGTTGTTGTTGTGGAACAGAACTTGCACTTGAAGAATGATCGCAAAGCAGACAAGGGAAATAGTTTCTTCGTTCCATAGATAAATGGTTACATTTAAAACTCGTAGTTAGTCATATCAAATGAATTTTAGACAGAAACATTACATAAATTAAATCGGCTTGGTGACGTAAAAATAAAAAAAAAACCGACAAGTGCGAATCGGAGTCAAGAACGAAGGGTTCCGTACCAAAAAAGACAAAAATATCAAGTTTATTGTATGGGAGCTCCCCTTAATATTTATTATTTTTGTGTTTGTAGTATTTATTGTTATAGTGGCAACTGTTTTATATAATTTGTGAAAACAACGTCCTAGCTATAGCGGTTCATGAGATGCAGCCTCGTGATAGACGGACGGATGGACAGAAGGACAGCCGACATAGTAATAGGGTTCCGTTTCCACCCTTTGGTTACGGAATCCTAAAAAGCACAAAATAGGCACTCGCTATCTCCGTAAAAAGGTGTTCTAGCCGGAAAATACAGTTGTGAAAGAATTCGTTTGCTTTTTATTTTATTGCGAGTAAGGATTTTCTGCTCGGAAGGTTCCAGGTTCCTCCGGTCAGATAAAGTGCGCTCAAATATAAAGTTTCAATTTCCCGCTGTCCGTAGACGTGCGGTGCCTGCCGAAATGAATACCCCCTTTGATCTGTCCCTTTCACACTGTTTTATCTTCATTTTTTGCGCTATTCAATATGTAACAATCATAGGTGTATTGTGACAATTTCTGTGATAAAACGTTTAGTCTAGAATTAGAATTTTTTAAGTTATTTTGTTTTGTTCGTTGTTTTGTTCAGTCTATATTCTGTCATTTTCTGTCTTAATGACGTTTTGTTTATTATACAGTGCGATGTAGTGACAGGCGGACTATTATCTGAGGTGAAATTGGAGAATTACCCGCACATAATTGATACAAGCTTCTAATTATCCGAGCTGTACTGTATAACAATTACGATAATGGACCTCATAGGTATAGAGACGAACGAATTGACTAAACTTATACTTACATACATACATATCCGTCACGCCTCTCTCCCATTGGGATAGGCAGAGATCACTTCCTTCCACTTGCTACGATCCAAACACACCTCTTTCGCTTCATCCACACTCATCAGTCGCCTCATACATGCCCGTCATTTTAGGATACTCTTGATTTGGCCTTTCTTGGGCAAGTCCCCGATTTGATTGAACATATACTTATAGGTACTTATTTAAATAAATACGTTAAATAATCAATATCAGTATCTATATACAAGAAAAATCATAACAATCGTAACCTATCTGTCATGAATAATTCTTAAGCGTGATAACCCGAAAATTCAATCTCCGAACAATGGGATCGTATTAGCATACAAAAGGTTTCACATATTTTACGTAAATCCGTTATATTTTGAGCTATCTTTTCACAAAAAGGCATCATTTTCCCGCGGCTTGCGAAATAAATGTTTGAACCACTAGCTGTTACAGCTGAACTACGAGATTGCGAAATATTAAAAATTTGATTCAACTTCGCCGAGTGTCCAATAAAACAGATTATTAAAACGTCAATCAGCAGGTCGTAATCGTTTTTCCTTTGTTATTTTGATGAGAATGAAATTGCGTTATTTTAATTTCTTTAGTATTTAAAGAGTAGAGCAGGACCGTTCGTTGTGGAGATCCTTGGGGGAGGTCTATGATTTAGAAGTTGTCTATGATTGTATCTTTGAACGCTGGTGTCAGAGTTTGTTCTAATTCATTTTGACTTTCATTTACAATAAACCCCAGTGATCTTTGCAATTGCTTTATAATTTATCTTTTATTTAAACATAGAAGGGTTTTGTCCAGCAGTGGACGTCCACAAGCTGGTCCACAATTTTGACTTTCATTTACAATAAACCCCAGTGATCTTTGCAATTGCTTTATGATTTGTCTTTTATTTAAACATACAAGGGTTTTGTCCAGCAGTGGACGTCCACAAGCTGGCAAAACAACAACAATATTTATAAGTTTGTACTCATTAAAGATGGAACTCGTTTAAGGTGTGTTTATTTAGTAAAGCCCGTTCCACGTGAGCTCGGTCTCAAACAGCTTCCATTTTACAGACGCGAGTAAGTGTGACATGAGAGGGTGAAGCTGCGAGCGAGTTGCTAACTTAATTCATTATACTGTACCGTGTTTGAGTTCCGAGAACAGACATTCCCGTCCTCCACCCCAGCCTCTTTATAAACAACTACCTGATTGACACCTATACTATGTAAATTTGTGAACTTTCAACCTTTGTGATCCTGCCTTTAGGTTATACAGGGTGACTTTTAATAAGTGAACGTTAGAAAAGGATATGTATGTACTCGTAATAACAAATTTATTATGGGATCATGTTCGAAAAACCAAGTTTAACCGGGGGTATTGTACTACCAAGTTATCTGTCAAGCGGCCGTTATTGAAACTACGGCTGCGATTGAACTGCTGCGATTGGTAGAAATACAATTTTGCATTACTGATGCGCCTACCACACATGCATGCTTGACCACAGTTTTGCTTGCGCATGCCAGCTTGTACACTGAACACTGCGCGTGTAGTTGGTAAAACGGTAGCATGCGCAAACCCTAAAGCTTGGCTTGATGATTTTTAAACTTGCTTGAAATTCTGGCATGCGCAAGCCATACTTGTGCAAACTTGTCTGCGCAAAACTCACCTTCATGTATTCATTTCTCAACACCTTGACTACTGAACTGTGCCGTGTGGTTGACACGTCCGTGTTCAGTCTTTTCATGCGATAAGCATGCGCAAACAAAACTGTGGTCAAGCATGCATGTTTGGTAGGCGCATTAGCGCCACCACCGTTCAGTTCACAGATAAGTTGGTTTGCCTGTAAGTTACGTATATTTATAAGTATGATATTATTAAGTATTATATTTAGTCAGTATAAAGTTAAATGAAAATTATAATAAAATGTCAGATGCAGAAAAACAAGTTGTAAAAGTTAAATTCTAACGGGAATTAAGATAGCCGACTTGGCAGGAAATTACGGTAAAACAGAACAAATCTTGAAGTTAAATTACCTTTTAAATCAAAGAACGTGTAGCTAAGTGGCCACGAGTTAGATATTTTCATGTAAGTAGGTTTTATAATGATAAACTTTTTGGTAATTTTGTAGTCTAAAAAAATTCAGCATCAGCGGTTGCGGTTCGACGGGAAAATTACTGTTGTATATAGAATTGCGCAGTTTATTACGTACTAGCGGTCGATCAAAATTATTTACCCCGATTATGACAGCTTCGGTTCAATTTGCCAAAAGCGGCTGACCCGCGTTTCAACCGCGACGCGCATTTCTCATGTCGGCTACAGTGGCTACACGTCACCTGCAAGTGCGGCAGCGCACTATTTAAATAAAATATCCCATTTCATAGTTTGCCCATTTATTTTATCGTTCATATATTCATGTACATTAAATTTATTTTTACAGAATTTTTAGGGCACAATATTTAGGATACAGTTAAGTATAACCGCTAGGTACATACATAAATATTACGTATAGATACAACAACCACTCAGCACTTTGCTTTTAAACAAGTGCTTGCGCTCAGTTCTGCAGTCGCTGCGACAACTTGTCTAACTTTTAATGGTTAAGTAACATTAAAACCGGCGATACAATTATGGAGCAAGTTGTGTTTCTGCTAACATTTCATGCTAACTGTCTTCGAAAGGTATTCTTTTTTAACACGCTTTTATTAAATCGTTGTGTATGTACTTAGGTACAACTACCTATGTAACATAACTATGTAATAGAATCTTGTGAAAGCAATTTAACTATCTTGTATGGATCGTAGCGTAATGAAAATTGACAGCTATGTATATGTAGTTCTGATGATAATACAATAAAGTAGTAGGTACTGTCGGCTGATCTGATAGATAGGAACTTTATTTGGTCGACCTATGTAACTATAGGTAATTATGTAATGGTTCTTAAGTAATTATTTAACAGTATTTCAAGCCTCGTAGCGTAATTGGCAGCTAAGTATATTATGTAGTTCTGATGACAATACAATAATATGGTACTGTCATCACATCTGATGATGGAGCCGGAAGATAGAAATTGGAATTTTATCATAGCTGTTTTTGGATTTCATCGAAAAGTAAGCTTTTTGGTTTTTACTTACACTTAAAAAGCTAATTTTCCAGTGTTTTTTAACTGTTAAGTTTTTTCAAAACAAGATAGAGCCTTTCGGCCAATTGAAAATATTTTTTGTAGATATCATGAGATAAAGGTGTGGCCTCTCGGGAAATTACGGCCAAAATCTCGTAGCCCGCCTATAGACAGTTTGGCTCCTTTGTGCCTTGAATCAATTCCCGTAACTTATCTGCATATTTTATAATGCGAGACGAAGTGACGTTGCAGTATTGGGAACTCTCTTTGGGGACTTTGTCTTGTTTCGGGATGGGTACAATGAAATTGCTAATAAAAGTTAAGAATAATTTGATGGGACTTAAAATTGCAAAATGGTAATATCGGGACAGATTCGGTAGGTACATAAGTATTTTATTAATATTGATTTTTATATCCTTAATAATGACATGGTCGGCGCCAGACTCATTTTATTGGTTAAGCACACCTAAGATTTAATCTATAATAAATTTGGGCAAGTAATATCAGTAAAATATCGGAAAAAATCGGTATATTTCATTAGATTTTTTTACATAAAAACGCTTGTAGCCTACTTAAATAATAAACAAATAAAAAAATAATATAACATGGTCGGTGACAGAATTTTGACAGAATTTTATTAGTTAAGCACCCTAAGTTTTAAACTTTAATACATTAGGTACATATCCGTCACGCCTCTCTCCCGTTGGGGTAGGCAGAGACCACTTCCTTCCACTTGCTACGGTCCAAACACACTTTCGCTTCATCCACACTCAACTACTTCACTTCTTAAACTTTAATAAATTTAAAAAAAAACGAGTTTCCTAATTTTTTTTCAGTCATGGCCCACTAACTTATTTAAAAAAAACTTTACGTACCACTGTCAAAGAACAAACGTAAAAAAAAACATATTAAGTTAGTTTTAAAGCACCACAAATACCTATCTAACATAAAAGTTGTATCAAAATTGACGTTCTTAAAACGAATTTGTAAAATTGAATTTCTGGTGCAACGAGCTATCTTAATACTTGCAGTCCCATGGCGCCCTTTTTTACTTCACTAAGAAATCCTGCTTTATTTTATTTATTTTACGTTTTATTTCACGTTTTGAGTTTGATGCACTTATTACTGCCAATTTTGTATTGTTAGTAACTAAGTAGAAAAAATGCAGGATGAAATTTCTTTTAGAAATATGCTGTACCCTTTGTATAACTTTTCTTTTTTTCTGTCTCTATGTTACTATCATCTTACAATAAACTGTTAAATAATAATACGTAGTTTATTTCCTAAAACAGTACATTATACTTAACACAATACATAATACAACAAAAACAAATACTTATATTAAATTTTTATTTTGAATTCATTTATGTTTGTTGTTTCTATTTATTACTAGATATCTACTAGATATTAGTAGATATTATGGATACATATTATCTACTAGATATTTAAGTTATAACTACCAGCGGTATACAAACCTAATTGGTAAAACTGTGTTTCACTTGTAAGTAAATATGTAAGTATTATTTTAAAGAAGTAACTTTTTAAATTACGAGTAATTCTTTTATGTTATTGCAGGTTACTTTGTTAGTATGATGATATGAAAACTGTAATGCAAGTTTGCTGAATCCAAGTTCTCGTACATGTTGTCTGCGTCGAGGATTAAATGAAACAAAGGCCATGTGGGCAAAGTTTTCGGCATTATACCGGGCTCAGAGGTACGTTCTAAACCACGTTGCATGAATAAAGTAGAGATGTACCTACTATATTCTATAATGTTTTATAAATTGCAATAATTACTATGAATTATGCTATTTGTTAATTAATTGAATATGATATGTTTAATGATCTGTTCAAAATGATGTTTTTGTATGCCTTTCTTTGGGCTCAAGTCTGCTAATTTAGAACATTCTCAGTTGTCTTGTGTGTCTGCAGAGTGTCAATGGCATTTTTTGATACATTTGGTCGCAATCAAATGTAATAAATTTTTGTAAGCACGTTGTGTTTGCCTATTATTGGGTTAGCACGTTCTAATTATTATAGTGTTCTGTATAGAATGTAGGTGTGTTTACCTGTTGGCAAACCTAAATAAATAAATAAATCAGCCATTATTTAGCAGAATTCCAAATGAGTTAAAATGCCATTGATACTATCCCGACACACAACTGAGGCTATTTTAAATTAGCAGATTTGGGTCCCAGATAAAATAAGCGATTTATTTGCAAACGTATTGACTCAATTTACAGCCCTACATATTTTATTTTGAATAAAAGGAAAACACTCTTTACTCAATCGAAACTAGTTTACAGACGCTTGTAAATATGTTGCCGAAACCTTTTAGTAAGTTTCAAATGTGAATTGCAAGGATACGAGGAAAAAATCCGATCGGATACAGTGAAGAACTCTTTTATGTGTGGTTGTGGAGTGGAACACAAAGCCTCCGACGGTGCGGTAAGTCCCGAGGCACTGCGTTTTGTTGGCGTCCTAACTTTCGGGAACAACTGGCGGGACTCCACACCACAATAGGATTAGCGAGCGAACCTAGCCTGCCATCCGGCTAATTCAATTTCATTGTCGATATAAAACACACTTCGCGCCTTGCTTTTAATTGTTAACTTGAATACTTAATGAAAAGAACTTGAAATAGTCTAGCACTACTAATGTGCTAGTAGTACCTACCTCTTAGAGCGTTTTCAGACCTAACGTTTCATACGCGCCTATACGGTTATTTTCATCATCAATCAATCAATCAAATCAGCCCGTTTCTCCCCACTACTGGGTATAGGCCTCCCTTTTTTCGCGCCATTCACTACGGTCCTGTGCCAATCTAACCCATAGCGGCCCTGTTGATCTGACGCAAATACGCCCGAAGTACACGCTTCAACAAACCGGACGCGCATAAACGGGCGTATACGCTCGAACCGGTGATGTCGTGTCAGTATCAACATGGACTATACAAGCGTAGAAACGCGTCAACGCTCGTACGAGTAAAAAACGAGCGTTTACGCGCGTATAAAACGCTAGCCTAAAAACGCCCTTAAATATCGTAATTAGTGCAGTTCAAAATTCATAATTTAAAAATGTTTTATTCAAAAAGGTACACTTGTAATTAAAGTTGTTGACGTTACTTTCTATTTAAAACTACTATCGCTTCTCTACCTGCATAGCTGAGAGGAAGCAACGGTGAGAAAGCTAACGGCGCAGGGTTTACAAGTATTTTCACGCCAAACTACATATTTACTTTCATTATTCTACAACTCTGTATCATATTCTAATACTGATGATTAGGTTTTGTAGCTACCTAGTTTATACATACTAATTCCTAGGAAATATGAGGAATGCGTTCTAGTTTTCCGCAAATTCAATATAAAGGATTTCACGTGTCCATTGCAGCAGTATAGTACGGGAGCTTGTTCGCAAATTTTGACCTGATCTTACAACAAAATAAGATGCTTAGATGTCTGGCTGATTTAGTCATAAAATACAGTCTTTAAATAACTGTGCCTTAAAATAAAAAGGCCAAACTTGGAGCGTTTTTAAAATACCTAATGTAAATAGTGGTTATGAGGTCCTATAAGGAACTATGAAATGAGTTTTTCACATACCTTATCTGGTATCGTGACTAGTTGAAGACCTATCATATCAAGTAGTATAGTACACAAATACATATTTAAAGTTATCTCTATCCTGCCCAATTTCGCTATGTCGTATCAAAAGTGCCTACTATTATTATTAGAGATGCGCCGAATATGGGTTTTGCCGAATAAAGCGCCTTTGACTGTCACTAGATAGAGCAGAATGTCTATGTTTCTAAATTCAATTTTTAAGTGTCACTTATTAACTTTTCTTTATTTTATCATCTCCTAATAACTCTTGTAATACCTAGATGTGAAAATCGGGATATAAGATTGACTGCTCCTTGGTTCAAAATAATCTAATATGAGGTTAATATCTTGTTTTATCAAGCAAATTATTACTAAACAAAATAAATGAATAAATGGCCATTTTAACCGAATATTCGGCCGAATACAAATATTCGGTTGATGTGCCGAATAATATGCCGAATACCGAATAGTAAACGAATATTCGTTGCATCTCTAATTATTATTAATACTACTATTAGGTCAAAAAATTACTCCATGAATAAATGATTACATAGTTAACCACAACGAGACAAATGCCAATCGATAAAAGCAACAGACCCCAGTCTGGATTAATTAAAACGTTCTTTTGACGGTTTTTTACGAGTTCAAAAATAGAATCGATATCTTTGGTAAAAATGAGTGGTCAAGCTCTCGTATTATAGACGATCCTTTGAAGCTAGTGAGAATATCGCCACACTATTTGGTCCGACTGACAGCGGCCAATCAAAGCCATTTCAATTTTGGACACGAATAGCTTAACGAGCGAGACGTGAAACAACGACGCGCCATTTCATACTGCCGCTCTTTTCGTTTTACCTATTTGTAGTTATAGGTAGGTAATATCTGGGTGTGACAGAAAGGGGGTATCAAGCCGAAACACAGCGATAGTCCTCGTTAAACTGAACAACTTTCCCTAAGGAACATAGGCCGTAACTCAAAAAAATTTTTGGATCGCGTATACTTACTCGATCAGCTGATCGGACATTTTATATGGGGAGGCGAAATTTCTTTTTCCAGTTACGACCCGTGTTCCTTGGGGAAAGTTGTTGAGTTTCATGAGGACTATCCCTGTGTTTCGGCTTTATACCCCCTTTCTGTTACACCCTGTAGATAGATAGATAGATAGATAGAAATTCTTTATTGCACACAAAGAAATACAAATACAACTTAAAACTAAAACATTGTGCGCAAAGGCGGCCTTATCAGTAAAAGTGATCTCTTCCAGACAACCTTTGGAGTAGGACTAGTTTAGGAAGACCTGTATATTATGTACTAAAGGCTGCCCGCGACTTCATACGCATTTACCGTCATATCTTATATAGCCCTTAGTATCCCACTGCTGGGCAAAGGCCTCTCCTCTTTCTCCACGATTCTCTATCCTGAGTCGCCTCTGCCCATTCATTCATGAATACACAAGAAGGTGTGAAGCTTCACATGATATCTCAAAATAATTAGCCTATGTGTTATTTTGATGTACAAGCTACAATACTGCCAAATTTCATCAAAATCTGTTGAGTAGTTTTTGCGTGAAAGAGTAACAAGCATTCTCACATCTGTCCATCTATGCTAGTACGATATTACCTACATAAAATAAATGTATATGTTATTAGCATCGTTTTGCCTATTTAGTTAAATAATATAACCCCCTTATTACAAAACGAGGTTTAAAGATAGTCCGACGTTAGTTCGTTTAGTTTGACGTTTTGTCCATAGCCGAAACGTCAAAAGAAACTAACTAACGTCGGACTATCTTTAATCCTCGTTTTGTAATAAGGGGGTAAGTGTTTAACGGTATTTTTCAGAAATAATAATAAAAAAATAATAATTTAATAATTTCTTTTAGAAATATGCTGTACCTTTTGTATAACTTCTCTTTTTTTCTGTCTCTATGTACTAACATCTTACAATAAACTGTTAAATAAATAAAAAAATCTGATACAAAAAATTTACAATCGTTTGCTATCTTTATATCGTGTCATCAATCGGTCTATTGCTGTTTCAGACAAACAGCTAGCTTCAAATAAAAGTTTATTTTTACGAGTGTTTTAACGACTTTGTTAAGATTGCTGATAAAACTCTTAACCGCAATATTTTATCGTAAGATTAGAGCTTTTTAGGTTCGAGAACTGTAACAATAGAGAGTATTTCATTCGTTTGACTTTAATTGCCTTTTAATCCGTTGGATAGAGAACCAACCCTCGCTTGGAAAGTTACACAAAATCAATGTTGAGTCTTTCTTTTTACCCGACTACGGCAAAGCCAAAAGGAAGGGTAATGTTTTTATATGAGTCGTTGAAGGGTTCTTCAATGAATATATCTACCTACCTTATATCTTTGTGTGTAATAAAGAATATTTGTATTGTATTGTACTGAATAAAATATCAAAAAATAATAATTTAATATTCTTATGACTTTTTTAATTGAATAACGGTATATTCGATTTAATTATCTTCTGAACGGTGTCCGTGTCGTGAATCCTATATTGCTATAGGAATAACAACATCCTAATAATATTATAAATGTCAATGTTTTTACCGATGTATAGATGGATGTGAGCATGTTTCTTGAGACTTTAACTCAAAAAGTACTGAACAGATATTAATGAAACTTCGTAGTATTGTAGCTTGCACATTAGAATAAACCATAGCCTATATTATTTTAAGATATTACGTTAATTTTCAAAGATATAGCGATAAATGCATACGAAGTAGCAGCCATATATACATCGAGTGCGTATGTATTGCTGTCATACACATATCGCAGTCACGCTTCTTTTCTAACGAGGTAGGCAGAGACGACTTCCCTCCACATACTACGATCCAAACATATTTCTTTTGTTTCATCCACATGCGTCAGTTCTGTGGTCACCTCATACGCGCACGTTGATTTAGGGTACAATATTTAAAATAGTATTCTCTAAGACATATATAAAAATCAGCCATTTAAAAACAATTTATGTTACTCTAGCTTTTGGTAACCTTCGTCATCCGATACCTGCCAAACATGGGGACGTTTGGCAGGTATCGGATCGTTACAGTTACACAAATTCGCAGGTGTTCAAGGCACATGAGAAGCTATGGAGAACCTAAGATTTATCCATTGTACTGTAAGTTAGGTCAGACACGTCCCGGATCTGGGTCTACTACATATATTTATTTATTTATTTAACAGTTTATTGTAAGATGATAGTACATAGAGACAGAAAAAAAGAGAAGTTATACAAAAGGTACAGCATATTTCTAAAAGAAATTTCTTCCTGCAGACCCCACAGAGAGAGAAGTGATAGCATGAAGGCAGGATAGTCACTACAATAAACAATCCATACTCCATATACTTACTAATATTATAAATGCGAAAGTAACTCTGTCTGTCTGTCTGTTACGCTTTCACGCCTAAACTACTGAACCGATTTCAATGAAATTTGGTAGAGAGGTTGTCTAGACCTTGAGAGAGGACATAGGCTATATTTTGTCGCGAAAAAAGGCTTAAGGGGGTGGTAATAAGGGATGAAAGTTAGTATGGGAGATCGTCATTATTCAAAGATAAAACCATGAAACTTTATATTTAGGCACTTAATACTAAATCCATACTTCTATACTATATACTATATATATATATACTATTTACTATATTTTACTACATTTACTATATTACTATTAATTTTTACTATTTAATATTATAAATGCGAAAGTAACTCTGTCTGTCTGTCTGTTACTCTTTCACGCCTAAACGGCTGAACGGATTTTGATGAAATTTGGTATGGTGATAGATGATAACCTAGAAATGGTCATAGGCTATAAATAATCACGCCATCGTTCTTAGGGGGTAGGCAGTAGGTAGATAACTAAATTGAGTTAGTGATTTTTAGTCGTTTTTGTTGGGACTTTTGCTCTTTCACGTCTAAACGGCTGAACGGATTTTGATGAAATTTAGTAAGGTAATAGATGGTTACCTAAAAACGGATATAAGATCAAAATGATCACGTCATCGTACTTAGGGGGTAGGAAGTAGGCAGAAATCTGAATTGAGTTAGTGATTTTTTTATGGTTTTTGCTGGGAGTTTTGCTCTATCATGCCTAAACGGCTGATGATGAAAACTTATGCGGACGTAGTCGCGGGTAAAAGCTAGTAAATATATAAGAATAAACCTGCACATATATATTCGATAAATACACATACATAAATATTATAATTTATATAAATGTATTCTCTATGATAAGGAAAGATATATCTAGAAATAACAAAAATTATATACCCGGATTTTTTCTTTATATTCAGTTGGTATAACCACGGGTATTATGTTGTTTTCCTCAGCAGAGCAGCGGAGGGCGATGTCGACCTCTCTAATCACGGGATCACCAACTAAGTCCTCAAGTCGACACGCTGACAACCGGCCCTTTTTTGTCCGTTAGCATACGTTTTTATACAGACTGATAAAACAGGATGATAATTCTGGGTTTCATATAAATAATGTATACTAGCTATGTTGTTATTTTTTCTTCTATGAAATATTCAAAGGATTTTCTGAATATAAAGGGAGTTTCTCTTTTTATTCAGTAACTTTAAATAACCTAACGTTTTGATTTAAAAAATACCCGACTGCGTTTAGAAAAAATATTTTTTCTTTATTTTGATGTACCCTATACGAATCCAACGACACAGCCGTTCAGGGTGTGGACTGTGGAGCGTGCCAAAGAATTATACATGCATAATTTCGAAAAACATAACCCTCCTTCTGGCTCAGTCGGGTAAAAACAAACAGCTTCAAAAGGAGGTGTTTCTCATTTCGGCAGTATTTTATTTATTAAGTACCTACCTAGTATCAAAAACTTCGATTATCACAGTATCTACCTATACGTTCATGTCTTTTCAAATCATAAATTAATAGGCGGATAGTAGTGGGAGTTCTTCTTTCAAAACGAAATCATTTGTATTGCTTCAGCACTATGACTGCCAATAATACCCATTAATAAGCAGATGGAATCTGCCAAACTATTGTACAGAGATGTTCCTCAAATGTTAATTTACCTCAGTTCTTGGTAATAGATGTACAAATCATAAGACAAGCTAATACGGAACGTGATCGACGAACTTGTGTTTGCAGCTTTAAGGGTGCTTATTCATTGGCGAGCTGTAACCGTAATCGTTGCATGCATTATAAAAACTGGCCAAGTGCGAGTCGGACTCGTGCAGGAAGGGGTCCGTACTCTTGATATCGAGCAAAAAAGGTAAAAAAATCACGTTTGTTGTATGGGAGCCCCCCTTAATTATTATTATTATTATTATTCTACTTTTAGTATTTGTTGTTATAGCGGCAACGGTAGTACATCATTGTGAAAATTTCAACGCTCTAGCTACAACGATTCTTGAGGTACAGCCTGGTGACAGACGGATGCACGGACGGACAGACAGACAGATGAATAGCCCAGTCTCAGTAATATGGTCTCGTTTTCACCCTTTGGGTACGGAACCCTAAAAACCATAGTGTACGTACGTGGTTTGCGAACCTTCGATGAACGCGACACGAGCGGCTCGCAGCCGACGGTTATCGGTTTTAGCCGAGTATCAAAAGGTAACATTAACACGCGTACACACTAGAACCTCGTTACTGTATCAGTTCGGTTACAGTTACAGCTCGCCAATGAAGACACGCCTTTATACGGCTTGAGTTGCTAAGTCGAGAGCATCTCGAAATCCAATACTAAGCAACTGCCATCTGTTCTGTTAAAGTTCCGTAGTAATCCATTTAAAAGTGTCAGATTAGGGGGTCGGGTGAATTTGCTTAGGAGGGTTTGGTCAGCGATTTATGTCGGATCGCGCCGCAGATGCGGTCCTACCGAGCTTGTGGCGCTGTTTATAACAACAAAGGCGAAGTAATTAAACACTGCGAGTGTATAGTACAGGGCGAAGAATGCACATCGGCAATCATCGCATTTCCGAATACTAACGAATGTTAATTTCCATAGAACGTGTACATCAATTATTAGATTAATCGTTCATTAGAATTTGAATTTAGAATTAGGTTCTTTATGTTTTATAGAGGATGCGCGCGACTTCGTACGCATTTATGCCTTATATGTTATTCGGATAATAAGCTGCAATATTGCCAAGTTTCATCAAAATCTGTTCAGTAGTTTTTGCGTGAAAGAGCAACAAACATCCATCCATCGGCACAAACATTGATATTTATACTATTAGGATTTTTATTTGATAACTGTTAAAACAAACGTCATTGTAACGTACTACCGTCTACACCCAGTTAAAACAGTTACATCATACGCAACTGCCCGGAAAACTTTTCAGCACAAAATGCCACTTAAAACCGCTAATTGGCTGGTTTGAAACTTACAGCAACCGAGGTACCTACTACATTTACCCGAGTATTCCCAAAACGCTTAATTATAATCGAGAACGAGTAATATATTCATTGGTTATTATTATTTATGAAGTTTGTTAAAATTGCAACTCGTGACAGTGTCACCTCACACTGCGGCTACCGGACGTAATTATTTGCATACTAAAAAGAGTAATTAATTTTATTGTTCGATTACTGTTTTATTTTTGTCAGGTTTTTATTTAAACGATCTGCGTTAATAGTACAAGCTTATAGTATGTGTATTTACGTGAAGATTGGATCACATAAAGCAATTGTAAAGTGTAAAATCTGAGGTAAGTACTCAAAGAAACTTTGAGTTATTACCTTTTGTCCCAGTAGTGGCAGACCACTATAATAATACCAGAGTATTGTTTGTACTAGAGGTGGGCCGAGTACTCAGTTAATACTCGGTACTCGGCGTACTCGGCACTTTTTTCACTACTCTTAGGCCTTTGCCTGCTAGGGCAATGTTACAGGTTGCTGTTATCGTAATAATTAAAGAGAAAAATCACCATCCATTAAATGTTTTTTTTTGACCATTTGACGCATGCCCTTTTTATTTATTTTTTATTACGAATTAGTGGAGTCCGGAGGGAGGGTTGCAAAGCCGTTTGCCCCTGAACTTGTTCGCGCACAATTCTACCTACTTCAAGTATATAACGAGTAACTCGGCCGAGTACTCGGCTCGGTAAACTTTAAACCGAGTAATACTCGGTACTCGGTAAAACTGGTACTCGGCCCACTACTAGTTTGTACTTATCGTGTCCAAGTGTCACGCAGGGTTACGTTACGTTATAGGGGCATAACAACTAACATACCTATTTTCGCCTCATCCATGTGGTCTATCTACACAGATACGGGCCGTGCCCGGGACTCTTGACTTGGCCTTGAAATGAAATGAAATATCTCTTGAGCAAGCCTTTCTTGAGTAAGTCCTCGATTTGGTCGAGGTAAGTTCGTCATGTAGGTATGAGGCAATTGATGAGTGTGGATGAAGCGAAAGAGGTGTGTTTTGATCGTAGCAAATGGAAGGAAGTGGTCTCTGCCTACCCCAATGGGAGAGAGGCGTGACGGATATGTATGTATGTATTCCTTCATAAATTTATCATGGACATCAGAGCCTGCCCGCGACTTCGTAAACATTTATCGATATAATTGTCTTGAAGAAATTCATGATATCTCAAAATAATATAGTCCATATGTTATTCTGATATATAAGCTGAAATACAGCTTTAACGTATAAGGAAAAAAACAAAAAATATTGACGAAGGATTCCATTAATATTATTTGATAAATTATACAGGGTGTAACAGAAAGGGTATATAAAGCCGAAACACAGCGATAGTCCTCATGAAACTGAACAACTTTCCCCAAGGAACATGAACGAAAAAAAAATTCGCCTCCCCATACAAAATGCCCGATCAGCTGATCGAGTAAGTATGGGCGATCCGAAATTTTTTTTCGAGTTACGACCCATGTTCCTTGGGGAAAGTTCTTCAGTTTCATGAGGACTATCGCTGTGTTTCGGCTTTATATACCCTTTCTGTTACACCCTGTATAAAATTGTGTAAGACGCAATGTTGATTTTCACCTCAAATACTTTTGATACTCAATAGACTTACTCATTATTTTAATAGAGTACTAAATGGTACTAATTAATAGGATTTAACAAGATAATTGCTCAAAGGAGTATATTGTTAAAATATCAAGTTGCTAATTACTAAATGTTTTGAATTAGGTAATTAGTTAAGCGCATTATATACAAGGTGTTTTAATTATATAGGTACCGATATTTTCAGAGATGGTTAAACGTACGAATATAATCGTTAAATGAGTTCCTTCTAAAAATAAAACCCGTTTACTTCAATGGAGAAAAAGATTTGAGAATATATAAATAATTTTTCACAAAATATAATTTAAAAAGACAGCTAAAATATTATACTATAGATTCTTTATTTAAAACTTTGAAAATGGTATGTATATAACTAAATATATTACCTATCGGTAAAGCATACTTATTCCTGAAACAAAAACTAAAATTTTCATCTATTTTGTTTTCTAGGTTCTTTCGGTTCGTGATCTATCCATTTACTAGGTTAAATAATTGAAAAGTGTTTGTTATAAAAATACAATCGTTTACGAAATTGCCATCGATGTAGCCGCGCCGCCGTGTTGAATAAAAGTTTAATAATAGGACGAGTCTGATGGCGGAACTTCGGAATGTAACGACGTTTATCCGCAAACTCTGTCTAGGCGAGTAATATCAACAATTGACGCGACCCGGCTGCAACTTACATATTTTATAACTTCCACTCAATCCCAATCTAGGAAGTTATTTGACTCTTGTACATTCCACTTTAAGATCATTTAGGCATAACCTGGGGGCTTAGCATGGCGAGCCGCGACAATTATCTCACGTATGCTGTCCTTATCACATTTAATACTATAGACAGAGACGTAAGCGTGACAAACGCACGACAACGTCTTGTCACAGAGTGCCATGCTAAGCTAGCTGAAAAAGATTAGAACTAAAATTAGAATAACAAAAGTTTTGAGCATAGAATACCTGTTAGTACATGGCATCGAACATATTTGTATGGAGACTGTTATAGTAAAAAAAGAGGGTATCAATTAGGCTAAACATCCCCTATTCGAGTTAGTATGGAAAAAAAAAGTTGGCGGCCACTGATGAAACTTACGTCAATCGATAGAGAGAAAATATTATAAAACGTTAATATTTTGAATAATTGCCAAAAGAAGGTGGTAATTTTTTTCATTTTCAAACTCCTATATCTCCGAAAGTATATCACTTTTGGCAATTATTCAAAATACTATCGTTTTATAACATTTTTCTCTATCGGTGACCGCCAACTTTTTTTTTCCATACTAGCTCGAAAAGGGGATGTGTAGCCTAAGTGATACCGAAAATTTTTACTATAGGTACCAATTAGGTTAAATGCTCATGAGTTTTCTATCTTTCGCATTCTATCATACTTCATCTGCTCAATATTACTTAGAGAGTCAGAGCATTTTCGGACCTAGCGTTTCATATGCGCGTATACGGTGGTTTTCAGCATACGCGCTTCAAAAAACCGGACGCTCGTATACGGGCGTACGCTCAAACCGCTGGGTGTCGCAGTATCAACATGGGCTATACGAGGCGTCAACGCTCATACGAGTAAAAGACGCGCTTCTAAAAACGAGCGTATAAAACGCTAATCTAAAAACGACCTCAATTTGAACGCGCGAGAGTTTCCGGCATTTTACTGGATAAGTCGTAAAGCTAGAGAAATTGAATAAACACAGACATTCTCGTTGGCCCAAGACGCATTTACAAGGTTCAAACTAATAATTAGACAGAACGGCGGAGCAGGTAAACATTGTCGATTCGTACCACGCTCACCGAGCAAGGTACGCCTTAATCGACTCCAACCTACTAAATAAGATCACTTAAATTCCGTACCCGTCGCCTTACATCCAGATACTGGCTAGTTCTGCTACCTATATGAACCCCAGCACGTAATTACACAAAAGAAATGGAACGAAAGAAAACGTTTTAACATTGCCCACAGCTAGCCATTAGATCCTGCTGAATAAAACGGGGAATTAAATCAAGATCTTTAGTTATTAAGTTTTGTGGTCGCCGGGACAAAGGCGAGCTCTTTGTTAGCGAAGATAGCAGGCTTATTACATTATCTTGTAGGTATTATAGTTACATAACTTTAAGTAGTAGTAGGTACGTACCTACTACTTAGGTACCTTCTTTTCTAAGCCATAGCTATTTTTTATTGACATTTAGGTACCATGATAAGTTCTGCCAATGTCAAGATACTTTATCTTTCTTTATATTTTATAGAAGTAGTTAGATGAATAATTTTAGTAGTACGGTCTGTTTTTATAGATCAGTCAACCCCTGAACGGCTTTTTAAATTGGCCAATTTATACTGTATCGATGAAAAATGTTTGTAATGTCATCCATACAGTATAATGCGGGCAATTTAAAAAGTCAGGAGGCCACTTATTTACACTAACACACTACAAGAAACAAGATGGTGGAACATTTGCAGGATATTTTTCAGAAGAGCTTGCACTAGTGATCTCTGCCGGGTAACTTTGTAGGTTTATTGCCTTAGCTTGAATTAAAAAAGTTTCATTCTCAATTGCTTTACTAATACGTGGGCAAATAAGTATTTATTTCTCTTGCAAATTACATAATGAAAGTAGATATCCTTCTAGTATTCTAACTAAGTGTTAATATCTGTGCCGATAGATGTTTGTTACTCTTTCACGCAAAAACTACTGAACAGATTTTGATGAAACTTGGCAATATTGTAGCTTATACATCAAAATAACACAGGCTATATTATTTCCAGATAGCATGTTTTTTTGTCATGATATTTGGAATTCAAGATATGACTATAAATGCGTAGGAAGCCGCGGGCAGCCTCTAGTGTATTTATAAAGATGTTACTAAAATAAAAGACAAGATTATATTTAAAACAGTCGTATATTTAAATTCTATATAAATTATTAAAAGTACCCTATTGCTAAATATTTTAATAAATAAATTATGATCTTTAAACTATTATCATAAAAAACAAATTGGTTTAATTAAATGTACTTACTAATTAACTTTGTATTGACTGAAAAAATAACAATATTTACAAATTCACGGTTGTATTTTATTATAAATGTCTGCATTTATAATAATACACATTTATGTAAATGTCAATAAATTATATATTATCTTAATTTTACTAAAATGAACTGCTAAATGGATGCAACAAGGTGTAGAGTCATGTCATGCGGATCCTATCAAACTAAGCCTTTCACTTCTCTATTTCCCATTTATTACCTTAATTTTTCCTGGATATTGCGGGGTCAAATTTCTATTTATGGATAGCTCTTTTTTTGAAATATCAATTTTATTATATGCTTCTGTGTTTATGCCTGAGATTTGTAAAACTTAAATTTCATTCATTAAATTGAAAAGAGCAACCCTACAGAGTTTCTTGCTAGGTTCTTCTCTGGGGAAAACTGCACTCTTGCGAATCTAGCATTAACTTTAAAAAATGACCCGTCCTAAGTGTTGTCAAAACCTACAGGATTAAATGATCATTTCATTTCATTTCATTTCAGAGTGCGTTTCATGAAATTGCGAAATAAAAATTTTCAATGCGGCCAACATGGCGGCATAAGAGTTATTTCGTGAAACGGACTATCTTCTTCTTCTTCTTTTTTCTTTTTTTTTACCACAGCTTTTAATAAATTAAAGCTTTATACAGCCAAATTTTATCATAAATCATTTCGCTCGAAATCTCATAGCCTTATCAATTCACTTCGAATTAAAGTGTCCGAGAAAACAACTGTGGTAGATGTTGTAGAGTGACAATAGGGATGATGACTAAATTTTAAAAATGGCATTATAATTAGTCCGTCTTTAAGGCTATTAAAAATATTGGAAACACATTTTTACCTCATCAAATACATAAATAAATAGTGTAAATACAAAGATACAGCGCATCAAAGTTACGAAGTGGGTTTTGACGTCACTTCTAGGTAAAAATTGTACTTAGGAGTGACAGTGCATCTTTGTCATTTTTAATTCAAGAGAAAAAAATTATGTGTCCAATATTTTAAAATAAAAACGGTCGGACTAAAAATTTTTTTCTAGTCATCATGCCTATTCTTGTACCTACTTATCTTTGATAAGTATTTCAGTTTACAATATCATGAGATCGTTTTCTACCATTTCTTTTCTAAATTTATGTATACATATATATTAATGTTTATAGTAGTGGCGGGCCGAGTACCTGTTTTACCGAGTACCGAGTATTACTCGGTTTAAAGTTTACCGAGCCGAGTACTCGGCCGAGTTACTCGGTACAGTTAAAGTAGGTAGAATTTCGCGCGAAGAAGCTCTAGAGCGGTGGTGATAATGGTGTTAGAACTGTCCCTCCGCACCCCGCTCATTATTCATAATGAAAACAATAAACCGCAACCGTCAAGTGGCAAATTTTTTTTGGAAAACACTGCTTATGAATTTTTCTTCTAAATAATTATGATAATAGCAATTCATAACATTGCTCCAGCTGGGCAAAGGCCTAAATATGTACCATTAGAAGGAATTAGACTATGATCTACCAAGCAAATCCAATGCGTAAGGTAGATTTATTTGTACCGAGTACTCGTCATTTTTACCGAGTTATTCGGCTGATTACGAGTAGTGAAAAAAGTGCCGAGTACGCCGAGTACCGAGTATTAACCGAGTACTCGGCCCACCTCTAGTTTATAGTAATGCTATCTACACACCAAAGCCGCCGGCATGCCACCGGCCTAGGCCAGCGGCTTTTCGTCATAAAAATGGCAGCTGTCAAAAAAGCCGGCGGCTTTGGTGTGCAGATACCATTAAGTACATTTTCAATATCTTTTATTAAACAGCAAATTAATATCGGTTTTGGATTCTGTGATGATCCTGTGTGAGAAGTCTGGTTTAACAGTAGATTTAGAGATGTTCACATCAAACTGGCGTATAATATTAGAAACTACTGCTTTGATAGTGACCCCAGCGAAACGGAAACCTGAAAATGTAATAAGGTTAGTGTAATGCTGTCTACACATCAAAGCCGCCGGCATGCCGCCGGCTTTTTTGGCAGCTGCCATTCGTATGACAAAAAGCCGCCGGCCTAGCTCGGCGGCATGCCGGCGGCTTTGGTGTGTAGATAGCATTAGACAAAGACACGTATAAAATATCTGTCAGACAGCATACAACGTCATGTTTTATGAAACAAATATATGTTTATCTCTCAGTTACATTTTATCGGAAGGTGATGAAACAAACCCTAAATTTAATGTATTAAGTATACTGAATAATAATTTAATATATAATATATATGATATACAGGGTGTAACAGAAAGGGTATATAAAGCCGAAACACAGCGATAGTCCTCATGAAACTGAACAACTTTCCCCAAGGAACATGGGTCGTAACTCGAAAAAAAAATTTCGCCTCCCCATACAAAAAGCCCGATCAGCTGATCGAGTAAGTATGGGCGATCCAAAAATTTTTTTCGAGTTACGACCCATGTTCCTTGGGGAAAGTTGTTCAGTTTCATGACGACTATCGCTGTGTTTCGGCTTTATATACCCTTTCTGTTACACCCTGTATATATATATAATATAATATATAATATATATAATATAATTTAATATATAATAATAGTTTAATATATTACCAATGCAGTTACGAGGGCCCCCTCCAAACGGTTGGAATGCGTTCGGATGTAAGGTGGTTCCGATAAACCGATCCGGGTTGAACGTTTTCGGTGCATTAAATACTTTTTCATTTAAAAATAGTGCTTCGTAAAACACTATCACTGTAGTGCCAGCTGGAATCACTTTGCCATCTGAAATTGTGACATTTATGTGACTAATGGAAATAGGCGTAAATACTAAAAACAAATTTTTAGTCCATGACATAGATTATTTTAAAATATTGAATTAGAATTAGAATTTGTTTATTGCAAGTCACAAGTTGGGTAATGTACATATTGGTATATGACACGTATTTTTTTTCTTGAACTAGATATGACAAAGATACACTGGATTAAAGTTGCTCGTGACGTCACGCCTAAGTACAATTTTTACATAGGAGTGACGTCAATACCCCCCACTCCGTCACTTTGATGCTTTGTATCTTTGTATTTGATCAGGTAAATAATGTGTTTGCAATATTTTTAATAACCTAAAAGACGGACTCATTATAATGCTATTTTTTTAATGTAGTTATCATCACTATGATAGGTATGTAAGCTTTTGGTTGAGTTGGTCACCTACTGGATAAAACAATTCAACGTAGGTATATTCTAGGTTTCAGTTAGGGACTTAATGAGTCAAAATTCTATATCTACTTAGTAATCTTAGTAATACTTTAGTAACTATCTACTATCTATTATCTAATAACTTCAATATCTAATAAAATAGGTAATCCTTCCGTTTGGCAAAATATTTTTCGCCAAATTTTACTTCCCAAAAAACTTATAGCACTAGTTTCATTTACCAAAAGAATCTTTAGAAAATTTATATTTCGCATTTTAATCACTTGGTTAAATATTAATTTAGCAATTTCTTACTTGCTAAAGTTTTATAAAGTCAAATATACATTAAGCAAATGCTTTATATATACTGTAATTCAAAAATAAGTTCGTTAAAATTTGACTTGTAGTTTTTAGGATTCCGTACCCAAAGGGTGAAAACGGGACCTTATTACTGAGACTTTGCTGTCCGTCTGTCTGTTTGTCCGTCCGTCCGTCCGTCTATCACCAGGCTGTATCTCATGAACCGTTATAGCTAAAGCGTTGAAATTTTCACAAAATGATGTATTACTATTGCCGCTATAACAATAAATACTAAAAATAGAATAATAATAATAATAATTAAGAGGGGATATACGTAAATATACAACAAACATGATCTCTTTGCTTGATATCAATAGTGAATGGTACGGAACCCTTCCTGCGCGCGTCCGACTCGCACTTCGCCGGTTTTTTTTTTTTTAGTTTAGGGACACTTTATGTAAAGCACCTACTTAAATACTTCGTTTTCTTTTGATATTGGGGATGATAGAAAGATCAAGGTTCACTATTGCTATTAATAAATAAATTAATGCTATAAATTAACCTTTTAACGGTAAATCCTTGGGCAGTCTCCTAGATATTTTCGGAACGGTTGGTATATATCTCATCGACTCCTTTATAACTGCGTCCAGATATTTCATTTCATTCAAATCGTCCATTGTTACTTTTCTATTTAAATCGTTTTGAAATATCGCTCTTTGTTCATCAACAACTTGATTTTTAACGTTTGGATATTTTGCGAAGCAGTAAAGGATGTGGCTGATTGTTACTGATACAGTGTAGTGTCCCTAAAATAATAAAATATAATAAAATTAGTATGGAGAGACGATCTGGAAGCATCCTTATGGAAATGGTGACAGGCTAATAAAAATAGTATGGCTTATAAAAATAGTACCTATTAGATTAACAGAGAGATTAACTAAAGATATATACAAGGCAAAAGTGAATGGAAATGCTGGGAGGGGAAGGCCAAGACGAACGTACCTCGATCAAATCGGGGACTTACTCAAGAAAGGCCAAATCAAGAGTACCCTAAACCGACGGGTATATATGAGGTGACTGATGAGTGTGAATGAAGCGAAAGAGGTGTGTTTGGATCGAAGTAAGTGGAAGGAGGTGGTCTCTGCCTACCCCAATGGGAGAGAGGCGTGACGGATATGTATTAAGTAGATACTTGCTATAAAATTAGTTATAAGAGGCTAGTATGATTCTTAAAAGTTATAAGATATATGTATACTAGAGTCTGCCCGCAACTTCGTACGTATTTAACGTCATTACTTGGAAAACTTACACAATATCGTAAAGTAATATAGCCTATAGACTATTCCGATGTGCAAGCTACACTATGGTAAAGTTTCATAAAATCTGTTCAGTGGTTTTTGCGTGAATGATTAACAAACTTCCTTACATATATCAATACATATCTATAACATTAACATCTATGTACAATATTAAATAGGATATATTTATGTGCTTAGGTATTTAATTACCGTAAAGTTTAAAAAGCTAATTTCCTCATTGATGATGTCATCTGGAATCGCTTCTCCATTTGGAAGTGTTTTGAACAAAAACGTATCCAAAACATGATTGTCTTTGGCAAGTTTCTTCAAAATCAACTCTTGTATATTTGATTCCTTGTCTAAATTGTTATTTAAGTTATTATACTTAATATCATCAGCCATTTTCTTGTGTATGGATTTCCTTTGTGTAATAATCTGTAATAGATAAGATAAATAAAGGCGAGGATTCATTTGCGAGCTGTAACTGAACCGAACGGGTACAGTAAGCGCCAAAACACACGGTGAAACGCAACTAAAACTTTTGAGTTGCATCGAAGTTTTTGCTATAGACTATAACTGAAACGAAACGTTTCAAACTAGTTGCGTCGTGTGTTGTTTTCTAAGGAAGTCTATAGCAGAAACTTCGATGCAACTAGCAGTCTAGCAAAAGTAACTAGCAGTTTCAGTTGCGTTTCACCGTGTGTTCTGGGTCTAACGTGGTTCTAGCGTGTACACGTGTTATGGTGCTTCCACATTGCATGTTTAGTAATGTTAATGAAAAAAAAAAAAAATTAAATATTTAAGGCCTGTTTCAACACCTATAGATAAAATTTGTCTGACTGATATTTTATACCTATCTCTGTCTAAAACGCCATGTTTTATGAAATAGTCATAGGTTTATCTGTCTGGTAAATTTTATCTGAAGATTGTGAAACGAGCATTTAGTATAATAAAAGTACCTATACTACACTACTAGAGTTACCCATTGATACGCGGCAAAAACCGACTATCGTTGGCTCGCTGCTAGCCGTTCTTTTCGGGATCGTCGCAGACTCTCCAACAACACACTATTCTTTTAGTTACATTTAACGGTTACAGTTACAGCTTGCCAATAGGCGGGTCCACAAAGAGCGAGCAGCCTCGTTGTGGCAACCTTTTGGCCAATCAAAAGAGGCCTTTAAGGACTACCCAACTCAATAGGATAGCGAGGTCTTTCCTGAGCGGTCAAACAACTGCCTCGCGAGGGTATTCGCTCTGTATGGACCCGCCTAATGAATACGCGCCTTTAGTAGCCTTTCTAAATACGTAATAATATATTTTATAAGATATTAGATAAAGAGTATTACTTACGTCGCTGGCAGTCTTCTTTAACATGTCTATAGCAGTCATCATTTCTCTGTAACTCGATGTCAATACGAAAATTGGACGAATGTTCCTCCAATGGGAAAAGAAATTCTCTGTCATTATATGCACCACTCTGGAAACAAATGGTTACTTTAAGTAAGTATATGAACATAAAATACATACATACATATCAATAACGCACCTCTACCTTTGTAGGTAGAGACTAACATAAAAAAGTAAGGAAAATGTATTTTTTTTATTTAATGCCTTTTTTATTTTATTACGTCGCGCAGTTTAATTTTGACTCTCGAAGTCGTATTCAGAGTTATAATAAAAAACTAAATATAAATAATAAACTATTTCAGAATTTCATGTCCATATTTGTTAAAATAAACATATCCCATTCCTTTCAAATCTTATTAACAAAGACAAATACAATTTTAAAATACTAACTTCCCACTCTCCTTAACAAATGGATGGTCGCGATTATCCAAGAAATTGAAGTCAACTCCCATGAATGCATCTGAAAGGAAAGTAAAATAAATAAATTTTAAAAGGTATTAGAAAAGATCGGGCCCATGTCTGCTAATTTAAAATAGCCTCAGTTGTCGGCAGTGTCAATGACATTTTTGACACATTTGGTATTCTGCTAAACAATGGCTTACATTGATTGCCTTTGAGTATATTATACATATAAGGAGGTGCTATACCGTCTGGATCTGCGTGCCTGGTCTGGCGCAAAATGGCTACCTTTTTGTATGGAATTCCTTATCGTTTGACAGGTCATCTACCAAGAAAACTATGAAAAACTTGCGCTAACCTTGGCACGCTGTCATTAACTCATTTGTATATAAAAAAAAATGGGGACACTCCTTATATTCCTTCCTCATTGTTGATTGATTGCGACAAAATGTGTCAAAAACTGACATTGACACTCTGCCGACACACAATTGAGAATATTGTAAATTAGCAGACTTGGGCCCAACTTCATTTACCTACAGATAAAATTTATCTAACAGATATTTATACCTGTCACTTTCTAAAACGCCATGTTTTAAGAAATAGAAATAGGTTTATCTGTCAGTTAAATTTTATCTGTAAGTGGGAAAACGGGTCCTAAGATTCATGAATAAAATTGAAATCTTGATTATGAGTCTTTTGTGAAATTGTGGATTTAACATAATAATAATCTTTTATTATCTTAAATTCATGTTTTTTCAATTAAAACAATATCTTGAAGATTTCACGGATGAATAACTTGACAAGATAAGAGCTTACTTAATTTGATTTCGAAGTAATTTAATACGTGTCAAATATCTTATTAATATTGCTATTTATTATTAATACTATTATTATTATTTTTATTATTATTGGAGTAAAAAAATGTGTGTAGGTTATATACTTGTCGGAGACATCTGAGATTACATTCATGTTGGCTATTTTGGAACCATTTGCAAACTCTTTACTGCTAAAATGCAAGAACTGGCATGTTTCTAACTGGTTGTCAGTTTGGCGCTTTCATATTTGAGTTGCTGTCATGTATGATGGATGCTGTTTGATTATGGATTTGATATCGGAAGACATCATGTACATCTTGTTATTTTATAACGTGATTGGAAACTACGCAATAAAGCCAGTTTGTTCAGTACACGCCGACTGTCTTATTTTAACTAAAATCTTAAACGCCACTTCTGATGACTCGTCTCGTCGACATACTTATGTTAGTTACTTCTGACACTAAACGTCTGAACCAATTTAGATAAAATTTGGTATGGTAATAGCTGATACCTTGAATTAGCATATAGGACACTTTTTACTTATGAAAATAATATCAAAGTTATTCCGTGGGCCATATATACTTAGTGAATTCATAAAACAGAATTGTAGCGGTTGCTTGCATCTTTTTGTAAGCATTTTATTGTAATTGGAAAACTACACAATATCTTAAAGTAATTGCATATTGTGTTACCTTGATGTGTAAACATACAATACTTTTAAGTTTCATTAAAATCTGTTCAGTGGTTTTAGTTTTAACAAACACGTTACCATTACACCCATCGGCAAAAGGGACTTTTAAATTATTACTAGGTTAGTAAGGCCCCGTTTCACCGCACTTACAGATAAAATTTAACTGACAGATATGTTCTACCTATCACTGTCTAAAACGTCATCTATATATATAAAAATGAAACCCGTTTTCCGTTGTCACGGCATCACGCCTGAACGGCTGGACCGATTTCGCTAATTCTTTTTTTTTAAATGTTCATTGAAGTCCAAGGATGGTTCTTACGGTGAGAAAAATTCGAATAATTGCCGGGAAAGCCCTAAAACAGACCTTTTCTTTTTCCCATACAAATGTTTTCTTACTAAAATGTAGAGTCAATTTGAACTTTATTCCAACACAATAAAGTTCATTCTAAGGCGGGACGAAGTTCGCCGGGACAGCTAGTGTTTTATAAAATAGACATAAGTTTATCTGTCAGATAAATTTTATCTGTCAGTTGCGAAACGGGCCTTAAGTTACAATGCGATACTCACTGAACATGACGTCTAGCATGAACGGACGCATGTACTTGTATAGTGGCACCGGTGTTTTGTCATCGAATCCATTCAGGAGTTTGAGGAGGCGGTCGCAATGTTCATTCACAGTCTCTAGCCTTTGTCCCAAGGTTTTCACGTGGAAGCTGGTCAAAATTAGCTTACGAGCCCATTGCCACCTCTTGCCTGTATAATAATAATTGATAAATTATTGATAGTTTATTTTTTGCTTTACATCTTGATCTACCCCTGGGTTTCCAAACTTATTCCTCGCTAGTACAAAACGAGTTAAGACATAAGACATTTATTTTCAAAAACAGTACAAATAAACACTGTGTGCGAAAAAATGCTAGTAACAGCTAACTTACAAACTACTTAATAATTAAGTAGGAACTTTTTTTGAGATCATTACAGGGATAAAAAAGAATATAACTTAAAAAAATTAACAATCACTTAAAAAATCAGCATTATAATAACAATTCTTACTTAATAAAAAGTTTTAAATATAGTTCTGGGACTAATGTCATTTTTTGAATTTATCTTAGTTAGTCCTAGAACTAAATTAAGACTCGTTTTGTAATAGCGGGGATTGAGTCCACTGTCAATTTTTTGGCGACCCCATTTTTTCATTACTTCTTCTTTCATCTACTTAAAACTTCTAAGACTACAAAACGCCCCCATTTACCCTTTAGGTCTAAAACCTTCAAAAGCGGGCATTATAACCACTTTAAGATCTATAGCTTTAGATACTTTATGTCATTGAAAAAGGAACGTTATAGGAAGGGAAACTACATAAAGGAAAATCTCGTTTTCGTTGAGATTTTCCATATCGTTAATGTTATTTCCTACTGAATTTATTCGCACGTGTATATTCTAATTGCTAAGAAATTATCGATAAGTTTACCTTCCGCAGTTGATACTGATTCCCCGAAAAACGGTTTTACAGCAGCATTCCGCTCTGAAGACTTAGTCAAAATAGTATTGTCGTTGAAGAGGACCTAGGATATAAACATGTTATTTAGATTTTTGTTTATCTAAGTACTAGCTAGAGGCTTCTCGCAACTTCGTACGCATTTACCGTCTTATCTTGAAAAAATAAAGAACATGTTATCTGAGAATTTTTCGCCTATGTGTTACTCTAATGTGAAAGCTGCAATATATCAAAGATTCATCACAATCAGTTCAGTAGTTTTTGGGTGAAAGAGTCACAAACATCCATCAATCCATCGGCATAAACATTGATATTTATAACATTGTTTGTGACATGTTTAATGAGTTGGTAGATTATAGGGATTGGTCGAAAACCGGTTAATCAGTCGTCTATTTAATGTTGTTTCATTTAGCGATTACTGAAAACCATGAAATGAATCCAAAATAACATTCACCTAATACTTACATCCACATTCAGCGGAAAGAGAGAAAGAGGTGTGATCGTAATAAGTGGAGAAAAGAAAAAAGCGAAAAGAAAAAAAAGCTCCCGAAAAGAAGCGTGACAGATCAATACAATACAATACAAATTATTCTTTTTTTTTCTTTTTTTTTCTTTTTTTTTCTTTTCTTTTATGTATGTATGTAATATTACTTACCGCTATATCGTCGGGATCAGTAAGTAGCACCCAATCTTCAAAACCCGCCGATACTCGGAAAGTCCTTTGCCCATGTCTTTCCCACATTTCTAGCAACTTTCGGTTAGCCTCTAAAATTTATAAATAAATAAATAAATAAATAATAAATAAATAAATAAATTTATAAATATTATTCAGTTTACTTATTGCTAATACAAATGATGTAAGAACATTGCAAAGTAAAAAAAAAAAGATAAAATGATATGACGATATGTTACATTGCAAAGTTATAGCTTAAAAATATGTATATCTACATGTTTGGGTGAAATGCATTTGTCTTTGAAATAAAGTTATTTTTACTTTGACTTTCACTTTGTAAGGGCTCTTATATGCTAGCGGTTCGATTGTTATGGAACCGCTGAGTAGCCGCAACCTTCGACTGTCGTTAGGGCTTTTCAATATCGCATTTTCAAATTACTTATATCTAAGTTAGGTTCGGTTAGTATTGGTAGGTATCTAAAGGAAATACGTTCTAACATTCTGTATAAAGGGCTAACCACATATTTCCGGGAACACGTCCCTGACTGAACACGGCGAAAATCAGTTACGAACAAATTGCTCAAACAGCTCCGTGTCAGGCGTCTATACTGAAACGGACAACTCTAAACACGGAGAGTCCTGATGAGTCCTGGCTTGGTAATGTGTGGATAGCCCTTAATGCCTATGGTATATGGGAAATTAATGCTTTTGACACATGTTTGATATGATGATGAGAATTTTATAGCTGAATAGTTTAAATTAAGGAAATCTTCTCGTAAAAAAGGTACTTACCGTCAGAGTTGAAACCTAATGCCAGAGCGTTCCCCACCAAAGGCAGAGGTGTATCTCCAGGAAACTCGCTCAATTTCTGCCATTGCTTACTGCGCCGACGCAGAATATCTTGAATCACGATTACTGTTAGCACTGTTATAATGGAAGTGAAGAAAAACAACATTTTTCCGTTTCAAATTTCGATTTCAAAATTAATACCAGTAGAAGAAAATATGCAGTAACAATTAATTTTTTTAAAATTAATAACAATGTTGATTTGATACGATTGTCATCGCTGAAGTGATCTCCTAACAGACTCAGTTCTTGAATGATGATTATTTACGTCCGGAACCGCTATTTATAAAGCCTGAACAAAGTAGGTACCTATTTATGTAAATCCCTTTTTATCAGTTAATGATGTTAAATGATTTGGAAAATCTAATTACCTCTGTGATAGTAATCTGCGTGTCAAGAATGTTACAGTAAAAGTTATTTATGAGCAAATGAAGTAATATTGCAAAAAAATACGTATAAGTATAATATTAAGAAAAAAAATCCCGTGGTACCACGTGGTGTCATGACATGACTTAATTTAAACATTCTAAACGATGATGCGACTTACTAGGCCCAAAGAAAAAAATCTCCTGATCCGATTTTTTTTTAATGGCGGGGCAGTCTAGGTGTATACTCTGACATATTAATATTATGTTTCAGCCCTGGGAAGTGAGTATTTTTTGGGCCCAAAAGTCTTAGGCCAAGTTTCATTGTATTTTAATGAAATATCTCATTTAAAGGAAAGGACATAACAGAATTCTGTCAGTCAGCTAAATAAATATAATTTATAAATATTTACAGATATGACATAGCACTATAGGCGTGTCATAATGAACGTGATGTGTGTATGATGCGCGGTGCGTGTCATGGCCGGTCGTGGTAGCTTGTAAAGGTTTGGATTTTAGAGCGTTGGCCACACTCTAAACTAAAATGAGTCGGTAACTTAAGTATCTTCGTATTCATGTCCTTGTAGGTAAGTAAGAATCTACATCGATATTAATTTTTGCAATTTATAATAAACAGGGTAACATACTTTTTGTATACCATACCCTGTGGAGACGTCTTAGCGGACATTTTTAATGTTAGTATATTTAGGTACATTAAATGCTGGCTAAAAATTGGTACTTAGTTTATGAATAGCGTTGCAGTTTGTAGCTAAGTAACATGTAAAAGAGTCTAATTTAAATTAAATAACCAATAGTGATATGTAAGCGAAGAAAGGGGTTTGAAGATTTTAGTATGGAGAGTATCCTACCTACAACTTTTTTTTTTAATTTTCCAATAGTGGCGGCTGTCTATGAAATCTTCACTATTCGATAGTTCAGGTCAATACAAATCGAAAATATTGATGAAATTTTTTTGATAAAGCGTCACGTTTCCGAGATACCTATAGGTAGGCTGCCAAAGATAGACTAGTGGTGCCAGTATGGGAACATGAAAAACTGTGTTTTGGTGTTATTAAATGGTACATATTGTATTGGAAATTGATACTAGAAGTCAAATGAAGGATACTGGATTATTTTCAAAATTTGACAATGCTGTACCAACAATCGTAAAGAACTACTTAAATTGCGCATCAGACCTTTCTTATTTTACGAAAGCTCGTAGCGATTTTATACCAACCTATTTTTGTACAGATTCTGGTAAATCAATCTTCATAAAATTAAACCTGTGTAGTGATGGATTTGACAGGTAGTCCTCGACTACAGTCGGCTTTATTGCTAATACCTATGAATATATGAATATGAACATTTCATAGACCTGGTTTTTAGTTTATTAGTTTTTTCCGATGTACCTAAAATAACTATGACGAATTAAATATCACAAATGGGTTCCAACATTTCCACCAGGAAAATCCTATACCGATAGGATTATATCTAACGCACTCCTGTAAGTTATGGTGCTCCAACACTGCCGTTATGAAATGTTTAGGACTCGGGTTTCCTATTTACTTAAATTCAATCACTTGCATTTGCCCGTGATCTTCGTAAATGCTTGCTAACAAAATGTTTAAAAATGTTTCTAAACATTTTATACGGCAGTGTGGGGGCACCATAATATGACATTTCTCTAGCTCTTTCCCTATTTTGATGCTGCAAATCATTAACTGATAATTCCGAAAATTCGGCATCACGCGGGATTCCTAGTTATTCGCTAGTAGGTCATGAAACTAATCTAAGTATTAGCTCAATTTTCTATGGAATTGCATTCGTTCTTACAAAATTCTTAGTAATAACCCCGTGGACCCAAGTCTGCTAATTTTAAATAGCCTCAGTTGTGTGTCGGTTGTGACGATGGCATTTTTTGACACATTTGGTATTCTGCAAAACAATGTCTCATACTAATTGTGACCAAATGTGTCAAAAATGACATTGACGCTCTTATTGACACTCTACCGACACACAATAGGCATGATGACTAAAAAATGTTTTTAGTCCATCACATAGATTATATTAAAATATTCGACACATATTTTTTCTTTTTACTTTTAAACTAAAAATTACAAAGATACACTGGGTTAAAGTTCCTCGTAAAAATCGTACTCAAACGTGACGTAAAAACCCCCCACTCCGTAACTTTGATGCTTTGTATCTTTGTATTTATTTATGTATTTGATCAGGTAAAAAATGTGTTTTAAATATTTTTTAATAGCCTAAAAGACGGACTAATTATTTTTTGAGTTTTTTAATGTAGTCATCATCCCTATTGTGATTATTGTAAATTAGCAGAATTGGGCCCTTAGGACAGATATTGCAACATAATTTTAGCATAATTTCCAGTGACGTCATAATTTAACCCGACAAAAATATTTGTATTTAACCTGTGTATACGATTTACTTGACTCAGTGATCCACATAGGTACGAGTATTTTAATGAAAATAAAATGTGTCGTCAGGTATTGCGTCATCTCACTAGATAAAAATGAAATTGCAATACCATGATAATAATATTCTACTTGTACATAAGAAATTCAGAAATTTCAGGTACCAGTTTCAATAGTTCTCAGCAAAAACTTATTGGTACCTACTAGTTTTTAGAATTCTCAGCAAAAACTTGTTTCAGTTGTTTCTCTAGAGTTTTAGTTTTACTTTAGTTTTCAAGTTGGAAATCTCTCGCGTATGATTAGGTGCTTTTCCATCTACTTTGTTAGGAGGAAACTCGCTCTGCGTAATTTTTAAAGAAAGAATAGTAATAATTCTACCAGAAAATAAAAGTATTCGTTAAGTAAAAGGCTAACGCTTCGTACATATACTTATTAATTTTTAGCTTTTTTTGTACGTACAAAACTTTTTTGTTTTTTTGGACATTTAGAAGGCTTTTATAATCATCTAGAATTTAAAGTAATGTTTTCTCCTATTTTTCCTTGATGCGTAACAAAAAACTGTGGTAAACTCATGATATGTTATGAAATCAGTAATTGCGAGTCATGGTTTTATGAAACACTTGCGAGGCTTTGTATAGGTACCATAGGATTTTAAAGGAAATAAATACGGCGAGAGTGGATGAAAATATTGGGAGCGCAAGGCTAAGCAGTATGTATCTCAATAAAATCCAATGGGATTCGATTCATGTTGAAGAAGTAACTAAGGAAGGTAAGTAAAGTGATATATTAAATAGGTACTATTGGAAAATAAGTTACAATTAAAGTGTCCGGTTACAAAACACATCGGAAAGTATTTCTGTCTTTATCTATCAACTTTAACAACAATACGTCGGAGAGAGAAGATGTGCATAATCAACCTGGGGCCCAAGTCTGCTAATATACAATTATTCTTAGTTGTGTGCCGGCAAAAAATGACAATGACACTCTCAATGACATTTTTTTACACATTTGGTCGCAATCAGTATAAGCTTTTGTTTAGCGGAATACCAAATGTCTCAATAAATGCCATTGTCACTCCGCCGACACACAACTGAGGCTATTTTAAATTAGCAGCTTGGGCCCCTGTACCAATTCAACTTAAAAATTAACTTAATTAACGGTGATTTATCAGTCGGACTGTAGAAATATTAAATGACATGATAGACAGATGTCAATTGTCATCAAGTGCGACGTGACTGAATTCCGTAAATCAAGCATGCTTGTTGGGGCGGCGGCGGCGGCGAGGGTGGCGGTATTGTTGCTGGCATACTACAGGCATAGTATGCCAACAATCGCATTACCGTAATCACTGTATTGCCCCTGTGAGGGCCGTTTATATGCTACGTAATGGCCAACACGTAATACATGTGTATAGGGATTCTACGCGGCTTTATGATACCTAATCGACGGATTTTTTACCAAAAAATATACGTTAAGTGGGTAAAGGTTGTAGTACGGGAATTCATCTGTAACAAGTGACAACAAGACAACAAGTAACTTGATTTGCCATTTTTGTATCTACAAGGTTACTTTAAATTAGTGAACGATATAAAAGGATATGCCTGTACTCGTGATAACAAACAACTTTTACTATGGGACCAAGTTCGAAATCATAAAAAAAAATTGTTCCCCCAACTAACAGCTGATGCATTTTGTATGGGGAGTTTAAACATTTTTGAACGATTTCGAACTAGGTCCCATACTAAAAGTTGTTCGTTATCACGAGTATATGCATATCCTTTTCTATCGTTCACTAATTTAAAGTCACCCTATATACTCGTATAAGTTCATAGTACCTATAATTTTTAATAGGTACCTATCTATCTAAGTTTATTATCTATACTGCACCTTTCATTGGTTCATTGGTGGGTTCGGCTATTAATAAAAGATTTTCGCAAACTCAACAGTTATGTATTTATTTAAATTTCAATTCATTATTCAATCTTTTTAATGCCGCAAATTGAGGAATTATACGCTATTTGGAATAATTTGAATATTTTATCGTAGAACGGGACATTTGATACAGTGATTTGGATCCATTTGCAATTAGCAGCGAATTTCTTTAAGCTCTCGCCAACTTTGTGCCGGCTGGAGTCCAAACTGATGAAGTTGGCGGCGGCACGTCGTGAGTTCCTAACACTCATTAATTTCTTTGAAGTCTCAGCTCCTACCGACAACTTCCTTGGCGCTTTCTTACCAACAATTATTAAGGAATTACTTCTGGTTCATTATTGCGCGAATACAAATTACGTACACACAGCTACACGCTCTTGTTAGGAGCATTTCCGATTGTACGCTCGACGAGTTGATCAACTTCTTTTTCTACAGTTCTATGTTGTAAACACATTTGCTCTGTACAATCAAACAATACACAGTGTCGCAACCAAAAAAGATCGATTTTAAAATCTTCAATAAATGTATTCAAAAGTTCCTGACTTACAACTTTATGAAATGGAACATTTACAATTCTGCATAAAATCGAATATAAAACATTTTGTTAATTTTTAACGCACCCAAAAATGTTTTCTAAATGTTGCATAATGATATTTTTAGCGAGAACTTTTAATACCTACCCTTAAGACTCTTTCTACAGTCGTACAACGACCAACGTTTCAGTATAGAGTGTTTTCTATGTTTTCTAATAATGTTTTCTAAAACTATAAAGTGTTGCGTAATGGTAATTTTTTAAAGAAAACTTTTAATACCCTTAACAATCTTTCTACAGTCCTACGACGACCAACGTTTTAGTATAGGGTGTCAACAATTTTGTGGAATCACTTGAGACTGTTGAACTGTTAGTATCAGTGGTGAGATGATTTCCCACCTGAGTCTCAACTCAATCTTATTATGAAGTTGTGTTTATCTACACCCTAGTTAGATGAATGAAATTTCTATAAGTTAGGAGTTAGCAAAGCTTTTGATATCGGGGAAATGATTGAACTTCGAGCTGTGTTCCGAGTTTCGCTTCCACTTTGCTTCGACTGGTACCTAGCATATATTGTTGCTATACATAGAAATAAACTTTTAATCGCATCTACTCCACATTCTAACAGGGCTAACTTTAACATTAGACTTTACAAAACTTACTCGCTATTCCAGCCAAGCTTTTCAATATACAACTAGGTAGGTACTTAGTGTTTGTAGTACATCTACATTTGATTAATCAATAAAATAAAGAGGTATGACGAGCTGCTAGCTTAGCATGCACTCAGTGACAAGACGTTGTCATGTGTTTGTCACGCTTACGTCTCTGTCTATAGTTTTAAATGTGATAAGGACAGCATGACGTGAGATAATTGTCGCGGTCCGCCGTGCTCAGCCCCCGACACCTTCTTGAGTCCCTGGACGGAGAAAACTCGAAAGAGAAAGTCATGGCGGATGAGGAGAGAGGTCTTTGTCCAGTGGCTAGAATAGATGAGGTATGAGTATCAATTTTAAATGGTTAATGAAATAAATTGGTGGTACCAAAATGCTGTTTCATTTGATTTTAATTGAAATACTATTTATAATAATTTGTATATCGGTTAAAATATCAATTAAAATATCGGTACATCATCATTAATCATTTAAGAGCTACGTTCTTATATGTGGAGCTTCTTCCATTTCGTTTTGTTCCCTCCTATGAAGTCAAGAGGAAATTAAACTTAAGTCTCAAAGGAATAAGCAATTAAATTACAGTATAGATATACGTCAATATTGTATTTAAATAGCCAAGTTATTATTTTTCTACATCTTTGGTTTGACGTAGAAAAGAACCATAACCCAGGCTCTTGATTTGACGTAGAAAAGAACGATAAATGCCCAGACTCTTGTAAAAAACGTAAAAACTCCTTTCGTTATTCGTTGAAAAAGTTAATGACGATGCCTGTTGAAGGAAAACAAGCAAATTGATTTCAAACACAAACAAACTTATGTGGGAGATGGTATCACACCTGTGTGCAGAGATTATAACACAATCTGCGAACAATGAAGTTAGACATAATTGAGACGTGGCGATGCCCCGGGGTTTTGGTAACGAGGATCCCTCTTAGCATACCGGAGTGATTGTCGCAGGTTTACACAACAAGAATATTTTGCTTCGCCCTCAGCCAATTTTAGGGCAGGGACCTAGCTTAACTGGGTGGAGCCTATCCTATAAAATAAATAAAGAAAAATACATTTATTCACGGCCCAACAATGGGCATGATGATTTTTTAGTCCATCACATAGATTATTTAAAAATATTCGACACGTATTTTTTCTTTTTCCTTTTTAACTAAAAATAACACAAATACACTAGGTTAAAGTTGCTCATGACGTCAAACCTTAGTACAATTTTTAGGTAGGAGTGACGTCAATAACCCCCACTCCGTAACTTTGATGCCTTGTATCTTTGTATTTATTTATGTATTTGATCAGGTAAAAACGTGTTTCAAATATTTTTAATAGCCTAAAAGACGGACTAATTATTTTTTGAATTTTTGAATGTAGTCATCTTCGAATCCCCATTAGTTACGTAAAAATGAAAATGAATCAATGAAGAATTATCGACTAGCTTGTGCTGTGCTGTGTAAGATGCCTTTATAATTACAATGTTTTTTAAAATTTTCCCATTTGAATAACCTTGTGTATATGTTCGTTTTTAGGAGTTTAAGTAGATTCTATTAGTTAAAATAGCGCGAATTTGTGATGCTGTGTCGTGTTTTATTAGATTGCACATTTGTACATTGCACACCAAAGAGAATAAAATAAGATTTTTCATGTATAAAATAATACCAAGTGTAAACTAAATGCCGCAGACACAAGTCAATAATTCGTTTAGTTACAGATCGAGTTTCCTATCAATTTCGAATGAAGTGAATTTTGTTTTATGAAACGTTTTTAAAGGTTATAAATATGAATAAATCAGTTCGAAGGGTCTTAATTCAAAAAGAGTTTACAAGATTAGGATTTTGTTATCTTATAAAAAATGTATGTTTTACAGCAAATGTCTGGGCGTTAGTATTCATATCGTCACAGCACATTAATAACATTAATCCGAGTGGAACTAAGACTGTGATAGCGGATTAACTAAGTACAATAACCTTATCATTGACATTTAATTTTAATGTTTACAGATATAATGACTCGCTTCATTAGTAACGCTTGGAGTCATTTTGTAAAAACTTTAGAGTACCTACTTAAAATGGTGTATGAATTCAAAATATACTAAATAGATGGGGCATGCAATCAATACGGAAGATATTAACAAATATTTATTATAAACATGAAATTAAGATCTGTAAAAACCTGTGGAGTGCAAATTATGATTGACTATTGAGTATAATATCCCTAACATCTAAGTACCTATCTCATAAAAGTAAGTGATTTGTATTCGATTTTATATTGTGGGTATTGCTCGCAAGACCGATGGACGATAGGGCAGAAAGGTTCTCGAATGGCGACCACGTATCGGACGACGCAATGTGGGAAGGCCTCCAACAAGGTGGACTGACGATTTGGTTAAAGTCGCTGGAAGCCGTTGGATGTGGGCAACGCAAGACTGGTCGTTGTGGACATCCTTGGGGGAGGCTTTTGTCCAGCAGTGGACGTTCATAAGCTGACATGATGGTGATGATGATGATCAGGTGCTCAGACGGCAGAGAACAGAGCAGAGTGGCGAAGACTCTACTGACAAGAGCGACGCTCTTAAATATGATGATGATAAGATTCTTATGAAGCACGGGCAATTATATCTTGGATTTTTGAGAAATGTGTGTGGAGCCAATTTATAGATTTTCGACAATTTGATCTAAAATTGATTTGACATTAACCGACGACGGCTCAGACCGGCCTCTATGCACTATCGGCCCGACCCAATATTCAAAGACAGATAGGTAGATGAACAGATAGTTAAGTACATAGGTATATAGGAATAGCTACAACACAGCTAAGTATTACCTATCATGTATATAGCTTTCTATCCTACAAAGGTGTCCCATTAATAAAACATTCTCGTTGAATATCTCCAGGTAAATGTAGAATGTCCGCTTATTTGACGTCCCGAAATACGCAGTGTTGAAAAGCATATGAAGGCAGTTACAGTTACCGTGCATCAATGTTTTTATGACGATTATAAGTAATGAAGTGGACTTTTAGGTACAAAAATCACGATCCATCATAATCATAATCTATAACAATTTGCATTTGCAATTATTAAGTAGAATAAGTTTGTATTACTTATATTGTATTGTATTGTATTTTATTTATTTCAGTTGAAATTATGTATATTTATTTATTGGGTTGTAAATAAAAGTATTTAAACTTCTTAAATAAATTCATTTAATTTACATTGTTATGTAATATCAATCATAGGCAAGATTGTAAACAATATATCGTAAATACTAAACAAAACATGTTGTTATTGATTTGTTTATCGTTTTACATTCTAAGTAAATCAATTCATTTATTTCATCGATCATTAACCTTGATTATCGCAGACGGATTACAAGCAATTTGATAAAATCGAAGTAGATAGGTAATTACGTTCTCAAGAGTAAGTTTTTAAGGAAAAAAGTACAAATATAACTAAAACTCAAATGATATATTTATTTCGTAAGTAAATATATTGCATTTGAAGGAAATGATGATACCTATATATTTTTAAAAGCTAACGCTAGATTCGTAAGGCAGCAGTTTTCCCCAGAGAAGAATCTAGCAAGATACTCTATTGGGTTGCTATTTTCAAATGAAGTTTTGCAATTTTTACTTCTAAACACAGATACATATTTAGATATTATAATTGCACCTAAATAAATTTCGATCCCGCAGTATCGAAAACCACGAATGAAAAAGAAATGGAATGGATGGGATGGAAGAGGCTCCAACGACAAGAGCTAAGCTCTTAAATAAGAAGATGATGAGTATCTAATAGCTAGAAAGATATATAAAAAATATAAGTTAAAACCGTCAAAATACACTTTTGTGAAGTTTGGGTATAAACCATACATCATGACATGGCAAACAAATAAAAAAAACATCGCCAGTGGGGGAGTTAGCAGAGCTTGGGCAGCTAATCGCTTATCGAATTAAAAAAGTTTTTTTTTTATAGTAACATTCAATTTCTAAATTTTAAACAAAAATCTACCTATGATATAGATTTTTGTGAGAAATAAGTACTGACATGTGACGACAAAACTTAAGTACTTTACTTAGCGAACCTACATGCAGGTTTTCTCACGATGTAGGTACCTACATGTTAACAAAATTATATATCTAAATACCTACCTATTGTAATTAAGTACATTAATTGCTAAATCTAAAACCTGCCTTTTTTGATATATAATCTATCTATCTATATAAATAAAAATGAATTGTTGTTCGTTAGTCTGATTAAAACTCGAGAACGGCTGGGCCGATTGAGCTGATTTTGGTTTTAAAATGTTTGTCGTAGTCCAGAGTAGGTCTTAACGGTGAGAAAAATTCGAATAATTGCCGGGAAAGCCCTAAAACAGACCTTTTCTTTTTCCCATACAAATGTTTTCTTACTAAAATGTAGAGTCAATTTGAACTTTATTCCTACACAATAAAGTTCATTCTAAGGCGGGACAAAGTTCGCCGGGACAGCTAGTTTTGATATAAAATTGCTATAAGATAAAGAGGATTAAACCTGCCTATTTTTATCATTTTTAGTTTTTGAGGTCTTCTCAGTATTGGGTCATAAATTTTTGAGATAATCAGCAACTTATCATGAAATTAGATAACATATTACCAAAAACAAAATGGCTTCACGCTTTCGGGAGTTACTACACCTACCACAGACAAACATACATGCAGACAGATAGATGGACACACAGACAAACACGTCAATTTTATAACACCCCTCTTTTTGCGTCGGAGGTTAAAAGGAACTCACTTTATTTACTTACATAGGTTTCAGAATGTGTCTGAACTTGCTTAAGCGTTGCTTGGCCCAATACATCTTTCTACCTACAAATTAAGCATTATTTTACAATACAATTTAATTATTCTACAAATAAACTTAATTTTTGCTAGATTCTTCTCTGGGGAACTACGAACTATCTATCGAATCTAGCGTAGGCTATAAAAAATACATCGACACATTTCAAGTGCTATTGCCTAGGAAATAAAGATAATTTGTGTTTGAGTTTGTATCAAAAATTATTAAATTAGAACCCTGTTTCATTATTAAATATTGGAAATATCTCAATGAAAAAATTATGGTCAGGTTTTATGTTTCTATAATCTCACTCAATACTTTCCTTTGAATAAATCTTTCACTTTATAACTTCGACTCTATTCGCAAGCTACAAGTTTTGCATCTCAATCCATTAAGAACATTCTCATTTCTAATTCTACTTGAACCACTATCCCTAACTTATTTCAAAAGATAACTTATTCAAAACTTGAAGCAAGACGTTTTTAGCTCATCTTGAAAATGTTTTAGAAATGTGTCTTTTTAAATAAACTTAAACAGGGGGCCCAAGTGTGCACATTTAAAATAGCCTCAGTTGTGTGTCGGCAGAGTGACATCCGTAGAAGAACAAAAGTTACCGACATAGTTCGTAGACGATCGGATGGCCGATGGGACAGAAAAGTTCTGGAGTGGAGACCAGGCACTACCAAGCGAAGCGTGGGATGGCCATCTGCCAGGTGGACCGATGACATAGCGAAAATCGCGGGGTCTCGTTGGATGCAGGTGGCATTGAAACATTTGTAGCTAGAGACTGAGAAGAAGAAGAAGAGTGTCAATGGCATTTTTAACACATTTTGGTATTCTGCTAAACAATGGCTTACATTAATTGCGACCAAATGTGTCAAAAATGAGCACCAGGAAAACTGCATTCTTCGAAAATAATTCTAAAAGTTGCCTCAGAAAAAAATATCAAGATTAAATCTATTAATGATGCCATTAATTTAATATTGTTAATGTAGTTGATGTTATCAAAGATAATTTTATTGGTTGTATGTACGTAAGATATAAAGATAAGATAAGAGCAATATGATAAAATATTACTCATAAATAGTATTATTTAACTAGAAAGTGTTTTTTTATTTCATTCAAACGAATATATGTATTTTATCTCATGATATTACCGTTGTTACATACATACATACATATCCGCCCGTCACGCCTCTTTCATATAGGGGTAAGCAGAAACCACTTTCCTCCACTTGCTACAATCCAAATACACTTCCTTCACTTCATCCATATTCAACAGTCGCCTCATATGATTGTTGTTATAATTGTTGTTAATTAATTATAAATTAACAACTTATAATTGTTGGTAATAAAAAAAAACTTATAACATATCTACTATAACATGTATACCTTCTCATATATGTTCTCGGAAACTCGGAATACGCGAGTGGCATCAACAGCCATAAAGTAAGTAAGTAAGTATGAGTTGTTTCTCAAAGGTAGCAACAGCACACAGAAGTTTAACAAGAATCATGAAGCCTTTAGCTGATTACACCCAGTTTTGTTAGACAACTTCCTCGCAGAATTTCATTTGATTTAGGTAATTAACTTTTGGGCGTTTGTATGTCACGTTATCACAGTTCACGAGTTTTACACGTAAATAAAATTATAAGTAAGTATAAGTAAAATAATTATTATGATACATAAATAATTAAAAGCCACCAAATTAAAGTTAGACTGGACTGGCCACGTCAGTCGCATGCATACAAAGCGTTGGGCGAGAATAGCCACAGAATGGGTGCCGGAAGACGGCCAGCGCCGCCGAGGTAGGCCGAAGAAACGATGGCGCGACGACCTGAACACATTTAGGGAAAATTGGTGGAAAGCCGCCACCAACAGAAATGTGTGGAGAAGCATGGTTGAGGCTTTTGCCCAGCAGTGGGACAACATAGCCTAGAAAACAAAAATAGCTCAATATTCTAAAACAATTTTTATACGAACCCAATTATCTGAACTGCTCACTCAATATACCATTTATGGATGTAGGTAGCGATTGAGAGCAATTTTTATTACTTTTATGCTGTTTGTGGAATCAATTCTGGCTGTGTGTGTTTTTGTATAGCTGTCAACCACGAGCATCGCGGCTAGCTTTTGTAAAGTGAATTTTCGGATAGGACATTTTTTTTAGTAGCCTATTGTGTCTCACTGCTGGGCAAAGGCCTCCCCCACATTCTTCCATACCTCCCTATCTCCGGCAACCTCTGGCCAGCTTGCCAAGTATCGTAGTATATCCAGATCGTCGCGCCATCTCCTTTTAGGTTGACCTCTAATAATAGTTCATTGGCCCCGATCGAAGACATAGTCAGAAAATGTATAAAATAGAAAGCTTTTGTTTTACCATTTACGTTAACCGAAGGAAAAAATATCCATTTCTGCTGCTAGTTTACAATTTTCTCAGTTGTGTGTCGGCGGTGTTAAATGTCATTTTTTGACACATCGAAAAAGAGCGAGCTATTATTTAGCGCGATACCAAAGGCGTCAAAAGGTGCCATTGACACTCCGCCGACACACAACTGAGTAGGGTTAAGGAGGAAACGCGCGTGCGCATGCCAAAAGCTTCCGAAAAGTGCAAAAGAGATGAATGTATCTCTTTTCCTTCTTTACAAACCGATGGTGAGTCACTGTACCCGTCTGAGCAACTGTTTCCTCCTTAACCATATATTGAAGATTAGCAGACTTGGGCCCCGGCCCCGATTCAGGTGAGTATCCTAACAATGCGCTGTTTCAAAGTCCGCGTAAAGGCAATCAAATTCCGTGGCTTCGCGAAACTTCGCCTGGTTTCGTAAATGACGACCTTGTGTGCGGATTTTACAAACATTCAAATTAATATAAGACCCACCCGTTGGATTAAATCCACTAGAACAATAACATTGTTAACATTTCATCGCTCCTGGTTAGAGTTACGCCTACGATATTTAGTACCGCTTAATTAATTAAATTAAGCTTTCCGCTGAGGGGAAGGTGCCATTATTATGATTAATAATGCACACTTCGGTATGTACACACATACGGAACTCGATTACTTTAGTAGCTACTGAAAGCATGTAGCGAAATGATAATGTATAATCAAAAAACAAAGATTTGTTCATCTAGTACCTAATTTTAAAGGATATTTACGTAATTTGTAAAACTGAGCAACTCTAACAACACACAACACACTCATCACTCTCTTTTTCTATTTCTCTCTCTCTCTCTACGTGAGTGGAAACATGTCTTTTTTTTAAAAAAATCATACCAATTGACAAATCGTTGATTGACAATCAATACCTACCAATATAGGAAGATATCCCATTTTTTGACGTATTACTATAGTTCTTAAAATCTTACATGATTAGAATGACACATGCAAATCCTCGACGAATAGTGATGGAATGAAAATGTTAAATCGAGGTTTAAGCGAAATTTTTGTCGACTAAGTGCTTATTACTAGAAATATTTTAAAAATAACTAGTAATTACGGAATAGCCTAATTAAGTACGTAATTAATTCTCCGTTTCGAGCTCGGTTATAAATATTCGCAGGTACTAAAAAACCAAAGAGTAGTGACAACGTGCGTCAATTTTTTAAAACAATGTATCCACTAAAAAAGCTCCTGTTTCCACAAGGCGTGGGAAAGAGCCCTTATGCTATATGGTTAATTCAGTGAAAAAATTAAAATAATAGCTTAGGAACATAGGTTCTTTTGTAATTGAAAACTGACAAGGGAATACAAAATTAGATATTAAATTACTTCAGAATCAATAAGCAACGCTGTAAAGCTTATTCATTGGACATTTTCTCACTCTATTCCTTAGTAAGGTTATCAATTTATGTGGAATTCAATTTAGGTATAAATTACAATTAAATTATAAAAATAGTGACAAGCTTCAATAGCAGAATTCTTAGCAAAATAAAAATAAATAGAACTAATGCTGCGTTGGTTTTGTTAATTTTCTTTTTATAGATCTAAAGAGGCTAGTTATTATTCATATTTTTAGTTACGTCACAGACGTGTAAAAAGCTGCTGTAATTTGCGTTAGGTGCTTAAACAGAATCTACACTCATCTTATGTAAAATCTATATAGGTACTTGTAGATAAAAAAAATTAGGCAAAACTGTTTTTCTGTTTAGGTACGGTCAGCATCATAAGTCGATGGACACATTCAGATTTTCAAAAGTAAAATACACAATTTTTAGACGAAATCGCTTAGCCAAAGATACTCTAAGATTTAATGACCCTCCGATAAGTTTCAAAATAAAGAAAATAAGGTTTTACGTCTAATACTTGTGTATATTACTTTTGAAAATTTGAATGTGTTCATCGACTTATGATGCTGACTGTACTAGTTTAGGTACTAGAAAATAGGTCAAAACGTTTTTATAGTACTTACGTTAATTATTTTGAACGGATATAAAATAATATAAGGACCTACATAAAATGCATCACATCCAACTCAAATAACTATATTATAGGTACCGTGTTTAGTTACTTAAGTGTTTAAGTATTTCATTTCATTACGGAACTTATTAAAACGTAAACTAATAGAAATTCCGTACAAACATTAAGTGAACGTAAACATACCTAGTTTACGAACGCTTCAATCGATCTTATGGCTAAATGTTACGGTACGTACGAAACAAGCCGGGATGGAGAGCAAACACGGGCTTAACTGCACTTCAAGAGTTGATTCCCTTTTAATTAAACGAGTTCTAGACGGCGCTAACCGAGGCCAAGTACCCACTGAACTTACGTTGAAATTGATATAGAGCGCCGCCCCGCAAAGTTAAATGCTAATCATAAAAACTTTCAGCTCTCTTCTATGAGCTAGACCAATTAATTCAAGTATTTTCTAATCAAATATGCCACCGAATTCTTGTTGAGATATATGATAAATATGATAAACAGGTGAAGGAAAAGGCGGGTGTCATGTTGTATCAGGATGTTAAAAAGAAGGCAGAAAATAGGGAGGGATGGAAGAGGCTCCACCGACAAGAGCTTAGCTCTTAAATAAGAAGAAGAATCATCATACACTAATCATCATACACTAATCATCATACACTAATCATCATACATTAATCATCATACACTAATCATTACAAATACATGTCTGTGCCGATGGATGTGAGAACGTTTGTTACTCTTTCACGCAAAAACTACTGAACAGATTTTGATGAAACTTAGCAATATTGTAGCTTATATATCAGAATAACACATAGGTTATATAATTTTGAGATATCATTATTTTTTCCACGATAGGACGATACATGCGTAGAGGCGACTCTCCAGTATTATAAATGTTCCTGTTACCTAATCATCATACTAATATTATAAATGACAATTTTTGTGCCGATGGATGTATTGATGGATGTGAGAACGTTTGTTACTCTTTCATGGACAAACTATTAAACAGATTTTAACGAGACTTTACAATATTGTAGCTTGCACATCAAAATAACATATAGGCTATATTGTTTAAGTTTCCCAATAAAGATATGACGATAAATATGTACGAAGTTGCGAGCAGTCTCAAGTATTACCTTTTAATCTATTAAATAATACCTAGTCAATGAACGATCTTATAACGCATCGTTTATTGACTAGGTATTGATTGTAATATACAAAACTGGAAAAAGTAGGTACATATACATCATTAAACAAAACACAATCACACTTCTGGATATCCGAATCAAATGTGCTCAGAAATTGAGGCGGTTTTTATACTCAGTATAAAACAGCTATCCGGTAATTGAAAAATAAACATAAAACGAAATTTATATTCGTAAATTACGATACTCCTGGCTCGGATTGATTTGAATCCATTTCAATTTTGGAAGGGACCTGCGTAGATATAATCACCGCCCTTTTATTGGCTGTTCGATTACAAAACACTTCATAAACCGATGTTATAAATTATACGTTTCATTTTATCGGTACGACGACGGTACGGCACGGTTGTAATCTGTGGAGACTATTGAATCTCTGGAGTGTAGCACATAATGCGCACGTGTTGTGTTGATTCCCAATTATCGACAACCATTTTGTATATTGGCAGAGGATTTTAACTTGCTTATTTATTATGTTTGATGCTTTTTATTAGAATTGATAGAAAGTTTACAAAACAGAAGAATAAGTGAATAAAAATGAACAAAGAATGTGAGCCTGTGTTTGTGTGTAAATAAGTAATTGATATCAAAGTAGGTTTCAGATTACGTAACTATTACTATTTACTTTAATAGTTACCTAGAGAAAATTCTTAATATTAATTTTACAACTTTTTTTCGAGTATTTAATTAGGCAAAAAATTCTTAGAACCGATTAAATTTTACTCTCAGATAAACCTATGTCTATTTCATAAAACATGACGTTTTAGACAGAGACAGATAATATCTGTCAGTTATATTTTGTCTGTAGATGATGAAATGGACCCTTACTATAGACAAATAACTAACTAAAATAGATAGAATGCAAGGATCACAGTCACGGTTTTTTTAAAGTATTTTAGTGCAACGTAATGTTTCAGAGTGGAATCATCGATCGGAGTGATTCTAAATTCTCTTGCAGACTTACAATTGTAGTAAATGGGAGCAGCCGCGTAATAGCTCGAGCTGCCCGCTAAGTTAAGCTGCTCCGCAAACTTAATGTAACTTTCCGGACGGCCTCGATAATACTCTCAATATTCTACTCACTTATAATGTTGCTAGTTAATCGTTAATCATCTACAGACTGCGTCTCGTTAGCTGTGGTAATGTGCTTGGAATTGCTACTGCAAAAACTTCTAAAATTTTGCAAAGCTGAAATTCATGTATTTGATTTTAATGGAATATGTATTTGGTTCATGGAAGGAATATCTGATACTTCGATGTACTAGGCTAAAAATTTCACAAGATAACTAAAAGGTAGGTTTTCTTGTTTCCATCTTCACTCATTGACAAGATAGGTATTTTAGGCAATGGCAGACCACGACGACTGTTGAGCCGATTTATCTATTGATAAGTTTAGTTCAGGGTACGTATCGGTAAATATATGATAAAGTTGTCTGAGACAAAGCTATAGTGTAGTATATGTCCAGGGTCCTCTATTACAACAAACATTGGATTAATAATTGTAGCAGCTCTGTACGCGTTTATCGACTAAAGCCATGGCTTTTACATATTATCTTACAATAATATAGTCTATGTGTTATTCTGATGTGCAAACTATAATATTTTAAAGTTTTATTAAAGTCTTTTCCCTTCTTTTTGCGTGAAAGAGGAACGTATATCCTCACAGTTATCCGTTCATCCATCGGCACAAAGATTGACAATTACTTATATGTACCTAATATTAGTAGGCCATGATCTGCTGGCTAAATTTAAGTGGCCTCTTCTGAAACCAATGGAAAAGAAACGTGACAGATGTGTATGCAAGCATCGCTTTCGTGGAGGATGAAAATATACGTATATAAATATTTTCATCATAAGTATTTAGTAAGTAGTGGATGTTAAAAAATCTTTTGAAGCTCCAAGTGTTTAGTAGTCCAGCAACGTGAGTCGGCAGTCCGTTGTGCTATCAACAAACGCCGGGAATCAACCCGTTGCTAGCGCGAGCACAGCTGCAATTACCTAATGATGCGCAGCGGTTACTCAATTACCAATACTGCAGTTTTAACTCCAGCTGAATCGACCGTTGGATAATTTATCGACCGCTGAAACGACGGTAATGGCGCAAACAAGCGCTTGTTGACGTACAACACAACATCTCGATTTGTTGTTAATTTACAGTTCTATATATCCAACTATTTTATTTATATTTTTTGTTTCTGTACCTAACAAACGTTTTCATTAACCTTCCTACTAATATTATATTATTATGCCACTTCTTGATGTGAAGATGTTTGTTACTCTAACACGCGAAAATGACTTAATTCATCATCGCAATGGAATATCAAACGAATCGCAAAGTTGGCTAGCTTAGCTTAAATTAGCAGACTTGGCCCCCAGTTTTAAATGTAACTTAATAATATTATAGATTACACATCAGAATAACAAATAGACTAAATAATTTTAAGATACTTATCGTATATATTTTTCAAGATATGATGACGACATACGACGTTGTGGACATCCTCTTCATATACTAATAAAGACAATAACGATTTTGTTGTTTTCGAGGTTTTATTAAAAGCCTTGCTTCAATAAAATACACAAAAATTTAATCAATTAACATGCAAAATTGCTCATTAGTTTCAAATATAATAAATAAAAGCAAACGCTTAATGCCTGGCCGTCACAAATAGTCTCACTAAATGAAAATCTCTACGCTTCCAGCTGTAATCATTTCTAGGCAGTGGCAGGCAATGGCCCCTTTTATCAACCCAAATTAGTCGCTGGTGTGCTCAACAAACAAAATGAGAGAGATGTTAATTTAATGTACGGCGGTGTCACTCGAAGCGGCTCGCAACTCCGGCTTTCAAAGGACTAGGACAGCCACGGATTCTCTATTATGTAAATTTTCGTGTAATTTTCTCGGTGGGAGTGTGCCGGCCAGACTTTGTAACAGGAGCGCCCTCTCATTAATGCTTACCTGAGGTCCTGAGCACCTCAATTTTTGGAACAAAATGTATAAACGCGTACTTTAAAACTTACGAGCTTTTCAGTGAAAATAGGTGGCTAGTTATAATCCTACTAATATTATAAATGTCAATGTTTGTGCCCACGGATATGAGGATGTTTGTTTTTTTTTTTCACGTAAAAACTACTCAACAGATTTTGATGAAAATACAATGCACAATATTGTAGCACATCTGAATTATTTTAAGATACGTATTATGTAATCTTTTCTAGATAAGACGATAAATGGGTACGAAATCGAGTATTTATATTTTTACTAAATGTCTAAACTATTAATATAAAATAGATTTTATATTCAAGTAAACAAACAATATTTCATAAAAGCAAAACTAGTCTAACGTAATTGCATCAGAAACCTCTGGATTCACTCAACACGACTTCCTTCCACGTCTTAAATCTTCAAAACAATGTCAAAACAGTAGCGAAAGTTTGCGTTTGCAATGTAGGCCACATAATACGAAAACCTAACGGGTACTAATCCGTAGATGAGCCGTCGCTTTGGAAACATCTGCGTCCGCGCGACGACGTCGAGCGAAACAAAAACGGGATGAGCAAGGTTCGAAAAGTCGTATTGTGGGAACTTGCGATGAAGCAAGCTGAGACGCGAACCTTTGTTTACTGTAGGGTTGATACAAGTGTTAAGTAAAATTTGAAAGGTTGTGGTTTAAAATGTGTTTGGATTCTAGCAAGAGAGGGAAGTGGTCTTGTGGTAAGTGTGATTTGTGGTACGGGAAGCATTTGTATAATTTTGAATTTTTTTGCAACTGGCTGTTGGCCTTTTATATACTTACATACGTACCTAGATAGGTATCGATTTGATCCGATTTGATTGGACTTGCTCAAGAAAGGCCAAATCAAGAGTATCCTAAACCGACGGGCGTGTATGAGGCGACTGATGAGTCTGGATGATGCGAAAGAGGTGTGTTTGGATCGTAGCAAGTGAAAGGAAGGGGTCTCTGCCTACCCCAATGGGAGAAATGCGTGACGGATATGTATGTATGTATGTACATATCTGTTACGCCTCTCTCCCATGGGGGTAGTCAGAAACCACTTTGCTCCGCTTATTAAGATCCAAACTTTCTTTCGCGTCATCTACATTCTTCAGACGCCTCATCGCCTCATACACGCACGTATGCCTCACACGTAAATTGGTTGAAAAAAAAAATAGATTTAGAAGTAACAGAATTGATAAATACAATAATGTATTGTATTCACTATAATCTACCTCTATATTAGTACACATATTTTATCTTTCCACGTCAGCAAGCAACCCTTAAAATTTGAATACTGTGGTCTTAGTTGTTCATCTTGCAAAGTAAGCTGACCTCATCTGCTACAATGAATACATATAGTGGCAAACAGAGTGTTACAGTTCATACCAAATTTTAAGGGACACACACAATCTACCTAATCTATAAAAATATGTGGTAAAACAGTATTAGTTTAAAACGTTAGAATGGGAATTGGATTTTTTTGGAGCACTTATTGAGATCAAATAAAAGAAGGAATAGAAGTTGTGTCGTATCAAGTATTCAGACGGACGGTAGAGAATAGGGCAGAGTGGCGTAGACTCCAGAAGACTCAAATGTTATGATGATTCGACCTATGTTTCTTGAGAAAAGTTGTTTAGTTCAGCAGATAACGTCTCTTAAAATCAAGAGATGGTAATAACACCATCTGTGGTAATAATAGCAGACTAAAAGAAGATATAAACACTTTTTTAAAACACTCTTACACATACTCACACACACACACACACCACTCTCTCCACTACCCTGACACTCATCTCAAACACTCTTTCTTGTTTACCTTCTACTATTACTGGCCTTTAAAAGTTAATTAAGCTCAAAAACGTAATTAATTAATTCACAAATAAAACAGTAAACAAGATGCGTCGCAGTTTATATCCAATTGGGGTTTAAGCTGTATTCTTAATTCAAGGAACACGTATTTTATGTAAGCGTAAACGTTTTACGGCGGGTACACTGAGTATTTTGAATTAAATTTTACCCTGCATTCGTTTGTATTCCGTTGTCTCGGTTGTTTAATTGTCTTTTATCCTTCAAGGGAACATTCTTTGACGTTAGATGTAGTTAATATGAGTATCCTACTATGAAATACCTATCTAAATAGTACTTAACCTATAGAGACAAGCATTACTGTGATGTGTGAAGATGGTTGTCTTAATCTAGGTTTTGTGCGTGTAGTACGTAAGTATAGTGAAATGTAATAATTACTTGAAATTGTCAAAAAAATAACTAAAATTCGTATTGCTTTTTTACTCATACATTAGATAGATAGATAAATACATATAGGTAACTTTGTCAATTAACAGTACACAACGTGAAATAAATAATATTAGCACTATAGATGGACACGTCACGTATTAAATTAGATTAATTGATCAAATAGAGTTTATGAGCTTATTTATAGGCTATGAGTTTTGTCGGTAATTTATTTGCTATCTTAGCCCAGTTTTCCAACGATTTGACTTGTTCGTACCAATACGCTGACTTTTCTTTCACCTGAGCGAAGTATTCAAGTAGAGAATACAATATATATTTATATAAATTATATTATGTATGTGTATTTATCGAATATAATGTATTGTGTAGATTTACTATACTTAAGTATATATTTATTGTTTATTGTAGGTTAAATGACTATCCTGCCTTCTTGTTATCACTTCTCTTTTATCTGTCTCTATGTAATATCATCTTACAATAAACTGTCGCATAAAAAAAATTCAGTGATGCAATTAAAAATAGTTTTTGAATATATTGTCCCAGATTTCTACTGTTCAATTCAATTCAATTCAATAGAGATTTATTCATAGGTAACCCAAAATTACACTTGAATGCGTCAGAAATATAAAACAAAATAAAAACAAAATTATAACAAGTTAACAAAAGTAAAAGCAAATTAACTGACTGAAGCTACGCTGACTTCGGAAGGCAGATTCCCCAGAGAAGAAGCCAGCAAGAAACTCTTGAGGTTGCTCTTTTTAAAAATATTGTTTACAATCATGTGTTTACAAAAGAACAACTTAAATATTATGATCGTGTGGAGCTAGAGCATTTACACACCATGCCCTATTGTCAATAATAAAATCGTTAATGTTATAATACGCTCTCTGACAAAGAGTCCTCTTAATACAACGCTTAAATTTCGTTTCCGTTAAATTTAGAACATTATCAGGCAGTTTGTTGTAAAACCGTATACAGTTCCCTTCAAATGAATTATTAATTTTAGTTAGTCTACTACCAGGCATAACAAGTTTATTATTATTTCTAGTATTAAACTTATGAAAATCACTATTTTTCTTAAATTTTGATAATTTTTTTCTAACAAACATTAAATTTTCATAGATGTATTGACACGGAACTGTTAAAATATTTATTTCTTTGAACAGTTCTCTCAGGGAATCACGACTTTTTATATGGTAAATGGCTCGAATGGCTCTTTTCTGCAAAACAAATACTGCATGAATGTCAGCAGCATGACCCCAAAGAAGAATACCATAAGACATAATACTATGAAAGTAGCTGAAGTATACAAGTCTCGCTGTAGGTATATCTGTGAGCTGTCTGATCTTTCTGACAGCGTAGGCGGCGGAACTTAGCCGTCCACACAGTTTGTCAATATGGGGTCCCCATTGCAGTTTCGAGTCTAGCGTCATCCCTAAGAAAACTGTGTTGTTTACCAAGTTTAGTACTTCATCGTTAATAGATATATTACTTATATTACTTGAAATATTACAAAGCGAAAATTTTATAACTTTGGTTTTTTTTGCGTTTAACGCTAAATTATTTATACTAAACCAATCATGAATTTGCTTTAGGGAATTGTTAACTTTGACAATATCTTGGCGTTTCCTATCTACTTTAAAAAGAAGAGAAGTGTCATCAGCGAACAGAACAATATCCGATACACTTTCTACCATGAATGGCAAATCATTTATGTACACTAGAAATAGGAAAGGACCTAGTATCGATCCCTGGGGTACGCCAATTTCTACCTGCGATCCCTGTGATGTTATTTCATTGACTTGAACCTTTTGAATTCTGTCCGATAAATATGATTTAATAAGATTTAGAGATTCATTTTGTACGCCGTAATGATTGAGTTTATTTAATAGTATCTCATGATGAACACAATCGAATGCTTTCGATAAGTCGCAGAATATGCCAATGGCATCTTGCGAGTGTTCCCATGCATCAAATATATGTTTAATTAAGGCAACCCCGGCGTCCGTAGTGGAACGACCTTTGGTGAACCCAAATTGTTGGTCGTGTAACAATTTATTTAAATTGAAATAATAAAGAAGCTGATTAAGTATTAACTTTTCAAAAATTTTACTGAGTACAGGGAGAATAGAAATTGGCCTGTAATTGCTAGGGTCGTTATCATCCCCGGCCTTGAAAAGAGGTATGACTTTACTATATTTCATAAGATCAGGAAATATTCCTTGATCTATACACATATTGAAAATTTGCGCTAAATGATATGCTATGGTATTAATAATAGATGCGCAGACTTTGACTGACATTCCCCAAAGATCTTCGGTTGATTTCAAATTAATCTCTTTAAACGTTTTAATAATACAATTTGGACTAACATGGTGAAATCTAAATTCAGTTTGGCATGCGGGTACGTTGGCTTTAAGAAGAGAGAGTGAGACTAGAGGTGAGGAATTAAGATGCTCAGTTGTTTTGAAAGGAACGTTAGAGAAAAAGGTTTTGAATTCATGAGCCACTTCAGAATCAGAAGAGCACATAGTGCCCTGTTCATTACGCAAAGCAAAGCTACTTTGACGATTTTTACATTTACCTGATTCTGTGTTAATAACATTCCAAACTGCTTTAATTTTGTTATCAGCTGATTTAATTTTATTACTCAAAAAAAATGATTTTGCACAAATGCAAACTTTTTTAAAAACATTTGAATAATTTTTAACATAGTTATGAAAGCTATCTGTATGATTATAATTTTTAAGGTCGTAAAGTTCAAAAAGTCTCTCTCTACTCTTGCGAATGCCCTGAGTCGCCCAGTCACTAAATTCAAACTTCATAGTAATTTCTTTTTTTTTAACTTTAAATATGTTATCGAATTGAGTGCTTAATAATGAGAAGAATTCTTTGTATAAGTTATTTGGATTTGATGAAACGCCAGAATTAACATACGATAGATTTTCAATCAATACATTATTTAACTTATCCAACCTAGCAGCTGTGATGGGTCTAGATTTAATTTTAATTTTTGTTACCGGTTTTTTGGCAATAATGCTAATAACTTGACCCGTGTGATCGGACTGTATTGCATTTAAAATAGATTTTTCTAGATAATCTAAGTTACAAAAGAAATTGTCAATACAACTAGCTGTGCTTGGCGTTATCCTGGTAGGTTCTAGAAATACATTGATCAAATTGTATGATTTGAACTGACACAATAGTTTCCTCGATAGACAATTATTAACTAGTAAATCAACATTAAAATCTCCGCAGATTATTATAAATTTACCTTTATTAAAAGCTATTTTTAACACGTCTTCCATAACTGACTCATAAACAGGGAAGTCCGTGCTGTTAGGGGATCTATACACGCATACAACAATGTGCTGCTCCAGCTCAACACACGATAATTCAATTTTCTTCTCAACCGACAATCTCACCACATCGGTTCGTTCTTTTGACTTGATGTTATTTCTAAGCAAAATTAAAGAGCCCCCTCCCGTGTGAGATTTTCGACTGAAAGCACTGGCAATATAATAATTTTTATAATTTAACAACAATTCATTTTCTTTATGCCAGTGTTCCGTAAGACAAACAACATCATATTTATGTTTTTCTAGAAATAGTTCCATCTCTAAGTGCTTTTTAGTAAAGCTCTGAACATTCTGATGGAATATTTTTAGAATGTTGTTATTTTTTTTATTACTAATAATTCTACGATCATCATATCGAGCCTGATGAGTCACACTGCTGGGACCAACGCTGGGCCTACTTAAATCCACATGTTGTGAATTTCGAATGCCGGTGTCGACCACATTTACACAAAAATTGGTCGAGACTGTTGTCTTACATACTAGTTTAAAAAATGATTGTAAATTGATTCTATATTATACGCTACTAAAGTAGCGACACGTCTTTTAGACAATAAAGACAGATACATAGTATCCTGTTGTAAAGAAAAATCATGAATAAACTTATTCATGTCAAAAAAATAAATAGCATCGCTATGACGACACGTCAAATTATAAAATTGCAAGTTAAATCTATGAATACGATTATTCGCTGTTGTAGATAAGTTGCTGCAAAAGGGCAGCGCACAGATAATCAATTTACAACCATATTTATCTACAATATTGACTAAAGTACTAAGGCACCTATCCACATCAGATTGATACTGCAAAATAAAATTGAAGCTCCGAAGAGACGTTTAATTTATCATGCATGTTTCCTGCCAGCATTGTCTGCATACCGGCTCGCTGCAAACGGTCACTGCACAGCTTTTACTAATTTCTCAGCTCATCGATCCAGGACCCAGTTTACTCATGAATATTTATGTATTTCATGTAACGCTCATGTAGATTTAATGTCCGTACTTTTCCTAAGTTCTATGAACAAATATGTACCTATTAGCAAATGGTGTTTTGTCAGCTTTTAAATATAAAAGATTGGTATAGTGCCTAATACAGGCCTCTGCGATTTATTTCACACATACAACGAGTGGAGCGACAATCGAGTGATGCAGACTCCCCAGTTATACCCTACTCATATCTGTCACGCCTCTCTCTTATCTAGGTAGGCAGAGACCACCTCGCTTCACTTGCCACATTCCACTCCACAAGAAGTGTTAGTTTAGGGTGCAATTTCATGCATAAACCGACATAATTTGTAATGCAATTAACAAAAACCTTAAAAACATTGATAATACAACATCAACAAACTTATTGATTTGTTTGACACTTGAAACCAAAATATAGGGCAAAGAATCAGCAAATGGGATTCACAAAGTCGTATCGTCTGTTGGTTGTTTTATGTTCCTGTAAGATGCTAACGTGAAATAGGGATATTGAATTCTAAGCGCGTCCCCGACGAGCGAGCGTACGTGCCCCGCGACCAACTGTTCAGAAGCCTCAACAAAAACTAGAAATAGACGTGTCCCCGCAAATAGGGTAAAGAAACGGTCATTGTATTGGGTGCAACTGCTCCTGCAAATCTAAAATCTTCGCCTCGAGTATGTAACGAGAAAACTTCAATGCGTTCGCATCGGGAAAACGATCTCTTTAAAAGTATTTCTCTATTAATGGTCATACTGGTTTGTTATTGTTTCAAAAGCCTTATAACGGAAGAAAAGTGGAAGTATAAAGGGAATATTTGTTGTTTAGACAAAGATTTTAAGTTTTTGTTTGTTTTGTAATGGTGCTCCCATATTGCATGTTATTAAACATTTTATAACAAAATTTTAGACTATAAAAATTGTTATTTGCAGTGTGGGCGCACCATTAGGAGTAGAATAGAGCAATAAAGAATACACATCATCGGTAATAAACGCATTGCCGAATAAAAAATAGTGCTAATTTCCATGTAAGTACATCGATAATTAGATTAATCGATCATCAGAATTTGAATTTAGGATTAAGTACTTTATTGTGGCACTCTCTCGCTTTTATACCACGACTGACTAAACAAATGTCATATGGTGTGTGCAACACAGATATACTAGGTACCTACCTAGAAGTCTAATTTAGCCCATTGCCTCTTTCCAAAGATCAATGTGTACTCTTTATCGCTGTACTTTTTCTGTTGCTACTTTTTCTATTATGTTTAAATTTAATCTAATCTAGCCATCAGTGTCCCACTGCTGGGCAAAGGCCTTTCTCCTCATCCGTCATGACTTTTCGCTTCGAGCTACTTCCGCCCAGGTATTTAAGGTGTCCAGCTCGTCCTGCCACCAAAAATTCAGTTAATCGCTATAAATTCAATTAGATTTTATCAAAATCGTTTCTATTCTAACAAGCCCTCGCGTTTATAAAAGCTTGAACGTGGTTGAACCTATCAATTTAACTTATCAATACAATTATTCAACTACGATCATAATGTGGGTTTCCTTCCGATCTTTTGTCTGTAATCGAAACACTAAGTCGAAGTGATTTAAGATTATGGTGTGGGATAATAGCGTTCATTTTCGTTTGTAGCACAGGTGGCTGTAAGTAATTTTTCTTAAATTCGGTGATATATGTGTTCTTGTAATTCGTTCCGTAAATGAGTCTCAGTGGAAAAAGACAGGCGTTTCTAAGCTAATGTAATTTGTGGTTGAATTAATACGCGACTAAAATATATTGTTATTTTTTTTAAAATGCCATCTGCAATCGGTGCGGTGTGATGATTAAAAAATTTTTTTAGTCCATCACCATAGATTATTTTTAAATATTCGACAAGTATTTTTTCTTTTTTCTCTTAAACTAAAAATTACACAGATACACTGGGTTAAAGTTGCTCATGACGTCATGCCTTAGTACGATTTTTATGTAGAAGTGACGTCAATACCCCCCCACTCCGTAACTTTGATGCTCTGTATCTTTGTATGTATTTGATCAGGTAAAGAACGTGTTTCAAATATTTTTTAATAGCCTAAAAGACGGACTAACTATTTTTTGAATTTTCGAATGTAGTCATCATCCCCATTGTGGATTTTGCCATTGTCGAGTGAAGATTAGTTTACTATATCTACTTATACTAGATGTAACAGAAAGGGTGTATAAAGCCGAAACACAGCGATAGTCCTCATGAAACTGAACAACTTTGTCCTAGGAACATTGGTCATAACTCGAAAAAAAATAATTCGCCTCCCCATACAAAATGTCCGATCTGATTGAGTAAGTATGGGCGATCCAAAAAATTTTTTCGAGTTACGACCCATGTTTCTTGGGAAAAGTTGTTCAATTTCATGAGGACTATCACTGTGTTTCGGCTTTATACCCATTTCCGTTACAACCTGTATTTTATACTATAATTAGGTATCCCATTGGACTAGGCAGAGACCACCTCTTTCCACTTGCTTCGATCCAAACACACCTCTTTCGCTTCATCCACACTCATCAGTCGCCTCATACATACACGTCGGTTTAGGTTACTCCCCAATGAGATAGGCGTGACGGATATTTATGTATGTAATAGGTATTTAGTTTACTATAAGTACATACCTATGTGGTACATACATATCACACACACAAATATCCAGACAAGCATGTCTATACGTATACATCATAGTAATTTTGTCTTTAGTGGAAATCGAACCCACATCCTGCGGCATGGCAAACAGGGTCTACCAACCAAGCCAACTGGGCAGTACAGTACAGCAGTACAACAATAATGTAACGCAGTTTCAATTGAATTCTATGTAAATAATAACAGTGAGGTAATGAGGCTATATTTTATATACTTTTCCGTTTTTGGTCATCAATAAACAAGTGAATGGGCAGGAAATTATCCTGTATGGGTCCCCTGAATTGACTCGGTGTTATCAATGCCGGTCGATTGCTTCATTTCATTACTGTAGCAACGTTGTGCGCTATCGAAATCAAGTCACAGATTATATATTTCATTTCATATATGTATATCAAGGACGATAAATGTATAAATCAGTATTTTAAATAAGGTGTAGTGGTCTCCTAAGCCGGAAACTTAGTTTAAACATCACTAATACTATAATGTCAATGTTTGTGCCGATGGATTGATGTTTGTTACTCTTTCACGTAAAAAAACTACTGAACTGTTTTTGATGAAAATAAGCAAGGAATATTGTAGCTTAACAGAATAACACATAGGCTAAAATTATTTTCAGATATCATTATTTTTTTCCAAGATATGAAAATAAAGGCGTACGAATTCGCAGGCAGCCTTTAGTTTAATATAAGTTTAGAGTAGCGTTGACTGGATTAGTATCGGAGTGTACGGAGCGGAAGGATTTGTTATTTTGTATTGATTTCTATGATACTGCGTGCACTCGATCGACATTTTTGTGCCATAGTTAGTTTATTTATTTATTCAAGATATCCAACAGCAAGTTTATACAAAAAGATAGCTTAAGTAATTTATAGTACATAGTGTATCTTAGCCAATAACAGGATATCATAGAGTCTTAAAATAAAGCGAACCAGAGTATCAAAATATAGCATAAATAATATTTACTTAGTGAGTGGATATTAAATAGTGTTGTGTGCGAACTAACTTAATTAAGTGTAATAAAATAATTAAAGAATAAAAATACATAATATAATATAATAAAAAAGAGTTAGAATACAAAGCGAGAAATCTTTCCGCTCCGTACGATCCGAATCCGATCGAGTCTACGCGAAGCTTAAAGCTGCTAAACTATACAGGATGTAACTGAAACTATACAGGGGGTATAATGCCGAAACACAGCTATAGTCCTCATGAAACTAAACAACTTTCCCCAAGAAAAATGAGTCGTAACTCGAAAAAAAAAATTCGCCTCCCCATACAAAATGTCCAATACGCTGATCGAGTATGGGCAATCCAAAAAAAAATTGTAGTTACGACCCACGTTCCTTGGGGAAAGTTGTTCAGTTTCATGAGGACTATCGCTGTGTTCCGGCATAATACCCCCTTTCTGTTACACCCTGTAGATAAAAATAAAACACATAAATGCAGTACTTACGTGATTTTTAAAGGATTTTAAACAATTGTAACAAATCTAGAAATTATACCAAAGTAGCTTATTATAATGACAAGGCCGGACAGTACAGGAATGCCGAACCAACTTTCATCATCGTCATAATTCTCATCCATGTTTTCGTCCATATTATCATTTACCCAGTAAATAAGGTTGTCTTGATAATCCACAGAGAATCCACTAGGCCAAAATAAGTCATCTTTAATGATATCATTGAATGTAGTAAACCGATTGCTCATAACAGATTTCTTATTTCATTTGAGTTCTTCATTGTTTGCCAGTGTGATACCTAAAGCATTATATTTTATTAAACGAAATTTGTGAAAACCTGTAATTGGCTTGTTTGTTTATTTATACTTTTCTATTATGTTATAATGAAGCTGTTGGTTTTTCAATAAATATATAAATGAAACTTTCACTTTGACTGCAATTCGGTCAAAGTTGCAAAGTTAAGTCAATGGCAAAGTCAAAGTGAAGTCAAAGTTGGTCAAAGTAGGGGTTGTAATAACTGAGACAAAAAGAGCATCCAACCTAATTGGTATAGTAAAAAATTTCGGTAGGTATCAATAAAATTACACTACACATACCCTATTCGAGCTAGTATGGAGAAAAAAAAGTTGGCGGCCACTGATGAAACTTACATCAATCGATAGAGAAGAATATTATAAAACGATAGTATTTTGGACAAATGTCGAAAGTGATAAGTATACATTCGGAGATATAGAACTTTGAAAATGAAAGAACTTTGAAAATTGTTACATGTGAACATTCTCCATACTAGCTAGAATTGGGGATGTGTGGTGAAATTGATATCGAAAATTTTTACTTTACCAATTAGGTTGGATGCTCTTTTACCTTTATATATTAATCGAGACAGTAGTTTAAACGTCAAAATAGGCTATCTAAACATTTTTAGTACTTTACGCCAGGCAATGAACCTACCAATAAATATTAGTTTTCATACTCTCAATTTCGGTTGTCTAACTTCTAACTACTAAAATATTTATTGATGGTTATTTTAAACCGGAGAAAAGGCTGAAACTATAGGTATATTTGGAAAGGGTATCGACGAGACGGCGGCGGCGGCGCGGTTTTAGCGTAGAGTTAGCGAAAAGCTAGTCTTATTTGTTCAAATTGTTTATCTACATACATTTTCTCATTTTATTCCCTCAATAATAGCGGTTTAAACCTTATTTGAGAATTACCTACATGATGTACAAAAAGTAACATCTGTAGGATCTGGGGTCTGCAGGAAGAAATTTCTTTTAGAAATATGCTGTACCTTTAGTATAACTTCTCTCTTTTTCTGTCTCTATGTACTATCATCTTGCAATAAACTGTTAAATAAATAAATAACATATATAACTTACTTACATCTTGTTACGAGTGCCATAAGAGTTCAAAAGGTCGTATAGGATGGTATTATTAACAAAACGTTTTATTCTTCTTGCTCTTCATTATCATAATAATTTTTTGGCTTAAACGAAACAATAAAAATATAATATAAAGAAAGAAAATGTCTTAAAAACTTATACATATAAGTTATTGAAGACTGAAAATACAAAATCTAATTGACTGAAACAAAACCAAGCTATAATGATAAAGTATAAATGTATTCTGGCAGTATTTGATTCAGAAAATGTGCCAAAACTAATTCCAGTCGGTTACTAATCGATAGTCCTAATTTAGCGAGCTGTCTGATAGAAAGATTTGCTATCTAAAATTAATTGGCATCTAATTTTATCGTCTACCATCTAACTCAAGTTATAGTACAATTATGTTAGTTACCTTTTTTGTTATTTAAAGGACTTTTTATTACGCAACATTTTCTTCTTGTTTTACGTTGATTTTCAGTTTATTGTACTGTTTAAAATATCCCATTTAATTTAAACGAAAAGTTCGTAGTTGTTTTCAGCAATCATCAATTCAGTGCTGTTTCAATTAATTGTTTGTACACTTGTAGTTTTAAATACTTAAAAATCATCTGAAATTCGCAATTTTAAAGGGAAACTTAATCTAAAACAGTTTTCTTCTGAATTGTTTTGTGACTTGACACATCTTGACAGAAGGCAGATGGCAACCACACAGTAATGATGGCAACTTGACGTTAACAATCTTGTGGTCAATCTTGTGGCAACCTTAGACACTTAGATTAATAATATAGTCATAGATGGCGAATAAAGAGACAAACCAAAGCTCCTATATCTAACTCTTTAATCCTTATTAGCATATCAATGAGTGTGAGTGAAACAAACAATACTGTTTGTTTTTATTATTTTTCAACGTGTCACTAAAATTTATGAAATGGTCCCATTTTGGTCCCAAACCATGCTAACAAATTAAGAAGTCGAGTTTCCTTCGGTCCCATTCAATACTACGAGAAGTCAAAAAAGTTCTCATAACCTGTCAACTTAATTTTGTACTATTATTCTTAGTTGTCAGAAAGTTGTCAGATTGTTGATGTTTTTTCTATTTTTTAATTAAAATTGGATAAATATCTGCGTAAAAACGTGTTAGAAAGCATCGAGAAGCTTTTATTAATTATAAAGTCGTGTGCTGTAAAAGGATGCAAATCCCACAGTTCAAGAAAAGAAAACGAAAATGAACTGATAACATTCCACCGGTAATTTTGTTGAGATATTTTTCATTATTGTATTAATATTGATGAATGATATTGATAGATGGTAAGAATAAATAGTACTCTTTCACTATCGATTTAAATACTACACATATTTGTTGTATTTGTGACGATTTTTCAGATAAACAAAATTGGCGATTTTAGGTTACTAGTGATATCAAAATTGTTATCGATATGATTATTAATATCTACGATTTTTTAGATTTCCTGAAAAGGACGTTGAAAGAAAAAATCAATGGATAAAATTTACAAACAGGCCGAACTGGATACCATCGAAACACGCCAAACTTTGTTCTAAACATTTTCCGGACGCTGCTTTCACGACAACGGATAATACAAAGTTCAGACGCCTCAATAGTGATGCAATTCCGTCACTAAACATAGCGAAAGATACAGATTATCTAAAAATTAGAATTCATTATATTACAAAAAATATTTGTTTACACACTGAAAAAATTCGCAGCCACTTGACAAAAACTATTATTTTTAAAGGCCAATAATGAAGATTTTTATTTTTATTTATATTTTAATGTGCAGTTAAAAGCCAAAAAATTTTGGTTTCATTTTTTACCAATGTCGAAATAAAAAAAACATGTATATAACATTAAAAGATTATTTTATTTAACTTAAACACTGACGTCTATTAACCCGGCGTCAGCTAGAGTGCATTCCATGAAATAATGCCTTTTTTTCGGAATGTTGGCAGTTGGTAATTTGTATGGCAATGACAGATCTCGCCACACTAATTTCCATCTACCAACATTCCGAAAATAGGCATTATTTCATGGAATGCACTCTAGGTTGGGTCATAACTACCCGTGTTGTTTTTATATGCGGATATTTTCGAAAATAGGTTAGGCTAATAGAGGTCTTGAGAAGAAATTTTCTAATGGCTTTGATGATCGACATCCACTAATACCGATAATCAGCACATCACTAGCCAAACACAAACTTGTGACAACCTTCTACATGGCGAAACGACATTGTAATATATGTCTCTTTCTAGCGCACTGATAACATCGTAAGTAAAAGGAAATAGAACATATGCATCTCACTTGTTATTTGACATTTAATCTATGTAATATTATTAATCTAAGCTTAGACATAACCTTAGAGGTGGCAACAAAACCAAAACAACCAATAGTCAATGAAGAAGGTTTTGACATCAGTGCCAATGCCAATAGTATAGAGTCAATTTCACGAAAGAAGTCCCCTAGCCGTGGCGCTGTTTATCATGTCAAAATTTACAATGTTGCCATTTATGAGTACAACATCTACCTATATTATGTATATTTAATTAGTAATTTATTAAAAAATATTATTTCCTGCACATTTCGAGTGTTCTAGTCATTCCATGAATAGGTTGGTATACATTTTGCTAAAAACATCTATTTATCTACATTTCTGTTATGTAAAAAGTATATTTTTATTAAGATAAGTAGGTAAGGGTTTTTCTACCTACTATCAGGGAAAAGGTCAGAAAGTAGGGAAAAAAGAACTGTCAAATTTAGTTCCAAAAATATCCGGGGACTTCTTTCGTGAACTGCACTCTACATCAGCCATAGACTAGTCCTGTTTTGTTTTGGCATCTTGATTACAAGTTTGTTTTTGGTCACAGTGTTTTCTAGTTTTCTAGTTTTCAGATGGTGTTTTCCACGGTGTTTTCCACGGTGTTTCCATGATTTTGGTATACTTACTTTTTTGTAAGATCGATTCATATTTAATTCGTAATCTTCGTAATAGGCAATGTTTATACAGGATGCCCAGAAAGTAACACTACAAACTTAAAGAGAAGCAAGGTGGAAGGGTCAGCTACCTTACAGAAAAAATGACCCATACAAAAGCCTCATGGATTTCGAGATACAGTTTGTTTTCGGAAATATAGAATAAAACCTGAGAAAACCTTGTATATGAGAGAAAGGCTGTAAGGATATAAATCCAGACAGAATGTACTCGTAATACTAAATGATGAAGCATTTGTCTATTTTCAACTTACCTACATACTTTGATTATGCTGCACTGGTGATTTCCTTCTATGGTAATGATATATCTGTAACAAAGCTCGCCCCGACTCGTATGTATTCGGAACTTTTCACATTAGCGCGTCGCAATTTCCGTTTTGTGCGCGAATATTTCTGTCTTCCTTCCTCTCCATATACGTAACTCTTTAAAACTTAAAATGTTACATTTACTAAGTTGCAGCTGGGCTGTGATTACACGTAATGTTTTTTGTTTTCCCACACGCGTGACATTTGCGTAAACTAACACGGAATAAGACGTAGGTAGAGCACGGTTGAGGAGTCAACGCAATCTTGGCAAAGGGTCCCTTGTGACTCCACCAAAGAAATTACCCGAGATTTGCATAAAGGAGACTCGAGGGATCGTCTTTGAAACTCGCCTTCAAGTTTGTGGACACCCCGACATGCTTTATATTAAGTTACGCCTTGCTTTGTTTAGAATGTACGCACTTCGCGTCGAATAGCGACGATATGTCGGAACTTTGTCCCAATTGAGACGAGACTCTCAATGAAGGAATTTTGATTTGAAGCCACCGCCTATTCTATACGATCTTCTGTTCATAACTCATACAAGTTAATTGGGAATTTGTTTGATAGAACTTCTAACTGAAGTAACTATGGCGACGTAGGTACCAATGAAATGTTGGTGATTGCTGAATATTCCTTTTCGAACACTTCTAGGTAGTTGAAAAAGTAAATAACATTTTGATAATTTAAATATTGACGTAAGCTTTCATCCAGCCTGGTAATCTGGCTATTAGAGTTCGGGGAGGTTTGGCGATTCCCGGAAAAAGTTTCAGGTGAAACACGAATCTCGTTTAAATAGTCAAATAACCGTTTAATTTGCATTTAATCTTTTATTGAATCGCTGAAACCAATATGATTTTAAATCTGTTCATGTTGTAAACTTTCAAAAGAAAAAAAGTGTTACCTAATAACAAATCAAAAAATCCGTAACAAGTTTACGGCGAACGTCATAAGTACGTATATCTAAGTCATCAAATTATACGTACGTTTAATCTATCATCTGTTTCTATCATCTAAATATATATCTAATTATATAAAAAATATAGCCTAAAAATTAAATTAAAAATTTAAAAAACCCCCGTCTATAAAAAGTAATAAATAAAATAAATATTATTTTGTCAACTGAACATCGCATTATATTTAATACAAATTGATAACTTTCATACATACTTTATTTCGTCGACAGCATTCTATTATTTTTTTTAATTTTGATATCTCATTATGATTACTTAAGATAGGTATATATTTTGCGCACCTACCTAGCTACTTAGCGGTCCCCCGACAAAATAAAGTTTGTATGAAAGTTATCAATTTGTATTAAATATAATGCGATGTTCAGTTGACAAAATAATATTTATTTTATTTGTTACTTTTTATAGTCGGTGGTTTTTAAAATTTTTAATTTAATTTTTATTTCAAAGTTTTTTAACCTTTATTATAATAATTATTATAAGCTCCTCCTGTTGTCGACATTGCATTATATTACGAATTAAACACTGATCAAAACGAATCCAAACACGACATATCTGCTGTTACTTTTTTGAAGAATGGATGGAGTGCTGGAAATCCTGGCTCCAGCATCAGCTCCTCCTGTTACTACCATTGCGTTACATTAAGAATTAAACACTGATCAAAACGAATCCAAACAAGACATATCTGCTGTTATTTTTTGAAGAATGGATGGAGTGCTGGAAATCCTGGCTCCAGCATCAGCTCCTCCTGTGTCACCATTGCATTAAATTAAGAATTAAACACTGATCAAAATGAATCCAAATACGACATATCTGCTGTTACTTTTTTTAAGAATGGATGGAGTGCTGGAAATCCTGGCTCCAGCATCAGATCCATCTGTTGTCACTATTGCATTATATTACGAATTGAACACTGATCAAAACGAATCCAAACACGATATATCTGCTGTTATATTGGATCTGCAACCCTACCACAGCGGATAAAAGAGGTGATAACCTTGAAACGGCTGAACCGATTTGCATATTATATGTCTAAGAACACTCCCAGGAATAGCAGCTTTAATTAAAAAAAAAACCGCATCCAAATCCGTCCACGCGTTTAGGAGCTACAGTGCCACAGACAGACACACACACACAGACAGACATCGACGTCAAACTTATAACACCCCTCTTTTTGCGTCGGGGGTTAAAAACGATCGGCGACGCAACTAACACCACATACTATACCTATATATCTAACCATTATGGTCGGGCAAATTTTCCTTAATCTTAGATAACTATAGCCACAAGTATCTTTTGATTACATTCAGGAAAGCCCCAATAAAAAGATTGTTAAAGATTTTCAGACCCATTGTTAGCCCAGTATTGAACGTACCTCTGAGCTATCAAATCGGGGACTTGCTCAAGAAAGGCCAAGTCAAGAGTACCCTCAACCGACGGGCTTGTATGAGGCGACTGATGAGTGTGGATGAAGCGAAAAAAGTGTGATTGGATCGTAGCAAGTGGAAGGAAGTGGTCTCTGCCTACCCCAATGGGAGAGAGGCTTGACGGATATGTATGTATGTATGTTCAGTGTTTAAAATGTAAGTTTCATTTATTTATTACTAGGGGCTGCCCGCGACTGCGTACGCATTTCTCGTCAAATCTTTGAAAAAATACAAAATATCTTCAAATAATATAGGTATCCTATGTATTATTCTGATGTCCAAGCTAAGTAAAATTTCATTAAAAATCTGTTTAATCATTTTTACGTGATGAAGTGACAAACATCCATATATTCATCGGCACAAACATTGATGTTTAATAGGATGGTTTACAGGTTTTACAACTTTAAAGTCCATTAACGAACTTTATAATAACAATAACTGTTTGAGGCAATCAAGTGTGTCAGTAGTAATTTAAGATTATCTCGGCAGCTAAATGCCGCAGTTAGAGTGACTATCTGGTGCGCGTCGGACAGGACATTTGTCCCCGCGACAGCTCCAATTACCGGGAAATACCTCGCTCATTCGTTCAAATACCTAAGCGATTTAGCTTAACACCTCTCTTTCGCTTACTTATTATTTGGACGAGATCCCTCAATTGTTTTTTGTACGTTAACTGTTTATTGTCATTAAACTTGTAGTAAAATGAAGTACCTAATTGTATTTAATTAACTGTATCTATGGAGAGGTTTGTTTTTGTAAAAAAGTAATACTTTATGGCAATCTGGCAATAGGTATCTTAATTAATACATTCTTCAATAATAAAAAAAACTGTTGGAATGCAAAAAAGTTAGTACTTCAAAATTTGAATGTCGAATAGCGAATTGCTAATATGACAAGACTTTTAAAATTGCTTGTCGAAAACCTAAGCGAAAACAAAGCTAGGTGAAAGGTGGAAACATTTCGTTTTCATTTTTGAATCAACTTTGATGGATGAAATCGCCTCCAGCGGGATTAATTTATATTGAAAAATACTTTGGAATAAAACATTTTCGAATTCTAAATAATAAATTAACGAAAATATATTTTTACAAATACTCAGAGAAAATAATATTTTTAATCAAGTAGATAATTATGCAACAGGTATTAAACAAAGTTGTCCAAAAAGTTTTGTAAGAACGAGGCTCATGATTTCCCCAGAGGTATGGCGTTAGTAAATTAGCTTGACTAAACATTCCTTAATGAGCTATATTTTTCAAATGTTCCTTCTTCACGGTTCTTGACTCTGTTGTCTTTTTAATCTTTTCAATCTTATACCTACGTGTTTGAACATAAAGAATGAATGAATTTATATGTGTAGGTTTATACTTATATATATTTATTGTTTATTGTAGGTTAAGTGACTATCCTGCCTTTATGCTATCACTTCTCTCTCTGTGGGGTTTGCAAGAAGAAATTTCTTTTTGAAATATGCTGTACCTTTTGTATAACTTCTCTTTTTTTCTGTCTCTATTTACTATCATCTTACAATAAACTGTTTAATAAATAATAATAATATTAATAAAGTTTTTTGTTTTACCTTTTCACGTCAACACTTTGTTTAAGTTTTGTTTTATTTCTTTAAAAAATTCGAAAGACATATAAGTGACATGACAAGGGTTGGGTACGCCCACTTATCGAAAATAGTAACCTTTAAAGGGACACGTAAAACGTTGTCTCACGTGTCACTATGATGTGATGGTGCATTAGCGGGCCAATGTTATCAGGAAGATGGGCCATGTCACTGGTGGCAGGGATACGGGCATGGAGCGGATACTCAACTAATTTCTTTAGAGATGAGGGTCGCGATAGCAAGAAATCCATCGGAATCCGCCGCACGCCGCCGCCCGTCGCAATGATTGGCACACGTCTCGGACAGAACCCGGCTTTAAATCCAATCAACTTTTTACTAACTTTACAATATTAAAATCAACCGTCACTTCCTTCCAGCCTCAGAAAATGAAAATAACATCCTTCTAGATATTTTAGCAAATAAAAAAAGATTGCCTTGTAAATAAAACGCTAGTAAGAATTTATGGAGCTCTAAAAGAATCCTAAATTCGAGAGTCTCTCTCACTAACTCTATTCTTCAAGAGACAAATGTCATTTTCTGTATGTATTATCATATAAATGGGTGATAGCGTCAACACTTATTATGGAAATATTTGGAATAATAAGAAAAACTAGAGCACAAAAGATTTTTTTTGTTCAAAATATAAATTCAAGTTGAATCGTAGGTTTGTTCCCTGAATTCCATTTTCTTGTTAGCCACATCACAGAATCGAATAGAAAATAACTTTAACCTAAAAAGTAGGTTTCGAAGGTAAAATGGGAGGAGTTCGAGGACTTTACAGTCCCTTGGTGAAGGCCCACTTTCAAATTAAGTTGGAAACTTGAAGAAAGTTCGAATAGTTTTATATAGTACGTACATATCCATTATTGCGGTATTTTGGAATGGTATTTTATTACATCAAGTTGTATTATACATACATACATACATACATATCCGTCACGCCTCTCTCCCATTGGGGTAGGCAGAGACGACTTCCTTCCACATGCTTCGATCCAAATACACCTCTTTCGCTTCATCCACACTCATCAGTCGCCTCATTCATGCCCGTCGGTTTAAGTTGTATTATCATTGATTCTATTCCTACTGTAAAATAAACTGTATTTCATTCACCATTCCACTTTTGTTTTACGAAAAAGTTCATATGCAATGCCGGCATTCATTTGAAAGCTGTGAGGTATTTGTGTATTTTTTTATGCCTTAGTTTTACTGGACTTTTTATTCCGGTTCTATTTCCTTAAGCTAACTAAATAAAGGGAAATATTAAAAAACACATAGGTTCATGTAAGCTTCTTATTTATTTATACTTAAATGAATATCTTCCCACCTAAAAATCATATTAAATGAGTGGCAAATACAAGTAAAATTATATACACAGTAGGTTTTATAAAAATAATGGGAGAGAGAGTGAAAAATATTTTTAGGTACAGTGGGCGAATAAAGCTCGCAGTTTTGCAAGGCCCAAGTTCGAAAAACCCGTTAAAATATGTTTAATCCGCACCATGTGCATAGTACACGCAAAATGGACAAATAGAAACGCAGGAACGCAGGAGCCGATCGCTACGTAGGCGTATGTATTTTCAAACCGTGAAAGACATTTTTTTGTGCGTGTCGACAACTACGCGATAAAAACGTCCGTAATGCTCGAACTTTTTTTATTTAACGTACAACTTTCTAAATAAATCCAACGAATTTGAAATAAGATGACTTTAAACTTAACGTCGGCCTAAGTATTTGTATTCAGGAAGTACTTATTTAATTCTTGTAGATCCCACTAGGCTGTCACAATACAAAATTAGAATTACCAAGTAAAAGTACAAATTATAATAAGAGCTTATCATGAAACCTCATCTAAATTTCATTGTTGCTGTCCTGTGAAATATCTAAATAAAGATGGCGTTGTAATTACTATTCATAAAGTGTCAATCCCATTGCTTACAATGTTTAATTAACACAATAACTTGCGGTGTACGGTGCTCGGTGCTCCCTTTCTGAATATGACGGGTTGTGTTACCCCTACGTTTTCTCTTATTTTTATTTGAAAAGTTCCGTAAATGTTTATTCTAACAAATAGCTTGCTGTTTATAGTCTTTTATGTACTAAAGGATGGACTGTATTCGTAGTTTGACGTATGACTATGAAACCGTTCTATATGAAACTGCTATAACCGCTGTCTGCGTTTTTTCAGTTGCTAGTGTGTAAAAGCGCTATACATACTTGTTGGTTTATGCATATTGAAAATGAAAAAAAAAATCGGACAAATAAACAATATTTTCATTTTATATTATTATTTTTTGATTATGGTATATCTTTATTATACCAATTTACACACCAAAACATGTGAAACAATTTTTTACATTCGGCATAATAACCTATACACCACATTAACACCTTTTAAATATGTTAATGGAAACACATATTCTAATAATAACCTTTATAAAACTTGATCAAACTTCACAAAGGTGAAGCTAGTCCCGTGGGCACTAATCCTATTTAAAAACACGACCATTTTCTTTATAATTTATTCAGATAAATCACCACAGGGGATTTACAGAACCTATTCAATTTTAATCGGCCTTTCAAAAAGACTACAGTCTATATAATCCTATATATTTTTGTATTACAAATGCGCTTCCTTTTGAGTCGGTGTTGAGGTAACAAAATGAGGGTTATTTTCGCTTGGTGAGAGCTTTTTGCGGTTGTATTTGCCTGTCAACATTGTGTGCAGCCGGGTAACGTGACACGCACGGAGTAGTAGCGTTCCAAAAAAATTCGTGTTTCAATAAGACTTGTCGAGATGCTTTTATTTCAGACTATGCCATTTACATCTTGACATGAACTTGTTATTTCATAAAGGAGGATATTTAATCATCTTGTTCAGTTGTCTCAATTCATTGTGACGTTCTGCGCCGGTAATTAAATTACTTAAGTAGGTATATTTATTATGTTCGATGTTGTAGGTGTACAACTGGGTGTCGCCCGTGTCACCTAACGTTCATAAGAAATTGAAGCATAAAGCTTATCTGCTAATAATACTATCTCTATACACTTCCAAAAAAGTAAGCTTATGCGATCATAATACTATTAAAATATTAAGTAATTAGCTTCCTACATCAATATTAAATACCCATTGTAGTATACCTGCTGCTGTTTTCGACAACCTATAAATTAATAAATCATTCTTCCCATAATTATCATTTTAAAATTTCAGTTCAATTGCCAATTTATGTACTGCGTTTAAATTATCTAATAATTTCAAATCAATATTTATAGGTAAGTATTTAATACACTAACTTTAAACTAATACTCGTTTTTCGACAGTTCTGATAAAGGTTTTCAGCCGTTTTTGCCCTTATCTAAAAACTACACTCGAGAGCTATGAATCCGGGTCGGGTGAACAAAAAACTAAAAATTCTCGTAAACTAAAAATCCTAGCCTTATGAAATAAAATGTATTCAAGAGACCAATCAATACTTGTTAAATTCAAATATAAAACATCTGAGTTACTTCTATATAGGTACTTGTTTTAAAAAAATATTGTTTTACATTTTAGTTGTAAAGTTAGATCATCAGTTTTTTTCTTTCCGTAATATTCTGTTATTAAAATGTTGTGACTCATGAATGTTAATACTTACATTGAAGGAGTATGACATTGTCTATTAAACACAATTTATTTCATTATGCAAGCATTCTTGGATCGCGAGTTTTTTGTATTTTTTAGTGACCCGGATTCATTGCTCTCGAGTGTAGTAGTCATAACGAAATATCTATGAAACGGACTATTTTGTAGAGTCAATTATATTTAGGTCAATTTGGGTACATTTAGGCAATAAATTCTACTCAAACATGTCTAAAGTTTAAGTAAATAGGGACAGATGGGTCGAAGTGAAGATGTTTGTTACTCTTTCACGCAAAATCTACTGAACAGATTTTCATGAAACTTTCCATCATTGTAGCTTACACATCAGAATAACAAATACGCTATTTTATTTAAATATACTGTGTAAGTTTTCTGAGATATAACGATAAATGTGTACGAAGTCGTGGGCAGCTTCTACTGAGTAAATTGGCGTCCAGTTTCTGAATTGACCATCGACATTGATCATGTCCCTAACTCTACCTACTCTACTATTACAAAACTAGTTTAGTTACTTACTTAGTTAAACCAAGCGTTAACGTCAAACTAAGCGAACTCACGTCGAACTATCTTTAAAACTCGTTTTTAATAAGAGGATACTTGTATATTAAGTCAACGCATCTCTTTTCCTCAAATTCTAGTTAGGTCAACGCATACTCTTTCGCTCACTAAACTCAATAGAGCTTGAGAAATCGATCATCGTTAAATGCTCTATACAAAAACCGAACTTAAATCCCTTACGAATAAAACTTATGTTTTTACATTATTTGTGGGCAATGAGGAAGGAATATAAGGAGTGGCCCCAATTTTTTTCATCTACAAATGAGTTTATGGCAGCGTGCTAAGGTTGGCGCAAGTTTTTCATAGTTTTCTTGGTAGATGACCTGTCAAACGATAAGAAATACCATACAAAAAGGTAGCCATTTTGCGCCAGACCAGGCACGCAGATCCAGACGGTATGGCACCTCCTTACTCAAAGTTCGTGGGTAGAAAGACAAGAAAATTGATAGTTTTTCTTTCCTTTCATACGAGAAGGATGTGAGTGGAACATTGGGGGGCGATAACGAGGTTTTCGCACAAATAGCAACACGTGTGTGTAGTAGTGGCTAATGGACCGGCGGCGGTGAGGGCTGTCGGCCGCAGTGTGGACCTTACTGGGCCGGATTTGTGATATGTGGTCAGTTTGGGACTCAGGTTCTAATTTTTTTTATTAGCCATTAAGATTCCACTGCTGGGCAAAGGCCTCCCCTGCAATTTTCCATTTAACACGGTCTCCGGTAGTGTCCCGCCATTCCCGTGAAAATGGAAATTATTCGAAAAAAATAAACGGTATGTTAAACTTAAGTAACTACTACGCTCTAAACAAACTGTATGTCTTTTTGAAACTATTTTTGTTTTTAATAAGATAGGTTATTTTTTATAATTAGATAGATTATGTTTTTTTACAGTTTAGGTATTATTCCCACACATCTTTCTTTCGTTCAAAAAGTTTTATTTTTAAATAAGCATTAAGATTTAAATCTGTGAGTTGTAGATAAAATCCTCGTACAAATATACTGGCAGAAGAGTTCGATTTCAGGAATTTGAAACATAAGTTTAATGTTGACCGAACTTGGCACTAAAACAAACCAGTTTGGAACATTTTTAAAAGTTCCGCAGCTACGAGCGACGCCTCTTCGAATACTTGTGTCTGGAAATGTGCCTAAAAATTTCCTGACAAAAGTTTTTTGGTTTTATACTACAATATTCGGAAGTAAGAATATTTTGAATATATAGCATCTTCTTGTTAGTAATAGAGTAGAGGATTAGTTTTAAAATAGAACATTGTTACTTTGCTGAAATATGCTGAAAGGAGGCATTTAAGTCTCGGATTTTTGGCGCACGAGCGTGATTTTTGCACACAGATAACGATAAATGAAAGAATGAATTCATGAACGAATGAAATTATTTATACTTGAGATGACTATAAGATGGTGATCCTATAAATGTTGCCATAGAGTAATTAATCCTCATAATCCAATCATCCGGGCTAATAATAATTATTGTTACAAAAAAAAGAAATTTATTAGTCCTTAAGCCGGCCCTGTAGATATTCACGGTCCATCTTATTTAACCGTTAATACGCTGTCAGCTTCCGTCCGCTGTATTAATGCTGAATACATCCCATTTCGTTTTGCACTAACGTGCGCTAACGTAAAGATTTCTGTGGCTTATGTAATATTTAAAAAAGAAAAACTCGTGAATACATTAATCCAACTTCCTAATAATATTAAAAATGTGAATGTTTGTGCCGATGAAAGTGAGGATATTTAGTTACTCTTTCACGCAAAAACGGCTGAACTGATTTTCATCGACAAAATTGTAGCTTTTATACACAATAAACGACGAATTAATATGATTTCAAGTGGAGATATTTGAAGGGATAGAGACATAGATTACTTAATACATAGTTGAAGGGATGGACAGTGACTTAGGCTACTATGCGTCTTTCTCTAACACCCACTTTCTTAAAATTGGGTAATACTTAAGTAGGTAATAAATTTATTCTCAGTTCGAAAAAAATGGAGTTCGTTAAATTGGTAATGAAATTTTTATGGAGCATTCTAGCAATCAAAAGCTTGTAATAATTAATTTAATTCTGCAAATACCAAATACTCACTACAATTGGGTACCTTTGCACCGGGAATCACAAGGGGCGCCTTTTTTGAGTAGTTAATTAAGTTTATTATAAGTTACATAATATGTTTATTCTGCAAAAATCACCTTTGTTTTTTAAATTAATGAGTAGATAAGTAAAAGTTCATAGATGACACGTGAAAGTACGGAGGTATCGTGCATAAGGCCAGTTCAAGTCTGGTCCAATCGGAAAACGTTCGCTCTGGTCTATTTCCCTTCTTTGAAAAGGATCAATTTCCTGTAGCAGAAGCGTTATGTTGGATTTACGTGACCTAGACCGTCTAGGACTCATATTGTCAATAAAATAAATATAAATAACTGTCAGAAATATCATGAGTAAATTGGAATTAATTCCAACTAATAGGTAGATATTAGAAATTTCAATGTATGTGCCGATGGATGTACCTAAGCATGTTTGTCACTCTTTTACGCAAAAACCACTGAACAGATTTTGATGAAACTTGTCTATATGGTAGCTTATACGTCAGAATAATAGAAAAGCTAAAATTTTCTAAGATATGACGATAAATGCGTACGCAGTTACGTGCAGCTTAAAAGTGAATAAATACACGTTTTATTTATTTATTTAAGTATTGGAAAACCAACAGCTACATTAAATACATTAGAAAATTATAAAATAACAAACGAGCCAATTACAGGTTTTCACAGATAGAAGTAGGTAGGTATGTCTAAGTAGGTATGTCTAGGTATAGCATAATATGCAGGTATGTATAGCAAAGAACTTGAATTGAATAAGTCACGTTTATGAAAAGCAGTATGGAATCCAGCGTACATTTCTTCCACAATATTATGCAAAATAATACTTGTTTTCCATTAAATGTGAAAGGAAACGAATACGTGTCGTCACACACACGTCGTCGTCTCATTGTGTTTGATCAATCTCAAATAAGATCTTTTATAAAATTATTATTTTGTGTTCTTTGTAGTTTTAAAATTATACTTTATTATTTATAAAAAGTTTTCTTACTCTAGGTATGCTTTTTGATCAAAGTTATTTATTTATTTAACAGTTTATTGTAAGATGATAGTACATAGAGACAGAAAAAAAGAGAAGTTATACAAAAGGTACAGGATATTTCTAAAAGAAATATCTTCCTGCAGACCCCGCAGAGAGAGAAGTGATAGCATGAAGGCAGGATAGTCACTTAATCTACAATATACAATAAATATATAAGTATAAACCTACGCATATATATTTGATAAATACACATACATAAATATTATAGTTTATATAAATATATATTGTATTCTCTATGATAAGGAAAGATAGTGCTCTTTAACTTTCCGTTTGAAAATATGGAGAGAGTGAGTTATTCAGTTTAATGGATAAATTATGTCTCTAGATATACCTACTTCTTAAAGAGCTACTGGAATAATGTTGCTCTACAGAATATTAAGCAAATAAGGTTTCAGGCTAACATATTTTTAAGCGCGTATTCTATTATAAGTATTTTATTAAATATTTTATTGTTATTTATTTCATTAGAAATAAAGGTACCTGTCTCGCGACTTACATTTGAATAAGCGCAGAAGCGCACCAAAAGCCACGCCTATATGCGTCTACATGCTCCTAAAAACAAGCTTGAAGCGCTTTAATTGCTACCTACCTACTGTCAAAACTAGCTACTATCCACTTCCTCATTAGTGATAAATTTCCTTGAATGTATAAAGCGGTTACCTCACGTACATTTGTCATCGGGAGCAATTCTGCTGACAAATGCCAGTATTGGTGGCGCATGTGCATGGCCCGGCTGCGGTTGCGGCGAGCGGACACCGGACACGTGTCCTGCGAATTTCTGCTTCCAAATTGTTACCATAATACCTGAACTACGAAACTGACTCGACATAAATGATGCCCATTAAAATTACGACAATTCTGGTTAGTTACCTAGTTTTACTACTTGAGGCCGACCTGGGGATTCATTTATTTATTTATTAACAAGTGTTCTTAACAGCTCACAGTACTAGATATACTTATTCTATTAATTATATACAAGACAGTCAATAACAAAGAATATATGGCAGGGTATCTTCGTGTTATTCTGATATGGTATAAGCTACAATATTGGCAAATTTTATCAAAATCTATTTTGCGTGAAAGCGTAACAAACTAATATAATTAATAACTGCGTGACTGAAAGTTTCTTAAATCAAACTGAAACATCAAGCAACTACATCTCTCAATAAAATTTAAAATGTAAATAGTAATACATGCAAGTAAGTAAATAAGGTAAGAGTTTTAACGACTACATCCTCCTTTCAGCTCAAATACCTTCGCAGCTGAGTTTTAACTAAGATTCTAAGTAAGTTTGTTGCTACGGATCAACTAGAACTTATCTTAATAGAGTTAAGTTCCAGGCAGCGTTCCTGTTCAACTACGAGGTAATTAGTTCGCATCTTATTCCTTCATACTTTCATTTCGGAATTTTAAAGGATTGTTGTAGTTGCTACTTTAGAAATGGCTGCTATTATTGTAAATTCTGCAAATATCAAGTGGAGTAAAACCAAAGCATAGTAAGTATATTTAGTATGTATAATTAAGAATCAAACGAACTTACCTAGTGAAGTTTGATTCCAATTATGCGAGGGCCTCAACCGAAGACGATTACTTATATTACATGCAGCAGTACGTTAGTTGGTGCTATCTTCGTCACACATTTAGAGATAGTATAACATAAAAAGAAAATCCTATCTCCTGTCTTGCTCCCGCCTTACTTACGTTGCAACCCTGCGCCGGCGATGACATCATCATTTTAGAGATACTCAAAATTTTGTGTTATGTACCTAGTTTATTTATTTATTTCGTGGGTATTTGGGAGGGATGGGACCTAGTAATCGTCTTCGGTTGAGGCCCTCGCATAATTGGAATCAAACTTCACTAGGTAAGTTCGTTTGATTCTTAATTATACTTCGGGCCTCAACCGAAGACGATTACTTATATTACATGCAGATGTTTAGAGCATTGCATTGAACATTGATATGTAGTATCAATAAAGAAAGAAATAAATAAATAATAACCACAGTTTTTTTTTTTTTTTTTTAAATCATTTAATTTGGTTGTCTGTTAAACACAGCATTAACAAAAACGTTATCATCAGAACGCAATACTTCTCTGCAATAATATTTTAAAAATATATGAGATGAATTACTCCAGCCAGCAGCCTTGCGCACCACCTCCAGATTGACTCCACGCCTGTGGGCTGCAGATGTAGACGCAGCTCGAGTACTATGAGCTCCGTATATAGAGATATCTATACCACTGGCACTTAATACTTCTTTAACCCAATGTGCTATTGTTTGAGAACCAACTTTGTTATGTGGTTTACGTAATCCAATAAATAGGTGTTCATTGGGTAGATTTTTGCGTAAAGATCTGGTTCGATCTATGTAAGTCTGAATTGCAAGTGCAGGGCAAATACTGGGGTTTTCGCGAATGAAAGGCAATCTGATGAGGGGTTGGCAGGCTCCTGGCCTTGAGGTTTTAATCAAGTCTGTAATTTTTATAACAATCATCTCGGATGTTATTGTAATATTATCTAGTCGGATTAAAGAGATTGTTTGCATCCGTTGAGACGAAGCAATAGACAACAAAGTGCAAGTTTTGTATGATAAATCAGCTAATGATATATTATCATAAGGAAATATACTTGATAAGTGGTTCAATACTACATCTGTATCCCAAGTTGAGCTATATTTGGGATTTGGTGGCTTTAGTCGATAAACGCCCTTAAAAAAACGATTAATGCGATTATTTACAGTTACATCTGTCCCTAAAATAATTGATAAAGCCGATCTATGCGTATTTAAACTACTATAGCTTGCACCTTCTTCAAATTTCTTTGTAAGAAACAAAATCACATTATTACTGTTGCCTTCAAATACATCTAAATTATGATTTTGACAGTATGACCACCATGATTTAATTGAGCTACAATACTGATTTAATGTGTTTGTTGAAAAGGAGGCCATCATTATGTCTAATGATGCTAGTGGGACACCCTGTTTAATCAACGATTCCCTGATAAGATGGCTGCCACCAGGATAAGATCCGCATGAAGAGGATGGCAGTCTCTGAAAGGAGAATGTAACAAATATTTGTCAGGACCAAAATACATCTTTTCAGATATGACTAGTCTAGACCATAGGGGGTACCACGGTTGTGTTGGCCAGTAAGGTATAACTAAGATACCCTTAGCTTTGTCGATAACGATTTTCTCTAAGACTTTTATAATTAAACTAAAAGGTGGAAATGCATAAAAGAAAATTCTATGCCAACTAATGGTAAATGCATCGACAAACTCAGAATGAGGGTCTAGTTTCCATGACGCATATCTTATACACTTATTGTTTTGAGCACTCGCAAAAAGGTCAAAATCAGGATTACCTAAAGTATTAATAATTTGCTCAAAAACGTATTGTGATATTTCCCACTCGGTGTCTATTTTTAATATGCGCGACTCCCTGTCAGCAATAACATTGTTACTTGACTTTATATAGGAAGCAAAAACGTGAATGTTCCTTGCCTCACACCACTGCCATATTTCTCGAGCAAGCTTATTTAAGTGAGGGTGTTGTACACCACCCATTCTATTGATATAGCAAATGGCAGTGGTGTTATCAATCCTTAATAAAATGTTACAATTCTGTAAGTTCGCTGTAAATATTTTTAAACCATAGAAGGCAGCTTTTAGCTCCAAAGTATTAATATGTAATAACAATTCTGAGTCAGTCCAATTGCCATTAGAACTTTTGACTGCCGCATGCCACGCCCAAACCAGTAGTAGATGCATCACTAAAGATTTCAAGATCATAATTATTTTTTCGGATAGGACAGAATGACTGACTTATATTGTCTTTCCACCATATAAAGTCATCATAAAGAAAATTTTCTATTTTCATCCGCTTGTTATAGTCATCCCCATGATTTAAAGCTAAATATTTCTCTCGTCCAAATAACTTAGTGTACACCCATCCATAATTGACGGCGGGGCATGCGGACGTAAGAAGGCCTAGATATTGTGCGAAATCTCTTATCTTACAATGTTGTTTAGACATTATATCAATCTCTGGTAGTGTTAACATTCACTAAGCATTCCTTATAAGATCTACCTATGCACAAGAAGTCATCTAAATAAGCTACCGATATCAAATCATGGGTGCGTAAATATTGTAGGACCGGTTTTAATAACTTCGTAAACACGAATGGTGCAGTGCAAAGGCCGAATGGGAGAACTTTAAATTCATATAGTTCATCTTCTCCACTGAAAACGTAACTTCTTTCTATCATCCTCGTGTACGGAAATTAAAAAATAGGCATCTTGGAGATCTATAGTAGACATAAAGTAATTTTGCTGTAATAATTTAATAGCTGTGCGGTAATCTTCCATTTTAAACTTTTCAATTTGTATGAATTCATTTAGTTTTTTTAAGTTTAAGATAAAACTATGTTTTCCATTCGGTTTTGGTACTGTAAAAATTGGTAAGATAAACTGTCCTTCACAAGGAGTACACCGTGAGATAAAATCCGACTGTACTAGTTGAGAAATGCACTCATCAATGATTTCAGTTTGAGATTGAGTATTGTAGTTATTCATTGAGGTGTGAAGTGATTGTATGGGTTCAGTTAGAAAGGGTATTTTATAGCCTTTAACCCAGTCTAGGATAACAGGATCGTCTGTCACTTCACACCACTTATCGTAAAAAATATTGTAATCGACCAGCTATATGTGTAAGTACCTGCGGTTCGCATCCTATCGACGCCTCGTCTAATGTCTCGTGTAGCCGCTGGAGCGGCGGCCCCTCTGAGCGTCCTGTCGGCGGTCCCGTGGCGACGGCGGCGGCCGGCGGGGAGCAGGGGCCTGCCGCGGCTCGGCCGTTGCTGCACGCGGCGTCCCCCGGGAGTTTAAAGCACCTCTTTGTAGATGCGGATTCGCAGGAGCCTTGTAAGGAGGACGTGGCGTTGGCTTTAGCTCGGCACCGGTCTTAGATATCGCTTTTGATGATCTCAGATGTTCCGATAGGTTGGCTCCGAAAAGGTTTTCGTCTATTTTGGTATCTTTCACAGTGTCTCTGGTACTCTTATTTAACGTATTTAAGACGGCAAATCTTCGCGATAAAGATTCCCTGTAGTGGCTATCACACACGAGCCTCCCAGCATCGCTTAGTTTTTTAATAATATCTTGAGGCACTGTTTTTGATTTTATAGCCCAATTTAAGACTTGTCCTATAGCTGCCAGGCTACTCGCCAATTGATTTTGTTTACTTTGGCTATACAAGTCTTTTTTAATGTTTATCTCCGTTAAGGCTGCTTTTATTTCCAGATTGGGCTTTGGAGCTTTCATATTTGGACAATTTTCTGGAGGTAAATATTGTTTTACTAAGTCTGATTGAATATCTTTTGTTAGGCCATTTGTTAGAATATGTGACCACCTTGAAGCAATATCTTTATGTAGGTTATCTCCATAACTCTTTTCATCAGCAGGGTCTTCGCCTAACATCTGTAGAATTTCCGGTTCTAAGGTCAACGCTGTATCTTCGACAGGTAAGGATTGCTCAGATTGCTCTGTAACAGGTACGACCGTCGACGGTAGCGGCGGTTCTGACGACAGCGGAGCGGGTGGCGCGACTAACTCTGGAGGTTCGGACTGGCCGAGCGGTAATAAGTCATCATCGTCGTCGTCGATAGGCTCGTCGAGTAGAACTTCGTCCGGTATGTCCTCATCTAAGATGAAAATAATAAAGAGTCAACTAAGCTAGCTTGCCATCGTGAAGGAAATGTCCCTCTAACACAATACGATTTACGTGATGTAAATAACCTAGACGGTGTAAGGTATATATGTATTTCACTACACAATTTATGTGGAGTATGTAAGTATATTAAGTTACATGTCACCACTATTAAAATGGGACTATAAATATAGGCTAACAATAGCCAGTTGTTACTCCTTATATTCTATACGATTTACGTATAGCATTTGCTTATTTCAACACTATTAAAGTGGAACTTAGGTATTCATATTCAACACGATTTACGTGGAGCATTTTGTGAACGATGTGTATATCGCATTTAGCGAATACATGGCCTTCGCATTTAGCGAATTCAAGGCTTTCGCATTTAGCGAATAAAATTTTTAATAGAGGGTAGAACAGGAAAAATCGGCGCAGCGGCGCCGGCGGCGCGGAGACACGCACGGCGACACGGCGGCGGCGGCGCGGAGTGGTAGCGGGTTGCGCAGGCGTAGACGCCGCCGCAACAGCCATGAGTTATCCATACATCATCAAACAACTAAAAATAGGTATTATAAAATAAAAGTTAACACATAAATTACCTTGCGGGTTATAAGGTACTTCAGGGTCCGGTACATCAGAAAGTTCTGAAGACAGCGATGATCGACGTTTCTTCTTTAACTTACGTTCTAAACGCTTCACTTTACGTAGAATACTATCATAATCACTATCATTCGATGAACGCTTTCTTTTTCCCATTTTAATAGCAATATAGCCAAATTGGAAAAAAAAAATCAAAAGTACGTATGAACTCGATAACACAAAAAAACGTAATGAGGTCATCGCCGGCGCAGGGTTGCAACGTAAGTAAGGCGGGAGCAAGACAGGAGATAGGATTTTCTTTTTATGTTATACTATCTCTAAATGTGTGACGAAGATAGCACCAACTAACGTACTGCTGCATGTAATATAAGTAATCGTCTTCGGTTGAGGCCCGAAGTATAATTAGGTTTATAGTTTAAGTCTCCATCATATTATACCTACACACAAACACCTAGACTTATGACAAATACTTAACTCTGTATGAATCAATGATATTTTATAAGTACAGATATGTTACCTTCATACTAATGACATTTTAAATATGTGCCAAAAAATGATTACAATGACAGCACTTTAAAAAATAAAATTTATGTAATAAAATATATAATTGCATACTCACGAGTGGTATGAGATACCCCTCTGTGATTTGTTCACTTTCTTGTCGTAATTGGTACACTTTCGAAACACGCACGAAGGCATTTTTTATTTCTTTAGTCAAATTTTTGTACCTGACAGGAACGTCATGCTCTTGACTGCGCTTGTCGCAGACTAACTACAAGTTGTCATAGTTAGGTCAATTTACAGTCTTCAAAATACGTGCGCATACAACATATCTGCACTTAGTATAATATAATATCATTGGTATGAATTTATTTATCTATCGCGCGAGAAGTGTGCTTGTAGTAGATTCGTAATAATAGTAAGTGGAGGGAAATGGACTATGTCTACTCCTATGGGAAAGAGGCGTGATGGATATGTATGTATGTATGTATGTATGTATTAGTACTTATAGTTAGGGAGATACCCTATCTCTGTACATTACAGGTACATTACAATATACTGTACATTACAGATAGATTACAGATTACAATAATTACAACGTACATTACAGATACACACATTTATACAACACTCACAATACAGCATACACATGTACATTACAGAAATTGTTTCTAGTGTAAATCGATCCTACAATCTGCATCAAAGCAAGCAGGGTCTTTACCAACGACACCAACTGTCCACTTATGAGTGGTTTTATGAAATTTTGTCTGTGTAATAACAGTTGAAGTCCGTAGATTTCAAATAAATGATTGAGTTGGCTTCGTCAGTCAGCGAGCCGTGCCGTGACGTCGGCTGTGCAGGGCGTGTATTAATGCAGCTGCGAGAGAGATGGGTTGTGTGCGGCCGTCGCAGCCTCTCCTGACCTGCACGAGAGCGTTTTCCACAAGCTTTATTGCTAAATGATAACGAGTTTTTGTTCGCAACTGTTCTGCGTTGGTATCAAATATGTTTTTGAGTGGATTTCACTAAAATATAGATATATTTACTGTCCATTTTATTTGACGATGTATAATATAGGTTAATATGTACCTAATCAATATTATATTGTTGCGGTTGCACCGGTTGATGTGTAATTATGTAATTTGATTTAAGAAATATTACTTAAAGATTCATATTTATTGTTCCTTGATTATAAAGCTCCTATTGTAGATGTTTGTCTCATTAGATTCGTAGATTTTGCCAATTTGTAATCAAAATACCATTCATCAGTTACCTCATACATATACGTCGGTTAAGGGTACTTTTAACTTAGCATTAGCAAGTCCCATCAATACGATCGCAATACATGAGCTCGATATGTCACTATAACAGTTAGCAGTAGCTAGTAAAATTAATTTTAAAATTACACTAGGTACTTCATCATAAATTGTAGAGCGTCGCTCTTGTCGGAGGAGCCTACGCCACTCTTTTCTATTCTCTGCCGTCTGATATCGTCATCTATATGATCGTCAGCATCTGATACGACACAATTTCTATTCCCTCTTTTATTTGGTCTATGTAAGTCCTTCGTGGTCTCCCTCTCTTTCGTCTTCCTTGTACTTTTCCTTCCAAGATGTTTTTTATAAACTACTATTGTTACAAATAGGTAACATAAACTTAACTGTGTTATTTAGTGTAAATTTCCGACACAACACAAGTGGAACAAACCGAATGCAGGCTTTGATTAACGTAGCCATTCGACACGCAGCCGATAAACACAGCTCGTTTGTATTGTCCCACTGCTGGGGAGCAATTCTGATCATTTATGCTAGCCTAGGTGCTTGAAGACGTAGACACAGTCTATTTCCACCTAATAGCTAGAAGACGTAGGAACATTCCCACGTACGCAACGCAATGCATTATGACATCTGCTTCATAGAAATATTATGTTTTTAACCATACTTGTCACACACTGGTCAAAGCATTGTGTACATTGCTCCCCCCCCCCCGAGTATGCTAATGTACGATTATATCAGTTGTGTGTCGGCAGAGTGTCAATGAGATTTTTTGACACACATTTGGTCGCATTCAGTGTAAGTTGTAAGTAGCTTAGAAGAATGCAAAATGTGTCAAAAAATTTCATTGACACTGCCGACACACAACTGGGTGGATCTTCAAGAGGTCGAAAATTTATGTCTCGCCCTATCATTCATAATTGTAAAAGAAATTCAAAACTTTTTATAGTTATTCTACTACCTAAATAAATGAAGTAAAAAGTTATCAAAACCGTTCAGTGATTGAATAGCAGAAAAACAAGCTATTAGAAAAAAACGCTAGAAAACAACGATATTTTAGGTGTCGCCTTTACATGATTTTCGATATTTTATATCATAGTGAAAATATTATTAATAATAGAGTAATCCTGTCTAGGAATATATTATTTATCGTTAAATAGGCAAGATATTTTAAAGAAAATAAATTTAAAAAGTAGGTGGTAAGTTAATTAAAAATTAGTTCAAACAATGTTTAAAAAATATTCGTCATTATTGGCAACACGTTTACTTAGCATGATTAAAAAAAAACGGAAAGCACCCGAAGCGTCACGTCTAACTTAAAAGTCGCAGCCCCCTCGTACCTAAGTCGAACACCACTCGTCATAGTGAACGGACGCTAATTTTTCCAATGATAATTAATTGAATATCGTTCTCCAAAGATATTCATGCCACGTCGTCATTGGTTTCTTTTGCTGTATTTTAAACATAATGCATGGTAAACTCTTTATTTATTTACCATGGCGAACTTATTAGGGAAACAGATAACGTGTAATGTTTGTTTCATAATTTAATAACCTATTTTGCCAATAGCAGCGATTTTTCCAAAATTCGTCATTGTTAGTAACATCATTATTCCCAACATTGTGTCTGACGACGATGACATCTGTCACCAATAATGATTATTTGTGTAGAAAACAATGACGTTTGTTACCAATAATGATTATTTGTATAGAAAACGACTGATGGCAATAAATTATTTTGATGTACGATTATCATTAAAAAGCATGTTTTTCTTATACAGGGCATGCTACATCATTTGCAAATGTTGAACCGGCAGAAAAATGGCAGCCCGCACTCCTGGAGGCTCCCATTCTTCATGATGCTATTCCAGCTGCCTTAACTTAAAAAACGAAATAATCTGCCGGGCGCGCCAGCATCTGAAGCAGCTGCCTGCCCATGTGGCCTTAACACTCTTCCGTAGTTGCCTATATGTCCCAACACTGGTGTATAATATGAGAACGTCTCCGACTTGGTTTTTATGAAATGTCAATGAAATGTCTAAAATCGGCGAAGACTTCAAGGTGACATTGGAGACGATTCTCAATGTAAAACTTAATGAGGCTCAATGACAGCAGACTTCGTTATCATCCGCTACGGCAGATTGGGTGTTAGAAGAAACAGGATATCAATATATCGGCGTTTTAACCTCCTCCTACGAGGTTAACGGTTGAGTCGCTTTAAAACTTCATGTCCAAGGTGGCAATCTTCTTATTAGTTATATACGGCGGAAGCTTTAAATGTTTGGGCAACTGTGTGTCTTGAGCAGCCAAGGGACAAAGGTGTCCAGCGCTCTTGGCACGATCACATGTACAAAGCAAGCAGCCGGATTCTAATGAAGCGGCTGTGGGTAGGAATCTGGCTATGCTTGAGGCGGCATCAAGCCCAGAGTCTGGTCGTGTTTGGGCGCTGTAATCAACGAGCTCATTGAGGATAGTAATTTATCTGCGGTTGGATTGTCACGTTTGTGGTACGATTGCGGACTCTTTGGGACATCAAGGGTTGAGTTGTGTCAAGTCAGCTAGATGATTTCCTCGTCACTATAAAATATGCTTAACGAGGTTGAGCGGCGACCCCGGAACCGCCAAGCCTAAATCACACAAATGGCAAGAGGACTGATTGATTAATCCTCATCTCTCGGGAAAGGGTCTAGTTTAGGATGCAACTTGCATAAGTACCTTCGCCATGTCCCACCTGCCTTGTACATGTAGGGCAGCTAGTGCAGCAGCAGAAGGAGCTGCCATACAAAAGCATGCTAAATATGCTCCCTTCCAAGACGAGGTAAGTACCTCTTTGTTCCCGTCGTAGTGGAGGAAAGCGGGACTTGGTGTACGGAAGCTAAGAGTTTGATGCGTGAACTAGGGAAGCGCCTAAAAAACAATAGTCGGGACCCTTGCGTAGAATTTTACTGCGCAATGGTCCCGACTAACCTTTTTTCCTCGCTATTCAGTGTGGGAATGCTGCTAGTGTCATAGCCACTTTTGCATCAGGTGCGATTCAGGGTGGGCTTTTGACCTAGCCGTCTTAGCTTATTTGTAATGGATTGCATGTTAACGGTAATTAAGTTGTAGTTAAAAGACAAATAAAAAAGTATTTGAGAATAAATATTTACATCAATAATATAACTCAAACGTCACTGTCGGTAACATTCCGTCATTACATTCGTCACTGTCGGCAACATCCGTCATTATCAGTAACACTCAAATTTTTATATTTGCCAATATTTTCTAAAATATTAAATTCTTTAACGTGTCTTTAATATAATATAGCATATAATTCATGTGTTTATAGATTTAGCTTAAAATAAACGCCATTCTCGGGGTAAAATGTGTTTTTTTTTTTTTTGTATGAGGAGAATAATCTTGAGTAGATTCACCCAACTAAGGCTATTTTAAATTATCAGACTGTCCCTGTGTTTTGTAGCTTTAGCATACGCGTCATGATCATGACACTGTTTTGGAGATTTTCTCACACTTTCTTTTTTTTAAATGTTTGAATGTGATAACAACAGCATAACGCATGATGTTTCTCATAGCACATGTGCTAAGACTATTGGAACACTGACCAGTAACGACCGTTCCCCATATTATATGTATCTCAGGTTTTGCCCTACTGGAGACAGAAATAGTTATGTCTTAAAATTTTTCGTCCCTATAAACCTACCGATGTCAAAAAATGTATGTGATTCTTCTGAAGGATAAATCAAAAGTGACAGCTACGTGTTAGTTAAGTACTACCGGTCTCGGATAGCTATCTGTTTTTTAATATTGGGAATGGCTGTAAGCGCACTAGTTGCAATTTTCTAAGCAAACTTCGTGGCTACCATCAGCATAATTGATGAGAATTGGGGGTCTGGTAAACGCTCGATAAATGTTCCCACTGCATGCTACCAGCGTCAACTTAACATGAACTACCTCCACCAAACGCATCTCCTGAATGAAGTATTTATGTAATGTATCGCACTTCATAAGGTATGTCCCCACCAGCGCACTTTCGTTTTCGTTTTCATGGTCAGCTTGCGATTCAATTTTCAGTTCGTTTTGCGTCAAGCGCTGTGTCCTACTGTTTGATACATTTTGAGGAGCGCGTTATAGCTATGGTTTTTCGGGCATCATGCTTTAAACGAAAACGCAAGATGACCGTGAAAAATACTCTCGAAAACATAACCCTCCTTCTGGCGCAGTCGGGTAAAAATACAAAAGTAGCTATTTTGCATAATGACGCAAAACGACCCAAACTCAGCTTGTACTTTGTCCCGGAAGACAAAGAACTGTTTGTCAGTGTACAATAAAGGGAAAATGTTTCATACAGTTACATGGATTCAGTCAACAGACTATGGAGCGATATTTTATTAAAACAAACTTAATCCGACCAGTCTAATTGAACGGGGAATAAAACGAAAAGTTTTCCCGGGTCGGTGGTAACTACGCCGGGACGAGCTAATTCAATTGGAAGCTCGTTCACAAACAAAGCAAATCGTTAATTTGATAGTGTCGCTGATGTTTCTACCTGACCCAAAAGTTTGCTTTCGACCTCAAAGGAACCAAGTTGAACCAGCTACTACGGTATTATGAGAATTGTTCTCTAGTTTTTAAAACTTGGTTTGCGTTGCTATATTGCTAAACTAATCAGAAGTTTTCTATTGTGCGCTTTACAGAGTGGTAATGTTTGTAATACCGATATAGTTTAATGTATTAAATTTTCGATTATGTATTTCGGATCGACATTGTAGAATTAATATTAAACAGATTATTACATACATATCCGTCACACCTCTCTCCCATTGGGGTAGGCAGAGACCACTTCCTTCCACTTGCTTCGATTCAAACACACCTCTTTCGCTTCGTCCACACTCATCAGTCGTTTAGTGGATGGAAATGCTGGGAGGGGAAGGCCAAGACGAACGTACCTCGATAAAATCGGGGACTTACTCAAGAAAGGCCAAATCAAGAGTACCCTAAAACGACGGGCATGTATGAGGCAACAGATTAATAATCTTTTTAATTTCAATACAATGACAAGTATCATCACGGCATACAGCAGAAATGGATGGAGAGTAAGGTGAGATCGATAGGCCTTTGCCCAGCAGTGGGGTGTGACCATGTATCTGTAACAAGTACCTATTTCATTGTGGAACATTTAATGTAACTAAAAGTAGGTATCACTTTGATAACGATCCCGCAATAAAAATGATCAACAATTCGTACATTGACGATTGATAAATATAATATGTTACCGGAAATGTATGATATCAAGTAGGTAATTGTAAACAAATCCTAGGAAATGTGTACATTTCCTCGGAATTGTATATAATTCTAATATCGTATTAGGAAATGTAATAAATAAATGATTTCTGCCATAAAATAAAACACGTTTTTAAAATGAGAATAATAACATACCTAACCTAACCTAACCTTTTTTAACATGGGGAAATGCAAAACCTAAGCTAACCTAACCTAACCATCAATATCTATCTCAAATAATTATTTTACATTTCCTATTGCTATTTAGGAAATGTATAGATTTCCTAGGAAATGTGTATAATATAATTAAAATTCACACATTTCCGTGCCATTTTAGGAATTACATACAGTTCATAGGAATTGTATACAATGACGGATTACATACATTTCCGGTAACATATACATCGATGTACGAAAATAACCGTCGATATCTGAATATTATAATTGCCGTAAATTTTATTAATAACGGTGCAATCGTCGTGTGCACCCAGAGGGAGATCACTTTAATAAACAAAACTCATTCGCTTATTAACACTAGCTTCTCCTATTCGCCTGGTTGTACACATTCAGTGCATTAAAATAATTAAATTCGTTCATACAGAAAGAAAGCACACAGATAAAGGATTATATTAGATAGCATCGTAGTTGGATAGCCATAGTTATACTTCTCCCCTAACATTTTGTTAAGTGGTAATCCTAATTTTCACATTAGACATTTATACTCAACTAGGAACTTTTGTAGGTACTTATTAATCAATAAGATTAATCAATTAAATTAATATTTCCTCTATTTGGGGTAAAATGTCAATGTTGATACTGACATGACATAATTAGATAGGTACATTGTAAGTAGGTACCTAACTATCTATAAGCATTATGTTTCTAGTTTTCTACTAAGTACGAAGGTTGATTCATATTGAGTACCTGCTTTCTGTGTTTCGATAAATTTTAAACAAGTTTGGTATCCTATTTTGACGCCATTAAAATAAAAAAAGGTACTAAATTGGTAGCAACTCTACTGGGTGTAACAGAAAGGGAGTATAAAGCCGATACATAGCGATAGTTCTCATAAAACCGTCTCGAAAAAAAATCCTCCCCATACAAAATGTCCGATCAGCTGATCGAGTAACTATGGGCGACCCAAATTTTTTTTTCGAGTTACAACCCATGTTCTTTTCGAAAGTTGTTCAGTTTCATGAGTACTATCGCTGTGTTTTGGCTTTATACCCCCTTTCTGTTACACCCAGTATACTAGAATCCTGTGAAAGAAGCAGTCACAAAGATAGAGCCTCAGGATGCCTCTCAAACAATTATGCAAATGCAAAGGCCATTTCACTTGATAGATGAGTTTAGAACGAAAAAGCTTTTGATAAATCTACCGTAATCCGTATGAATTTTAAATGTTAATTTACGAGATACAAAATAAACATTGACATAGCCGCGCCCAGTTGCTACCTACAAAGGGTTACGGGCTTTTTACGGGTTATTATTATAACAAAAAAAAAGAATGCTCTTTTTTGTTAAGAGAGAAAAGAAGAGAATTGCTGTAATGCTTCGATAGTATGTCAATTTCGATAAAATAATGAGATATAACTTAGTTTTATTTAAGAAAATAATCATCGAAATTTACCCCTATGAAAATACAAATAGCAATTTTCGATATTTAGCCACCGATTTAGACGTCCCTATGTGACATTTCATTACTCATTTATACTAATAAACTGAGATACATTTCGTTTGCGCCGGGCCTGGGTATTTTTTGAGCATTCTCTTTTAGCTCCTTTTTTCGCATTGCTTATTTACTTCCCGATTTTATTAGTTAACTAGATACTGACCGCGATTCCGTACGCTCTTATCGTCATATCTTGGAAAACAACATACCTATATACAAAAATAAATAGTTCTAATTACTTTTTGAAATTTCACTTTCGAATATTTTCAAAGAAGGTGATTGAATTGAATGCGCAGTCAATAAGTGGAACCTAATTTGTATGAAGAAATACCTAAGTGGCTTTTAAGCTATAACCCGCTACGTCAACTTTTTTCTTTGCATATTTTTAATCAACAAATTTCTGTGTTCTTAAAAAAAAGAAACAACCAAGTGCGGGTCGGTCTTGGGCACGAAGTTACCGCGCTCGCAACTAGCGTAAGTCCCTAGTTTGGTCTATCGATTACCTATAGTTTTAGTGGTAAATGATTTTAAAGTACGATTAGTGGTACATAAATGCAAGGAGATTGGGTATACTGGGTGTAACAGAAAGGGGGTATAACGCCGAAACACAGCGATAGTCCCCATAAAAACTGAACAACTTTCCCCAAGGAACATAAGTCGTAACTCTAAAAAAATTCGCCTCCCCATATAAAATGTCCGATTAGCTGATCGAGTAAGTATGGGCGATCCAAACATTTTTTTCGAGTTACGACCCACATTCCTTTGTGAAAGTTGTTCAATTTCATGAGGACTATCGCTGTGTTTCGGCTTTATACCGTTTTCTGTTACACCTTGTATAATGATATTATCCGTCACGCCTCTCTCCCATCGGGGTAGGCAGAGACCACTTCCATCCACTTGCAACGATACAAAAACACTCGTTTAACTCCATTTACATTCATCAGTCGCTTCATCCATGCACGTCGGTTTAGGGTATCATTATATATCACACTGAAAGTACAAACGAAGTTAAATACTACCTATATTAAATGCAATGAGGAAAGAATATAAGGAGTTGCCCCCTTTTTTTTCTTAAACAAGAGTTTATGACAGCGTGCCAAGGTTGCGCCAAGTTTTTCATAGTTTTCTAAACGATAAGAAATAAATACCATACAAAAAGGTAGCCATTTTGCGCCAGACCTGGCACGCAGATCCAGACGGTAGGTATGGCTCTTCAGATTAAATGAGTATGAAAGATTATTATTTAGTTTATAAGAATTGTAAAACTTGATTTGAAAAGAGCAACCTCACAGAGTTACTTGCTAGGTTCTTCTCTGGGGGAAACTGCACCTTGCGAATCTAGCGCTGCCTATAAAAAAAAACCTAAATATAATGTAACGGTTTCAAGAGCATTTTTGTGCCTACGAAATAAATATATTTTTGAGTTTGACTTTGACTAACAGTATTCTTTTTTATACCATTATAATAGCTAACTCAAAAACAACGGATAGATAAACTAACAAGAAACTACGAAACTAAAATCATGTAGTTGCACTTTTCCAAAGAAATACGAATCTACATACATTGTAGTTGGCGTAATTTAAGCCTTCGATACAGTAGTGTCCTGCGCCATTCTGTGCTGAAATAACCTTTATACTCAACGATGTCTAAAATCTTACTAATATTTTTATGTAAAATCTCAGTGTTTGTGCCGAATGAATACGCTAACCGCTCTATAATATTTTTTATTGCCCTACATACACACCCACACATAGTCACTTAGGCCCACTAGCCCAAACCCAGAGTTAGCTGCTAAAACAGAGTTAGCAGCTAACTTCGATTTTATTGGGCTGCGTAAGTGGGCCTTAGAGTCACACTATTTTCGTTATTCTACAGCAATCAAAACAAAACAACAACGATTAAAAATCATATTCTAAATTTAAATTCTGATGGATTCATAGAAATATGAATTCGCTTGTAATCGGCAATCGGATTGTACAATTATTTGGTATTAAATGTCAAAGCTTGTACCTCCTACGCTAAGATTTCTTCACATGTCTTGTCAGACAAAAAACCTAAAAAAGGAACCAAGGTAATTTATGTATTTTTAATATCCAGTCGTTTTGCTTGAGCCTATTGACGTCTTATTGAAAACATTTCATTCATAAATTGCTTAGAAATATAAATTGATCGGTAGACTAATGTAAACGTCTTTTTAAAACGAAATTCACGTGTAACAGCCTTTGGTCTGGGGACCGCACTGCTCAGCAGATTTGATGGAGATCCTAACCTTTAATTCTTTGCTTTAGACACACATTTCATTGCCGTATAAGTAGGCAAAAGAAAAAGGTAGCAAGGTGAATTTAGGTTACCTAATAACAATGACCATTCTATTTTGTAGCTTTTTTCATTTTATTTGCATGCAATCAATAGCATCATATTTACTACTCCATCTTAAGCTTTATTTATAATACAACTCCATATAAACAACTTTTTAATAAATACAAGTGTTCCTCCTTACACACAAAATTACAGACTACATATTGTAGCTCAATAAGTTAAATTGCGTTGATTGTTTGTGAACTATCTAAACAGAACTATTTGTTTGTGGAAAGGATCAAAGTTCAATCAAATGATTGATTTTTTGCGAAAATACACTAAAACGAGAGACAATTACTTTGAAAGCATGATAGGGAATCAAACAAAGAACAATCGCGTTAACGAGAATCGGTTAAAGAAAAACGTGGATTGAAATTAAGTTAATAGAGTCAGCAGTAGGCAGTGGGAGGAAAAACCGCAGTGGGGCCTCGAAGTCAGCAACCAAGCAAAAAGATTTGCAGATCAATAATATTTTTGGATAGGCGTGTAACTGATGTTCTTTTACAGTCTATCCACAAAGAGTAGAAATTAAAAAGTAGCAACACTGTAGTGCCGTCTACTTTTTCTTAGATTAATTCGAAAGGGACGACGCTACCTGTGTTGCTACTTTTTAAATTCTACTCGTACTCTTTCGCGACTTCGTACACATTTATCGTCATATTTATTTATTCTCGCCTGCAAGCTACAATGTAAAGTTTCATCTGGGGGCTTAGCACGGCGTGCCGCGACAATTATCTCACGAATGCTGTCCTTATCACATTTAAAACTATAGACAGAGACGTAAGCGTGACAAACGCATGACAACGTCTTGTCACGGAGTGCCATGCTAAGCTAGCTGTTCATCTTATCTTAAAATCTGTTCAGCAGTTAAGCATGAAAGAGTATAATAACAAACATCCTCACCATCCATCCATCGGCATTTTATAATACTTAATATGTAGTATGCATTATTAATTCAAAGGGAAAATTGTAGGGTCAATGAGAATAATAAATGAATAGAGTAGAGATCGAGTAGTATCTTGACAAATATAAAGGAGGAAAGCAAAGAACAAAAAAATAATATAAGTGTGCGAACAGCATTCAATCGTTCTAGTTTCATGACCCGACAGTAAGAATTAAATGTAGCGTCGTCGGTTCCGGGATCGCTGAGTTAGTGCCGGCGACCGCTCCGGAAACAGGTGCACCCTCGCTCTTACATCTCACTAATTTTGTATGTGTTCCCGCTCCTACCTAAATGCCATGGAATTGTAGCTCCGACCACACGTTTAACATTCAAATTGTCCTATAAAACTACATTTTAGGAGATTTTAGGAGAATAATTGACGAAATGAGTTTTAAATCAGCTGGAACAAAAGACTCACGTATGTAGTTTATGTTATTTTTTCTTTAAATTATTTTAATAAGTTTATCGTTATATATGAATAGTGGTGTAGTTTAGTGTAGTAATAATTAGTATACTTAAAAAACACTCAAAATGTAGGTATGTTGAAATATATTAATAGATATTTCGAAATATAATAATAGTAGAATAGAGGCCGCCCGCTACTATGTACGCAATTATCGTCATAATTGGAAAAAATCATGATATTTTATCTCAAAATAATAGAGCCTATGTATTATTCTAATATAAGCTACGTATCTATATGTATCTATCAAATTTCATCAATATCTGTTCAGTAGTTTTTACGTGAAAGAGTAACAAACGTCCACCCACCGGCACAAACATTGACATTTATAATATTAATAGGACATGTAGTTTAAAACAGCGTAGGTAGAGTCTATGATTAGATATGACTATATATGAGTTTTGACTGTAACATAAACATACAACATTTACAATATTAGTGGGAGTACATTATATGTCATTTTCAATAAAGTTTCCTTTTCCACAATGTTGTGTGTCTCGTATTTAATGAAGATAAACGTCCTCCCCGTCATCTGCTATACAAAGACCTCACTTGATTTGTGTCGTAGCCCATTTGGTTTAATTAACATTCCTTCGTACCTACCACAGATTTGTGCACTCAACCGAAATCTATCCAGTAGGCATTTAGTTACGTTAGGATTGTGTTAAAATGTTTATCCTACTAATATTATAAATGTCAATGTTTGTGCCGATGGATGTTTGTTACTCTTTCACACAAAAACTACTGAATAGATGAAACTTGGCAATATTGTTGCTTATACATCAGAATAACATATAGGCTATATTATTTAAAGTTTTTTTTAGATAAGACTATCAATGCGTACGAAGTCGCGGGCAGCCTCTAGTATCTTTATAAACTGCTAAAAGAGGGTACCTGCATGCTTTATTTTTATTAATTATCTAAGTATTTGTTTATGAGTTGAATACCTTATTTTGTGATTTTAAAGACGTTAAAATTTGATTTGCGACCAGCCTCGTGACAGACGGACAGCGAAATTTTAATTTATTTACATCTAAGGCTGAAGCAGGTTGAAGATATAAGAGATTTCAGCTTTATGAAGACAAATACTTTAAATAATGTTGGTACTACGTACTTCTAAACTTATACACACATATCAGTAACGTTTCTGTCCGATCAGGCAGGGAGAGACCACTTCCTTCAACATGCTACGATCCAAACACACTTCTTTCGCTTCATCCACATTCATCAGTCACCATACATGCACGTAAACTTGTACATCCGTAGGTAGATTTATAATTCGTTCCATTTAATACACAGAAATGTATCTATCCAGATAAAGGACAGCGCTAATATATTCATCACTGTAGCGCACATTTTATAAGCCTCTCTCATAATAGGATTTTGTCGTCGTGTGACATTGCTTGTGACACCCAACTATACTCCATATTTGCACGTATAGGTATGTACCTACATGAATATGCGTTCCTACTGGTGCCCGACTATTGATTTTTTATTTAGCCAGAACGGGATAATGGACGCTTTTATGCAAATGCTGCATCCGCACTGCATCATATCCTAGGTAAGCGTAGTTAAAAAGACTAAGAAATATCCCCACATTGTCGGCTAAAATACGCTCTTATTTAATTTTAAGAAAATAATGCTCAAAGGATAACTACTTGCCTTTTTAAGTTAATTTCGTTATGAAATGCTTTTTGTATTTTTGTAACACGTGCTAGGTCTCGGGAGTTGTGTTTATAAACGCGGCGTTCTATTTAAACTCTAAAATTTTTATTTAAGCAAACCTTCTTTTGTTTGTTTTCGTGAACGGTTCGCTAAAAAGGAAGTCCAAGACAAATTTATCAATCGACGACTTGTTAAAGAAAGTCCAAGTCAAGAGTACAAACCGAAGTGCATTTATGAGGCGACTGATGATGGTGAAGCGAAGGAAGTCTGAAGCACTCTCTGCCTACCTCAACGGGAAAGAGACGTGACACATTATGTAGGTAGGTAAGTATACATATAATACCTAAGTATTCTCTACAACTATATGCACTCTATGTGGGTTCGTAGGTACTTAAAATATGTAGGTATGTAGGTACCTATGTATTCTCAACAAACAAAAAGATGACTCAAATGACGTAATTAAATTAACGGAGATAATTAAACATTTCATCAAAAAAGGGAATTTATTGTCGCGACGTTTCAGCAATAAACAATGCCGTCTCTTCAAAATGACATCCTTCTACGTTTTTTTCCGACATTAACTTTAAAGTACATTCACATTTTCCAATTAATTAGCATAAAAAGGTTTTATTATCCTTTTACGCATTCGTTATGAATCTAGCAAGAAACTCTGTTAGGTTGCTCTTTTCAAGTAAAGTTTTAAAAATTTTATAAACACACAAATACACACATTTATTTACATTTCTGTGGTGCTATGAATAAATTAATAAAAAAACAACTATCGATTTTAAAGTAAATGAATAAAATGAAAAGGCTGAAAAACAGCATTATGCTTGAGAGTTCAAGCCATTTTACAGCTTACATGCCTAAGTATATTTAATTTATAAGTTTAAGTATTTAACAATTTAACATTGATTGATTATTTAACATATAATGATAATTATTAGGAAGATTTACAGCGTAGATATATAGAATAAAAAATAGGTTGGGATGTGAGTGAATATCTCATTCTTATTCAAATTCTTTATTTTGAACAGGTTTAAAATAATGTTATTACATTAGTTGACAGTACCTTTTATGGACCTTGAATAGGGCACGGCAATTACAATCTTAATATCGAATAACTAATTTATTATTTATCTATTATCTTACTGTCTATTAACTATTTACTATCTTACTATTTTTATTATTATTTACTATATTACTATTTAGTATCTATTTATTCTTAGATAATTTGTTATTTATTTATATTGAGGCGACTGATGAGTGTGGATGAAGCAAAAATGGTGTGTTTGGATCGAAGCAAGTGGAAGGAAGTGCTTACCCCAATGGAAGAGAGGCGTGACGGATATATATGTATGTATGTATGTATGTATGTATGTATGTATGTTATCTATATTACCTTAATGAAATATAAAACCCTTACCACGCTTAATTTTATTAATTAAGTATGCGTTTATATTTAGCAGCATTTAACCTCAGGCAGTAGACAGATCAACTGCCAAAACAGAAGCAGGCGCTCGGATATTACCTAGAGACATTTAATTTTCTACGTGAAAGGATAAGGCGGGTAGAATTTCCCGGAGTTTCCTGAATCGTGGGGTTGCGCAAATTGTGTTGTTTATAAAGCTGGGTCCACGCTGCATGAAACGAGCACGAGCCGAGCACGCGTCGAGTTCGAGCCGAGCATAATTTGTCAAACGTGGACCGACTTACGAGCCTCGAACCAGCGCGCTCTGAGCGTTACGTTCGTGCTCTTTGCGTTCCGCCAGTTGCTAGTTTTTTGACGTGCACAAAGGGTTTTGTGAAGAATGCTCGTTGTAGGCTCATCGTACGTCCACGATTGACACTGCGAACGATAATAAACCATAAAACTGGGTCCACGCTACATGAACCGAGCACGAGCTGAGTCTTTCTGGTTCGGCTTAACTTACAACGAGCACTCTCCTCGAATCCCTTTATGTACGTCAAAAAACCGACAACTGGCAAGACGCAACCGAGCACGAGCGAAACGTTCGGAGCGCGCTTGTTCGAGGCTCGTGCTCGATTCGTGTAGCATGGACCCAGCTTAAATAAAGTACCCACTACTTGCGTCTACTTGTTCTCCTTAGATGGTGGATAAGTTGGCACACTTGTTGCTGGATCATCTTTTTCTTGATTAAATTAAAGTTAGTTGTCACTCATGTTATGTGTGGCTGATTCTTGGTTGACATTTAAAAAAATATCACCTACCTGCTTTATACTTTTTTATTTGCTTTAATATGCTTTTAAACAAATGAATTTAGACATATTTTCTACTACAATATCACAGTCTACCTATTTAAGTATATTTTGCCCATTTCATTCGAAAAGGTGAAGAAAGAGGCTTTTCGTTAAGGATTAATATTTACAAATACTTCTTAAATTCATGATGATAAAAAAATCAGTTTTATTGTCTGTTTTAAAAGCCCATCTTGTAATGTAGTAATCTGTTGTTAAGCCGCTCAACCCACGGCGGCCGTCTACCGGATACGACAGCAATCCTCTCACAATTTAAATTGGGTGCCATGTCATCCCTAGCCAAAAACTAAACGTGATGTTGTACGAACCAGTTTAAATAAATTAGATGTCTTTTAAGAGCGCCGTTCGAAACTAAAGCTAGGAGTTATTCGTCATCTCGCACCCAAAAAACTCGCACCAAAGCAAAACAGCAAGGTGAAAACCTGGGTGCGAGTTTTTTGGGCGCGAGATGACAAATAACTTAAAGCAAATGACCTGCTAAAAACTTTTTTTTTCGCTATTATACAGGGTGTAACAGAAAGGGGGTATTAATGCCGAAACACAGTGATAGTCCTCATAAGTAAGTACTCTGTTTTCTCTAATTTTCGCAAGGTTAAGTATGTACGCCTTTTAAGTAACTACTTAAGCAGTTTGCAACTATCTATATTATGTTAACTATTAGTTGAAACTGTAGGTTCAAGAGTTAAATATTTAAGTTTTTTTTTTAAATAGCTATGTAAGTAACTGTTTGTTTCACATAAGTAAATAAATAAATAAATAAATAAATAAAACTGAACAACTTTCTCCAAGGAACATGGGTCGTAACTCAAAAAAAATTTTGGATCAACCACACATAGTCGATCAGCTGATCGGGCATTTTGTATGGGGAGGCGAATTTGTTTGCGAAAAAGTTGTTCATGAAACTGAACAAGTTTCCCCAAGGACATGTTCCTTCATGAGGACTATCGGTGTGTTTCGGCATTATACCCCCTTTCTGTAACATTATGTAGAGTTTTAAATTTTCCTTTGGTAATTAAGCTAGAAAAAGACTCATTGCACGTACGTAACGTGCACAATGCAATGCAATACAATACAAATATTCTTTATTGCACACAAAGATATAAGGTACAGATACAAACAAGAATATTAGAAGCAACAGGCGGCCTTATTGCTAGGTAGCAATATCTTCCAGGCAACCTTAGGGTAAGAAATAGCGAGAAATAGGTAATAATGGTTGCGGGTTGTGCAAATAATACAGAATACATACATAACTACATATACAATGCATTGCGATTGATTTGCATTTGCTACAATGTATTATGAAACACACACAAGAAAAAGAATATTAAGAAGAAGATGATTAGAAGCGCACTTGTCACACGCAACGCTATACCACGCAAGTATACTTAGGCCATATATAAGGATGCCATACCGTCTGGATCTGCGTGCCTGGTGTGGCGTAAAATGGCTACCTTTTTGTATGAAATTTCTTACCGTTTGACAGGTCATCTACCAAGAAAACTATGAAAAACTTGCGCCAACCTTGGCACGCTGGCATAAACTCATTTGTATATGAAAAAAATATGGGTTCCATATTTTTTTCATATACTTTACATATTCTATACTCAAAGCTTAGGCCCACTTGCACAGCCAAATAAACCCGGAATTAGCTGCCAACACAGGTTTAAATAAATAATTTGTATTGATTTATCTTGATTTAACCCTGTGTTACCAATTAACTCCGGGTTTATTGAGCTAACCCTTCGGTACGCATGTCGGCCTTAAAGTATTACTAAACTTCACTAGCTTACTACTACTACTAATACTAGTTACTTTTCGTACTTTAAGGGCCACTAGTACCATCGGGCTAATCAAAATTAAAAATGTGTTTAAATACAACTTTTTATTTAAGCGTAAAACTTGTCTTGTTCCAAGCGTTAATCGTGATTAGTAAGCTGTCAAACTTAAATGCTCCTTGATCACAGATTACTGAATAGTTACTACGTAACAGATACTTCACTCAGAAGAAAATATCCAATACCTACTGCTTTAACAGTGCGCAATAGCCCAACTGTCACGTCAGATACCACTGCATGCTAAAATGTGCCTAAATACTCAAGCGTATAGTTGTGATTGCTTCGCACCGCGCGATCCCGTAAAAATCGCGGGGCTGCCTCTTCGATAAAATTAAATTAGCAAAACATTTTGTAACTATGTTATTGAGAACTATGAATATATTCCGACTTATATGGGGCAGTTTAAAATTATATCGTTTTTAATATATTTATTTTTAACGTTTTTATTTTTAATTTTTAATGTATTTTTTATCTTTCTAAATTCTCGGTTATTATTATTATTATTATTTTCATTAAAAAAAACTTAATTATTAAAAATTAAAAAACTTTAAAAACAAATAAAAAAACGAATGGAACTATCAAAATTTGAACAACGTGCAAGCGCTTTGTTTTGACAGCCGCGCTTCGCTTGGTCCGCAAGCGGCCCGCTGAGCGGTAGGTATTTATAGCGCGCAAGTACATAGAGTGACGGAGGCCTGCCTTGATGGCCAATTCAGGTAGCCTAATCATAATTAGCTAGTTCAAAATGGCGGAATGTCATCAGCTGACTCAGCTATTGTCATTCATTTCTATCTGCCGCAAAATGGATGAAGATTTATTTCAACAACAATCGAACTGACAATGACATTGACAGAGAGGATCTATTTTTAGGGCATTTTTAGATGTAGGAAAAAAAATAAAAAGAGACAGCACGACTGTATTTCTTAGAGCGCTATCTCTCTTTTAACTTATCTTTAAGTGTCAGAAAAAAGCAACAAATTATAAACGGAATTAGTTAAATATCATCTCAAATGGTGTGGGAAAGGCCTAAACGTAATTAGCGTAATCAAAATTAGCGAGTTAATTAATTTTAGCTAATTTTATTTAAGATGAACTTAAATGTAAAATGGTACAAGTGGCCCTTAGTATGCTTCTAATCTTTATTTTTATGGAACATATTTCATAATGCATTGCATACGTGGGATAAGTCAGTTTCCAACTTAATTAGCAAAGGGAAAAACTGTATCTAGGTTAATAGTGAAAAAAAAGTGTTATTAGCAGGTTATTTGCGTACGGGTTCCGTACAAACGAAATAGGCACGGTTTTCATCGAAGTGGAAATGTGCTTAAAAAGCAATCAGATTTCAATATTTTCACAAACGAAAAGTTAACATAAAGATAACAACATTTTTTGGTTTTTAAAACATATCGCTATAGTACGCTTTATTTGAAATAGTGAAATTCCTAGAATCGAGTTTCGATTAAAACTGTATAGGAGTTAAAATTAATTTTGCTGTTGGAAAAAAAATTTAGCCTTAAAGTGCATAGGTCGCCGTTACTGTATGAAATAAATAAATATTTGGGACAACTACCAAACTAGGCAAATCCTGGGTATCAGGGACTGATAAACATACATTTATAGATAAATATAATAACACCCAAAAAATAATGAAAATAAATACATACATACTTAGTTTATTGTAGGTACGCAAACGCCAAATAAGTATCTACATACACAAATAAATACTTATTTGCCTCGCCTCTTTCCCAAATGTTTTGAGAGAAAAGATATTATTTTATTCTATTTGTTAAAACAGCAAATTATTAACTTTCAACCCACTAACATTTAAGAGATAGCTTATTAAGACATAGAAGGATTTATTTACTTGACTTCGGAATCCAAAAACCAAGTCAAAGCTGCTATTTAACCAAATTATCAAAAGCTTTTAGAGTACCTTATTAAATCGTTTTTGAATTAATGAAAATTCAAAGTTGCCAACTGTTTGTTTGGATTTTTTTTTATTGCATCTGAAAAGCAAGCTATAATTATATTATAACTGACTAGAGGCTGCCCGCGACTTCGTAAGCATTTATTGTCATAATATCTTGGGAAAAAAATAATATTACCTATCTCAACATAATTTTATTTATTTATTTATTTATTAAGGATCGCCAGTGAATACTACATTACAAATCAGCTTAAAATACTAACACAATACAGATTGGTCAATGCATATTCTGTTGAAGGCAACCACAACATGCGTTTAGGGAGAAACAGTAATAGGTACTTATTCATTAAATATTATAACCTTCTCCTGATATATGTATTTTGCAATATACATACATCAAGAGAAAAATACACAGGTAAGTACTTAATATAATAATACTAAATTCCAAGGTACAAATACAATAAACAAAAACGCAACTACATAGGTATCTAGGCACTGAAAAGCTAACAACATTGTTTTAATAATTTCTGATAAAATTTAACACTTTTTGTTTGAAGGAAGAGATAGTGTCATTAAAAATATCCAAAGATTGACAGATGGAATTGTATTGACTGCACAAGCGGCATATAGTATTGTGACGACGTAAATTAGTCTTAGCAAAAGGTTTCCTAAAAAGCGCAACTGGATACCGTGGCGGCCTACGAGGAACGTCTATTTTAAACAAATTCAACAGTGGCGGGCTATCTATTGCGTTGCTGAATATCTTAAACAAAAACATTAAATCCAAAAGGTATCTCCTATTTTCCAACGAGTCTATATTGAAATGCTGTAGCATATCGTTATATCGAAATAGAGATCGGGAAAGACCACTGGTGTAGGTAAGATGTCTCAAAAATCGCTTTTGAGTACGTTCAATTCGCAATTTGTGAACATTATATTGAGGGGACCATAGCACACAACCGTACTCTAAAATACTTCGGACATATGAATTAAAAATCATAATTTTGGTATTAGGCTTTTCGAAAACCTTGCCATTTCTGATGATAAAACCGAGCATTCTTGACGCTCTCGAGACAATATCATCTATATGCGCATTAAACGTTAATTTCGAATCTAAGATAACACCAAGGTCCCTGATATTGTCTACTTCCTTCAAAGATGCACCATTAACGTGGTAGCTTGAATCAAGGTTATGAAGCTTACGCGTGAATTTAATGTGAAAGCATTTGTCCACGTTAAGTTGCATGTAGTTACGTGTGCTCCAGCTAAATAAACTAACGATATCAGTCTGAAGAAGAGCAGCGTCTTCCGCCTTCTCTATCACTTTGACGAGCTTTAGATCGTCTGCGTAAAGAGATATATTACTATGTTTTATGACATCAACAACATCATTAACAAAAATGTTGAAAAGCAAGGGGCCCAAGTGTGAGCCTTGAGGGACGCCTGAGGTTACTGAGAAGCACGTTGATTCAAAGCCCCTGACCACCACATATTGAGACCTATGGGAAAGATAGGATTCAAGCCACAGCAACATAGAGCCACCAACCCCATAGCCGGAGAGTTTCGTTGACAAAGTTTTATGACAGACTCGGTCAAATGCCTTGGAAAAATCAGTATAGATGGCGTCGACTTGGCGGTGAGAGTCCATTGCTTTAACTATTGGATCAATAAAAGTCACCAGGTTTGAGCTAGTGGATCTGGCCCTGATGAAGCCATGTTGATGTTCTGTCAGAAACTGATTCATGTGGTGGTGCAAGTATGGACAGATTAGAGCTTCAAATAATTTGGCAAAAGTTGAAAGAAGCGATATTGGTCTGTAATTGGCCACATCACTCTTATCCCCCTTTTTATGCACTGGCACGACTTTAGCTTTCTTCCATAACAGTGGAAACTTTCCTGTGCTGAGTGACATGTTATAAATTAACGTCAGTGGAACACAGAGCTTAGAAGCACAGTTACTAATAAAAACAGGGGGGATACCAGGGATAATATAGCCTACGTGTTATTCTATATACAGGGTGTAACAGAAAGGGTATATAAAGCCGAAACACAGCGATAGTCCTCATGAAACTGAACAACTTTCCCCAAGGAACATGGGTCGTAACTCGAAAAAAATTTTTGGATCGCCCATACTTACTCGATCAGCTGATCGGGCATTTTGTATGGGGAGGCGAAATTTTTTTTTCGAGTTACGACCCATGTTCCTTGGGGAAAGTTGTTCAGTTTCATGAGTACTATCGCTGTGTTTCGGCTTTATATACCCTTTTTTTCGGCATTATATATTAATTCCCTCAAAATGTTTTTACTAGGTACTTTTTGCGTGAAAGAGTAATAAACATCCATCCATCGGCACAAACATTGATATTTACAATATTAGTAGGACATAACAATAACGTAAAAAACGAAACAAGAATCATAATTTATATAGAGTAGGAAATAGGATGAAGTATTTTTCAATATAAACTCATTTCATATGGTAGTACTCGAGAGCAGAGTGCAATAAAAACCAATCTTACTCTTCAAACTCCAAACTTTGCGCAAAAGCTGAAAAAAAAAAAACATTAAAAGCTTTTTGCTGCGGTTTTTTTGCTAAAAACCACTGATAATTCTATTTTGACGTTATCCGAGAGTGCACTGCGGATTCGAGGTAAAATTGATACTTAAATATCGGTACTAAGGTGCATATTCGTTTTACGACAGATTATGTAGCCATTATACTTGTAGGTGCAGAATCCGATAATCAATAAATAAGAGTAAGGTATTTTAGAATTTGAATTTAGAACGTTTACGTTATTTTTTTTTATTTCTATGTAAAACAGTTAAGACCTGTAAATAGGGCTTGCATTCGAATATTCGAACATTCGATTATTCGAATATTAAATTGTCTCGAATATTTGAATGGATTGAGATGGGTCAGATATTCGAATACCGAAAATTTTCGAATATTTGCAAGCCCTAGTTGTAAAGTAATGAAAATAGTGTGTATAAGCACATGAGGAAAAAAAAAGTATATGACGCTAGTAATTATTAATTAAGTAGGTTTATAACAGCCGCTTCGTATATTTTCGAGAAAATATCACTCTTCGAAACCTTTCTTCAATAATAAGCACTATAGACGACCGTACATCGATCAAATCGGGGACTTACTAAAGAAAGGCCAAATCAAGACTACTCTAAACCGACGGGCATGTATGAGGCGACTGATGAGTGTGGATGAAGCGAAAGAGGTGTGTTTGGATCGAAGCAAGTGGAAGGAAGTGGTCTCTGCCTACCCCAATGGGAGAGAGGCGTGACGGATATGTATGTATGTATGTATGTACATAATATAGCCTATGTCTCAATCTTTAAATGGTATACAAACAAATGAAAATCCTTTAAAGCTGCCATTAATACCATGATAAGGGTATTTTGTAGCCTTAAAGTAGGTATACATATCGAGGCGCGAACTTTATTCCTTTGGAGTATATAAACGCGCCGTGGCGTCGTTTGTATGGTAAAGAGCATCGTCGTTTTCATTTAAAAAAGGTCAAATGCCACTCGAAAATGCGCCTCCGGTCGGAAGCGGCCCGTTTTTCGTATCGATCAATTTTCACACAATCTACCCAGAGTACCAGACGCACTTGTTTGAAGGCTCAGATAAGTAGGTACCGTTGATAGCGATAGCGACTCCTTTACACTCTTTTAACTTTACACCTTGGCTCTACTGAATTATTTTTAAATTTTAGAAAATTATTATTTTTCATATTTCTTGGAAAAAGTTGTCCAGTTTTATGAGCATTAAGGCAAGTAATCATTAGCAAGCTGTAACCGTATCTGTTGCATGTTGCATGCATTGTAATAAAAAAAAACAAGCAAAAGAACATCGCTATTGGTTCTCGTACCTGCTGCAAGGCACATTCTATGTTTTTTAGAGTGCAAATAGTAGGGTACAGTACAGTGCATGCAACGGTTATAGTTACAGCTCACTAATTATTACGCGCCCTTACATGCTTTTATTTTCATCAGAATGTAGATGTAGAATGTAGAGAATTGTAATAAAGACACTTAGATTAAAATAATAATAATAATAATCTAAACATGTATCTACTTACCTGTTTATAAGAATGTTATTTTAAGTCCTTATATTTGAAAAGAACAACCCAACAGAGTTTCTTGCTAGATTCTTCTCTGGCGAAAACTGCAAACTTACGATTTTAGCGTCAGCTTTAAAAAATATGTAGGTACCTACCTATATTATCAACATGTTCTTTACCTATGCAATAAAGACTATTTTGGCTATGAGATTCTCAGAGATTTTACCCCGTTGCTTGTTGAAGCTGTTGAATGCTTCACCCAACAGAAATCCGTGCCATGTTATATTATGATTGGACAAGTCTTGTTGGATAACAATGTAGGGACCTAAATGTATGTACCGAGAGCCCGTGGAGGGGGGATCGTTGTGCTCTCTCCCACACTGCGATTGCTCTACAAAATCCTCTACATTTTTCAAGCAGGGATGCATCTGGGAATTTTACGTATTCATAGGTAAAGGTAAAAACTCAGTGTGAATAGATTAAGGAGTTAATAAAAATCTACATATATGCATGAAGGATATGTCAAAACGTATCAGGCTGATAATAAGATCTCGAATACCTGGGTATATTTTTTCATCAACTGCAAAGAAAAACATGTAGTTAAGTTCATCGCAAAATATACATACAGGTAGGTATAGAGAAGGTACAACCTAATAGATATTCGTTATTGCCCTACTTACATACTCTAATTGAATAATTCATTTGTACCTACAGCTATTATGTATCCTAAATTCAAAATGATCAAAAACAGAATCGAACTTTTTGAAACAAATGAAAATTCTTATTCGTTTGTATTCGGAAATCCGATGATTACCGACGTGCGATTAAATGCTTTAGAGTCTGCAAAAGTATACAGACTTTACTAATTTTTGTAATAACTGTTTTAAAATGAAGATTTATCTGATCTCGCTAAATACATCACTGCTTGGCGTTTTCTGTCTGGCGATGAAGCGCCAACTATGCTCTTTTGTGTCCGGGATTCACCACACCTACATTTTGTATGCATGCGCCGTTCATTTCATTCACATATCTAGTTCAACCACAGCTATTGTGATGCCAAATTATGGTAAAATACAATTATAACTGGAACTGCTTAATTGTTAAAAAACAACGCTCTAACTATAACGGTTCACGGTGGTTACAGGACGGACGGGCAGACAGACAGACGAACAACCAAGTCTCAGTAATAGGGTCCCGTTTTCACCCTTTGGGAACGGAATCCTAAAAAAAGGCCTCCAGGCCCTTCAGGTGTATCCTAAACCGAAGTGTATGTATGAGGAGACCGATGAATGTGGATGATGCGAAAGAAGTGTGTAGTAGCAAGTGGAGCGTAATGGTCTCTGCCTACCCCGATGGGGAAGAGCCGTAACAGGTATGTATGTATTTATTTGTGTGGTGTATTATAATGTAACCTTCATTTTATTTCACAATCAAATGCCACAAGAACAGACGTATTTACTATTTCCATTCTTATCTAAAATAGTTAACCTTTCCTTTGTGAACAAGGAAAAATAGAGTAAATGAGTAAATATCACGCTTTTCCATCATACATTGTGGCGTGCGTCATTTAACGTCAAGGCTGACGGTTTTGTCACTTTCTTGGATGTGTTTTGTTCTATGTGGGTAAACAAACGTTACGTACAACTATTGTTTTTACAGCTCAATACGAAAACTCGTAGAAGCTAATAGGGATGACGAATATACGTATTTAAAAAATAGTGTTCTATTTAGTTCGTCCGTTATGCTGTCTACACACCAAAGCCGTCGGCATGCGGCATGCCACCGGGCTAGGCCGGCGGCTTTACGTCATACGAATGACAGCTGTCAAAAAGCCGGCGGTTTTGGTGTGTAGATACCCACAGAGATACCATTAGAATGTCCAAAACAATACAAAGGTGGGTACTGGAAATAGGTATGGGTAGGTTTCATAATCAAGTTAATACAAAAATACAATGACATAGAGTTGATTGCGTATTGCATTAAGTCATAAGATAAAATACTCTTTTGAACATTACAGATGTGATTACCTACCTATTGCGTAACGTAAGTGGGTATTAGGCAGTGAGCGGTATTATCATGATTTCATAATAGCTTATATTTATAGGAAAAGAGGTCTAACAATAGGATATTAATAAGTGAAAAGTTTTTCAAAATTATACCGGAAATATTTTTTCGTGGATTTCCTTTCAGTATTGCAAGTAGTTAGACCACTTGTTTGCGCTTTTAAGTACCAATACAGGAATGAAAAGAAGCACAGTAACAAAAACGCTTCGTTTTTAACCTAAGACATAATATTGAGACTACATTAAGAACTCTAATTTCATCATCATTAGCTCTTACAACGTTCGCACTACAAGGGTCACGAGCTTACTCGCATACGAGCGTGATTCTAATTTTGATACAAAGAAATAACTTATTGCAACAAAACTCATTGCAACAGCAACAGCTCGCCAAAATAAGATCGTTCCTTATAACGAAAATAATAGTTACTTTACGCATCATCCTGGTGACTGCTGTAATAGCAAATTTTGCCAGGTCCAAAGAGCCCAATAAGTCACTATGTTTTGGTCTTTTTGAGGTCCGATACCTACACCAAAAAGTATGAGCTTGCTTACCAACTTATAGTTTGTCCGAGTACATACGTACGCACAGTGCTACCAAGTTATCTGTGAATGCGTTTTTGGAACTACGGCCACTAGTACGGAAATGTCAAATTCCAGAACTGCTGGGATTTGGTAGAATGCAATTTTGTATTACTACTAGCGCCGCCGTTCATTTCACAGATAAGTTGGTCTGCCTGTTAAAATATTGTGTCATTTTTTAACATTGAAAATTTTTCTATTTGTATATTGACATTTGGCTTCATAACCAACCGTGTCCATTTAAAAATAAGTTACCGCCAATTATTTTCGCATCGCTTAAGCTATCTTAGCAAACAATAAATTAGTTTTGGTCGTCACTGAAGTCTGTATAAAAGAATATGTTGTTTAGAGGTTTGAACAGTTGAAGTGTGGTTGTGAAAAATGGTTCGTGTTGGTTTAATGGCGTTTTTGATGCTTTTGGTGGCTGTGGCGGTGGTTGCTGAAGACAACGCCACCACTACCGCTGCGCCAGCTGGCGCCACTACTGCGTCTCCATTAGGGGTGAGTTTACTTTCGCTTTAGCATAGCAATAGACAACTGTAATTTTGTATCCCTGTGGGCACTTAGGACCTAAAGATTTCCTTTAGATGTTTCGAACCTTAAGGTGCGTCTTCGCGGACCTTCCAACTTTTGTAATTGACAAATCGGCAATCATCTGATTTAGGATTTATAAATAATAACGATTTTTTCTATATTCAACAATATGATTACATTGTTCATAGAGTTTGAATTTAGAATAGAGATTTAATTAATGTTTTAAGCCTTGTGTGAAATAAATAGAGCTGTGAAATAATCATAAAAACGTGATGATTAATATGTGAGTGTACTTACCTATGTACTTAGGGAGTTTAAACCTTTTTCATAATATGATGTACCTACAACTTTATTAACATCGAACATTTCAGTACCTAACTGTAACCACCACCGTAACTTGATTAATTATGCAAACATTATAATCTACATTTCATTTTTCAGGTATGCGGTACAATCTTCAATGACGTGAGTATTGAGTTAACTAATTTTTCTGCCAACATGTATTTAGACCAACATGTTTTTATTAGCATAAAACCAAGAAGGAGGATTTTGCCCAGCTAGTATTTAATTTATTTTATTAATATTTATATTTCATATAATTAGTATTTAATTAATTTATTTTTTCTTCCAACTCCCCCCCCCCTTATCAGCCCTTTAACGTCCCCACTACAGGGGTATGAGCCTACTCTCATGCGAGTCTGATCAACACCAGTGATCTTTCTACAACACTGCATGGAAACTAAAAAAAAAACAATGCGTTGAATGAAGGACATTTTTATGTTATCTACTTATTGATTTGTTTTGTATTACTTTTTTAGGTGTATTTTAAATATATATTTATTATCTTTGTGTTCATTCTATTATTATTAAAATTTGATGTTGTATTGTTTCAGGCAAAACAGCTGGTGTCTGATTTCTTCAAAGCGGTCTTTGGTGTATTCAGATAATTAGTTTCGAAGATGAAATAACTTATTATTTTAAGTAATTTAAGTGAATTTTAACGTACCTACATAAATATATTATTAAAGTAATACGAATTCTTTAATTTAAAATGTTTGTTTTAGTTTAAAACATACTAACGGCCGAATACAGAAACGTCTCTCAAAATTGAGCAGTGCTTAAATATGAAAATGTCACTTTCAAACGTCTAATCTAACGGCATAAAAATGTCATATATATGAAAATGTCACTTTCAAACGTCTAATCTAACGGCATAAAAATGTCATTTTCATATTTAAGCACTGCTCAATTTTTAGAGACGTTTCAGTATTCGGCCGTTAGACACCCAGGCTAAACCTTATCAGTCATTTATAAGTCACCACTACAGGGACACGATCTTACTCTCATACGAGAGTGATAATAGATAAGTATCTTATGGTATAGGTCCACGTAAAATGAACCCTAGTTGACAGATGCGCATGGCTAATTCTCAAAAAAGTGGCACCGCAACCTGTCAATCAATTAATGTTAGAACTTTTTTTTTACAGTACGTCCTAATCGTATTTAAATTATCAATTATTATTTAAAGACACTTTCTACATCGAGGCCTAGTAATTAAAAGTAAATAAAATGTATAATATAATATTAACTTTAGTTTGTAACTACGTTTTGTCGTTCACTTGACGTGTCCCAACGCCAGATACCGAACTTTGAGGTTAAAAATAAAATAGAAAACATTAACCAAAAAAATATTGAGTGCTTTACGTAGCTTACTTATACCTTCCATATTTATAATTTTAGTATTTTACAACTGCTCTTAATACAAATTTTTGTAGATAAATGCAGTTTAAGTTTGTCCGAGGTAGTTTTTGTCGTTGTTCTGCCACCGCACGAACACTCCTATAGAGTAAGCACTATGTTACCCCCCGTGCCCCCTCTTGCATGAATCGACGCGTCCAGATGTCGGCCAGCTCCTGTTACAAGTTCACGTGTTTATAGCTATTGTAGGCGACGTGGAAAATAAAAATATTCGGCGAGCGGGAGTTTGTAACAGGTATGTTGTCTTTGTTCTGCCATTCAAAAGTCGAAAATTATGTACTAGTTGATGTGATCAAATTCGTTTGCATTATGTAAATTGGTGTTTATTTTCTTGTCAAAACATATTACGGGCATAAACCAAATACTTTCCTTGTAATTGTAAAAAAACCGTTAAATTGTCGGTCACCTGTAAGTCGTTAGCCTGCTAGTGTTAAACAAAAGACTAACCAATCGGGTTGTTTACCCTTCTTCTAAAGTACTTGCGATATATTTACGAATTGTTAGGCATTTGAAATCAATTTTTTTTTTACTAAAATTTTGATTTCGTTAAAAATTATTTGGAAAAAGTTTAGAATTATGCTTTGTTTATTTTTCGTTATAGCCTAAAAGGAACTTTGAAAAGGCTAATATTAAAGATAATTAAAATAAATGAGATTGATTATTCTAAATGAACTGTATTTTATTTGTCTAAACTATTAACCTGCGCACATTGTCGTTAACCCGCTGATAGTTTCAACTAATTTTGTATTGGATTGTCGGTATCCTGCACTTCTTATCAATAACCTGGATCCTGATATTCGTTCACCTGTCATCACAGTCATTAACCTGGACGCCTAGTATTTTTAAATGCTTATATTTCCTAAACTATTTGAATAATTTACTTCCCTCCACTTGATATCGAATACTGGTCTATATATCTAGCGATAACTGAAGTCAGAAACATAAAATCGCAAACTTAAAAAAAAAATGCAAATTTAATTCAGCGGTGCCACTTTTTTGAGAATCAGCCTTAGACGATTTTTCAGTCTGACGTTTAACATTTGTTTTAAAATACCATCGCGCGCAAAAGTGTTTAATTACAGTCATGGTTTTACGCACAAAGGAAAGAAAAATATTATTAGTAGTATTAGTAAGGTGGAATTAAAATAAAAAAAAATACACAACTACCAGTCAATATTGGATTTAGTGTAAAATGTGTAAAAGTGTTAAACATATTCGAAAAAAAAACATATTGTTGTTCCATTAAGTATTCAAGGGTGGCGCGAAAACCAGATGAGGACGCGGTGTTGATGTCAGAAGTGGCCATTTTATTGTCATCGTTGTCGTCACTTTCATAACCTTTGGAATCAGAATCATCATCCCTTACGTATAATCTATACGTCAACATACGTAACCGCGTGCGAAAGACTCTTACAAGAATGAAACGATAAATAGCCCTAGTACTTTCGAGCGTAAGTGTACCCATGCGCGAGCACGTGATTTTCATTTGTTTCTAAAGTTCTTTTTACGTGGCGCGACCTATATCTACACACCAAAGTCGCCGGCTTTTTTGACAGCTGCCATTCGTATGACGTAAAGCCGCCGTCGTCGTAGCCCGGCGGCATGCCGGCGGCTTTGGTATGTAGATAGCATTACGCACGACAAAACAACAAATTAAGTAGACACAATAGGTGTTAGGTACCTATTTTGTTAAAAATCTTCACGCATGTCAAAATTTCTTAGAAATGGAAACAAGGTCGTCAACAGTACGTTAAAACAAAAGTACATAAGAAACAAATACTCCATAGCCTTCTCTATTCTCGTATATAAGAGTTAGTGAGGATAAACTTAAGTAGAACAGGAGTGACAATGAGTAGTGTTGGTTTGATTTTTGTCTTCATGTCCTTTGTAGTGTTGGTGTCGACAAATAATGAATCGGGGACTATGTCGAGACCGCTGCCGCAGACGCAGCCTCAAACTAGCAAACCTGGCGTACGTATACATTTGAAAACAATTTACAATAGAGCCTACATATGTGATATAGCAGCTTAAGAGCCTGGGAGTGCCAGATCTTCCTTACGTTCGGAAGGCTGAAAGTTCTTCCACGTACATACCCAAAAAACTATTCAACTTTGTGACTGATTTCATGGTTGGTGGTCATTTTTACATGTTGGGTTAACACATGGAAGAAATTTCAGCTTTACGAACGTATGGGAGGTCTTACCTTCGCAGGCTTTCTGGCTAATGGTCTATCTACACAAATCCGGGCCGAGTCCGGGACGTGCCAGGGAAAAAATATCATTCCATACATTTTCTATGGATTCGTTCACACACGTTTTCATGACTGTAATTGACTGTTGTGTTTTTATTTTAAGTAGTTTGTAAGTTTTTTGTAAGCTGTTGGTTCTCCAATAAATAAATAAATACGACGTATTTTTTTTCCTTCTGACGGGCCACAGCCCGGACACGTCCCGGGCATGGCCCGGATGTGTGTAGATAGACATTAAAGCTTCGGTAATAGCCATAAGGTATGATTTAAATGTGTTATAATTTAGTTTTTTTCCTCGTGCATCGAAAAAAACTTCATTGTATTATTTATTAACAGGCACTTGCAAGTTTGGCCAAAATGATAATTGATATTCCGATGGGCGTTGTTGAAGCCTTCAAAGATGTAAGTTTATTTAAAAAATTCCAATAAAATAAGTAACATTTTGGTATCATAGTGCATGTTTATGTACTCCCAAGAAGATAAAGGACTTTTATCTATCCGTAAAACTGGACAACTATATTTTCGTGGGGTAGTACATAAACAAAATACCTTGTATGTGGTTTATGATGAATATTAATATAAATAAAAAATAAATAATCAACAATTAATCGGGGACTTGCTCAAGAAAGGCCAAATCAAGAGTACCCTAAACCGACGGGCATGTATGAGGCGACTGATGAGTGTGGATGAAGCGAAAGAGGCGTGTTTGGATCGTAGCAAGTGGAAGGAAGTGGTCTCTGCCTACCCCAATGGGAGAGAGGCGTGACGGATATGTATGTATGTATGTACCTATTAATATAAAGAAGTAAATATGTTATGTGTTTTGGGCATGTAAGTATTCATATTTTCTTTTTTTTTTTCAGGGAGCTCAAGTGATTGAGAGCCTTATCGTCACTATAATGAGAAGTCTTTTTTAAAAAAACTTTTTAAAAAAAAACAGCAAGTTGATAATAATATCACATTTATTTATTTAACTCGCATTATAATATTTATGAATAAACTCGATTTATAAAATAATTTGATCATGCTATGTAAATATAATATTTTTATAGACAATATACGTAAGTAAATATGGCGAGATCGGCTTTTATTTAACTTGTAAATGTACTTTATTTTTTATTTTCTAAATAAAATATCTTCATTACTTTAAACACGAAGCCTTCCATATTTAAACAGTTGTCTATGTGTGCGAGTGGATATCTTTCTACAGGCAAACCAACTTATCTGTGAAATGAACGGCGGCACTAATAGTAATACAAAATTGTATTTCTACTAATCGCAGCAGTTCTGGAATTTGACATTTCCGTATTAGTGGCTGTGGAACTATAGCGGTTTGTAATAACGGTTGTTTCACAGATAACTTGGTATATCTCTATCACTTAACTGTATAACCCAAACTATTTACATGTACACCTGTCGACATCATAATTATAATACTATCAGCATTCATTTGAATTTAGTTGGGTTACAGTTGATTTTAAAGTGAGGAATTGTCTCAAATAAAATACCAGCAAAAAGCACGTGCGAGTGAGCATACGAGTACGACAACAAGATTCGATATCTTGTTTCTTTTTTGACAAATTTGAAGATTTGTTTGTCAATTTATCGCACGTTTTCTAAATGTAGGTATTGTGTTCTTCGGTTTTTAAAGGGCGTTCACTCGATCTACACTCGTTGTCGATAGTGCTTCAGTATTTTGTACTTGTTGACGTGAGAGTATATCTAATTAGGTACACAATAAAGCCCTGGCTTCTTCTGCGAATTAGACAGGAGTATCCAATATCAAGCGATACATTAAACTTAAAATTTGATAGTATTACAAGATAAGTAGAAAGACTCTTGTTTTACTCTTTGTTGAAAATCAAAGGATATTAAATACTCAATAAACTGTGCACATTTTCTCCAAGAAACATGGGTCGAAATATGACAAAAAAATCTAATCCTATCTACACACCAAAGCCGCCGGCATTCCGCTGGGGTAGGGCGACGGCTTTTCGTCATACGAATGGCAGGCTGTCAAAAAGCAAGCGGCATGCCGGCGGCTTTGGTGTGTAGATAGCATAAGTTTCATACAAAGCTGCTGGACCGATGACATAGCGAATCGCGGGTTCTCGTTGGATGTGCAGGTGGCATGGAACCGGTCGTGTTGAAGAGAAATTGGAGAGGCCTATACTCAACAGTGGGCAGCTAGAGGTTGAGAAGCTAATCAGCTGATCGACATGAGTATGGAAAGATTTTTTTTAGTTTATCGAGCCATGAACTTGTTTTATGGCTCGATATTTATTAGTATTTTTATGAGCAGTTTACGTCTCTATATTTACTTGAATGAAACAACATACTTTAAACAGGGTGTAACAGAAAGGGGGTGTAAAGCCGAAACACAGCGATAGTCCTCATGAAACTGAACAGATTTCCCTAAGGAAGATGGGCCGTAACTCGAAAAAAAAATTGCCTGCCCATACAAAATCTCCGATTAGTTGTTCGAGTAAGTATGGGCGATCATTTTTTTTTTTTCGAGTTACGACGTTCTTTAGGGAAAGTTGTTCAGTTTCATGAGGACTATCGCTGTGTTTTGGCTTTATACCCCTTTTCTGTTACACCCTATATAGGTACTTATCTGGTAATACTATCATAGATAATATACACATGAACATAGAATTATGCACAATAAAATTTCTAAATACATTTCTAGGTCGTTTTTATAAAAACCATAGCTAAATAGATACATTTATAAATCTAAACTTACAATAAAAACTTGCATTTTCGGACTAGATTCTTACTCATTACGAAATTGACCGGGTAAATAATTTTATCATTGACAAAGTAAAGATAAAAACAGACTGGTCGTACTTTGTGTACGAGGAACAATCTGCGAATGAGAACAATGACACAAAATATTCCCATCGTCATTATGTTTTACGAAAAACTACTTGCTATCTTGTTATGCGCCATTTTTGGAAAATGATTTTATTATCATAGATATACAAAGAATCCCCATACATCTTCGTGAAATAAAGAACTACAATACATTTTCACAGGATAAAAATGACTAAAAATGACGATGACGTTTAGTTTAACGGTCGACATTCGAATTTCTGGGCATTTTCTGAAGATAGTCCCACGAAATGTATTATAGCATCTTGTCATTAAGACGTGGGATAGCGTTGTTCAACGTTGCATGAGACACGTGTGTGCTTCTAATCACAATATTCCTATGCAGCAGATGGCATTGCGTACCTACGTTGCGTACGATGGACCAGTTTGTTTCCAGCTTAAATGCAAACATCTTATAAACTTTCTAAAAAAAATTGAGGCACCAGTCAGTAAGACAAGTAGGTAGTAAACTATAAAACAATACATCAATTAGGCTGCGTCCCCAGTAGGCACTGTTAGCGGCCGACTGAGTGAGCCGCAAATTGTGGCGAACTGTAATTTGAGTTAGCTGCAAACTTACATCAATTTTGATGCGTCGTCGCAAGCAAACTTATTAGTTAGTCGCTTATTTAGATAGTCAGCGCGCGAAACGCTGCAAATTGCGTACACTGAGCGCAAAACTAGCAAACTATGGACACTCCATTTAAAATATATGGATGGGCTTACTAAATCGATACGCCGCAACCTGAGTTAACCGCTAACAGTTTGCCTACTGGGGACGCAGCCTTTTATCTCAAATTATCTCAAATAAAGAATCTTCAAACTCAACACGAATATCATTACATTAAGCTATACGAGTAGAGGCGCAACCTATTTACATATTTATATACCCTTTCTATACAATCAATTCATTCAAAGATGAGACATTTACCTATACAATTTCAAGTACTTAAGGCGTGTATTCATTGGCGAGCTGTAACTGTAACCGTTGTTATCACCGTAACGGAAAAAATAATGTCTGCTTGTTTCGCGAGCCTGCGACGAACGCGACACGAGCGGCTCGCAGCGAGCAGATTGTAATTTTTGCCGCGTATCAAAGGGTAAATGCGTACATACTAGAACCTCGTTATAGCGCATTTACCTCAGTCGGTTAGACCGTATTCGGCTGCAGTCACCGACTAATATAAACAGGTATTCGTTCGGCCGTATTCGGTTTGGCCATATTCGTAAGCGTTTCGGTTAAACCGAATGCGGCCGCCGTAAATTTATTATTACGCCATTACTGAGCGAGCCGATTGTTGGTTTTTGTCGCGTATCAAAGTGTAAATGCGTACACACTAGAACCACGTTATATCTGTTCGGTTACAGGTTACAGTTACAGCTCATCAATAAATACCCGTCTTTAAGTACTGTATAGATACAACAACCTTCCAACTCAGTCTATCTCTCGCCCTCTTTCGTATATTTTAATACTAAAATAAACATCGTAGATATTATATTAAGTATTATTTTTATACATTTATTTAAGCAGTAGGAGCGTTTATTTAAGGTACCTAAAACCAATATTATTCTAACCTGTATTTATATTTTGGCTATTGATGTAAATGCGAAACATAACCGTCGGTAGGTACTTTGGAAAATGGATCTTATTTTATAAGCTACAAAGTAGTTTGTAAAATAAAAGGAATGATTAAGAGTAATTTGTCAGAATGTTAAAAAGATATTTGCCGATGATTAGGAAGATCATGAAATTACACAAATATATCTTAACTTAAACACAATACTTAATAAATGGTGGGGATAACTTATATCTAGGTCTATTTTTAGTTTACCGTCGCCAATTTTCATTTATTCTGTGACATAGGTACATTTATAATACCACATAAGTTGGATAGGAAATAGCTGTAGGTATATCAATCTATATTTTTTTGTAAACAACACCTCTTTTAATTTAATAGATGACATCAAAATGTTGGCTTTTATTTATAGTTGAAAAAAATAATTAAAATGTGTATCACCCGCTTGGGAGAAAAAGAAAACATTGTTTCCAACTCATTCAATTTACATCGAAACTTTTTTGACAGAGACGCAGTATCTCTCCAATTGAACCCATCTAACTTGCCAGTAGCTGAAGCTACGATTTGTTTTTAAAAAAAGAATTACTGGCTCTATTTATTCAAACACTCGTATTTTAGTCACTTTGTTTGTACACATCAAACGGTTTACTTTTTTAATCTTTATTTTAATAGCCCAACGCGAGCTATTTTAAGCTCACTTATTTATTATTCTATTACTTAACAAGACCATTTGGTACATTTATGTAATTATTAGCGAAGTTTTGCTGTTTTTTTTCGTCGTTGAGAGTAATATAAGTTGGGTTTGTCACTGCACTGGGGTTAACGTTCTTTGAGTTAATTTCATTAGTGTTAAATACATCGTCGGTTTCTTCTTCGATTTTTGGATGCATGTTAAGGTAAGGCGAAGGGTTTCCTTCCTGATCGGATTCCGATCCGCTTCTTGGAAGGTTGTTCAATGTTAACATTGGTGTAGACTCAGACCCGTAACTATTGGCCTCGGATACTCTGGGGTTCAAATTTCGGGCTTCAAAATCGAATTTGGTGCCTTGTGTGCGTGCGTGGAATATACTTTGTCTCGATGCAGGACTCATTTCTAAGTAGCCTTCGTCGTCTGTAACGTAAAAATAATATAAGTAACTACAATTGGTAGTAAGTAGCTGGAATAAGTGCCCGTTTCACCTTCTACAGATAAAATTTATCTGACAGATAAACCTATGTCTATTTCATAAAACATGACGTTTTAGACAGAGACAGGCACAAAATATCTGGCAGATAAATTTTATCTGTAAGCAAATGGTGAAACGAACCCTTAGTATGTTAATCTGTGTGCAACACCTTTTAATAATCAGATTGTTAAGAGAACACTCGCTTTGGTATTAGTTTACAACATTCAAATTTGGAATGCTAGTGTAGCCGATCGTCAATTGTCTCAATAAGAGCAATTTTAAACGTTACGAAAATTATAAAACAACACAAATAATATATAACTGTTTCGGTAGAGTTCATACAAATTTATATTTTACTAAACAATACGTAGGTTTCAATTGCGAATGACAAATAGATCGGCTTCACTGAAATAAGTCCAACAAACCATTCGAGCATAACAAAGCATTCACAACACATATTACCATTCTCATGAAATGCGATCAGCGAGTGGAGAGTTCCATTTCGTCTGCTGAAGGGAAACTAAAATGAGTACTATCCCTGCTTCATATATTTCAACTTAAAATAATTTAACCGCGACGTAGATACCTACTTTATTCAAATGAAGGATAAAGTTAACGTCATGTCGTATCAAGAAGTCAAAGCACTAGCAGAAGATAGGCCTAAATGGCGGATACTCGACCGACAAAAGTCTAAGTCTTGAATCGAAGTCTTAGATATAGATATTGAATGATGATAATATAAAATGTAATACGAGACATTGATTAGACTATATTTTGTGAAACTTTTACGCTTGCGTCATCCATCGTTTACTCACACGTTTGTATTGAGGAAAAAAAAATACAAATAGTCATAAGATTATACAGAATACCGCGTAAATACGGCCTATTTACGGGACACCGGGACGGGACGGGTCTTACTCAATACTCATAACACTTTTATATGGGCATGTTAGGCTTATTTGATGCACTTTAAGTCCATCTACCTCCGGTGTCAGTTTGTCGGCCTATTTACGGAACACCCTGTACAAAGAATTATACTTAAATCATATTCTAACTAAGACACGATGAGAATACATAAAGGCTACAGTGCATATTTTAAATTACACACGATAGGTACCTAAGAAATGGAAGGGCATCCAAAAAAAAAGTAAGTTAAAAATAAAAACTGTCGAGTTACTGAGTATAAACCTAATTAACCCTAAAAGGAAAAGGTACAACCATACTCGTTAAATTCTATTTAAATAATTTCTAATTTAATCATCAACCCACGTGATTCCCAAAATGATTTTAATAAGTATATTTTTAGATTTTCCATTCATTATTCCTTCGTAATTAGTCGATAATCATTTTAACTTTTCAGCCATCTTTAAAAATAAGTAAGGAGATGTCAATCTTGTAATTGGTTTAGAATTACACGTTTATTAGCATTTGCTTTGAACTCCTTTTATTTAACGAGGTAAATTGAACCTTAGCTTGTTAACGCATAGGTACCTACTTTATTAATAGGCATCACATTTTTATATTCTTTAACTATTCATATAATCAGAGATTTTCTTAGAGTTTCTTATCTCACAAAAGTAACTCAATGCCTGTTATATAGTAAAGTAAGAAACCTTAATAGGCTAGTTACGTAAGAACGATTGTTTAGTTTGACAAACCATTTTTGAAAGAATAATCAGTCAAACTATTTTATTCACACATATCAAGCTAGTCAGTTATCGATTTTGACTCAACGATATGGTTCCGTGAGGGTATGTCGGTTAAGAAACCATACAAACATACATACTTATCTGTATTGTCTCGCGTCTTTCCGATCGTGGTCGACAGAGATCACTTCCATTCACATGCTGCCATCCACACTTCTTTCACTTCATCCACATTCATCTGTCGCCTCATACAAGCACGTCGTTTTATCCCAGTATAAAATGTTCTTTTTACCTTGCTGTATTTGATTAGGGGTTGATGGGAAAAATCTTCGAGCATCATTGACGTAGTGGTGTGGACTTGGCGTCACCAAGTTGTTGTAATCAGGTGCACACACCATGGCTAAGTAATCCTCTTCGCCAGCTTGTTTCATATTTGATTTGACGTTTGTCGCGTTCAAATCTACGTAATGCTGTAATTAAATTTAAATTGTGAATTGTTGAAGGAACACCTAAACTGTGTACTGTTAACCTATTGAAATTATATATTGAAACAGTAAATATCATATTGTCACTTATACTAAATTCACTTAAGTAGACAAATTCGCAAGCTGAAATGAGTTCGCTTGTGTAACGCCTTTTCCCTGCAAGCAATTTGACTCCACAGGCAGAAACTTCTCGCGTCATCCACATCCATTACTAATTACGATGCAATGATTTCGCTTACATTTGTTTAGCAGTTTTTTAGTTCTTAATAAATGCTACCTTTATGCTATATATAAATCAAATAGGTCGTCGTCGGCCTATTTAGCAGGTGACCGTCCCACGCTGCACTTGAGTGCGTGGTCTCTACTCTAGAGTAACAAAAAGGGTAAGCCCTATCGGCCGTCCGACCTTCGCGCTTATTTTGAAAGGCAGCCATAGGCTGAGGTGATGATGACGAATATAAATCAAAATAACTCACATTGCGCACGTTATCTTCTAAGAAGGAGCCCATAATCTCCTGAAGTTGACTAAAGCCAGGCCTTGCAGTAGGTTTTTGTGCCCAGCAGCGCCGCATTACATCGTACAGCTTGTCATCTGCATACGGAGGCTTCTCAAGTCTGTGCCTAATGAAACATTACAAGTAGGTATGAATTGACAGGGGCTGTATTCTACAAATTTACAATATTCTCAGCTATGGTCGGCAGCAAGTCAATGAGAGTGTCAGTAACCAATATTCTGCTAATACCAAATATGTCGAAAAATGCCAACACTCTGCCAACACACAACTGAGGCTATTTTCAATTAGCAGACTTGGGGGTATGGCCAGTTGGCGTGGTTGCTAGTGCTTGCCATGTCGCATGTCGTGGGTTCAATTCCCACTTAAAGTTCTTCAGTTTCATAGGCAGGTTTCATCTCTAGATTTGAAATGTTACCCAACGTCCTGAATATTAGAGTGATATTACATTTATCAAATATCTTTGACCTATATACAATTTGACCAAAGAAACTGGACGACTGTGGGACGACTTAATCAAATTTATTGGCAACACCGAGGTATATTAGGTGCTTATTTTGATCAGTGGCCATGTATGATATGTGTATAGACCACACAAACACCACAAATACAACAGCAAAGACTGCTGACTGCTGCCGCTGGGTTTGCTGATCACATATTGAACAACAAAGTTAGACAAAGATATTTTTTATGTATAATAACACCATAAGCTTAGTTTTATCTTAATCTACACTGTTCATGTCAAAGTGCAATATTTACCCTTCCGAGAGAAATTGTAATAAGGAAGGTGGGCTTATGTTCGGGTACGGCGTCTTCGCTAGAGTGAAGAGCTCCCATAAAACGATACCAAATGACCACACGTCGGACTGCGTAGAGAATATACGGTCCGTCATACATTCTATGGCCAGCCATTTGACAGGCAATAAGCTCTGAAAAGATACAAATATCATTGTCATTATTTATTTAAAAAATACGAAAAATCGAATTCTAGTACTTAATTACTGAACCTTTAAAACCATTATTCGGCTATAGGAGGAGAGAAGCCTTTGCGCAGCAGTGGGACACTGATGCCTTAAGATAAGATTCGGCTATAAATAATTTCTGATGATAAAGATGTTAACAACTTTTTAACCGACTTCAAAAAAGGAGGAGGTTCTCAATTCGTCTGTATGTATAATATTTTTTTTTTTTTTTATGTATGTTCACCGATATTTTCGTCAATTATAGACGGACTTCAAAAATTTTTTTTTGTTGGATAATGTTCGACTTTAACCAGACAAAAGCATTACCTACATAACTAAAAAGCGATAAATAACCTAATTTATCTACTTAATGCATATTATATATATGCAATTATTTAAATAACAACTTAATACCTAATACTTTAACAAAGTCATCTTTAACTATTTAAATATTTACAGTTATCACTCATTTTTTAAGTCGGTGCCAGCCAAACAAATAAATGTAATTAAGAAAACTGACCGACACTAAAATTCAAAGCATGTATTGTATTTGAATTTGATTTGACGGCCGCGCGCGTCAAACAACACAACAGACTACTTTACCTAGGCTGCAGGCTGGCACCGACTTCAAAAATGAGTGATAACTGTAAATATTTAAATAGTTAAAGATGACTTTGTTAAAGTATTAGGTATTAAGTTGTAAATATTTAAATAATTGCATATATATAATATGCATTAAGTAGATAAATTAGGTTATTTATCGCTTTTTAGTTATGTAGGTAATGCTTTTGTCTGGTTAAAGTTTTTGTCATTTGTGTTTTTTTTGAAGTCGGTTTACTTTTTTTTTTAGAGTCAGTTTTAAATACATAATATCGTCATAATGTGGAGATCCTTGGGGGAGGCTTTTGTCCAGCAGTGGACGTGCACAAGCCGATACAACAATTACTGTCTATGTGTTATTTTAATGCATAGACTACAATTCTTACTGACAAGTTTCATCAAAATCTGTTCAGTAAATTACTTACGTTTTCTTTTTTCTGATACTCATCATTTTTATAAATACTTCTCGCTAAGCCGAAATCGCATATCTTTACAACGTTATCTTCTGCTAGTAAAATGTTTCGAGCTGCTAAATCTCCGTGTACAATCTGTAAATAATGGAAATCAATAACAATCAATAGTAGGTACTATATTAGGTATAATATTATAGTATAAATCTTAAATTAAAACTCGATCAAATTGGGAACTAGGCCAAGTCAACTGTGCATGTAACCTAAATCAAAGTGCATGTATGAAGGGACTGATAAATGTGGATCAAGCTTAAAGAGAAGTGTTTAGATTGTAGCAATTGGGGTAAAGGATCTCTGCCTTTTTAATTTAAGTTCCAAACATCACAGCATCAGTATTCGATTATGTATTTCGAAAATCTTCTAATAAAATTATTGAGAGAGTTCCATCACCTTTCACATATCATTTATTTCTTTGCTGCAAGTGAAATAAAACAAACATAATTTACCTTTCGACTGGCTAGATACTCCATTCCTCTTGCTATTTGGAAGGACCAAGCTAGAAGATCTCTTGAGCAGAGTGGTCGGGGACTTCGGCCGTCAAAGCTGTAGTCGCTCTCGTAGTTTGAACGCCATTCAGGCTGCATTAAATAGCCTGATTGTGATACTAAAATGTTAAAATATATTACATTACACAATAGCTGCGTATTAATTGGAAGAGAAGCTCACGAGGCAAGTTTAGCCGCGTATTTGTTGAGGGGGAACTATAGTTTGACCAATTAAAGGAGTCCCTAAGAACTACCTAAGTCGTATGTCTAGCAAGGTTCTTTATGAATGGTCGAACGCTGCCTCGCGAGAACCTCAATTTTTTTGATAGAATAAAAACGTATAAAACAGCAAAAACGTATAGGTACTTAGGGAAAACTAATTATATAAGTAATATCGACAATCATGTGTAGCAAAAAATTAATGAAAGAAAGTAAATCTGTTATGCTAAACCCAAAACACACGATGAAACGCAACTGCAATGCAACTGAAACTGACCACACACGACGCAACTAGTGTGAAACGTTTCAAACTAGTTGCGTCGTGTATGGTTTTCTAAGGAAGTCTATAACTTCGATGCAACTCGAATGTTACTAGCAGTTTCAGTTGCGTTTCATTGTGTGTTCTGGGCCTAAAAAAACAATTAAAAATGTAAGTAATACTTAATAATAATAATAATAATAATAATAAAAGAACTTTATTCATCAAAAAATGTACAGAGCAAATGAGATTTAGATACCTATAGTGTTAATAACAAACTTATGACTTAACCATACATATTTTGAGGAAAAGGAGAAAAATCCTCAGCATTAATGCTGATTTTCAGGACCCTCCTATGAATCACTGCGTTGGGACACGCCCCAGCAGAGCGACAAAAAATCGAGGATAATTGAACATACTTAGACTTAAATAAACTAATTTAATTTTAAAAGCCAACTGCCAATATTAAATAAATGTGGAGTGAGTAACTAAAATCAAATTAAAGTTAATACTTATTAGTAAGTAGGTAATTATTAAAAAGATAGTGAAGAGAATATTTTAATTGCACGCATATCAAAGTGAAATATACAAAGAAAACTTAAACTACTAACATACAATGTGCGCAAAGGCAATCTAATCAGAAAAAGTGATATCTTCTAGAGTTATAGCACAGTGAGTACCAATAGTCTATACAGGGTGTAACAAAAGGGGGTATAAAGCCGAAACACAGCGATAGTCCTCATGAAACTGACCAACTTTCCCTAAGGGACATAACACGAGGGTCGTAACACGAAAAAAAAAATTCGCCTTTCCATACAAATGTTCGATCAGCTGATCGCGTAAGTATGGGCGATCCAAAAAAAATTTTCAAGTTAAGGCCCATGTTCCTTGGGGAAAGTTGTTCAGTTTCATGAGGACTATCGCTGTGTTTCGGTTTTATACCCCCTTTCTGTTACACCCAATAGATAAATTAGGTAAAGGTAGTGCAAAAGACAGGTAAATAAAAAACAACTCAGAAGTGTAAAAATAGGTAAATGCGCAAAGCATCTAAAGTGCGTGTATTTTTTTTTTTTACCTTTAACAATTTCCGATTGCTTGTTTTGGATTTTCTTATCTGCTAAAATATAAATCATATTGTAACCCTTTTTTAATTAAGAAATCTAACTTTCAGCTAATAGCAGGGGTAAATTAGACCAATACAACAGACAAATAGATTAAAAAGAACAATAGAAAATCTATTGTGTCTGGGCTTATAATGAGTCGGTGGAATGTGAGAGGTAAAATGACGATGACTCGCCAATTAGTATTACAGAAATCTCTAAGACAGAAATAGTTCTTATAAGTAGGTACTAATCCTTGGTTTCTTTGAAATGAAATGAAAATTAATTTAATCTTGTAGATTAGGTTTGACAACACATATGACGGGTCATTTTTTAAAGTTAATGCTCGATTCGCAATAGTTCTGTTTTCCCCAGAGAAGAACCTAGCAAGAAACTCTGTAGGTTTGCTCTTTTCAATTTACCTAAGTTTTTTACTTAGGGTGACTTTAAATTAGTGAACGATAGAAAAGGAAATGCATGTACTCGTGATAACAAACAACTTTTACTATGGGACTAAGGTCGAAATTGTTCAAAAATTTTTAACTCCCCATACAAAATGCATCATCTGATAGTATGGCGGAACAACTTTTTTTGCGATTTCGTACTTGGTCCCTTAGTAAAAGTTGTTTGTTATCACGAGTACATGCATATCCTTTTCTATCGTTCACTAATTTAAAGTCACCTTGTATCTTTATAAACCCTCCAATTAAAGAAGGTACGGCAACTATTAGATATACTTTGCAGTTCAAATACTTTGGGAGCCGTATTACTGAGAAAATCCAGGGAAGCTTACCTTTCACTCCTGATCGGTTTGTGTTGGCTGTGTTTACGAACGTGTGATCGGTTTCTTGTGTATGGTTCGATCCGAAGTAGTCGGAGTGCATCCTGAAATAAGATGAAATTCAAAGACTTAAAAAATAAAATTAATAGCTTATCGATCGATTTCATGATCGGTAACTATTTATAAATTAAATAATGAATTAATAACCAAAGTACTTAATATATCTTCTTTTTGAGCTTATGACAGGCGGTCCAGTCCCTTTTAATAATTGGTTTAAGTACATGTTTTAAATAAAGAATTAACAAATCTATGTTGATCGATTGGTGTTATTTGGTCAAAGCTTAGGATCAAAGATTTGAAAAGTACATACAGCGAGAAGGACTAAAAGTATATAAAAGTACCTACCTATGCCATTGAAGATCAAATACTTTGACGAAAATTAAATAAAAACAAAACACAATCCATCCTTACCCACTGTTCGCGCTGCTGCACGAATAACCCCGATTGACCTTGCCTAGATTTTTATCGAAGTTGTCAGTCAACTGGTTAATGAAAACTTCACGATGTTTCTGAAGGTAGTTGTGTATGTTACCAAACTTGCAGTACTCCACTATTACAGCTAGTTCACCTGAAAATTTTACAAATAAAATTTATTTAGTTAAATATAATAGGGATAATGACTACATTCAAAAATTAAAGAAATAATTAGTCCGTCTTTTAGGCTATTGAAACACATTTTATACCTGATCAAATACATAAATAAATACAAAGATACAGAGCATCAAAGTTACGGAGTGGGGGGTATTGACGTCACTCCTAGGTAAAAATCGTACCTAGGCGTAACTTTAACCCAGTGTATCTGTGTCATTTTTAATTTAAGAGAAAAAAGAAAAAATACGTGTCGAATATTTTAAAATAATCTATGTGATGGACTAAACAATTTTTTTTAAGTCATCATGCCTATTCACTGGTGGTCAAGACAAGAGTACCCTAAACTAACGTGTATGTAAAAGGCCACTGATGAATGTGGATAAAGCGAAGGAAGTGTGTTTGGATTGTAGCAAGTGGAGGAAAGTGGTCTATACTCCGATGGAAAAGAGTAAGAGTAGAGTATGTATGTAATTTAAGAAATGAATTACTTTTTGAAAATAATTGTGTGTGATAATATGAGCTTCGCAACCTAAAGACTTTCTTGTCGACTACACGTGTTTTATTCTCAAAAAGAATTCAAATTACAAAGCCGACTGACACACGAAACCAAATAATTAAATCACAGCAGATATTAGCCGTCTGGTCATTCACATACCATTCTCATAATGACCTATATGTATTGTGGTTACCTAGGCTGTGGTTTTATGTTACTGGAAAAAACATTTGCGTAAGGTAAATATACAACCAGCATAACTGTGGTCACATTACAATTGATTGAGAATATAAAATGATATCATTTTCTTTTTAAAACTAATATTAGATACCTATACTATTATGCGGCGATTGATGAATGTTGAGGAAGCGAAAGAAGTGTGTTTAGATTTTAGCAAGTGGAGGGAAGTGGGACTGCCTATCCCGATGGGAAAGAGGCGTGACGGATATGTACGTATTATGTATGTTCATGAGCCAGGCTCTTGTCGGTGAAGTAATCGCCATCTCGGCCTTTCTTCTGCCAAAAATTTCACTTAACTATGTGGTGCTGGAGGAGGATGGAGAAGATAAGCTGGACAGAGAGGAAGAGTAATGAGGAAGTCTTAAAAATGGTCAACGAGAAGCGCTGCTTGTTAAAAACTGTAAAAAATAGAAGAGGGAAAATGATAGGGCACTTGATACAACATGACGGTTTCTTGAGAAACATTATTGAAGGAAAGGTTGAGGGGAAGAGAGGCAGAGGAAGGCCGCGAAGTACTTACTTCACTCAAGTAATAGAGAAAGTTAACGTCATATCGTATCAAGAAGTTAAAGCACTGGCAGAGGATAGGCCTAAATGGCGAACACTCCACGGACAAGAGACTTAATACATACGTTTCCCAACATTTTTCGTACAGGCTCCAAGTAGGTTGACAATGTTAATATGTCTTCCTAGATGCACCATGATCTTTAGTTCCGACGCTAAAGCTTTGATGTACATATTATCTGCTGTCTTCTTCACCATCTTCACGGCCACGGTGGTAGACTGTTCAGCGTTTATAATGCCTCTGGCTTCAGCTTTGTACACCACACCGAATGCTCCAGCACCTAATTGTTTTCCTGAAAGAAATTAAATGGATTGTATAAATGCTTATTTAAAACTCTTAAACTGAATTCACATAACGAAACTATTTATTTATTTTAACAGTTTATTGTAAGATGATAGTACAAAGAGACAGAAAAAAAGAGAATTTATACAAAAGGTAAAGCTTAATCTAAAAGAAAATTCTTCGTGCAGACCCCACAGAGAGAGAAGAGATAGCATGAAGGCAGGATAGTCACTTAACCTACAATAAATAATAAATATATAAGTATAAACCTACACGTATATGTTCGATAAATACACGTACATAAATATTATAATTTTTATAAATATATATTGTATTCTCTATGATAAGGAAAGAAAAAAACTAGTGTCATGCATACTGATTTCATGACGCAAATTTCATCATAGTTGTAAATTAGCACTTTCGCAATGCATGCATCATGAAAGTGAAAAATTTACACGTAAAACTGTCATGTCATGAAACTAATTTCGTGCAACTAGTTTCGTAATGTAATTCTCGCTGTACCTCTACATACAACTTTGCTGGCTTTTTAAATCACGATTTTAACTAGACTCTTTCAATTCTGGTTCTATTTCTTGGCTTGCAGAGAATAGTTTGTAAATGTATTAGGCAATAATGCAACTTATGGCAAATAATTAAAGTTTGAAAAAGTACTCTTAGAACCTTAATGAGCAGTTTAACCGATATATCATGTTTTGATAATATGGAATATGTTTTAAAATACCTATAAAACTGCGTATGCGTTTAAACCTATAAAAACTAAAAGCATAGGTATATATAATAGGTATAGTACAATTATTTACCTAAAAGCTATTGTTATTGATACTGTAACTTGCAACACTTTCCTATTGCAATTCCCTTGAACGAGTATTGAATCAATATTTTAAGTAGTTGAATCATTTGATATTTGTATAAAATAGGTACCTTCTTGACGCCATATAAAAAGAAGTTTATAAATATACTACAAGCTGTCCGCGACTTCGTACGCATTTGTCATCATATCTTGGAAAAAAATATATAGCCGGATATATAAACTACAATATTGCCAAATTTCATAAAAATCTATGTAGTTATTCTAACGTAAAAGAGTGTCATCCATCCATCGGCACAAACATTGACATTTATAATATTAGTAGGATTACACCACTTACCTAATGTTAGTTTCTCAATAGGAAATTCAAATTTATCATCATAAGGTAGTAGCTCTGCTTGCTCATCAATGCCCAAATCCGGATTCAAAGACTTGGTTACCCCTTCCTTGAAATACAGAAGCCCAGCAGCAGCCAATTCCTTCCTAAATTGTTTTTCTTTCCTTATCTTCCACGTTAAATACGCAACTAGTAAGATAAGGACGAAGAATATCACTCCCGCCACGCTCAAGTACATAGTTTTGTGAGGTGATTTATCTGGAAAATATTTGTTTTCAATTATTTTTATATCAAAAAGAATATAAAGTAAATTATGATTATTAGTTCTGAGTTTATCTTTAATATATTTATTTTTGGAAGTTGTTAAGATTGGTATCATTTTTTTAAATACCTATTATCTTTTCTAGCCATTAGTGTCCCACTGCCTTGCAAAGGAATATTTCTTCTCTTACCCACGATTCTCTATCCTGAGTACTTATTTTTGGAAGTTGTCAAGATCGGAATCAATTTCTTTAATCGTGTATTTAAAATTTTCTTTCTTAATACTTATATTCTTTGTTTATACAAACCTGTCATGAAAATATTGTAATGTTTATAAGCTGGTGTCGTCCCAGATATTACTAAACACTGATATGATCCAGTCAATTCTTCTTTCATTTTGTTAATGTATATGGTCGAGTTAATCATGGTTAAGTTCTGGCGTACAGTTTTTATTTCTATGTCACTGGTATTCGCTAATAATATATCATCCTGGAAATTTAAAAATACATGATTTTCTTAGACTAGTGATCATTATATACAGTCTTCTTTATCATGAATGATAAGGTCTATCTACAAAGATCCGGGCCGTGCTCTGGAAGTGTTCAGGCCGTGGCCCGTCACGAGGGAAAACAATACGTCCTCATGACAACGCGTGTGAACGAATCCATAGAAAATGTATGGAATAATATTTTTCCCTGACACGTCCTGGACACGGCCCGGACACGTTGCCCTGACGTACTGTTTTCCCTCCTGACGGGCCACGGCCCAGACACGTCCCGGGCACGGCCCGGATCTGTGTAGATAGACCTTTAATGGTATATCCTCTTAATTATCTTAAAGTATGAAATCTTGGATTTGTACTCTTTTTGGTTAGCCTATTTGATCCCACTGCCTACTGCTGGTCAAAGGCAGAGGCCTAGAGGATAGGGAAAGATGGAATAAGGTGGGGAGAGCCCCACCTTATTCCATCTTTCCCTATCCCCGGCAACTAATGGCCAGTTAACCAAGTAGGTACGCATCCAGACCAAATCATCGTGCCATTTCCTAGGCCGACCTCCACCTCTGTGAACGCCAAGTGGCAACAAATTGTAAAACATCTTGGCCCATCGACGCGGATAGATGCGACAAACATTTGAATTTGCATAATTTATAACCATTTGATAACACTTTAAAATATAATTTATGGCGCTCTACGTAATTAAATGTATCTATGTTACCACCTATAAAATCTAGTGCATAGTGCTTATTTAGAGAGGTCACGTACGTAAGAGATAAGGCAAGAGTGGATGGAAATGTTGGGAAGAAATGCCAAGGCGAACGTACGTCGATCAAATCGGGAACTTGTTAAAGAAAGGTCAAGACAATCGAGAGTACCTATTCTAAACCGACGTGCATGTATGAGGAAACTGATGAATGTGGATGAAGTTAAAGCAGTGTTTTTCGATCGAAGCAAAGGGGGGGTATCTCTGCCTTCCCCGTAAGAAAGAGGCGTGTCAAATGTGTATTCCGTATTAAAAGTATGGGGTCTGCCTTTGACAGATCAAACAAATAAAAAATCATTCAATCCTGCAGGTTTTGACAACACTTAAGACGGGTCAATTTTAAAGCTAATGCTAGATTCGCAAGAGTGCAGTTTTCCCTAGAGAAGAACCTAGCAAGAAACTCTGTAGGGTTGCTTTTTTCAAATCACCTAACCTTAACTAAAACATCAACTACATACTAATTAGTTACTTTAAGTGCTCACGTTTTCCCTGAGCTATGTATGGATGTTTTATGTGATCATTGCATTGAATATATAGAACCTTTAGCTCGATACTTAAACGAAGACGCATAGCTATACTATTTTATTTTATTGACCCATAAAGTGATGCGGTAGTTTATAGGTACATAATATTTGTAAAGGTTGCTTTTTAGTAGCGCTTGTACAAGTTGGGCTATCGTAGTGGTGACAGATGGTTTATAGCACAAGCGATAGCGATAAGATGGCCGTGCCCAGCGCTAGTACACGTTGGGCCATCATAGTGGTCCACTACGATGGGCCAAAGGGCGCAGTGGTGACGGATGGCATATAGCACAAGCGATTGCAATGGGATGGCCGTGCCTAGCGCTAGTACCCATTGAGCCATCATAATGGTCCACTATAATGGGCCAACGTGTAGAGGGCGTTGTAGTGACGGAAGGTATATGGCACACCGATGATGGGATGGCAGCGTGTCGGTTTTTTCGGTAAAGTAAAAATCCTACACATTCAGTTACAGAAAAGTTTTCGATATTTCATATTGTCATTGTCTAAAACGTCATGTTCTATGAAATAGACATAGGTTTATCTGTCAGTATTTTATCTGGAAGGGCTATTGCATACCTTAGTCCATTCAATCACTGGCGGAGGGACGGCGTCGGCGGTGCAAGATATTGAAACAGGCTGGAACGGCACTACTTCATGAGTTTCATCTTTGGGGCTTATTACAAGCGGTGCGTGGGTTTCTGGGTAAAAATTGAACTAGTTAGATACCGAAAACGCTTTTATAATCATCATCATCATCATCATCATCATGACAGCTTAAGGACGTCCATTGCTAGGTAGATCGCCTTTATATCAGGTAATTTGGTAACTCTTCATAGTTTGATCTGCTGATTTAATTTTCTAAGTACCTAACTAAAATGTCGCGACACATCTGCGTAACGAACGGTGCCGAACGTTCAGCGGCTGGAATAAATGTATGCGGCGTAATTTCGGCAGATATGACATAGGTGACTTGAAACACATTGCGAGCGTATTTAACTGAACGTTCGTCGCCGTACGTAAGGCAGATGTGTCGCGACGATCCTATACAATCGAAACGCGAAGATCCTTTAATATGCGAAAACTTCATTTTATTTAGTAAGTAGACTTCTACGACTATAAGTACGTGTATTTATTTATAGATAAGTACTTCATTTAACAGGTGTTTATGCATCTATTTCATTACTTTATGGAATCTACACACCGAAGCCGTCGGCTTTTTTGACAGCTGCCATTCGTATGACGACGGTGTGTAAATAGCATTACAGATATGCGCATCTAACTAGACCGTGCTAGCGTGCTAGTATAATAAATTGGCTCTAAGACATAAACATCGCCAGACTTATTAGATTATACCTATAATGATAAAATTAAAACTACATTATACACACACACACTACACTACACTACACTACACTACACTACACACACACACACACACGCACGCACACACACACACACACACACACACACACACACACACACACACACACACACACACACACACACACACACACAACAACACACACACACACACACATACTATTACACTTACTTGCGACAGTAACGGTAATTGTTTGAGTCTCCACAGAACCGTTGTTTCGTAAACCAGAACAAGTGTAGTCGCCTGCTTGTTCCACTCCTATATTTTCTATTCTTAATAGTGAAACGATAGAGTCGGTAGTGTCAGCGTCTTGAACTGTAAAAGTGAAGAAAAATTATTAGTTTCGTCGGTTTTCTGTATCGAGCATTGCCTGTATCTCAAACTCTACTACATATATTATTATATCAAACTAGAGGCTGCCCGTACGTATTTATCGTCATATCTAGGAAAATTTACGCTACGTCTTTAATTGTAAAGTTTAGCCTATGTGTTATTCTGATGTGAAAGCTGCAATATTGTAAATTTTCTGTAAAATTTTGTGGTTTTTCCGTAAAACAAAGTTGGTGAAACAAATATCCTCTCATCCATCCATCTGCCGGCACAATCATTGATATTTGCCTTTATCATATCAGTAGGATATGTATGTACCTATATACGGACAAAAAACAATACATTTATGATATACATTTTAAGATACCGATAATACCCACCATAAAATTCCTTGCCGTCTTCTGCAGACCAAGAAACGTTATTGAAATCATACAGAGAAGCTAAGCACTTTATTTCAACTGTTCGGCCCTCTGGAAACCACAATTTGTCTAGATTTTCTACACCAAACCCATTTTCAATCTCATATACCAAAAATCTGCGAGTCACAAAGTCTGTTCCATTTTCATTTATAGCTCTACAAGTTATTCTTCCAGATTTTGTCACATTAAATTGTAAAATAGATATTTGTTGATACATAAATATCTTTTTGTCTGTTTGATGATTCTGTAAGAAAAAATGCTGCTGTAGTAGATTCTTATTTAGACTTAGAGCGGTTACACACTACATCCGATTCGAATCCAATCCGAGATATTTAGTATAGATCCGAATACTGCTTTCTATGGTAATTTTATCGGATTGGATGTAGTGCGTAAGGGCCAAAACATAAATTCACGACACGACGCGATGCGACACGACGCGAAGCGACACGACGCGACGCGATACGACGGGACACGACGTCATGAATTTATGTTTTAGCCCTAACCGCTCATTCAAAATTTATCCGAGCATTAAATAATCTACCTAAGTACTATAAAATTATTTTTTTTTAATTTTATAGTACTTAAGCTGATTTAACTTTCATATCATGATAAAGTTGCATGTACTAAATATAGTGAATTAAATTATTTGTACGGGGCGTCGAGTGTATACAAATGCAAACTAACAAAGTAAATACTATCAATTGATCAGTAATGGTTCTATTTACTCTACAAGGCACACATGAAGATTCTGTGCCATTAGGTAAGTATTGTGGAACATCGGGTTTTAACATTATTTGTTTTGTATTATATTATCTACTTATGTTCTTGAACCAAAATATTCAGAATGCATTGGTATTTACCGAAATGCTTTTATGTTAATAAATCGAGCATAGTCATTAGAATTTAGAATTAATTGTTTATTGCAAGTCACAGGTTATGTAAGGTGTAAAGTCATATGTACATGTGAAGATCAGCAAGGGCACAGCAAACTAGAGGGCAAGTAGTTGCCAGTTACTTAAAAACTTTATCTTAAAACTATTAGTAGATATTAGTAAATTATAATTAAGTATTATACAGTTAAGAATATAACTTAAATATAAGTAGTAGGTAACATTTATTAATTTCAAAACTTACTTTTATTTCGCTCGTTGTCCCATCATGTTCAAATTCCCATTTGATTTGAGGCACAGGATACCCTATAGCCTCACATTTTAATGATGCTACTACGTTTTTTATATATTTCAAAGGCATATCCGGTTGTCCAAATTGAACTTTAGGGGGTCCTGTAATTAATTGTAGTTCTCAGTTACAATTCGATATAATGGTTCCTACACACCAAAAAAGCCGAACAACCAGACTTTCTGTCGGCCGATAGTTTAGCTGGGCTCTTAATTAGGACGTAGATAAAATGCAAGTGCGCACACTATTACGATTGGCATTTGTGACGATTTGAACTAGCAGGCCGGGATGATGACTACATTCAAAAAATTGAATTATAATTAGTCCGTATTTTAGGCTATCAAAAAATATTTGAAACACATTTTTTACCGGATGAAATACATAAAAAAATACAAAGATACAGAGCATCAAAGTTACGGAGTGGGGGGTTTTTACGTCACCTTCGAGTAAAAATCGTACTCAAACGTGACGTCACGAGCAACTTTAACCCAGTGTATCTTTGTTATTTTTGGTTTAAGAGAAAAAAGAAAAAATACGTGTCTAATATTTTAAAATAATCTATGTGATGGAGTAAAAAAATTTTTTTAGTCATCATGCCTATTGAAAAATCTGTGACCTGCGGGGGATCTCAAAATCAAATTGATCAGGCGTGTGGTGTGCCGAGGCCAAGACTTTTATAAAGGAACTGGGGTGCCGCCTTAGGACTCGTAGTTCAGATCCCCTTGTCGAGTCATTTTTGGTGCAACGTATTTCACTTGCCATTCAGCGTGGCAATGCTGCCAGTATCCTTAGCACTTTTCCACCAACTTTGACTCGAGATGGGTATATTTTTTACGTTTTTGTGTATCCTGATCAATTTTATTAGTTTTTTCTTTGTTTCTTTAATAAATAAAATTGCAATTACTTTAAAAAAATTGTCTGTAGGGACTTTGTTTAAGATTTGCATTCTCACCTGGATAACGGAAATCGTATGACACGTTCTTTGTCAGATGTCCATTGGACACGATAAAAGTATATTTTCCAGTGTCACTAGGCGTAAGCTCCGTTATTTTAAGATAGAAATTTCTTTTTACAATCATCACGACGTACTTTTTGCCATCTGGTACAATCACTCTCTTTGGATCGTCTTTATATCTGGAAATGATAGAATTACAAACAGTTTATAGTCGTTATCAGCTCATATATGTCCCCACCGAGGAGCACGAGCCTACTCTCATACAGAGAGTGATTAGGCCGTAATCCACCACGCTGGCCAAGTGCGGGTTGGCGGATTTCACATACATCTTCGAATTTCTTCTCTGATGTATGCAGGTTTCCTCACGATGTTTTCCTTCACCGTTAGCAAGTGGTAATCGAATAAATTGATCCGTACATGAGAAATAAACTCAGAGGTACGTGCCCGCACCAGGATTCGAACCCGCGTCCTCAGAGTTCGAGGCAAGCGTTCTACCAACTGGGCTACCACCGCTTAACCGCTTAACCGCGAACAGTTTATAAAACTAACACAATTCGTGAGTCATATCTATGTAAGTGCATGATTAATAATTATGTATAAAATGTATATTTTGCTCTTACTACAGCTAATAGTAGCTAATATGTGGGTAAAGAATTCATTATTTGAGTAATCTTCATCTACGACACGGTACATAATTTGGTACATAAAAAAAATAAAGGTGCACATTACAATCCCTAAAATTAAAACATCTACAATTTAAACCCTTAACCTCAAAACCCCTAAAACCACAATCATTAATGCTTTTTTACCCGACTACGCCAGAAAGGGGTAATGCTTTTCGAGAGTATGTATGTATAATTCTTTGACGCGCTCTACAGCCTTAACAACTTGATGGATTTTAGATTGAGAGTTGTCTATAGATTCGTATTGACAGTGAAAGTGACACTAGATACATCAAAATAAAAAATACGTTTTTTAAACGCAGTCGGGTTTTTTACAATAAAAAGGTTAGGTTATTATCTCACTGTAAATACGAATCTAACGACACCTGGCAAGCCAAATCCATCAAGCCGCTTAAGCTGTAGGACGTGCCAAAGAATTATACATACATATATACTCTCGGAAAACATAACCCTCCTTCTGGCGCCGTCGGGTAATAATTTTGATATTTGTTATTTACTTACATGGTAGTTACATTCGCCGGTGGATAAGATTTGATTTCAATTTTCAACTGTACGACTCTCGACATTGTATGTATTAATACCTTATCATTGTTAGCCTTTCTTACTTCAAGAAATGCATTTTCTGAAATTAGAAATGTTTTGTTAAAAAGTGAACTTAGCGAGTGGTAATCCGTACATGAGAAATATATCTCAGAGGTACAGGCCGGGGATCGAACCCACGTCTACGTCTCCAAGATTGGAGGCGGGTGATTTAACAACTAGGCTACCTCTCGCTGGTTTTACATTAAATTACAATTATTTATTGATATCAAACCGCAACCATACCGCAACTACTGACGTGTTAAGGCTCCACACATAAACGACGTGTCGTAGATTTCCACGACGCGACGACGTCGTGTCGTGAAAATTCGACGACGCCTATAGATACTCACCTAAATACTTTTTCTCGATGGTACTGTTTTTTGTACCGTAACTAGTTTGTGTAATGCAGGTGTATTTTCCTTTGTCTTCAGAGCTTGCATTTATTACTGTTATATTGTTGTATAGGTTATCTTTTCCATTGATTTCGTAAGCATTCGACACGTTACGAACCTATAAAATTATAAAATTCAAATGTGATTACAATTAGGTAATTAATCATTCATTTTATTTAAGAGTCAGACACTTGTCGGTGGAGCATCTGCCATTCAGGCCTATCCTCTGCCAGTGCTTTGACCTCTTGATACGAAATGACGTTAACTTTCTCCTACACTTGAGTAAAGTATAGGTTATTAATATTGTTGCCAAAATTATGCAAAAGGAGTATGGATTACTTCCAAATCACTAGTTAAACTCGCGTCCCTCTAGTGGGGACCTTAATAGGGGTAAGTTGAAACTATAAGTCAGGTGGTTATTAATAATAATAAAAAACAAACGAAAGATATGACATAACTTTGACTATGAGACTAGGCTTTTCAATGATCCAGGGGCCCAAGTCTGCTAATTTAAAATAGCCTCAGTTGTGTGTTGGCAGTGTCAATGGCATTTTTTGACACATTTGGGCGCAATCAGGTGTGAGCCATTTTTTGCGGAATACCAAATGTGTCAAAAACTGCCAATGACACTCTGCCGACACACAACTGAGGTTGTTTTAAATAAGCAGACTTGGGCAGTTTTTAAGGAATATCTATCCATGTCTAGAAGCGGATGCTCTATGACCGATAATATTGATGAATGACGATAATTTATCAGTTATTTGAAACGATATGAATACTTACAAGTTTGGATAGATATAAGTAGATAATTAATTAGATATTTGTTTTTTGTAGATAATTAATATCTTATGATATCTACACACTAAAGCCGCCGGCCCGGCGGCATAACCTGCCGGGCAGGGCTTGTGGCTTTTGACAGTTGCCATTCGTATGGCGTAATGCCGCCGGCATGATTATCGTCGCCGGCTTTGGTGTGTAAATAGATACCATTAGTTGTAATATGGTTGAAGCAAAATAAGTGTGTTTGGATCACAGCAAGTGGAGCGAATTGGTCTGCCTACAGAGAGGCGTGACAGATATGTATGTATGTATTTAATACCTTAGTTCTGGGCCCCGGTACCTTCCATGACAGTTCTACAGCGATGTCTCGTCTCGGTACAGTACAGTTTATAGAAAAGTCGTCACCGTCCATGAAAAATTGTTCACCGCTATAGATTGTCGGCATTGGAGCCTCTGCTTTTTGTCCTGAAAAAAAAACAAAAAGAAAAATCAATATGATAGAGTTATATTTAGGAATAACAGTTCTCAAGGCATATGGTATCTACACACCATAGCCGCCGGCTTTTTTGACAGCTGCCATTCGTATGACATAAAGCCGCCGGCCTAGCCAGACGGCATGCCGGCGGCTTTGGTGTGTAGATAGCATAAGATGATCATTGCATTTGGCTGAGTGCACACAGGTGTTAGAGTCAGATGTGGTTTTGGAGATGTTCGTTGCGCGGTTTAAGCTGGATTTACGCTACGAAATAGTTGCACGAAATTAGTTTCATGACATAACAGTTTCACACGTGAAACTATAATGAAATTAACGTCATGAAACCAGTTTGCATGACACTGGTGTCGTAATGTAAGTCCGGCTTATAAGGTACTTGTATTTATTTTCCAACATGACCGTAGGCGCGGTGCGTCCATCGTCTAATACCTACCCAAATGAATTCTCAGACAATTGCAATGCTCATCTCTCAAGAACTATACGATACTACATCACTATACATACGATAGATATACTTTTGCACATAATAATATACTTCTAAATACTACTACTTTAAAAATAAACTGATAAGTACACAGAATTATTCATTAAAATTCATTAAATTAATAAATATTACGTAAAAATACGACATGCATTATTTGTAATTGCAAATATCCAGGTAGGTAATATTAATTAAAAATGAAAGTAATACGCTTCATAGGCAATCCTCACGATAACAACGAAATCAAGCAACATCGAATTGCGTTTGAAAGTATGAAAACTTTGCAGCCGCTTTAAAACCAAACAAACTGAAAATAAGTATCTAAATTTATTAAAAAAGTATTAAAACACTACTGAAATAAATAATTACATATTTACATAAACACAATAAAGTTTTAATCCGTATCAAATAATGTTAAAATTAATTGCGGTTTTTAAATAACTGTTATTTAATACGGTATACGTACATCGTTCAATAACATTCTACATAACGTACCTAGTGTAAGTATGTATTTAGAAATAATGTTAAATTGTTAGTACTAAGGAATTCCATACAACAAAGAGGGCACAAAAAACGCAGAGCAACACACCAAGAAGATATAAAGAAAAAAGAAAGCCACGCAAAACTAAAAAAAACTGAACGAAAGAAACCATAACACCACGGCGAATTTTCCAGCAGTATTACTTACTCCAAAAATATATTGTAGAGTTTTCATTTCCCCGTCGAAGATCGCATGTGTACTGGGTACGTTTAGGTGCGCTCAGGAATATAAAGCCAACCTTTGGAGAGTACTTTAAGGTACTTTGTATCTTGTTACTCTGCGGCTATTGTCATATTGCCAATTAAATTATTTGTTAGTAAGTACAAAGTTATGAAAATTATTTACAGCGGGCATGCTTTTCAATTTGATCGCTTAATAATTTTATTCATCATTCTATAGTTTTAGTTTTATGGTAATTCACTAAGTACTTATAAATATGTACGGTAACTTTTGGAGACAATTGATCAATTGAAAAACATACCAATCTACATTCTTGACAAAGTCGCAGTTGGTGAAACCCCGTTAATAACTCGATATAATGAAAGTGTGCAAAATGTAGGATGTCGCAATCGAAGCAGCTGTGTGTACTTTATCGAAAATGTAGAGTTAAATTTAAATAAGCTGATTATACTATACACATCATCTATTCACCTACGTTTGTGTACAATAACTTCTTTGGAATCAAAAATGCCTTGTTTCTCTAGATGACATAACACTATGTAAATGTCATTGCCTGGGAAAACATCGCTATCGATTGTAAACCCAATTTTAGGATTATATTGGTAATTTTCAACATCTTCCATTTCCTGTATGTTAAGAACCTTGTTATAAAACTGGATGCAGTTATTGAGTTTGAATTTTAATGCATTGACAAAAGCTAGCAATAAGCATTGTTAGTTCAAAGATTAATCTTATAATGGCATTTTCGTTGCGTTTAGTTGAGTATTCAAAGTGTTTAAAATACGAAATTACATTTTGTTATTATTGTACAGTAATTCGTTATTCAAGATTTAGTCAAGTTAAGAACATGCATACGCTTAAGCTACAGTTCACAGAAGCTTGAAAATAATGATGTGCAAATATTTTTTATTTCTATCGTGGCCAGATCGTTGAATTGACAATTTCATGATATGGCAAATACCCGCTTGCTATATCATGATGTGATCTGCTAGCTTAGCATACACTCCGTGACAAGACGTTGTCATGGGTTTGTCACGCTTACGTCTCTGTCCATAGTTTTAAATGTGATAAGGACAGCATGACGTGAAATTATTGTCGCGGCACGTATGCGAAGCCTCCTTATCAAATCCATGAAAGAGTCAGCATTTGTCGATATAAAATCGAAATTTATTAATAACTTCATGAAAAGGTCAGAGGTTTGTACTGTAAAATAATTACAAAATCCACCGCTTGAGGCGCTGCTGTCGTTTTGTTTTTATTTTTCAAGAAGGTAGGTACCTAACTGACAATTATTGTGCTGTGAATTATGTGCGAAAGTTAATAAGATGTGCAATAATGGATCGAACAACAACGAAAGTGAGGTTAAATGTAACTACTTGCGTTATGAAATTGCGTGAATTTTACACGAGTTACTCGAAAAACGCAGCGTCAGAAAACCTTGGAGTCAGATCTTATTACAGAGATTAGTACAAAACACCAAATTTTAACGTTTTATTCCAGGAAATGTTGAACGTTCCAACTATTTTACCTAATTTAGTTAAAGCATTACACCAATTTAAACGAAATCTAGTCTTTATTAATACAACATATTTTTGTTTAGGTTATGTATTAGAAAAAGCACAGATTACTAACTGTAACTGTTTGATATAAAATTGTTCGCATATTAATGTGATTTAAATATTTGTGACACTATTTAAAAGTCGACTTTTCAACGATACATTCTTTTTGAGTTGGCCATATCATAAAATACGACCATTTTATGATGATGCCAAGCACATCTCGAAATAGTCAATTCTAGGATCTGGTAACGATATCTCCATAAATTAATTCGTGTACTACACAACATTCTCATACATACCAATACTAATTCAACCTTAATATCAGGTGTAGTAGGTTTACATTCAAGTACGAATTTGGAGTCATTTTTTAAAAACACAAGAGACCTCGTGGGCGCAAATAGGGATGATCCTAAAAAATTAACAAATTATTTTTCTTCTAATTATTAACTTGAAAACATTTTATCGCAAAGTTTTTATCCTCACCGTTAACGTAGACGTAAACGTAAGATACGTGGGCCGTGTTATTTGGTTCGTCGATAACGTTGCGAAGTACTTCCGAGCTGTTTAAAGTATTGTCAAAACACGCGTAATAACCAACTGCGTAGCGATCAACATTAATCAAATCAAGCGCAACTCTAAACTCTGACTCGTTATATGACGTCATGAATCTCTCCTTCATTATAAAGTCTCCAGTCGGATCCTCTGGTATATCTTGTTGTTTGAATTCTAAAGGCTTAGTCCCTTTACATTCTAATGTATAGTTTTGACCAGATTGCAATATAATTTCGTTAGAAGACGGATTTATAATGACCGGCCCATCCAATTGTTGTGTATCTGAAATGAATACGGTCCTGTTTTAATAAAAATTGGACCTTTCTTTGCGTAATTTTCGAAGCTATAAACCAAAAGAATTGTTTAATTGGGAATTATAAGAGAATTATGTTTGCGTTGATAGAATTACTAAACAAAACTGTTGCACTCCATACTAACTTAATTAATCAGCGTTATATATCGAACACACCCAGAAAATAAATTGATTTCGAAGAAAACGGAAACGCTTCCGATACTAAGCTAATCCATCAGTGTTATAAGTACGAGCAATGTCACATTATGTATCAAGTAGCTAATCATATTTGAGCGACAAACAATAACGCCCTTGAGTTCGGCTTAGTTCGGAAAACTTCGGCAATTGACGTCTATGTCCTATGGGTCAAATATGTAGGGTTTATCAAGCTAATGGTAGTAACATGAGACAGGTAGAAGCTCGTTCGCCTATCGAAATTAACACGCTATTAATTAGTTCGCAACTAGGGTGCGACAGGGTGTGGCCAACTTTGGGAAATTAATCCTACCAATAAGACCAAATTAACAATTGATTTTATCAACTTGTGGAAACGTTGGCCAATTAAGTGATTGGGACCCCGCTGCTGTTGCTTATCAACGAATTGATGGTCATCGACTTGTCATTTATACACCTAATTGAAGACGATGACGTGAAAGTATCTAAGTCTTGACGCTGTTGACATTTGTAGCAGTTCATGGTAAGAGTTTCTTATTAAAAAAGTCTTGCGTCATGGTGAAAAACTGAATTTGTTTTCTAATTTGATACCCACGCGTACAATCGATTGCGCAGCGAAAAAGGGCGGTTAAACTCAAATTTAACTAAAATTACAATTATATTTTATTTGTAAGCAAATTTACCTACACGTAGCACTTGAAATACTTAGATATTTATTTTTTCTTTAAAGTTACACCTGATTTCACGTTTTCCCCAGCTTTCCCTAGAAAAGAATCTAGTAAGAAACGTATTAGTAACGTTTAAAAGTATTGTCACACGTGAAACATGAAAATTTACTATATTTAATGTTGGTATTACCACCAAACGTCACTTTAATGTTCCATTAATAACACGTTGTTAACCTGTATCATCATCATCAGGATTTTTAACTTCCCCACTACAGGGGCATGAGCCTTCTCTCATACGAGAGTGATTAGGCCGTAATCCACCACGCTGGCGGGTTGGCTATAACTGTATAACAATAGGGATGATGACTACATTCAAAAATTCAAAAAATAATTAGTCCGTCTTTTAGGCTATTAAAAAATATTTAAAACACATTTTTTACTTGTCAAATACCTACATAAATTAATACAAAGATACAGAGCATCAAAGTTACGGAGTGGGGGGCATTGACGTCACTCCTAGGTATCTTACTTAGGTGTGACGTCACGAGCAACTTTAACCCAGTGTATCTTTGTCATTTTTAGTTTAAGAGAAAAAAGAAAAAATACGTGTCGAATATTTTAAAATAATCTATGTGATGGTCTAAAATTTTTTTTTAGTCATCATACCTATTTCATATGCAACAGTGAAACGCAAATAGTTGGCCTGTTTAAATGGAGCTTGGCTCAGTTGGTTTGTCCAACCGGATGTCTAGTTAAGATATCACACAATTCATCCTGTCGCTAAAATTATTGTAGAACGAGATACTTCCTTTCCTCCTACATCAATATAGTAAACATTCTTTCATTTAAAAATGGTAAAAAGAAACCAGTATTTAGGTGCATGTCTATACCTAAGACTTAAAGCAATCTGACTCAATTCAACTATTCATTATTATTAATAATTACTGCATGTCTGATGACTAAATGTGTGAAACTTTATTTTTATTAACAACTTTTATACCACTTTTATAGCAATGTAATTCATTTAATTTCATTTCATTTCAACTAAATTTTTGTACTTTCTGGCCTAGCTCAAAGATGTCTAACTAATTTAGAGTGTGTGAGAGAGAGAGGCCTTTGCCTAGTATAGGACACTAACACAGGCCAGGAAAGGTACTTCTAAATATTTCTATAATAAAAAATAATAATAATTATTATTATTATAATAAAATACTAAGGTAGGTACTTATAACCTAAGCAAACGAAAAATAAAAATTGTTTTCAATATATTGTTAAGATCATACGTAAATAAATTTACGTAACGTACGTAAATACCTATATTTGGTTTATGCTACGAGTTTAATGATTAACATTACAAAGTATAATATGTAGTTTTATTTAATTTTACAATAGTTTCCCGTTACTATATAAAGTAATATATAGATGAACAAATAAAATACGTATCTATAATCTATCGCGGATAGATAAATAGGCGGTAGGTGTGAAACTATTTGAATTAGGTTACTTCAAAGTGGACACTTGTGTAATATTACTATTTAGCTATCTTATAAACTTTTAATTGATTACAATGATAAAGGTACATTATAGGGCGATAAAGAATGCACATCGATCTTTGGAAGGAGGTAATCGGGTAATTTCGAATTCATATAGCGATATCTGTGTCGCACGCACCATGACGTTTGTTTTGTCAGTCGTGATTGAAATGCGAGAGTGCAACAATAAAGTATTTTGTTCTAAATTCAAATTGTAGTCAACGATTATTCTATTAATTACGTACATGAAAATTGGCATTTGTTTGTTTTCAGGAATGCAATGATTGCTGATGTGCATTCTTTATCGCCCATGAGGGGCCGGCGCACAGCTAGCGAAGCGCAGCGCAGAGCATTTTTGATCGTCACATTATTATCGACATAGTTTTCAATTGAATTAAATTCTAAATCAGTTAAAACAATAAATGAGCATCGACGCATCGAAGCGACTTAATGCGAATTTTGTCATTGTCACAAGATTTTGAATTTTGCGCCGGCCCTTAGTAGGAAATACGTTTATTATTTACCTATACTGCGGTTCATTTAATTCATATCAAACGTCAAACGAAAGATTATTTCATTTAATCTTGACGTGGCAAGTATTTTGGGACTTCAAAAAAAATTATCAATAGTAAGATGCATACATCTTACATCTGACATTTGTCAGATGTCACATCTGACATTACTTCGTTTAGTTTGACGTTTTGTCCATAGCCGAAACGTCAAAATAAAGGAACTAACGTCGGACTATCTTTAAACCTCGTTTCGTAATAAGGGGGATTATGTTTTTCAGGAGTCAGGAGTGCAGTAAACTGACGAGCATGTATGAGGCAATTGATGAATGTGAATGAAGCGAAAGAAGTATGTTTGGATCGTAGCATGTGGAATGAAGTCTCGGCCTACCCCAATGGGAGAGAGACGTGACGGATAATGTATATATGTAGGTATATAATGTATTTCGTATCTTAACAAAAGCATACCTACTGAGTTATAGACTTGTGTACATCTCATACTATGTCATAGTCATAGAGTATAGAGTATTTAGGGGAAAATTTCCTGCTAGCTTAGCATACACTCCGTGACAAGACGTTGTCATGGGTTTGTCACGCTTACGTCTCTGTCCATAGTTTTAAATGTGATAAGGACATCATGACGTGAGAAAATTGTCGCGGCACGTATGCTAAGCCTCCAGCATTGATTTGTATTGAGCCAGTTTATCTACACAGTTGAGCGATTTTCACCTTTTAAAACGAACGTCATCGTCTGATTCATTATTTATGTTTGATCACTTTTATATTCCAAAAATATTCTTTATTTATACTGGGTGTAACAGAAAGGTCGTATAGTGCCGAAACATAGCGATAGTCCTCATAAAACTGAACAACTTTCCCCAAGGAACATGAGTCGTAATCGTAACTCGAAAAAAAAAATTAGCCTGCGCATACAAAATGTCCGATCAGCTGATCGAGTTAGTATGGGCGATGCAAAATTTTTTTTCCAGTTACGACCCATGTTTCTTGGGGAAAGTTGTTCACTTCAAATGAGGACTTTCGCTGTGTTTCGGCATTATACCCCCTTCTGTTACACCCTGTATAGTTACATGAACTTTGACCTTTAGAGGTATTTTGTAACGTTTTTATTTGATAAAATAAAGTCTGTGTAGGCGCGAAAGTAATTTGCTCTCTTTTCTGTCTAAGTAAGTGCCTATTTTAAGAAGGTACAATAGATGTAGCAAAAATGGAAAAGGGACAGTGAAAAGGCGATGAAAAATGATAGTGAACCGTCAAAGACATTTACAATTCTATTCATGTTGTCAAATGTAGGAACGTAAGTAAAATGAGACAGCGGAAAACTTCATTATATTAGTAATAATACAATATTTTCTTTTATTATTTTGTATTTGAAATCTATACTAATATACTAATTATACTAATTACTAATAATATTATAAAGCTGCAAAGTTTGTTTGTTTGAACGCGCTAATCTCTGGAACTACTGTACCGATTTGAATGATTCTTTCAGTGTTGTGTAGTCCATTTATCGAGGAAGGCTATAGGCTACATTTTTTTAATTCAAAATTAGGGATCCGTAATAAAATTGCTATTTTGTAACACAAGGTGTAAAATCGAAAATCTATTATTGCGTGCGCTGCAAAAACTATTGACAATAGAACAAAATGATGTACTATGGGTTTGTAGATCCCATTAAGACCTACAAAAAAGTCCGCGAGAACATATATCTAGCTATCATGGCTTAATCACAATAACCGATTTTGTGTTCAAGATTAAATTGTCTGAAGGATAATTTGAAGGAAAGAATATGAAACTATAAACACAAATTCATAAACTTTATGACGTAGGTACTAGAGGCTGCTACTTAGAACGCATTTATCGTCATATCTTGGAAAACTTGATGTTAAAACTATTTTGCATGATCAAAATCTGTTCAGTAGTTTTTGCGTCAGAGTAACAAACATCCTCATATCCATCCATCGGCAAAAAACTGACATTTATGGATCCTAGATACTAATATTATAAACGTCAATGTTTGTGATGATGGATGGATGTTTGTTACTTCATCACGCAAAAACTACTGAACAGATTTTGATGAAACTTTGCAATATTGTAGCTTGCTCATCAGAATAACACATAGGCTATATTATTTTGAGATATCATGATTATTTTCCAAGATATGACGACAAATGCGTACGAAGTCGCGGGCAGCCACTAGTTTATAGGATACACGACACGGTGACGTCACAAGGAGTAGCAAGTACATATAGATATGGTTCACGGTTCACATACTAATAAGATTGTTGTTTTATTCAGTTTCAGTTTAAATTAACATGGGCAGGTCCCTGCACCTTGCCTACGCTTGTACAGCTAAATGAGAACGTTAGTGATGCTGCCATTTATGACATTTATGAGGAAAATAAAACTACCTATTTAACATTATAGGGTGACTTTAAATTAGTGAACGATAGAAAAGGATATGCATGTACTCGTGATAACAAACAACTTTCACTATGGGACCAAGGACGAAATAATTATGCATATCCTTTTCTATCGTTCACTATTTTAAAGTCACCCTATATAGATAATAGGCATGATGACTAAAAAAATCTTTTAATCCATCACATAGATTATTTTAAAATATTCGACTTGTATTTTTTCTTTTTTTCTCTTAAACTAAAAATGAAAAAGATACCTACACTGGGTTAAAGTTGCTCGTGACGTCACACTTAAGTAAGATTTTTACCTAGGAGTGACGTCAATACCCCCCACTCCGTAACTTTGATGCTCTGTATCTTTGTATTTATTTATGTATTTTATCAGGTAAAAAAGGTGTTTCCAATATTTTTTTAAAGCCTAAAAGACAGACTAAGTATTTTTTGAATTTTTGAATGTAGTCATCATCCCTATTGATACAGCTAGTCTGTCGTGTCCCACTATTAGACAAAGGCAATCCATTCAGATCTTCTATGAGCCAAGAATTGTAAGTAAGTATTGTCAATCTTTACTGAATAGGTCAAGCGTGTCTGGCCATCTAAACAGTTATTATGTATGCAAACAGATTAACGCAGACACGTCTCTGTTTACACATAAAACAAGTTTTACTATTTACGCATGTTCGAAAGATTACCAATATAACTGACCTGTGACATAAGCGAGCCACGCACGCTAGGTTATGTCTGACGCTTATGCTCGAACAGTTGAACTGTGCAAGCATAACTGAACGTGTGTATGGTTAAATTTTTTGCCTGGTACATATGTTCAGTTATGCTTGCATAGTTCAACTGTTCAAGCATAACCGTCAGGCATAACCTAGCGTGAGTGGCTCGCTTTAACTTCTATCAAAACAATTTTTTTTTATGACGTTCTAGAGGCTGTCACGACTTCGTACTCATTTATCATCATATCTTTAAAGAAAATCATGATATCTAAAAATAATATAGCCTATGTGTTATTTTGACGTACAAGCTACAATATTGCCAAGTTTCATCAAAATCTGTTCAGTACTTTTTGTGAAAGAATAACAAACATCCATCCATCCAGTATCGACACAAACATTTATAATATTAGTAGGTTACTACTTACTTACTACACATAGGTACTGAGTCTGAGGTATTTACTAGAACTTTTATCGTTCTTTAATGCGTAAGCAGGTAACAATTGAGCAAATAATAAAAAGAAATTGTTGTTTCTATTCTAAGAAAATATCATTATCTACACATACGTAGAGTGTAGAGCGGTAGAGTGAAGAGTGAAGTAGCGTACATCGCAAAATATTGATATATTATAGATTAAAATCTATTGCTGCTATTGCTCAACATAGGTAGGTACCTACATCTATCTTGCATCTATCTATATTATAAAAATGAATTGCAAATTGTGTTGGTAAGCGCGTAACTCAACAACACCTGAACCAATTTTATCAATTCTTTTTTTTTAATAATTTGTTCATTGAAGTCCAAGGATGGTTTTTACGGTGAGAAAAATTCGAAAAGTTGCCGGTAAAACTCTCTCTAAGGCGGAACAAAGTTCGCCGGGTCAGCTAGTTTACCAAATTTTTCATTACTTTACGTCACAGGCAACCAGCCATTCTGACGCTCACTCATTTCCACACAGGAAACAATAGAAATGAAATAATTATTCTAAATTCAAATCTGGTAAACAAATGAATCTATTTATTGATGGAAAACATGCGTGAACATTCGGTGAAATCCGATGATTGTCGAGGTGTATCATGTCATAGCTTGTAAATCGTTATCAATAGTTATTATTCAATTGCCTGTTTTATGAAAACAAGAGAATGAATAACTGATCAGTATTTGAAACTATCCAGATCGTTGGGCGAAAATAATAACTGAATGGGCGCCACTAGATGGTCACAGACGCCGAGGCAGGCCCCGAAAAAGATGGAGAGACGATCTGGATGCATTTTCACTGGAATGGCGAGACGCTACTGGATATAAATGGAAAGTCGCGGGGGAGGACTTTGCCCAGCAGTGGGATCATGATGGCTAGCAAAAATAATTGAAATAAGGTACTTATAAGTATGAGTACCCAATAATACCTACTGTTCCGTAATTTACTTTGTCCTGGATATTGCAGGGTCAGATTTTTATTATTTATTAATAGGTAGCTCTTTTGAAATATTAATTTATTGTATGTTTCTGTGTTTATGTCTGAGATTTGTAAAACTTAAATTGAAAAGAGCAACCGTACAGAGTTTCTTGCTAGGTTCTTCTCTGGGGAAAACTGCACTGTTGCGAATCTATTAACTTTAAAAAATGACCCGTCCTAAGTATTGTTAAAACCTACAGGATTAAATGATTTTTCATTTTAATGTCCTATCTGCGAGTTCACATAGGCCAAACATTTACTTATGTGTGAGTTTATAGATTAGATAGTTAACTCAACTTATCACAGGTAGTCCGTATCATGACATAATTCTAAAATTAGTTATCCTAACTGATCAAAAATCATAATCTAATATATAAATCGAATGTTTTGTATAGTACACATATAATAAATACCCTAAGGGCCTGCTTCACCATCGACAGATAAAATTTATCTGACAGATATTTTATACCTGTCTCTGTCTAAACCGGGGCTTAGCATGGCGTGCCGCGACAATTATCTCACGTATGCTGTCCTTATTACATTTAAAACTATAGAAAGAGACGTAAGCGTGACAAACGAATGACAACGTCTTGTCACGGAGTGCCATCCTAAGCTAGCTGTTTTATGAAATATACAAAGGTTTATCTTATCTTATTTAGCCACTTGTGTCCCACTGCTGGGCAAAGGCCTCTCTCCTCATACGCCAAGACTTTCTGTCTCGAGCTTCCTCCGCCCAGGTACCCAAGAAGGTATCCAGCTCGTCCCGCCACCTTTTCCGCGGTCTGCCGCGACGCTGTTTGGCAGGTTTATTTGTCAGTTAAATTTTATCTGAAGGTGGTGATACGGGCACTAAGTACAGTATCTATAAGCTAAGATGTTATACCCTGTTGCCTACTTTCAACTAATATTATAAATGTCAATGTTTGTGCCGAAGGATGGATGGATGATGTAAGGATATTTGTTACTCTTTCACGCAAAAACGATTGAACAGATTTTGATGAAATTTGGCAACATTATAGCTTATATATCAGAATAACACGTAGCTATAATTACTTTCATCATTATCATCAGCTCTTTTTAACGTCCCCACCGAAAGCGCGCGAGCCTATGAGCCTATATTCTTCTGTTAATTTATAATTTTCTAATGTACACCCGAGAGCAACGAATCCGGGTCGGGTGAACAACAAACTAAAATATCTCAAAAACTAAGAATCCTAGCCTTATGAAATAAAATGTGTTTAAGAGACCAATAAATACTTGTTAAATGAAAATATAAAACTTTTGAGTTACTTCTATATTAATGTCATAACAATTAAATCTTCGTTTGCGGATTTTGGTATCTAGCATGCCAAATATCGAATGGAAGCACGAGGAGGCAATCCGAAATGTTTACATTCATGTTGTTTTAAAAAAATATTGTTTCACATTTTAGTTTTAAAGTTATATCATCAGTTTTTTTATTTACTTAATATTCTGTTATTAACATGTTGTGACTCATAAATGTTTTTACTAACATAATTTATTTCATTAAGCTAGCATTCTTAGATCGCGAGTTTTTTGGATTCTTTAGTGACCCGGATTCATTGCTCTCGAGTGTATATAATGAAGCTGTTGGTTTTCCAATAAATAAATATTACTTTAAGATATCATATTTTTTTCAAAGATATAACGATAAATGCATTCAAAGTCGCCGGCGGTCTGTAATACGTATACCTGCTAAGAATGCCGTAAGAAATAAATCTGTTATTCATACACCAAAGTTCATTCGTATAAGTATGTAATTAGAATGAATCAGATTTCTTAAAGTGACGTTTGTAAGGTATAATACTACATAGATTAGTCATCGCCAGACATAGGGAGGCTGTGTCTATCACGTAAATCACGAATGTCGCGACAGTATTGGAGTTTGCTTCTTCTTAAATACTGACTCACTCATCTCTGATCTAATATGGTAGCTATATAGCTGTATAAGAGTTGAAACTACCTATATAGGGTGACTTTTAATTAGTGAACGATAGAAAAGGATATGCATGTACTCGTGATAACAAACAACTTTTACTATGGAGCCAAGTTCGAAATCTTATAATAAAAATTGTACCCCTATCAAATGTTAGTTCTCAGTAGCTGATACATTTTGTATGGGGAGTTCAAATTTTTTTGAATGATTTCGATTTCGACCTTGGTCCCATAGTAAAAGTTGTTTGTTATCACGAGTACATGCATATCCTTTTCTATCGTTCAGAAATTAAAAGTCACCCTGTAGGTATAGCTCTTATATTGATCATACAATGTTTTCCATTTGAATTACTCAAGTATTTTTTCTAAATATTTCAGTTGGCCGCCATTATCCTTAATAAGTAATTATAAAATGTACTAACGTTACTAAACATACACCATTATCATTCTCAACAATGACATTTCATCTTCAAATCTATTTCCTAATGATATGGTCTTATCTCTTTACCCATCAGTGGGATACTGACGGCTAGATAAGATAAGATACCTTCTAACAGTATTTCAGTTATTGGTGGTTATAGCCAAGATAGAGGCCTTTGCCCTTTTAAGATTTTACAAGCTGAATTGTTTATTTACTTAAAAGTATTACCGTAGGTCTAGGTACCTGACTAATGAATTTTGGTTGTTATTGTTGTTAGCCCACATATTTCGCCACCGAGGGACACTAGCCTGCTCTCATACAGAGAGTGATTAGGCCGTAATCCACCACGCTGGCCAATCATAACAAAATAATTTCGCGAAAAACGTCTGTGTGTGAAGTGTGAGTGACTCATTCACTCGCTTTAGTAAAAATAAAGTCTTTTCCTGATTCATTGATTCATCAGTCAGTTTTTAATCGTTTTATAAATATCTACCACATTTATAAATTACTAATATACTTACGTAAATAAAACTTATTTGTTAAACATAGGTATTTCAAAACTTTTTTCCTATAAAAACATTTGTATAAAAATGATTAATGTTTCATACATAGATATACTTTGTAGGTATCTTGTAAGTATGTACTCGTATAATTAAATGTAAGTAAGTAATATATTCACTCTTGTGACATTTTTTTCTTCTTTTCGACAAACAATTTTAACCTATTATTTAGTTTAGACGTGTTTAATAAGTACTTAGGTACTTATACTCGTAATATAAATTAACTTAGATAATTGTGTTATGTCTTCTTCTTATTCTTTTCTCTTATTTAGGTTTATTTATAGAACACGTGAATTAGTAACAGTGAAATTAGCAACTACGTCACAGTGCGTCTGGTTAGAAACTTGCAAAATTTGTTAGCACATTTTGTTGCGCGAGTATCATTCAATTTTATACTTACATCGCACAATGATACCATTATCCAAGCTCCATACGATTCCCCAATATTCCGATATTATTAACATTGTTGGGACAATCTCCGGATGAGAATAAAGATAAAATTCTTCTTATCGTCATTATTCTTTTCGAAAAACTTGTCATCTTGTTATACGCACGCGTTTTATGAAAAAAATATTTTATCATCGTAGATGTACACAAAATCGCTATACATCTTCGTGAAATAAAAAACAACAATACATTTTCACAGGATATTTTAACTAAAAATGAAAATGGCGTTTAACGGCGGTCATTCTAATTTTGTGTGCAGTTTATGGAGATTGTCCCTGTTGCAAGTTAACAAGCTTTAGTAGAATTAGTGACTAAAACTAAATATGAAAATGCAAATACACAGAAACGTGTGATAATAACTGAGCTATTCACATTTTGTTTTTATTAAATGCTGAAGTTTTCAGTGTTGCGCCAAAGCCTTTATATTGAAAGAAATGGTAAATTGTTTGCGAAGTGCTATTTGATAAAAGTTAAATATAATTTTGTATTGACGATACAGAGCCATATGGTGTTTAGGAAGAGCCTTATTGTGTATTAGCCGTATTGAATATCAGCAACATATCCATCAAAGTACAATATATTAAACTGTAATAGGCCTGTCTGCTTAGATAAAACCAATCAGAAATGGTTCTCAATTGGATGCGTCAATGTAGAGTACAAATGTAGAGTCTAAATTTATAATAATAAAAATAATAAACATACTCGTATGTACAATGAGTTAACATTATTTTATTTGTATTTATTTGTTTTATTTCAATATCCAATTGCTTTTCCAAAAGTACAAATACATTACTAAAACCGTAATAATAGCCAATGACCCTATCCTAGGTTAGGTATCACACAAAAATATACCTTTCGTATTTAAACATTCTCGCGTAACAAACACATTCCACAGTTCCAGACTTTTGTTAAAATACGACACAATAAAAGGAATGACTTTGGCTAATGGAATGGCTCATAAACAAATTAATGAACGACCATTATTTTGACTCTCGAAATAGGTGCGTAACTATGCATACCAAACCTTGTCGTGAATATAATAACATTCCTACATTATGTATGTGTATTTATCGAAGATATATGTGTAGGTTTATACTTATATATTTATTGTTTATTGTAGATTAAGTGACTATCCTGCCTTCTTGCTTTCACTTCTCTCTCTGCGGGGTCTGCAGGAAGAAATTTCTTTTAGAAATATCCTGTACCTTTTGTATAACATCTCTTTTTTTCTGTCTCTATGTACTATCATCTTACAATAAACTGTAAAATAAATAAATTGAATTATTTATGTGTTATGAAGAACAAAAATAGGTTTTAAATTGTATTCTCTATTTAAGTAAGAGGTATTATTATAGGTACTGTACTACTTATTACTTCATTTTCTGTGTTATTAATTTGTAGGTGTATAACTTCGTTTAAGTTTTTTTATTCAGTGACTTGCTATAAATATAAACACAAATACGATTTCATTAATATAGAGTAGGTAAGTAAAATTTAAATAGAACTGGTCAATGTAATAGGTATTTTCGTGGAACTTGTTTATTTAAAAAAGAAACGTATATTTATAGTAGTTCGGAAATAACTTTGTTCTCAGTAAACGAGTATTTTGAACTTGATTCGTCCTTTTAACAAAAAAACTACATCTACTAAAGTAGGTAAGTCTTTTTTCCTTTTAATTCAAATAATACCTATGTTGTACCTTTTGCATAACTTCTCTTTTTTTTCTGTCTCTATGTACTATGTCTTGTCTATGTCTTACAATAAACTGTAAAATAAATAAATAAAACCACCTATAGGTTCCGATCTATTGTAATTGTAGTTTTTGTGACCGTTTTTTGCCAATAGGTATTGATTTTTTGTTGACCGTTTAATTAGAATCTTCGTACTTTACAATGTCAATAAACCTTTTTGGTATTCATTCAAGGCTTTGGGCATAACACTGATGGTTTAGAACAAGGTGCAACAGTTTTAATTATCGTGTTAGAATTCGTTCAAAGGAAGTATCTGCGGAAATAGTGTGTATTAAACAAAGGACAATCAGCGTTCGCATCCAAATAATAATGATCAAACCTTTTATAGTGACGAACACTAATAATATAACGGTGGTCGTAATACACCGCAGACTCCGTTCGGCAAACATTCTGCTGTGGTTTATTTAGACTCCAACGTAAACACAAGTGGTTACTGCCATGAAATATAATCATAATCTTTATTCCATCAGATTGAATATTAATCGGGCGTGCTATTTATACCGCCGTGTTGCCTCAACGAGCATTCCACGAGTTCAATTTGTACAACGCACGAGACGTCTCGATCACAAACACTAATGCCATGCAGATGTAAACACTTAAAACTTTGAAACACTCTGAGTCATTTTCGTCGGAACGAAACGTTTGGGATTGTAAACAAAAGTGTTGATTTTACTGTGTCACATCGTAAAGTTCTCGGGATGAAATTGGGTTACAAATGTGTTAATACAGGTAAAGGTCAAAAGTTGGGATAGGTAACTCGCGTGCCACGTGACGGCTTGAGTAAATGCCGCGGTAATCAGTGGCGACTGGCGACTGGCGATACTCGGAGCGTGGCGTAGAGTCGGCCAGCGCTCTCGCGGTCGTGGGCAACACTGGCTTGTAGGCGCGCTACTTCCCAACCAACCGCTTGCTTACGATGACGACCTTAACTTATGCGAGATAACACCATACCGATCCTATACCGACGAACAAATTACTTTTACGTATCAATTTATTTGCCTTTAAACTAAATATAGGCACCGAAGGGCTTAAGGTCAGTAATTAACTGTATGTATTGCGTTTTGAAAACAATTTATAAGAGACTAGAGGCTGCCCGCGACTTCGTACGCATTTATAGTTATATTTTGGAAAAAAAAATCATGATATCGTAAAATAAAATAGCCTATGTGTTATTCTGATGTCCAAGCTAAGTAATTGTAAAGTTTCATTAAAATCTCTTCAGTGGTTTTTACGTGATGAAGTAACAAACATCCATCCATGGGCACAAACATCGACATTTATAATATTAAATAATAGGATGATGACAGGTTTAAAGGTTTCAGTTTTGGGAACTACGTCTTTTTATTTCTTTGATTATTTTTAGATTGAAATCGGTTAAAAATAAATTCAGTTGTAAACGTAGAGCATGACGTAGCGTAAAGTAATTAAGTAAATATTAAGTAACTAAAGATCACTGACTGAAAACAGTTTACGAGGAGTTTCCTTCAGAAATTCTAGATTCAATCTGAATATGCACCTTCATATCAAACCTCAGCTTTCTTTTTTCAACGGTACGTGAAAAACCCAAAAAGAAAAAGTATTATGTTTGGACTAAGTAAGTAATTAGGTATAGGTTTTTTTTGTCAGAAACTCTTGTTAGTTAATAATAACACATACGATGCAATTTTAACATTCTGCAGGTATGATAAGTTCCAGAATGTTATTATTTTACTTTTTATTGCAAAAAAGACACCAAATAATACCTTAGTATAGAGCAAGATACAGCCGAATGTACAGCTCTATTTTACATACATACATACATACATATCCGTCACGCCTCTCTCCCATTGGGGTAGGCAGAGACCACTTCCTTCCACTTGCTACGATCCAAACACACCTCTTTAGCTTCATCCACACTCATCAGTCGCCTCATACATGCCCGTCGGTTTAGGGTACTCTTGACTTGGCCTTTCTTGAGCAAGTCCCCGATTTGATCGAGGTACGTTCGAGCTCTATTTTGCTTTACATATTAGAATAGAATACCAATTAGATACTTGAACACACATAAAAATGTGTATTCAATTGTATCTAATAGCATTTAAATTATGCAATTCATTCCAAGGAGTGAAATAAGGCACAGAGCGTCCAGAGAGCGTTATAAAACATTGTTACATTATTTATGAAGTTGTTGTATTCTACTAATATTATAAAATGTCAATGTTTGTGCCGGTGGATAGATGTTTGTTACTTCATCACGTAAAAACCACTGAACAGATTTTCAGTGGCAACATTAAGATTAGATTAATTAGATTAAACTTCGCTATATTAAGATTAGATTAGATTTTAATTGTATTGTATTTTATGTATCAATATGGGCGTTAGATGCCTGAAATCAATAAATATTGTAGCTTGCACATCAGAATAACACATAGGCTATATAATTTTGAGATATCAAATTTTTCTTCCAAGATATGACGATAAATGCGTTCAAAGTCGCGGGTAGCCTCTAGTTTATTCTAATTTTAACACGTCTTTGACCCATTCATTTGCTTGGATAAAACGGAACGGATTTGAAAGTGGTCTCTGTTTTTCCTGATGGGAAAGAGGTGTGACAGATATATATGTATGTATCTATAAACAGCTAAATAACTCTCCTAGGTACTTTAAATTACTAATAGCTGATACAATTTGTTAATTATGTAGTAAATAAACTGTAAATAACTAGTTACTAATTATACAAGTTGTTATTTATGTAGTAAGTAAGTAAATAACTGGTTACTAATTAATGGTGTAGTTACGTTAAATAACTAGTAGCAAGAACTAGTAAATAACTAGTATGTAAATTATTTATGGTCTAGTTAGGAATAGTTATTAAAGTTTTTCCTGCATGCGGCGAATCCTATGCACTAATTGGCTCAGTTCTAATTTTATCGTCATAAATTAATTTGTGCAAATTGTTTTTGATGCGTTTTAATGTGTTAGAGCAAAATTTATAGTTGTAATATTAAACTGCTACCTAGTATGATAAATAACGGGAATAAATGATTTTTATGTTACTTAACAACTTTAAGATAGATGTTTAAATTAATTTAAATTCGGAATGTATCGAAATATTTTTAAATCTTTCGTCTTTTTTCGTCTTTTAATCTCTTTCTTCTTTTAATCTTCCAATTATTTTGTTATAGTGTAATACGAAGGTTAGGTAAGAGAGGCCTTTACCCAGCAGTGGGACACTTATGGCTAGATTAGATTAGAGTTAAGTACCTAAACTTTTAGAATTTCATTTCAATTACCTACTACAATTTTCAATAAAAAAAAAATACCGTGTAAGATTTGTAACTTTTTACTGAAATAAATATGCCTATCTACTCTAAATATTAACAGCAAGTAAAATTTTAACGATTTTGTTTATCAATATAGATTCAGAGTAATCCAGATATGTCATTATACTATAAAGTTTATCAGATAATGCAATCAGATACAAATACACTGTACCCATACTATAGTAAGTATCTACGCTTACGATATGACATCTCGTGTTTCCCACTATCTTTAGGATTTTGTTTGTGATATGATAAATGATAAACGTTTCGTAAAATTTTAGTGTAATTAGCGTTTAACAATGATAAAAGCGTCGTTCTTTATGTTTAAATAAACAAATCATGTTATATGACTGGGTAAAAGAAGAAGAAGAAGCTTTTTTATAAAGCTGTTGGTTTTCCAATCAATAAATAAAACTGAAAGTACGAAAATAAAATGGTTTAAATACTAACTCAAATATTTTTCTTAATTTCCGTGGGTAACTGTAATCTGATGTGAACTGCGGGGCAACGCCTGAAACTTCTTTTGAACTTTTCCAATTTGTATTTTCAAAAACTTAAAAAAGAATTATTTTTCTAATTTCTATTTTCAAAATAGTTTTACCCATCAGTGCGTAGTTCACCTTAGATTACAGTAAAATTAAGAAATATAAACTTTAGGCCGAGAAGTTTTTGACCAGTGACCGGTCGAACAATGATTCTGTGACTCTGTCAGACGATTCATGGCTAGCCAAGGCAAGACAGACAAGAAAAGATTCAAGCCTAAGAAAACGCCGTTTAAGACTAAAAATGCCGATATGTACGATCGACAAGATGTTCCACAAGCGTGGCACGAAAAGTTTTTGAAATGGACATATTATACTTATAGGATGATTTTTAATTAGTGAACGCTAGAAAAGAATATGCATGTACTTGTGACAACAAACAGCTTTTACTATGGAGCCAAGTTCAAAGTCATTAAAAAAAAATTACCCCCATACTATCAACTGATGCATTTTGTATGGGGAGTTCAAATTTTTTTGAATGATTTCGACTTTGGTCCCATACCTACTAAAAGTTGTTTGTTATCACGAGTAAATACATATCCTTTTCTATCATTCACTAATTTAAAGTCTCCCTATAGGAGATGACATTATAGTGTGTTTCATAGAATACTTCTTATGCCGCCATGTTGGCAGTATTGAAAATTTGTACTGTGAAACACAATGAGGGTAATGTGGCAGTACAAATTTTCAATGCTGCCAATATAGTTGCATAGGAAGTATTGTATGAAACGTACTCTACCTAGCATGGTATACCACAATATGCTTGTTAAGTATATTGTACAGCTTTCCAGTGAAATAGAATAACATTTAACCTTTAAAAAACGCGTAAAGAAGCATCACACTAATTAAATCTAGTATGTAAGGTGACTGGGAGTGTACTTCGGGCATTAATTCCGTAAATTGGCCTAAATAACAATTGCGTTGGAAGTTGGAGGACATCAGTAGGTATTGTGACCTTCACCTATAGCGTGTGACTTGAAAATGTCGCTTGGTATTAAAGCTAGTTCGCATTATGCCAGTAAATGAAATGAAAATGTATTTAAACTTGTAGGACGAGTTTGACATCACATAAGACGGGTCATTTTTAAAGTTAATGCTAGATTCGCAAGAGTGCAGTTTTCCTCAGAGAAGAATGTAGCAAGAAACTCTGTTGGGTTGCTCTTTTCAAATTTGGTATGACAAATTCCTAGGCATAAACACTTAGATACATGCATTATAATTATTATTTAAACAGTACTTTAGTCAAGTACCGAGTTATTTAGTAGCTTAGCTAAACACCAAAAATTTTGTCATTCAGTCGACTCAATTCATTTTGTTCTATTTCTATCGGACAGTAGCCAGTAGTATAGCTAGGTACTAAATTACTCGGTACTCGACTAAACTACTAGTCTTATGCGAACTAGCCTTTACGTCGGTTATTACCTTTTGGTAATTTGAAAGTGTGGTTGATTCCAAGTCGTTGAAGCTCGAGAGTCCTTTAGCAACTTAGTAGATCTTTGTAGGTTGTGTTCGCGATGAATTACGTCGCTTACTACCTTTTGGTAATTTCAAGGTGTGATTTGAAGTCGATATTTTGAAAGCTCGAGAAGTTTTTATCGACATAGAACTTTGCAGGTATGTTTGTCAATACTATAAGCTACATAATCGTAGATACATAGAAATATATAGACTTCCTAAACTAGTCCTACTCCAAAGGTTGTCTGGAAGAGATCACTTTTAGTGATAAGGCCGCCTTTGCGCTTGGCCGTATCTCTTTGTGTGCAATAAAATATTTCTATCTATCTATCGATCTAGAAAGTAATTAAAAACAAGTAAGTTAATTATACTAAAAAGTAAGTTATTGGGTCAGCGTATATCGCAATGAAAACCTTTGGGATATCAAACTGTAAGTTTATTAACAAAAAACTTAATTTATACGTTTATTACTTAAGTCTTTTTTTAATCAAGGTTAAAACTTTACCCAGGGACCATTGCACCATAAGGGTGATATTAAAAGTATTTTGTGAAGGTTTATCTGCACTTTACTTTAGTAAATTATTTAATTCCTTATTAAGTACTTGTAAAGTAATCATTTATTCCCAGTTCAAAATAAATAAAACAAAAACATAAAAAAGCAAGCTAACATAAAGGAAATGAAAGAAGAGACAGAATGGGAAAAGGATTCCACTCAGCATAAAAAAATTAGTTATTTTCAAACTGAAAAGAATCAGCAGCAAATGTGGGGCTGAAACGAAATTCTAGTCTTCTCTGAATATCTATATTATATAAAACGTACAAAAATCCAGATAAAAATAGCGTTTTATCCCCCTCCGTAATAAGCTCGCTACAGAACTTTACACAAGCTGATTAGGGGACAAAACATCTATATCGTTTGTCAAAAGGGTGGCGAAAGGGGGGGAATTGTCGCCATTGCGTCAATCAAACGTCGTCGCGAAGTGACGTAGGAGACGCCCTATTGCGGCCTTTACTGTATTACATTAACCACTTGACATTTTATTAACACTTGTTTTAATTAAGTATCACTTTTTACTTGACTTTGTATAAAAAATTTAAAAATATACAATGAGTGCTCCAACCAGGTAGATAATGTTTTCGGACTCCCTATCAACATATAAGAAAGAAATAAATAATTAGGTTCTTGAAAAACCGCTTAGACCAATAACTCTATCTTTAAGTAATTTAAATTTTTGATGTGTATACGTAAATGCGACATCTTTGTTTGTTTGTATTTTTATGTCGCATGGTGTGTTCACCTGTAATTGGTTACGCAATTAGCTATAAGTGCCTATTTTTAATTTAATTAAATATGTCTAGTACTTATTGTTGTAGTAACTGTTGGTGTTCCTTTGATAAATAAATAAATAAAAACATTTTTTGTTTATTTATAAAAACAACAAAATGGAGACTTGCTCTCTCTCTCTCTAAAATGGTTTCCTCATATTTGAAGATCGTGGTCAGTATCAGGGCAACATTAAGCGCGGATGATCTGCCTTCATCGGTTTCGATCCAGCGCGTCTCTCAACGCCGCGTAGAATTTGGAAGACGATGAGTATTTTACTTGATCGGTCCATCTGGTTGGTGAACAAAAGCTAAGAGTACCCTAAACTAACGTGTAAGTATGAGGCGACTGATGAATTTGGATGAAGTGAAAGAGATGTGTGGATCGTAGCAAGTAAAACGTAGTGTTTGTATGCTCTTTGGTAGCAAGCAGAGGGACGTGGTCTTTGCCTACTATGATATGAAAGAGGCAGATATGTATGTAAAAAAATGTTCGAACGTATTTTATTAAGATAATTTTAATATACATTAGTATACCTAGGCAATGTAATTTTTCCCAAATATGACGACAAATACGTTCGAAGACGTGGGCTGCTAGTAAACTACCCATGGATGGAGGCATGTTTTCCTCAATGTACCTAGCATAATATCTTATTATACTGAAAAGGTGTGACGCAACTCAATTGCTCCTATTTACGTCATACCCCATAAGTTAACTTTAATCGGGTACCTATCTATTCGAGTTATTGACATACTTATTTACTTCAATTAATAAAAAGTATTTCTAGCATTTAGTTTAAGGAAATATTAAGTTAAGAGCAATGATTTTTTATAGGTACAGATATGTTACCTTTATAGTGATTGGCGTTTTAAATCTGTGCCGAACAATGATTACAATGACATTAATGACAGCACTTCAAATCATACTCCAAATGTCTTCAGACTAACTGAGACTAGCTACAAGTTGTCTTAAATAGGTCTATTTACAGTCTTCAAAATGTGCGCGCATATAACATCTGCACCTAGTATATATATAATATCATTGGTTAAGAGGCAATAAGTCACCATCTACAGATAAAAAATATCTAACAGATATGTTAAACCTACTTTGTCTAAAACGCCATGTTTTATGATATAGACATAGGTTTATCTGTCAGTTAAATTGTATTCTAGGTGGTGAAACGGCACTAAATATCGAAAAATAAACAATTTGGAGGAAAAGTGTGCTATTGTCATACACGTACAAGTATTGTTTCGTTTTAAACTTGTTGCAAACAAAGACTGTGGGGCGGTGACGCGCGCGACGCACTGTTTAGTTAAAGTTTATTATTAAACACATACCTACCTATTTAGAATATGTATTTATAAAGTTTGAGTATTATCCTCAAGGTCACACTCAGAAACTTGTGTTTTAATTTGCAAATACGCTATACAATACAAACCTACTGCATACAATACCAATGTTAAATAATATATGTTTAATATTGTATGTGTAGCTGCAAATCGTCACTCGACGAAACACCCGCTAGTTGCGTACCTCATCCCCACCACGCGCCAACTGGGAACCGCCTACGTTGAACCTGGTTCTCTCGGATTTCGTCACTCACTTAGATATACGCTAGTTGCGTTCCTAATATTTCTAATAAGACTGTGTACATTTGTAAATAAAATTATTCTTATCCGATATTCTACTATAGAACACGCCTTTGATTTCTACTACCCAAAATACCAATTAGGTAGCTAACCTACAGCTCCTAAAGTGGTGACCCCGCCGTTCAGTCAAGAATATCAAGAATCAGCGACGCGTAGCTAAATCTACATACTTACAATGGCACAAGCACCGCCACCGCCACCACCTCCACCGCCGCAGGGAGGCGAAGAACCTGAAGCCAACGAAATCTCCGTCTCGCTACGCATTCCACCGTTTTGGCGCGACAAACCTCGACTGTGGTTTATTTGCTTCGAAGCCGCTACTCACCATCTAAAACGCAGCAAGAACAGCCTCGCGCAGATGGTCATCGCTAAATTGGAAAAGCAGGACGTCGAACAAATCTGCGATCTTCTGTACAAGCCACCGAACGACGTCGACGATTTCTACCAAATCCTTAAAGATCGTCTGATATCCGTCTACGAAGAGTCCGAAGAGCGGCAGATGAGCAAACTCTTCTCCGAGATGGAACTCGGCGACCAGCGCCCGTCCCAGCTACTCCGCAAGATGCGCAACCTTGCGCACGACAAGATTCCAGACGCAACGCTTCAAATCATGTGGCTGAAAACACTCCCAGCCCATGTTCGCTCCGTACTCACAGTGAGCGAAACGCTAAGCAAAACCGCCGCGCTAGACGAACTTGCCATGCTCGCCGACAAGATGCTGGAAACCACTCAAGAAGTCGCCGCGGTATCCCCATCGCCCTCATCCTCTTCGCACCTCAAATCCGACGACACGAAGACGCTGTTAGAAGAAATTAAGAAACTCTCACTCGAAGTCGCGGAACTGAAACAGCGCTATCCTCGCTCTCGCTCTCGCACAAGACAACCGTTCCGATCCGCAAGGCAGCCATCTCGCTCGCACTCACGCAACTCGTCGCACTGCTATTTTCACCGTCGCTTCAAAGAAAAAGCAAGACGTTGCCGATCTCCGTGCACTTTTAAGAAGACGGAAAACTCAAATTAACGCTGGCTGCGGCGGAATCCGGCGTTCCAGACAGAAACTACCGCCTATTTGTTACCGACAAAAACTCGAAACTCACCTTCTTAGTCGACACCGGAGCGAATATCTCTGTCATTCCAAAGAAGAAATATTCTCAAGCGAAACCTCTGTCTTTCAACCTGTACGCCGCCAACAACACCGTTATACCTACCTACGGTGAACAAACGCTCGAATTGAATTTGAACCTACGAAGACCGTACCGCTGGAAATTCATCATCGCTGACATCAGCAAGCCAATCCTAGGAGCCGATTTCCTCAAGCACCATCATCTCGTCGTAGATCTGAAAAATCAACGGTTAATCGACAGCACAACAAGCCTCGCCGTTAAAGCACCCGCCTGTTCGTCCGACATACCTACCGTCCGAAGCATCGATCTACAACAATCGCTACACGACATCCTAGCGGAATTTCCCGGAACTACACGTCTCACTTCTATGAAACTCAATTCGAAGCACAGCGTCGAACACTACATAGAGACGACTGGCCCCCCACTACATTGCCGCGCACGACCTCTACCACCACATCGCTACGAACGGGTGAAGAAAGAATTCGAATCTATGATGACTCAAGGCCTCTGCAGACGAAGCAAAAGCCCCTGGTCGAGCCCACTCCATGTGGTACCGAAGAAAAACGGAGATCTGCGCGTTTGTGGTGACTACAGAAGATTGAACAGCATAACGAAACCTGATCGCTATCCCATACCGCGCATCAGAGATTTCACTTTTCAACTCGCCGGCAAGAAGATTTTCTCTACAATCGATCTCAACCGGGCCTACCAACAACTCCCAGTAGCAAGTAACGACGTCGAGAAAACAGCCATCATAACTCCATTTGGACTTTTCGAGTTCCCACGAATGTGTCCCGGTCTACGAAACGCTGGCCAAACATTCCAACGTTTCATACACGAAGTACTCCGAGGTTTAGACTTCGTATTCCCGTTCGTCGACGACCTTCTACTCGCCTCTACAGACGAAAAGGAACACCGTGAACATCTACGACAAGTACTGCGACGCTTAGAAGAGTATGGCATCACAATCAACCCTTCTAAATGCGCACTCGGCCGTCAACAAGTCACTTTCCTCGGCTACGAAGTCAACGAACACGGAATCAAACCGCCTGAAGCAAAAGTTAGAGCAATCATCGAGTATCCACGTCCGAAAACAATCGAAGAATTACGTCGATTTCTCGGAATGATGAACTTCTACCGCTCGAACATTGCCAACGCTGCTGCCATACAAGCTCCACTCAATGCCTACTTGCACAATTCGCGAAGAAAAGACAAGACAGAAATCAACTGGTCTCAAGAAGCGAACGACGCATTTTTGCTATGCAAAGAACGCATACAGAGCGCCGCACTACTCGCGCACCCGCATCACTCCGTCCCGCTCGCACTCATGAGCGACGCCTCTAACACTTGCGTCGGTGCGGTACTTCAGCAGCGAGTCGACAACAAATGGCAACCTCTCGGCTATTTCTCCAAGAAGCTATCCGACACACAACAGAAGTACAGTACCTACGACCGAGAACTCTTATCTATCTACATGGCTATGAAACACTTCAGAAAAACGTTCGAAGGAAGAGAACTGATTGTCTACACCGACCACAAGCCTCTCGTCTACGCTTTTACGAAGATTGGATCCGACAGCGAAACACCTCGTCGAACAAGACAACTACTGTTTATCAGTGAATTCACCACTGATATCCGCCACATCTCCGGTCAAGACAACGTAGTAGCCGACGCCCTGTCCCGCATCGAAACAATAACCTGCCCCTCCGCAATCGACTACGACAAACTATCGGAAGCGCAAGACAAGGACAGCAATATCGGAACACTACTCCAACAGTCGAACATCTCAATGAAGAAAGTTTCTCTACCTACATCGAGCAAGCAAATCTACTGCGAAACTTCTACGAAGAACGTACGTCCGTACCTACCTACCGAGTTTCGAACGATCGCATTCAACGCAGTTCACAACATCTCGCATCCCGGTATACGTACTACTCGCAAGCTCATGCAAGAGAGATACTTCTGGCCGTCAATGAACTCCGACGTAGGCAATTGGGCGAAAGCGTGCATCTCATGTCAACGTGCGAAGATACAGCGACACACTACGAGCTCAATATCATCGTTCCCGCCGTCAGACCGGTTCAACCACGTTCACATCGACATCGTTGGACCGCTGCGTACTACAGCCGACGGACATCGCTACTGCATCACGATGATCGACCGAGCTACTCGCTGGCCCGAAGCATTCGCCGTGCAAGACATCACCGCCGACACTGTTGCGAAGACGTTCTACGAAGGTTGGATCTCACGATTTGGTTGTCCCGCCACACTGACAACCGACCAAGGACGACAGTTCGAGAGCCAACTATTCACCTCTCTCGCTCACATGTTCGGTATTGACAAGATCCATACTACGCCGTACCACCCGCAAAGCAATGGACTAGTCGAGAGATGGCACCGCTGTTTGAAGACTGCACTCATAGCACGACTACAGTCAACGACATGGACCGACGAGCTACCCACCGTCATGCTTGGTCTGCGCTGCGCAAGCCGAACCGACACCGGAGTTAGTACTGCCCAACTCACATACGGCTGTACTCTACGCCTACCCGGTGATTTCTTCTCGTCCGCACCACGTGACGTCGCTATGGATCACGCATACGTCCAGAAACTGCGTGAAACAATCAACAGTCTGAAGCCAGTACCTAACACACCGCATGGCAACAAGCGATCTACCTTCGTCCATCCCGACCTCAACACATGCAAGCAAGTGTTTGTACGAGTCGACGCCGTCAAGAAACCGCTACAAAATCCATACAACGGACCGTATCCAGTACTGAGTCGCAACAACAAGGTTTTCGTCGTACGACTGCCCGATCGAGACGTGAGCATATCGATCGACCGACTGAAGCCTGCCTACACCGTGTTAGAAGACACCGAAGATGACACCGAAGAAGATGACACCGGTACATCGCAACAACGCAACGCAACGAAGACAACAAGATGCGGTCGAGTCGTCAGGAATCCAGTACGCTTCGCTTGAGGGGGAGTACTGTAGCTGCAAATCGTCACTCGACGAAACACCCGCTAGTTGCGTACCTCATCCCCACCACGCGCCAACTGGGAACCGCCTACGTTGAACCTGGTTCTCTCGGATTTCGTCACTCACTTAGATATACGCTAGTTGCGTTCCTAATATTTCTAATAAGACTGTGTACATTTGTAAATAAAATTATTCTTATCCGATATTCTACTATAGAACACGCCTTTGATTTCTACTACCCAAAATACCAATTAGGTAGCTAACCTACAGCTCCTAAATATGTAAATATACAATATGAAATTAAAAAATAAATAAATTGTATTGTATATTGTGTTTAATATTGTATTGTTTGTGTAATATTGTATGTAACATTGTTGTTGTTGTTGTCTATTAATCACATTATAGAAATTACGATATGATTGAGTAGTAGAAAAAGCCTTTAATTAACCTCTCACATCCCACTGACCCATTATAAACCCAGACACGACAGATTTTCTATTGTTCTTTTTTTTCTGGAAAGTGAAAGATTAAACGTACCATTACACGTATAAATGAGGATTAAACGACGCGAAGTTAAATAAATAAAACTCTATGAACTTTTTCTGATCGATCTTATTAGACTGGCGACTGTCAAATGTTTTCCAAATCAAATAAACTGCGCGACCGACGATGTCGAAAACCAATAATGTGGTAATAAGTTATGTAAATGGTAATATTTCCATTATATTACCTAACAATAACAGTTAGGATATTATATACATAATACATAATGGTAATTCCCCTATCAACGAGACTCTATTAAACCAAGAAAATTATCATTTTATGTAGAGACCATCAGTGGATAGATATATATGTCGCAGTAAGATAGTTAGAACCGTAATATGGTTATATCCCTAGGGACATAATTATATACCGTAACATAGTTATACGAAAGCGATTCATAACTATCTCACTAGGAATATAATTACTTATAAAACGGTCCAAGTTTAGTGATATACATAGCGAGAAATGAAAATATTTATGAAATACATAAATTGAGTTGGTAACTATATATTAAATGGCATCGAACATATTTGTATAAAGTAAAAAAAACGGTACCTCTCAATTAGAATCAACATTCGAGCTAGTATGGAGAAAAAGAAGTTGGCGGCCACTGATGAAACTTACGTCAATCGATAGAGATACATATTATAAAACGATAGTATTTTGGATAGTTGTCGTAAGTGATATACTTTCGGAGATATAGAACTTTGAAAATGAAAGAACTACGAAAATTGTTACATGCGAACATTTGTCTAAAATACAATCGTTTTATAATATGTAATACCTATCTCTATCGATTGACGTTAGTTTCATCAGTGGCCGCCAACTTTTTTTTCTCCATACTAGCTCGAATAGGGGATGTGTGTGTAGTGTAATTGATACCGAATTTTTTCACTATACCAATTAGGTTGAATGCTCTTTGTTGTAAGCATTTAAACGAATTCTAGAGTTAAAACTTAGATTAAAATAACATAACTAAGTAGATAAGTAGGTATGTAAGTCTATTGATGTGAATATGCATTACAAAAAGCTTATCTGCCTGACAGACACATGCCAAAGAGACAATGTTTTTTGTTCTTTGTTAGTATTATCTTGCGTTGACTTTGGGAGCTGCGCCCACGCATACAGTTCACTGTCCTTATCCAGGACCACTATTTAGTTTCCGTTCGTTACAAACTCATTCTATAATCAGCGAAAACATCCGCCTCGGTCCGTTCCAGAGGAATGTTACACTGATAACGTTTAAAATTAATATATATTTTTTTTTTACAATTGTTTTGCTACCTATTCGGTTTTCCCTGTTAACATTCTTTAAACTTAGATTTTTGCTGTAGATTTCATAATCTGCTGAATTGCATCAAATTACTGTATTAAATTGTTTGTAATATTGGTTGTGATTGATCTTATTATGTGTAAGGAAACCTAATGTTCCTTGAAGAGAAAGAAATGGAATGAAGAGTCTTGGTACTGTCAATGATTTAACAACACCTAATAACCGAATAACAGTAGAAAACTGAAACCTATAGAAAGCAGGACTACACAGCTACCAACAAAGATGTGGAAACCCCTAAACCTACATGCGCTGCAAACAGCTGCAACAAACATCTACTACAGATGCTGCGATCAAAGACATTGTTTTTATATCTGTGGCTGCGACCAATTATGATGATAGAAAGAAGGTCCATACCATTATTTGAAATAATGAAGTCGTTGATAGAATCTAGAGGAATTATCTAATAAAACCATCAAATAATAAAAATAAGAGTTTATTAATAAAAATCTGCATTACATAACAACATTAGTAACATTAATAAAAAAAACGGCAATAATTAATGTTTTCATTAGCTTATAAACATCGCAGCAATATACGGCTATATATCGTAGTGATTCAATTAAATAATAATAAATAGATCTATACTTATTATCTACAATTTGAGAGAGATCTTATTCTTCTATTCAATTAATAGAGGAACGAATTAGAAACTCCTGAAGAAATTGAAATTGTCTTTAAAATCTAGTGTTTTCATTCGTAAAGCGACTGTACTTAAGCGGTTAGTTCATAGCTAGCAAAACTATGAAGAGAATAAATTATCAATTAGTTAGAAAGCTAGGACTTAGCAGATTTTATAGTGGTTACTTTGTGCCGATATCACGTGACGTCACCGTGGTGGCTGTTCGAATAACATTCGCTGTAGTGTTAGCAGTCCTTGCTGATGTTCCAACCTTACTAATCGTCGTAGTTGTAGTTGTCTTAGCAATACCTCCATTGGGAAGATGTTCTACATTAGTTCCTGTGCGCACTTCCTCAGTAGCAGCTTGGGTCTTTTCATGAGCACTAGCAGTTTTAGTATTCTTTTGCACGCTTTGTTCAAAACCATCACCGCGAATGATTTCATTTGTACCCTTTTCAGTACATGTAGAACCCCGTACGCCACTAGCAGCTGCCTTTATAACTCCATTTTCTACTGGAATCACCTCACTAGTTTGGAATCTTTCGTTGAAGCCATCAGATGTATCGATTGTGTAAGATCCTCGACGAATAGGCTTTTCTGGTACCCATACTAAGTCTTGAGTTAACGTCTCTTGGATTTGAAGCGGTTCAGGGGTAGCTGTAGAGCTTCTAATTTCACTCTCACCTCTGACTTGGGTAACATGCGTGCGGACGTTCTGTATTTGCGTTGTGGATTCGTTCGATTGATGAGTTATTCTCTGGTTTCTTTCGTTCGTTACATTGTCGATTGCATTACCATTTTGCAATATAACTTCTGTATCTTGCCTTTGTATTTGCGGCACTGTTTTGGTCGTCATAGAAGTTATTTTCTGAGTAACTTGCTGTTCATTTGAACGAGGTTTAATTGGTTTCAATTGGCCGAGTAATGGTGAGTGTTTGATTCCAAATGTTATTTGGGGTGTTCGGTTCTGCACCTAAAATACAAATTATAAACATCTTTATAATAGAAAACGAAAAAACAACTGATAAGCGGTTGTAGATTAAATACAACTATTTAATTAACTCGAAATATTCAGAAAATTCAGAAATATTCAGATTATTATAAAAATATTATATATTTTCTTAAAATATAATATGTATATGGAACTTATACCATAAAATTATGAACTTTAGTTACCTTTTCTGGTGAGTAGGTGCCAGGCGCCGGTACTCTCACGCGATCATCAACAGGCACCTTATGACGGCCCGATATCGTGTAAACAGGAGTATCCAACACAGATGGGATGCGGTACGTGTTAGGAGCTGAAATAATTTAAGTTACATTTAAAATTTTAGAATATCTAGAAGGCCAAGTCAGGAGTAAACCGATGTGGATGTATGAGGCGATTGAAGAATGTGGATTAAGCGAAAGAAGTTTGTTTGGATCGTGGTGGAGTGGAGGGAAGTGGTCTCGTGACTACCCCGATAGAATAGAGACGTGACAGATATGTATGTATTGAGAAAAGTGCAACAAAACTAATTACATAAAATATTTATTGGTTTAAATTCACTTACCGGGTGATTCAGCAAACTTAGTAGTATGAACTTTTATTCCAAAAGAATATTCAGGTGAATAAGTCAATATAAACTTAGATGCCTTCTCGGGACTATAAGTGCCAGGGGCGGGAACCTTCAAACGCTCATCAATTGGTTCTTTGTGTCTTCCAGAAATTGTGTACAAAGGAGTTTTAACTGGCGTCGGGATTGTATACTGATTTGGAGCTGAAAAAGATTAAAAAATACATGCTTGTTATTTGAAAAATGTTATTTAGGAAGATAATGAAAATAGTACGTTTTGCGTACTTACCAGGTGTGTTAAGAATTTTCAGTGTATCAGTTTTTGTCCTAAACGTATACTGGGGCGCAGTATGCAATAAAACTTTGTCAGCTTTATCAGGATTATAACTATTTGGTGCCGGAACATTATCGGGCTTATGTGGATTTGTTTTAATTCTGAATGAATATCGAGGAGCATTATCTAATAATATTTTATCAGCTTTTTCTGGATTATATACATTAGGCGCTGGAGTGTCACTTAACTTTCCATCTTTGCCTTTAGGCGCTAATGAATAAGCTGGAGATGAATCCAGAATAACTTTGTCGGCTTTTTGTGGATCGTAAGCAGTAGGTCCAGGGGTATCTGGTATTTTACCGTGGTCAATTTTAGGTCTAAAGGTATATGCTGGAGATGTTTCGTGTAAAACTTTGTCGGCCTTGTCGGGGTTGTAACAATTGGGTCCCGGTGTGTCAGCAAACATTTCGTTCTCGAATTTTTGTCTAAACGAATAAGCAGGAGACCTTTCATAAAGGATTTGATCAGCTTTATCAGGCCAGTAAGCATTGGGTGCGGGATTATTCGACGGTTTGTCAGCAGGCCCCTTAATTCCAAAACTGTATTTTGGTACGCCATTTAACATATAGTCGTATTTACTAGGATCATAAGCATTAGGAGCAGGAACATCAGATGGTTTCGAATCAGGACCTTTTCCTAGCATTGTATATTTAGGCGTTGAATGTGGTAGCTGTGGATCGTAAACATTAGGTCCTGGTGTATCTGAAGGTTTGCCCTGAGGACCCTTACCAGCGATTGTATACTTCAGCGAATCACTAGGTAAATGAGGGCTGTATACACCTGGCCCCGGAGTATCAGAAACTTTTCCATCAGAACCTTTACCAGAAATAGTGTATCGTGGCCCATTACTAGGTAAATGAGGGTCATACACATTCGGGCCTGGTACATCTGATGGTTTACCATCATGACCTTTAGCTGACATTGTATATTTAGGCCCACTACTTGGTAGTTGAGGATGATATGCGTTTGGACCAGGCACATCAGGAATTTTGTCATCATGACCCTTTCCAAACATTGAAAATTTGGGCGAGTTACTTGGTAAATGTGGATTGTAGTTGTTAGGGCCCGGTGTGTCGGAAGGTTTGCTTTCGGGACCTTTTCCAGCAATAGTATACTTGGGAGTATCATCGGGTAAATGAGGATTGTATGCATTAGGGGCAGGCACATCGGAAATTTTACTAGCATGTCCTTTTCCCGCAATACTGAATTTCGGTGTTCCTTCTAACAGATGAGGATCATAAACGTTAGGTCCAGGAGTATCAGATGGTTTGCTATCTGGCCCTTTTCCATACAAACTGTATTTAGGAGAACCGTCCAATAAATGTGGATCATATGCATTGGGAGCAGGAGAATTACTTGATACAGTAATTTGCACTTTAGGTCTAAAAGTATAAGCTGGTGAGGACTCGTGCAACAATTTGTCAGCCTTGTCAGGACAGTACACATTGGGACCAGGTATACTATCAATTTTAGGTGATGGTCCTTTTCCCGCAATTGTATACTTAGGCGTTCCATCTAACATGTGAATAGATTTTTCAGGAGCATAAACATTAGGAGCTGGCGACTCGCTCCTTATTACAGTTTGTTCTTTAGTCCTAAATGAATAAGCTGGTGAATTCTCATGTAATACTTTGTCAGCTTTCTGAGGATCATAGCTGTTTGGTGCTGGCGTATTAAATATTTTTGTTGATCCAGTTTTACCAGACATTGTATACTTTGGCCCTCCATTTAACATGTGCATTGACTTTTCTGGGGCGTACATGTTAGGAGCTGGGGTTTGCTCGATTTTGTCAACAACATCCTTAGAACGAATTGTATAAGCAGGAGAACTTTCGTGTAGGACTTTATCGGCCTTTTCAGGTTTGTAAGCATTTGGGGCTGGCGTAGTTTCATGTTTTTCAGCAATACCTTTTCCAGCAAGTGTGTACTTAGGTCCACCTTTTAGTGAGTGTATGGCTTTTTCTGGGGAGTAAATATTTGGTGCCGGTGCGTCACTCGTCTTAATGATCTCAGTCTTGGTTCTAAAAGTAAATGCCGGTGACTTTTCTCTTAAGATTCTGTCTGCCTTTTCCGGACAGTACGCATTTGGCGCAGGAACTTGTTCAGTTTTCAAAGACCTACTTTTTGTAGTAAAAGTGTATCTTGGGGCCGACTGACGTAACAGCACATCACCCTGAAAAACGCCAGATTTAAATTTAGAAATTGAATTAAAAAATGTCTTTTTCTAAACTTTAAACTTCAATCTTAACCACACTAAAAGCTACAATTATTAATACAGTTAGACCGTTCTGTTGTAGGGTTATTACTAATTGGTTTCTGGACTAATTACCGACTACTAATTACGAAGTTGATATCACATTTATAAATAGACTAACCTTCAATGTCATATTAATCCATAAGTTCATTCAAGAAAAGAACTTAGGCAGCATGAAAATCAACCATAATTGACAAAACACCATATTATCTTAATCAACATTAAAATCCAAATACAAGTGAACGTACACAATATTTTATTTTATAGAACGAGCACTATATTTTTTATATGTATAAATAAATTAGATTTATTATTTTTTTATATTTAGTTAAGCTGTGTTGTCTTCCTTGGTTTTAAATTATTCATTATAGTTTTAATTTATATAAAAGTTAAGCAATTGGTTTATAGTTCATGTAAAATATGTAAAGAGGGCGCGTAATACTTCCGGTGTGGCGAGATTAGTATTGAAGTAACTTTTAAAAGTACGTCAACGAAGCGTTAGTTTCAAGTATTTTGTTATAGAGGGCGCCACTTGCTTCCTGAAAAAAACTTGGCGGGGGGTTGAAAAACTTTAGCGGCACTCGGAACTATTTCGTGGTCGGATAATATTTAAGATTATTGTTTAGGTTCATTGCTAGGTCATATTGCTTTCCTTAGTTAGATTTTAATATCCTTGTAACGTTTGGTTTATAATAATAATAGTTCTTAACCGGTATCTGCGTTTCTTTTATATCAGAAGTGGGATGACCCTCGTTTTACCGTTCGCTATGCCGCCATTTTAAATTACTAATACTAGTTCATGAAAACGAAAACGCGCAGTAAGAAAAAACAAAAAGTTAGAACGCGTAAAACTAATACAAGTAAAGGGAGAAAAAGGGCTCGGTCACCCTCGTCGTCTAGTTCTTCTTCGTCTTGCTCAATGTGTTCGTCTAACGCGTCAAGTGATAGTTCATCGTCAAGTTCTGGGAGCAGCAGCAGCGGCGGCGCGTCACGGCGTAGCCGGTCCAGGTACAGGGCGTCTAAGGCCAAGCGGTCAAGGCGCTATTCACCTGAAACCGTGAGTAACAATGCTATTTTGTCTACTGTTGTTCCGGAATTTGACCCGTTGGTTGATTTGATAGTGTTAATGTGTGGATAAACGTTGTCGATGCCAATGTTTGCCAATGCATTTGGTAGGTCCGACGTGGTCCGACTAAGAAATTAAATTTCAAGCGTTACAAAAATTACGTAAAACGGCGAAAACTTGGTATGATTCTCTTTTAAAAAAACGAAACACGTTGGGCAAAATGGACGTGGAAGGACTGGCGTAATACATTGTTAGATACATTTGCAACGGAGTTAAAAGATTTAATGGAAATGAAGCCGACCGACGGGCAATCATTATACGAATTTGAATTTGGATTTTTTTTTTTGATAGAGATATAATTTTAATTATAGTTGGATCTATTGGAGATAAAAATATAAGTACAGCAGCCGAAGCTGGTAATTTTCGTTACTGTGATGATTTGGCTTCGTCTTTAGGTACTTAGTAAAGTTTATTCCAAGCCGGAGGTACAAAAAGACGTTTTTGAAACCACAGTTTTTGAGATTTAATACTAATAGTTTCGATCGGAAAATTAACAACGATTCTACTTCTAAAGTTTAAAAAAAAATGTTTTGTTTGTGGTGAACCGGGGCATATGAAGATGAATTGTAGACATAAGAATGATAATTTAAAAATGTAATTTTTGTAGTAAGCCCGGTCACTTGAAACTTGGATGCTTGTCGATCAAAACCAGTAGCTAAGAATGAAAAAAAAACGGTTGAAATTAAATTGATTGAAATGCAGAGTACTAAAAAATTTTTTTTTTTAAGCAAGTTACTATTAATAATTTTGATTGTCAAGCTTTTATTGATATGGGTAGTGACTGTTCTCTTATAAAACTTTTTATATCATTGAGTCGCTTTCGAGTTGTGAGGTATTGATCGGGAGGTATTATACTGAAAATTCTGACATAATGTATAGGTACTAGGATTGGGAATAATTTGACGTTTGAATAAGTATCAAAAGAACAGACCTTGGGTAGCAATTCTGCTAAATTGAGTTAGGCGACCAAACTATGGCCAACGGATAGACATTCGAAAGCAATATGTCACAAGTTTGGTATTCTCTTGAGTGCCACGATTATTAGTCGATTAATAGTCGATTAGTAGTCGATTGGTAGTCTATAGAGGGTTTTGTCTGCTGTCGAATGGCGAACAGAGTGCCGTTTGGAACTGCCACTCATGTGACATTGCGGAGTAGAATACCGATTGTGGCGTGGAGTAATAAAATGTACGGCCGATCGCTGTCCACTGTGAACTTGTCTGTTAGGAGAGTGCCAAAATGTGTCAATTCATGCGGTTCACATTCTGGAGAGACACCATTTTTCATTTGGTAATTGGAAGAATACGGCCCCAGGTTTTATTAATCGAGTCGTCAATGATCAATGTTAATTGTAAAGAACACTTAAAAGTTTTAACGACATTTTTGAGAGATTTCCTAAAGTAATTGCTAACGATCTATCTACTCTCGGTAAAATTTCAAGATAATGGTAAAACTATTAATTTAGATAAATGAATTTTTTTTTAAAGCAATGTAATTTTTTTTTGGTTATGAGATCTCCTCTGATGGAGTAGGTACGTCCCGGAACTAGGAAGTTAGACGCAATCAAAGATTACCCAACACCTCAAAATGTTCATCAAGTAGGTACGGCAGTTTTTAGGTTTGATTAAGTATTTTAGGAAATTTATTAAAAACTGTGCTATTTTATGTATAATATATCGTTGACAAAGCTACAAAGTGACTAGAACATAACGAAGCGGATTTTGTGCTGAAAACTGAGCTGGTTAATGCCTCGCTTTCAATATTTGATTCGGAATTAACTATAAGTAGTTGTTTATTCAGACGCTAGTCGTGACGGATTGGGTTGTGTTTTAACACAAAAGATTCTGGAGAAAAACCAGTTAATTTTTACAGCAGACAAACTACTGATGAAGAGAAACGATATCATTCGTTCGAATTAGGGTTTTTGGCTTTAACAGTCGGCTTACAAAAGTTTAGGCACTACATTTTGTAAAGTAGTTACTGACTGTAACGCAGTGCGTCATTCTGTAGATAAAAAAGAAGTCAACCGACGGATTGGTAGGTGGGTTCTCCAGACTCAGGAGTTTACTTTTGATATAGTTCATAGGCCTGGTCCACAAATTCAATATGTAGACGTCCTTAGTCGGAATCCCGTTCTGAAGTTGATGAAGAAGTTGATTAACTTTGATACATAATGAGAACATTATGTCAATTACCGAATCGGACTGGCTTTTGTCATATTTGTGCGATTAAATAACTGTTTGAGTCAGGCGATGCCGAGGCGCATGAACTAATATTGAATGACTATGAATTGTTGGGAAACAAAGTTTATCGTAGAACGGACTTTGGTAGGCGTTAGGTTGTCCCTAAAAGTTGTGTAAAGATTATTATTAAAGCAAATCATGATGATTTCGGTCATTTTGCTATAGATAAAACTATAGAACGAATAAGAGATAAATATTGGTTTTCTCGCATGAGAAAAACTGTAAAAAGTATGTGAAAAACTGTATTGATTGTATTTATTCGAAAACTCCTTCAGGTCAGAAACCAGGTGAATTGTTTCCTATTCCAAAGTATGCCAGACCATTCCATACATTGCACGTGGATCACTTGGAACCTTTTGTTAAAACCACAAAACAACATACGGGCGGATTATTCCCGGATTAGTGTTAGTTAGGTTAAGTTTAGTTTAGTTTAGCGGTCATATTTCATTTATTAGAGTGAAATATTTTTAATAACATATTCACATGTATTTTTGCAATAAATTAACTGTCCTTTAAAAATACGGATTTATTAGTTTTAGTTGATGCTTTTACTAAATTTGTTTTCATTGCCGCAGTTTGTAGTACAAAGTCTGTGGGAGTTGTTAAAGAGCTTAATAATTTTTTTAAAGTATTTGGAAACCCCAAGCGAATCATTTGCGATGCAGGGAGTGCATTACTACGAAATTATTTACGAATTATTATAAAGATAAATGTATTCGTTATCACGTTATTGCTACGGACATGCCACGCTCAAAGACAGGTGGTGGAAAGATTTAACCGCACTTTTCTGGACGCGTTAAGAAGTATGGGTGCTGACACGGATTCTGACAGATGGGATCAGAATATAACACAGATACAACAGGGCATTAACAGTACAGTTAATAAAACTACGGCTGCGGTCCCTAGTGAAGTAAAGGGACCGCAGCGAGGACGGCGCTTGGATGTTGTCAGGCGACTTTTGTTAGCTTTCGGTCATAATTTTAATAGTCTAGTGCGAATGCTTCGAACGTGATTGATTCGTATGGAGACATAATATCTGAATCCGTGATATTGGTAGTGAGTGTTAGCGTCGGCCTTAGGTGACGCTAAACAGGAAAACCAATGAGTAATGGCCGTTGAGGGAAAAGCGGGTGATTCAGATTTATGCAGGGACGAATCACGTTTAGAGTATGAAAGAGAGTAAGCTTCGTCGCAGGCCAACGATGGAATTGCGATGGAAGCCTGATAATACGAATGATTATTGATTATCTTATCATGCTGGCCGTCGAAGGAACAGATGATGTTGATAATAATAATCGAAGCTTCAAAGGTGGTGGTGGATTACAGTAAGGCGGCCGCCGAAGGAATAGCTTGCTGTAATGTCACCACGCATGCGATGACGACGCTCAGTTTAACTTTACTCAATGAATTTCATGTGATGTCATTTTGTTCTCAGCATTCTGCACCAGACATGAACGCTTTCGGGGACGAAAGCGTGCGCAGGACGGCCGGATGTTGTCTTCCTTGGTTTTAAATTATTCATTATAGTTTTAATTTATATAAAAGTTAAGCAATTGGTTTATAGTTCATGTAAAATATGTAAAGAGGGCGCGTAATACTTCCGGTGTGGCGAGATTAGTATTGAAGTAACTTTTAAAAGTACGTCAACGAAGCGTTAGTTTCAAGTATTTTGTTATAGAGGGCGCCACTTGCTTCCTGAAAAAAACTTGGCGGGGGGTTGAAAAACTTTAGCGGCACTCGGAACTATTTCGTGGTCGGATAATATTTAAGATTATTGTTTAGGTTCATTGCTAGGTCATATTGCTTTCCTTAGTTAGATTTTAATATCCTTGTAACGTTTGGTTTATAATAATAATAGTTCTTAACCGGTATCTGCGTTTCTTTTATAGCTGTGTCACTAGTATATAATGCTTAAAAATATGTGTCAGGTTCTAAGCTCGTAGATGTTACACGGTGATTCCTTCAGGCATTGTATAGCTCACACCTTGCCCTGCAAACTTGGAATGTCTGATGCCAAATGTATGCGCCGGCGCCCACGGTAGATTCACGCACACCTGTTACGTATTCCCAACCCAAAGTTAGTATATATTATCAACAGAAACATGAATCATGCATAGTAAGAAACAGTTGAGATGATGATAGTGCAATTCATGGAATAGAGGTAATGTTAACTGTCTACACACCAAAGCCGCCGGCCCGGTAACGTCTTGAGCCCGCCGGGCAAAGATGAGCTTTTGTGTGTAGACAGCCTAACTAAATGACACATAACCACGACGTTAGTTGGTACGTAAGTGAAAAGAAGAGATAGATTAAAAAAACGGATATTAAGATAGATCAGTAAGTTAGTAACTTTTAAATTATAAATACTCAACGACATCTTACCTTTTCAGGACAATACACTCCGGGACCGGGCACAGCTTCAGTAGGATTCTTCGGTTCTCTTCGAGGTGCCATTGTGTAAGATGGAGGCTTCTTGATCAGAGCCCGAGCGCCTCTATCAGTAGTGTAGGTACCAGGGCCTGGCACCGTCGTTCTGGAGTCGAATTCTTTAGCTCTACCGGCCATGCTGAATGCCGGAGCTGATTGTTTACTCCCTTCTTTTGCTTCACCCAGAACCGGTGGCATAGAATATTCGTTTGGAGCTGAAATGTTGAAGATAATGGCTTGAGACAAGTGTTTTTGGCACTAAACACTAAGTATAACTAAGTATATATGGACGTCCATAAGCTGACACAAAAAGAAAGTATATAATCAAATAATTTTATTGTTGGATAATCATAAAAGTGTAAAAGTACCTAACTACTTAAGAAACTAGCTTAAACAACTTGAAGCATGAACAAGTTGAAGTTATACGTGAAAGAAGATGATCAAATAAAACAATGAAATGCATACCACACGTAAAGTGTAAAGTAATGGAAACTCCGATAATAAAATGTCTTCAAAACTAAATAAATGAAACAAACCATAATAATAACTATTCTAGCACACTAATAAAAATAAAACAGAAAAGAACTTAAAGAGCAACGATTTTGTAAATACGAAACGACTAAATGCGCTACAGAAACATGCGTGGATAACATTGTTCCACCTGGTATTTTATATCCTTGAGAGGGAGGTTGAACGCGGATGCCGATAGAGAAGGCTGGAGCAAGTTCGAGAACTGCTCTTGAGGCTTTGACTGGCTCGTAGTCGCAAGGCGCGGGTGTGGGTGCCACCCGTGGCGGCGGCCAGCGACCGTGCAGTGACGGCGCCGGGCCCGATGCGCGGCCTGTCGTCCCATTTCATTACTACATCGAAGGGCTATCCACATATTTCCGGGTCACGGCTATCAGAATTGTCCGTTTCACTATAGACGCTTTGACACGGAGTTGTGTGAATAAGTCCATATTATTTGTATGTAACCAATATTTGCCGTGTTCCCGGAAATGTGTGGTTAGCCCTTAATCCGACCTAATCATATTTGTAGGATTCGAACTGTTTGGGGGACTATAAAAACTGCACTATAACCCACGAATCTAAGTTCTTATTCCGTATTAACTAACATTTATTTTAATCCTTATACGAATTTATTGCTTTTTAATTCTTTTAAGTATCTATATTATTCTAAAATAGTAAGTTCACTACAAGACAACATTGACGAGAATTTTTTTTGCTCTTCATTTCTAGACACCTAGTTAGAAGCTTGATATTTGCAAATAATTAGTAAGTTAGCACGATTACCTTCGAGTTTTTTTTGCACAATCAATAAATCAACTGACACAATACACTAGCTTAGAGACACCACGCGGAAACAAAATGTCGGAATATGTCGGAAGTGCGGGAGGGCACAGCGAGAGAATGAAACCTCGTACAAGCTAGTTTGAAGAGCGACTGAGCTCAATATTCACTTTATTTACTCAGGGTCCAGCACCCACACGAGTTCTGAGTCACAGCCGATCACCTTCGAACATACGGACTTATTTGGCGACATCGGACCGCTGCCAGAGACGATCGTTCAATGCCGTTCATTCAATATAGACCAAATACGATTAAGACACTTAAGGCTATCTTAATGAAGGAAATTTTTATATGCGGTGAAAATAGTAAAAAGGAATGTAAGATGAGGATAATTTCAATTAGATTCAGAAAAGTGACGTCACTAGCGTAAAGTTAATCGTGAGTAGATTAGATATAGTGAAATGTAAACCTGAAAGAGCATCCAACCTAATTGGTATAGTAAAAATTTTCGGTATCAATTACACTACACATTGAAGGAGTATAAAATTGTTTATTAAGTTTATTTCATTATGTTAGCATTCATGGATCGCGAGTTTTTTGAATTATTTTCATTGCTCTCTTCTCATTGCTCTCGAATCTATATCACTTTCGAAATTTGTCCAAAATACGATCGTTTTATAATATTTTTCTCTATCGATTGACGTTAGTTTCATCAGTGACCGCCAACTTTTTTTTCTCCATACTAGCTCGAAGAAGGGATATGTAGTGTAATTGATACCGAAAATTTTACTATACCAGGCTCCATACAAATATGTTCGATGCCATATAAAAACCTGCAATCCAAATAACAAATTCCACACCGACAAAAACTTTACAGCATTAAATAGTTTCCTCAATCTAGTAAATTCACGACAAAACTTACACCCAAGGAAGTACGTGACCGAGAAAGGCAAACTGCATAAAATATTTATAAACGGATAAACACTGCAGACGACATCGCTTAAGCAAATCGGAACTGCAGTCATGACCCACTTAATGTGTCGCAGAGTGAATCAGACAAAATACTGGACTAAGTAAGTTTTAAAGCAATTTGTAGTCACCGACCTTGTTGTAGAACTTATATTCCAAGAATTTCTTATTGCCATAACAATAACAAACAAATAGGCATATTACAGTAGCTATTAAAGTAGCAAATAACATTTTACGATTTAAAATTAAGTAGTAGAAGTCATAAATTCTGGAAACGATTTAAATAAAAACCGGCCAAGTGCGAGTCGGACTCGCGCAGGAAGGGTTCCGTACCATTAACTACGTAATTGATATCAAGCAAAAAAACATGTTTGTTGTATGTGAGCCCCCCTTAATTATTATTATTCTATTTTTTGTTTGCTTCATGAGATACGAGCCTGGTAACAGACGGACAGACGGACAGACGGACAGACGGACAGACGGACAGACGGACAGACGGACAGACGGACAGACGGACAGACGGACAGACGGACAGACGGACAGACGGACAGACGGACAGACGGACAGACGGACAGACGGACAGACGGACAGACGGACAGACGGACAGACGGACAGACGGACAGACGGACAGACGGACAGACGGACAGACGGACAGACGGACAGACGGACAGACGGACAGACGGACAGACGGACAGACGGACAGACGGACAGACGGACAGACGGACAGACGGACAGACGGACAGACGGACAGACGGACAGACGGACAGACGGACAGACGGACAGACGGACAGACGGACAGACGGACAGACGGACAGACGGACAGACGGACAGACGGACAGACGGACAGACGGACAGACGGACAGACGGACAGACGGACAGACGGACAGACGGACAGACGGACAGACGGACAGACGGACAGACGGACAGACGGACAGACGGACAGACGGACAGACGGACAGACGGACAGACGGACAGACGGACAGACGGACAGACGGACAGACGGACAGACGGACAGACGGACAGACAGACAGCCAAGTCTCAGTAATAGGGTCCCGTTTTCACCCTTTGGATACGGAACCCTAAAAACGTTCATTGTGGTAAAGTCAGGCGTAGGTGGCAGACTGTATAATTGTTGGACAATTTCGCAGGCTAAGGCTCAACTCACACCGAAAGAGCGGCGAAGGGCAGCGAAGCGCGGAGTCACGGAGTCCCGCAACTTTCTTCCTGCGGCGCCGCGAGCATCTGCGCGACTCGTTCGAGTTTCTCTTGCGATAATAAGTATTATAGTAATGAAAATAAAGTTAAAATTCATATGACACTGAAACTGCGCTCCGCTTCGCTGCCCTTCGCCGCTCTTTCGGTGTGAGTTGAGTCTAAGAGCCCGTTTCACTATTCACAGATAAAATTTATCTGACAGATATTTTATACCTGTCTCTGTCTAAAACGTCATGTTTTATGAAATAGACATAGGTTTATCTGTCAGATAAATTTTATCTGCAGACGGTAAAAAATTATCCAGTAAACAACGAAGATTGACTGCCCACGATTCTAATGTGGATGTAAGTTGACTTGCGCAATAGACTTAAGTACCCGAGAGACAGATGCGCTTGAGTGCGCCGTTGGAAGTTCCATGGGTGCGCCGGTTGTAATAGTCTAGTTTATTTTATTGATAGGAGCGATAGTGATCTAATGTTATTTTAGAATTCACTTGACTTATGCAAGTACATATTGTAAATTTAATAAAGAGTACTATGTAAATATGTATTTATTGGATGATTTTACTGGATATGATTGAAATGAAAGACAAAGTATTTAGTTAAAATCTTGTAGGATGATGGGGGTGACATCACCTAAGGCGCGTTTTATTTTTTTGAAGTGAACACTAAATTCGCATGATTGCAGTATTCCCCAGAAAAGAATCTGACAAGAAACTTTTTTGGGTTACTCTTTTCAAATATGGTTTTACAATTCTTGGAAGCTAAATCATTCAAAACTTTTCAAACAACTTGCCTCGCGGATGTCCCGCTTTAATGCTAATAATTAGCGTAGGCTGGCACTGGCAGCGAAGCTTATTTACTAATAAATAACATTTCGCTCGAACACGCAACGGCAAATGGCAACAAATGGTGTTGGAAACGTTTAAAAATACTTTTAAAAGTGTAGATGCATTCCTTTCCACACGAATTTACTTAACTCTGCCTAAAAATTCGTAAGTGCAAACGATTGCAATATTAAAAGATGTAAATTAATGATTTGCGTCCTGTCCTAACTTCAATTGGTAAACGATCAAAATACAAAAATCCAGTCAGCTGCTTTCTTTATCACGTAGGTACTTACCTAGACTAGACATGAAGATAGATTTAAGGTAAAGACAGACTGATACCACATACGCAATGTAAGCAATGCATTATGACATATGCTCTACCTATTTAAATCATATGATTAGAAGCTATGGAACAGATTTCCATAATACATTGCGTAAGTACAAGGGGTCAGTTTGTTTTAGTTTTAAGAATTCATCCTAAAGGGTCCCATACACATACAGTCCGCCTGCAGTTTCTGGTATTAACAGTCGGCCTGCCTTCCAAAGTTCGCATTACCTGACGATACATAATCGTCAGGGGTCTGCGAGTCTGTGTTGTTTTCTGGTTAACTGACAGGCTGATATCGGCCGGCGAACTGTTAATGTGTGGAGCCCTTAAAATTTTTTTAGACCTCATTTTGATGTGCAACAATAGCTAAGCAATAAAATACGTTACCTTTAGCTGTCATTCCTTCAGTATTATAGGTAGCTGGGCCTGGGCCGGCTTTGGAGGCTCCTCCTTTATCAGTCTTTAGACCGAAAGTGTAAGCCGGCGCGCGAGGTTTCCGGGACTCCGGTGGTGGTCTGCCTGAAGAAAATAACACTTATTTTGAAGAGCTGTTATGTTTTTAAATTGGGGGTAGAAGTGTATCTACAGGCTATTTTATACCTATGTCTAAGTCAAAGTCAAATCTTTAGTTCATGGGATACAATAACTTGAAGTTGATAACTTGTTAGTGCCGAGTGATAATATTAGATATGTATACTTATTGCTAATATTTTATTTAGCTTTATAGACTTTAATATAAAGAGAAAAGATTTGTTTGTTTGTAACGGATAGCTAGGGTCCTTCAAAATTAATCCATCCTTAGAATACTACATTTTTCCACAGTAACGTAGACTAGAGTCTATGTAGAGTCTTTTTTGAAAAACTGTAGGTAGATAAAAAATCCAGAGATTTTTGTAAATATTTTGTAATTCGCAAACGGAAATGCGGGCTTAAGCCGATGTAAAAAAAAACTAGAAACCTACTTTAATTAATTGTTATTATAATCCGGCACAATCAATTGAATATGTAAATTAATAATAAAAAAACCTGATGACATCTATTTTAAACGATGCTTAACCTAAATAGTCTATATAAAGATAAAATATCGATTATTAAGCTGATCTAACATAATCTAGAGGTTGATAAATTATGCAATAGAATGAAATCAGTAAATAACGTGATTTTTAGATGGGTTTTTAAAACAGGTCTTCAAAATTTTATAATTGTCTTGTTTCAAAGGTAACTTTAACCCCATCCTTAATAAACTACAAATTTTAAGTTATCCATTATATTTTACTTAGAACGAGTACCTTAATACGTACCTACGCTAAGCTTATGTATGCTATATTATAACTGAATATGTTGATAGTTAGATAGTCGCAGACTGTGACCCTGCAGACTGTGACGATCAAATATTCTATTTGTGTTCAAATTGGTCTCTAAAATAAGGCTAAAACAACCAGCCTAAATTGGAACCCAAATAAGATCATATAAAAGCAATTGTCGCGACAAGGTCATAAGGATCATTGACTCACGACTATTGGAAACTAAATTCTATGTTCTCCCTGATAGAACTCACCTTGGACACGGTCAAAGATTTCACCCACGCTCCTATCAACCGAATTGGTGTACGTTGACGAATTATTGATCACAACACTTTTTTATACCGCACATCTGGTCTCTTAAAACGTATCTAATTCTCTGTCACTTGCTTTTTTTATGAACTTGTATTTGAATAAAAACCAGTCCGATTGTTTACGAATTAGTTAAGCAACTGGTTGTAAGACACCGCGATGGATTATTTAAAATAGTGACATATATGGTTGGGAAAAGGATGATGTCACATTGTGTACCAACACGGAGCAAGGCCAGCGTTTGCAAGCGATAATCTCGACCTCCGGTGATGTCAGCACGAGAGACCAACACCGACACACAACTCAAACTAACAACATAACTGATCGCGCGATACCTCATATAGGTACCTACAATCACAAATTATAACCAGGTATACATAGAGACACTCAGTTGATCTATTTATGCGTTATTTATAGATACATAGAAGCTTTATGTAGGTACGTAATGCCCATAACTGCATGTTATAGAATGTTTTCTAACAAACTTTTAGTATAGCGAATATTTGTTATAAAATGTTGACAAACATTTTTGGACACTCCAATCTTATAATTTTTCTTATAATTTGACATCTACTATATAAATATAAGTCGGGTTTTCCTTCCTGACGCTATAACTCCAGAACACACTAACCGATTTCCACGGTTTGGCATTCGTTGGAAAGGTCTCGGGCTCCGTGAGGTTTATAGCAAAAAGCAGAAAATTCAGGAAAAATTTCAACAGAAAAGCGGGAAAATCTTTTTTCACATACAGAACTTTGAGGCGGTACGAAGTTCGCCGGGTCAGCTAGTTTCTTATAATTTGTCACTGAAATCTTATAATTTGACAAACATTTTTGGAGTATCCAGTATACCGAATTAAAATTTAGTATTTAGTAAATATTTTATAATTAGATTAGAATTAGAATTTAGTAAATATTTTATATAAATAACATTCGGTATACTAAAAGTTTGTTAGGATATGTTAACATATAGGCTGATGTTATTTTAATGTATCATGATTTTTTTTAAGATATGACGATTAATGCGTACGAAGTCGCGGGCAACCTCTAGCTTTTACATACAGGGTGTGTCGTAAATAGTGGTCCATAGTAAAGGAGTCGATACACTGTGTTCTTAGGTATCACAAACCGGGATTTTAATATATTTTTTTTTTTTTTTTTTTATTATTATTTTGAAACCCTTTGTTAAAATAATAATAACAATATTTTTTTAAAAAAAATATTATTTTTATTATTTTGAAACCCTTTGTTTTTAAAATTATTAAAATCCCGGTTTGTGATACCTAAGAACACAGTGTATCGACTCCTTTACTATGGACCACTATTTACGACACACCCTGTAAATAAGTTAGTAATCCAGGTGTGCTACAATACCTAATACATACAATATTCTTAAAAACGTAATTTCCACTGCTTAAAATTCTCAAATATGTTTGTCGAATATTTACATATTGTTGTACAAATAGCGCTATTGATATTTGTACTTAACATAAATATTAAGATAAGTAGATGTAATAACTTTGACTTTTATGATACTTACCTATTCAGGTAACTACAATTTAAAACTTATTTATTAACTTTACCTATTCATGAGACCTCTTTACCTTCTATTGTAATACTAGTGGCTGCCCGCGACCGTCATATCTTGGTAAATCATCATGATATCTCAAAATAATATAGCCTATGTGTTATTCTAGTGTACAAGCTATAATATTGCCGAGTTTCAACAAGATCTATTGAGTAATTTTTGCGTGAAAGAGTAACAAACATCCTCCATCGTCACAAACATTGACATTTATATTAATAGTAGGATATGTCGGGTAAATACATAAACACTACATACAGGATGACTTCAAATTAGTGAACGATAGAAAAGGATATACATATACTCGTGATAACCAACAACTTTTACTATAGTAGGTACCAAGGTCGAAATCATTCAAAAAATTTTGAACTCGTCATACAAAATGCATCAGCTGATAGTATGGGGGAACAATTTTTTTTATGATTTCAAATTTGGCTCCATAGTAAAAGTTGTTTGTTTTCACAAGTACATGGATATCCTTTTCTATCGTTCACTAATTTAAAGTCAACCTATATAAATACTAACCGATAAAGGACGGTAGAGCAACTACAGCTGGCCCAGGGCTCGCGGATTCAGCAGCTATGGGTCCTCGACGCTTGGTTGGGGTCCAGGGCTTCTGTTTCACTCCCATAGCCGGCGTGTCGAAGCAGGGGGGCAGTGTCTTCGTCGCAGTTGAAATTGAAGGACGCAGTATGGGATCTGCTGACTAAATGCAATTCAAATTAGAATAACGGAGGTATACCCTGATGGGGAAGAGGTGTGAGTGTGACAGATGTATGTATGAGAATATGACAAAACATAAAAATCAGTGTTTATGGCAGAATGCCAATAACAACCTTTGCCTTATTTTATTATTTTATTTTTGACTGGCAATTATATGAAGCAGCAAGTGACAGGAATCTATGGAGAAGCATGGTAGAGGCTTTTGCTCAGCAGCGGGACGAAACAGGCTATTAAAATATATATATATATATATATAGGTATTTGAAAATGAAAAAATGAAGTCCCCTGCCTCCAGCGACCCACGCTGTGTTCTTTGTCTGTGAAATTAGTGAATAAATCGGAAATACGAAGACAACCAGCCATTACTATTCCTAACCTGCCCAACTAGGTAACATACAGTCCATGCATCATTCAGTCAGTAAAAATATCTTGTAGACAATTAGCTTGATGTGTTGTTTAGTTCAAGATTATAATCAAGGGAAGTTTTTTTTTTAATTATAATAAACCTTCATTTATACTCCAAAAGTTCTACATAGAGTTATTTGTTTTGAATCTCCTTGTAAGCTTTGACTGCTTGTGTCAGGAAAAACCAGCCCCTTATTAATGTTTGAATGCATGAGTATATTAAAATTTAATACTAATTATAAAACAATAAAATTTTTAAAAACAAAAAACAATATTAGTGTGTAGGTACATAAACCTAAATTAAGAGTCTGTAACAAGTTATATTTAAGTTCATCATTTAGCCATGTATCATCATCATTATTTCAACTTATAGCTGGCCACCTGAGCATAGGCTTCCAATGATTTTTCAGTGTGAACGGTTCATGTATACCTATTTTAGCGATTTAGCCATGCCTTTGGCGACAATTCCACTACTATATGTATGTATACCTATTTTTAAATTATCATCGTTTTTATTAAGGTTCCGTACCCAAATGGTGAAAACGGAACCTTATTACTGAGACTTGGCTGCCAGACGGGCAGCCAAGTCTCAGTAATAAGCCTGTCCGTCTGTCCGTCCGTCTGTCACCGGGCTGTAGCTCACGAACCGTTGTAGCTAGAGCGTTGAAATTTTCACAGATGGTGTATTACCGTTGCCGCTATAACAACAAATACTAAAAACCGAATAATAATAATAATTAAGGGGGGCTCTCATACAACAATGACACATGTTTTTTTTGCCTCCCATCCTAAAATCATCATCCCGAAAACATGTTTTTTTGCCTTCTTCGCTCGATATAAATAGTGTATAGTACGGAAGCCTTCCTGCGCGAGTCCGACTCGCACTTGGCCGATTTTATATAAGAAGTTTTTTTTTTATTTTAGCCTATTTCGTCCCACTGCTGGTTAAAAGCCTCTCCCATGCCTCTCCAAACACTCCTGTTATAAGTGGGAAGCAGCTATAAGTAGTTAAATAAAGGTATTCTTTACCGAACGCCTAGCTCCTGTGTTACTCATTCTAATAGACTCTTCTTTTGCCATGTTGATTTTATTCCGACTTTCACTTTATTAAATTACTACTAAATATCGGTAACTAATTATAAAGTACCCTACAAATACTAATAAAACATAAAAAAAACTCGCTTTGCTACAATAGCGAAGAATGAAAATTTAAAAAATTGCTTTTGTAAAAACCCTAGAATTTTCTTAATAGTGACACAGATCAAAATGGTTATTTATGGCGTTTGATAGTTAGTTGGCGGCTATTGTCACATATTTTAATTGTTTTTTCAATCGCGTAGGTCTTATATATTGCAAAAAGAGTCTAATAATGATTTCATTAAACACAACAGGTACTTAAATACCCACATTGTACAACTATTGTGCCCAAAATTACCAAGGTTTATTATTATTATTTAACAGTTTATTGTAAGATGATAGTACATAGAGACAGAAAAAAATATAAGTTAAACAAAAGGTACAGCATATTTATAAAAGAAATTTCTTCCTGCAGACCCCACAGAGAGAGAGAAATGAAAGCAAGAAGGCAGGATAGTCACTTAACCTACAATAATTAAATAAGTATAAACCTACACATTATATATTAGATAAATACACATACGTAAATATTATAATTTATATACTTAAATATATAGATTACTATAATTTTCAACGGACTTTAAACTAAAAGAAATTAAGAAGAAACGAGTCCAGTAATAGGGTGCCGTTTTCACTGTTTGAGTACGGAACCCCAAAGCAGGAGGTGGTTCTCAATCCGAGTGATTTTTTTTATGTAACAAAATATCCTATATTATAACAAGGTGGACTGACGACTTGGTTAAAGTCGCTGGAAACCGTTGGATGTGGGCAGCGCAAGACCGGTCGTTGTGGAGATCTTTGGGGGAGGCTTTTGTCCAGCAATGGACGTCCATAAGCTGACATGATGATGATAACGATGATCCTCAAATACTAATTTATTACCACTGCAAGTCCCCTGTATGTGTAAGTTGATTATACTTAAGGGACATACAAGTATACCAATATAGGAAACCGTTTAAGGTGCAAACGATTTCGCAAAACAACCGCTATGGAAGTAGAAAGCTTCCCCTTTTAAGGTAAGTTGTATCTTGCTCAATGATATCATGTATTACCTATGGCGTAAGACGTAATTTCGAATACCAATTAATATTTTATATCGATGTTTTGATATTCATTGAGAAATAAAATATAAACGCTGTTAATACATTGTGTCTTGAAAATAGTCTGCTTAACAAAGTGAAGAACTTTCTCGAAGAAAAATAAAAAGTCTCGATAAAGTAGGTACTTTGTATGATATTTATTTTTTACATTACAGCCCATGGCCATAGAAGACATTGTTCTATGTATTTCTTGGGCTTATTAGTGTGTTATTAGGTCGATTCGATTAGATTCGATTTTCGTCAGAGCACAGCTCAAAGAGTGTATAATAAACACCCTTCATACTTCTTGAATTAAAGATCACACACACAGATTAAGAATTCCTCCTTTTTTATTTATCAGCCTGTTGCCAAGTACTGCTGGGCAAAGGCCTTTCTTGCCTTCAATCTTCCTCTTTCCTAGCAAGTTCTGGCCAGATTGCCAAGTGCGCGCGCAGATTATAGCCTCCTTCAATTCCTACTTATATTACCTATCAATGTTACTTAATAGGTATGTATAACAACTTATGCGTAATGTAAATTTAATAATACCGCCAGCGTACAAACAATGACATCGTTAGAACGGGGTGTCGCTATTATTTGTCATCAAATCACCTACCCATTGAATTTGCGAATCTTATTAGGTTATTCATCGACTGACGCCTTCGTCTTTCGCCCACAGCTGTTAGTGACGGAACCCAATTTACTATATGCCTACATAATCATTGTTTACATCGCCAAAGGTGTTTATATTAAAAATGTCAATAAGTTTGTGCTGATGGATGGATGTAAGGATGTTTGTTACTCTTTCACGCAAAAACCACTGAACAGATTTTAATGAAACTTTGCAATATTGTAGCTTGCACATCAGAATAACACAAAGGCTGTATTAATTTGAGATATTACGTAATGTTTTGTAGATATGACGATAAATGCGTACGAAGTCGCGGGTAGCCACTAGTAATTTTTAAACCTTCAGTTTACAAACAAACAACCAAAAATCGTATTTTTTCTTCTCCATTCGTTTTAATACCAGCAACAATAATAACAGTTATTTATAGATGTTTACGTAATGCAGAGAAAAATAATGTAAATCATGTCGTTTTGAACAGAAAAAGCAACTTCAGTGCCAGGTGGTACGAGTCGCTGTCGCCGTGAAAAATGAATAAAATCGTATTTGGGCCATTTCGACCGTCAACCCAATAGAGGTTTCGCGAATGTACAAGTACCTACTCGATCGAACTCTGAATAAAAAACTTCTTTTGTTAACGCTCAGTGACTAATATTTTAACGAGTAAAAAGTATAATATGTCATGTGTTTATCGACATATGTGTAGGTTTATACTTATATATTTATTGTTTATTGTAGGTTAAGTGACTATCCTGCCTTCGTGCTATCACTTCTCGCTCTGTGGGGTCTGCAGGATGAAATTTCTTTTAGAAATATGCTGTACCTTTTGTATAACTTCTCTTTTTTCTGTCTCTATGTACTATCAACTTACAATAAACTGTTAAATAAATAATATGTAGGTAACAGAAAGAAGAATGTTTGAATCGTAGCAAGTGGAAGGAAGTATAGTCTCTGCCTACCCCACTGGGAGAGAGGCGTGACGGATATGTAGGTATGTAGGTAACATGTTGATGTAGTCGTTAGTCGCTTAAAACATTGTTTTTCTCATAAACAATATAATAGATTACAACTAAGCAAAACGTCTAGGTCACACCTCAGTACAAACTTTAATGAGAAATGACATCACAAGTCCCCACTCCGGAATATATGCAGATTAATTGATCAAGATAAATATATTTGTCTAGATTTTTGAACGGTCAAAACAGGATTTAATTTTTTTGATGTAGTCGTCATCCCTATATTTGTAAGTGATTGTATACTAGGGATGCGCCGAATATGGGTTTTGCCGAATAACGAATACCGAATAGTTCGGCCGAACTATTCGGTTGTTCTTTCACACGAATTTTGATAGTACAACAAATAGGTAAAGTTTATAAAGAAAAGCGCCTTTGAAGGTCACAAGATAGAGCAGAATGTCTAGGTTTCTAAATTCTATCTTTAAGTGTCACTACCTACTACTAACTTATCTTTATTTTATCATCTCCTAATAACTCTTGTAATACCTAGATGTGAAAATGAGGATATAAGATTGACTGCTCCTTGGTTTAAAGTAATTGAATATGAGGTTAATATCTTGTTTTAACAAACAAATTATTACTAAACAAAATAAACGAATAAAAGGTCATTTTAACCGAATATTCGGCCAAATACGAATATTCGGTTGAGGTGCCGAATTTGCCGAATACCGAATAGTAAACGAATATTCGGCGCATCTCTATTGTATACTAAATGGTAACGTTACTATAACCCAAGTGCGAGCGAGATATACATAGAACAAGTAACGTGTAGTGTTTGTAATCAGTTTGTTACCAGAAAAGTGAGTATTGTTTATTACCAGAAATTATCGAGGTAACTTTCAATAAGTATAGGTATTGAACGATTGTCTACTCCAGTCCTTTACTTCAGTTGATATCTATTTGGATGTTATCACTACAATAACAACTAACAACTAACCTACAGCAACTGAATGTCTCAATTGAGCTAGTTTGCCGATAACCTGCCAGGATGGTCGTTTGAGCTATGCCGTCATCGCCAATTTTGTCTTCCTATGTTCACCTTAATAGATCCTTCTAATATCATAAATGTCAATGTTTGTGCCGACGGATGGATTGATGTGAGGAAGTTTGTTACTCTTTCACACAAAAACCACTGAACAGATTTTAATGAAACTTTACAATATTGTAGCTTACGCATCAGAGTAACACATAAGCTATATTATTTTAAGATATTCTTTAACTTTTCCCAGATATGACAATTAATGCATACGAAGTCGCAGAATGCATAAGAAGTCGCAGGCAGTCTCTAGCATCTATTTATAAGCCAGTAGTATCATTATACCACATACAAGTAAACAAATGATTCATTATCTAACGATCAAGTAATAGGTACATTAAATTTGTACGAGGAAGCAGACTAGTCTTCCATGACAGTAATCCGTTCAAAAAGTAAAGAAGAATTTTGTTATTTGCAAACGATGAGCTCATGTGACCTAGAGAATGTTTTGCCGGTATGGCATTTTGTTTTATGTTGTAAGTTTCCATCAAATTCCTTGATACACTAACGCTAGAGACTGATCCCGAGTACACAAAGCATTATGAAATCTGTTCCATATAAATAATAAGACTACGAACACACTTGTCACACGCAACGTGGGACGGTGTAGTCATAATATGTCTATGGAGCTGATGTCATAGTACGTTGCGTACGGGGTCCAGTCTGATTCTAGCGTTAGGTATCTATGGAAATCCTGTGTAACGAATTATTCAAATGTACAAGTTCGTGTGTGACTCTCCTACATTCGACTGTTCTCTTTATTATTTATACATTGTTTCACCCTTCAAAATCAATAACGTAGGTAATTAGTCTGTTCATGAAACTGAAAAAAATCTCCTCATGCTAATGCCGATCAGCTGATCAGGCAGTTTGTATGATTTTTCTCATAGACTAAACACTGAACTCAACCTGACTTTCTTTTCTGATTTTCTTTTTTGACTATTCTTTTTTTGTTCCTCGGAAGAAATGTTTCAGTTTCATAAAGAGATTACATCTCTTGATTTTCGACATAGATTTAACATCCTTTACTAAATAGAAGAGCCATTAAAATGACAATATTCATATGCGAACGTAAACCTAACCAAAACACAAACTAATCTTTATTCATATTTCGTAGGACAATAACTCTGTGAACATTTTCATTAATAAATGTAAATTCGGGGAGTAAATCAATGCTGGAAGCAATCATGTAAATGTAACAAACAACAGTTACAAATCAACGAATTAAGTGGGCGACGAAACATTTGTTTTGGTTTATACATTATTTGGAATCCTCATTACGACACCTATGTGAATAGAATCGAACGTATACAGAAAATTCTGGTACGCCACCTAAATTACAGAACTAAGAGTAATTTCGAGTCTTATGAAGAAGCGTGCAAGCATCATAAACTAAATAGCTTGAGTAATAGGAGAAGCCTTTTGGACATGATGTTTTTGCATGATATTGTAAATGCGAGCATCGACTGCTCTACGCTAGTTTCTTTATTTTCTTTAAATGTTCCACTAAGGCGACCTAGACACAGAACACATAACGTTTTTAACGTAGCTTTAAGTCGCACTAATTATGGCCGCAATGAATTCGTATCCCGCGCCTCTGATTTGTTTAATAAAAAATTCAGTTATCTCGATATCTTTGCGATGTCGAAGCCCGTTTTTAAAGCCAGAATTCTTGCAAGTTTCAATGAACCGTAATTCTGAATTACATACACCACGTATCCGTTACTTTTAAAAATTAAAATCTGCACTAGGATTGGATTTTACATTTTACATTTTATTTCTTTTTTGTCATTCTAAATACTTGTTGTCTCTTTCTTTTTTCAGCTCAGTTTTATCATTATTATTAAGCAAGCAATAGGTACCTTTGAAAATAGTATACGTAGATACCTACTATTGTTTAGTTTGTCATTTATGTACTTTTTTTTTTAAAGGGCGGTACCTTATTTATCTTTCTTGGTTGTTAAAATAGAAATAGAGTTCACACATGTTAAATAAGTTGTGGTATCCGTGATTGGCGAAGACATATTACTACGTTATTTTTATGTTACCTTATTTATAGATAAGCTGTGGATATCCTTAAATAAATAAATAAATAAATAAATATATATTTTTAAATATTAGGTTCTTTTTTAAATGGATAATACAATTTATTGTGGATTGTGCCAATCCTTAGATAAGGATCTAAGAATAAGGATAAGATATTGTTGAGTATGGCAATGTTATACTGCTGTTGTCTATGCTTTAGGTTTAATTTATTAATGTGTAAAACACAAGTGATGTTTTTTTTTGTTTGTGTGTTTATTTATTTCTCTTTTGTTACTCTGTAAAAATGGCGTATCTCGTGTCGTGTATTATTCAATAAAACAGCTTGATTCAGCTTCGAATACTGCGTTTTTACTCACATTGGATCAGATATCCTTCAACAAGTGCAATAAGTCGGTTATTTATTCACTAAAATCTCATCTCCTTATTTTTGATTCAGGAGTACCCTAAAGCGACGTTCATGTATCAGGCGATTGATGAATGTGGATGAAACAAAAGAAGTATGTTTGGATCGTAGCAAGTGGAGGAAAATCTCTGCCTACCCCGATGGGAGAGAGGCGTGACAGATATGTACCTATGTAAGTATGTACGGAGCATTAACTTTTTACCATCTCCAATTAGCTGATAACTCAATGAGATTAATTTTTTCCTACGTTTCGCTGACGAACCGTGCGTAACCTATTTACAATATTATACTCGCTTGACTGCCTATTATAATTAGTTCTTAAAAAACAGCTCATGATAGATTATAACCATATTGTAACAAAGCGTAGTTTTATGTTACACACCCGTTTTACCTGTTATTGGAATTTAGACATAGAAATAATGCAAATTGTACAGGATTTTGTTCACGTCGCAAATAATTTTGTAGATAACACAGTAATGCTCTAGTTATTATAATGAACTGGTGAATTATAGTTAAATTACAAGACTAGAAGGAGTTTTTACTTACTCACATACGAGATGTAAGTTAAGCTATTATAACCGACTTCAAACATAAAACGAACAACTGAAAAAAACGGTGGTTCTCAGTTCGGGTGTTTCTTTAACTCATCTCCTTATGTTGTGTGTGATACTGAGTGAATAAATAGATGTCTAGATAGCCAAGTATAAAGCTAGTAAATTATATAAAATAACCATATAAAATACTATCACGCAATTAGGTACATCAAGAATGAAGTAAAATTAAATCAACGTCAGCTGAGTAATCATAATCATAATTATATTTATTGATCTTCCACAAAGTAACATAGGATGTTACAAATACATAGACCATACGAAGTATCAACTTTAATCATTATAGCAATGCACTTCCGTATAATGCGTGGGTTAGATAAAATAGATCGATAGATCCGCAATCCTTGAGTGTAGATAGACAGATAGATGCATTATCCTTTACATAATGTTAACATTTGCACACCTGTCTGCAGGTAGAACGCACGAATTTGTAACTAGCACCCTAAGATTGAAAAATATAATGTTAGTATTTCAACATTATAAAGGTATAAAACTATTTATGCCTCAGATTTGTAAAACAAAAAATTGAAAAAAGCAACCCTACAGAGTTTCTTGCTAGGTTCGTCTCTGAGGAAAACTGAACTCTTGCGAATCTAGCATTAACTTTAAAAAAATTACCAGTCCTAAGTGTTGTCAAAATCTACAGGATTAAATGATTTTACATTTTCATTTTCAAATGAATAAAGTAAAATAAAGCTCGTTACGTAAATTATCTAAAAAAAACTTGCATTCAGTTCGTTTCTGCGTAAAATTTTATACCTTTAAGGTGTAAAGATAGTTGGGAGGAGTTCTTGTATTATCTGTTATTGTAGACTTTTACTTACAGTGTTCATGCAAATAAATTTATTTCATTTCATTTGTAACTTATAGACATAAGTAAAATTGGCAAGCCAAGTGAGACAAATGTAGGTAAAATCAATTAGATACTACACTATACTCAACTGTTATAGAGCTAGTGTAAATTGCCTGCCGCTAATTTTAACTTAGTTTCCTACTTTGGTATTCGACAAAGCAATCTATACGTATATTACTGTAAACTACGACTAAAACAACAAAATAAGTAACAGATTAACTAACTATATGATGTAGAAGGTATCTATCAACCGTAAGGCCTAGAACACACGGGGAAATGCAACTGCAACGCAACTGCAACTGCTAGTTACTTTTGAGTTGCACCTGAGTTTCTGCTATAGACTCCTTCAGAAAACCACACACGACGCAGCTAGTTTAAAACGTTTCAGATTAGTTGCATCGTGTGCGGTTTTCTAAAGGAGTCTATAGCAGAAAATAAGATGCAACTCAAAAGTAACTAGCAGTTGCAGTTGCGTTTCTCCGTGTGTTCTGGGTCTAAAGGAATCGAAATATTTTGCTTGAATAAATTAACTTACTTACGGCCCGGTTCACACATACAGATAAAATTTATCTGACAGAATATACCTGTCAATTTCTAAAACGTCATGTTTATGAAATAGACATAGGTTGAGTCAGTTAAATTTTATCTGTACGTAAATGGTGATACGGGCCCTTAATAAGTTATATTAATATGAGAATAGAATTCATTTATTTTTTTAGGGGATATTCACAGATAAACCATAATGACAAAACACAATCAATGAAAAGTCTTTGCCAATCAAGTATATCACAACTACTACAATTCTCTTAACATTACTGTTAGAACAAGTTTAATAAGATTAAGTAAATAACTTAACTCACCTTTCCAAAATCGGCTTCGAAGTTTACAATGTTAAAAACAAACACGTTCGATAAATTAGTATTCAATTAAACGATATTTAATAAACAAGAAAATTTAATTATTTACATTATTTAGTTCGCGAAATTTCGATCAGCCGTGGCTGTCGTCGGTAAGCGCTGTGTCGTCGCCGTGCACTGCGGTCGAATGTGATTTTAGCTAACTTGGGACATAAGCTGGTTACTTCTGCGCTAGCGTGGGTGCCTTCCCGCTAAAACCAGTTTCCTTGACAACCACGTCATGCTTTTCAAAGTCTGTAGTCAACTTTGGTCGTATTTTGGTAGCTAATATCGTCATCGCGTGATTTTCTTTCTCGTGTAGTCGTCGGCACAACTTTTTAAGTCGCACCAATAAAGTCTGCTGGGCTACAATATGCTTGTAATATTATCATTAATTGTTAATTTATTAGCTTTACCTAAGAACTATTTTCTGGTGAATAATAATATACGGACGTTCCTAGAACAGGTGAAGGAAAAGGCGGGTGTCATGTCGTATTAAGATGTTAAAAAGAAGGCAGAGAATAGGGAGGGATGGAAGAGGCTCTACCGACAAGAGCTAAGCTCTTAAATTAGAAGAATAATAATATTTGAAGCAAGCTAAGCTTCGTTCCCACTTTTCGTGGATTTTCCACTGACTTTATCGTAAACTCCAGTAGCAGAACATTTTGACAAGTGAGAACTTAGGTACCTAATCGATCTACTTAAATCTAACGCAAAAACTCTTTGTCCTAAACAGGTATTTGTTGATCTATCTATATACTAATCCTAATATCCTAATAATATTATAAATGTCAATGTTTGTGCCGATGGATGGATGTTTGTTACTCCATCACGCAAAAACTAATGAACAGATTTTGATGAAACTTGGCAATATTGTAGCTTGCACATCAGAATAACACATAGGCTAAATTATTTTGAGATATCATAATTATTTTCCAAGATATGACGATAAATGTGAACGAAGTCGCGGGCAGCCACTATAGTTATTAGATAAGTTTATTGGCACCAACAAAGGTCAGTAATAATATAATAATAAACCAGAAAAAAGCCGACATTGCAACGAGAGTAACAATGTTATCTATGTTTTCTGTTATCGTTATCAACCTGCAAATTTCGCTAACTTTGTATAAGTATATTAGATAATGTAGCAAACCGTTAAATCCAATTAATCCATTATTCATTATTAATCGATATTAATAAGTAGAGTCATACTCTCATTTTTAACTTAACACGACGTAAAAAGAGGGGTGTTATATTTTAATACCTAGACCCCGTTTCATGCAGATATGAAATACCTAATATTCGTTGATATTAAAATATAACACCCCTATTTTCATAATCTATTGATGGGTTCTATTGAACGGATCTATTGATGATAATCTGTTTCTCAACCAATTCATTTGTGATCGATCACTTAAATCAATAAAGGTAATACTCAAAACTCATACCTACACCTACACCATCATCGTCAGCCATAGGACGTCCCCTGCTGGACATAGACCTCCCTTAAAGATTTCCACTCATATCAGTTAAAAGCGACGTAAAGTATGTAAGTAAATACATAATTTTAAGTCAATAAAGTTATTTAAGTATGTTCAATGAATGAAACATTTCACCCAGCACTCCTAAGCAAGGCCTCCGCCTCCGCTTCATATCTGCAAACAACCTACACTACCTCATACGGGAAACTAGTAAACAAAAGTGCTAAGTCATATATCACTATTTCCTATTATAGATTTTTGTAACGCCAATTGAAATAGTGAGTACACTCATACACACGAACACACATGTAGAGCCTGGTTGGTGATAGACGGACGGACAGCTAAATCTCTGTAAGGCTTCCTAGTCTATGCTTCTAGCGCCTAGCGCGTAACCTAATGGAAACTAAGTAAAACAAACGTTCTGGAATGTTTACGACTGGTCTCACTAGGCGCCAAGCTAGGCCTTTATTTTACTTAGCTACTCACTAGAAGACTCGCTTGGCGCTAAACGCATACATAGCAAACCGCCTTTCAGTGCGTCCATACCCGTCTTGTTTTCACCCTTTGGGTACGGAACGCTAGAAAATAAACATTTTATTAACTAAGGAATTAAAATTTTATTTGAATAATAAAGAAACTAGTTTCAAATATCGAACATCTCAGTCATTCGAATGGAGTAAGGTACGTCATGTAGAGTTGTGTAGTTGACGGTGTGGCTGCGGGCGACGACGTCATCCACGCATTGGTTTCGGTACTCCTCCCAACGACGCTGCTTTACGAATTCCTCAAATAACTTCGCTTTGTTCGGAATCTGAGATCGAAATGAAATGAAATAAATTTATACACAGTAAGTGAAAGGCTACAGTACCTAAGAGACACAACAAAGTTAGTGGGTCCTAACTTTAGGCAGGTGTACAAATGTTGACATAAGTAATCAATACACATCGTTATCAGCCCATATATGTCCCCACCGAGGGGCACGAGCCTACTCTCATACAGAGAGTGATTAGGCCGTAATCCACCACGCTGGCCAAGTGCGGGTTGGCGGATTTCACATACACCTTCGAATTTCTTCTCTGGTGTATGCAGGTTTCCTCACGATCAATACACATAATCAATTTAAAATAAATGACAATGTCAATAAGTGGTAACAATGAAGGAAACAAATGAGTGCGACTTTACTGAGGATTTTGTCGGAATAATCCTATCATACTTACCTACATTACAAAATATGGTTTGTACCTACCGAGTGCCGTTATATGAATGTGAGGATGTCTTGTTACTCTTTCACGCAAAAACCACTAAGTAGATTTCAATTAAACTCTACAATATTGTAGCTTGCACATGAGGATATTGCGTAGGTACCATTTTTTTTTTTAATTTGAAATAATCTAACCTTTTTCTCAAGATAATATTGAATACGAGTCCAAATATTAGCTGTGTTCCGTTGTAGCAGCCATATCTTTGGCATCAGCATGCAACTGACTGGAGTCAGCGCCACCATCCGTCTGTCTCGCATATTCTCTCCGAAACCAAATGTCGAACCCGGATTCATGATACAAACCTGCATTAATATGTAATACTTATCTCATTAACTTTATATGGCAACGTGCGCTCTAAGGGTGTTACCAGACCAATCGATCGACTGGTGACTTTAATCGATCGACAGATACTGTTCGACTAAGCAATCGATCGATTCCCGGTCAACGGCGGTGTAAGTAACATAGAGACACGTGACAGATACCTATGCATCTATCAGTTAGGGACCTAATGATTAATTTTAATTGAAAGTTTGATACAAAATTATATACCTGCATAAAATATGTCTTCATTTTCCCCTGATATTTCAAGATGGCGTCTGGAGCTGCGGGAACACTATACCTGTGTGCAAAGATAAATTCATGAATAGATAATATGTAGGTTTTCACCTTATTCGATCGATTTACTAGACATTCGATTTACTAGACAGAAAAGTGTAAAACCTTATTAAAAAGTAAGGTACAACTATTTAGTAATCGTGGTAAGGATTCGGAACACGGCAGAAGAGACACAGCTGCGTGCGACCCTAAAGTCGCAACCACACCAATTTGTAACGATTTTGCAGCAGTTTCCTTACAAACTTAAAAATTGTGGTCGGGGCGCGTGGCTTATCTTCTTAGCGTTGCTTCGGGGCTTCGGGTCCGTTCGACTTCCGTCGTGTTCCGAATGATACGTACTTAATGAATAATTTCTAACCTCACAGACTGACGAGCAACATCTGACTCTAGTGGTGGTAATAATGTCTTTTCAAAGGTAGTATCCTCGGTTTGAAGCAGTTCATCTTCTGCCTTCACTTGTGCGTCAATCGATTTATCTTGACCCTTCAGTAAACCGCTTGTGACGGAACCACCAAAGCTAGCCCTCTTTGTGTCTATTTTGGAAACTCTTAGTTCGTGGCCTTTTGCGTCTGTTTTGGAAATTCTCAATTCGCTTTTTGGATCACTTTCGCCTGATTGGCGCATGCTACTCTGTAACTTTTGCTTACTAGCCAAGCTTTGTGTTTTGGACACCCCTGTACCACTTAGAGTTGTATGTTCTCTCTGAGGTAATACGCCACTTGCAGCATTACTTGTAGTCCCTGATCGTTGTTGTGATATTTCGCTCGGTTTGTTTAGATCCGGGTAGTTAGAGAACCACTTTTTATCGAAATCTTGTTCACTTTCTTCTTCCGGGACCTTTAAATGTTTCAGAATTCTGTTATTTGTCTGACTGGCCAGTTGGCGTGATTGGTAGTTACCTTGCTTGCAATGCTGTAGGTCGTGGGTTAGATAAAACAGGAGATGATGGTAGAGACAAATATTACTGAATTGTACACAGATGTCTTAACATCTGTGTAGGTACCTACTATAATAGACTTGAGAGTCTGGGTTTTTGTGTGTATAATTATGATGTACTTGTAGTAAACTAAGTATATAATTAGAGTAAGCTCTACTTTACTTGACATTTTCAGAACCACAATAGTACTTGCAATTTTAAAAAAATATACCTACCAAGACAAACATATAGGTGATATGTTTGTCTAAAACACGTACAGTACCTACCTACTTATATTACCTACTACGTAGAATACAAAATATATTTACATAAGGATCGAATAAGGTGAAAAAATGCTTGCCGAGACGTTCAGTCACTATTATTTGCAAAGACTCTATCATTTGAACGCGGCCTTTAAGGATAAAATATACGTGGTTTGGTATGCCGCAGCCGTCACCAAGAAGAGTCTCATTCGTTTCAAAATTCTTCAATTTTGCCACTATGCAGCCTTCCCTACTAGTCACCTGAAACAAGGCAACATTTTTATTACTTACATACATTTATCAAATCAGAAATGAGGAGATCCATAGAAGAACAAAAGCTTCAGCTTGCCCGTAAGATTAGCAAGCTGAAGTGGCAATGAGCGGTCAACAAAGCGTAAACAAAATCTGGAGTGGAGACTACGCACTTCCAACCGCAAGGTTAAACGGTCTCCTGCCAGATGGACCGGCTACCTAGTGAAATCCGCGGGGTCTCCTTGGATGCCAGGTTGCAATGGAGCTGTCGCGCTGGAGAATCATTGGAGAGGCTTACTCTCAGCAGTGGGCAGCTATGGCTGAATTGATAATGATGATGATACATTCATATCCGCCACACCTCTCTCCCATCGGGGTAGACAGAGACCACTTCGCTGCACTTGCTACAGTCCAAACACATTTTCCCTTCATTTTTATTAGATTTCAGAAAAAGTAAACATTGTTAAGTAAGCAAAAATACTTGTCTACCTGATCTAAAGCTTCAAAATAAGTAAACTGCTGCATCGCTCTTTGGACCTCATCCCATTGTTTCTGCACCGACGATAACAACACATATTTGAAATCCTCTTTTAACAATTGCAAGAACTCACAGTGACCTGATCGATACGATACATAGATTAAAAAGAGTTAGAAAGGAAAAGAGGCTGCTGCCCGCGACTGCGGACGAATTTATCGTCAGATCTTGGAAAAAATCATGATAACTTAAAATGATATAGCGTATGTGATGTATAAACTACAATATTACCAAGTTTCATCAAAATCTGTTCAGTAGTTTTTGCGTGAAAGAGGTACAAACGTCAGCACAAACAACCATCCATGGGCAAAAACATTGAAATTAATTACTTTATTAATAGGATAATATTTTGAGGGTAGATATCAGTCAATCTAGGGTCTGGTGATCATGACGCACAACGCTGCGGTATGCGATGTCGGACACTCGACCATAATGAAAAACGTCGATAGTTGTCTTCTTCCGTCTTCGTATGCGTCGAAGGCGAAGTACTGCGTCGTGACGCTGCGTTGGGCCGCGTACCGCAGCGTTGTGCGTTAATATCACCAAACCCTAGCTTTATAATCTTACCAACGGTAGTGCAAGTCGCCGTCCTCGGGATATTATGAAGCAGAGATACCTCTCCAAACATATCTCCTGCGTGTAAATTACCGATCTCAACCGACACATCTTCGCCAGTCAATTCATCAAATACCATCTGAGAGACGACCACGTCGCCGGTCACAATGAAATAGAGTGCATAGGCCTCTTGGTGCTGACGAACCACAACTCGATTCGGACCGTAGTACTTGAAATAGGTAACAGCGGCTAGTCTTCGTTTAACATGCTAAAAAACAGTTTTTTTTTTAAGTCTAAGTAGTAGGTAGTTTTTTTTTAATAACAGAAGGGTCCAGCATAAGGGTGCTGTTATAGCCTTAAATACATGATCATATAGGTATTAAAAAATAATCTGATTAGTTAGGACCATTTTACGTCAAATGCAATAGGATACGAAGCTATCGTGAGAACCACGTGGTATCTACGTTTTAGCCAGTTTGGTTGTAGACACAGTCTTTTAACCATCTTTGTAATGCAATAACTTTATTCTACTGCTTTTCCACCGAGATCCACAGAGATGTGCTATGTTACATTGCTATGGATGTATTTGATATCCACCAATCATATTCGGTGCCAGGTATTCGATGAATATGTTGTGTCAGCTTATGGACGTCTACTGCTGGACAAAAGCCTCCCCAAGGATCTCCACAACGACCGGTCTTGCGCTGCCCGCATCCAACGGCTTCCCGCGACTTTCACCAGGTCGTCGATTCACCTTGTTGGTGAATATGATTGGTGGTTAACAAACGCATCCATAGTAACATGGCATAGCTAGCACACATATCTGGTGGCAAGGCACCCTTAACCTAGAAACAGACTGCTTCTAAGTACACAACGTGGAACAGCGTTGCGTTTAACAAGTGGGCTTCTAATCGTATTATTCCTATGGAGAAGACTTATTGCATTGCGTCACTTACATTAGGATATCTTTTAAAGCATTTCAAACCTCCAATTATTCTGTATAAATACTTTTTCTCCTGCTCAGTTCGATCTGCTGCCGGTTTATTCAGAAGAGCTTTGTCCTAAAAAAGAATTAGTGTAAAGAGTAAATTGCAGTACGATTTAATCGCTTTAGATTTACCTACATACTGTTAATAAGAAAATCGGAACGTCGTCGACTCGACTGGCACAGCACTATATCGACTGAACCGGCACGCGCGGCACTGCCCTAACGGGAGGACTGTCAAAGCGATCGTGTTCGCGCGCTTTCGTACGTGAAAAGAGTGGATTAAAATTAGTTTACTGGATTAATGTGTTTTAATTTCGGTTCTAAAAATACCTACCTATATGTATTTATTAAGTAGGTACTAAATATACTCGTACCTATATAAAAATATTCTTAAACTTTAGTTTACATAATATAGGTTCATGTAATAATATGAAAAATTTCTATTGTACCTAGTGTGGAGAATGAATTATGAAATAATAATAATAATAGAGCTCTACATTTATGTAAAAACTAAAAGCTTCCCGTCACTACGTACGCATTTATTTTCATATCTTGGAAGAGAAACATGATAATTTCATTAAAATCTCTTTAGTGACAATCGTATTATAAACAAACCTGTATTTTGAGCAATTGCTTCTTCTTGGATTTCCCTCGCACTGCCTGCTCTATCCGTCTCTTGACGTCATCCACACCCTCGTATTGCTCCACGTCCTCTATCATCCAATAAGTGTTCTCCATGACCATTCGACCCAACGCTCGAAACAAGCATTTTGCACGGAACTTCCTTTTCATCAAAATCTCTGGATCCTATTTATAAAAGAATTAGATAGAGTAGAACTTATATCATTATTGTATTTAAGAGATACTCTTGTCGGGTGCAGCATTCGCCGTTTAGGCCTATCTTCTGCCAGTACTTTGTCCTTAAATACCTACTTATTTAGGTAGGTATTTAACAAGCTGTCGAAGTTGTATCGTATCCAATGCTCAAAAGGATGGCAGAGAATAGAGCAGAGTGGCGAAGACTCCACCGACAAGAGTGACGCTCTTAAATATGATGATGAATAAGCTGTGGTCTGAAATAACCGTGAAATAATTAAGGCAACTTTGCAGTTTTGCACTAAGGCAACTATGCTTCTCTAAAGCAATTAGGTATTATCTACACACGCCTTAATTACTTAAGCCTATGACTCGTTCTTCATATTATTTTGCCCCAGCTTTAACATAGTGAAACTGCAGAATTTCCAGCAATTATTGCAGGATTCTTTCATTTCTTGGTCTTTCCTTAACAGCCCTTTTAACGTCCCCCTTACAGGGGCACGAGCCTACTCTCATACGAGAGTGATTATGCAGTAATCCACGACGCTGGCCCAGGTCTTTAGCTTTGAGGCATACTTACTATTTCCTTCTTTTTCTTGTCTTTCCGTGATGCCATGATTATTATTTAGATCTAAGCGTGCCCGATAAAAATTATTTATAAAATATACTTATGTAAGGACGGCAAAATTACTATTAAGATATCTGAACTTTGATTTTAAAGTTCCATTAAAATTAAAGTAGGTACAAGAAAGAAGAAAACTATCAAAAAATATGACAATTGACGTCAATGACTGAAAACTTCTTTCAAGGCTCGAGGCTCTATCTCTCTTTAAATCTCTCCGTAGAGATCTTTCATTTCACAGAATATATTCAATTTAAAACCCCTTTGCCTCAGTGTTAAAACCCAACCTACAGGCCACAATGAACTTTTAAAGCACTTGTGAAAAACATTGATCATTTTTGTAACGGAATATTGTAGGTAGTACCTAATCCCACAATAAACGGTTTATACTTAAGAAAACCTGATTACAGCCTAAAAAGTCCCCTATTAATTAATTATAGTCAAGAACCCAAAAAGTTGGTTACCTACGTTGCGTTGCCATAAAAGCTTAAGCCATTTAGGCGAGCCATACTCAAAAACTGTAGTGTGGACAAGACTTTGGTCAAAAACAAGATCCAAAGCACAAGGCTTCAAAAGCCTCTAAATAGCCGCCTCTAGCCATCCTCCAGCGGAATATTTCATTCAATGTCATTCATTCTTTTGAGCACTCCTCGTCACCCTGTTGGCAACACTGGGAAACGCCTAGGGCAGGCAACACAATCAATATATCTGTCATTTCATCTGTCAGTTGACATTTTGTGTTGTCACGCTAGATCTAACTAAACACGATCAAAAAAATCTATTAAAGAATATTTTGTTTATTTCGGGTCTTTAATTGAAGATTACTCGATTTTGTGAACAGTTTTCGCCTTACGCAGTAGTTCTAGTAATTAAAAGTTTTAGTTTCTTTGAAAACTGACATCAAAATGGTACGATTGTTTTCGGAATGAAACAGCATTTTTTATTAACTTTATTTCAGTTATTTATGTTTAATTTTTAATGTACTATTTCAGAGTTTTGGACTCCCAGCTATTAAGGTGAAGCCTGAAGTTGAAGCCAACTTCAAAGCACCAGGCGGCACATTCGATGTACCTAACCCTTTTGTCGCCGGGTTGGCCGCTACGAGGCCCAAGATAGGATTTTCTCATCCTTTAGAAGCTTCTGAGCGTAATGTTAGTCATTAGTTAATCTTTCTTTGTCCCTTTATTGATTTACCGCAGTCATTTGATGAGGCAGCATTGCAAATCATAACCTTTCGCCCTGGAATCTTCGTCACTCTGATCTGTTTGGTACCTACTTAATTTTTTTTTCTGTGATTTGTTAAAAATAAAATAAACACCTACCAGATAATAGTAACATTGATTTTCTGTCCCTCAATTCATCATCATCTATTTAAGAGTTAGACACTTGTCAGTGATGTATCTGCCATTTAGGCCTATCTTTTGCCAGTGCTTTGCCTTTATTTATGTGTGCATATTTATTTTGATCTTCAGTTCCACTTGAATGAAGAGAAGATGAACATGGCAATGCTTCGGAACATTCAAGGTTTACATGCTCCTCTCAAACTTGAAATGGAACGCAAATTCTGTTCGAAGGTACATTAGAAAATAAACTATTCTCTTTTAATAGCAGCATTTGTGGTGATGAAATGACCTGTTTTTCCCAGGGTTCTATACTAACAAAAATATGAAAAAACGGGGTACTATGCCCCTTTTTGTTATATTGCCTTGTGATTGTACGTACAGGCAGATGGCGGACTAATTGAACTTTAATACGTAAATTGTTTGCCCTTATTTATGTTTGCTATGAAACTTAACGCTTTTATTGTCCAACAATAGTGTATTTTAACTAGAAACTTTTCATAAACCTTGGCAATTAAAAATGTTAATACATAGCAAGCTGTGTTTGGCTGTTACTGGGTCTACGTCAAACCATAATTATTACTAGAGATGCGCCGAATATGGGTTTTGCCGAATACCGAATACTATTCGGTTTGAAACCCTACCGAACCGAATAGTTAATATATTAAATTATTTTAAACCAAGGAGCAATCAATCTTCACATCTAGGTATTACAAGAGTTATTAGGAGATGATAAAATAAAGATAAGTTAATAAGTGACACTTAAAGATAGAATTTAGAAACCTAGACACTCTGCTCTATCTAGTGACAGTCGAAGGCGCTTTTCTTTATAAACTTTACCTATTTGTTGTATCAAAATTAGTGTGAAAGAACAACCGAATAGTTCGGCCGAACTATTCGGTTCGGTAGGGTTTCAAACCGAATAGTATTCGGTATTCGTTATTCGGCAAAACCCATATTCGGCGCATCTCTACTAATTATTACCTAGTAGGTGGGTGCTATGTATTAACATTTTTAATTGATTTTACGAAAAGAATCGATGTAAACTTGTTGGCAAACCTATTAAATATTTATAGAATAACAATTTTCTAGTGATTTATTAATAAATCCATAAACTATGTTGTTTCCAGGTGGGTCGCCTTCCCTTCCTTCCCAGTTCCAACTTTCAAAGCGAGGTTTTGTCAGGGCGTCATCTTGAAATTGGCTTTGAAGACATCCTCAACACGAGAGACCTGTGTGAGGTTTCTGGACAGCCACATGCAGTCATGGAACGCTCTCTAGGACTACTGTGAAATATCTGTGTCTAGTTTATAAATTTAAAAACTTTTGGTTAACTAATAAAAGAATCATACAAAATTCTATTTCGGTTTGAAATTTTTATTAAACGCACATTTCTACTCAAAATAGGTTATCTTTCGATGTCTCAACCAACTTTAGGATAAATTATCATTATCCTTATAATATACACAGTACTAATCATCTTTTACAATATCCATCAAACGAAGTTTGCATATTTTTTTCACTTCAGCAATGCCATTGATAATTTCTTCCTGTCTTGTGTTCTTGTAGCGGTCTTGCAGTCCTTCGATAATTGAAGTAACTTTATTCTCCCTCGCGCATATTATGAAGGGGAAGCCAAACTTATCTTTGTATCTGTAAATAAGAACAAAACACAATTCACGTTCTTGTAATGAAAAGGTGCAAAGAATTTATTCGTAGAGCGGCATCTAGCGGCAAACTCTGAAACTTTTACGATGTTAACATAGCAGTACGAACAAAAGTTTCTACAGTTTCGAAGTTTGAACCAAGATGGCGCTAGTTGTATAGTTATGAACTGCCCTCAGAGATTTGGTTTTAGATTTTCAAATTAATAATTAAATTACTTATTTATAACGCATGGTCTTCATTGAAATAAATATTTTTGAAGATTAAAAAAGTACCTACTTAACTTTGTCAATTAACCAAGTAAGTTATAGAGTACCTACCAACTTACTAGGTAACCTACCTACCTACACAATTTAAAACTTATTTAACTTCCATTGCATTGTGGTTTCAGAACTTGCAATTTATTTACCAGCCAATTGGCAGGTAAAAGAACTGCTTCTCTACAAAGGTAGTCGGAAGGTACCTATTATAGCACTTACTTTTTGTTGCAAGAATCAATGACGCTGCGTTGATCTGGCGTCAGATTTTCCAATCCAGCACTGCGTTGCTCCCCAGCAGATTCTCGTGTCAGCTCGCCATTTGATACTAATTTACCCGCCAAATCCGGATGTAGTTTTAGAATCGTTATCTTACCTGTGAAATGAAACATTAGTACCTAGCTATCGTAGTGTAAGATAAGTACCTAACTAGTACGGAAAGGCGGGTAAAAAAAAAAAGATTCTTACTTAGAACCAAATATTCCTGAACCTGAGCTTAAAGTTATCGCCCTAATGTCTAGGTACTTAACTATTATTGAAAGTAGATTCTTAGTTATTAGGTAGGTACTTATCACTCAAAGAGTGTAATCTAATCTAGCCATTTACGAGTAGGTATGAGCCAGAAGTCCCAGTGCTAGGCAAAGACCTCTCCTCATCCGCCATGACTTTCGGTCTTGGGCTATGAAAAACTACCTACTTACTCAGAAAAAAAAGTTAAGGAATTCCTAATAAATTACTTATAATATAATATCGAAAGACTTATTTCTCTCACCTTCCTCAGTAAGATTGTCCAAATATTTATTGAATGCACTACAGAGATTGTTCAGGCTGTCAAACGGCTTTTTCTTCTGTACTTGCACCGCCGCATCTGTGCACAGTTCTATGACATTCCCAAAAACCCACTCAAATTGTTTGCTGTCCAAAGAGTTCACTTCTTCGATATTTATTCGAGATGTCATGATTTTGACTGTGGTTTTGACTTATTCGTTTCGCGATACAGTTCGTTCTAAACGCCTTTGGTCTGCTCTTATCTATTTGTTTGTTGTGACAACATTATCATTACGACAACGTTAAGTTAAAGGTCGTTAGTTCACGATACAGTCTACCTATTCTATAAATGGGTAAGTAGGTATTTACGATGCGTTGCTTAGTTGACCACAGTTGCACCGTACACTAGTTAGTTTGAAAAGTAGTTATAGTTCCACACCAATAGTTAATAGTTCACACTGATAGTTTATGCACTTATGAAAGCTCAGTACCTACCTAAGTTATGTAGTTAAAGTTAAGTTAAAAGTTTGAGTGCCCACAAGTTAAAACTACGTAAAGTCAATATAATGGTTTATTAAATATGAAAGAAAGATACTTTTTATTTATTAAATATGAAATAGCAAAGTCAGTTTGACACTAAAGTTAAATAATACCTAAGTACAAAATATAAATGATGACGCGTGCCGTCATAAGTAGGTCGCTAACTAAGTCTACATCTACCTTAAATGAGCTCCTAACGATTATACTTAGGCAGTGTAGATAGATAGATAGAAATAAGTACCTAGGTACTTTAAAAGCACACAAAGAGATACAGACAAAACTCAAAACTATAGGTAACATTGTGCGCAAAGGCAGACGTAATCTCTTCCAGACAATCTTTGGAGTAGGACTAGTTTAGTGTACCTACCGATTTAACTGTGAGTATTTTTTTGACTAGTTAAGTAAAAAAGTAGATACCCTGGTAGCCAACATAGGTATTTGTACATGCCTAGATATTTTAGTTTTAGCCAATGTAAATTCAGTTTTGAGATTACGTAGAAAATGCTAGTGTATTTCATGTCTTTGAGTAAGTATTTAAGCATGTAGGAGATGGTAGGTAGGTAGCTCATCATTATCAACAAAATATTATAATAAATATTTAAGAGCGCTTATTGTTGGCTGAAAAACGTATACACAAAAAGCACCGCACAAGTAAAACTAGAATCTATAGGCGAAGAATTTCCGGTTGAGAGAGGTGTACGCCAGGGAGACCCAATTTCACCAAAAATATTTGCAGCAGTTCTGGAAATGATATTCAGAAATCTGGATTGGACGAATAAAGGACTAAATATAAATGGCGAAAATCTGAGTCACCTACGCTTTGCAGACGACCTAATCTTATTTTCGGAAAACCCGAAAACCCTAAAGGAAATGTTGCAACAGTTAGCGGAAGAAAGTGAGAAGGCAGGCCTGTCAATGAACTTAACGAAAACAAAAGTAATGTCTAACTCCTCACAAACAGAGTCCATAACAGTAAATGATGAAGAAATAGAGTATGTAAAGGAGTATGTGTATTTGGGACAGTTAATATCTACTGAGGAATGTATGCAAAAAGAAATAGAAAGAAGAATAACTAATACTTGGAAGAGATATTGGTCACTCAGTGAAGTCATGAAGAACCAGGATATGTCTATGAGGAACAAGAGGAGAATATACAATATGTGTATCTTACCATGCTTACTATATGGGTGCCAAACATGGGCATTGACAGAAGAACAAGCAAGGAAAATAAAAGTTTGTCAGAATGGAATGGAGAGAAGCACAATAGGAATTAAAAGAAAAGACCGAGTTAAACTAAAATGTATCAAAAACAAAACAAAATTTAAGAATGCATACACAACATACAGGTGCTTAAAGTGGAGGTGGGCTGGGCATATGATAAGAGAGAAGAAGGAGAAATGGACGAGAATAATAACTGAATGGCAACCACGAGATAGTAAAAGAAACAGAGGCAGACAGACTAGAAGATGGGAGGACGACATCAAAAAAGTGGCGGGCCCAATATGGACGCGCATAGCGAAAAATAGAACAGAGTGGAAATCTTTAGAGGAGGCCTATGTCGAAAGACAAGCTGAAATGTAGAAACGACCGTTTACCGATACCTGATTTATGAAAAGAAAAGAAACTGTTAAAAGTTATAAACGTATTTGTAAGAAAAATTACTGTAAGAATAAGTTCAGCAATAAAGGCTATTTTATTTTATTTATTTTTTATTGTTGGTGGAGTCTTCGCCACTCTTCTCTATTCTCTGCCGTCCGTTTGAGCACCTGATACGATACAACTTCTATTCCCTCTTTTATTTAATCTACATAAGTAGTTACGTACCTAAGTCCTCCGTGTTGGGTAGACGACGCTTATTTTGTTTTCCCAACACGCCAGCATTAAATCGCTTTGTAAAAGGAAACAAAAGCGACATTTATGTGTCAGTGTGTACGCGAGAGAGGAATAAATCTTGGTACGTGGATGTGAGATGCCGCGGTGCTAACGAGCCCGGAGGGACCGGGGGCGCAGCGCCACTCGCGACAAATGGCCGCGGGGGATTCGCGGACTACGCTCACCATTTCGTGCCTAACACAATTTGCAAAATAACACATAAAATGAAAGGGATCTACAGGCAAGTGCTCATTACAGTTGTAGTAAATCAATTGCGTCCGTTTTTAAGCAGGTATCCACCTTCCTACCTATAATGTACTAGCTGGCAGGGTAGCGAGGTACCTTACCTACCAAGGTACTGATTGATCTCCGTTTAAGTTTGTCTATAAATACATATCTAAGTACCTAGTTTAACATACAATTAAGAATTTCCTACTTACTTATACTTATGTAGTTTTTTGTTCAGTTCTTTATCCGCCAATTTGTGGAATAAAGAGTTCACGCTGTGAAAAAACCCGGACCTAATGGGCATACGTAATATGACAGATACCTACTTGGCGAGGGACATAGTTGTAAACCTACATAATTTTCTCTTCTTCGCTACGTGCCTTTATAAGAATAGGTAATATGCTTAAATATGCTTAGAATTACCAACTTAAGTTCCTAGACTTGGTAAGTTTCGTAAATAAGTATTTTAAATCGCTCATAATCATCCTTTCCATTCTATTCAATCCTTTTCAATCATTTTGAACGACATGTTTCCCGTTTTTTCCTTCAATTCCGTAGTTTTAAAAGAAGTCTAAGATATCTTCATCTCTTTCCTGTTACCTACTTCTTTCCCTTCCAAGATATACTTAGTAAGAAAATTGGTTTAAGTGTTTAAGTAAGTTTAAAATTAGTCATCCCCAAAACTTTTCTATTAGATGGCAGCACTTTCGCGTCAGATCCGATCTCACACAGTTATTATGGTAACCCTATTCAAAATTTCGCGCTTACTCTTGAATGCAAACATTTAATCGCAATTTGATATTCGACACGACTGCTGTTTATCATATTATTCAACGACCAATTAAACATGCGATTCTTGTTGTTTATTGTACACGTATACTAATATCATGATAATATCTAGCTAAGATAAGAATAGCTTAGTTATAGGTAGGTACCTATGTAGGTATATGTAATAAATACTTACTTGCTAAAATTAATTGGAACGTAAAATATGATCTTTAATTAGAAATTAAATAGGCCTACTAATTAAATACACCTAATATTTTATTTTTTATGCGAATTTGTGCCGAAAGTTACCTAAGACTTGGTGCTCGTACTTATCTATTTAACACTTGTAAATTAGTAGGTAGAGAATGAAATCTGAAATAGTTTTTGAAAAACAGACTTAGTACATAATACCGTCAGTGGCATCACACCTTTTCCCTAATTTCACTGATAGAAACAGAATTAGGTTCTATCAAAACTGAGCCGTTAATAGTGTACAGATAAGATATTCTTAATACAATTTAACTGATCTTATAGCTCTCTACATTACATATACTTTGTGTTTTTTTGTTATTAAGTTTGTACCTAGGTAGGTACACGTCTAGTACCCTAACCGGTCATGCCGCCGCCGCCGCCGCTGCTGTATGTAGTGTAGAGTAGCCACTGCACGACACGTAGTACTTACGTACTAGTAATTTGATGTTAAATTGATTGATTGATTTAATAAGTCAATAGATTGATTAATTAATTTAACATTCACTGACGACCTTCTCTACATACATATGTTGTATTAAATATGGAAGGACAGCCAAGAAACAGCCCGTGGTAGAGTCAATAAATTAATTTTACCAAATGTCACCAAATAAAGCTTACTCCTCCCAATTATCGACCCTTTTTATCATCCCCACTACAGGGGCACGAGCCTACTCTTATACGAGGGTGATAAGACCGTCACCTACCACCAGCTATACCTACTTAATACGTAGCACCTAATACTTAATTATACTTGCCTACTTAGCTTTAATAATCTTTTTCAAACATAAAGTTACGTAGGTATTGTATCTAGGAATTAGGTTCTTATGTTTTAAATAAAATACTTATTTCATTTCTAGAAGTTATTGTACAATCAAGCAATTATCTATAAATATCTAAGTTATATCTTAGTGTAGGTAGGTACCTACTTATTTTATTGACTCCCTTTGAGATAAGGAAGTAAATTATGATTGTATACTTACCCATTATACTTATCCATTACTGTTAATCTTAGTATTTAAACAAAATCTGTATAAATCAACTTTAGGGTTCCTTGTCCAAAGAAAAAAAACGGGACTCTATTATAATAACGAGACTTTAGTTTCCATCCGTCACGTCTATTCTTCTGTCTAATGAAACAGATTTTCAATCACTAGGCTTTTCGCTAGGAAGATGAAATTTTCACAAAAGATGTATTTCTATACTTGTATCTAAGTAGATATACTATTCATGATTTTACTTGCTGAAAACACGGCCCTTCAGCAGACACGTCTCTGAAAAAACTAAAAAGTAGTGAATTTAGATTTGAATAAGACCCAGACCCAGACAAATAAACTGAAACGAAACGTTTCAAACTAGTTGCGTCGTGTGTGGTTTTCTAAGGAAGTCTATAGTAAAAACTGCGATGCAACTCAAAAGTAACTAGCAGTTTCAGTTGCGCTGCAGTTGCGTTTCACCGTGTGTTTTGGCGCTTAGTGAATTACTTTCAGTAGTATACCTGCAACTTATAATACTAAAGATAAGGTAATGAAATATTTACAGTTATTTTACGATTTAATAATATAAAGTGAAAATTCACGTAACAATCGTATACCGACGCATTAAATGAGCATTAACGCCGAATTCCATAAACAAAACATTATGACGGTGACACTCTAGAGAAATCAGAATGTGGTGCTTTTAAATGATATGGAAACAATAAACATAAAAGCTGCGCCGTTGCATGGCGCATGTGATTGCTGTGAATTAATTAAAGTGGTTTTCATTGGGTCTATAAACGACGACGCGCCGGTCGGCGGGCCGTCGGCGCTGCCGCCATTGCCCGCCATGTTCGAGCAACGGTCGAGGCTTGCGGGGCGGAGTCTCGATCGTAGATAACGAAGCTGTACGAGCGAGTACGTCGATCGGCTGCCGACGGCTCGCCTTCATTGCACTCCCCGATATTCCGACCGTCGGAAAACGTGTAGGTAGTACGTCTACTTACTTACTCTGAAAACAAAACAATGAATACTTAGTTATTAATTTTGCCTCATGTCAGTGAAGTTCTTTCCACTACTTAAGTATTACCTATTTATTTATTTATTTAACAGTTTATTGTAAGATGATAGTACATAGAGACAGAAAAAAAGAGAAGTTATACAAAAGGTAGGTAGGTACAGCATATTTCTAAAAGAATTTTCTTCCTGCAGACCCCAAAGAGAGAGAGAAGTGAAAATAAAAAGGCAGGATAGTTACTTAACCTACAAAAAACAATAGGTAAATATATAAGTATACCTACATATTTATTCGATAAATACCTCTACACATACATAAATTATATAATTACCTATATTCTTTTTGTCTTCCTTTGGACTTTTAAATTAGGTACTGCTTTTTTGTTCACCACAGAATTTTCTCTAATGAAAAATGGATCTAATTTGTTTCTGAAATCTGTTTTAATCAATTAATTAAGTAGTATCGAGTGGAAAACTAGCTAGTTTGTAGGAACTACTAGGTCCTAACTCAACATTTTATAGACGTGCAGAGTTCTAAACACATAAGGAATTACCTACTAATAAACCATTACATTCTGCTTTTATACAGCAGCATAATTGATGGCAATAAAAAAAAGTAGAAAAGCGATTCCCAAAAGAGCCTGGCTTACCTACGTACTACAGCTTATAAAAATATTAAGTCGAACTAACATAAAAGCTAATATGCATTAGGTAACCTTCTTACCTTACCTACACTTTTGCAAAAACCATATTACATTCAAGCGATTTTACTACTTTAATAAAACAAAAAACTTTTAATTTTTAGATACCTATTACAATTAAAATGTAACACCTACATAGAGTTTTAGTATTATTTTATTAGTTTAATTCCGATTTATTCTGTTTGTAAATAAGCAAAGACAATGAATGACCAAAGTAGGGTAATGAGAAGCTTAAACTTGTGTTAATTATTTAGATAAAGTATAATTATTTTTATAATTTGTTCCAGTACAGGGATTTGATTAATTTCATAGATAACACTTCATAATTGCAATAAAATTGTATTTATTTATTAGTTGTGTTCTATTAACAAAAAATATTGTTCATTCGGGAAATCTCTTTTACCGATGATCTCTGTAATATTTGACTTTACATGAATGAACGATATGAACAGGTATCCTTGTTTAAATATTATCTTAATTTTATGACTTTATAAAGACTTTCGTGGACCAATCGGGGAAATACTAAAGAAAAGCTGGGTCAAGAGTATCCGTCTTGCATTCATGAAGAATGAATGCAAGACGGATTTTGGGCCAAAACTTCAGATTAGATACCAGAAAATTTAGTTAAGAAGAGAAGTGCGATGTGTACCTGAAGATGTTTATTTATTTATTCATTTAACAGTTTATTGTAAGATGATAGTACATAGAGACAGAAAAAAAGAGAAGTTCTTTTGAATTTGAATATATTCCTATAGACGCGGGGTTTTTGTTAAAATGTCGTCATTTTCTTATCAAATAAGTGGACGCGAGTGCGGCTATAAAACCCTTTTTACGTAACACATGACGTTACACTGATTTACAGCAGACATCAAAACACTGTATCCTTTACGATACACAATCCTTCGCTCGCACAATACCCACAGATAATTTATTTACACGGACAAACTAGAACCTTTATCTGCTGGGTTTTAGACCAGATAAAACAGATAATGTGTTCCTTTATGTGCGTAATCGTAAAATTTGGTCGCGGCGGCGTCATGGGGCTCATTCTATTTACGCGTAAATCTTTGGGAAGGGGTGAGATGAAGTAAAATGCTCGGAATGGATCAATATCAGGTTACAGTTAACGATATAGATTTAAGACTGCCATAAGATTTATGAGGCATTAACTAAATGTCTTTATCTAATGAAATCTTAGCGTGACATAGGTACCTTATGGGTTACATACTAGCATTCTTAGTAAGTTTCGGGTTCTTTGAAAAGTCCATGTAAATCATAATCATAACACATAAGTCTCTACTTAAAGGGCATGTAATATTACTGCAGATACGGATATACCTAGTGTGTCTCGTTCCAATGCTTGGCAAACGCTTCCTCCCTTCCTGCTCTACATCTAATTCAGAATTCTAATCAAAGAGTATTCTAAAATCACTACATTCTAATGTGCAGAGGTACTTAAAGCGTAATTTTAATTAGGTAAGTACCATTTTGTCTAACATACCTGGGCCCGTATTCTTCTAATTACCAAATGAAAAATGGTGTCTCTCTAGAATGTGAATTGTATGAAATGACACATTTTGGTATTCTCTTAACAGATAAGTTGACAGTGGACAGCGATCGGCCGTACATTTTATTACTTTACGCTTTATTTGGTATTCTACTCCGCAATGTCACATGAGTGGCAGTTCCAAACGGTATTCTCTTCGCTATTTGACAGTTGTTCTCTAATGGCATTTCGTTCGGTCGTCCGTCGTTCAGTCGTTCAGTCGTTCGGTCACCCAAACACTATTTCGGTGTTTTTTCGAAAGTTAACGTGCAATTTATGCAAAAAATGCATGTAAATCTTATAGAAATAAATATTCTGTATTTTAAAGTATGTCTAAGCTTATTCTAGGTCGAAAAAAATCTATCAATCGGTTGATCAATTTCTTCGAACAATAATTTTATTAAATATTGGCAACATCGACAACTAAATCATTCGCAAAGACAAATGAATGACAAAGCCCTCTAGAGACTACTAATCGACTACTAATCGACTATTTCGTGGCACTTAAGAGAATACCAAATTTGTGACATATTGCTGTCGAATGTTTATCTGTTGGCTATAGTATGGTCGCTTAACTTAATTTAAGGGAATTGGCACCCTGCTATGTACTCGTATAGGTAAGTAAATGTAAGTTTACAAGTATTTCTTGGACTGGAAATAAATATTTACTTAACTACTAATCAGACCCTGTTTAAGTACTGTCTTTACCGTTTTAAGCAGGAAGGTACATTTAAGTACATTGCATCTTAGCAATGCCAAAACGTCGTATCCAACGAAGTTAAAGTACCTGCACAAGAAGGCAATTCTAATTACATTATTTTAATTGGCACAGTGTAGTAGTATGGCTAACGGCAGGGCACATGCAGAGTTCACACGGACAGTTGATTTATGTGTGGTGGCGTGACGCGGCGAGCGGGCGCGGGCGAGGCGAGCCAGGTACGCCGGCCGCGTTTATAGCGGAACTTTATTTACAGCAGCTCTAAATTACGTGGATTTACTGCGCGCCTTTATTGGCCCGCTACGAACGCCCCTCTGCTCCCCCCCGCCGTCCCGCCCCCTCCTTTGGCTTCAACTCCAACCTTTTGTTCACCAAGAACTTCTGCTTGGAAAATGCATTGAGACTGCAAGTTTAGTGCGTTGTAAAACTGGTGGCGAATTTTAACGGCAGAACCATAAATCGAATTTAGGTGAAGAAATCGAAGTGCAGACGTACAGATTATATGGCTGATAATGTTTTTTAAATCTATAGACATCCCATGCCTTTGTTGTTAAAAGAAAAAAAAACAAAACACGATCTTACTTCTGAATTCAATTTCAATCCACTAGCCGTTAAAAATGTTAAAATCAAACCATTTGATGATTCATATTTTTATTTTTCTTTGCGCAAACGCAAGCTACCCCGCTGGAATTTATCGAGTAATCGTGAAAAGCTCAAAAGCTCTCTCCGAGCAAGGCCACGTCATATCCGGCGTTATCTATAGTGAAAGCGGATGCTGATGGCGGCAACTACAAAGAGAACAGCCCTTTGTTGTTATCCCGCCTTAATTGCCTTTGCAAAACTTTTATTGCCCTAAATGAACGCAGATATCAGCAAAGCATTCAAGACTAAAAGAACAATTGAAGCCCCTGGGTTCTGAAGATTTTTTCTGCAACAGCCTTTTATGTACACCCATTATTTTCCCAATTTTCGTGGTATTTTTCAAAAATCTAAATCTTCTTTCACATCAAATTTTATTTAAGGTCATGTCGTCGACACCGTGTCCGGTGACGATGACTCCAGAAAAAATCATAATGTAGGATTAGCGCCAAAACACACGGTGAAACTGCTAGTTACATTTGAATTGCATCGCAGTTTCTGCTATAGACTTCCTTAGAAAACCACACACGACGCAACTAGTTTGAAACGTTTCGTTTCAGTTGCGTTGCGTTTCACCGTGTGTTCTGGGTCTAAGCGCCAAAACACACGGTGAAACCCAACTGCAACGCAACTAAACCTGCTAGTTACATTTGAGTTGCATCGCAGTTTCTGCTATAGACTTCCTTAGAAAACCACAAACAACGCAACTAGTTTGAAACGTTTCGTTTCAGTTGCGTGAGTTTCACCGTGTGTTCTGGGTCTAATGGTAAGGTAATTAGGTAGTTATTAAAATGCAACGAGAAGAAGTTTGAAATTCAAAAGAATACTTACCTTTTACCTTTGCCTACACATATGCTCTACATCTCCAATTATACTCTAAATCTTTACTTATCTACTCCACATACCTTCTTGTATATAAAACTCGTTTTTTTTTGCTCTCAGTTACCCAACTAATGAGGGCTAAGCCTCGAATACCTACCCACGTCCTGAGAATAATTTAATGGGCGTCCGACTCTCGAACCGGCTTTTAACTTCTAATCTAAGCCTATTAAACACGAAACCCTCTCCGATTTCTCGTGAATGCATTTCCAAGTAACCAAGCCGATATAATTGTAAAAAATAAAACTCAGGACGGACAACATACACGTTTTACCTAAGCATAATTTGCATTTGATGCGCTGGCTTTAGATATACGCTATGTATTCGCTGTTCGAAAAGAGTTCTTGTTATGATTGGAAGAGTGTTTAGTTTTGTATGTTACAGTTTGGAGTTATGGCGTTTTGTAGTGGTATGTGAGTTTTATAGCGTTGGCGGCTGGGCAGTAATTGGAAGCGAGGATGCGCGGGCGCAGTAAAGCGGCAATTGACCAGGAGGCCAATTCTACTAAATTAAGTTAAGCTACCAACTATTGTCAACACATTGATATAGGTACTATTGCGATAGGTGACAAATTTGGTAGTCTGCTAAGTACCGCGACAAATGCGCCAAATCCGCCATTTTGCTAATTTTTGACAGTCCGTTGACTGGATAAACGTTAAATAGCGAAGAGAATACCGTTTGGAACTGCCACTTTTGTGGCAATGTGGAGTAGACTACCGAATAGAGCAAATAGTAGTAGTTAGGTATGGTCTATGTATCGTCTATAGATGTCGTTATCAATTTATCGGTTAGTAGAATACCAAAATGGTAAAATCGTACAACTCACATTCTAGAGAGACACCATTTGTGCATTTGGTAATTAGCAGAATCGGCCCCAGAAAATAACGAGCCCTCTCCGTCCGGAGTACATGCCCCGTATGTAGGTACCTTTATATATATACAGCTGCTGTATCGTTTATGGCTGCATAAAAATATTTATTTTAAACTTCTCAAATCATCCATGAAAATTAATTATAATAATTATTTGCAGTTTGCTTTGTTATATGTTTTCAATTGTATTTTGGTCCTGTGATATACCTACATAATATAATTTCATTTTGAATGGGCATGATGACTAAATTTTTAGTCCATCACATAGATTATTTTAAAATATTCGACACGTATTTTTTCTTAACTAAAAATTACAAAGGTTGGGTTACACTGGGTTAAAGTTGCTCATGACGTCACACCTTAGTACGATTGTTACGTAGGAGTGACGTCAATACCCCCCACTCCGTAACTTTGATGCTCTGTATTTTTGTATTTATTTATGTATTTGATCAGGTAAAAACATGTTTCAAATATTTTTTTATAGCCTAAAAGACGGACTAATTATTTTTTGAATTTTCGAATGTAGTCATCATCCCCATTGTATTTTCGTCTTGGGTATCTTAATGTTATAAACATATCATAGTAACAATGGCACTATTACATACATAGTTTCATTTATCCTTTATTTATAAAACTAGAGGCTGCCCGCGACTTCGTACGCATTAAGCTTCATATTTTGGAATATAATTATGATATCTCAAAATAATATAGCTTATATGTTATTCTGATGCATAAGCTAAAATACAGCCAAGTTTCATTAAAATCTGTTCAGTAGTTTTTGCGTGAAAGAGTAACATCTATCGGCACCAACATTGTCATTTATAATATCTATAACCTTATATGAACCAAACAAAATCGACTAGGTTTTGTTTGGTTTAACCACGACTACACGTGATATTACTACTTATTCCCGGATTAGTGTTGGTTAGGTTAGGTTAAGTTTAGTTTAGTGGTTATATTTTATTTATTAGAGTATAGTATTTTTAATAACATAATATTCACATGTATAGTATTTCTTAAGATTTATAATTTATGTAAATATATATTAAATACCTACTACATCTAAATATTCTAAGCACAGATAAATTTTATGAAATCACTGATAATTATAAAAGTATCTAAAAGCTTTTAATGTAATAACTTAGGCAATAGTTAATAAATAGATAGCTTATCTCGGCACTGCTATAAATTCAAATCCTCGGAGAATTCATCGACGACCACGCGTTGAATTTATAAAAGTTTTGAGCTCGGTTTGAAAAACAAAATGTATGTAACTAAATAGGTATATCAAATTTAAGAGAGTTGCTCTCGTCGGTGAAGTATTCGCCATTCTGCAGTCCGTTTGAGCACAAGATACGAAACAACACAAAAATAGTCATCTCAAAATAAACAATCATCGCTTTACGTATAGGGTACAGGGTTTTTCCTAGCATTTTCCAAACGTTGAGTAAAAACGCGTAGGTACTCGTACTCATAAGCGATCTGTAACCGTAACTGCAGTTGCATGCACTGTAACCAGTGTGTATCTTGTTCGCTAATGGTCCGCGAACCTGCTACAACACAGCTTCAGCACAGCCTATGTTTTTTTGGTTACAGCGCATGCAAAGGCCACAGTCACATCACTTTCAGCTCGCTAATAAGAACGCACCCTTACTGTCTACATAGCTCATTCTTGTCGGAGGAGCATCCGCCACTTAGCCCTATCCTCTGCCAGTACTTTGACTTCTTGATACATAGCTCACTTCGTCTAATTTATTTTCGACAAGAAAACAAATGCCTACTTACAGAACGGGTACAGAAATACAGGCATTCGCTTAATTAGCTAACCACGTCTGACTTTATTTATATCTAATTTAAATAAGAAGGTAAAACCCTCGATGTTGTTCACGAGATTCAAGTGACAGGTAGAAGTTTATTGCCAGCGCCAATTGAGAGATCAAAACTTGGAATTAATAAAAACTGGCCAAGTCCGAGTTGGACTCGCACCGGAAGGGTTCCATACCATTGACTATTATATCGCGCCAGAAAGGCAAAAAAATACGTTTGTTGTATGGGAGCAGCCCTTAATTATTATTATTATTCTATTTTTAGTAGGTATTTGTTGTTATAGCGGCAACGGTAATACATCATCTGTGAAAATTTCAACGCTCTAGCTACAACGGTTCATGAGAAACAGCCTGGTGACAGACGTACGGACAGATAGACAGACGGACAGCCAATTCTCAGTAATAGGGTTCCGTTTTCACCCTTTAGGTACGGAACCCTAAAAAAAAGATCAAAGGCAAAATTCTTTTTACCTCGATCAGATCCGGTTTTACAAAATTTGCGATTTTTAACGGACTGTAATTAAAATGAGAGGTTTAAGGTGGCGATTCGTAAAATGCGAAATATAAAAATAATTACCGTTTTTGTTTTCAAATTCTAAATCGTACACAAAAACCGTACGTAATAGCCTTAACGAGAGTAAATAAATTTGTATCAAAATACAATCTGTAATGGTTATGGACCCGCCTTCAACCGAATAGAGTCTATACAACACGATGATGATTCAATAAATTTATACAGTGCACAATAAAAAGGCAGTTCGGAACAAAACGGCGTCACCTTGGTTTATGGACTGCCGTGCACTAAATAGCACTAAACCCAACGATCATTGTTCTTTGTGCTGTCCACACAAAGGATGACGGCGAACTAATTACGCGCCGTGAAATTGGTGAAAGAACTTTCAGTATCGTACGGTGTAGAGCGTGGTAAAGCGTCCCAACAACGCAGGCTCATAGTTGAAACTCTGCGAGCATAACGTGATCGGAACCGAAACAAATCCAAGCTTAAAGACGATAAAAATGTTAATGTTTTATTTACATGTTAGGTAGGTATAATTATAAGACCCAGACACACGGGGAAACGCAACTGCAACTGCTAGTTACTTTTGAGTTGCATCTAAGTTTCTGCTATAGACTCCTTTAGAAAATCACACACGATGCAACTAATCTGAAACGTTTCAAACTAGTTGCGCGTGTGTGTTTTTCTAAAGGAGTCTATAGCAGAAACTTAGATGCAACTCAAAAGTAACTAGCAGTTGCAGTCGCGTTGCAATTGCGTTTCCCCTTGTGTTTTAGGCCTAACTGTCAAATCTTACCTAAAGCAAAACGACTGCATACAAGGTTTTTTTGTGTTGTCACAAGACGTATCATCAAGCGTCTTACATGGTCATTGTATGACCTATATGGTTAGGATAAGACTATTTTTGTCATAATGTATCATCGCGCGCCTTGGTCATTAGTTAGATCTAGGTATATGATTATTATCTTTAGTAAGATTGTATTATTTGTCTATTAAAGTTGTACAAAGTGTCTTGCACTCGCAATTACGTATAATCGCGTAAAAACCCTCTCATTTCAACCAACTATATACTTTACCTTTACATCGTCATCATCATGTCAGCTTTTGGACGTCCACTGCTGGACAAAAGCCTCCCCCAAGGATTTCCACAACGACCAGTCTTGCACTGCCCACATCCAACGGCTTCCAGCGACTTTAACCAAGTCGTCAGTCCACCTTGTTGGAGGCCTAACCACACTGCGTCGTCCGGTGCGTGGTCGCCACTCGAGAACCTTTCTGTCCCATCGTCCATCGGTTCTGCGAGCAATGTGCCCCGCCCACTGATTCTTCGAGCTATATCGGTGACTTTGGTTCTTCTGTGGATCTCATCATTTCTGATGTGATCACCTACACCGGTGGTTCCCAATTAGTGGTACGTGTGAAGTTGTATCAAGGGGTACGTGTCTCCTCCCCTCGGCGTTACCCGCGGTTTAAGTAGCCTATATGTTAATCCAGGGTGCCAACTACTTGTATACCAAATTTAATCAAAATTGGGCTAGTCTAGGCGTTTGAACGTGAAGAAGTAACAAACATATACAATACAACACACTCACAAACTTTCACATTTATAATATTAGTATTAGTGTGATTGGTCCCATAAGGGGTACGCAGGTTTGAGGTCTTTTTTGAAGTGGTACGCAGCAAAAACTAATTGGGAACCACTGACCTACACAGTTAGTTGAAAAGACACTCAATCCTATTCTCAAGTAAAACAATATGTTCCAGCTTTACGTATAGATTAACGTATATGAGCATACAACGAATGGGTCGATTAATTGCACGTAAACAGAGATTCGCCTTGACATAAATGAGTGATCCAAGTCAGTCCGTATGTTGACGGAGTAACGCTAATTGACCGACCATAAAAGCTTTATTATGGTGACGTCTATATACCCACTCCCCGTTGCATTATTTGATTCGGTACATAAACAACTAGTTTGGAGATATGTTAGCTTCACTGCATGGATAACTACATGAAAATTGGTAGGGACCAAATAAACGGTGTCTTCTCAGACTTGCACCATGAATTGTATGATTTAGAATTATGTGACGACTTCGTAGGCATATATCGTCATATTTTAGAAAAATTACGTGGTATCTCAAAATAATATGTGCAAGCTATAGGTCGCGCCACGTAAAATGAACTCTAGCTGACAGATGCGCATTAGACGATTTTTGAGTCTGACGTTTAACATTTGTTTTAAAATACCATCGCGAACAAAATTGTTTAATTACAGTCATGGTTTTACGCACAAAGGAAAGAAAAATATTATTAGTAGTATTTGTAAGGTGGAATATAAATAAAAAAAAATACACAACTACCAGTCAATATTGGATTTAGTGTAAAATGTAAAAAAAATATTCGAAAATTAAAAAAAAAACATAATATTCTTTCATTGCGTCTTCATGTTCGACGCGGTGTTGGTGCCAGAAGTGGCCATTTTATTATCATCGTTGTCGTCACTTTCATAACCTTTGGAATCAGAATCATCATCTTCTACGTATAGTCTATAAGTCAACATACGTAACCGCGTGCGAAAGACTCTTACAAGAATGAAACGATAAATAGCCCTAGTACTTTCGAGCGTTAGTGTACCCATGCGCGAACACGTGATTTTCATTTGTTTCTAAAGTTCTTTTTACGTGGCGCGACCTATACAATATTGTAGTTTCATTAAAATCTATTCAGTATTTTTTTGCGTGAAAGTGTGACAAACAAACATCCTCATACTATCTATCCATCAAATTAATATTTAAAGCAGGATTGCGCAAAACCTACCCTCCTAAAACTCTCAGTGTAGTATTGTGGAAAAACACGTGAATGGTATGAAATATCCTAATAATAATATTATAAAGATGGATGGATAGATGTTTGTTACTTCATCACGTAAAAACCACTGAACAGATTTTAATGAAATTTTACAGTAACTTAGCTTGGACTTCAGAATAATACATAGGCTATATAATTTTAAGATATCACGACTTGATTTAACAGTTTAACAATTTAACAATTTATTGTAAGATGATAGTACATAGAGACAGAAAAAAACAGAAGTACACTGGGTAGAATTTTTCCAAGATATGATAATGCGTACGAAGTCGCGGGCAGCCTCTAGTTAATATGTAAGTAATGTAGAGTTAATATAATATAAAGTGAGTAGACTTCTAAAAGACCCGTAACTTGTTTCATACCATCCGTAGAACTTGCTACATTGCTTCTTGAAAATGAATTTAAATGAACGGCACGGTCAGGCGCGGGCGGCGTTAGATTACCGGACAAAGGCAACATGAAACGCGCCGCCGAATCGCCTTATCGCCTTATTGTACGCCGCGATATAACCTCTATATATCAAGCTGGACGCCAGATAAACAAGCTATCGCTGATTATGATAGTAGGTACCTTATGTAGGTACTATTCATAATGTACTTTTTTGTCTATGGTTTCGTGACCTCAGATTTATTTTTATTTATTTATTTATTTATTTAACAGTTTATTGTAAGATGATAGTACATAGATACAGAAAAAAGAGAAGTTATACAAAAGGTACAGCATATTTCTAAAAGACATTTCTTCCTGCAGACCCCACAGAGAGAGAAGTGATAGCATGAAGGCAGGATAGTCACTACAATAAACAATAAATATATAAGTATAAACCTAGACCTACACATATATATTCGATAAATACACATACATAAATATTATTTATAATACTAAGTAGTATAACACGTCGGAAATATCTGCGGACCTGGCTTGATGACGTCATGCAACTCGTACGTACTCGTCACGGTACTGGATAGGCGAAAACGGGGGAAGCGCGGGGGAAAGCGCATTCCAGCGAGGTCCGCAGATATTTCCGACGTGTTATAAAGGCTGTGATTTCGTATGTATTTATCTATAATTACATAAAAAGGCTACCTAACCTATGCATTATTCTTATGCATGATATATTGGAAAGTTTAATTGAAATCTGTTTAGTAGTTTTGCGTGACACATGCATTCGGCACAAAGTTTGACATTTAGGTACTACTCGTAGAATATTAAGTACCCCAACTTTTTATAACATTGAAATTAGGTAAGTATGTAGGTATGTATCAATCATTGCTCAATATTCACAAATAAGTATATAAAAATTTTCTTATTTACAGAAAAAAACAGATTTTTTTAAACGCACAACGCACAATAACTTCAAGAATTCTTCATACAAAAGACATCAACGCGTTCTATTGAAAAGTGTTCAGTAAAATAATCTTTTTTTTTTATTGTTTTTTTTTATAAGGATTTCTATCGGGACATTAACTTCGCAAATTATTGCAAATTATTTACCAGCATTATCATTTGAGAAACTTCTTTTATAAGCATAACACTAACTGTAGATAAGTAGAGTGAAGGGACATGATGCAATGCTACCTAGTTGTTCAATTCTACCTACGTTCTACGACTATACAAAGTTGCATTCAATTAAATTTATACTTACCTAACTGCGCTGCAATTATCTGACAATAAAATTGTTCGCTACTGGGTTTCCTTACAACACTAAAGACAATTAAATAACATAATTATTCTAGAATATTCTAAGATTCTTCTAGTCACCATCACCATGGCTTGCTAAAATAAATGAATTTGGATAAATGGTACGTATACAAACTTAGGGCTAAACACGACGCGACACGACGTGAAATCGCATCATCGTCGCGTCGTGTCGTGAATTTATGTGTTGGCCCTAACACACTCGTACACAATATTTTTAAATTATGGCATAAAATGTGTAATTTTGATGTGCAAGCTACAATATTGTAACGTTTCATTAAAATCTGTTCAGTGGTTTTTGCGTGAAAGAGTAACAAACATCCTCACATTCATCCATTGGTACAAACTTTGAGATTTATAATCTTAGTAGAAGGTAACCACAAAAAATGTGGCGGCGGGATGAACTAGATATTCATGTATGTCTGGGTGGATAGAAGCAGCTCAGGATCAGAGTTGAAAATTTGCCCAACTTTGCCCAACAGTAAGACACTAAGATATGAAGTAGTTGGAATAGAAATAGGAAAGTAAGAGTTCACACATATTTAATGAAAATGGAAAGTGTTTTATTCAAAAATAGGCAAAATTCATTACACTTTTTTGATCTAAAACTACTGCCGTTTCACTACCTGTATAGCCAAGAAACCTTCGGCATAGGGCCCTACGTTATGTCCAATATATCTTTTTTTTTTAAATCAACAGATTTAAACATATTTCTTGTACTAATTTATGAACAAATGCGACCGAAATTACTTCAGTAGTATGGTATCTTGCAATCTTCCGATTACGTGATCCCGCGCATATACATTGTTGCATTCATTAGTGAGGTTAACTTTAACCATTATTTCTTACAGATAAAGATCGACGTGCGAAAATCAATCGCGAAGGCTTTGTAATTATAATGGTTGGTTGGCTGCTTTTAGGTTTTAAACCCTATTGTAATCATAATAGTTATCTTTATTGCATTTTCACAATTTAGGTACTAAGTATTTTAATTGAGATTTGTCTACGTTCTAGACTCTAAGGCCCACTTGCGCAGCCAAATAAACCCGGAGTTAGCTGCTAACACAGGGTTAAATAAATAATTTGTTTTGATTTATCTTGATTTAACCCTATGTTAGCAGCTAACCCCGGGTTTATTGAGCTAACCCTCCGGTACGCAAGTAGGCCTAAAAGAAACTCTGGAGGGTTGCTCTAGAAAATAATGAGTTTCATGCTAGATATTTTTCTCTGAACAAAACTGTGAATTTTACGCAAAACAAAAAAAAACGACATTGATTTTAAGTGCTAAGGAATAAAGATTATTCGAGTTTTATTTTAATTTTATTATAAAATACAACATCAGTATTTAATTATTTACATTACAACGCCAAACTCCCTATCTACTTCGTTTTCAGAAATTTTTTCAGTTGTTGTTTCTTTATTATGTTTTTTTTTTTGTGAAAACCTGTAATTGGCTCGTTTGTTAATTTATAATTTTCTATTTTGTGTATTGAAGCTGTTGGTTTTCCAATAAATAAATAAATAAATAAAGCTAGAATATAAAAAATACTAATGAAGTGTGTTCAAGTAACGAATAAGGATTTAATGATAATGCTGTATCTACCTTATATACCTACCTTAATACATACATACCTTCTTATATACTTACATATACTGTCTAACGTAGCTCCAACCGACAAGCAGGGACCTTGCAAATTGGCTCAGAGCGCAGGGAGCCCCAACTAACTACACATTTACAGCGTTTTATGACACATAATCGCTGCTCTTATTAAAATTTAAGTGGTTTCCTTTCTCGGATACACGAATCTGTGTTTATGTATAGTAAACGTTATTACATAATTCAGGAGTTTATTGTAAATTCAAGTTTTGAGGAGTAAAGGTTGATAGGAGATTGGAATGCATGGGGATTTTGCAAAAGGGACTCAAAAATTTAGGTACCAATTAAGTAAGATATATGTTCTTAGACGATGAAAAAGAAAGACCCAGAAAAAACGCAAATGCAACGCAACCGAAACTGTTAGCTACTTTTGGGTTGCATCGAAGTTTCTGCTATAGACTTCTTTAGAAAACCACACACGGTGAAACTAGAATAAAACGTTTCGTTTCAGTTGCATCGTGTGTGGTTTATTAAAGAAATCTAAAAGTAACTAGCAGTTTCAGTTGCGTTGCAGTTTCGTTTCATTGTGTGTTTTGGCGCTTACGGACGACACTTTATTGCTATTTAGCATTACCTTTCATCATTAAAGCGTCCCCTAGCCTATTCCTGAATCCGACAGGAGGCTCATACATTGGCAGGAGTCCTATTAAACATGGGTAAGTATTTATAAAAATAGAAGAACATAGTAGAGCTTGAGGAAATAGGAAAACATCTTTATTACTAACTTACTAACTAAGCTCTAACTAAATGAACTAAGGAAAACTACGCTCTAAAGAGTAAGTTTCATAAAATGGTAACCAAAAAAAAATGAATATTATAATAAAAAAAAAAGTTCAGATGCGAAAGGGATTTTTAAAACTTAAGAATAAAATTAGAAAATCATATTTACTTTTCATTTTATTCAAATTGAAATTAAATACTCCACTGTAGTAGAAGATACCTAGTTATTTTCATTTTCTTCTCTTCGAAAATTGTTTGTTTTATTAATACGAAAGTCATTCGTATTTACCTACCTACAAGATTTAGTGAATTAATGCTTTGGTAAATGTAGGTATTTTGAAAAACTCAAGGAAGTTTATTCTTTTGAGGAAAACGTAAATTCCCCGTCAAGGAAAACGTGTTATCTAAACTGTGAAATGATAAAAATTACCTCTTTTTATGTTGGTAAGTTTGTGACAGCAAATTAACGCAATTCAACAAACACTTTAGGTATTTGCTATCTACACACCAAAGCCAACGGCATGCCGCCGGGCTAGGTCGGCGGCTTTACGTCATACGAATGGCAGCTGTCAAAAAAGCCGGCGGCTTTGGTGTGTAGATACCACCTATTATATTATAAGTATCTGTTAGTTATACCTAGGTCGCTAAAGCGCTTGCTGTTGTGACACGGCTATAATTTGACATTTATATATATACTAGCTGTCCCGGCGAACTTGGTCCCGCCTTAGAATGAACTTTATTGTGTAGGAATAAAGTTCAAATTGACTCTACATTTTAGTAAGAAAACATTTGTATGGGAAAAAGAAAAGGTCTGTTTTAGGGCTTTCCCGGCAATTATTCGAATTTTTCTCACCGTAAGAACCATCCTTGGATTTCAATGAACATTTAAAAAAAAGAATTAGCGAAATCGGTCCAGCCGTTCAGGCGTGATGCCGTGACAACGGAAAACGGGTTTCATTTTTATATATATAGAAGATAGATAATTTGACATAAAATGAAACAGAACTGAAATACAAGTATTAATCTTTATTTCTTAGGAAAATAGTACAAATGGCGCTTGAAATATGTCAAGGTACCTATATGTTGTTTTAAAAAGCTAAGACTAGATTTGCAAAGAAGCAGTTTTCGCCAGAAAAGAATCTAGCAAGAAATTCTGTTGGGATGCACCTTGCACCAAAACTGCGGGTAAATCGCCAGTTTACCTTTCTGGCATCAAAAGTCAACTCATATGCGTATGCGCAATTGTTTTAATCCTACATATTTGGCATGTCCATGAAAGCATTTGTTCATAAACTTTATTTAATGTAGATATTAGACTTCGTACGCATTTATCAAAAAAACACAAAGTATCTAAAAATAATATAGCCTATGTATTATTCTGATGTCCAAGCTAAGTTATTGTAAAATTTCATTAAAATCTGTTCCGTATTTTTTACGTGATGAAGTAACAAACATCCATCCATCCATCGGCACAAACATTGACATTTATAAATTATTAGGATATTATATAGAAATTCAAAAGATCAGAAATTAGGTATAGGCTATAACCTGCCCCACCACCGTTGCAAGTGTGCTCTGAGGTATTATACTCCAGCAAAACAATATGTATTTACTTAAACAAATAATTCAATTATCTATTCCAGTGTCGATAAGACGAGAATTCCCCGCGCTTTGTGTCGGCATTATTTGTGGAACAAACACAATAGATTTTTTATTATTTAAAGGGATTTTCTTGTTGCCGCCGGTTTAGACAAAAGGGCAAAACAATTGACGTCACAAATTAGTCCGTAGCTGGAAGGTCGACAGTTCTGCTGGGTAAACCAGGTAGCGGTTCTCAGGCAATTCACAAATAGCATATTGTACAGCTTCACACTAACACGGCATTGCTTATGCCTTCCGTCTGTCTCACTAAGAAAGCTTTGTTGAATTTACGCTATAGAATAGAACCATAATGTTAAATACTGTTACCTAATCAGCAAAGTTCATGCAATAGGCATGACTTAAAAAATATTTTTTGGTCCGTCACATACATTATTTTAAAATATTCGACACATATTGTATCTTTTTTTTCTCTTTAACTAAAAATGGCAAAGATACACTGGGTTAATGTTGTTCGTGACGTCACGCCTATGTACGATTTTAACCTAGGCGTGACGTCAATACCCCCATTCCGTAACTTTGATGCTCTGTATCTTTGTATTTATTTATGTATTTGATCAGGTAAAAAATGTGTTTCAAATATTTTTTAATAGACTAAAAGACGGACTAATTATTTTTTGAATTCTTGAATGTAATCATCCCTATTTAGCTTAATAACACTTCATCATACATCATTAGTATTATGATGACTTTAGTATACCACACCTGAAGATTATATAACTTTAATAAAAACAGATAATATTATTGTCATTAACAGTTTCCTGAACTTACATTGTTTTATGTTTACGAGTCTTTATCTAGTTCTGTAATTCAGGCAGATTAGTAAATACCAGAAAATACCAACTCATGTGATAGGCGTACCTGTGCAGCTGCCTACCTTTACAAGATATGTATAAAATATAAGCCCGAATAGAACGTTTATAGGCCGACTCGTGGACAAAGACATGGTTTTACGACCTCGTAAAACTAACTATTGTACACCGTCCGCCCCGCAAGAAATGCGCCCCGCTTATTGTTATTCTTAAATAAGATATCCATTTTTTACTGTTTAGCCCATTAGAGCCGACGTTTGTACATATTTTGACTTGCCAGACCGCCTTTTCAGGGGGTTTGCTTTGAAGCCACCGCCCGCCGGTCGCCGCCGCCGTCTTTTGTTACTCGCAAAAAGATCACGTGCTGAAACATTGCACCTATCCTGTGTTCAACATCAGAGTCTAATTCAAAGGCTTCGTAAAGGCTGAATAGGGCAACATCTGTGATTAAGAGCAGCCACGGAATACTACGTAATACAAATACGAACATATAACACGTCGGAAATATCTGCGGACCTGGCTTGACGACGTCATGCAACTCGTACGTACTCGTCACGGTACTGGATAGGCGAAAACGGGGGAAGCGCGAGGGAAAGCGCATTCCAGCGAGGTCCGCAGATATTTCCGATGTTTTACACATACATACTTACCTGTCACGTCTTTTTACCATCATACCTTGATGATGTCTAGGTGGGCAGAGACCACTTCCCTCCACTTGCTACGAAAACACAAATGATAGTAGTAAATTAGTAATACAGTATTACCATGGTATTACCTAACACATTCAAATACATACTTATCTGTAATTAAACTCAAGCTAGCAGTTTTCATTACTTGCAGTATTCACTAGATTCACTGCTTTCAAAATTTCAATTTCAAAGATATAACTAAAGCACTAAAGTAACCTTTTCGTTTAACCATTTTACGTAACAACAAAGTTACCTCGTTCTTAACGCTAGGCTTGCACTAGCTAGGGCATGATGACAAAAAAAAATTAAATCCATCACATAGATTATTTTAAATTATTCGACACGTAATTTTTCTTTTTTCTCTTAAACTAAAAATAACACAGATACTCTGGGTTAAAGTTGCTCATGACGTCACGCCTTAGTACGATTTTTACGTAGTAGTGACGTCATTTCCCCCTCCGTAACTCCGTAACTTTGATGCTCTGTATCTTTGATCAGGTAAAAAACGTGTTTCAAATATTTTTAATAGCATAAAAGACGCCAAAGACGGACTAATTATTTTTTGAATTTTCGAATGTAGTCATCATCCCCATTACCCCGCATACTACTTGAATATAAAATTGAAATTAATATCATGAGTTTTGAGTACCTATCGTGGACTGATGGTAGATATGTGAGTATAACACGGCACAACGCACACGCGTGCGTCTATCAGAAACTTTCGACGTATTTTATAACGCGCTATAAATTAGAAGTGCTATAACAATAAATCTTGCTCTACGTCAAATCGCATCGCATTATTCATGCCTTAGCATTGATATTAAAAAACGAAGCACCGATGTCGTTTCAACAATTTTCCCAACTACCTATATAGTAGGAAGCAAGCAAGTTGTTTGTCATTGTTGAAAGCTTTATAGATTCGTACCTATATTTTTGTGCTAGACTTCTTTCTTAACTTATTTTACTAAGCTTAAATGCTTAAATGGTCTGAGATTATTAGCTTCTACCTTCTCATAGTACACCTTCAGCAAGCTTATTTAATCTAACTGGTAGCCAAACTCTCCTTGCTCTCCCTCCATAATCTACTAATAACGCCCGCCAGTAGGTAAGTGTGCCAGGATTGTGTTCTAATTTAGGTAACTACTTACTCTGAAATGACAGAATCAGTCGAGTCGGTTATTTGAAAATAGAATTTCTTCTTTTTGTTTCAGTTGTAATAAAAGCAAAGAGGTTCCTAATCTTTTTAATTAAATCAATAGAAATTCCAGTTTTACGATCTAAACACGACATTTGAGTATTTCACACATCTCAGAGAACGATATTAGTAATTATCAACTCTAAAATATATGTAAGTAGGTAGAGAGTCCGTTATCTTTTAATTTAGGTACAGAATAAATTTAATTAAAACCAAGTAAAAATGTTGTAGATTTTTTAATTTCCTTTTTTTTCCCGACTACAGCGAGGAAAAAAGGAAGGGATGATTTTGGCTGTCTTTTTATTCGAAGTAACAATATTCTTTGGCAACCGTTCCTATGCTTTCGATACTATAGCGATTTGACGATTGATTTGAAAACGCACCTATATTACCAAGAATCAATCGCCTCTCCTATCAAAACCCTATATAGATTTGATTTTTACTGACAGGCGCAAAGCACTGAGATTTTAGCTACATTTGGTATTCTGTCCTCTTACTAATCTTCTATGCAACTGACTATTACTACTTAGTTATAAATTAAGGTGCACAATATATTAAGACTTACTAAGTGCACAATTTATTAGGCGAGCGGCCGCCTGCGACTTAGAATAGGTAGTAGTTAAAAACTTCGTAAATAATATAATAAAGGATATTTGTTATTCTTTGCTAGCCTATTTAGTTATTTGTTTCTTTTCTTGTTATAAAGTTATTTAGTTTTATAGAAATCTGTTCAGTGGTTTTTGCGTCAAAAATCTTCATACCCATCCATCGGCACAAACATTAGCGGCGGCGGCGTTTTAATTAGTAGGACTTATTCATAAGAGAATGCCTGGTTGCAACTTGCAACAAGGTCGATAGGTTTATGGTAGCCTAGTACTACCCATGACAGCTACGACCTCGTGAACTTATGTTTAATATTGTAGGCACTGAACAACATTAAAGCTAGTTATTTTATATAATATGTACAGTAAATAAATTATATTGCACAGCAGTTTATTTTCCACGACGCGCTTTATTGTTCTCTCTGTCTGATCCAAAGAAGTGAAAGGTTATAAACAGAGATGGAAATAGTTTTCGATGTGTGTATTATAATTATCTATTTTATATACTTTTACTCTATGGTTACCATAGGAGCTATAAATATAACTTAGAACGTCTAGCTCCGAGGTACATAATTTCTGAATCTATTCTGAATATTAAGTTCTGAATTCAGTTTTGATTACCAAGGTTGTATTCTCAAACTCAAACAAATAATCTTTAATTTCTTGTTTCATTCTTCGATCTTTAATTCCAATACATACACTCGTATTAAACTCGTACATAGCGCAAATGAAATCCTATTACCCTTCCTATTAATATTATAAATGTCAATGTTTGTGCCGATAGATGGATGGATGGATGTTTGTTACTTCATCGCGTAAAAACCATTGAACAGATTTTAATAAACTACCTATGTTGGATTGCTGTTTTCAAATAAAGTTTTACCATTCTCATAAACTCATAGATAGGTACATATTTCATCATCATCATCATCATGTCAGCTTATGGACGTCCACTGCTGGACAAAAGCCTCACCAATGATCTCAATGACTTCCAGCGACTTTAACCAAATCGTCAGTCCACCTTGTTGGAGTCCTTCCCACACTGCGTCGTCCTGTGCGTGGTCGCCACTCGAGAACCTTTCTACCCCATCGTCTATCGGTTCTGCGAGCAATGTGCTCCACCCACTGCCATATATTTAGATTATTAAAATTCCTTATAAATAATCTTCGACCCTGCAGCATCCACAATATACCACATAGTACGAGATCCGGCCGCTAAAAAACGTGTACCTATCGCGTATTCGCTTGAAACCAAGTCTTTACACTTATTTATGATTAGGAGAATTCATATTAACTAGATTGCCTATTAAAATGTGGCCGCAAGTATTTTTAAACGCGATAGGTAGGTACGTTTTTTAGCGGCCGGATCTTAGACTAACAAGGCTGCGTGGAAATTTAACTTCCACGACCTATACATAAGTACCTACCTACCTACGTGAATATGTACCTACCCAACTCTTTAAACGTACTTAAACAAGACAGATAATCACTATAATCAGTTGTTATCACGTCCATTCTATTTAACTAGGCGAGTTTAATCCTCTTGATTTGATATCTTGATAGTGCGGGATTATCGGCGAACATGAAAGTGCTTAAATTAATTTTTAATCCAGCTTTCCCTTCGTCGTCAGTCGGTATCTTAGTACGACACACAAGCCAGTGATACGACGACGACGTTTTGATATGAAACATTGCATCGCCTCAAAACCACAACCCAAGATGTTTTAAAAAAAAACTGCAGTCGAATATTCACTTGTTTATTTTTTCAGGGAAATGTGAATTTTAGAATTGCAAAACACTATTTTTGAAGAGCAGCCCAAAAATACTTTTGCTTGATTCTTCTATGGGAAAAACTACTAGGTATCTTTCGAATCCTGTGTCCGAATCTAGGGTTAAAAAAATAACATCGACATCTCTTAAGTATAGAGTTTGAATAGGTATTATCTTCATCTTCGTCTGTCAAAGGTGAAGAACTGAGATGAAAATAGTTTCCGATGCGTATTTTATTCCGTCGGGTAGGGAGTAGGTACTTATATTTTCCTTCAAATAGAGCGCCAACTCGATATTGTATCTCGTTTTCTACTTTGATAGTAGTTTGAGATATTCTCAAAAGCTTTGCTTCATAGTTATGTCAGCTTTAAAATGCCATAAATAAAAACTCGATGATAATACTTTTCTGCTTGCTGCCATTATTAGTTAAATGTTTGGGCGTGGTTTGGATGTCCGTTGTAAGTAGTCAGTATTAAGAGAACTACGACATTGACATGCCAAAAGTTTGGCTTAAGTTCATTACTCACATACGGTATTACTCGCTAGTTTTACTCCAAGTCGAGTAAAACTCAACGGGAAGAATGCAGTGTTTGACCCGTGAATGACCCGCTGACACTTCTAAGTCTTATGAATGAACTTCAATAGTGGATTTCTTTGTGTTGACGTCGTTTTAATTTAGGCGCGATATGTTAACGACCTGTGAGATTGCTGTCAAAGCCAAACAGGCCAAAGCAAACACTCTCTGTTTACCAGCGACGGGCCCCCGTGTGATCAGACCTGGTTAACTCCAGCGGTGGTCGCTTATGACTACACTCACTTGTTTTTAAGATTTTTGAGTAATTAGATGACTCAAAGTTTTGGTTTCTGAGGTTTGCGTCAGTGACTCAGTGTTCACGTAGACGAAAGAGTACTTAGTAGTAAAGCTAGACTGTAAATAAACATATAAACATATTATTATAAGTAGATATAAATACCTACCTACTTATATCAATTTGTAGGAATAAAATTGATACTTATCTGTGGAGATAGAAAAACAAGTTCTTCAAGCTAATATGTAAGTTACTTTTCAGCACGCATTCACGCCTCATTTCAATCAATTCATTGCTCATAAATTAACATATAAGAGTCATAAACCCTATTATAAATTTTCAACACCAAAGCCCGAGTAAAGACGTGAAAAATCCATGAATGAGTGGGCGGCTAGATGCGAGGCGGCGTTGCCTTTGAAGTGGACCTCAAAATGCCCTCAATAAGCACAGGTTTACATTATAGTTAGCGGCATTCCTTCCGGGATCTTTGTTTTGTAGGGCTGACCAGCAAGGCCTATTGTTTTTGCTTCATAAACAATTGTTAAATCCAGTTATACTCTACCTGATTTGGGAAAGTTGCTTGATTCATTTGGTCCGACAATCTTATTCCGACGACCTTTAAAAGTCGCAAGAAGGCGTTGGATGCGGGTAGCGAATGACCGGTCGTTGTAGAGTTCCTTCGGGGAAGCTTTTGTCCAGTAGTGAGATCCTTAGCTTTTGCCCAGTATTGGAAGTCTAATGGAAGAAGAGAATAATCTTCCTATAGAATATTCGTACCTACTGTGATTCCTTAAAGCGTAAGAACGGTTGGCCTTTGAGACCCTAGATCGGCAAGCATCAGAAGCCCACCAACAAGATGGACAGATGACTTGGTGCAGGCTGCAAGTTCTTGTTGAATGCAAAATACTTCTGAATGAAATGATTGGAAATCTTTGAGGAGGCTCTTGATTGGTTGTAACAGTGGATATTCTATTGCCGATGAAAATTTACTTTCTATTAAATAGACATCACACTATTCACACCCGTACAAATAGGTACTTAGACTAATTTTGGGTTTTTCCTTTTGATTTTAGTTAGGTACCTACTAAATGTTTTGCGTTTGAGAAATGAATAGAGACCTCTTGAAATTCAAAGAATGAAGAGGCATCCCTAAAACAAGTGCGTATTCACTCGTATTAGGCCTAATTTAAATTCAAATAAGTATTTTCTACGATTTTATGAATGAATGAAATGACTTCCGGAAAAAGAAATATGAGTCAATGTTTGTTCAGTCTCGACTTGCTTCTTAGTTAACTCATATTCATATTCTATACAACCTGATTTCAGCAGATTTCAAATAATTTACTTCTTTCAGAAAGCTCTATCCACATAAGTTATTAAGTAGCATATAATCTACATGTATTTGAACATTTGTGAAGTATAAAACTATCTTTCATGTAGTTATGTAGGTAACCCTCCTTTTCATTACGCTGTATTCGGATAAAATTAAAAAGAGATATCTAGGTTCCTAAATATGATTCTTGCCTTGACGATTCTCCGACATTGAAATAAACTTTTACCATTTCCTACACATACCTTTTGTGCACGTTTAAGAAGAAAAAAAGGTTTGAAAAACAAAAATAAATATTAGATTAACATGTATTTTATTTAGTTTATCAAAATGTGATCGTGCTAGTGCCGCGTACATACTAACAACTCTTGTGTCACAAACAATCCAACATCAACACAAATTACACAACAAGCACAAAATTTTCAAGCTCTTTTGTTATTACATACTTACAATACAATTTCATAGTTATCAAAATTAATTTAGGCCTAGCGCGCACTGCGATGCGTAGTTTTCGGCCGGCGCATTACCACGCATTACTGACGGAGCGCAGCACAGAGCATTTTCGATTGACATATCGAAATTGTGCTCATTAGAATCGTGTTAGAATCATATTCAAAATCAGTTATGACAACAAATGAGCATCGACGCATCGAAGCGACTGCATGCGAATGTTGTATCAACTCATTATACGGGTATAAAGCGTCATAGAAGTGCGCGTAATACGGTGAAATAAACGCATGCGAAATTTTATAGAAACGTGAATAAACGCATCGCGTCCACCGCAACGCAGTGCGTGTTAGGCCTGTGCTAGGCCCGTGCTAGGCCGTATAGTGGTGTAACTAACAGGAATAAGCTAAAGGGAAATGCTGTAGCACCACATTTTCATTTCAAATACCTACCGGGAAAACACTGGTTCGAAACACAGAGCCGTAAAATTACTAAACATAAGGTACATAATCGTAATCCGGCACTTTAGAAACATTTGCAGTTTTATTGCAGTCTTTAACGTAGAAAGAAACATTTAAATCATTTTTTCTGAAGTCACATATAAATAAGCAATTCCTGCATTTCGTGATCATGAGTGTGGATATTGTGTTAATGATTTATAGAAACTGGGAATAAGAATAAGTTAATCTAAATTCTATTCTATTATTTACAGAATAATAATAACTAAGTATAATCTCAATCAACGTAAAATTAACGATCTTTTCAATACTACAAATTGTTGGGAATATTTTGAATAATATGTTTTAAAAGACTCAGAACACGGGGAAACGCAACTGCAACGCAACTGAAACTTCTAGTTACTTTTGAGTTGCATCGATGTTTCTGCTTTATACTTCCTTAGAAACCACATACGACGCAACTAATCTGAAACGTTTCAAACAAGTAAAAACTATACTCAAAAGTAACTAGCAGTTTCAGTTGCGTTGCAGTTGCGTTTCCTCGTGTGTTCTGGGTCTAAAAGTGCACATAATGAACTGTTCACGTATTAAATCCAGGTTTTATTAAAGTAATGCGGGAGATTCTCAAACTTATATAGAATTTTACGAGTTCTGTAGAGTTTTTAAAGCAGAGAAGTTACCTAAACGTGATGATAATTACATAAATAAGGTCATTCATTCAAAGATTGCAATTGTAGTATTGAAAAATATGAAAACACCACTTAAAACAATCATTTTTATAATACTTATACCTACTACAATAATAATAATATAAAAATATACGTATGTATCTATATTTACAGTGACAAAATTCTTTAAATTAGGATAAACCACGTTTTTATATTTAAAGAAGTGAACACTTAGGTACTAAACACTAAAAGGCTAGCATTTATAGAGATGTAGGTATTCTAGATTCTGGACTATTTACTTAAAGAGTACTAAAAGTTCTTGTTCTCATTATGAACCGTCTTTAAGAAACAGCCGCGAAAGCTAGAAGCAAAACGTAATAAGTGTTTGTTATCAGCTGATTCACTTCATACCATATACGATGAGTATTAAGGTATCTTTCTCCATTCCATAAAGGTGTCACTTCACACAAATAATATTCCCGCAAGAATATTGCACTAATTTTATCACATTCGAAGATCAAACGATGAAATCAACTTATTCAATGTTTACCATGATTTGGTATTGTCCACAATGTGCCACAGTTTGCTACCGATTGACGGCCGACGGTCACTGGCTTAAAGCGTCGGTGTGCCCACAGTAATCGGGCTGATGTGGTCACAGTAAGGGTACAGGGGGCACACCCGGGACCAGCGGCTCCGGCACCCCCTGCAACACCCCTTGGTGATAATGGTGATGATGCATCATACCGTTCATCATCTGCTGATGATGTAACATCGTCGCGTGATGTAACTGTGCGTGTTGCAACGACGCGTGATCACCTTTGTCCTTCATCACGACTTCTTCGCGTTTCTTCACCTGTTTCCTTTCCTTCGCTCGTCGGTTTTGAAACCATATTTTTACCTGCAAATAATTTAAGTTGTAACTTCAACTGTCAAACCTGTTCCGTTGAAAACTTGAACGAAGATGTTGTATGCAATGCTCTTCCACAACAGAACATGCTAAAAAAATTTAGATTTTGGAATAAGAGTCTAACTCTTGTCTATAACAAATACTATTTTTTGATTCAAATTAATTTCATGAATCCATTTTGTTTTTAGCAGATTCTGTACCAATAAAGAAGCGAATCTAAAATGGCAGCGCTTATTACAAAATCTCATTTTTCATCGCTCTTTCTAGTTTAGGGGTTACGTCGTGATAGTTAATCAGTTCATTTTACTTCGCAGGGAAGTGCACAGTTGTGTTGCATGGATTGTTTGTAATATTTGACGTTTAATAAATCCAACATACCTGTCTTTCCGAGAGACCAAGGCTGGCAGCGAGTTCAGCTTTACGCCGGATCGTGATGTACCGACTGTAGTGGAATTCCTTTTCCAACTCCAATCGCTGGTGATCACTGTACACCACTCGGTATTTGTCCTTCGTCCGCGTTTTCCCTACAACAAATTGAAATAAACTTATGAAACTTCAATTTTCTACCAAAATACTTATAATATGAGTACACTAGATACTGCCCGAGAATTCGTACGCGTTTATGGTCATATCTTGGAAAAAAGTTATGATATCTTAAAATAATATAGCCTATGTGTTATTCTGATGTATAAGCTACAATATTGCCAAGTTTCGTCAAAATGCGTGAAAGGGTAACAAACATTCATCCATCTTTCGGCACAAAACATTGAGATTTATAATATTAGTATAATATAATATTAGTATGTATCCTACATATCCCTCGCGCCTCTCTCCCATATTAGGGGTAAGCAGAGACCTCTTTCTTCCACTCGCTACGATAAAAACTTCGTTCCCTTCGTCCACACTCATCAGTCATCAAAAAATCTTTCAAAATCATCACTTTTGGCGTGATTAAGTAACATTTGACGATTAACATTGCATAAATCGTACACCACCTACGTAAACTCTTAAATCGGTCATTTCGAATTCGTTTTATGAAGTTAAAAGCCGTAAATCATTCGAGAACGTTCAAATATTTTATGTTTTTATTCGTGCTTCGGTGGTTGGAACTTTTATATCTTTGTAACGACTGGCAAAGAGTGTAGTTATGTAGGGTGTGAGCGGGATGGGTTTAGTAAACATGGTAATAGTGAGGGAGATAGAGGTAGAGTCCCGAGGGCTCGATAAGGTAAATCCGTGCGGTAGGATCAGAGGCGCCGCCGTCGCGTCCTGGCTTAGCGCTTGAGTAGATGGAGACCACACCTCGAGACTCGAAAGTTTATAAATGCTATACCTACAGTGATAACGAACCTATAATTTAAATTTTAAAGAATCTACTTTTACAACTACGAAAATCAAAAATAGAGGAAAACAAATTCCGATGTGCAATTTGAGATAGCTAATTGTTCTATGTTTCTGTGTTTATGCCTGAGATTTGTGAAACTTAAATTGAAAAGAGCAACCCTACAGAGTTTCTTGCTAGGTTCTTCTCTGGGGAAAACTGCACTCTTGCGAATCTAGCATTAACTTTAAAAAATGACCCGTCCTAAGTGTTGTCAAAACCTACAGGATTAAATGATTTTTCTTTTGATTTCATTTCGTTCTACTTGATACAATTTTTATTTGATATCCTTCTGATATTATAAATGTCAATGTTTGTGCCTATGGATGGATAGATGGATGTTTGTTACTCTTTCACGCAAAAACCATTGAACAGATTTTAAAGAAACTTTAAATTAACTTAGCTTGGACATCAGAATAACATATAGGCTATATTATTTTGAGATATCATGTTCTTTTTTCAAGATATGACGATAAATTCGTACGAAGTCGCGGGCATTCTCTAGTTCTAAATATTTTTTTAGCAAAGTGGGTTTTGAACTACGAATCGGCTTTGTCATTCCATGTGTTATACATACTGTGTGTTATATGTGTTATACATACATACCTACTCGTACATAATGTAAGTAAACTAATTTTATCATTTTATGAAAGTGCAAACTATAAACAGCTATCACGTTAAATACGCATTTTCATTCGTAGTAAGTCGTTTCCAGTTTAAATAAGTAATTATTGAAATATATAACTGGAATAGGTTGAATGGTTAATGTACATCTATATTTAGTAGCTTAGAGTAGGTATTATCACTCAAAACTATGTGCAAGATTAATAAGATAATTTCTAACACTTACAACGGATATATAAACAGAAATACCTACTAACAAACAACAGGCAAATTAACTTAAGCAAACATCGTTATCTAGACAAGAATTCTCCAGATCTCAACAGGTACGTCGAAAATGATAATTTTAATTTAAAGTTATCTGTCTTTAGATTTGTAGACGAGTAAAATTACAGAGATACGTAGATCTGTGTACATATGGCACTAGGATGGTGTCTTGTGCCTTCGTGTGTACGCTAGCACTGAACAAATATACCTTATCTCGGTATTAGGAACTTCATAAATTATGTTTGTCACTTCAACACAATTGTAATGGAAAATATATGATCTTATATAACTTTATTTCATCGTTTATAAACTTCTGTGTAAGTATATTTTGTAATAATAATGAGTTTTAAATGGGGCAAAAGTAGCACCAAGTGGTTCGTGCATAGAACAATCTTCGGATGAGAATAATGACGGAAATTGTTCTCATTGTCATTATGCTTTTCGAAAAACTTGCCATCTTGTTATGAACACGTGTTTTATAAAAAAAAGATTTTAATAAGTAGATGTACACAGAATTGCCATACATCTTCGTGAAATAAAAAACTACAATACATTTTAACAGGATATATAACTAAAAATGTTAATAACGTTTATCGGCCGTCATTCAAATGCATGGGCATTTACTGAAGATTGTCCCGTTTATTATAACACTCGGCTAGTCAGTCCCTTTGTTTGAACTTGGCTTGAAACGCTGCCGCGCGTCTATATAAGTAGATTGTCTTAAAACTCAATTACAAAGGTCAGTTAAACGAATGATGGCTGGCATCTATTTATTTATTTATTTAACAGTTTATTGTAAGATGATAGTACATAGAGACAGAAAAAAAAAGAGAAGTTATACAAAAGATACAGCTGCATATTTCTATCTATATCATTGTTATGATAAAAAATCTGAATAAGACGAGAACTAATGGATCATTAGCTTATTGCGGCTTTAATGCAACGTAAATCTATTAATGATTTCGCACACCATGATACAAATTCGTTTGAATAATGCCTGGAGTAGCCGTAGAACTATTTTTATGGAATGATGGATAGAAATCTTAAGACGAAAATTCAATACCTATCCCATTAAACTAAAATTTTTCGGGCATGGGCAGTAAAAATATTTGTTATGGATAGTGAAAAACTGTCATCTAATTAGCAAATTAATAACTTATGTATAAATTTGTTAATTGTATATTTACTTAGACACCCACTCGTATTATTGGATGTAGGCCGCTTGTTGTAAATTACACTCGGCTTCAAAAAAATCGCACGTCCGTAAAAATAGGCTTTAAGCACTGTTAATCCTTAAGGCAAGCAGTTATTCGTAGCAATATTGGTATCATTTGAGAGCCCTATAAAAACTCTTTAAAAAAATATCCATTTCATTTGATTAAAGAAAAAGCTTGACACTTTAAGTCACTGTGAATGATAATGGAACTGATTCTCCTCTTCAAATTTTGTTTGTATTGTTTTGTTTTTTGGGTATAAAAGGGTCGATACAGCTTATTGGGGGATAAATTTGCTACCAACAGTCGAAGAAGACACAGAAGAATATCTTTCATCAGAAAAACGTCCTTGAAGATGAACACTACTGCTGCTGAAGCCGCCCAAGTTATCGCACTACTGCAATCAGGACTACGTCAGTGTGATGTTGCTCGGCAATTGCACTTGAGTCGCTTTTCTGTTCGAAGAGTGTACCAGCGGTTCCTGCTGACCGGTGGCTTTGTCCGAAGGCGTGGGTCTGGTAGAAATCGCTGCACTTCTGCGAGAGATGACCGATTCGTCGTATCGAAGTCTTTGAGAAATCGGTTCTCTAATGCTCTTGAGTTGCAACAGCAGCTTCAAGCAGTTCGTAGAAGGGCCGTGAGTGTCTCTACAGTTAGAAGAAGACTAAAGGAGAGAAATATTGTGGCTAGAAGACCTGCCACGGGTCCAAAATTAACCGCAGCGCATCGGCGAGCACGCCTGTAATTTGCTCGTGCCCACGTCAATTGGACCCTGGACCAATGGAGAGCTGTTCTCTTCTCAGACGAAACGAGAGTGTGCCTTTTCTGCAACGATAGACGCAAAAGAGTATACAGAAGACAATGGGAACGTTTTGCCCAAGCCTGCATCCAAATGACGGTAGAATACGGGGGCGGTTCCTGCATGTTTTGGGGCGGCATATCTGCCGACGGCAAAACTGAACTTACTTGCGTCTCTCGGACCGGCGGTGCTCGCGGGCAAGGGTCGATGACTGCTCACCGGTACATCACAGAGATCATGGAAGAACATGTGGTCCCCTATGCTGGATTTATTGGCGACGGGTTCACATTAATACACGATAACGCTCGCGCGCACACTGCTGGAATTGTGCAGGGCTACCTTCAAGAGGTTGGGATCCCTGTCATGCAGTGGCCAGCGAGAAGTCCAGATCTGAACCCGATAGAGCACCTCTGGGACCAGCTGAAACGCAAGGTTAGATCCCGTGATCCCGCTCCCGCGACTCTTCAGGAGCTCCAAGACGCCGTTATTGAGGAATGGGACAGAATCCCTCAAGAAGAGGTCCTAAAGTTGGTGCGATCCATGAGGGAGTGCATGGAAGACGTCATTAGGGCTAGGGTGGGGTAACACTAGGTTTTAGGTTAGTTTTAAGCAACTTTGTTTTGAAAAATTAATCAGATTTCATTAGGGTTTTTTAAGGATTTTTATTGTTTTGCAAATTTTTCTCAGTTCCAATAAAAAACATTGAATGAATTATTGTTTTTGCATTCTCTGTTTCCTTACCTTTCAAATGATACCGAACATTACCAATATTTCATAATACAAATACGATTGAAAGATGTTTAAAATAGATTTCTTAAAAGGTGCGATTTTTTTGAAGCCGAGTGTATATTATGCTAATATTTCATTATTTACATTTGTACATTTCGTGTCCTTATGCAATACTAGGTAGAGTCCATTTCACGAAAGAAGCACCCTAGCCGCAGCGCTGTATAGCATGTCAAAATTGATAATGTTGCCATTTATGAGTACAACATCTACCAATATAATGTTTATTTCATTTGTCTTTTATTAAATAATATTATTTCCTGCATATTTCGACTGTTCTAGTCATTCCATGAGTAGGTTGGTATATATTTTGATAAAAATGTCTACTTAGCTATATTTCTGTTATGTAAAAAGTGTATTTTTATTAAGATAAGTAAGGGGTTTTCTACCTACTATCTGGGAAAAGACCAGAAAATAGGGAAAATAGACCTGTCAAATTAAGTTCCAAAAATATCCGGGGGACTTCTTTCGTGAAACGCACTCTATTGCTTATCACGTTCACATTTCTTTTTTTTCCTTTGTTTTTTTTTGGACACGAACATATTTCTTTGCATTGTACCTACCTATTGTAAAACCTAATCATCGAATAGTGAAACTCTAAAATAAAGTGTTTGAATATTTTAGTATCTAAACGTTATCTAATTAATAACATTCCATATCGCTTGAAAGACAGGGGTCAAAAGTCAACATCTAGACATGTTTGCTATGTGTTTGCTTACGTTTCGAAAACTTGAAGAGATCAGATAAACTCTTTGTGGTGGTGGTGGTGTATGACAGAAAATTATAACTAAAATAAATTTCCTGTTAGAAAAGCAAACAAAAGTAGAAGTGGTAAAGCAAACATCGTGGTGTATCTATAGGTAATGCCGTGTTTGATAGTAGGCGTTAATTTGTATGTAAATAACCGACGCCGACGGCGCGCAGAGGTCCATACGAAACCAACCATATCGGCCTACACTCTGTGATAGATTAACCTACCCATTTCAGTTATGCGCAAAAATAAAAACAAATGCCGATCCTTATTCCAACTCAGATCAGTTCTCAATTTGTGTAGCTCAAACATTTTATAGAAATTAACCTCTCACATCCCACTGACCCATTATAAATCCAGACACTGATTTTCTATTGTTCTTTTTTTTCTGGGATGTGAAAGATTAAAAGTAATCCCATTTTTGGTCAGTGGGGACCTTTTAGTAGTGGTCACCTTTTAGTAATATATTACTACTATTGTTGACTACTAAGGTTAACCTACCTACGTAATGTTACTGATTAAAATTGTAGGTGCATGTTTTGAATTATAAGTAGGCAATAGATAACAATACGTTAGTCTGTTTCAGTTCATAGCAATGAGCGATTTCGCACTACATCCGATCTAAGATGTTCAAAATACTTAGTTCCGAGATAGATCCAAGAACTATTTCTATGGTAATGTAATAGGGATGATGACTACATTCAAAAATTGAAAAAATAATTAGTCCGTCTAAGCTACAAAAAAAATTTTTAACTACAGTTTTTATCTCATGAAATACATAAATAAATACAAAGATACAGAGCATCAAAGTTACGGAGTGGGGGGTATTGACGTCACTTCTACGTAAAAATACGTAAAAAACCCAGTGTATCTGTGTCATTTTTAGTTTAAGAGAAAAAAGAAAAAATACGTGTCGAATATTCTAAAATAATCTATGTGATGGACAAAAAAATTTTTTTTTGTCATTATGCCTATTGTATCAGATCGAATGTAGGTGCTAGGCGCTTTAAGACCACGTAAAACTAAACGAAAAGCAATCATTCTTGTATTAGCAACATTTAGATACTAAATTATCGTAACAATTACATTCGCAGTGAAAGTGAATAAACTACTCAACATAAATCAAGAATAGCTTTTATCTATGTACCTTAGTGGGTTTTTACAACAAAAAATAGTCGGTGTTTGTAAAGCAAACAGCGAGGGCGGGCGCGGTCGGTTTGTGTGCATTTATAGTCAACGGTTATCATATCATATCACAAATAGCCTAGTCTGAAAGATAACCGGGGATGAGACTGCGTGATGGGGTTAAAAATTACGAGAAAACCATGAATCCAATACCCTAAAACGACGTGCATGTGAGACATATTCTTTATAGTTTCCGAATTCAATTTAAAACGACCCATGTTCCTTGGGGAAAGTTGTTCAGTTTCATGAAGACTATCGCTGTGTTTCGGCTTTACACCCCCTTTCTGTTACAACCTGTCTAATAATAATCAGTGACATTTTGCTTTGCTATTAGACCCAGAACACACGGTGAGACGCAACTGCAACGCAACTGAAACTGCTAGTTACTTTTGAGTTGCATCGAAGTTTCTGCTATACCTAGACTGCAATGCAAAAGTTTCAGTTGCGTTGCAGTTGCGTGTCACCGTGTTTTTTGGCGCTAAACAAAAAGCTTACCTATAGTATTTTTATGTACATACGTTAATTAGTTTAACAGTCAGTAAAATTTTATTAGTTCTATAAAATTTATAACTCGATTTCCTACTATTGACAAATTTTTAAATAGGCACGTGTTTAATGAGTCGATAGCTCAAATACTTAAACAATCAACATAAACATTTACTCGTTAATAATAAATCACTTCAGTGCCATAATAACAAATACTCAACCTCTATAAAGATATGGGTAAGTATCCAGTTAAACTGCGGTCGCACAGCTTTATGCAAGAACAATTATTATTACAATATAATAATTATATGATAACGTTCCCATTCATTAAGTTGCGAAGATACGAAAGTATTGTCCGACTAATTTAATGTAGTTTAAAACTTTAAAACTACGTTTTCGAAAATAATCTGATGAAATTGGATTACAGGATTACAGCATGTAATGCGTTATTTAAAATGGAATATTGATTATTAAACTTATCGAAGTGTATTAGACGGAGTAGGTAAAGAAAACAATTGATAGTTGAGTTATCAGTTATACGTAGTAGCTTTGTCGGCCTGCCAAAATCCCGTTTTCGGTATACTAATCTAATGTGGTATAACCGCGAGTCGGCCCCGATAGCGGCACCTTTGAACATATTGACTCAAGCGAGTCATATCGCCTAGTTACCTTCTTGTAAGTGCTTGTAATGCCTTTTTGATGGACGAGGGAGCGGTCGATATCTTGATAACAAATGTTTTTAAGAGGTAATTCACTTAACATGGAATAAGATGTTATTTTGACATCTTTTTGCCACTGTTTTGAGATTTTTGAGATTTTTGAGATAAAAACGTCGATTGGATTGGAATCGGAGCGTACGGAGCGGAAGGACTTCTTGCTTTATAGGTAGATACTTAATTATTAATATTATGGTTCAGAATCAAGATCACTTAATTGTATGAGAATAGGCTCATGCCTCTGTAGTGGGGACGACGACGTTAAAAGGGGTGATAAGGTATATGGTTCAGAAATGCCGATCTAGTGCACGTAGCACCAACAAAATGTCAATGTTTGTGCCGATAGTTGAATGTATGTTTCACGCAAAAATTACTGAACAGATTTTGATGAAACTTGGTAATATTGTAGTTGGCTCATCAGAATAACACGTAGACTATATTATTTAGAATTAGAATTTGTTTATTGCAAGTCACAGGTTGGGTAAGGTATTACGATATAATGTTTTTTTTTTCTTCAAGATATGACGATAAATGCATACGAAGTCGCGGGCAGTATCTAGTAATAAAATAAGTCAATACAAAGCAAGAAATCCTTCCGCTCCGTCAACTCGTGGTACACTCCGATTCAGTCATCGCACAGCTAAACGCTAAACTAAAATCTACAGGATTAAGTAACAGTAAAAGTAATATTAGTAGATATTCGCGGTGAAGGGCAGAATAAAGTTAACTGTGAAGTGTCCCTAGGGATGAGTCGTGATAAGGGCGGGGCAAGGCCCGAACGTGGAGGCGGGTCGTAAAGGGCTTTGCTGCCTGTTTATGTGCAACTTTACGTCTATTTAGGGCTCCTTTCCGACTCGACAACACGGCCACAAAATATACTAAATGACTCACTTGCGCACATCATTATTTATAGCATTAAATAGTCTGTAAGAAGTTATAATTTGAAGAAAGTTACTTATGTCTTTAAAAGAAAAATGTAAGTCAGTGCCTAGATAGATAGAAATACTTTATTGCACATAAAGGTTTAATATGTCTATACCTGCTTAAATATTCATAGATACCTACTAACATTTCTTAAATACTGAAACAAAAGGAATAAAGCATTCTACATAGGTAATAGGCTCGGAGATAATAGGCCTAAAACTGACTGGTTTAAAAAAAAAACAAAATCATGCATCAAAATAGAGTGTGTAGGCATGACGTTTAATTCTACGTCGTAGGTCTACGTAATAAGACAGTTTATCAATCACTAGTTTAGACTATAAATTAATATCGCTATTATGAAAGAAATGTTTATAATATCAAGTGATTGATGCGTAAAACTCATCGTTTTCCCCTCATAACCATTGTATAGTATAACCTAACTTTTTAAGTGAACGCTTCCGACATCATAACTTTCATACTACCGCCATTGATTTGTATTTTGTCGGATTACACCGACGGGAAAGGCCTGGCTACAACCGTTGCGGCATGACGCCAATAGAAACGTCAATAATCTTGTTTGGGAATACAAAAAACTTAAACTCTACACTGCTGATTAATGGCCAAGTAAACAATTGCAAACAATAATCCGCCTACTGTTCGCTTCTGAATTTTTTGCGAGTCGGCGAGTTCGAGACTCCCCGAAGCGTTACCACCTCAAAGATAAGTAAGAGCTTTCAACGCCTTTTCTCTATGAACAGATATTGAAAGGCGTTCATTTGTTATTCGAAACATCCATCTTGTGAAGCGTGAAACGTGACGACACTAATCTCCCGTTGTGACATCCGATTGGTGAATGTGGGCAAATAGAGATTTATTTCCCGGAACGCTCCGTCCCGGGTTTGTGCAAACAACAAAGATAAATCGAGAAAGGTTTTGTAGACACAAACAAACCTTTTTAGTTATTTACAACAGAATGCGTGTAAACAAACGATTGTGATAAATACATGCTTACATCGGTCTTTTGATTATTATTGTAAATAAATTTATTTCTTTATAAAGACTTGGTTTTTTTTTCAATCAAAATAAGAAAAAAACCCGAAAACTAAGTTTGTGTCAAAGAAAACTTCTTTGGGCATGTAAAATCGAGTTGAATGATGGCGACATCGGGTGATTAAGTATTTTTGTCTCGTTGTGTAGTATATGATTCATGCAATAGCTTTTTTTACTGATTCATTTTAGTCGTGAGCTTAGTTAAGCATTAATGTAAAGATGTGTCCAAAAGGGGCATTACAGCCAGGCACATAAAAGCCTATAAAATAAGTGTGATACCTAACCTACTTCTTTAAATAGCATGGTGCTATGTTCTAAGTTTAACGCAGCGTTGATTTTAAAGATTCTTTCTACAACTAACTGACTGTATGAATATTAAAACGCGTATTTTTTCGCAACCCGATTTTTCTCGCCACTTTTCAAAGAATCGTGTCAGTGACGTGGCCATCTGAATTCTAGACATCGTAAGCGTCTTGTTGCAACTTTAAACAAAGAATATTCGCTTCAGCGCAGTGGAGAACTTCGTAGATTTAACTTGTTCTTGGTCCCGCGGGCGCAGTTACCCGTGATTGTCGCCGGGAGTCGCCCCCCGCTGCTCCCGTTTACCCTCCCCGCGAATCCCGGGATTAATTGCCCACACCATGCACTCGATCCCAAGGCACGCGTTAACGGGAATCGTTCCGCCGAACGCAAAATAACATCTAATGTTATGCTCAGTGATAATTGCGGCGGCTTGACAAAATTGCTCGCGGGGGTGCGCTTGGCTGACAAATGGGTGTATAGATTTGATTTGTGTTTTTTTTTAATTGAACTTATACTTTTTAAAATTGTTACGCTGTTGAGTACCTAATAAAAAGATTTTATTATTTTTAAAGTCTATGTACCTGCTCAGGTATGTAATGTAATTGCCTACATATTGAATTGTTATTAAATAATAGTGGTACGAGTAGTATTATTATTTTATTATCTATTGCAAGTTCGACGATAAACTATAAGTTTTTTATGCACTAATCCGTATGTCTTGTTATTTAATTGTATTAGGTGCTCAACACTGCATTTTTAGGTTTTTTTAACACTATAACAAACTTTTAATAATATTTATTAGTTAATTTTATAGTTAATCCGATCACAAAAGTTTAGTAGGTATAATCATTTCTTGGAAAACTTACACAATGTTTTATTTACCTAAGCTACAATATTGTATTTATTTAAATATTTTCATTGTTTTGTTGCGTAAAAGCGCAACAATCATCACTGTCTATCCTTGATTCATTGACAGACAAACATTGATATTTATAATTAGGTATAATATTATTAGGATAGAATATAATCTGACATGTTGCATTGTCAGATTATATTCTATCCTAATAATATTATACTAGGTACCTAGGTAGATACTAATCTTCAGAAACGCATTGAAGGGCGGGCGTTTGGATCAAATCAATAAATAGGTAAGACCTATATAGTTTTTTTTATTTTATTTAATGACCAAGTTTTAGGTATTTGAAATTATATTGTTTATTTTAATTTCAAATTCACGACACTTAGAAATGAAAAGAATATAAACATAGAATAAAGTTCATGTCAAATAAAAATAAAGTAATAAGTTGTCAGCTTGTTGGCAAAGTACCCAACAAGCTGCCAGCATATTTACCTCTTTGGACAGCAATGCTTATCCTTTCTTTGGCTAAGGAAGCTGCCAGCTCTCGGATCACCCGAAGCGTCGTGTAGACACTTAAAAATTAAATCTTGCATTGTATTGCCAATTTAAAAATTCGAATTTAAGTAGGTACTGTATGATCATTTGTCTCACCCCATTTTTTCCGTCGGCGGGTTATTTGTCGTGCATTCTACTGCAGTTGCAAGAAAAGTCAAAACAGCTAAATGCTTTGTTACATCTATAGCTGTCACCGTTATTGTCAAAAATCAGAATAAGACAGCGCGATGTTTAATGGATTATTAATTTAATGAGGTTTTTTGCGACTGAGGGTTTACCTTTTAATCTAAAATCAAGTACCTACCTTTTATGAAGATAGGGAATGTTGGCCCAAGTTGGACACGTTAATGTTTTGGCAAATAAGGCTTGGTCTCCTTTTAATTCATGGTTTTAATCTATCCTATTTGTAATTTCCTAATACCTATCAATTATTATTTTATAAGTAATTAGATTTATAAACTTTTGTATTATTTCTTTTAAATTGTTAAGCTACTAATAAAGTAAAATACTTAGGATCTAAGTGTTATGCCTAATGGTTATTTTGTTTCTCAAAGTACTCATTGTAAATAAGGATGTACATAGTTAGTTATTACATTAGCTAGGTACCATAACAAAGTAGCACATCACAGACTGAAGTAGGTACCTTTCAATCAATATACTTATGTGTTTAGGTAATTGAATGTTAGCAATTAATTATGTGAATGTACCTTCCTATAAAAGTTTGAAGATTGATATCTGGGTGACCAGTTGGTAAATAAATGAGTACCTTGATAATTTGAAGCTGCCTTTTTTATTTAAGTGTGTTGTGTAGGTAGGTACTCAGATAACAACAATACCTTAAAGAAATGATAACAACCTCCACTCAAGCCGCTTAATCTTAACGCAGTGTCTTATGTGACTTATGATTACTAACACCTGCCTAATTAAATACTTGTATTTATTTATCAAAGTAAGTTAAAATTACTATGCGTACCTAAGTAGATCACCTAAATTTACTTTTTTGTTTAGGAAAAATACAAAAGTAATTTATTTTATTGCTATGTCTAAGTACGAATAATAACAACGTTTATTTACTCATACACAAATATTAGGCCATATTTTAGGTTTAAACGGAAAAAAGTACCACAATAATTTTAAGTACTACTTACCTACTTAGGAAATTCACTAATTATCATTTAGGTTTAAAATATGCATTGGTATCAAAAACAACTAGGTCTCAGGATTTGAAAGTAATAAATTATTCAAAATAGGAAAAGAGTTAATACCTGGATTTGGTTGTGTCTGGTAATTAGGTTTTTTCATCCATTCGTAAGGTGACCGCGGCGGCGCCGGTGGCTGTGATGGCCGCGCTCCTGGTGAGCCCTCACCCGGGCTGGCCAAGTCTCCTCTCGCCGGTGACGGCATCTCTCCCACCTCACGTTCTCCTGGCTCTCTTTTAGGAAAATGATGAGGATCTGGAGCCCATTCTCCACCGGCCGGCGGTCCGTTCCAACACCACTGCTGCTCCTCAAAGTTTTGATGCTGCCAGCCGTACCATCCACCTGCACCGTATTGCCCGCCCTTGCCTTGGTACATGGCGAGCGGGTTGACGTAGTTCACCATGCTTTAATCACCGTCCGAGCATCGCAGTTCGCACATACACTCGCTTTCACAACACCACCGTTTCGCAGATAAGATGCGATGTTACGTCGCGCTCCGCACTGAAGGTAGGAAGGTGACTGAGCGGGCGAGGCGAGCGGCCGGAGCTCCGCCGGAGGGCCGGGCGCTGAGGCCGAGGGGCGGCTGCAGGCTCCTCCAATCACGTGTTTCACAACGAGTGCCCGCCCCGCCACCTAGACAGCCTGCCTGCCCGCCACCGCCGCCACCGCACGAACTCGCGTCCACGCTTTCATTTTATTTGCCTAATTACAAAAATATAATAAACACTTTTAATGAAGTAAGGCAGGTTTTTTTGCAGCCTAACGTTTTTAGTAGGATGAACTTAAAAGGCTAGATAAAAAAGCTTCTAATTCTTGTTTTTTACATAAATTATAATATTTTTAGAAAAATAATTTATAAATACCAAAAGACAGGTTTGATACATTAGGTAGGTAGATAGTTATCATACCTATGTACCTAGGTACCTATTAAAATTAAGATAGTTACGGGACATACCTAGCAATTATCTCCACCGGTTAGGTAAAGCCGAGGTCCTCAAAAATACCTATGCGCATAGGTAGGTAGGCAGGTAGGTACCTACTTAAAAATATTTATTTTATTATGTAGGTAGGTACCTACTTACCTACCTCCTTCCCTTACCTAGTCCATAATTTTGGAGCTTTATAAATAAGTAGATTAGGTAGGTATCTATCTATCTACTTTCCTACAATAAAAAATCTATTTTAAAAGAGATCATTTTATTAACGTTTCCCCTACATAAAGAGATACATACCTACTTACCTACTTGCGTTCAATATTTAAAACATCCCAATTATTTAAAAAAAATCGGCCAAGTGCGAATCGGACTCGCGCAGGATGGGTTCCGTATAATTCACTATTGATATTGCGCAAAAAAGGCAAAATATCACGTTTGTTGTATGGGGGGCTCTCTTAATTATTATTATTCTATTTTTAGAATTTATTGTCATAGCGGCAACGGTAATACATCATCTCTAAAAATGTCAACGCCCTAGCTATAACAGTTCATGAGATACAGCCTGGTAATAGACGGACGGACAGACGGACAGACAGACAGACAGAGAGACGGACAGCCAAGTCTTAGTAATAGGGTGCCGTTTTCACCCTTTTTGTACGGAACCCTAAAAATGAACCGCTGAATATGTTGCTAAGCGCAAATCTCGAGAGCAGCTTGCGTTTGTTATGAGAAGGTTCTTTTAGGAAATAAAAAAATTTAGACAATTTCAGAATACGTAGGTAGGTACAGTCAGCATCATAAGTCGATAAACAAATTCAGATTTTCAAAAGTAATACTTATACTAACACCATTTTTTGATGTAAAACTTTACTTATTTTCCTTATTTTGAACCTCATCGGACGTTCATTTAACTTTGGAGTATTTTTGCTAAGCGATTTTCATTTAATAATGGTGTAGGTATTTTACTTTTGAAAATCTGAATGTGTTAATAGACTTATGATGCTGACCGTACCTACTAGAGATGCGCCGAATATGGTTTTTGTCGAATAACGAATACCGAATACTATTCGGTTTGAAACTCTACCGAACCGAATAGTTCGGCCGAACTATTCGGTTGTTCTTTCACACTAATTTTGAAACAACAAATAGGTAAAGTTTATAAAGAAAAGCGCCTTTGACTTTCACTAGATAGAGCAGAATGTCTAGGTTTCTAAATTCTATCTATAAGTGTCACTTATTAACTTATCTTTATTTTATCATCTCCTAATAACTCTTGTAATACCTACTTAGATGTGAAAATGAGGATATAAGATTGACTGCTCCTTGGTTTAAAATAATTTAATATGAGGTTAATATCTTGTTTTATCAAGCAAATTATTACTAAACAAAATAAACGAATAAATGGCCATTTTAACCGAATATTCGGCCGAATACGAATATTCGGTTGAGGTGCCGAATATGCCGAATACCGAATAGTAAACGAATATTCGGCGCATCTCTAGTACCTACCTATTTAACCACCATATACCTACTTACCTAAATTACAAAATATTCATTCGTGGTGTTTGAGGTAGGTTCTTCGAACACAAGATTTTCGATGTCCGGCTGGAGAACCGACCTTCAGAATATGATTTTAGAACAAAAGTATTTTTTTATGTATAGTTTGTACCCTAAGCTATTTTGGACAGTTTAAATTATATACCTAACATAATTAGAACTAGGTTAAAAAATATATTAAAGTCCCAAATTCTGATCGCTGTGGTGTGTCCGCTTTCCAGTTTTGTTTAGAAAACATATCACAACTTTTTTATTTAGCACGCTATAACCATTTATTTCCGATTAATATAATTATAAATAGTTAAGTAAGTAAATAAAAAAATACAATGTACTTCAAGTTAATTTGTTTTATTTTTATAATCTAAAGAATGAGTGTCCGCGACTTTTTTCTGATTGCTGTGGTACGACACTAATTTGCTCTCCCAGTCCTAGTGCAAAATATTAGAAGCCACGCCCCCCGCTTGCCGGCTGTCTCTAGTAGCGTTCCAACTGCCGAGGGGGATAGGCGTGCGCTGCTGTGGCCTACATCGGAGATATTAAGGTAAACATTTGATTGACGTGGCTTTGGACTTTTAAAATTATGATCAATGTGGCTTCATTTTCTAGTGCAATTTTGAGTTTTTCTGAGCGATGATTACTGAAACTATACGAGCCTAGAAACTGCAGCTATGCCTAAAAATACCAGTTTTCCTACATTTATAGTTTAGTCAGAATCGGTAAAAAAGTAACTTTTTCTGATCGACGTGCTGCTGATCGACGTGGTCAAATAGTCCACGTCGATCACATTTACACTATAAATGAATGGTATCATGTGAAACTCTGAACTTATGAACAGCTTTTTGGCTTAAATCTCTTTGAATAACGATTACAAATAACTTTTAATTAGGCCTTATGTTGCTTCTACTAATATTGTTTGTTGTTTACTCGATTTCTTGTGTGAAACAAAAAGTAAGTACCTATTTGTATTGTAAATTTAAATTATTTTCAGATCAATTCATGTTTAGAAATGCCCCGAACTAAATTGAGCGTAGAAGAAAAACGAGAGAGGAAGAAATTAGCCGAGCGCCGTAGAAGAGCAAAAATACGAGAGGACCCCGATCGTTATGCTGCATGGCTCATCAAATCAAAGGAAGCATACCAAAAAAAGAAACAGCGAGGAGTTGTTAAACCAGTAAGTGCTTTAACACCTAAATTACGTAAAATACAGAGACAGAAAAGTCGTGCGAGTTCTAGTAGATATTATCAGAAGAAAAGGTTGATGAAATTAGCAGCATTAAGAGATAATGAAGAGGTACTATCAATTAATTGTGATGATTCGGAAAATGATATTACAATAGATACTGATCCATTGCGCTTACCCAACTCTGATTTAAATATCCATGATATACCTTCACCTTTTCCGCAATGCGACTCGGCTCGTAGTCTGCTTGAATCGCCAGAGCCTCAGATTGAAACTGCCGTAAATATGAAACGTGCTACCAGATCTACTTCTACACCGTTGAATCAACTTAACCTGCCTCTGTCATATAAAACCAAAAACAAAAATAAATCTAAGAAAAAGACTAGTCACATGATACAACTAAGAGATATTACAAATACAGTACAAATAAATCAAGAACAGAGTTCATCAAACCATAAACAATCGGAAAATTGTTCTGGTCCGTCTTCTCCAACTGCAAGCATCTCATCAAGTCGTGGAACTAGAGCTTCGAGCACTACACCTCAAAGCCCTCGTAGTGTGTCTAGTTGTAAAAGCCCTGTCGTGATGACTCCTAAAAGAAAATTAAAGAGATCGTCTCCATGGAAGACCCTAATTAAGAGAATTAAATATCGAGCAAATAAGGAACTAGAACTTAAAGACCTAAAAATTATCGAGCTTAAAAGACAAAATGATACTTTCAAGAGAGCTTTGCGCAGATTACGTGGAGATAAAAAAATTGATTATGGGGGCATTAAGAAACACAATATTTCCGAAAAAAGGCAAGAAACAGCACAACTTTTGGCAGAAAAAGTGAAATTACAGTTAATTAAAGATGTAGAAGACTTTTTTGAAGATGATGATGTTAGCCGCATGACTTCAGGAAAGAGAGAGTTTGTCAAAAGATGCAAGATTAGGAAGCAGAAGAGATACTTAAATGACAATATGAAAAATTTACATAAAAAATTTTTGGAAAAGTATCCACAACATAAAGTAAGCTACAGCTGTTTTTGCAAGTTTCGAAATTTGTACGCATTTTGGGCCGTTACACCAAATGCCAAACTACGAGAAACATGTTTGTGTCAGGATCATGAAAATATAGATTTGGCTGTTTCATTTTTGAAAAAGTATGCCCTTATTAAGGAGAAATCGACTAGAGATGTCATTAAGACACTTACATGTGACCCAAGAAACCGTGAATGTCTTTATAGAAGCTGTAAAAATTGTAATAATAAAGTACTGGAATATAAAGAATTTGACAATAGCAAGGAAATTGAGTTCGCAAAGTGGACAAAAGTAAAGAAAACTTACGTTAAAAATGGACAGGAAATGAGAACGATACAAACTTTGAAACAAACCATACAAGCGTTTCCTAAAGATCTCATTGAATACTTTGAAAAACTCGTTGATCCCTTCATGCGTCATTGTGCTAATGATATTGTGCAGAGAGATTATTTAAACACTATTAAGGCAAACCTTCGCGATGATGAGTGTATCGTGCACATTGATTTCAGTGAGAACTACAACACAAAATATTCAACTGAAATTCAATCATATCACTTTGGAGGCTCTCGACAGCAAATAACAATGCATACTGTTGTCATCTACTATAAAAAAGATAATGTGCTACAAAATCAATGTCTCTGTACCATAAGTGAGTCTTTGCGTCATGATGCCGTCGCTATTTGGGTTCACTTATTACCTGTTCTGCAGTTCATTGAAAATACTATCCCTGGAGTAAGTTCATTGTACTTTCAATCCGATTCACCATCAGGACAGTACAGGAATCGTAAAATGTTTTATTTGATAGCAAAGTTGCACTGGGATTATCCGAGTCTTAGCAGAATTGTGTGGAATTATTCCGAAAAGGGTCACGGTAAGGGCGCCCCTGATGGGGTAGGTGGTACACTGAAACGGACGGCTGATCAAATAGTAGCCCATGGGACTGATATACCTGATATGAAGACACTTTTGTATCACCTTAAAAAGAACGTTTCGGGTATAATACTGAAAGAAGTTAAGAAACCCAAATGCTAGAGAAAGAACTGTTAATTCCATCTGATCTAAAAGAGTTTCGAGGAACAATGCAAGTGCACCAAGTTATTTGGTGCGCCAACAATCGGGATATATTAGCCATGAGGCGTCTTAGCTGTCATTTAGGCACCTGCACGCACGAATCTTTAGAGTGCCCTCATGGTAACCATATCGGCTTTTACAACATAGGTTGTATTGATGCTCAACCGAAAAGAGTTCCAGGAAGAAGTGGCGCTGGTAAGAAAACCACGAATCGGTCTCTCATTAAGTGTTCTGGCAAGAAAATTACAGTAAATGAGAAAAATGATGATCTGCACCTCAGCAAAGCTAGCCTAACCGACTTACCTTCTGGTTTTTGGGAAGTAGACCCATCAGTAGACGTCGAAAACTTTTTACAAGCCAGCGTTACAGAAGCTGTGCTATCTAACCTAAGACAAACAGATGATATCGGAACCGAGACTCCTATTACAGAGCCAGCAGATAAGGAGTTATCAATTTTCTAAAAAACTTTGTTTTACATATTTTTTTAAACTTTTTCTTAATTTGAAGTACAACTACAAATCTTATGTATTTTGAGACTGGGTTATTGTAACCATTTTATATCACATTGAATGATTATTATAATAAGGTAAAATGTTCCTAACACATTAGTGAGAGTAAAGACTATTTTATAATACCATGTCATATTGTTTTAAGAATAGTTTACAATTATGAGAAAAATGCTTTTATTTTTAGTTGTGTGTCCAGATTTGGTGCGTAAATTCGATATTCGGGAGTACCTAGTTCACGTGTGTTGCACTTACGTACATTTCAATGCCAGACCTGGTCCCACCATTTTTTTATAGTTTTTGTATTATGGTATGGTTTTGATATATCTTTTTAAAAGTGTTTTCATTAATGATACAAGACTGACTTATACTAAATTGTTACTTAAAATAAATATAATTTAAGTTACTTAAAAGAGGTACTTCAATTTAGTACCTACTTATCTCAGCTAAAGTATTATTATTATAAAAAGTACGTAGATACACTTATGTCAGTACTTAATATATCTATAAGATCTGTGAGATCATTAATTGTTTTAGAGAAGTTTAATAATTTTATGTTTTGAAGTTTGGAAGGATTTTTTGTTGATTTTTTTTTAATAAAAAGGCTGACTCAAATTGTTATTTTATTTGCGACCTCATTATCAAACGTAATTAACTTTTTTTCATAAATTTAATTCAATTTTGTCGTTAAATATTAAAAACTAGAACATTTATGATTGACGTGGCCTCCAAATATGATTGCCATGGACCCGAAATTTTTAAACCTGAATATCTTAAAAACTACTCGATAAAAAACGGGGCGAATAAAAAATATTACTTATTTATCATTTAAATTAACTATAAATTCACGAAATTCTCAATAAATATTGCAAATTAAAAAGCACCATGTCGATCAGACGAATAACCGAATCGTGAAGAACGAACCTTACGCATGTAAACAAAAAGATTTTTATACGTTGATTGTAAGTTTTTGAAATTAAAAATAAAATTGTCATTCTAAAATAAAAAAATAAAATATAAAGATTTTTATTGTAACAATTTTTGGCGACCGTGTTTTAAGTAGGTACCTATAGATATCTAGTTACCGTGGTCGGTAAGTAGGTACTTAGGTACTTACATTAATTCTGAATTTTATGCGGACGAAGTCGCCGGTATAAGCTAGTTTCCAATTTAACATCGTTAAGAACACAAATAAGATGGCCGAATTGATTTAAAACAAAAAAAATCTATTGCACAGTTTTTTTTTATTGAATTGAATATCTCGATTCACTAAAAATACCTAACCGAATTCTTGGTTCATAGGTATAGGTAGGTACCTACCTACCTTAGGTACAGACTTTAGTATCTGTAGATAGGCACCTAATGCAAAATTGAAAAATAACCTAGGCACCCCTGATGTACTTAAGTAAACTAGGTAGCTAGGTCTTTTTTTTATATTTTTAAGCATAATTATCTATTTATGCCACGCTCTACTCTACAGTCTTCTTAAAGGTATCCTACGCCAAAGGTTGTCTGGAAGAGATCACTTTTAGTGATAAGGCCGTCTTTGCGCACAATGTTATAGTTTTAAGTTTTGTCTGTATCTATTTGTGTGCAATAAAGTACCTATTTCTATCTATCTAGGTATGTGAAGTGATCTCTTTAGTCCAGCTAGCTTAGTATGGCACTCCGTGACAAGACGTTGTCATGCGTTTGTCACGCTTACGTCTCTGTCTATAGTTTTAAATGTGATAAGGACAGCATGCGTGAGATAAATTTCGCGGCACGCCGTGCTAAGCCCCCTGTAGTCCAACAATCATAAAAATTCAAATTAAAATCATCTTCATTTCATAGACAAAAAAATAAAATAATATAGGTAGGTAGGTAGGTACCACGGCACCTACTTTAAATGTCGCTATTATTTTTTAAAGCTAACTCTACATTCGCGAGGTGCCTAGTAGTTTTCCCAAAGAAGACTCTACCGAGCAAAAAACTCTTTAAAAAAAAATAGCGCACGTCTGCAGAGAAAAAACCACATGTACTCATGGGTCACTAAAACTGCGGCACCCAGGGGAACAATCTCAGCAGGTTATCTTAAGACTCTACTAAAAATAGTACCTAAGTAATCTGTATTAATTAATAGTAGGTATTTAAGTGCTACATAATATACCTAGTTTCACCGGTGCTATTAGGTACCTTACGTGTGACGCAAAATAGTCGTTAACTAAGGTTTTTTTTAGTAGCTTAATGTGTCCCACTGCTGGGAAAAGGCTTTATTAACTTATTAACTATGGTTAAGGCGTTAAAACATAAGGGTTGATTCACGAAACGAGACGACGATAAAAAACTACTCTATAAGTAGGTACCTACCTATCTACAACATTCGACTTCGATAGATCATTTCAAAATAATAATCAATCAAACTAATGAAATCAATTGAATTGTCTCAATGTTATGTGTACCTACCCAGTGGCGGATTTACCTAGGTACCAATAGGCTAAGTAGGCTGGAGCCTAGGGCGGCAGATTTACAGGGGCGGCCAATTTAGCCAATTTTTTATCTAACAGAAATAAAAAAGACGTGTTAAAAACTTATAATTATATAGGTACCTATATGTCGCAAAGATATGATAAAAACAGGTATTTAACAAATCATGGAGGATGTGAAAATAAGTTGAAAATAACAACATGATTTTGTTTTTCTCCTAAAACCGGGCGGCAAAAATTTAATAGCCTACTAGCGGCAAATTCGTAAATCCGCCACTGTACCTACCTGCCTGCCTACATCTTTTCATGTGTGTAGGTATTTATTTAGAGTCTCCACACTCTACACTTGTATTTCTGTGGCCAACTAGGTAATAAGTGGGTTAAGTACCTACTTAATACTTAAAACTCCCGTAGTAGGCTTCTTCTCTGGGGAATCTGCCTTCCGAAGTCAGCGTAGCTTCCCTCCTTTAATGTTTTTCTTTTTTTTGGTTATTTAAATTCATATTATGTTTTTTTTTTACTTTGTGACGAATTCAAGTGTAAATTTAATGTTAAGTATCTACCTACGATTAAATTATTTTAGAATTTGAATTTTTGAATTAGTTTAGTTTCGAGCATTCCAAAGTCAAAATCTGCCCTAAACTGGTTTGTAAGTACCTAAGTAGTAGGTAGTTCTTTATTTAGATCCTACTTACCTATGTATACATTAGTAGGTAGACCAATTTCCAAGCAATAAGTAATTCCATTGGTTTCATCATCATCGGGCTAATTTAAAGAATAGGTACCTATTCAGAGAAATTTTATAGTAGTTTACCAACCTAGGATTTATTTATTAAAGTATTTCTAAATGAATAGTTTCGGGCAACAAGTCCGTCCAGCTTGGTCGGGGTTGGGTATGTTGGGGTCTTGGGGTCTAAGTACTGGTAATAGCGTGCCTGCCTAGGAAATATGTAATTTGAAATTGATGAGGTGAGTAAGTAAGGTAGGTAGTCGCCAATTAAAAAAATCGACCAAGTGCAAGTCGGACTCGCGCGTACAGTTCCGTACCATTCACTAGATATTCTGTGAATACCTATCAAGCAAAAAAGCAATTCAAAATCACGTTAGCTGTATGGGAGCCCCCTTAATTATTATTATTATTCTTATATTTTTTGTATTTGTTTTGTTGTTATTATTAATACATTATTTGTGAAAATTTCAACGCCCTAGCTATAACGATTCATGAGATAAAGACTGGAGACTGATGGACGGACGGACGACACGGAAAGCCGTGAGCGAGCTTCAGTAATAGGGCCCCGTTATTACCCTTTGGGTAGGTACGGAACCCTAAAAAGTAAACTTGATAGTACCCAGGGGGTGCTCTGTGATAGTACCTAAATAGTAAATAGCAAATAGCGACATCTAGCGACCTTCTGCAGTTTGTTTCATTCTATTTTATTAAAAAATAAATTGGCAACACTTATAATTTTCTATTGATAACAAATTGACTGTGTGGAGAAGCTTTATCAATGATTGATTCAACCACATGAACGAATGAATGAATGGTTCGAGTGAATTGACAGCAGGACTATTGCCAGCTTTGACAGTTTCCTGCCACTTTAGGCTTATAAAATTATGTGTGGCCTCCACCAAATTAAATGTTTATGATGATTTAGATAAAATGTTTATGATAATATGATATGATAATACAATATTAAATTTCTTCACATACATTATAATTTACAGTGTTTCTTCAGAGTTATTCTGTAAAATGTGTATTTAAAATAAACTTTTTTAATTTTGTTCAAATATCTTAGACTTTATTGGCAACACTAGTAAGCAGAGCGAGCGAGCTGCGAGAGCGGCGTCGTGAGTCGGTCGGTGCGGTCGGTGATTGATTTCGTTCGTGCTTTGCTTTTTGCGTGCTTTGGTGGTGTCCATTTGTAATATTACTCAAGTAAAAGTTAGGTATATCCGACGTGCTTAATAATGTCGGCTGATAACATTGAAAAGTTGTACCAGAATTACGGCATCTTAGCTGATGCTAAGGAAGATATTTCAAAGGTAACCTTTCAATCTGCATCTTGTAAATTTTGAAGCAATCGGTACATTTATCTTACTTATTTCTTTATTTATGGTTTCCAGCATGAAAAAGAATACTTGGAGATATTGGCGGCAGTCAAAGGGTCTGATAAAGAGAAGCGTTTGGCATCTCAGTTCATTGCAAAATTCTTCAACAGCTTTCCTAACCTTGCAGAACAAGCCTTAGAAGCTCAATTTGATCTTTGCGAAGACGATGACGTAGCTGTAAGTACCATTTTTTTCTAACATTAAAAACACCACGCGGATTAACACTACCTACTCATTATTTAATGAAGTCATTAAGAAAATTAAGTACCTACATATTTTAGATGACTGATTAAAATTTCAGATTCGCAAGCAAGCCATTAAAGACCTCCCAAATCTGTGTAAAGACCACAAGGAGCACACACAAAGAATTGCTGACATTCTAGCTCAGCTTCTCCAATCTGATGATGCTACAGAAATAAGCATTGTGCATAATTCTTTAATGACTATACTGAAGGGTGATCCAAAAGGAACATTGACTGGGCTATTCTCACAAATACAGCAAAATGTTGACAGTGAGGTAGCAAATGAAGTTGTGAGGGAGAGATGCATTAAATTCTTAGCTACGAAAGTTAAGCAACTCGGACGAGAAGTCATTGATAAAGATACTGAAGATCTTATCATTGCTGGATGCAAGAAAGTTTTGGAGGTATGACTTCATTTTTATTTCCTTGTGAAACTAATCTGTCTTTTGTTTTTCTATGGATAGACAGAGACCACTCACTGGTTTCAACTGTCGATGAAATAAAGAACCTTATGATACTGTGTTTCAGCACATAATATGTGCTGAAAGCTACGCATTACCTACATCTAATCCGAATCTGGTCCGAAATTTGTAAAATAGACCCGAGAACTATTTTTATGGTAATTTTATCAGATTAGATGTAGTGCATATCAGCTAAGATGATGGGTGGTTCAATGCTCAGATTGCTAAATATAGTTTCAAATTATCAACTTTACTATTATACAGTATAAGTGAAGAAGTTTAATACAAGTATACGATGCTCACTTCTTGCTTGCTTTATTATATGTTTCCGTGTTTATGCCTGAGATTTGTAAAACTTAAATTGAAAAGAGCAACCCTACAGAGTTTCTTGCTAGGTTCTTCTCTGGGGAAAACTGCACTCTTGCGAATCTAGCATTAACTTTAAAAAATGACCCGTCCTAAGTGTTGTCAAAACCTACAGGATTAAATGATTTTCCATTTCATTTCTTTATTTTGAAGTGAAATTGCTGACTATAACTGTAGATAGCTAACTAAGCTTTATTTGGACATTTAAAAATCAATCTAAGTAATTATGAAAATCACAAACAGAACTTTAGATAAATTACCATAAAAATAGTTCTCGGGTCTATTTTACAAATTTCGGACCAGATTCGGATTAGATGTAATCCGTAGCTTAAAAGCTCTTAGACCTTATTATTTAATACTTATGTATATTCCTTTACATATAGGATGTTGTTGCTGAAGAATTCGAACACATCATGGGCCTGTTAACCTGGTCTCGTCTTGGTAAGACACCATTAGGCAAGAAAGAGTTGGTGACAATCATTGCCACGTTGGCCTTTTCTGCTGATGACTGGCATCCCGAAGACCCTGAGTATATTGATAGAATCATTCAATGCACTCAACATGCTTTACCGTTATTTTCTGTAAGTAATTTTTATAACTTGTGCTTTGATTTTTGCATTTTTTTTAAAACTTGTATTTTATACAATTTTGTATTGTAATTAAGGTCATTTTGTAATTAGAATAGAACTACAGAGTTGCACAGTGCATAGTGGACTTACCATGCATGCTTTCATCATGCAATTGGTAGCACGAAACTCCTAAAGGCTCAATTTAATTGGTTGACAACTGGATCGATATATATTATAGCATGCAGGAAATCCCCCACATACAGGCAAACGAGCAGTAAAAATCGAGAAGTCAATACAGTGGTTGTTACACCACCTGCGGTAATTCCCGGATTTCATGCATGCTCATGCATTTCAACCAATGCGTGGCAAATTGTGAAAGCTCAATTTCGGATTTTGGATTCCCTCGCATCCCGAATGCGTGCTATATTGACCAGTGAATGTAGTTCCCCGAATGGGGGCTCTATCAACCAATGAAATAGAGTCGTAAGGTAGCAGCAAAATAGTTAAGAATTTATTATTACATTTCCAGCCTCAAGTAGACTCAAACCAGTTCATAAACATCTTCTGTGACCACATCCTGCCTCATTGGAGTGTTATTACAACTGCTGAAGGTGGATCAGACCCCAAGTTGGAACTATTGAAGATATTTGCTGAAATTGCAGACCATTGTGGTGAAATTGAAAAAGATAATCTGCAGAAGAAAATTGATATTGTTTACGATATTCTTATGGTAAGATTAATTGGTTATTTAGTTATATTGGATAGCAAATTGTAAAATAAGATTGTTTAAATATTTTTTGTACATACATACATACAAAACACTGGCAGAGGATAGGCCTAAGTGGCGGATGCTCCACTGACAAGAGGCTAACTCTTAAATTTAAATGAATGAATATAAATACATAGGTACATATCCGTCACGCCTCTCTCCCTTCAGGATAGGAAGAGACCACTTCCCTCCACTTGTTACGATCCAAACACATTTTCGCTTCATCCACATTCATCAATCACCTCTTAAATGTCTATTCAGAGTACTTCTAACATGACCCTAACTTCATTTTTTTTGTAACAGACATATTTACCAGAAGCACCAATAGACGTGGAGAACAACGAAGAGAAATCAGAAAATGATGAATCCAAGCCAGATGAAGCCAAGACAGCTCCATCGCTTCAATTCTCGCATGTAGAATGTGCTCTGTTTGCCTTACACGCGCTATGTCGTAAGTCGCCAGAGGCTTTGGGGACGGATGCAGCTAGACTGAAAGCTTTGCGTTTACGGCTACAGTATACAGCTCGTCTCACTCAAGGCTACATTAAAAAGCTGAAGGAAGTTACACAGGTATGAATATGTAATGTAGGGATAGCTAGAGACTGCGAGATTTCGTACGCATTGTAAGATCTTGGAAAACTTAATTTTCACTTTCATGATCTCAGCCTATGTGTTATTCTGATGTGCAAGCAATATTTTAAAGTTTTTTTCTAGTCCTTTCTAGTGGTTTTTGTGTGTAACAGTAGACGTCCCCTCACATACATCGATTGGCACAAACATTGTCATTTTATAATATTAGCAGGATTATGTTTTGTCTCAGTATGTGTAATTTTTGGTGTTATATTTATTAATTTTCATATTTATATTTTAGGGGAAAAAAAGTAACGAAGACACTGAAGAAAATAAACTCAAGATTGCAGCTTTGAAGACTACTTCTAACATCAATACACTTATAAGAGACATCTTTAGAACTCCTCCTAGTTTTAAGAGCAAAGTGCAGTTGTCATTCCAGACTAAGAAAATGGATAAAGAGGTATTTATAATATCCTGAATGTTGTGCTATTTATATTTACTAATTATTTGTATTTGGAGAGGCATGGGACAGGGTTTTGCCCAGCAGTGGGACGAAATAGGCTAAAAAAGAAAAAATATTTGTGGCTGTCCGCGACGTACGCATTTGTCGATGTCGTCATTATCTTGGGAAGCTTATGAAATATCTAAAAATATTATAGCCTATGTGTTATTCTGATGTGCAAGCTACAATACTACAAAGCTTCATTACACTTTGTTCAGAGGTTTTCTTGTGAAAGAGTAACAAACATCCTTACATATGTACATTCATCGGCACAATTATAATAAACATTTATAATAAGAAGTACCTAATGTAATTAGTTTTCTAAATATATTTTTCATTTTCAGATTAAAATAAACGACAAAACTGAACAGAAAAACGAATCGCCGACACAGAAGAGACATCGGCCGATAACATTCGATAATGGCGACCAGAAGGCTTCTCCAGAAAAGCGCGCTCGTAGTGGAGAGAGAAATCTTAAAATGTACACTCCACCGTCTGGGAAATACAGTTCAAGATTGAATAACAGTGGGAGATACAGTGGGTCGAGTTTTCGGGGCAGGGGTTATGGAAGACGTGATTTTAGAGGCAACGGGGCCCCATATCGGAGGCGCAATAATTACTAAATACTCATGACAGTAATGAGGCACACAATTTGAAAATATGAACTTGGTGCTTCATAACCCAAGAATAGAAGGTTTCATTATTCTATTTAAGTGCTTATAGAAATTATAAGCACATATTTGAAGATATTTTCAGCTCTAAAGAGTTTTATCCGTCAAATTCTTTTTCTTATTATTTAGGTATCATTTACCTATTTCCAAAGATTGGTACATTACGTTAAACTTCGTAATTCATATTCTGTTGTGTCGATCATTTGGATCCTATATTCCAGCGTTGCTATTTCAGTTATTCTTTGGGATCGGTCAGTTTTTCTTTTGTTTTTATAGCGTTGAGAAATTAGCAGATGATGCAGCAAAACCACTGAGAAATTCCAAGTAGGTATGCTGACTTCGGCCAGAGATTTGTATTTGTATTCCATTACATAGGTAATGTTTAATATTAATCGTAAGTAGTATGTAGTTTTTATTAATATGTAATATTAGATTCTTACTTCCATCATATGGCAATATACTGGAAGCAAAACACCAATGTAAGTATTTTGTGGTAATTTTTTTATAAGCAAACATCTCTACAACACATGGCAATGGTGCCATCTTCGAAATGTAAGTACTAGTTTTTTTTTTGCCATCTAGGTTTCGGCAGCATTGAACGAGTGAAGCAGATTATTTCAAGCAAGTTGGTGTTGCAAGTGATGCAGTACTAAGAACATTTATTAGCTTTTGTTTCAGGTTTTCTTTCAACTTTAGTCTTTGCAGACAATTTCGCACGGATAATTTTTCGAAGGATGTACGGTGTCCATTAATAAACTAATTTAGGAAAATACTGTGTTTTATTTTAGAAAAATCCTTAAATACTTAGATGAATAATTGGTCTCCGCGCGCTACGACTAGATACCGTCAGCGTAATTTATAAAACGCGACAAAAATAGTACGCCGATTCGGGACATACCGCGCTAGTCATTAGGCCGAGTTGCGCCCAGTTGTCATATGGAGGTCATATGACTGAAACCGCCACGAAATTGAGTATGTTGCACGCTATTTTTTCTTCATAGAGCGGTATCTAATCATAGCACGCGAAGACCATTGCTTAATTATCTCGTAAATTTTTTATCTCATATTATCTACAACGTTGCACATGATACGATCCAATTCATAGCAAGGGTCAACGGTAGTATTTTCACTAGTGCCACAGTCCATTTGATCTAATATTTCAGTAGGTATTTTGAAATTGGATTCTATTTCATTCTCATCTGGTAAACTTTGCAGTGCATTCTGTAAGATATCTTGCACTTTGTCCAAATGCTTCTGAAATCTGTAACAAAGGAAGGATTTTAATCTAGGAAGGATCATTAATAGTTTTACTAGTAAACTAAAACTCTATTTGTTTTACCAACTGCAGGTTATTATATTAAGTAGGTAAAAACAAAGTGTCTACCCACTGTAAAATTTCAATGAAAACAAAAATCAAAAATATTTATGACCTATTTAAAAAATAAGGAATAAAGTACCCTAAACCTATAATATGCATGTATGATGCAATGCAACTTGCTTATGAATGTAGATGAGGATAGGGAGGTGTGTTTGGATTGTTGCAAGTGCTACCCCTATAGGAAAAAGGTGTAAGAGATATGTAAGTATGTAAATAAATACCTCATAGCAGTTTCAACTCTTTGCCGTTTCTGGAGCTCCATCATAACTCTCAAAGTTTCCCTCGCCTGATGAGGTCGGAATTCATTGAGCAGGTGATGAATGTGGATAAAAAGCAGACTGAGGTCTTCCACCTTTTCAGTCCTTTTAGGAGAGTCTGGACAATGCACCAATAAGTCTAGTAAATCCAAAAAGTTGACCAACAACGAATGGTTAAGCTTCTTTAACTCTCTACGTCTTTCAAAGTGCATAGGGTAAAGTCTTCTGAAACCCTGAAAAAAAAACCACAAAGGAACAGTTAAACTTGGGATTCTTAACAGAGCATCAATTTCAATGGATAAATCGTTACCTGGCTCTCCAACGATCGAATGATAGTATCATCAGCATTAAACGGATGTCCAAACATAGAATAAGAGTCGTGAATAGGCCGAGGTGGCAGTGGTGCTCTGTTTCTTCTAACATTATCATCAGTGTAGTAGTTGATGTATTGCATAGGAGGCAAGGGCAAAGAGCTGACTTGTGCTGTGTCTGAAGACATATCTGGTAATGAACTTTGCACGTTTTAAGAGAAAATTGAATCCCGAATACAACAATAGTGACAGTAACTACAGTAAATAAATAGAAATTATGAATTTGTTGGATTTTCTTTTCGATGCTTTGCTTGCTTGTAGCGGTGGGCGTTATTAGCGATAGACGCTTTTGAAACCTGCTATTTGTTCTGACAACGAAAACCTGCTATCTAGCTATCCCACAACTATCTATCCGTCTATTGGATATAACCTGACGTTGGCACTTGACACATCGTTGTGACGTTGCCGCCGTTGTGACGTTGCCGCCGTTGTGACGTTGCCGCCGTTGTGACGTTGCGGCCGTTGTGACGTTCCCCGCCGTTGTGACGTTGCCGCCGCCGTTGGCCCGTTGCTGACGTTGACAGCTAGTGAATAGTGATTCGTTCTTCGTGTTCGTTCCGTTCCCGCTCTTTCGCTCGTTGTCTTTGGTTCTTTGGCGCCTTGTAAATAGTTGGCAAGTTTTTTTTATTGTTATAAAAAGTAAGAAAGAGACCCAAAACAGTGTATTATAAGGAATATTCATTTATGTCTGACTATTTTAAATAAATACGTTAAGTATGTTAAATACATGAAAACGTTAAGACTCAATTTTTATAGCCAATACAATGTGATACAAAATAAAATGTATTTCATAACTGCTGTTGCGGAAATAGATAGTTGTTGAAAATAGACGGTTTTGACAACGATATTTGCTGAGGAATAACGTTGCCGTTGCGTTATTTGAAAAACCGATAACGACACATCGCTACTTGCTTGCGCTGCGCTCGCTTGACGTTTTATTTCATTCATTCATTTTTATTTCATTCACTCAACATAGACGAAACAAGATATTTTTCTTTTTAGGGCTTCCTTACATGGTATTGTTTTGTAACTATTCAAAACAAATAAATAAATTCGTTTTCATTAAGATCTTGCAAATTCCAAAACAAATAATAGGATGATTCTCAAGAATCAATGATGAAGATGTTTGACCAGTGTTAGCGGCCCGGTGGTCGGGTCGGTCGGTCGGTGCATCTGTGGGTGCATCCAATTTGATTCGGTATTGTTATGTTGGTAGCTTTGATGATTTGAGGTCCTTCCTAGTGACATTGACAGTGACAGATTAATATTCACAGCATAGCTTTTGTTGTCTCAAAAAAATAGAAGATTACAAAAAACGAAATAAAGTTTTGTTGTATACGAAGTGGATGACTAATCTAGGAATTTACTGAATGTTTGTTTACTCGTTCGTTATAACTGCAAGATTGTTTCTATAAAATTGTTATGGAAATTCAATAAATCAACAGGTATGTAGCGAACTGAGCGGGGCATAGTGATTTTGTGGATTTTAAGCCGGTTTTAGGCTTAAGGGTGTTGTTCCTTGTTACTGTAAAAATGATTCGGACATTGATATCGATAAAAATATAGATCGCTAATTAGTTGTTATTGATAAATTCTTGCTAGAAATGAATAAAAGTGACCATTTCATACAATAACTTAAAGTACCTACAAGTCTATAATATATTTTTTGTTTTAGTGAAGGATATGGCTAGTAAAGATGATGAAGTAATTTGCCAGACTTTTATGGTGAAAAGATCTCAAAATAAGAAGTTGTTTACTCCGGTCAACTATAGGGAACGGTGGCTGGTGCTTACTAAAAAAGCTCTAGTGTACTATGACTCCGATAGTGAGGTGAGTTGTTACATACATACATATCTGTCACGTCTCCAAGTAGTTTCAATCATGTCTACACAAAGTTAACCTGGGGGTACCTTAGAGAATGATCACTATCTCTTAACATTTGATAGGTATTGCATTGTGTCCAAAAAACTGGTAGGTACCTAGTTGTTTTGATATCTTTTTGTTATGAAGAGATAACAGGCAGAGGTTGCTACAATCTATTCCATGTATATAAGAAAAAAAACCTTTTGGCCAACGGTGGGACAAATAATGTTATACATAATTTATTTGTATAACATTATTTCGACAAATAATGTTATACATAATTTATTTGTAGAACAAAATATATTTTTACACAAACAAACAGGAATAGCAATTATAACATTAAATATTTATTTATTTCTTCAGTACCTACCTAAAATAGAATTATATTTTTTATTAACTTGCTCTTGTTTATATTGTAACAAGTAACAAACAAACACATTGCTGTTCTGTTTCTTGTTAATTAGATTAATCATTATTGGCTGATAGAGTAAATTAAAAAGTAATTTGAAATGTTAAATACCTATTAATTTGTTATGTGAACTGTTTTTGTTTTTTCCAATAGTTATTTTATTTTTAAATAGTACCTACCTATAATGTTGAATTTTTGGTTTTAATCAGACTCGCAATTAATTAAGGTGTAAAAATTACTAAAATTATTAATTAATAAGAAATATATTTACCTATCCAATAAAGTTTTATTTAATAAGCAAAATTGAAAAACTTGCTATTTAAAAAAAAAAAATCTTTCACTACCTTTTTAAGCATAAAGTATTGTACTTATTTAATGCTATATTATAATAATAATATTATTATTCAATACATGCTATCAAGGACTTGAAGTTAAAGTAAAGGTAAGTACTCGAATATTTTCTCATACACTAACTACTTCAATTAGCTCAAAAGCTTCTCATTCCCACGGTATCCTGGATCACAAAGGAAGTGTAAAAACAACCTACATTTAGTGGCCAGCCAACCAGAATGACTTCAAATCGAATTCCGAGTATTTCTGAGTCATGCGTTATATGTAAAAAATGTATATATACAGCTTTTAAGTTCTTGAGTCTAGATGCAGTAATAGTACGTTTTTTTTAAGGTTCAAGCAAATATTTAATTAAATTACAGTTGTTGACTTCTATCTACTTACACTAAGGTATACATATATATTTTTTACTAGACTATTGTGTCCCAGTGCTGGGCAAAGGTCTCTCCCGCATCCATTCATCCTTCCCTATATCCGGAAACTTCTGGCCAGTTTGCCAGTGCATCCAGGTATACATATAACTGATAAAAAATACAAGCATCATCATCATATTTAAGAGTTAGACTCTTGTCGGTGTATCGGCGTATCTCCTGCAAATGCCTTGACTTTTTGATACGATATGACGTAATTTTTTTCTTTCTCATAAAATAATTCATTAACTCCATCTCTAATCTTAAAATTTACCCATAAATGTTGTAGCAAGTAAAATAAAATAAAAGTATAACATCAAATGTACACAAATGACTATGTAATGTCATGACTATGACTATGAAAATGTTTAGCAATTGACCAATATTTTATTAAGAATTTGAGAGACTTTCGTCGCGACATGCGAGCCCATGGGAAACTAGCGAAGTGTAGGGTGCGTTGTCGGGCGCGCATGCGCGGGTAGGGTGTGTCCGGCGGTGGCGGCCGGCGCGGCGCCCGGCGGCGGCAGTTCCGCACCGCTAGCTACCGGAGGCCGCCTCGCGTATCTTCACATCTGGTAACTATATTCTATTTGCCGTTACAATTATTTAATCCTATTTTCATTTATCAAACCACATATAAGATAAACTAGATTGTCTGGTATTTGCTTTCGAAAGTATCATGAACCTAATCAGTGAAACATCTGGGAAATAAGCCGATTTCCCAGATTAGTATGCGATCTTCCTTCCGAATCTATCGACGCAATAACAAATTCTGAATCGAAGATGTATCTTTATTTGATTGATTTCCGTCTAAACTATCTTGGTAATATTTCGTTCTCGGTTTAAGCCACAGTAATTACTTTCTTCATACCCGTTTCTGTGTTATGAGGAATTTGATCACGTCGAATTCAATGAAAATTTTTGATATGTCTACCTTTACCTTAAGTGAAGTTTGTTAATTGATATTACTTATCTAGTATTTATTGTTTTATTCAGATTTTGTAGTAACCACAGTTAGGTATACTTACCTACTAAGTTATAAAAAAAAGAATCACAATTTTCTACACAGCTTTTTAGATAAGGAAGCCAAAACCCATATATAAAAATTAAAATTAAAACTACTCCACGGCATATGCTTTCAAAACATATGCCGTGTTTATACGAAATTAAAACCCGTGTAAATAGTAGTGGAGAGTCTCAGACAGCGAAGTGCTCTCTGTAATCACGCCCCGCAACAGAGGGCGATCACCCTCGCTCTAATGTATGTGTAGTCAGGCGACACACCACGTGCGGTGCTCGGTTATGTGAGCAATTCTAATGGAGCACCCTAGAACAACGTGCGCTAATTGTTGAAATAACCGGCCAAGTCTGACTCGGTATTTCATTGTTACATATCAAAAGTTTCGCAGTTTTTTCTTTTGTTTTTTTTTATCAGCTCGTCTTCGATCGTTTTTTGCCGATTTATGTTCGATACTGTTTTATTGGTTGCAATAGTAAATTCTAATAAAAAAACATAGGACTTGTCTCTAGAGTGGTGTAAGATGTACCTATGTGTCTTTGAGTACCAACTTATGGACAAGAATTGGGTTCTGTAATAGGGTCTCGTTAGCAGCACTCTCTAATTAGATACCTATCTTTGGAAATGGAACCCTAAAAAGAACCCTGTTTCTATTCCCTGTATCACTATTCATTCCTCGACGTTAGACCTACATAAACCACAACTCTTTGGCTTTGATTAATTAGTTACAAATCAATTTTTCCTTACTTTGACATGCAAAGTAATGGGAGAGGTCTGTTTACTTTCAACGGCTGTATTTTGCTTCTAAAAATCTGATTGATTCGCGATAACGCGAGTATACCTAACTATAAATAAAAATCTGAATTTATCGAAGAGTAGACATGAGTATGTATCTCTATTATTTACCTATATATTTTATCTATATAGGGTGACTTTACATTAGTGAACGATAGAAAAGGATATGCATGTACTCGTGATAACAAACAACTTCTACTATGGGGACCAAGGTCGAAATCATAAGAAAAATGTCCTCCCATACCATCAGCTGATGCATTTTGTATGGGGATTTCGGAAATTTTTGAATGATTTCGACCTTGGTTCCATAGTAAAAGTTGTTTGTTATCATGAGTACATGCATATCCTTTTCTACCGTTCACTAATTTAAAGTCATCCTATATAATCCAAAATGATGAAATTTAAAATTTTGGCTTTGATTGTTCTACTCTTATTCGACTTATCTTCTCATTTTATTTAGCCGTCTATGTTCCACTGCTGAGCAAAAGCCTCTCCTCTTTCTCCACGATTCTCTATCCTGAGCCGAATAGACGATCTTTTTAATGTGCCGATTTGAAATCAATAAAAGGTTTAATGCCATTTTTCTTCTTTCTATGATAAAGTTAACAAGGAATCATTTGGAGTTAAAACATAAATGTTAATTAATATGTGTGACGCGTATCGATAGGTACAACTTTTCGTCATGGTCCACTCATGCCTTCCTTGCATTGTTTAATCGAGATAAAGTAGTGCATAAACGCCCATTTGTTATAAATAGTGTCCACTATTGTACCTAATTAATAAGTATCATAATTAATTAAATTACAATTTAAGGGTACTTACTTACTCCTTCACGCTATAACCACTGAACAGATCTCAATCAAACTTTAAAATTGTTGTAATACTTATATCCTTTTTATTACATAATCTAAACTTTGTGTATAAAGATTTTATTATTTTTATTTCATATTTTAAATTAAGATCGTGTCACCTTGGACACCACAATGTTATTGTTTATGTGTCACTAATTACACTACTCAACACTTAAAAAATATCTGACCCAATTCATATTATTTCATAATAAGTAGAGGTGAGCCGAGTACTCGGTTAGTACTCGGTACTCGGCATACTCGGCACTTTTTTCACTACTCGTAATCGGCCGAATAACTCGGTTAAAATGCCGAGTACTCGGTGGAAATAAATCTATCTTGAGAGCACTTGGTCTGCTTGGTAAATCATAGTCTAATTCCTTCATTGAGGCCTTCGCCCAGCTGTAGCAATGTAATAAGCTGCTAATATCGTAATTATTTACGAGAAATATTTCATAAACAGAGTTTTAAATATATTTTTTGCCAATTAATGCCTGCGGATTATTGTTTTCATTACGAATAATTAGCGGGGTGCGGAGGGAGGGTCTTAACACCATTAACACCACTCGCTCCCAAACTTATTCGCGTGCAATTATACCTACTTCAAGTACACCGAGTAACTCGGCCGAGTACTCGGCTCGGTAAACTTTAAACCGAGTAATACTCGGTACTCGGTTACTCGGTAAAACTGGTACTCGGCCCATCACTAATAATAAGCTTGACCAATATAAAAATACTGTATGCATTTTATTTCGATATCACATCTGGTTATCATATCACATCTGGGGCTCATAAAAAAATTTGTGAAAAAAATAAGCAAAGGTGCGGCTTTCCAGTTTCTCAAGCAAAAGTTTCCCAAGCTTAGTGACGCGAAAATTAAAGAGGGTGTTTTCGTAGGTCCAGACATAAAAAAGCTGATTCAAGATCCATCTTTTATATCTGCTCTCAATAATATTGAAAAACAAGCATGGAACGCTTTTGTCGATGTCACTAACAATTTCCTTGGTAACAAGAAATCTGAAGATTTTCGCGAAAAAATAAAAGTTTTATTGGACTGCTACTATAAAATGGGATGCAATATGTCACTTAAGTTGCATTTTCTTCACTCGCATTTGGACTTTTTCCCTGAAAATATGGGATCAGTCAGTGACGAACATGGCGAACGCTTTCACCAAGATGTTGTTGCATTTGAAAAGCGATTTCAAGGCAGATGGGAGCCTGCTATGCTCGCGGATTACTGTTAGAGCCTTATTAGAGAGACCCCTGCTACTGAGTACAAGAGAAAAGCCAGCCACTCCAAAAAAACTACGCCATTTCAATTAAAATTAGAATAAAATTATGGAAAATTCGTGATTTCGGACATGGATGTTTATCTGGACATTGAGATGTGATGGTGTGTGTATATTTGCATATTTTTATTACTTTAGTGGCAAGAAATAGTAATCACGTAATGCGACCTCAGATAAAATCAAAACTTGAAAATTTGTTGAGTAGTGTTACTTCTTATTAACTCTTCAAACAGTAAACACGTTAATATCCAATCCAACCCTTTGCCTTTTTATTTCGATAAAAAAAGTTTTCCTAGATTACGTCGTCAAATGCTTACGAAACCGCGGGCACTCGCTAATATTACATATAGGTACTATAAAAGTCGAATAGGAGCGCTATAACATATAGATAGTACTTTAAAACTCTAATAGGAGTCTTTTACCTTAAAATTGAGACTTTAAGTTACCAATTCGTTGTTAAGTAAATCCTAATAAGATTGGGATTTAAAACAGTCATGACATGACCGTAAAGTCGTCGCCGGTTCAATTAAATTTAAGATAGGCATACGAGTAAGTTACTGTTAAGCTATCACTATTTTAAAAAACGAACATTTATTTTAAACTACGGTGTTGGTGAATAGTTCGTAAACGTGTAAAAACTACCACAAAAAGAGAAGCTAGGTTGCAGTTAAAATATGAATGTGATAGAGTGGTGGGTGTGCGAGTTGGCGACGGGCCAGTGCACTCGTTGCATTTCGTCTATACAATACGTAGGGGTAGGTATATTCTACCTTACTTATATATCTAATTACAAAAGGCCTCCCGTAACTTCGTAACTTTTACATCGTCATATCTTGGAAAACTTTACAATTAAGCAACTAACATAATAAACATATTATATGTACTCTATGTAACATAGCTCTAATTTATAAACTCCATTGTAAAGTTTCATTGGAAAATGTTCATCGCAATTCAATTACTGAGACTGTCCGTGCTAAAATGTGCGGTAAAAAGGTGTCATATTTCGTTAGCAATGTTATATGGCGCGTTAAGTCCATTATTTTTTTCATTATTATTGTGAAAACTTAATAACATTATATAGGTATATACTTATAGTGTACCCTTCCTACTAATATAAATGATCAATCATGATAAAAATGAATCAATTATGATGGATGTTTGTTACTCTTTCGCGCAAAAACTTCTGAAACTTGGAATTGTAGGTTGTACATCAGAATAAGACAATAGCATAGCATATCATTTATATTTTCCGAGATATGACGATAAATGAGTACGAAGTCACGGACAGCCAGTAGTTAATATATATAAATCTATAAAAATGTAAAATAATATTCGCACTAACTGAAGCTTTTTGTTTCTGTGAAACCTTATTAATGTGGCCTCAGTTTGACAGAATTTAATTACTGGGAATTGTACCGTGAACTAGTTTCCTCTCTCGTTTTTGTGGCATAATATTAATTGAATTTGAGGCGGTGAAAAATTGCAATTGTTATTTTCAGAGAAGAGGAAATTTGTCGAGAGTCGAGTTACGTTCTATGTTGAGCACTCATCTCATCTCAAAAGCTACTTAATTAATGACATTAAATTCATCGTAGGATAATCTTGTCGCTTTTGCTGACAAATTGAAAAGTGTATTATTGAGTCTTACTTCTGCTCTTTTCTTATTGGAATAAGATAAGATTATTATTGTTGATAAATGAGTCAAGTAGGTACTTTAATGAGTCTTAGGCCTTTACGCATTAGCGGTGGAAACGCTCAGCCGATTGGACGTTTAATTTGGATACTTACTCGTATTTTTTTAATAATGTTATGAAACAAAATTATACTGAAAGCTACTTGTTTTGTACCACCATCATGACAATAAAAGACTTAGAAATTCTTTTGAAGGGTCAATTTTTTTAAGAGGTTTGTCATACCTCGACCTAGTGAAAGCTGCTGGGTCTCGTTAGATGCAGCTGGCAATGAACCGGTCGTATTGGAGAAACATTGGAGAGGTCTATGCTCAGCAGTGGGCAGCTATAGGCTGAAATGTTAATGATTAGAAGACATACTTATTGCACCAGATACAAATAAAAAAGCACATACGTATACGCCACTTATCGCGACTAAGATCGTCCTAATTGAATAAAATTCCATCTAAGCATTTTTTGTTGTAGAAACGAAAAGAACGTGGGCGAATCGCGACAGAAGCGATTCATACGGTCGAGCTTGCCCAACTCGGCGAGATTAGCAAGCAGATTCCAGATAGTGACGGAGACAAAACCTCCGTCTACCGGTATCCTTTCCAGGTAACTTTTTTTACACATTATATTAAAAAGAAGTAGTCTAGGAAGTGGAAGTGGTCTCTGCCTACCCCAATGGGAGAGAGGCGTGACGGATATGTATGTATATTAAAAACATTAATGTTTTTGCTGGTGGATAGATGAGCTTATGTCTACCTTAACTTTAAGTTAGAAACAGAATATGATAAGCGTTGCGTGTGACAAGTGTACTTCTAATCATAATATTTCTATGAAGCAGATTGTCATACGTTGCCTACGTTGCGTACGTGGGATCAGTCTGTGTCTAGCGTTAACGTCAATGTTTGTGCCGGTGGATGGGTGATAGGATATTTGTTACTCTTTCACACAAAAACCACTGAAAAGATTACAATTAAACTTTATAAATAAATAAATATAAATATTGGGGGACATTTCACACACGGTCACCTGACCCCAAACTAGGCAAATCTTGTACTATGGGTATCAGGGACTGATAAACATACATACGTAGATAAATATATAACACCCAGACACGGAACAAACATTTATGCTCATCACACAAATGTTTGTCCACCGGCGGGGATCGAACCCGCGACCCGTGCGTATGAGGCAGACTCGCTACCGACTACGCTAACTGGCCTGTCAATTATAATATTGTACCTTACGCATTAGAAAAATAAAACCTACGTAGATAGGTTTTAGGATAAGCTGTTGTAAAGTCCACTGCTTTGGTGAACATAGGCCTTTCCTATTACACGCTATTGTGATCGAACTTCGGCAGCTCGCATCCAGCTCCTGCCAGCCATCTTGCGCAAATCATCACTTCATCTTGCCTGAGGATGTCTTACACAACAGCATCTACTTCAACAACGTGTTGATGATGATGGTGATAAAATATACAATTTGTTTGCGTACAGGTTGGTTACTCTGAACAGAGCTCCGACTACACACTGTACCTGGTTGCAGACGAACATACCGTTCGACTTCACTGGATACACGCTATTAGGACTGGTACGTACCTTTTATCTAGCCGTCACTGTCACACAACGACTTCTCTTTCACCACGATTCTGCCCTGTGTCGCCTCTGCCCAGATATCCATGAAAGTATCCAGCTCGTCCCGCCACCTCTTTCGTGGTCTGCCGTGAGGCCTTTTACCTCTAACTTTTAAAATGAGTTGATCGGAAAAAAGACATAAGAAAAAACTTCTATTATGATAAAATTTAAAAGAAAATGTAAACAACTTATCAATAGAGAAATGGCAGGTGTACACGATGTTAAAGTCAGGGTTTAATAAAGCTTTCAAGCCGCTGAAAAAGCGAAGCTCAAAAGTAAGATTAGACTGCCCCATCTCTCTCGCACAGTTTAAGTAGACCCCAGCGAATTTCGTAAATATCAACAGATTTTTGTTTGAAATAAAGTATCGTATTTATATTCATCTATTTCTTCGCTTTAAAACTAAGTAGGTACTTATTGTATTAACGGGGTTTTGATGATAACACAAATTACTCGTGGTGTGAACTGTATTAGTCACAGTTTTTGGCCAACATCGATCGATATGCTTACCTACTTGTCAAACTATACTGATCAAGGAATAAATATGTCAGTGTGTATACGGAACGACCGTCGGCCGCAATACCACCCGGGCGTGTGGGCGGCGCGACGCTGGTCGTGCTGTGACGCGGAGAAGCGCGCGGCGCCGGGCTGCTCGCCGGCGGCACTGTGGCCCGTACCGGAGCCCCATCTCGACCTACTCCTGAACCAGCAAGAGCAGAGGCCGCAGGCTCTCATCACACGTGAGTCATCCATTCGTCAACATTTTTAGGCCGTGGCCCCAGTAGGCAAACTGTTATCGGCCGACTGAGTGAGTCGCAAATTTGTGGCTAACTGAAAGAGTTAGCTGCAAACTCAAATCAATGAAATCACTGGTTTTGGTGGGAGTCGGCCGCTGTCTGAGATAGTCAGCGCGCGTAACGCTGCAAACTGCGTACAGTGAGCGAAAACTAGCTGACTGTGGACACTCCATTTCAAATACATGGAAGGGCGTACTAAATCGATACGCCACAAACTGGACAGCCGCTAACCTAACAGTTTGCCTACTGGGGCCACGGCTTTACAGTTTCAGTTGGGCGCCACAAATCTCAAATAGTATGGATTGCTGGCACCGACGTAAGAACCAGGGATTTTCAAAAGTTTAAGGTTGCGTTCGGCTTTAAGGTTCTTTTAAAACGCTGTTTCAATTTGGTATTGTATACTGTGTAGGTTACATTAAGAATTTGCAGCTGCTTCGATACCTACGCCTTTAGTTAGTAAAAAAAAGAGAATTGCATCTTTAATTCTAAACGCGTTTATTCTGCTTTTGACTTCTTCACTATGACTTTCGTTTAAATAAAATATCTATTTCCGTAAATACTCATCGGTTTAGATTTAGAGTTCTTTAATACTGTGTCTTTTTTATCAAGGAATTTGATAAGTTACTTAAAGTCAAAAGTCAAAAATATATTTATTTCATAGGCACAAAAAAATGCTCTTGAAACCGTTACATTATTATAAAGGTAATTTTTTTAAAACTAGCGCTAGATTCGCAAGGTGCAGTTTCCCCCCGAGAAGAACCTAGCAAGAAACTCTGTGAGGTTGCTCTTTTCAAATAAAGTTTTACAATTCTTAAAGAGTATTACGTAAGTAGGCAACACTGTCTTTATCCCCATGATTTCCTATTTATTAATTTGGCTCTACTTCGAGATAGGTTAGGAATTTAGGAACCTAAATGTAAGTACTTAATTACTTACCTTAAAGAAAAATATATAAGACAAGCTAATCAAACGCCTTAGATCTCTTTCATAAAATCAAATTAAATTACAAAACAGGAAATTGATTATACATAGAGTCTTATTTTTGAAGTTATTAATTAAGTAACCATTAGCTGATTAGTAATCAGTGATTACATCTAACTGTACCTTCAATCTTATTAATTAACTTGTCACGTAAAAGTAAATTTCTTTAAATAAAGTTATGTCTTAAAATCGACGTCAGGCGCTTAACTATAGACCTTTGTGAAGGAACTATTCTTATCTTACTTATGATTACCCGACTGCGCCAAAAAGAGGGTTATGTTTTTCGAGAGTATGTATGTATAATTTGGCACGCTCGCTCTACAACCTAAACCGCTTGATGGATTGTAGATTGAGAGGTGTCGTTAGATTCGTATTTACTGTGTGAGTGACACTGGGTACGAAAAAAAAGTATTTAAGCGCAGTCGGGTTGTTTTTAAAGTAAAAAGATTAGGTTATTACGCGAGACGACGTCGAGGCTTCTACAGAAGGCTGACACATATGTTTCTCTATACGTACCTACAGTGGGTCAATTCGTCTTTAAATGTATACTTCTGTCCCTCTTTGTCTTTCGACGTTATCAACAAGTGAAAGGGAGACCGCGTACCGCCTGCGTACGATCATCGAATGGTGAATGTAGGCCGCGACCATCTTTGAAGCCTCGTTCACCACTTCGTTTCGACGGTAAAGCCTTCTCTACAATGGAAATAGAAAACTTTCCTTTATTACTCTAATATTATCCTACTAATACTATAAATGTCAATGTTTGTGCCGAAGGATGTTTTTTACTCTTTCACGCCAAAACTACTGAACAGATTTTGATGAAACTTGCCAATATTGCAGCTTATACATCAGAATAACACATAGGCTATATTATTTTAAGATAGCATGTTTTTTTTTCAAGATATGACGACAAATGCGTACGACGTCGCGGGCAGACTTTAGTTATAGAATAACTGAAATATTACTATAAAGATATACCTAGATAAGAGATACTTATAAACGGAAGAATGTTTATAGACTTTGAAGTTAGTTAAAATGTAATATTATAGATATCTCTATCAATTCAATCTCAATTTAACATCTTAATAAACATAAAAACCGTTAACAAAAAGTAAATGTAAAAGTGTTTGTCGCGACGTGAGGACGGCAGTCGCGAGGCCACGCGGCTTGTTGTGAACCACGCTTTATCCGCGTCAGTACATTGACACGTTTCGACCACAGTTGCAGCTTGGAGCTCGCACGGACGTCCGGCTATACCGTTCTCATGCTGCCGAACAAAGCAGACGACGAGCCAATGGTTACCAAAAAGAAGTCGAAAATACCATGTCTATCTTTGTCATCATTTCTCCCGGCTTTAGAGGGTACGGTATCTGAGTTTTTGAGTCTTTTGACCTCTATTCGTGGCCTCGCCGCCTATGATTGCGTTCACTCGTCTGCACTCACTTTCTTGTTCGAGTCAGGTGTAATTTGTTTGTGTTAAGCTAAAGTGTTATTGTGAAGTGCTTTGGATATTGCACTCGAATGTTCGTTTGTTCCTGATGTGATATCGTGATCGTCTTTCGTTTTTTGTGATGGCAAACTTGTTTGATCACGGACGTCAATATGCTTATTATCATGCCGTTTTTGTAATAAACTTTGGTGTTCGTAATTTGGTTTCAAAACAGTTATATTTTTGCTTTGTAACCAATTTTAGTATTGATATCATTCAAAAGCCTTTATTGATTATATAGGATATGTATTCTTGTATAACACATATGACAAGTATGGTGTTGGTATGACGTCTTGTTTCTTACCATGCTCTACTCTACACATTGAAGATGAGCGTGAAAAATTTTGGTTTATGTCTGTAATAAAGAAATAGGTATTAAACTAGAAAAATTATCAAAGTAATAATGAAGAATTATCTTAAAAATGGGATAGATATCAGGTTAATTAATCGATGTCCAATTTCTTTATGTAGGTATACCTATGTATAAAAACTGCTGGTTTTTTTTATATAAGGTTAATTAAGTTATTCCGTATCAGCCATTTTAATGTCCCCACTGGAGGGGCTCGAGCCTACTCTCATAGAAGTCTGCAAGTAGAAACTTTTAGAAATATGCTGTGCCTTTTGTACAACTTCTCTTCTTTTTCTGTTTATATGTACTCTCTTCTTACAAGAAACTATTAAATAAAAAATAATTAAATAGGTTTAGGGGCACCATCTACAGATAAAAAAATTCTGACAGATATTGTATACCTGTCTCTGTTTTAAATGTCATGTTTTATGAAATAGACATAGGTTTATCTGTCAGTTAAATTTTATCTTTAGATAGTGAAACGGGCACTTAGTTATTAAAATAGATTAGGTATGTCGAAGTCAAAGTCAAAGTCAAAAGTCAAAAATATATTTGTTTCATAGGCACAAAAAATGCTCTTGAAACCATTACATTATTATATAGGTAATTTTTTTTAAACCTAGCGCTAGATGCTGTTTCCTCCAGAGAAGAACCTAGCAAGAAACTGTATCTATATATGTTATCTAAAAACTATGTATGTAGTTTAATAAATATTAATAAATTAATAATATGTGTGTGTGTGTGCAGCGGTGACAGCGGCTGTGACCATGCCGGGCGGAGGCGCGCCCCCCGGCACCCCGTCGGCCAAACCCAAGGTAAACATCCATACGGCTTACCTTTACAGTAGGACAACGCGTTATAGACCTACGAGAAAGGGTCAATCGTTCAATTTTAATAATTAATAATAACAGGCCGGCGGCGACAGGCTTTAAATTAAGTATTTAATTGTTATACATGTTTTTCTATTTAATTTAATTTTAAGCATGTTCTTTTCGAATACAATGTAATAATTGTTTACGAAATAAAGATTGATTGATAGGCCGCCTGTTGCTTCTTATATTCTTGTTTGTGTCTTTTATAGATCTTTTATAAGAATATTTGTATTTGTAATATATTGTTTATAGGGTGACTTTAGTTAATTCATAAATCAATTAGGCAAGGTTTTTCAGTTATTGTCAGTTTAAATTCCTAGGAATATTTTATACCTGTCACTGTCCAAAACATCACGTTTTATGAAATAGACATAGTTTATCTGTCAGTAAAATTTTATCTGACTATTCAAAACCGGGACGAAGTGAATGATAAAAAGGCATATGCATGTGATAGTAAAAAACTTTTACTATGGGACCAAGTTCGAAGTCATTCGAAATTTTCTAAATATGTACAAAATGCACCAGTAGTGTATATTTTGTCTAAAGGTTGTGCCATTGACATTGTGGTTAAGGAGAACAGATAGAACTATATTTACAGCAGTATTTTCATCATTCTTTAAAAAGTGATGAAAAATTGTTTTACTTACTTACTGTAGGATTTTTTTTTACCAATTACCTAAATAATTATTTACCTAAATAATAATTACTTACCTAAATAATTATTTAGGTAAAATATATAAAGCAAGTTTAATTTCAATAAATAAACATTTTATTTACGTAATTTTTCAGGAAAAACCAAGAATAAAAGTCGTGGTAGCTCTTTACCCGTTTAAAGCTATTGAAAGTGGAGATCTGTCTTTGGAGAAGGTAAATATATTTATGATTTATTTCAATTAATTTCTTAAGATCATCTTTCTTAAGATCATCATTGATGTTTGTTACTTAACTTAACGTTAACTTAACATTACTTAAAGTTAACTGAACGTTAATCTTATTAACCTAACTAGGCAGAGGTGGTTCAGATTAGAAAATCGTAGAAAAAGAGGAGTGAAGCCTTTGCCCAGCAGTGGGACACAGACGGCTAGATAATATAAGTTAACCTTAGAAAATTGTGGCTAAGTAATAAGCTTTTTTTTTACTTCACAGGGCGCCGAGTATGAAGTAATTGACGATTCGCAAGAGCACTGGTGGAAAGTCAAAGATGAAAATGGGTAAGCTGTTTGTTTATATGGATAATAATTGTTAAAAATGCTGAATTGTGACGTCACAATATAACAAACAAGTGGTGTCCATTCTGTTTAAATTTAATGGCTTGGTTGTGGAGACTTTTAAGCCAAAGTTAAATTATTTTACCTTAAACAATGACATTTCAAATATAAAGAACTTGTCATGTCTGCCCCAGAGTCATAGCAAAATTATTAATAATTTCTATACTGGGTGTAACAGTAACGGGGTATAAAGCCGAAACACAGCGATAGTCCTCATGAAACTAAACAACTTTCCCCAAGGAACATGGGTCGTAACTCGAAAAAAAATTTCGCCTCTCCATACAAAATGTCCGATCAGCTGATCGAGTAAGTATAAGCGATCCAAAATTTTTTTTTTCGAGTTATGACCCATGTTCCTTGGGGAAAGTTGTTCAGTTTCATGGGGACTTTTTCTATGTTTCGGCTTTATATCCCCTTTCTGTTACACCGTGTATTTATACAGAAACTCGATTTATTATTGCATAGTATATTTAATCATCGTTTCGCGTAGATAATTTTTAAAGTCATCACATCTAATATGAAATTTGTTAACATGCAGATCTGTCGGATACATACCCAGCAATTACGTGAAGGAGAAGGAAACTATAGGATTACAGAAATATGAGTAAGTAATTGTTTATAAGTATTTATACATCTATATTTATGTTGTATTTTTCGAATCATGAACTTTTAAGATGTTTTTTGAAACCTTCTTTATAAACGCACCTACATAGAATAATAGTCATTCGAGTATAAATGTTCGAGTAAAACAATACTTATAAATGTCAATGTTTGTGACAATGGATGGATGGATGTTTGTTAATCTTTCATGCAAAACTACTAATACATTTTGGTGAAATTTGACAATATTGTAGCTTATATATCAGAATAACACATAGGCTATATTATTTTACTATATGGTGATTTATTTCCAAGATGTTAAATGCGTACGAAATCGCGGGCAGCCTGTAGTTAGCAATATTTGTGTCGAGTGAAACCTACAAGTACTTGTTAATATTTAAAACGTCATATGTACATGTAAAACTAATGCAATATACACCTTTTTCAGATGGTACGTAGGCGAGATGTCGCGTCAACGCGCGGAGTCACTTCTCAAACAAGAAGACAAGGAGGGTTGCTTCGTTGTACGCAATTCCTCCACTAAGGGAATGTACACGCTCTCGCTGTATACCAAAGTGTAAGTACCACTACAAATAATCGTGCCATTAGAATCACTACACAATAAAATAGGTCTACTAAAATGACGGCTATATGTGAAAATTGTATGTCGGTTAAACTGACTATTATAGGGTCAACGAGAGAATGCGTTCGTGACACATGTGACTAGTGATGTAACCTTACGTAACTGATATTTTTTATTACCTACTTTAAAAGAGATTCTATTAAATACCTAATATAAAAAAGAATAAGCAACCTAAGAAATTAATATCACAATGTGGTTCGTTACTCTCGTTTGTAATTTTTACCCGACTGCGCCAAATCAGAAGGAGGGTTATGTTTTTCGAGAGTATGAAGGTATGTATCATATTTTGGCACGCTCCAGACTACATAAACAAGATTAAGTAGATAAAATATTTTCGGCCAGTTCTAGCAAAAAAAAAACAGATCTCGAAAATAACTGCACGCACTAAAAATTATAATACATTTCGGCCTTTCGGAAGAAAACGTCGAGCGTTTTGTCGAAAAAGAGAAAATATTATCTTATAACTAATTATTTTGATATACATAACCGTTAATCGTTACTTTTTGTTAATTTTGACTGTTATTTTTGTCACATCACTAAAAAAATGTCCGACTGCTAAAACCTTGTAGCAGCGCAGTATATTTTTTGAAAATTATTGTTTTCTTAAGTTTAAAATTAATTTGTAGTGCAAATTTATGTAATTGTTTATAATTTGACACAATAATGTAGTTTTTATAGCTTGTTACTTGTTAATGAGGCGAATAAACAAAAAAAATATTTTATCGTAAATTGAGCGCCGCCTGTCAGGAACGCATTCTCTCGTTGACCATATAATAGATGTGTTGAAACATTATTATAGTATGTACTTTAACATCTACTTACATGTACCGCATCTATGACAATAAATGTTCTTTCTTTCTTTTAAAAAATCGAATTTTGTTTCGTCTCTTACACTATTCGAAAAGCAAATTTTTTAAATAGGTATTTACAAAGATAGAGAGCATCAAAGTTTCGGAGTGACCTATGATGTTACTTATAAGTAAAAATCTGTGAATTCTACCTAGACGTTACTTCATAATGAAACTTTAACGCATTGCACCGTTGTCATTTTTCAGTTACTAGAAAAACTAAAAAAATCATGTGAATTTTTTTTTATAATGTGACGGAATATACATATTTTTTGTCGTCTAGATGACGAATAGGCTAGAGTTTGACCTATCCTTACTCCCGTCGATATTAAATAGAACGTGTTTATTTTCAGCAACCACCCACAAACAAAACACTACCACATAAAGCAGAACAGCCGCGGCGAGTTCTTCCTGTCGGACAAGCATTGCTGCAGCAGCATTCCTGAGCTGATCAACTACCACAAGCACAACAGCGGCGGACTCTGCTCGCGGCTCAAGGCCACGCCCTGCGACCGCCCGGCTCCGCCCACTGCTGGGCTCTCACATGGTAAGTACTACGCTGTTTTACGCACTTCGCCTACGTTAGCCAATCTTTGTTTACTTCAGATACATATCTGACATGCTTTTCTCCCATCGGGGTAGGCAGAGACACTTTCTTCCACTTGCTAAGATCCAAACATACATCTTTCATTTCATATACAATCATACACTTCATCCACATTCGTCAGTCGTCTCATACATGCATGTCCATCATAACAAGTCGCCGATTTGATCAAGATACTTTCGCCTTGGCTTCGTTCGCTTTAGTTCAAAGGATATCTACTATATCTGGTCATAAGACTAGGTATAAACCTAGAAGCGAAAGCCTTTGGGTGGTTTTCGCTTAAACGGTCCAAAGAGTATTGACATCTGTGTCAGAAGGAAGGTTATGTTTTTCGAGAGTATTTATGTATGACTACATAATGTTATTTTGTATAATTCTTTGGCACGCTCTACAGCCTGAACGGCTTGATGGATTTTAGCTTGAAAAGTGTCGTTAGATTCGTGTTTACAGTGAGAGCGATGCTGGGTACATCAATATAAAAAATGTGTTTTTTAAACCCAGTCGGGTTTTTTTTAAATAAAAAAGTTGCGTTATTTCAAGTCAAAGTCAAGTCAAAAATATATTTATTTCATAGGCACAAAAAATGCTCTTGAAACCGTTACATTATTATAAAGGTAATTTTTTTTAAAGCTAGCGCTAGATTCGCAAGGTGCAGTTTCCCCCAGAGAAGAACCTAGCAAGAAACTCTGTGAGGTTGCTCTTTTCAAATAAAGTTTTACAATTCTTATAAACAGTTACACATGTATAAAGGTACATATTTTCTATATTATAATTATTATCCCTAAAAATTAATTTTGATCCTGCAGCATTCAAAGAAACCACAAGGTGTAAATAGCTAAAAAGTAAAGATAGGTTGAGACAGCATAACATGACCAGCCGCCACAGCAGCACCTTCACACAGGCCTCAACGCATGTGCCAGCCATCAACCCCTTCCACATATTTTAGGGAAGTAGGAGACCCGACACACAGCGCCACCGCTGCAGCGGCACAAGCGAGCATGACATGTTACACTATTGAACCCGATGACTAGCTTAATTAAACGCTGCAGTATCAAAAATATTAACAACATTTAACAAATCAACAACATTTAACAATAATAACAAAACAATACAAACAACACTTAAACAATACACAAACAAAACATTTAAACAACAGTAAAACCTAGCAACATCGACCATCAAGCAAATTCTAGCATTTATTAGCTGTTCCTGTTGAGCTGGTCAGCACGCCCCACACTCCATGCAAGGTGGTCGTTTAAATATTCGTCTAATCTGTAATAGGCCTTTTTGCAAAGACAGTTCTTAATTTTCTTTCCATCTTAGAAAATATCACAGTTACACTTACAATGATACTTGTAAATTGGCAACAGACAAATGGGAGATCGACCCGTCAGAGCTGGTGCTGATGGAGGAGCTGGGCGCGGGTCAGTTCGGAGTGGTGCGGCACGGGAAGTGGCGCGGGCGCATAGATACCGCCGTCAAGATGATGAAGGAGGGCACCATGTCCGAGGACGACTTCATCGATGAGGCCAAAGTTATGACGTGAGTATTTCAGTAATCTCAATACTCAATAGTTTATTGCTCCATAAAAACTTTACTTAATATCTACTCTCTACTACTATCTATTACTCTACTACTAATATATCTATTACTACTAATATACTCTCGAGTTACATTAATCACTATTTATATTTTATTAAATCGACGACGAAAATAAGTTTAACTTGTTTTTCTAAAATATCTAAACCGCGTCTCGATATACGCGAACCATCGAACTTTCGAAACTTTCGAACCATCGAAAGGGCCGCGTTCTGAATTTAAATTTTAAACAAAAGTCTGCCGCGTTCGAACAATGTTCGATGGTTTTCCGCGGTATATCGAAACGGCCTAATAAATGCCGATGGATGTGACAATAATTAAAGGTAGAAACAGAACTGATCCAACGTACGCACTATGACATCTACTCCAAAGAAATATTATAATAAGAAACATACTTGTCACATGCAACGCTATCCCACGTGTGCGTGTGATAAATGTGTTTCTGGTCATAATATTTCTATGGAGCAGATGTCATAATGCGTTGGGTACGTTGCGTACGTAGGACTAGTCTGTTTCTAGCGTATTGTCCTACCACTAGTTTTCATTCAAATATGAACATAATAAAAACTCAACTGCCATTCATATTACAGCAAACTGCAGCATCAAAACTTGGTACAGCTATACGGTGTATGCTCTAAACACCGTCCTATATACATTGTAACAGAGTACATGCGACATGGTTCGCTGTTTAACTACCTCCGTCGAACCTCGCCTGATCAACTCGGGCCCTCCGTGCTCCTAGATATGTGCATACAGGTAGCTATATTCTATCCTAATAAGACTCAATTTATACTGAGACAGAGGCGGAGAGAATTTCATAACGCACAAATTACTTCAGCTAGCTTAGCATACACTCTGACAAGACGTTGTCATGGGTTTGTCACGCTTACGTCTCTGTCCATAGTTTTAAATGTGATAAGGACAGCATGACGTGAGATAATTGTCGCGGCACGTATGCTAAGCCTCCTGATATTCTATAGTCTGTCCAAAAAGAATAGAAATTAAAAAGTGGCAACACTGTATCGTTGTCCCTTTCAAATCAATCTAAACAAAACGGGACAACACTACGGTGTTACAATTTTTTAATTTCTATTCTTTGTAGACGGCCTGTAAAAAGACGCAGACGTAAAAATAGCAAAAGTAATGTGCGTTATGCTGTGAAGTTAAGGTTGAATTTCTTTTGTTCAGTTTTGGAAATTCGCTTCGACACTGCGTCAGTATAAATTGACCCCTATATTATAAATGTCAATGTACTCTCTCTTGCAAAATCACTGAACAGACTTTATTGAACTTTCGAATATAACCATTTTAAATCAATACACCCTACCACTGCTTCAAAGATCTGTATAAGTTTATTAATGTTGATAGTAATCTTGTTTTCCAGGTTTGCAAAGGGATGGCGTATTTAGAAAGGCATAATTACATCCATCGAGATTTAGCTACAAGAAATTGTTTAGTCGGCGATGAAAATGTAGTCAAAGTAAGTGTACAGCTTCGAAATACGAGTAGTTAAACTTTAATTAATTAATTGACATAGCTCGAAGAATCGCAAACCTTAAGTGGGCAGTGGGCGGGGCACATTGCTCGTAGAACCGATGGACGATGGGGTAGAAAGGTTCTCGAGTGGCGACCACGCACCGGACGACGCAGTGTAGGAAGGCCTCAAACAAGGTGGACTGACGACTTGGTTAAAGTCGCTGGAAATCGTTGGATGTGGGCAGCGCAAGGCCGGTCGTTGTGGGGTTCCTTGGGGGAGGCTTTTGTCCAGCAGTGGACGTCCATAGGCTGACATGTTGATGATGATGATGAAACTTTAATTGCGTTAGTTAAAAACATGCTTCAACAGAGCTAGCGCGACTCATTATATGTTTCATTCCCGCATTCTGTCCTTGATGCTACCAACTTATTGTTTAAATTCAGAATTTACGTGCTGTACGTGCTGTAGTTGCACGCCTACAGACATATATGTCGCGCTCTTTCTCATTAGGCAGAGACCACTTCCCTCCACTTGCTAAGTTCCCAACACACTTCCTTCTCTCCATCGACATTCATCAGTCGCCTCATACATGCACGTCGTTTTAGGATATCCTGCGTTATGCCGTTGAGTTAAAGTTGAATGTCGTTAACACTTTCTTCACTCCGTCCACATTCATCAGTCGCCTCATATATGCACGTCGCTTTAGGGTACTCCTGCGTTATGCCGTTGAGTTAAAGTTGAATGTCATTATGTTATTTTCTTTTAAATTCGCTTCGAATCTGCCCTAGTATAAATTGACCCTTAAATAAATAAATTGAAAACATTTTATTATGATTATAGGTAGCAGATTTCGGCTTAGCTCGGTATGTGCTAGACGATCAGTACACGAGCTCAGGCGGGACCAAGTTCCCTATCAAGTGGGCGCCGCCTGAAGTGCTCAACTACACCAGGTTCTCATCTAAATCTGATGTTTGGGCGTTTGGTAAGTATAGTGTAGTTTGTTTATACACTATAAGGATTTTTACCTAAACGATGTAGATTATTAATGCCTATAAAACATTATTAATTATCTTTAACTTAAAACTAGTTACATCTATTCAAAAAGGCCGCCTGAATCGCACACTTGCGCTATTCGCCGTATAGCGAGAGCGATGCGTATGTCCTACAAATGTTATAAATGTTTCTGCCGATGGATGGATGTGAGGAAGTTTGTTGTTCTATCACATAAAAAAAAAATTGGACAGATTTTTATTAAACTACAATATTCCACCGACAACAGCGACGCTCTTAAATATAATGATGTACGATATTGTTGTTTGGACAGCAGAATAACACATAGGCTATTTATACTCAATGGCTTACTATTTTTTGGGGCTTTTTAAAAAATATGGCAACACTCATAGAAATGTCACGTAAACAACGCAACATATACTGAAGACTAGGCTGTATGGTCTCTGATCTTTGCCTGTGCTGAATGGTCGAATTAAAAAGAACAACGTAATATTGTCTAACATGGTATTAATTGCAGGTGTTCTAATGTGGGAGGTGTTTACATGCGGTAAGGTGCCGTACGGACGTATGAAGAACTCCGAAGTGGTTGAGATGGTACAACGAGGGCAAGTGCTGGAGAAACCTAAGGGCTGCTTAAATGAAATATATAACGTAAGTTATTTTCACTTCATTCAAGTTAAATTTTTTATTACAATCAAGTTTATCTATTTATTCATTTGGCACATACTTTACAATCATAATAACGAACGATGAAAAGTCTTGTTAGGACAGGATATGGAATTTAAGTCTTTCTACGGTTTTAAGTAGATATAAAACGAAGTGATGCGAATTCGTATATTAGATTTATGTTGAATCCTTTAACAAAATTTGAGATAGGGATTTGTTTGTGTGACGTCACACGCTAGCCAAGCGTCTTGTAGAGTCAGACATGAGCGGCCTTCTGATTGGTCGACTCGCTTCCCATTGCGAGCGTCAAACAAAAGAGCATCAGCGACTCGGTGCAGCGTGTAGCTTTGGTCTGGTGATCATGACGCACAACGCCGCGGTATGGGGTATGCGATGCCGGACATTCAATCTTATGAAAAACGTCGAGAGTTTTGTCTTGTTCCGTCGCAATATGCGTCGTGGCACCGCGTCGGGCCGCGTACCGCAGCGTTGTACGTCATGATCACCAGATCAAAGCTACACGCTGGTCTCGAGTCGCTGATGTTCTTTTGTTCGGCTCTCGCAACGCAACGGGACGGTCACGTCGGCCAATCAGAGGCCCGCTCGTGTTAACTCGGCAAGACATTTGGCCATCGTGTGACAACGATGTCATACAGGCAACAAGTTGTGGAGGAGCGGTTGTGTAGAGTAGGTCGGTTGCAGGTGATGCGACTATGCTGGCGGCACTCCCCGGACGAGCGGCCGTCGTTCCGCGCGCTGAAGGAGGAGCTGGCGACGGTGGCGCAGAGCGTGCTGGCCGACTGACTGCGTCTGCTGCTGCAGCTGCTGCGCGCGCCGCCTGGTGCCGTCGCCGGTAGCTGTCCCGGTGCCGCGCCCAGCCCGGTGTCTGCTCCGGCCGGTACCGCCACGCTACCGCGCGCGCGCCGCATCCACGCTTCGCCCGTGTAAGCTAATTATCGCGTCACCAGCGCCACCTACCTGCTACAGTGCGTTTCTTGAAATAGTTCTTATTCCGCCATGTTGGCAGCATTGAAAATTTCTACATGAAACGCACTCTAACTACGGTCTGTTGGTGTAGTTAAGTGACCTGAACGACGTTTTAAATTAGCCGCATTATACAGTATGGATGTCATTACAAACGTTTGTCATCGATATAGTATAATGTGACCGATTTAAAAAAGTCTTGCAGGGTGTCACTTATCTATACTAACACACTGACGCACCATCGGCGACTGAATTTGACGTGTAAAAAAACGTGGTAAGTTCGAATTTTCTCGGTTTGACGAGACGATGTAGTCATTTGTTTAATTTGTGTTACGCGGTGAACGAGACTTGTGAGCCTAATGGCCGTGAGAGACTATGACTAAGGAGAGTAATGGCATTATCCGTATCGAAACGGTAACAAAAGTGACGGAGATATCGATAGAATCGGTGCGATCGCGGGCGGATAACGGACTCTCATATATAAAACGCGGGTTGTAACTACGAAAGGTTATTAATCTTTTAAATTTATCCGCTTTTACTAAACGATCTATTATTAATAATTATTATTGACGTTATTGTGATCTCATTTGTGTCTCGCGTGGAGTATACGACGTTTATCAATTGTGTTGTAATTTTTAATGTCGACAATAAGCACGGATCGAATGTAGCAAGGAATTGAAGATAACTATAGCCTGTTTCACTCAATGCACAATTTTTTACCGTCCACGGCTTCTTTGCGTGATCTGTCCAACAATTTGATACTTGTACGTCTAAATTGTTCTATGACATACAGAATTAAGCTTATACTGAATTTAGTTGACAGTAACGCTAGAGACAGACAGGCCTCGCGTACGCAATGCATAATAACATCTGCTCCAAATAATATGATTAGATAGCACACTCGTCACACAACGTGGGATGTGTTGGTGAACCGTTGCGTGTGATTCTAATAATATTATTTAGCTACTTATGTACCTACGTGTATTTAGTACACTCTGTTTATGAAGATAAGTGACCCCTGAACAACTTTTTAACCGACTTCAAAAAAAGGAAGTTTCTCAATTCAACCGTATATTTTTAAATTGGCTAATGAATGACATGGATACAGTAAAATGCGGCCAATTTAAAAAGTCGTCACTTATCACGTCACTTCTACATTAAGGCGCTGTCTCCACGAGAAAGAGAATCGCAGCGATATTTTCGCCGCAATGCGACGTATACAGGTTGTTAGGAAAACTATCACTTTCCTTATAACCAGGTATAGTGATACTTTTCCATACACCCTGTAGAAATATGTGGCACGACAACGATATCGTCGTGATTCACTCGCTCGTGGAGACAGCGCCTAACAGAACGTACGTTGCATACGTGGGAAAAGTCTGTTTCTAGCTAAAATCGCGATCATATATCTAGTCCAATATGTCGCGTGTAATACACTTGTAAAGTATAATCCATTTTATGCGTTTGATTTTATAATTTGAGTCTTAAGCCCAGAACACAAAGTGAAACGCAACTGGTCGTGTGTGGTTTTCTAAAGAAGTCTATAGCAGAAACTTCGATGCAACTCAAAAGTAACTAATAGTTGCAGTTGCGTTTCATTGTGTGTTCTTTGTCTTTGGGCCGGGGCATCTAACGGAGCGCAGCGCAGAGCATTTTTGATTGTCATATTATTATTGACATTGTTCTCATTAGAATAATATTCAAAATCAGTTAACACAACAAACGAGCATCGAAGCGACTTTAAGCGAATGTTGTGTCAACTGATTTAGAATATTCTAATGAGAAAATGTCGATAATAATATGACAATCAAAAATGCTCTGCGCTGCGCTCCGTCAGTTGTGCGCCGGCCTTTTCATATTCAGCATATAATATTAATGTACATACTATTATAGTAAATTGTGCTAGTCATCCGAAAAGCCGGATGTTTTAAGATATTGCGCACAACCCCTACTATCGTCGTTGTCATTTTAAAATGGCGTATGTGAAATTAATTAACTAAATTGAGAACTACCTCCTTTTTTTGGTTGGATAGTTTGAAGTTGGTTAAAGCATAGATTGTTTTGAAAAACAAAATCTATATATAATAATGAAAAAAATAAATAAGGGAAAAGTACTTTTCAGACTGTACCCTAGTTATTTTATATCAAATTTAACCACATTCAATTTAGAATAAATGGATTATTAAATGAAAAATGACCATAAGAAAATAACACATACGACTTTTTAAAACGATAGCGACTCTATACCATTTCACTAAGAATAACAACAAGTGTTTTATACGAGCAACTGTTTGAATTTATTAGTTTGTCACTGCTATAACCAGTCACCTGTGGACTTTACTGTCAAAATCCTGTTATGGAACTCGCCACAGACTGGATAAGTCTACATATTTTAGGCATATCATAAAACATTCCAATTACATAATTAGTAACAATGCATTTATTCGGTATACCGTTTTGATTAAGTTATGTTGCTTGTATACTGCCGTGAAGACGTATGTATGTAACCGGGTGTTTATAAGCGAGGTGTAACCGTAACCGACATACACTGTAACTAAAAAACATAGTACGTTGTTCGATAAAGGTTTGCGAATCGCTGCAAGCGTACGTTCGTTCGTTATCAGCCCATATATGTCCCCTCCGAGGGGCACGAGCCTACTCTCATACAGAGAGTGATTAGGCCATAATCCACCACGCTGGCCAAGTGCGGGTTGGCGGATTTCACATACACCTTCGAATTTCTTCTCTGGTGTATGCAGGTTTCCTCACGATGTTTTCCTTCACCATTACACACTATGTTTTTTGGTTACAGTGCAACAGTTGCGGTTACAGCTCGCTTATAAGTACCAGGCTTATGATGTAACAATGTAACCAGTTGTAATATTTAGTAACATAAAATATTGACAAGCATATCAATTTTATGAATGTGCATTAACACATAATTAGTTAATGAGGGTATAATCTTTACCCTGTAATTTATGTTCAACGAGAGAATTAGGTAACCAAAAGTTGTTTTAACTTAAAGACTTTTAGACAATTGGTAAATTTAAAACTAGAAATAATTTTGTAGTTTCGTAGAATTTTGTGACACTAAACAGAAAAGCAGTGACAAAAATGTGCCAATTATGTCCTACAATACTTGATTATAGTGATGTCTTGTAGCCAACTGACGTTTTTAGGCATTTATATTATTATTAAATAGGCGGGCTTATACAGAGCGTGCACACTCGCGTGGCAGATTTTTGGCCGTTGACGTAGACCTCGCTATCCTATTCAATTGGCTAGTTCTTAGGGGCCTCTTTAAATTGGCCAAACGCTTGCCTCGCGATGCTCCTCGCTCTGTGGGGACCCGCCTAATAGTAAAAAAAACAGTACATTTATTTCAGTATTTAGCTTTGCTTCAATGCAAATGTATTTCCTCTAGACGAGACTGTAATCATGAAAATATTTTGTAGTTAATAATCTACCTGTAACTGTCAATTTAATTTGTAAAAATGTGTTTTGTGATAAGTTTGTGATGTTTGGCCGTACCAAGCAATATTTCGTATAAGTAGTAATTTATTTCGAGGTATGAGTGGTTTATACGAATCAATTGTAACAACCCGTTAATCAGGTTACAGTAAATATAACAGTACAATGTTTAATTTAATTTCCTCCCAATATCAATGTAATATGTTCAAATAGTGTAATTTGCTTTGGGATTGTACAGCGATTAATTTTTATCTTTATAAAACTAAGCTGAGTAAAGTTGTAAAAGAATTATTCTGGTTTTATTTTGATATCCTTTTTTTGCTAGCCATCATGATCCCACTGCTGAGCAAAGGCCTCCCCCGCGGCTTTCCTTATAGCTATTTAAAAAAACCGGCCAAACGGCCAAACGCGAGTCGGAGCATTCACTATTGATATCAAGCAAAAAAATCATGTTTGTTGTATGGGAGCCCCCCCTTAATTATCATTCTATTTTAATATTCGTTGTTATAGCGGCAATGGTAATACATCATCTGTGAAAATTTCAATGCTCTAGCTATAACGGTTCATGAGATACAGTCTGGTGACAGACGGACGGACGGACAGACGGACAGCCAAGTCTCAGTAATAGGGTCCCGTTTTCACCCTTTGGGTACGGAACCCTAAAAACTACCATGCGACCATATATTTTTTTAATTTTATATAGGTACATACCTACACACATATCCGTCACGCCGCTCTCCCATTGGGGTAGACAGAGACCAGTTCCTTCCACTTGCTTCGATTAAAACACACTTCCTTCGCTTCATCCACATTCATAAATCGCCACATACCTACACGCACGTCGTTTTAGGCACGTTTAGGGTAGGTACTCTTAATATTCCTCAAGTCCCCGATTTATCTATTACTTATTCAATTTTGATATGACAATTTCAAACCTTACGACAACGACTGAAGCTTTACAATTCTTTCTAGCTGCATCTTAACACGACGACGTTGCAATTTTGTCCATGTTGCCATTTGATTTAATAACCGCGATGGAAAAAAAGTAAGATACCTACTTAAATGTTTATAAGACATTGAAATTACTTGAATTTGATTAAGAAAAAACAAATATAATATTATGCTCGAATTATAATTATTTATTATGACAGTGGTATTATACAGTGTACAAACTAACTAAAACAATTCTATAAAACATAGTGGGGCTTATTTAATAGGTACATTTTAAATCTTATGACTGTGTGTTGTGAGTTCAAAATATTATTAGACTTTGTATTAGACCTAATTCCTTTAGTTAGGCCATTTATAAATCTGGAATGTATACGTTTCTAAGGCAAACAGACAAAGAATAAAAGTAAGGTACCTATTCTGTATCAGTTCCAATTAGGCTGCGCTCACTTTGGCTGCGTTTTCGTACGAATTTCACTCGTGCAAACACGCACGAATAATCCCGACCATAGAAGGACTATGGGAGCGCTCAGACTGCGTGCGAGTTAGTCGTACACGCAGCCAAAGTCAGCGCAGCCTTAGGGACCAAACTTGTATCATTATTGTACTTTTTATGACAAAGTAACATACATTACATTACATTTTTTTTACATTTACTTTTGATACTAGACCAAACCAAACCTCCAGTCTTGAGGTTCAAGAACAACATATTTTAGGATATCCTACTTCTGTTCTTTGGTAGTTACTTACACAGGATTGAAAAAGAAGCCTGGAAATGTCCATCAATTGTATTTGAAACTTTATAACAACTTATATTACTAACTTATAGCCATCTTAGATTCAACACAGCTCGTAGGCCGTGGCCCCAGTAGGCAAACTGTTAGCGGCTGACTAGTTTGCGGCGTATCGATTTAGTACGCCCTTCCATATATTTGAAATGGAGTGTCCACAGTCAGCTAGTTTTCGCTCACTGTACGCAGTTTGCAGCGTTACGCGCGCTGACTATCTCAGACAGCGGCCGACTCCCACCAAAACCGGTGATTTCATTGATTTGAGTTTGCAGCTAACTCTTTCAGTTCGCCACAAATTTGTCGGCTGCTAACAGTTTGCCTTCTGGGGCCACGGCCTTAACGAAAAGGTACCTACTACTTGAGGTACTTATAGTTTCATATACAGGGTGTAACAGAAAGGGTATATAAAGCCGAAACACAGCGATAGTCCTCATGAAACTGAACAACTTTCCCCAAGGAACATGGGTCGTAACTCGAAAAAAATTTTTGGATCGCCCATACTTACTCGATCAGCTGATCGGTCATTTTGTATGGGGAGACGAAATTTTTTTTTCGAGTTACGACCCATATTCCTTGGGGAAAGTTGTTCAGTTTTATGAGGACTATCGCTGTGTTTCGGCTTTATATAACCTTTCTGTTACATCCTGTATATACCTATAGGCATATTTAATACTTAAATAAATATTAGTAAAAAATAACAAAACAATAGCATAGGGCCTGCTTCATCATCTACAGATAAAAGGGGTTTGAAAATAATGTCCTACCTAAACTTGTGTATGTACCTTTTTCGACAAAAATGGCGGCAGTCTATGAAACCTTCACTAATCGATGGTTCAGGTCAATACAAATCGAAAATATAGATGATTTTTTTTATGATAAAGCATCACGTTTCCGAGATTATAGGCTGTTAAAGATAGACGCCAGTGGCGCCAGTATTGGAACATGAAAAACTGAGTTTTGGTGTAATTAAATGGTACGTATTGTATTGTATTGGAAATTGATACTAGAAGTTAAATGAAGGATTCTGGCTTATTTTAGCGACCCCCCTCCCTCCCCCCACGATGCTCAGCTTATAATTTCTATTGTTTTAGGGTGAGTGGCGCGCTCCGAGGAGCGCGGACGAAATTACGGCAATTACGACTCTATTCTGATACTTTTAAGAGTGTTCTTGACAAGACGCTTCCGCTGCGCGCCTCTTCCACGCCATTTCAGTATAAACCGCGCCTAAAACGTAATCTTTTATGAAATAGACATAGGTTTATCTGTTAGTTAAGTTTTATCCGTAGGTGTTGACACGGGCTCGTGTTAATAGTTCACTAGCATTATGCATGGCAAGATTTAAGATGACTAACAAAAATACAATTACATAAATGTCAAGTATAAATAATCTCTGTTTTACTTAGTTTAATGTGTTATTTACCTCTCTAATACATTTTAACAACTGAAAACACCATTATATTATGTGCCCGTTTCCACACCTACAGATAAAGAGCATCCAATCTAATTGGTATAGTAAAAAATTTCGATATCACTTTACACTCAACATCCCCTATTTTCAAAGTTCTATATCACTTTCGACATTTGTCCAAAAAACTATCGTTTTTTAATATGTTTCTCTATCGATTGACGTTAGTTTTATCAGTGGCCGCCAACTTTTTTTTCTCCATACTAGCTCGAATAGGGCATGTTGAGTCTAATTGATACCGTTTTTTTTACGATACCAGACTCCATACAAATATGTTCGATGCCATTTAATTGACAGATAAACCTATGTCTATGTCATAAAACTTGACGTTTTAGACAGTAACAGGTATAAACTATCTGTCAGATGAATTTTATCTGTAGATGATGAAATAGGCACTCAGACCTTAGATGTGACAGGCGAGCGTAGGGTTCAGTTAATACTGGTCATTGTATATTTTCGTACACAGTGACCAGTCTATTCGGGTCTCACGGCAAGGCCTTATAACTTAAAACAATGACCTTATCCGTAATAATTTCTGTTGTGACTATTTATATGTCTCTAAGGTACAAAGTATTAGGTACACTATCTAACAGTTAAAGATAGGTACATCATTTAACTAAACATTTTTTTAAATAGATTCTTATTCGATTCCGCTCGTGACTTCTAACGCATTGATCGTCATATGTTAAACTTGGAAAACTTACACACTATCACAGAATACCTAATAGTAGGTACAGAAGTCTTACTCCTAAAACGCGTTCAAAGAAATAACGACTCATGCTACTATGCAATTTAGTTCAAATTCCAACCGCGCAACTCTACATACCTACAATTTTAGAAACCTACAACTGCGCTCTCTTTCTAACGCGTAGCTCGTACCTTTTTTGACGGTATCAAGGTTGTCTCCTTTTAAGAAAAATATAATCTTAATATTTAAATAGTTGTTTTTGTAAACAAATGAGGTTTCGAATAATAAGTATTTTGTAGCAGCGCAGCAGCGGTCGAATCAGTGCGTAAGTAGGTAGCGTATTTAAGCGACTAACACCTCTCGAGCGCGCGTGCGTCGCTGCTCGCTTGTGAGCCCCTACTGATTTGCCTGCCCGAAGTGGCGGCCGTTGCTAGTGAGGGACAGGCCGGACACTATCCTAAAATAATGTGTTATTCTGATGTAGGTACAAGCTACAATATACGTATTGTAAGTTTCATTAAAAATCTATTCAATAGTTTTTGCGAGAAAGAGTAACAAACATCCTCCCTCACAACAAACCATCCTTCGGCACAAACTTTGACATTTATCATATTAGTAAGATGTCTATTATTTGGTGAAGTATGACGTTAAGGGCTTGTTTCATTAACTACAGATAAAAATTATCTGACAGATAAACCTGTCTATTTCATAAAACATGACGTTTTATACAGAGTTAAAAAAACATCTGTCAGATAAATTTTATCTGTACCTAGATTGTGAAACAGCCCCTAAATATTCTAGTTAATTGATTCCGATAGTACAATCCTCAATATATTACATACTTATCCAATAGTATAAAAGTTGTCAACCAAATAGTGAAGCTAATGCCTAGAAGATTAGGTCACTTTTGGAATGACTTTGAAATAAGTTTCTGTAGGATTTAACAAAATACTTAAGAATACTTACATACATACATATCTGTTACGCATCTTTCCCATCGGAGTAGGCAGAGACCACCCTCTTGCTATCCATAGCATACATACATTCATATCTGTCACGCCTCTCTCCCATTGGGGTAGGCAGACTTACTCAAGAAAGGCCAAATCAAGAGTACCCTAAACCGACAGGCATGTATGAGGCGACTGATGAGTGTGGATGGAGCAAAAGAGGTGTGTTTGGATCATAGCAAGTGGAAGGAAGTGGTCTCTGCCTAACCCAATCCATAGCATAAATTGTTTAAATTAGAAATGTACCCATATCCATAGCTTATTATTTGATTAACAACTTTTATATTCTAAAACCTAGATGCTTGTTCCATATTCATGCCCTAAGTTGTCATATAGTTTGCTTCAATAAAACGGTTTCACATATCCGTCGGTAATATATCAGGAATTAAATACTGACATAAATCCATTTCTGAGTTGACAAATGTTACCTTGCCAGCTGTGTTTTCATCCAGCCTGAAAAGAAGAAAGAACTATTTAAAATTTATATATAAAAAATTATTTCTAAATTTTACAAAACTTTTTTACAAGAATATTTTATTAAACGACAAAATAAAAATATCAGTTTTTTTTTACTTATTAATCAAAATGTGGGACTTCTTTGGAGCAATATCTTCTTTTCCACCACAATCTAGTCTATGCTGTAAGTATCTTATAATTTCCTGACTTACATCAAGTTTTACCAACTGGAATAAGACAGTTCGTGAAATATAATCTGCTAGAGGATGCGCATGACTTCATTTGGTTTTTTTAAAAAACTTTTAATTTGCATGCCGATGTTAAAACGGCTGCGTAGGTGAATCTTATATTGCGATACTACTATTCTTACTATGTTCTGTACTGTACCCTATGCAATGCAAATAAACTCATTCATTCATTCATTCATTCATTCATTCATTCATTCATTCATTCATTCATTCATTCATACCCATTTATCATCATACCTTGAAAATTTTACACAACATCTTAAAATAATAAGCTTATGTGTTATTCTGACATGCATGTTACAATATTGTAAAGTTTCATTAAAACCTGTTCAGTGATTTTAAAATGAGAGTCAAACATCCGTCCATGGGCACAACAACATTTATGATTAGGTGGGTTAAACATTACAGACCATCCCTTGATGACCGCCCAGCACCCAGAGAAGAAGGTAGGAGCGTTGACAATGAGGCAAACCCCTAACCGCTCAGGGTAGTGTCTGCTCAGCAACCAGATGAGGTTCTTCAGGACTTGGTAATCCATGCAGGATAATGTGAAGTTGTTCAGGTCAAACACAATACAAAGGTTGTCTACGACTTCCTCGAAACACCGTTTGCTTGCATCCTCCTGTAGGTAAAGTTATAAAAATAGGTTAAGGAAAAATATGTTATAGCCAGGATGGTAATTGCAAATTTTATGTTGACTTAGGAGAGAGTCTTTTGCTTAGCAGTGGGACATGATAGGCGGACTATTATTAATTTAGTATCAATATTGTAAAGAGTCAGCATGCGCTCTTAGTTCGCTGTAAGTAAATAACATTTGCATTGTTTGCCTATAATTGGGTAGACGATCAGTTTCTATTTTTACACATGTAATATTGTATTCTTTTGGTTGTCTTACCTGTTGGCAAACGAACAATAAATAAATAAATAAATATCTTTATGATCTATATCTGCATGTTAGCTTAACTCAAAAACTATACTCAACTATAGGTAATCTAGCACAACTTGAGCTGAGATGAGTTGACATAAGTAGAGTTTGAGATATGATTGGGAAACGTGTGTACAGTTACTACTGACCATAAATGCAATAAAGTCTAAATTCTGTTTCTTGAAGTCTGCCACCATCACCCCACTAACAATATGTAATGTTCCTTTATTATCAGCTCTTTTAATGTCTCCACTACAGGGATACCAGCCTCGTATGAGAGTTATTAGGCCGTAATCCACCACGCTGGCCCAAATATCGGATTAAAAATGGCATTATCACAATCACCATAAAGAGGAGACTGGAATTATTGATGTACCTATCAATACAACTTACCAAACAATAGACAATAAATTTAGTGAGGTCATCTATATTTCTGTCACTTGAACTATGGTTTTTGGCTGGAATGTATATGATGGGGCGGCCGGCTATGTCTCGATGCCGTAGTACTCTTGCTTTGTTTGAATACTTTTCAATCACTTCCTTATCATTGTGTAGTTCTGCGACTCCGTATTCTACGCGCCATTTATTTGTTTTCATAATTGCCTGAAAAGTATTGCTTTAATATCAAAAAACTATCTCATAATATACAGAAAGCAAGCCAGATATAACTGGATTGAATGGAAGAGTATAAATGCAGTAGAAACAGATCGATAATGTTAATTTTGTATGTTTAACTACTATAAACGCAGTGAAGTGTATAATTTACCTGAAATGCATTATCCACAGTCTTGAAAGCTCGTAAATACCTTCGTAAAGAGTAATCGTTATGGAATTGTGCCGGGTCAGCGCTTACAATGATGTTCATTCGATCTTTCAGCAGTTTAAGGTCTTCTTCGTTTACAGGTTTCGGTTCTTCGGCCATTATATTTTATCTGTTGTAAACTTTTTCAGTATAAAGCAGCAGTTGTAAAACTGTGTGTGGGAGTAAGGATTCTTTCTTAAACTTTTAGTACCTATATATTATTAAATTCAAGGCTTTTATTTTAATGTGTTTCTATACAATCATAAACCAACCAACCCAATAAGATAAGCAAGCTCGGTAAAGGTTTGTTGACGACTGACAGTGACAGAAAAATAATGTTGCCATAAATAGTTACACGAAAAGCCCAAACGAGAAATAAACTTCTATCCGATGACGATCTATGAGAATTGAATTATGGTATTAGGATGTATTCAGCCAAAAAAAAAAAAAAAATTTTTTCAAACGTAGAATCACGAAAAACATTTATTAAAATCGTCAAATACTTAACCTGGTTAAGATTTTGTTTTGCAAAGTTATCACAATTCTTTTACATGTAGCAACATTGTAGAAAGAAAGTGTGACAGCGATTGACATCCGTTGACACTTTTTGTCAGATTATTGTTGACAGTATTTTACTTTACGTTAAGGTATAGCAAACAACCAATGGTCATACAGCCAACTTCCATGAGAAGTTTAATAAGGATTTTAAGAATATGCTACCCGCTGCTACCTCGTTATTCGAAAAGTAGAAATAAAAGTCTTGACTTACACAAGTTCTAATTCTACTACTGTACTGACTATTGATGATGTGATTAATTTATAAATTTAGAAGTTTGTCGAGTTTTATAAACTATCCAACCTCACACTACCAAAACTTTGTGCTCTTGCACTTGAAACAACACGTATCTCGGCTTAGCTCTTAGGTCAACGCCCATTGTTTTATCGTTCACAAAAAAAAGATAAGTATACGATTTATTTTAATCTTTATTTACAGTAAGTTACAGCAGAACAGGTACTTAAGTCTAAGCCAAGAGTCCATTAACTTGGAACGCTGGAAGGTGGGGAATAGTTCTTCTGAAGTCATCGACGTCGCAGCAGAAGCTGTAGCCGATGTCGATGCGGTCGGGCTGCCAGTTGAGCCAGCTGAAGGCGGCGTTGTTGCGGCAGCGGTCCGTACAGAACGTCAGCGCGCGCACCTCCGCCTCCGTGTAGTACGGGTTGTTGATGCTCACAAACGCTGTGCCAAGGCGCAGACGAGCATCGTACACCACCTATAACGATGAAAAAGTTGTTATTGATTCAAATCTAGTCTTATTTTATTTCCGGATCAGTGGGATTAGGTATCTTGGTTTATATAAAAAAGTAACCTTTGGTATCTTAATCTGACAGATAAATCACTAATTTATATCAATTAGCGAGAAATTGGAGTCAATTTACTCATAAACTTTACATACCTTGTAAAAATAAAGAGGGATAGGTAATTGAGGATTGTTGTTGGCATCGTGATGCAGATAGATGTCGACAAGCTGGTTGTTTTGGTTACGTAGCTGGGAAACTCCAAAGGTGCCAGTCCACACTGTTGTGTGATATCCAGCAGCGCCAATACGAGCGCGGAGATTCTGAAAAAAAGTTTGGAAATTTTGGTAAGCTGTTTGTTTAAGTCGGTTTACATTACGAAACTAGTTTCATGTGTAAATTAGCGCTTTCACAATGCATGCAAATGCAACATGCGTAATGTAAATCCGTAGGGTCCTGTTGTAGTGTTAGATTTCTTACCGTTTCTTACTTCATCTATGCATAGGTTTAGTCAAACAGTAGTAGTTTAAAAAAAAACTAAAATGCAAAGCTACCGTACAATTTTGATAAAAAATATTTCGAATTTTAATCTTTGGTTCTCACCTGTTCAACCCAGTTCCAATTACCAGCGTTAAACGGCTGCCATTGAGGTGCAGCATTGATAAAGTAGAATGTAGACCTCTGACCGGTAGCGAAAATCATGTCAGTCTTAGCAGTCAAGTGCCCGCGAGCCAAAAACTGAGTCGCAGTTACATACTTGTCAGCCAGGTCATTGCCAACATAGGTGGCGATTTTTGCCTTCTGCTGCACTTGAGTGTACAGATTGTTGATGCCCACACCAGGGAAGAAACTACCCGCTGAAATATTTACGTATTGCTGTTATTAAAAAGTTATTATTAATAAGCAACTTTAGTTAACACTTTGTAAATGGGTCAAAGTTCGGAAGTTACTCGTAATGTGTGCGAGACATGCCCCAAGTCTTCATTAGAAATTCTCGTCAAAGTTGCTTTAGCTAGTTTATTACTGTGCTAGGGGGATGGAGGTTTACTTCAAACATGTATAATACTAATTTCATAAATAATAATCCTTATCTCTTTTATTAAGAGAAAATAGGTAAGAAAGGGAGAGTGGATGGATACAGGTTGGGAAGGGATAGCCAAGGCGAACGTATCTCGATCAAATCGGGGACTTGTTAAAGAAAGGCCGAAGCCCTAAACTGCTGCATGTAGGTAGGAGGAGACTCATGGATGTGGATTAAGAAGTGTGTTTGAATCATTGCAAGTGGAGCGAAGTGGTCTCTACCTACCCCGGTAGGAGAGAGGCATGACAGATAGGTTATAGGTAGGTACCTAAGTATTTTCTCTGTCTTCTCAAATTAAATATAAGTAATGCTTACCTAGCCAGCTAGGACGATCCACACCGGTCTGGTGAACGGCGTTTTGCGGGTTCTGTTCGTACCATACGTATAAGACTTCAAAGCGGTTAGGGTCAAAGCAGGACCAGTAGAGAGGGTAAAATACATTTGATACCCAGAAACCAACCCTGGAAAAAGTTCACTAAGGTGATAATGCATGTACCTACTTCGAACGCACCATGTGTAAGGGCCCTTTCCTGTCATGCGTGTTTTGAATCGCATGCGTGTAGCCTGCAACTTGTCATTTCATACATGTTTTTCCTGTCATACGGGAAAGACGCACACGCATGTGAACATAGCGTGCTATCACCCGCATGCAGACCAGATCCGTATGCGGATCAAAATACGCATGACAGAAACAGAGCCCTAGGCTTTTCTTTTTTAGTATTTACCTGACAACACGGTTGTTACCAAAGCATGTGTCTGAAGTGTACTCTGCGTCGTGGTAGGAATGTGCTGAGCAGATTAGACCTCCGAAAGCACCGTTACCATTTAACCAACCCGCGCCGGACACCAGCGCATTGTTTACGCAAGTCGCGGTCTGAAATTCAAAATATTTTTAAGAATTTTTAATGTGATAATAACATAATCTTAAGTGCATTTAATTCCCCCTAGGGTATTTACTTATCTTTATCCGCTTTAGAATAACAAATTAAAAAGATAAGGTCTTGAAAACGAATACTTCACTATTAATATAAAAATGCATATAGCTGTGTTGCTTAGCGCAAATCTCGAGTGCATCGAACTGATTTCAATAATTCTTTTTTATTGTGTTTCTTATCGCCAGGAGAATGTTCTTGTGAAAGAAAAACTAAACAAAAATATACCGAAAATTTAGAATACCCTAACCGCCACACCTAAGTTACAAAATTATCTTGGGTTCAAGTTTAAAACAGTTACCGCGGGATACTTTCTAAACTATTCGTGGACGAAGTCTCGGGGAAACGCTGGTTTTTAACAAGTAGGTTTAAGTACGTAAACATAAGAGAACAACAAATGCCAAGGTAAAACAATAAGTAGTTTGAAAAGATTCAACTAACCGCAACTGAGACGGAACTGGCCAGCTGAGGGTGTACGATAGTGCGTCCAGAGCCAGTGCAGGCAATGGTGACGGGTTCCCCAGTGTTAAGATTGATGATCCCAGTGTTGCCAGTCGGCACGATATAGTTTCCATTGTGCAGGTACACCGGCTGAGGTTGACCTAGGTCACCGTTTACACGGATTTGGCATCCTGAAATATTAAAGCCGATTAATATTCAATGACCTACATTTGTTACGCTCTTTATTTTTAGCGGGTAATATAGAAAGTGAGGGACCGAAGTTTATTTAAGTGGAATTATAATAATCAATGTATTTTAGTGTATATAAGGATTTTTTAGCCTATTTCGTCCCATGCTGAGAAAAGTTTATAATGAAAAGAGCACGAAAAGAGCAACCCAATACTTTCTTTCTAGATTCTTATTTATTGCACAAAAGATATAAGGTACAGACACAAACAAGAATATAAGAAACAACAGGCGGCCTTATTGCTAGGTAGCAATATCTTTCAGGCAACCTTAGGGTAAGAAATAGCGAGAAATAGGTAATAGTGGTTGCGGGTTGTGCAAATAATACAGAATACATACATAACTTAACTACACTAACTGATTTAAATTGTAATGTTATAATTATTAGATACTTATATATTGAATTGCAATACCCTCATAATACAGGGTTCATTTACTAGTCATAAAATATTTCTATAAGACCTTTGTAAAACATTGTACATGTGAGCAATAAACGATTTGAATTGAATTGACATATACATACCAAAAATACCTAGTACCTCTTATTTCACAACGTACCAATATCCAATATGGAATATTGGAATGACACGGCAAGAGAGGGGCTAGTTTAGCATGTACTGTGTATTTACTCATGCAATTCGTAGGTATTAATATACCGGGAAGATAAGATTAATGAATTGAAAAAAAATCAAAAGAACGACGACCTAGCGAAAACCGCGGGGTCTTGTTGGATGCAGGTGGCAATGAAGCGATTGCTTTGGAGAGAAATCCGAGAGATCTATGCTCAGTAGTGGGTTATGGCTATAGTCTGAGATGATGACGATGATGATAGTGCAAGAAAGGATTATTATTATTTTTATATATAAAAGAATGTAATCAAAATGTACGAACCGCTGTTTCTGGTGCTTGATGTAGAGATGTTTGCAGATTTTTGTTGTTCGAATTCTAACCACTTGTCGAGATAGTTCTCGAAGTCCTCTTCCCCAAGCAGTAGAGCCAAGTGTCCTGGCTCCGGGGGGTCAGCGGGCATTGCCGCCACTGCCGCCACCACGGCCAAAGCTACTACCAAACGCAACATGTCTTAGCTGTAATATGGATATTTATTAAACTGAACAACCAACCAACACCTGACTATAAAAACATTATGTGCCGGCCAGAATATTGTCAACATTCGTAAAAAACGTTTCCGAATATATACAATTTAATTATCTGTGATGGAATTATAATGATAACAGTTTTTAGCTATTTGATCGACATCAATCAACGATGTCAGATAACCTACTTAATCCCTGATTTTTGGGCTATTATTTTCTGTATTTAAGGTAGTTAATGATTACTTTTTTGCATCACTTGAGTGCCTGAACGGTGGGCGTGGATTGCGTGATTGTATTTATCAATTGCGACTTATCGAAATTAATTAATTCAATAAGCCTCTGGCACTTTGCTAGGGATCTCGATCATCCTCGTGTCAATGGTTATGAAGCTTCAGCGCGCACGAACGTGATGCGTGTCGAAGATGTAGATAGATAGCTAAGGTAATTAATTTCCTCATAATCCCGAAAATAGGGAGATTTCACATTTTTATAAATTACATTGCATGTAATGAAGGTATTATACCTTATCATGAGTATTACATCCTATATACTTACATACGAACAGAAGCCGAAAATCCGAAAGCGCTCTTACTTATTAGAATCGCACAAAAACACTGGGTTAACCACCTACCGCGTTTTTCATAACAAAATGAAAATTTTATGATCTCGACTTCATTCAGGATTTGTGCTCAATGTTCTCGACTTTTCCAGCTTTACTTTTTCATTGGCTACTTATTTTTCTTTGGTAGAGCTACGTCTTTTATAGGTAATTGGCATGATACTTAGGTAGGTATATACCTAATTGTATTGAATGATATTCTGTATAGCTTTTTCTATGTTTCCTGGAGAAAGTTGTTCAGGCTTATAGGCAGATTACGTCCCTTAATTTTAGTCGTGAAGTTTTGTGTATGAAACTACACTTTGACTCGATATTACTTGATCGTGGTAGAGCCGGAGCGCTTCTTTTGTTGTACTACGCAGTTAGTTGTTAAACTAAGGCCGTGGCCCCAGTAGGCAAACTGTTAGCGGCTGACTAGTTAGCGGCGTATCGATTTAGTACGCCCTTCCATATATTTGTAATGGAGTGTCCACAGTCAGCTAGTTTTCGCTCACTGTACGCATTTTGTAGCGTTACGCGCGCTGACTATCTCAGACAGCGGCCGACTCCCACCAAAACCGGTGATTTCATTGATTTGAGTTTGCAGCTAACTCTTTCAGTTCGCCACAAATTGGCGACTCACTCAGTCGGCCGCTAACAGTTTGCCTACTGGTGCCACGGCCTAAGCTGTAAGCTGGCTCAAGTATAGTCTCTTCCTTACTTACCTATATAGTTACATATCGAAAGAAAGAACATTAACGTAAACACTACGAATGCTTGTGGGCGTGTCTATAAAGTACGCTAGGTACATAGAGCAAAACAACCGCAGCAGAACTGCTTATTTTGTTACTGATACGATATCTAATAAACTTACCTACGTTATTTCTGATATTAATTTCTGTGTATTTAAAAGATAAGCACTAAAACAAGCAATCACTATTATCGATTTTGATAGAGATAAATAGGCATTTAGGAATTTAATTATTTAATATACCTAATAATTTTGGTACTTAATCGAAGAAAATAGTTTGAAAGAAGAAACATAGAAAGCAAATATCTATTGCGCAAGATAGTTGAATTTCGTTCTGATAAGTTACAGAAAGTTAATTTAGTGTTTAGTTGCATAATAAATAATATTTAGATACTAATCAAATAAGTAGGTTTTATTTTTATTAATCTGACTTTTGTATTTTGAATATTTGATCTGTTTGTTTTTGTTCTTTTTCTCATACCTTAGTATATGTAGGTATAAGTACTTATTCATCCGTACCTATAAAACTATAGGAATCAAAGGAACAAATTAGGAAAGGAATTGAAAATAGTCTATAAGCAGTCTTTAATTATTTATTTACAACGTTCAAGACAACAATCCATTGACGGGGAAATACGGTAAATGGGGGACAGTTCTTCTGAAGTCATCGACGTCGCAGCAGAAGCTGTAGCCGATGTCGATGCGGTCGGGCTGCCAGTTGAGCCAGCTGAAGGCGGCGTTGTTGCGGCAGCGGTCCGTACAGAACGTCAGCGCGCGCACCTCCGCCTCCGTGTAGTACGGGTTGTTGATGCTCACGAACGCTGTGCCGAGGCGAAGACGGGCATCGTACACCACCTACACAGACATACATAACATCTTTAACGTCTTTGTAAAGATGGGTAACATAAAACCTCTAAATTACCACCCCACCCACGTCAGACAATCGGTGACCGACTTTTTGTAGGAGAAAATAGAACGTACTGTTCGCAATAGTGCAACGCCCACGTCGTACAAAAAGTCAGTCAGAAATAAAGAAGAAATAAAAATTGGCCTGATTATTCTGTTCTACAAAAATTCTGAAGTGGGCCCTTAGGCCTGCCGAACACGAACTTCTTTAAGCAGTTGAGGCCGACTGCTTAAAGCCGCGGCCGCACGGTGAACTATAGTCATTCATTCGCTGCCGTACACTTGTACTAGTTGGTAGGTATTCATTCTGTGGATGGACAGTACACACGACTACTCGAGCAGTCGCTGCCGCTTCAATAGTTCACGCGATCGCGGTTTTAAGCAGTTTAAGCAAAGATACATATAAATATACCTTGTAAAAGTAAAGCGGAACAGGCAGTCTGGGGTTGTTGTTGACATCGTGGTCAAGATATATATCAACCAGCTCATTGTTCTGATTCCTCAGTTGGGAGACACCCCATGTACCAGTCCAAACCATTGTATAATATCCTGCTGCTCCGATACGGGTACGAAGGTTCTGTCGAGGAAATAAGTGGTACGTTTTTTCAGTCTGTAACAGCTTTGGCCACCGACATAGCCTGTAGGATTAGCAAGCTAAAGTAGTAATGGGCGGGCCACGTAGCACAAAGATCGGTCGGCCGATGGAGCAAAAAAGTTCTGGAAGGGAGACCACGCACTACCAAGCGTAGCATGGGACGGCCGTCTACCAGATGGACTAACGATCTAATGTCAGCCGGGTCTAGTTGGATGCAGATGGCAATGAACCGGTTGTGTTGGAGAGTATTGGAGAGGCCTATGGTGAGTTGGGTGCTATAGACCGAGATGATGATAATGATGAAAAACTTTGGATGCCATTTTACCTGTTCAACCCAATTCCAGTTACCAGCATTAAAAGGCTGCCATTGAGGAGCAGCGTTTATGAAATAGAAAGTTGCCCGCTGTCCAGTGGCGAAGATCATGTCGGTCTTAGCTGTCAAGTGGCCTCGAGCTAAGTACTGTGTAGAGGTGACGTATTTGTCTGCTAATTCATCCCCAACGTAAGTTGCAATTTTTGCCTTTTGCTGCACTTGTGTGTATAGATTATTTATGCCCACACCAGGGAAGAATCCGCCGACTATAATCAAGTAATAGATACTGTGTAAGTTTTACGAGACACGACGATACATGATTAGGAAGCAGGTGGAAGCTGAAACAAAAGAATACGTACCTAGCCAACTAGGACGATCTACGCCACTTTGATTGACAGCGTTTGGTGGATTTTGCTCATACCATACATACAGTACTTCCAAACGGACTGGATCAAAGCATGACCAGTACAGAGGGTAAAACACGCCTTCTACTATAAAGCCGACTCTGTAAAAATAAGTTTACTATTATATGTCAGTTCTAGAACTACATATCTATTTGTATTAGGAATGGTAGGGTATTATAAATTAGAGGTAAGAAGAAATTTGGCACTAGCGGACTACGTATTTAAAGTATTTAGAGGAAAGTTATATAACCAAGAGGTATTAGATAGTATTAGAATTTGTGTGCCAAATACAAGATTAAGACAAGGTCCGCGTAATTCCACTTTTGAAATACCAAGTCACAGAACAAACATAAGACAGTATGCTCCAATGCCCACTGCGCTTTGAATACTGAATGAAGTAGCAAAATGTATTGACTTGTTCCATTGCTCTTTGGGAGATTTCACGAAAACAGCATTAATGTATTTAAGTAAATAAGTGTAATTATTATCTTTGTATTTTAAAATAATTGTCCTGTACATGTAATGTAAGAAAAATGCATTTCAATCGTAGATATAATAAGTATTAAGTAGTAATAATGAATGGTGTTAAGTGTTGCTATTGACGTTATCGGTTGGGGTCCCCCTGTAATGATAACGTTGGATTGAATAATGTACATATAAATAAATAAAAATAAATAAAAAAAATATTTAAACCTCGTTTTGTAAAATAACGCTGAAAGGCTATATTATTTTGAGATATTTTGTAAGCTTTTCAATATATGACAATGTACAAATTAAAATGTGAACAGATTATGCAAGATGTGTGTTTTCATTGGTCTGATGATGTTAAGAATGGACTGGTCGCGCTGCAGGTTCATTGGAATGGCCTATGCTCATCAGTAAGCAGCTATAGCACAGGCTATAAGCTGAAATGATGATCCAGAATGAAAGCATAGTGCAGTGAAATTCACTGAATTCACAGGATTCATATAATAACTAACCTGATAACAAGAAGATTGTTGAAGCATCTTTCGGTGGTATACTCTGCATCGTGGCCAGCATTGGATGAGCATGTAAGGCCCAAGAATTCTCCATTTCCGTTCAGCCAGCCTGCGCCTAACACTAACGCATTGTTGACGCAAGTAGCAGTCTGTTAATCCAAATTAACTTTAGTCTATTTTGTTACTTTGACTAAGTAAACAAACCTATTGAATGCAGGACACATTCATTATCTTCCTAATTACCTATGTGGTAACCTTATCAACATAAGCGTTATAAAATTAAATGCTGTGCATCACAACACAAATCTCAGACACCGGCGAAATATGATCCAGTGACGCTCACGAATTTTAAACAAGTTAATATTATGTTTAGGCATATTTTTTAAATATTTATCTTCAAACCTATATCAAAATGGGTCACATCTACCGGTTTGTCCTTGGGATGCTCTTGTTATGTGGAGCTAACTTTGAAACTTGAATCCAGGTGTCAACAACCATTTTATTAGTTATTAGTAAAAAAACTGACCGCAACAGAAACCGTGCTGGTAATTTGAGGGTGTACGATAGTGCGACCAGAGCCAGTGCAAGCGATGGTGACAGGTTCACCAGTGTTGAGATGGATGATCCCAGTGTTGCCAGTCGGCACGATGTAATCTCCTTTGTGCAGGTACACCGGCTGAGGCTGACCCAGGTCACCGTTGACACGGATTTGGCATCCTGAACAAGTTATAGGGCTGCAAGGATCTATTGGCACTTGGGTGACTTTGTCGGGAGGGCGTGAGTGTGAAATTAGGTGTGAAATTTTGAAGATGACATCATTAATTCCGATATTCGCCACTTGCCAAAAGATCCTTCTATCACTGTACTGTTTTAAATGTAAAAAATACCTACCCACCCACGGAACACACCTGATAACTCACTAGGCTTAACGGTATCTAAGTACTAAATAAAGCCGCCGGCTTTTTTGACAGCTGCCATTCGTATGACGAAAAGCCGGCCTAGCCCGGCGGCATGCCGGCGGCTTTGGTGTGTAGACAGCATAATGCACTTGAATCTGTACCAAAAAGACCAAATCACGATTTATGTTTTTTTGCATTTTTCAGCATTTCTGACAGAGTAATGAAAACTGTATTCCCAGTTGATTCAAGCGCTAGCTTGTTAGTTGTAACGTATAAACAGTCATTGAATATTCATACCACTGCGGGCGGACAGCGTTGAAACATTCCCGTATTTCCTTTGTTCCGTTTCAAGCCAAATATCTAGATAGTCTTCGAAATCATCTTCGTTGAGTAAGAGTGCGAGTTCACCCGGCTCGGGCAGGTCAGCTGGCAATGCCACCACCACAACCACAAACACCGTCAAGGCTATCACCCAACGGAACATCTTCACTTAAGTCAAACTGTGGTGCGAACTGGACTAGCAGTTAGTGCACAACAAATCTTTTTACATATTTATAGGCTTTTATTACTTCTTAAGATTCAGATAGGTATACGTCAAATTGGTCGGGTTAGCTGAAGTTAATTATGATACGGAGTTCCGATAAGAGTAGTTGAATCAATATCTGCTTAAGATTATTTTATGTTAGTATACAGGGTGTTAGGAAAAGTATCACTTTCCTTTTAACCAGGTATATTCTTAGTGATGTAGAACACATTCTATGAAAAAAAAAAATTTTTGTACTCATTTTTAATTAAGAATTATTAATCGCGCGATTCGCGCGCTCTAACGCGAAGGTCGATTATGCGAGTAACAGGTCGGGCGCGCGGCGCGCTCTCTCTCTCGCTCTCTGCGGGCGGCGAGCGTTCCCGACCTACTTACTCGCCGAGAGTTGAATGACCTTTGCGTTAGAGCGCGCTATTAATAATGAAATTCTTGATTAAAAAAGGAGTTAAAAAAATTTTTTTTTCTTGGAATGTGTTCTACATCACTAACACTATACCTGGTTAAAAGGAAAGTGATACTTTTCCTAACACCCTGTATATGGAAGTAGTATATGGACAGGTAGGTAAGTATACCTAACGCGTTGTGTGTCTGCTTTCATGAAGATAGCGTATGACCAGTATTACGTAATTATCTAGGTTTAAGAGAAACAAAGAGAAGTGAGTTCTTTTGTTCGACGGTAAATGAAATTCAGACAAAATAAATTACAATAAATAAGTACTTAAACCCTCTTTTAATTGTTCTTCAAACTGGGTTGGTGTTTTGTAGTTTTATAAATAGGCAGGTGCTTCTTCTCGTACACTAATTTGTTTTTAGGGTTCCGTACTCTAAGGGTGAAAACGGGACCCTATTACTGAGACTTGGCTGTCCGTCTGTCCGTCTGTCACCAGGCTGTATCTCGTGAACCGTTATAGGTAGAGCGTTAAAATTTTCACAGATGATGTATTACCGTTACCTCTTTAACAACAAATATTAAAAATAGAATAATAATAATAATTAAGGGGGTTCTCATGCAACAAACGTGATTTTTTGCTTTTTTTTGCTCGATATGAATAGTGAATGGCACGGAACCCTTCCTGCGCGAGTCCGACTCGCACTTGGCCGGTTTTTATCATAGACTAATCTGTTTTTTTATTGTGTCCGATTGAAGGTAAGAAAGTTGGGGATGTATGTGAAGAGGGTCAGCGGTAAAGTTAGGTAAGTATGCTTGATAAATTACTTACCGAGAAAAGGACCAAGGGTTACATTCCAGGGGAAGCTGTTACGCACCGACACACACTAACGTAGTCTACACAGAGTAAATAGTATCAAGGGACAAACTTAAGTAGATTCATAAGTTAGTTTTTGAAATATGAATAAAGAAAATAGAAAATAAAAGATTGAAAACTGCTGAGTAAAAAGTTTTCCGGTTTTATAAAGAAAGAAAAATCGTTTATTCAGGCTTTAAGTATAATACGAGTAGAATATTTTTAACCCCCGACGCCAAAAGAGGGGTGTTATAAGTTTGACCCCTCTATCCGTGTGTCTGTGTGTCTGTTTCTGGCACTGTAGCTCCTAAACGCGTGGACGGATTTGAATGCGGTTTTTTTTTATTTAAGCTGGTATTCCTGGGAGTGTTCTTAGATATATATTATGCAAATCGGTTCAGCCATTTCAAGGTCATCAGCTCTTTTGTCAGCTGTGGTAGGATTTTAGATCCAATGTATTTTAAAAATTCGTTTTGATCAGTGTTTTATTCTTAATTTATTTAGCCTCTGCTTATCCACAATTCTTCTTTCGTCTCCAACATCCACTGTTATTTTTCAATGTAGTTGATCTTTACTTGGCAGTTTTACACAACGTTCCATCCAAGTCCAGAAGATCATACTTATAAATTGTATATGTATACCTAGATAGTTTGTAAATCATAATACGAATATCCCAGACCATATCTTCTCAAAACACCGGACCTTATCTTCGTCGGTTTTCAAAGGTTGGGACAAGGATGGGTCGTAGTGCAAACCGTTTTTAGTGGTCATTTATATTGTACAAGATAAACTACTCGAATCAACACAAAAACGGTTCTAGGAATAAGAAAACCTTAATGGAACTGTCAGGAAGGACTTTCCTTGAGAAACATCATTTGATATAAATATAAATATTTGGGCACATTTCACACACGGTCACCTGACCCCAAACTAGGCAAATCCTGTACTATGGGTATCAGGGACTGATAAACATACATAGATAAATATATAACACCCAGACACTTATTTCCCTAGACAGATATTTCCCGGAACTACATTTTTCTAATTCTTGCGTAGAAATAAAAGTATCCTTAACTATTTACGTAGAATGACCCCGGCAGGTAATCTAAAAGCTGCTACTTATACATAATGTTTGTCTCACGAAAATAAAGGGGACATAATCTGCTTTTAAACTGACCACTTTCCTTAAGAAAAGGTGCGTATACATTAGCGAGCTGTAACCGTAACCGTTACATGTACCAAAAAACATAGTGTGTACGTTGTCCGCTAATGGTTCGTAAACCCCTGTAGCTAGTGCTGGTTGCTTAATTCGTAATAATTTTTTTGGTGGTAACATGGCCGACTGTTAGTTACATTTTTTGCTTAGAAGAGGCGTTTCTAGCTATTACCAGAGTCGAGATATAGGCGAGGTACGAATTAAGCGCAGGTACGAATTAAGCAAGTTTACCAGTGCATTCAACGATTACTATAAATGAAAAACGATAAAATGAAAAATCATTTAATCCTGTAGGTTTTGACAACACTTAGGACGGGTCATTTTTTAAAGCTGAAACACACCGGATGCGTATGCGTAACGTAGACGTAAGTACTGCGTAGCCACGCGCGTAGTTAAGGTGTAACCCGATGTGACAACGGGCTACGCGTCATGTCGACGTGTACGTCTACGTTACGCAAGCGGTGACAGTTCCATACATTACAACTCAGAGGTACGCATACGTCTACGCATACGCATCCGGTGTGTTTTGGCCTTTAAAGTTAATGCTAGATTCGCAAGAGTGCAGCTTTCCCCAGAGAAGAACCTAGCAAGAAACTGTAGGGTGGCAGACTGCCTAGTTATATATGACTCGAAATATGATTTTTTAGTATGGGAAGATATATTTTTTCGATTCATATTTCTGGGGGCAAGCTGATTAACTTATGTATTTACGTGAAACGTATTAACGTGAAACGTATTTACGTGAGGATGTGTATATTTAGACATGGAATAGGTAGTTCCTGGTTTAGCTATAATTATGTAAGTACGTACGTATATAAAAGGTATAAATATATAAGTAAGTTGTAAAAAAAAAATGATACTTTTGGTAAATAAAAAATCATGCAAGACGCATACACCCGCACATTTAACCCCTCAAATGAACCCATTGCGTAGTTAAACTATTAAATATTCACTTGGCCCCGATTTCAGGTAGGGCAATGAGATTGTTCTGCGCTCCCAATAGACTATTTTACCGTTATATAAGGGATATATTACTACATTATTAAATAATAAGCTGGTCGAATGGGTGCCGGAAGACGACAAGCGCCGCCGAGGTAGGCCGAAGAAGCGATGGCGCGACGACCTGAACACATTTAGGGAAGATTGGTGGGAAGCCGCCACCAACAGAAATGTGTGGAGAAGCATGGGAGAGGCTTTTGCCCAGCAGTGGGAAAAACAGGCTAAAAAAAAAGCTGGTCGACAAAAATGAAAATATTTCGTCTGATATTTTTCTCAATCATCATCAGCACTCATCAGCCTATTGCAGTCCACTGCTGGACATAGGCCACTCCTATTACAAGCCACTGTGATCTATCTTCGACTGCTCGCATCCAGTTTCACTCCTTTACGAAAAATAACAACGATACAGTCTTAAGACCTCGTTCACATTGCATTGTCCTGCACGTTTTTTCGCAGGATAGGTACGTCTTACACTTGTATAGATCCTTCACGTCGATTTGTCCCTCTAATACTAGATACCTAAACAAGAGACACTTTAAAGAGATTTGTGGGTCAGCAATTTTATTAAAGGTTTTACTGGCCTAAGAGGCTGAAGGCGGACATGATAGGTGTTTTTATTTTTTCAGTTGAGCATCATAATAGGGGTGCCATGTCCAGGGGATAAACCCCCTTTTTTACACTAAACAAAAAAAAAGTTGCAGTCCCATCTGAACCCGGAAAAAAGAATTCTCGGCCACGACGTACTTATCTGTCATTAGAGAGCAATAAGTATTGATTATTTAATAAAAAATTGGTGTTTAAACTCTACCTAAATGCGAACACAGGGAGCAGTTTGTCTCTGAAACGACAGTCGCAGTGAAATATCATAAATTTTATATGTAACTACATTGCGGTCCGCGAATTCGTCCACGTTGACTTTTATAACACCCCGAGGGTCCAATATGCTGTAAGTAAATAATATTCAGACTAGAGGTCCTGGATTACTCTGCTAAACAGCCATTGGCTTTTTTAAAATGGAAATTACCTTTATGTATTGTGCCTATAGAAGAAGTTTATTATCATTAAGTATACCTATATAGGGTGTTAGGAAAAGTATCACTTTCCTTTTAATCAGTGTTAGTGATGTAGAACACATTCCACGAAAAGAAATTTGTTTTTTTAACTCATTTTTAAATAAAAATTACATTATTATTCACGCGCTCTAACGCAAAAGTCATTTAACTCTAACACTATACCTGGTTAAAAGGAAAGTGATACTTTTCCTAACACTCTGTATAGTTTACTAATAAGTAGGTACATACCTATACGTACATAATATACAAACAAAAGATAATGCAACTCAGCTTGAGACTTCTGCTTCTAAGAAAAAAAAAAACTACTGCCCAAAAATGAAACATATGCCAGAGTATACCTATGCTAGAGTTTTTTTCGGGCCCATAAGTTGCATTGGCCTTTGAGACAAACATTGAGAATCACACGACCTGCGGCGTGACAAGCAGGGTCACTACCATGGCCATGTCCACTGGCCATACAATTTTAATTGTTTTTCATGGACGTGTATTTATGTAGCTGAGATTAAAAATTGTGCGTCCTAGGGTTTTTGACTCTATCGCGCTATTCGAGAGACACGCGTTTTACGCGCGATTGAGGAAACGCGCGTAGGCATCTGGACGCAAATATGTATAGCGCAAGTATCTCGAGTACTTACGCGCGTAAGGAAATGCGTCTTGTGGACAGGCTCTATCTAATGTTTACATTTTTCTTTAATTACTTTAATAGTATATAGATCAGTAATTTACTTTAACTAAAAATAAAATTTTCACCTTCCTGTTTCTTTACCTACAATTGGGGTTTCCATTGTATTATAAATAAAATACTTTGAAACAATACCTACAACTCTTTTCAGCTTATAAAAAAGGTTTCTAAAAGGAAAATGGATGTTCTAATTCTTATTCATTAAAACGAGGAAAATGGCCGCCACCACAGTTCGGTTCGTGACGGTCCCATCTAACTAAATACCTAATAGAGATGTTCGATCAGTCAGACTTTAGCTGACTAATGGTCTATCTATACACATCCATACATTTTCTATGGATTCGTTCACACACGTTGTCATGACGACGTATTGTTTTCCCTCCTGACAGGTCACAGCCCGGTCACGTCCCGGGCCCGGCCCGGATGTGTTTAGATAGACCTTTCACTGCCAGACCCATCACTATTCTGGAATTAGTAACGCATTTTTTCTTTAATTCATTTAAGACCCAAATGCAGGGTGTTGCGTTCCTAGAATAACCTTTGAGTATAGAATATTTGTGGAGGTGCCATACCGTCCGGATCTGCGTGCCTGGTCTAGCGCAAAATGGCTACCTTTTGTATGGTTTTTCTTATCGTTTGACAGGTCATCTACCAAGAAAACTATGAAAAACTTGGCGCAACTTGGCAGGCAGTCATAAACTCATTTGTATATGAAAAAAAATTAGGGCCACTCCTTATATTCCTTCCTCATTGAGAATCACAGTGTAGACGTTAGCTCTTAGCACTTGCTTCAAATAAGAATTCAAACCTAAAAGCTATTTTAATAGATTCCACAGGCGACTTAATGTATAGAATCGCGGAGGGAAAGGAGAGTGGCTCTTTCCCAGCTATGGGACACATAAGGCTAATTAAGATTCTACCACTAAGTATTAGTTAAACATTACCTTGATCAAAATATTCCACCGTCTACAAATCGTAATATCAAATCATTGATTATTATTTTATTATTCAATTATTTCTCCTAAATGAGTTATATTCTAATTACAGACATTACAGTAGAGGAAAAAAAAAACGCCGCATTAGTTGGCACTTTTGGCCAATTATTGCCGACTAATGCCAACTAGTCGCCGACTAATCGACACCATCTCTATAAATAGCTTTCTTCGTTTGGTACGTGGGTAACTAATGTTTTCGATCACGTAATGATTTAACGAGTGATCGACTTGGACCGTGAAATTAGATTTGACCCTTGTGCGTTGCTAATTTAAGTGCTAATTTTGCTCTCGGGTACCGTATGCCTCGTATGCCTTTTCCTTATTTTATATACATTTATTTACTTGCGTTCGTATAAGTTCTTTTATAAAATAGTTTCTCCAATATTTTTGCATAGTGAACTGCCAGTAAGCATTAAACGAAAGAAGTACCATTAACTTTACTGTACCTATGGCAAAGCTTTAATAGGTACTTACTTTTGTTATTTAAACTTTTATAACTAAAATAAGGCTCCTAACACGGTTTTTCATAGGAATTATATGGCGGCGCCACACACGTGTAGCCGGTGGCGGCGACTCGCATCAGTAGTGCTCAAAAAAAAAAAAAAGCGACAGCGACCGACGGTGGCTCATTTGCGCCGAGCCTAAATCTATTTCACAGGTATAAGTAATATTCGATTTCCACTCGCTAACGGTGAAGAAAAACATCGGAAACCTGCATACCTACTCTATAGAACCTTTAGTGGGGACGTAAAAGTATAAAATACATATTTGGATAAGCACCTACTTATTGATTTTATTCAAAATGCGTTTTCCAAAACAAAACTTTAATCAAACGCGTTAGTGGGCAGCGATCGTGCAACTTGTATTGATTGAAATGGGTAATTAAACGAAAACTAAACTTCCAGTTCTATTTATTCACGTAATAAAGCTAAACACAAAGTTATTGAGTTTTCAGAGAGGTAAGTAAGTACCTACGTAGGTTTGTTCATTTACAAGGGGCCGCCCACGACTTCGTTCTCATTTATCATTACTTAGGTACTTACCTATAAAGTGGAAAAATTACATTTCTAAATTATTTTAATATTTTTGAAATATAACTATTACTAATAATGTAACTCTAACCTATGAAGCAAAGTCAAATCTTTCTTAACATAAACAATACAAACAATAAGTACAATAGAATAAAATATTTACAAGAAAAATATGTGTTCCAACGCGTCCTCACGAGGCACAGTCCCTACCCAAGCTAAATATTTTCTGATTTATAAGCTAATGTAGTTCTTTTCAAATTTTGCGTAATACAGACATCCTTATGCTATCTACACACTAAAGCCGCCGGCATGCCGCCGGTTTGGGCCGGCGGTCTTTACGTCATACGAATGGCAGCTGTCATGACAGTGTGTAGATAGAGTCCTTTTCACGAAAGAAGTCCCCTAGCCGCGGCGCTGTATTTCATTTCAAAATTGATAATGTTGCCATTTATGAGTACAACATCAACCTATATTATGTTTATTTCATTTGTAATTTATTAAATAATATTATTTCCTGCATATTTCGACTGTTCTGGTCATTCCATAAGTAGGTTGGTAGGTATATATTTTGATAAAATTGTCTACTTAGCTATATTTCTGTTACGTCAAAAGTGTATTTTTATTAAGATAAGTAAGGGTTTTCTACCTACTATCAGGGAAAAGGTCAGAAAATAGGGAAAATAGACCTGTCAAATTTAGTTCCAAAAATATCCGGGGGACTTCTTTCGTGAAAAGCACTCTACCATTACATTACATCCATTGGTCCATCGATACCTACATAGTTACATAGTTTGTAAGTATGTATTACAAACAAACTTTGACGTTTATAATATTAGTAGATATAATACCTATTCGTAATTTGAATTGACATTTATTATTTCCCTAGAAATAATTAATGAATGGTTTATTGCTATAAATCTTTTGTACCTACTAGAAATATTATATGAATTTCAAGTTCTACGAAATGCTGAATGTTTCTACAGACTACTAGACTTATGAATGGCATTCGGAGATTACTATAAATAGTATATAGGGTGACTTTAAACTAGTGAACGATAGAAAAGTATATGCATGCACTCGTAATAACAAACAACTTTTACTATGGGGCCTAGGTCGAAATCATTCAAAAATTTTTGAACTCCCCATACAAAATGCACCAGCTAGATAGTAGTAGGAACAATATTTTGTTATGATATAGAACTTGGCCCCATAGTAAAAGTTGTTTGTTATCACGAGTACATGCATATCCTTTCCCATCGTTCACTAATTTAAAGTCACCCTGTATACCTAAATACTCTAATGCCAACCTCCCAACACTCGTACCTTGCTCTCTAAAACTCAAAAGCGTTTGCAAGGCTTCTAATATATTATCATCATTTAAAGAGTTAAGATAGAGGCTGCCCGCGACTACGTACGTACGCATCTATCGTCATATCTTAGACAATTTGATAAAATATCTCTAAATGTATAGTTTATATGTTAATCTGGTGTGTAAACTACAATATTAAACACTTGACCGTTATTTGAAGCTTAATTATAATGAGATAGGCCCTATCTGTTTTCCGGTTCTTTTACCTCTCTTTTTGCCCTAGCGCGCTATCCTTCTCGCACAGCCCCACTCGCTCCCCACCACCACCAGAGGCAGTGTGGGTTTTGAAACCCACAACCATTTTTAAAATCATTGGCGTCCTGTTTTCCGGCGCAAGCGGTCATACTTACATGACCAGGGCCTTGATTCTGTAAGTTAAAATAGCCGTGGATATCGTGTCGGTATACTGTCGACAGCAATTTTTGACACATTTGGTATTCTGTAAAAAAATGGCTTAGCTTGATTGGGATCAATGGGGCCACCATGAAGCCACTGAGCCATGGTTGCAAATTTTGGTATTCCGCAAAACTCGTTTTTTGATACATTTTTGACATCGATGGCGCCATCGTGGAGCCACGGAGCCATCTTAGCAAATTTTGGTATTCCCGTAATCAGTGGCTTCATGATGTCGCATCAAAACCGTATTCCCTAATTTATTTGACGTTTTTTTCAATGGCTGTCAACTGTCAAAACTGCATTTGAGCAGACACTGCTATTTTAGCAAAGTCCTTTCAATGTCTCTTCACATTTTATATAGTATCGATAAAAAAACACATAATGTTTCTTTGAATAACAATTCATATCTAGGAGAAAGAAGGTAAAGAAGGAAAAAAAACCTATTCCGATATGTCGTGTGTGTGTCATGTTTGATTTTATATACGTTTGGATTACTCTATCTCCTGCTGCAGTTTTTTCATTGTGTTGGTGTTTACCTACGGACTTTGAATCTTCCTCCTTGTGGACCTTTGCCTGTATACGTTTTGTAGTTATGTAAATACTGTAAACAACACAACTTTCTTTTATATAGGTACTTATATAGATTATTATAAATGTGTAAAAATGTATAAGTATTTCAGAATAAAAGGTTATAGTATTTTGCAATATCTTCCTTTATTTAACACAGTTACTAGCTAGTTTATGAGAGACCCACAACGTACACATATTCAGATAAATAAAACTCAATTGCTTCTTGCAAAATGAAACTACTAAAACAAGACTACACTATAGTTAACAAGAATAAATTCCTATTAAATAATTTCTACATTCTACTCAAAGTTTAATACCTACAAGTAACATATTTGCTCTAAGATGTTTGTAAGCGATAAGTACCGTATTAATGTAGTTAATCATAACAAATTCTAATATATTAAATAAAACTCAAAAGGAGTTATAGCATTCTGAATGGGTTAATATTCAATACGTTTATTTGCACTATAGGTTTACATTAGGTCACGATAATAGTTTTAGATCAAACAAAATGTGACTACGGCGGCGGCGTCTATTAGTTGGTGTTAAGCCATGCAATGATATTTCTGAAAGCTTTGCAGCAAGCAACTCTATATCTTCTGCCTGAGACAATGTTATTTCAGCAGCTGCCTTCCTCCTGTTGCACTTGTCTTTTCTTTCTGATTTAATTTTTCTTATGAGTTTACTCTTATATTCGTTGTAATTCTGAAAAAGGAATAAATGTTGATCAGAGAGTAGTCTCAGGTTAGTACCTACATTAATATCATATTGTATGAATAATCCTCACTAGTTTTTATGAGTACCTACAGTCTGCCCCTACATTGTTCAGTATCAGGGCGCATTCCTCTCAGAGCCTTTAAGCTAGACTGCGGCCCTCCTTCGTCCTTGTGCACCTTCCTAGTGCCAGGTCAGGGTGGGCCTCCGTATAATCTATCAAGATGTTACCTAAAACAATCAGGTTTTTATAGTAAGAATTGTCTTGAACATTTAAACAACGTAATGATTTGTAAAAAAAAGACTAACTTACTTACTTACCAAAGCAGAAGTAATTTGTTTTTAAACAGTTTTTCTACAATTTCAGTCGCATCTTCCAAATTTCCAATGACTTTCACCGTCAAACATAAATACATAATGTCAACCAACAAAAAACATGCCACTTTTTTCTTCAAATATATAATTAGCAGTAACATTCGGCTATACAGCCACTAAAAAGAACGAATGAAAAAAACATCATTAAAAAATATGGGTATCAAACGTGTTTAAAAAAGAAAAAAGAAAGTCACGATCACGAGGATAGCGGCACCGAAGTTTTAATTTTAGAGACTACCAAAATTTTCTTCAGTGGCTTCATGATGTCGCATCAAAACCCTAATTATTTGACGTTTCTTTCGATAGTTTTTTTAATGGCTGCCAACTGTCAAAACTGCATCATAGCTTTTTGTGTTATTTTCTGAATTAATTCTGTTAATTATGTTTCTGCTACTTTTGTCTTCGGAGTTTTTTAAAATGGAGAGTAATTTTATCAAAGCAGACGGTAGACTTTTATGCTGCAGAACTCGGGAATGTGAAAACTGCTGTGTAAGTATATAATTTACATTCAACTACTAAAGATTTATAGCATTATTTTAGCTACCGCTGCGAAAAACAGCTTCATTAGGTACCTAACTTACTTGTTCTTTGTTTTAGGGGTGGAAGAGAGTCGTACGGTGACGATGCCATTGGTTACGTGCAACTGCGTCGCGAGTCTGGCGTCTGCACACTTAAATGCAAGATTTGTCCAGAACACAAAGTGAAAGCGGGTTCTTACAATGTGACAATGGTTGTAGACGAGAACAAAGAGGAAATTGTAAGCTGCCAATGTTTAGACTGCGCAGCATCAGCTGGCGGTTGCAAACATGCTGTTGCTTTCCTAATGTGGTCTCACAGAAGAAGCGAGGAGCCTTCTTGCACAGAGGTGGAGTGCTATTAGAAGAAATCAAAACTTTCCCATGTTGGAACCACATTGAAGTTTGTAACAGTGGAACAACTTTGCAATAAAGAAGCTTTGACTCCAGACAGTAGTGCAAGTTCTGCTAAATGAGTACCTTCAAACAATAAAAGATAGAAAAGTAATGAACTGTGAATTAGTGCGCTGCAAATGTACCTAACAAATTAAAAAAAAAGGATATTTGTGCACTGCACATCCAGACTTTGCAAAAACGAAGAAAGTGGATGTTGTTCCAGTTATATTTAATGAACAATATTTAAATAATTCATTTATTTCACCTCAGTTATTTTGGAAAAAAAATATCTATCCCATATTGTTCATAATCATAATAATAATAGGTACCTATGTATTTGGTAACGGTACCATTATGGACCATACACCATTGTGTCTTTGCTAACTATTTAATTAAAATATTTTTAACTTCTTATTGTTTCCTTTTTACATAACACCATTCAGATAGGTATGTCAATATCATACAATAAATAACTATTGCTCATTGAAACCAAGTTAATTTATTCTCTGACAGGACTAACTAATTTGAGTGCACATCCTAACAAGTAAAGATTGAAAAATTAGTTTGAAGTAGAGCACTTTCTACATATCAGTGCCTATGAATTTGTTAGCTACTTATATACATACTAGGATATTATAGGTAGGTAACTTAGTTATCTTGGGTCATTTAACTGTCTTCTAAAAGTAATAAACAAAGCTTCCAATTCCTATCAAGGATTAGGTAGGTAGTTCATTAAACTACTTGTCGATTTAGGTGTAAACCTGTAAAGATGATGTAATTGTAATTTATAGATGAAATAAATTGAATTGAATTAGAGATTTTTATTAGAAAAATAATAAATGCTGGATTTATTTAACAAATAACATATATTTCAAATAACTAAAACTAAAGGTACATACATTTTAATGCCCATCATTTTCCTTATTTTATAAGAGAGTCCTGTGTGTTGATCAGAGCACAAGCTTTAACGATAACATCATCAAGTACTCATAGAAAGTTTTTGTTGATAAAATGATATTGTTTTAACATGTGGATCTCTCTTAATCTCCTTATCAATCACTCATTCTATTCTTAAACTAGCTATAATTTTCGTTTGCCTTACTTCTTTTTTTGTTAGCTTTGACCCTGCTGGGACACTTGGTGGTCTAAGCAATTTAATTCCCTTTGCATTCAGTGTTTGCTCAACATGCTTAAATCCCCAGTCAGCTGGAACATAATTACCTGGACCTAATAAATCTAAAAAGTCACAATTTTGTAATATTGTAACATCAGTGGCCCATCTCCCAAAACCAGGTGAAAATGTAATTGACCTATCCATTTAGAGTACATGAAATCAAATATTTTACTGTACCTATTACCTTTTTTATAATCAGACCAAGTAAGTGCTTGGAAAAGGGCTTTAGGTGGCTTATGAATATCAATTTCTAAACAATTAATTATATAGCTGACATTGTAAAAAATATGGCGAAATGAAATGGGTAGTGGCTTTTTAGTTGAAACTACATCTATATTCACAATATAACTTCATAGCACATTAGCAATCAAGGGTATATTTTTTAAAAATAATTTACTAGCATATGACAGAGATAATCCAAAATTATCTTCAAGTTCTGAAAAAGTACTCCCTAATAAATTTTTTTTTTAAGACAAAGCAAAATATGTTCATGTGGTATACGGATTAGGGATGTAACGAATATTCGCATTCGCATTCGCGAATATTCGCATGATTTTTGATATTCGCATTCGCATTCGCGAATATCTTTTGAATAAATTGCGAATATGAAATTGAAAAAATACAGAGTGTCAAAACAATATTAGGTAAAAGACAAAGACAGACACAGTCTCCCAGACTTACTGTGGAAAAATTACTGTTGAATCATACCTTATTTTAAAGGCCGAGACATCTACAATCTACATGTACTGGTTTAATGAGCATATATTAGGGTATCGGAATATGAATCATAAAAGTATGATTACTTTTACCCCCTTAACTATTTTTTGTATAAAATCTAATAATAATCTCAATAATGAGGTAGATATCATAAAAAAATGTGTCGTTCTCTCGTCCCCTTTGCCGCGTTCCACGCCTATATGATGACCTTAGTCACTTTTTGTATTAAATTATTTATTTAGGTACTAATATTATTGAGCACCTATTACATTTTGCGAAAATTGTATTATATTTGTGGTCAAGTTGGTCAAAACCACTTTTGACTGCGATAACCAGCAGTTATCCATAAAAAGTTATGGTGGTGAAAATTAAGAGGAAATTCACGTTATTAAATAATTTCCAGGTAAAAATTATAATATACAGGGTATTTGGTAGCTGATGTATTAAGCCAAGACATATCTATGTTCCTTACATATTATTACATAATCCAAATTGTGATTTAGCTATTTTTTTTATATCAAATCGATCAGATGATGGACCCTTTTGTGTGAAGTCGATTGTATAAGCACAAATCACGTAAAAAAAGATTGTATGACATTACTGTGATGATTTTCCTCGTAATTTTCACCACCTTAAATTTTACTGGACTGGTGGTTATTGCAGTTAAAAGTGGTTTTGACTGGATATGAGTTTTGACTGTAACATATACAAAAAATTGCACAGTTATAAAACTTGTGACGTTATCCAAAAACTTCTATAATTTTCATTCATGTTTGCAAAATGGGTCAAGAAAGGTCCCAAGTCCCAATGTCATTTAAGAGGTTATTAAGTACTTAAAGTAATGCATTGATCTGTCTTTGTCTTGCCTACACATACCTACATATCTGTATATTCGCATTCGCATTCGCATTCGCGAATGTCAACAACAGATATTCGCATTCGCATTCGCATTCGCGAATGCTTAAAAACCGACATTCGTTACATCCCTAATACGGATACGTTTATGAATCAGGTGTACTAAAAAATATGAATCTTCAGAGATTCTAATGTACATCATAGGTTTTCTATGAATAAGGCGCAAAATATGCTGCAAACACTGTATTTTATGAATATCTTCGTTGGTTTCTGCTATGGTTGTACCCGAGTTGGAAACAATAGATGAAGAAGGTGCATATGATGATGAATCTGGCTGTTTTGGAACCTCTACATTTTCACTGTCTGATTTATCTTCATCAATAAACCCAATTCTCCTATTAATTCAGTAAGACCCCTTTTTGATGGCTTTATTATATTACTGCACTGTTCCATCTTAAATGGAGATGTGTAACTTGTAATAGTTGACAATTTATAAGGAGAAAGTGCGACATCTTTGGACACCATTGTTGTTGGTAAAGCTTTACTTCTATAATGCAATTTTTCCTTAAATTGGACTGCCTTTTCAGCTGTGATGTAAATTGATCGTTTTCGGTTGATGTAAATTGATCTTTTCTTGTTGGTGATTCTGTAAAGATAAAAAAATATGAATACTTACATATCATTATAAAATAATTTAGGAAGCTTGGCTAATACAGTCTGGCTTGACAACAACAATATCGCATAAGGACTTTATATTTCTCTGTCATGTCTATAGTTTTCAAAGAAATTGATTCACGAGTTTGAAGCACTTGTTTATTAACTTACACAGATAGTAGCATCTAGGTAGAGAAATAAACTAAGTATAATAGGCATACATAATGAAAAATCTCACATCGCTTTATTTTTGGATATGTAGGTAATATAGAAGTTCACATACCTGTCGTTATAGGAGTTTCAATAAAAATTTCAGGCGCACTTTCAATAGGTTGAGATTCTTCCTCTTTTCTAATGAGCTCTAGAAGCATTTTAGTTTTTGTCTTTTATGAATGTTCGCCGAGAAGTACTACTTTTATCAGACTTTATTTTCCGGCGATCTGGTTGGCAATCAGATTTAGAAGGCGTTGCTCCATCGATCAATGCATTTAAAAAAAAATTCCTTTTTATATTGACTATAGTTAGCAATATCTTGCTCCATCTGTAACAAAATAACAAAGTTATAAGCTAACCTCAAAACCACAACATACTTTAGTACCTTTTATCACTTTAGTACAATAATCTTTTATCTCTAGGTATGTTAACTTACATTGAAGTGGTCTTCACAGGAAAAAGTAGTTGATCTATAAGACATATTCCTAGGATCCATGCGGGCAAGCTGCAACCACTTTTTACGAATTTTCAAATTTTTTGGTAAACAGTTTTTCGGGTGTTTTTGAGAATTAGATTACACCACTTATAAAGTCATTTTTACACCACTTATAAAGTCATTTTAGTGGATAAATACACGAATAAACACAAAATAAACACCAACAAGTTATCACAAACAATGTCAAAACAACGCTGACAATGACAACTGACAGCGACTCAGTGTTGCCATACAACAAGAACTAAAAATCTGTACATTCGACAGTAAAATCCGTACAAATTCCGTACGTAAAATAAATCTGAAACTCCGTACGAAATCCGTACAATAAAAAAAAACAAATTCAATAGCAAGAATTATTTATACATGTCTTTATTAATTTTTTTAATCATATCATTATCAACATTCAAATCAAAACATGGCGTATTTCCTAACAATTGTTTAGTATGCAGAAGCGTATCGATTGTCTCTGTTGAGAGTTGATTTCGTTGTTTTGTTTTTATTAAGTTAATAGCAGAGAAAATACGCTCAACTGCTGCGCACACAGCAATACTTTATTCACTTTAAGAAAGAACAATGCGTATAAATGAGCGCGTTATGCCAAAACAATAACCACAACAACAATGGATTTATAATGTATCTCTTTCGTTCATTCATGTCAGTCGTGTATCATGCTCCCTCTGTCAGACGAAACGAAATATGTTGCGGTAATTCCCGATCATAGACAATCAGTTGTCATAGACAAATTATTTTCTAGAATGGGGAATTACTTACTCAATAATATAATTTATGAGATGAGGGAAGTGAAAAACTATCGAAATCGACATAGATATTCACTTTTATTTTTGAAAGCGTGCTACATTTTATTTATAATGTGTAATAATTAAAAATCCGAACACAAATCCGTACGCCATTTCTCTCCGTACGTAATACCCCAAATTCCGTACGTGTACGGACAAATTCGTACATACGGCAACACTGCAACGACTCTATCTCATTCAAATATTTGGTAAGCAGTGACATTCGACTATACAGCCACTAAAAAGAACGAATGTAAAAATAAATCATTAAAAAATATGGGTATCAAACGTGTTAAAAAAAAAAGCAAAGTCACCATCGACAGGACAGCCACACCGAAGTTTTAATTTTAGAGACTACCAAAATTCAGTTCAGTGGCTTATCGGTGTCGGTGTCGATATCCTTACACTGAAAATAACAAGAAGTTACAGAATCAAGGCCCTGAGTAATAAAGTTAAATTCAGTGACCTGTAGGTATCCTATATCTCCTATAGTTCTACAGTGCTGTTATATTACCTCAATTCACGTAAGTCTTTTAACACTTTTTTTCTGTGCCTTGCTTTATAAAGTGTTTTCTGTTACATTTATTCTTAACGGTGTTACCGTTCGGTACTTAATTGTGCATATTTTAAATGTGGGTAGATTAGCTTCGATGCTTTTCTACATTTAAAATCTTTTGTTGTTTTGCCCTAGGTATTTTAGGTTGGCGTTAAATATGGAAGGGATTAATAATGACGTGGAACTTAACGATAATGTAACGCAGGCCACGGGGTCGCTGTCTGTGAGTCAAAAAGCTAAAAAGCGACGACGTTCAAATACGTCTAGTTCTTCTAGCTCATCAAGCAGTGATAGTTCTTCATCTAGTTCCTCCTCTGAAAACAATAAATCGTCTCGTCGCCGCCGCCGCCGTAATAAAAAAAGGGGGGGCAAACGTAATTATCGCCGCGACTACCGTCAAATCAATAAATTAACTGAGGAATTCAATAAATTCCGCGAACAAATTCGTTTTTGTGATTTAAATCGGTATGATACCGTTTCAAATGAATGTGTAGTGGACGATAACATTAGTGGTGAATTATACGTGGACTCAGGCGTTCCAGAAGAGGTGTCTCCGATTTTACCGGACACAGATCCTAGCTTTGTTTTTGAAATCGAAACGAAATTAAAGGAACCTTCCATTCCAAAGACACCCAAAGAGTTATTAGATACCTTAAAGGACATCCAACATTTCGACAGCAATGAGTGGTGTGAAGTTCGTTATGCTGACGTGCAAAAATTGTATAGTCACACGCCAGGTTTTACCGACTTAGAAGTCAACGACGAACTAAAAGCGTATGACTCATCACGTCATTTGACCAACTCTGATAAATCGTATGCCGCGTTAACGTTTTGCGTGCTTAAACAAAGGGAAACGTTACAAACTTCCCTTCGTACCCTTTTACAGTGGGCTCGAACCTCGGATTTAAACTTCGAAAATTTAAGTGAAAAAGTTAACGAACTATTTTTAAAAGGCGACTTTTTCAAAGTGTCTTCTGACTTGCTTCAATTAACTTGCGGACACAGAGCGAAAGTTATTCAGATGAGGAGGGATGCTATTATTAATTTCGTACGTGACCCCTTGATAAAAAGTGCATTACGTAAGGTACCGCCGTCGTGCCAAAACCTATTTAGTTCTGATGGATTGGTTGCTGTTCTTGATAAAGCTGGAGGCGTCCGTAAGGCTTTTTATCCAGTAAACAAGCCTAGCTCCACAGGACCTGCCGCGCAGACAGGATCCAATACCAACAAGCCACTTCGTCACCCCGCGCAGGGGCAGACTGGCCGTAATATACCCTCGCAGGGTAGTTCTCATACTCATGGTTGCTGCAGTGCCACTCACAACCATCACGCTTACAACCAACCCTCGCAGGGTTGTTACAATGCTCGCTCCTCACATGGTCATCAACAAGACAATCGTCCACCGAACTCTAGCAGAGGCTCCTTTCGCCCTAGAGGAAATCGACAAGCGGGGCGAGCTCAGGATTACAGCAGAGGAGGTCGTAAGCGCGCTAGCTCACCCTCTGACCACCAACAAAGCAAGAAACGTAAGTATTGACTCCCAAGTGTTCCGAGCGGGTCGACTATTTTTGTATCATCACCGGTGGCAACAACTAAACGCTCCCGAACATCTTTTGAAAATAATAAAAGGGTATCGCATACCATTCGATCAGAAACCGCCCCTAGTCATGCCGCGCCTGGAACAAAATCCTTTCAGTACAACTGTTTCGGCAGCAATGTCGACAGAAATATTGAAAATGCGCCGCCAAGGTGTATTAGAAATAGTCGAACCAGCTCCGAGTTTTATCTCAACAATGTTTCTTGTGTCCAAAAGCGACGGATCCAACCGACCCATTTTCAACCTAGCAGCTTTAAACAATTTTGTAATAACGAGCCCGTTCAATCTAATAAATATGTACCGAATTCCCGATTTCTTACAACCAAAAGACTGGATGTGCAAAGTGGACTTGTCACAGGCCTACTTCCATCTACCCGTAGCAAAATCCCACAGACGCTTTCTTCGGCTCATTTACAAGGGCGAATTATTACAAATGACCTGCCTGCCCTTCGGTCTCAGCACAGCACCGAAAGTATTCGCATCTCTGACCAACTGGATAGCGCGAACTTTAAGAGACCAAGGGATACGAATTATCGTCTATTTGGACGACTTTCTCCTAGCCCATCAAAATCAGTACGTGCTAGAAGCCCATGTTCAAATACTGATCGAGAGATTACAATACTTAGGATGGCAGGTGAATTTCAAAAAGTCTATTCTTACCCCTCAACAGAGCCTAGTGTTTCTAGGCGTTCAGTGGAACACGTTTTTGAACGAAAAAACTATCCCAAGGGAAAAAGCAGTTCTCCTGTCTTCCAAGGTAATTTCGGCATTGAAAAAGAAGTCCGTTTCTCTAACAGAGCTTCGAAGCTTAATCGGCCTTCTAAACTTTACCAGTTTCGTGGTTCTGAAAGGCAGACTCCATTATCGAGCACTACTAGATCTTTTGAATGTTGTCATCAAGATGCCAGTTGCCAAACAGTATCACCTGACAGACAAAGCCCAGCAAGATCTCGTTTGGTGGCTAGACCACTACCAGTACCCATCAGAGATCCATCTACCCCCTCCAACCTGCTTCCTCTCGACGGACGCATCAGATCTAGCTTGGGGAGCTCAATTGGATGGTCTTTCCCTCTCAGGACAGTGGACCGACCAGGAACAGTCAAAGCATTGCAATCAGAAAGAACTTCTAGCCTTACTAAAAGTTTTACAAAGTCAGTATCAGCTGCTTTGTCAGTCGACTGTCCTGTGGCAAAGCGACAACAAAACCGCGGTTGCGTACATTCGGAACGAAGGTGGGACGAAGTCGTCAGCCCTTATGGACATAACTCATCAAATCTTTCATCTCCTAGATCAGCACCAGATTCGTATAACCGCTCACCACCTACCCGGAAACTACAACGGACACGCAGATCATCTATCTCGTTTCCGATCACCTCCAGAGTGGCACTTACTACCTCATTGCACCGACATGATATTCAGAAAGTTCGGGACTCCCTTAATAGATCTCTTTGCCTCTGCCAAAGCTCATGTGGTGGTAAATTATGTTTCCTTAGATTTAAACGACAGTTCTGCAATGTACCACGATGCTTTCTCCCGCACCTGGGACTATCCACTGGCGTGGGTATTTCCCCCTCCTTATCTAATTCCAAAAGTGTTAATTCATTTGAATCGCGCTCAAGGAATATATTTGTTAGTGGTCCCTCGGTGGAATCGCGTATTTTGGAGAGCGGACCTCAAGTCGAGAGCGCTAGCAGCCCCGCTAACAATTCAGAAACTGGAGCGTCGTCTGGTAGACACATCGACCGGTCTTCCACCTCCCAAGGTCAAACAAATGACTCTAGAGGTGTGGAAATGTGGGGGTGGTCCGATGACCTGATTGATTGGAATGAGGCACAACGCAGTCTCCTTTTATCGTCATGGAGACCCTCCACACAAAAAACTTATAAAGTCGCATGGCAAAGATGGCTATCTTGGTGTAAGCTTCATAATATTATTCCATCCAATCCCACTGGCTCTGTTTTGGCAAAATTTTTAGCAGATTTGTTTTTAAAAAATAAAATGTCATACAATACGATTCTTTTACATAAATCCGTTGTTTCTACTTTATGCAATCCTGAGCTATCTGGCAATTTGAGCTCTCATGTGCTAGTAAAACATGTCTTGAAATCTATCTCCCTACAAAAACCAGTTTCACATAGAACATCAGTTTGGAACGTGGATACCTTGATTTCATTTTTAAAAAGCTATTCTATAAACGAAAGTAATACTTTTTCAGTCTCCAGACACACTGCTGTTTTATTATTACTGTGCTCTGGTCGACGGGTTCATGACCTGACTCTCCTTGCTGTAGACAGGGATCATTTTCAAATTGGTGACGATCACGTAATTTTGTGGCCAATATTTGGTTCTAAAACAGATAATTCTAATTTCAGGCAATCGGGTTGGAAATTACTAAGAAATCCAGATTGTAAGCGCCTTGATCCCATGTATTGGATATTGCAGTGCAAACAACTTCTAAACGATCGGCGAATGTCTGCAAAATGCGCAAATTTGTTTGTTAATCTACGAGGCCAACCTGAAGCTGCATCCAGAACTATCATCGCAGGGTGGATTAAGGCATTGTTGACAGAAGCTAATATAATTGCCTCCCCAGGCAGCGTACGCTCTGCGGTTGCCTCCAAGAATTGGATAAATAACCTCCCCATCGACGAAATTCTTTCCAGAGGAAACTGGAGATCTGGGGACACATTTAGACGTTTTTATAGAAAGGAAGTTTTACCAGTGCCAAGTATGGACAACAATTCTAGTGTTACGGGTTTATTTACCACTATGTAATTAAAATAGTTCAGTGTCTGATTCCTAAGAATTGATTTCTCTTTAGGTATGGTTAAAATTATCAGAATATAAAATCAGAAGTTCATTTTATGTTTTTCTTTGTTGATTTTTATGTAAGTAAATCATTAAAAGGAAAGTTACCTTATATTATGTCTAATAATAAAAGTTAAATAAAACAAAGTTCATGCCTCGCACAGTTATGTTTTTCTATTCTGCTCCCTAACTGTAATTATTACCTAACTCAAGTAAATAATCACACACTTTACCATCGCAATCCCTCTCACATTGGCATCCATCCACCACCAGGCGATAACAAACACGTCTCATTATAATTAAGCTTCAAATAACGGTCAAGTGTTTAATAGAAGCGTTTTACCTAAAATAAAACGCATATTAAATACTTACCTTATTTGAAGCTTAACTTTTATTTCCTGCCTGGTTTTCGACTTCAATGATTTTAAAAATGGTTGTGGGTTTCAAAACCCACACTGCCTCTGGTGGTGGTGGGGAGCGAGTGGGGCTGTGCGAGAAGGATAGCGCGCTAGGGCAAAAAGAGAGGTAAAAGAACCGGAAAACAGATAGGGCCTATCTCATTATAATTAAGCTTCAAATAAGGTAAGTATTTAATATGCGTTTTATTTTAGGTAAAACGCTTCTATTGTAAAGTTTGATTGAATTATGTTCAGTGGTTTTCGCGTGAAAGAGTGATGAACATCAGTGAGGATGGATGTGAATCCATCCACCCATACATTCGTCAGCACTTTTGACAATTATAATAGTAGTAGGATGACAAAACACTACCTAGAGTTTTATTTCTTAAATGTTTAAGTATTGTAGGGTCGTAAGTATGTTTGCACAAATAAGAAGTTGTCATTGGTCCTATTTTCTACGTCCTCGAACAATGCGTCTGTCCAACGACATCTACGTAAATTAAGTAATTCAATCGCAATTCCATACTAATCTTATTTATTTATCAACGTACGTTTTCTCAAAATTCTCTTATTCATATGAGCATATCTTTGTCAAGTCAAAGAAAAACAATCTATGATCGCTTAGTAGTTAGCGATGCATAAAATCAGTTCTGACAAAAACACAGATTTCTGCTTATAAAAGAAACCTTTAGAGCCTTTAAAAGCTCTCAATCCAACAGTGAAATTGAAAAGATTATCAGTAGATACCTACCTGATATCATGGTAAGGGTAATCATTATGGAGAAGATTTCATTTCCGATTGCACAGCAGCTAATGTTCCCACTTATCGTGGATTTTCAAAGGAGTTTTTATCATTTAAGCTCCAGTGGCAGAATATTTTTTATGAAGCTGTTCACATGATGACGCATATAAAAAATATGTCGTTAGTTAGATAGATAAAAAATCGGAGCAAAAATCGATAAGTGGGAACCCGGCTAAATTAAACTAGTGATTTCGATAATTTCATAAATATTTTATTTTTTGTCATTTTCATTTTTTAAAAGGTACTATCTGTTTCTATAATAGGTATCCAGGTAATTACATTATAATGGTAGCTAGTTCAGGGTAGAAAAATATCATTAGGTATATGTTCAAATAAATAAACAAAAAAATAAGGTTTTAAGTATTTATTTATTGTTCTTTCTGTGTACTTACTTATGTACTTAATGTCAATAACATTTTTTATTTAAAATAGTGACTTTATGAGTGCAAAAATAATGTGATTATTTTTACATTGAAATGGGTGCTCACAAAATATTCATTATACTTATTGTTATACAAGATCAATTAAAAAATATATGCCATATTTTATATAAAGTGTATAGAGACATACATAGTGGTGTTTTAATTTAATTTTCTCAAATTATATAAATACTTTTTGGGCTGCAGAGAAAATATATACAATATTAAAAATCTAATTTTCAAATTGATAAGCGGCAAATGTAGAGTGTATATTGTTTTTAAGTTAGTATATAGAATCGTGATACAATATATTATGTAGTTACTTATTTACACGCTTAGACTTTTTAAATTCAAAATTACCTTATCAAATAAAAGATTATTGATTCATTCTCTGCAGCCTAATTAATAAATACTACTCGTATAAGGAAGCGAAAAGGAAGTTTTCCGAAGTTTTTACGAACTGTGTTATTAAAAATATACATGATTTGGGAAACTAGGTACTTAAATGTACTTAATACATGTGTTCTTTAAGAATGAATATATTTAAACTGTTGAAGTAACTTTTTTTACTTATTCATTAATATTTTATAACGTTATCCCTAAAACGATCACAAAATTCAAACACTACCTACATAAAATTAGATTCAGAATAATCCTTTAATTAAGTATACTGTTTTATTCTTATTTAATATACCATTTGCTCTTAATAAATATGTTCTTATTTTGAATTCTATTTTGACAATTAAGTACATATAAAGATTAAAATATATATAGTTAAAAATCGCGAACGCTACTCACATAAGTATGGTGTCTTTACTCCTACCTGCTCTGAACTGACAGAGATAAATCAATTCAATCATAAATTACTTATAATATATTTTAATCATCTTCATTTAACTATACACAACACATTTCGTATGAAATAATTTAATGTATCTAAGTATTCTTTTCGTTATAAGAAATTAACTTTTCGTCACGGAGAGCAACAATAATATTTGTGTACCTTTTTAACGACGAAAATTTAAGGGACGTAATCTACCTTAAAACATAACAATTTTCCCCAAGAAACGTGGGAAAAATATGTAAAAAGGACATCAAACTTTTTAAACAAAATGTCCCGTTTAGCTAGTCGACATTTAATTTTTGTGAAGATGAAATATTCCTGCAGTATTTCGACCTACTTATTTTCTTTTGGGAAAATTGTTCAGTATCATGGGCAGATTACCGCTTATATTTTCGTCATGAAGTGATACCATACTCTGTTTTATATATAGAGCCAAAAATTGATAAATTCTTGAATATCTTCGATGGACAGTATGTAACAGTAAAGTAGAAACAGACCGGTCCTACATACGCAATGGCAGGGCCGGATCTACCTAAGGGCTGTTTAGGCTGCAGCCCAGGGCCCCGAGATCACGAATTAAATTTTGTTGGCAATAATGGCGACCCTCACTATTTCAGTTTCTCTTTCAAAGGTTGCCTGGAAGAGATTGCCAAGCAATATGGTCGCCTTTTGTAAAACTAATACTCACGTAGATCTAGTTAAAATTTATGTTTTTCGTATAGTACTTAGGTAGGCCCCTAAGAAATTATAGCCCAGGGTCCCACAAATTCACGATCCGCCCCTGCGCAATGGACTTGCGTATGACAAGTGTGTTTCTAATCATATTATTTCTATGTACCAAACGTCACAATGCATTGCGTGAGTTATATACGTGGGATCAGTTTTTCTCAGCTAGATAGCTGTCGTAGCTAATGAGCAGACACTGTTTGCCACTCGGGAGAGTCCCTCTAAATTCTATTGCCCTGAACATAATGTTTAATATCTGCAATACTTAAGTAGTTAAAGGCCAAAACACACCGGGTACGCATGCGTAGACGTATGCGTACCTCTGAGTTGTAATGTATGGAACTGTCACCGCTTGCGTAACGTAGACGTAGACGCAAGCGGTGACAGTGTTTTGGCCTTAAATCGGAACAAAATGTGTCTTTGACAATTTTATAACCTGCAGTTTGAATTCGAACTTTTAACAATAGTGATGAAATTAGTTATTTCTTTGGCATGCTTACTGTATGAAGTAGTTAGTATGTTAAGCTGATCTCTTCTAAGTATAATGTACTTGTCTTGTATACCTACTTAGTTGTTGTTTTAAGCAGAAAAACTTATTATGTTATAAATAGTATAAAGATAAAATACAGACCAATTTATCTGTTTCGTAATTCTAAGCACTTTTTAATAAATTAAGTATTTTTAAAACGTATGGACATAGATTCGAAAGAATAGGTAATAGAAATTTTATATATATCAGTGCTTATTTTTTATATCTAAAGATATATTCAAAAAGTTTTTCAAAGTTAAAATTTGGTCAGTTTACAAAACGTTTTTAAATACTTACCTATATAATAAGAAATAGAACTTTATCTAGAAGAATGAAGGCCACGATCAATATATATTTTAAACTACATAGAAAATTAGCATTATATTTTATATAAAAAATACTAACGAAAAGGTATACGAGTAATTAGGCAAGAAGTATAAAATAGTGCCAGTTTGGAGCTGAAATATTGCCCGGGCAACTAGTGAATGGGCTTATCTACATTCAGCATATACGTTATACAGGGTGTAACAGAAAGGGGGTATAAAGCCGAAACACAGCGATAGTCCCCATGAAACTGAACAACTTTCCCCAAAGAACATGGGTCGAAACTCGAAAAAAATTTTTGGGTCGCCCATACTTACTCGATCAGCTGATCAGACATTTTGTATGGGGAGGCGAAATTTTCTTTTCAAGTTATGTTCCTTGGGGAAAGTTGTGCAGTTTCATGAGGACTATCGCTGTGTTTCGGCATGTGGTCATGAAAGAAGAAGTAATTACCTACTGAATTCAACATACGGCTTCACTTTACTCGTAGATAGACGTATGTATCTAATAAATAACATAGGTAAGTATAATATTAAATGCATACTTTAAAATTATACAAAATTGTCTGTTTACGGTATACATAAGTTATATTATTGAAGTAATTAGTTAAGACGCGCGGTTGTTTTATGCGTTGTTCGCAGCGTCAGACGCCTGCGATCAAGCTTCTCCATACAAAATCTATGAAGATAAATACTTATACGAAATTAGACAATTTTCGTATCATTTGATTCAGAAAACTTTAATCTAGGTCCGTACGTTTTGATTTGATTGAAATTATGTTTAGTTTATTATAAAAATCATTAAATACGAGAGGAAGTTTTTATGTCAAAAATGTTGATTTTTAGATGCTCATTACTTTTAAGATACTCAATATATCAAAAAAATCAAAACGTACAGACCTAGTTCTTTATAAAATCCACATAATTTCCAAAAATCATGACAATCGGACTACGTTTAAGGGGGGAAAAACGTTATGGGCGTTTGTATGAAGAAATACATGCTTCACAATCCTCTTATTAAATGATTGCATAAGTCTAACGCTGCGGGCAGCGCGTAAAAAACAGCACGTCTATAATTCATATCATACTCATACAATAACTCTTTATTTAATAAGTAATTCGATTAATTAATCGTTTGAAAATACTTCATTGTAATTTGGACACAATTCGAGGATTAGATCTAATACAATAACAATAGACATTAGAAGTACTTAGTCGACAAATCTTATATATTCCTTCTATCTACTTATGAAGAATCACAAACCGTTGTACTTTCTAGTTAGATACGTTAAAAAGTTCCATTTTTGAATTATTTTTTAACCGACTTCAAACTAAAAACAAACAATCCAAAAAAAAGATGGTTTTCATTTACTTATAGAGTATTTTAGAGGCTGCCCGCGACTTCGTACGCATTTATCGTCAAATCTTGGAAAAAAAATCATGACATCGTAAAATAATATAGCCTACGTGTTATTCTGATGTGCAAGCTACAATATTGCCAAGTTTCATCAACATCTGTTCAGTAGTCCTTGCGTGAAAGAGTAACAAACATCGATATATCCATCCATCGGCACAAACATTGACATTTATAATAATATTAGTAGAATTTTAGATTGTACAATATTAATTAAACAAGTCTTTTAACTATTAGCCAGATTGATTTTATACTCTTCAGTGAACGAATCCGAACTCTATAAAGTTCTAACTTCAAGTACATTGATCTCGCTTACTCAATTGAACTTACGTTTAATACTTATAATAAACGTTTTCTCACAGCTTTGTCTTTCATTTTACGCTTTCCAGCGGTTAAATTCGATACGAAAACATTATTTCTACTTATTTTTAAGAGGTACTAATAATTAACTCTAATAATGACTCAAAACACTTAGTAGCTAGTCTGAAAGGAAAATGAAGCAACTACAAGCAAAGCGCGCGTGTAAATTAGGCAGCGAGTGAGCATTTATAATCCACATTAATAGGAAAATAGAGTTATTATCGTAAAAATCTTTGAAAAAATCTTAATCTGTAGCTATATGAAGCTAAAATTGGGCAAATTCTTGAATGCCTTTTCAGGGCTCTGCCTAGTGGCTGTGTCTTAATTGGCGAAGATCGTACAATGACACGATGCGTTCTCGTCGTGCGATGAGTTCAAACATACAGATTTAATTAGAGAGTCCATTTTCAGCCTCGCAAGCAATCGTGCGAGCACCTGAAATGCTTAATAGCGGCCGTACGTTGCGTTTAACCGAGCGATGAAAAACGCATCGTACCATCGTACGATCTTCGCCAATTAGGGCCTCAGTCGCTTTCCACTCAAGAAAACACGAATTATCTACTCGGGTGCATTACGAACCGAATTCTCTTATATTTATATTTATTTATCTACAAGCTTTCTCTGATATTTACTACAATACTACATCTAACAAAATTACACATCACAATAAAATCAACATTGAGATATTTGAGATCAAATCGAAATCTCAACCGATTATATCAGCTGGATTGTTTTATTAAATAAATAAATAGGTAACAATAAGTAGCTAACATTGAATTGACTTTATTACCTAAGCTAGGCTCTACAACAGATCTACTAAAGAAATGAATAAAAATATTTCATATATCAATATAAAAAGTAATAGAAATAGGTAAAAATATGGTATCGGATAGTTTTTTTTAGTGTAATCTAGGCCCGAGAATTGACTTTAACTTACGAGTATATCTTCGTTAGATTAAATGAGGGAATTTTACAAAAATTAATCGTTAAAACTGTCTTATTTTTATATCTTTCGAGAAGTTACAAAATTAATCGATTTTAATATAATCGTATACTATTTATGACCCAATAAGATACAATAAAACATTTTTTTTTAAACTATAAATTTCATATTACTTACATCGCTAATAGACCGATAGTAATGTCGATGACAGTCAAAAGTCTTTTCTTATTTAGGTAATAACACAATAATTAATGTATTTTTTTTATGTTGTATTGCAACATTTCTGCATAGCTTGCATGGTGATAAAAGTTACGTCCCTTCCTCGCATTCTCTGTCCTTAAGAGCCGATGCAAACCTGACGGTGCACAACAGCGCAGAAAATTTTTGATTGTCATATTACTATCGACATTGTTCTCATTAGAATAAAATAGAAAAACAGTTGACACAACATTCGCATGTAGTCGCATCGATGCTCCGATGCTCATTTGTTGTGTTAACTGATTTTGAATATTATTCTAATGAGAACAAAATATGCCGATAATAATATGACAATCAAAAATTATCTGCGCTGCGTTCCGTCAAATGTGCGGCGGTTTATAAGCTTTTACATAGAAACAGTAATAACAAGAAAGTGACGTTATCTTTGACAAAATTTCCTTTGTCGTAGTACAATAACGTTGAACCGACGACATCACGTCACGGAGCTTGCACAGATCTGTTATTTAGGTCTTTTTATTCACAAAACTACCACTTTTGTCTCACTCACTTGTTTTGAATGTTCCTCCATTTATAATAATGTACTGTTAGGTTTATTTCGATGAATTTCCACTCACTATTTTGCATATCGGTAACACTCTTTTCCGGAATTATGTGTACTTATAATGTAAGTAGGTAATCATACTTGTACAGGGAAGAAAAACAGTTCACAAATATTACAACCAAAATGCGTTTGAAACCATACAATCCGGCCTAAAGAGTAGAAATTAAAAAGTGGCAACATGTAGTGTCGTCCCATCTTTCTTAGACTGTTTTGAAAGGGACGACTCTACAGTGTTGCCACTTTTTAATTTCTACTCTTTTTTGCCAGACTATTTCTCCTTAATGACTAAAAGAGCATTGGGACATGTCATTATGAGATTGATTAATTCTTACGTTTACAAATATTATAGGATATTTCACTCTATGACGTTATCAAGGGACATAATAGTACGAAATCCGGCCACAAAAAAGTGTACCCATCGAGTTTTTGCTTGAAACCAAATTTATGATTAGGAGAATTCATATAATTAGCTTTTGAAATAGCGTTCCTTGAGAAGCGAGGGTTGACATAATATATATTTAAATAATCCAACTCGTCTTAGATAATAGATCAGTTGTTCGATTTTAGTTTGCGAATATGATAATAAAATGTCATATTTCGATTCATGATTAAGTGAAGTTGTTCAGTTTTAAAGGTAGTGGGAACGTCCTATATTATTAAGTACCTATTACTTCCAAAACCTCTTTCATCACCAACAGACAAAATTTATCTGACAGATATTTTATACCTGTCTCTTTCTAAAACGTCATGTTTTATGAAATAGACATGGTTAATCCGTCAGTTAAATTTTATCTAAAGGTGGTGAAACGGAGACTTAAATCACAATTCAACATGTAATAAGCTATAGGTAAGTAATTTCATTTACTCATTTAACCGTTTCGTGATATTCTTAGCTGTAAAAATGTTAACATAATGTGTACTCGTATTGTGTCATTAAACTCGCAAATACAGGGCTAACAGAAAGGGGGTATTAAGTCGAAACACAGAGATCGTCCTCATGAAACTGAACAACTTTTCCAAAGTAACATGGGTCATTCACCTTTCGCAAAATTTCGCCTCCCCATACAAAATGTCCGATTGAGTAGGTATGGGCGATCAAAAAATTTTTTTCGAGTTACGTACCATGTTTCTTGAGGAAAATTGTTCAGTTTCATGAGGACGATTTCTGTGTTTTGGCATTATACCCCTTTCTGTTACACCCAGTATATTAATTAAGTATTGTATATTTCTACAACATATAATTCTAATTAAGATCTTTTAATTGTATTTCGAAGAACTTATCCCCTAAATATATACTTTCGTTTTATATTCTTAAAAATAACAAATATTGTACTCAACCAAAACAAACGTATGAATAATATAAACGTATTAGTATAATACGAGCATCACAATAGAAAGTTCTTAACACTTAGCGATTAAATCTAAGTAATGATATTTGAATATCACGTTGGCATAGCTATAATTTACCTATCTAATAAATAAATATATGTATGAGTAATTGATACCGGAATTTTTACTATATCAGGCTCCATACAAATATGATCCATGCCATTTGATAGAAAATGTACGTAAACATTTTATAACATGGAATGTGAGAGTACCATTACACATTTTAGTGACTTTCAGTCGATAAATCATTGTGTGATGAAACTTCAATAGAACCTACTTAAAATGTCTTTGGTTTTAGTAATTTCAAGTTTTTAACAATCCTTTAGATTTACCTATTCTAAAGGATGTAACAGAAAGGGGGTATAAAGCCGAAACACAGTGATAGTCCTCATGAAACTGAACAACTTTCCCCATGGAACATGGTTCGCAATTCGAAAAAAAAAAATTCGCGTCCCCATACAAAATGTCCGATCAGCTGATCGAGTAAGTATAGGCGACCCAAATTTTTTTTTCCAGTTATGACCCATGTTCCTTGGAGAAAGTTGTTCAGTTTCATGAGGACTATCGCTGTGTATCGGCTTTATACCCCCTTTCTGTTACATTCTTTAGAATAGGTAAATCTGAAAGATTGTTAAAAACTTGAAATTACTAAAACCAAAGACGTTTTAAGTAGGTTCTATTGACGTTTCATCTCAATGATTTATCGACTGAAAGTCACTAAAATGTGTAATGGTACTCCCAAATTCCAAGTTATAAAATGTTGACGTACATTTTCTAACAAGTGGCATCAATCATATTTGTATGGAGCCTGATATAGTAAAAAATCCGGTATCAATTACACTCAACATCCCCTATTCGAGCTGAGTCTAATTGATGCCGAAAATTTTTACTGTATAATTAGGTTGGATGCTCTTTGAATAAACAAAAATGTTTTTGCACCGGGAACGACCAGGGGGGGTTTGTTTGATTAATTATAAGTTTTGACATTTGTAATTTATTATAATAATTTGTGTTGAGTAATAAATAGTAATATTTATTAACAAGCATTTTGTATACTAAAAGTTTATAAACATTTTATGACATGCAGTGTGGGATTACCATAAGAATATTATGTCAAAATGTTTGCTGAAAGAGTGGCATTATTTGTAAGTAATTTATGGCACGATGAGTTCATTGTAATTAAAATGTCAATGTCAGAAACCGTTCAATTTTGATTCAAGTTTGTTCGAAGCTTGGCATACCTTCTTTAACTTTTGTTTTAAACAAATTAATTCTCGAAGCAACTCAATCTATCATCTTATAGAAACAATATAAGTAAGTATCATTAAAATATGACGAGATTGTCTGAACATGATTATTTCTAACCTACTAATATATGAAGTATATCTACTGTAGGTATAATAAATATATTGAACTCTAAATAAATAGGCACCTACGTTTTAGGCTTTCAATTTAGGCGTCCTTTTAATCATGGCATTCTAATAGGTACCTAGATTTTAAAAATATACAGTAGATAAACATCATCGAGAAGCTATTATAACAATTGCTAGTTTCGTACAAAGTTTTTAAATAGATTTAAATAAAAGGTAAATGAGAACAATCAGTGGTACACAAAAGTTCAAATTCGTGAGTTTCCTTGTAAAGTATCCGTAGTTAAGTGACTTAAAAGAGGACACATATCTACAACACTATGTAATACCATGGACTCCATTTTGAACAGATCTTTAAAGCACTGTACCATCACTATCTATCATTCCTATCTATGATGCTTTCCCTTTAAACAGCGGTTTCTACATCTCCGACAATTTCTTGGAACTCCTCTTGTTCTGAAAAGAAATGTTACAGTTAGATCCTCCGCAGATCACAGATTTTTCAATCGGCCGATAGTTCAGTTGGACTGCTAGTACAAATCGTTAGAAATACCTATCGTCATAGTGTGCGCACTTGCTTACATTTAGGTACGTACTGATAGAGACCAAATTAAACTATCGGCGGATAGAAAGTATGTGGTCTGCGGGGGATCTTAGTGGCAAATGTCAAAAAGCTAATTATTTAACTGCAGTTGTCACACCGGCAGCAATGAACGAATAGCAGATATATCTATGATGTAAGCATTCGCGGGGAGCGAGTGCCTAGCTTATTAGTTGTTGTTGTTTTGTGTAGCTCGTTTAATAGCGAATGTGCGAATTGTTCGCATCACTCGCTCGCAGCGGCCAAGCACTGAAGAAAAAAGATTGTTGGTAGCTCTCCCGGTGTACGTTTTGATCAAGTATATTTCATGGTAAACTAGTGAAGCGAGTACTTACCGATAATATAAACAGCGATCAATTAGGTATTTGGATAAGAATCTCTTTTATTCCCACAGAATGTATATGTATTGTACGTTTCTTAAGCGAGAAAATAGTCGATAGTCGTATAACCGCGGACGGTGAGACAACTGCCTTAAAGCTATGAATAAAATGAGTTCTACTTCGTGAATGTATTTGGCTTGTAAACGTTTAGCAACTACGAGTAGGTAGGTATACATTTAATGCAGCTTAGCAGATGATTCATTTATGAAAAATGGTACACATGGATTGTGGTCGCACTCACTTTCAAAGTACGTCGCAAGGTCCTGATCGTGAGCTAGGAGCGCTTGTTGCTTAGGAGTAACTCCTGAGAAGTCTTGGCAGGTGATGGAAGCGCCGCCTGCTACAAGCAGGTAGCAAACTGACCGCCGCTGGTGTGCCGCTGCCTTATGCAGAGCGGTTTGTCCGCGGTCGTTGTCGCGCATGTTTAAGATAGAGGTCGGTGCGCACGCTATCAAGTACTTGACAATCTCCTTGTGTCCGTAACGAGCTGCAATATGCAACGCGGTTTGCCCCACAGCGTCGATGGATAGCAACGAATATCCGGCTTCGTGTAGCTGCTTCAACTGTTTTAAATACAAACATAGACACATTTTACTACGACTAAAGTTAAATATACAGAGCCCGGCATGCTAATTTACACATCGCTGTTTAGAAAGAGAATAATCGGTTAGTTTCGGTTTCGTAGAGCGTTCTCTCTATCTATTCCTCTGTTCCTGCGTACAGTTTACCATTAATTATTCAAATGACTAGACCCGACCGGTCAAGTCGCTTTCATCGCAAAATATAAATACATTTTGTAGAGCTATTAAAATATAAATATTAATTGGGTATTTATTAATGCCGGGGCCTGTACCTACCTACTCGTAAATAATTCTTTAACTATTATATAGGTAGTATTAACTTGTACCACCCGCGCGCCAGTTTAAATGTGCATCTACTTAAATTAAGAGTGCAGCAGTGCATCAAAATATATAATTGAGAAATAATGAAGGAGCAGAGAGGTAAGTAGAAATTTAATTTAGTCAGTAATAAATATCTTTATTTATTAAATTTTAAATTACTTGGTCATCTTGTCAGTAGGTAGGTTTAATGTTTGCCGAAAATATAGCTTATCAAAATGCTGTATGTATGTACAATCTATGTCAAAATTGTCAATGCAATGTATGTACATTGCTAATCTAATTATTTTATGTAAGTAATTTGCTGACTAAAACATAAGTAGATGCCTATTTTATGACCACTTAGGTAAATGACATCCGTAATTTAATGTAAATTGATAATTTTTAGAGTGCTTGTGTAAGTAAGTAGGTATAAAACTCAAAAAGATCACTTACCGTTTTTAAATCTCCTACTTTGGCCGCTTTTAAGAGAGCATCCGATGTTTTCTCCAATAAGTTTCTGTAACAAAATTTAATTTGAAGGAAAAATCTTTAAGTAGGTTCTAACTTCATTTTAAAAGGTAGGAATTGGAATTGGGTAGAATTTACCTACGTAAAAAAGACGTCTAGGTAAGTATATACTCAAGCAAACAAAACATATTAAGACTTTTCTCCTAAAAATATTAAAATATCTACTTATCTTTTACTTGTGACAGTTTTTAATGCATTATAATTATGGTACCTGTGTACACCTACGTATGCAATTTTTAATTGTGATAATAGTTCCCTGCTGTCGGTCTACCTATCTAACACTACACCAAAAAAATTCATAAACACGTATCTAAGTATAATAATGTTATGAAATCATTACTCTACTTTTGGCTTTGCCGTAGTCGAGTAAAAATAATCGTGTTTATTTATAGGTATCTATTATATATAAATATACCTATTATATACCCATTATCTTGATTTAAATAGGCTTTGTTCAAACAAAGTTGTACAATCGATTTCCTCGAAGAAATACTTAATTTCGCCCACACGAAAAATGTGCGTAATTTCTTACTTTTTGCGTAAGAAACTTCTGTAGGTAAAGAACTCAAAATTGATGGTGAAATTTTTAAACTCGCGCTACGTCAAGTTATCGCGTGACCAACAATGGACGTCGAGGGAAATACAGATTCTTTTTATCACGCTTTTTAGGGTTCCGCAACGAGAGAGTAAAACGAAAACTGAGAATTCGTCTGTTAGTCTGTCATCGGGCTGTAGGAAACTAGGAACCTATTTCATGAACAGTTTATGACTTATACATGTGAAATATGATCCTTTAGCAAACAAATACTTACAATTAAATAGTTTATTGAATTGGAATCCTATGTCCCATGAGTAAGTACTATTAGTACCATTATTACCTATTTCTCGCTATTTCTTACCCTAAGGTTGCCTGGAAGATATTGCTACCTAGCAATAAGGCCGCCTGTTGCCTCTTATATTCTTGTTTGTGTCTGTACCTTATATCTTTGTGTGCAATAAATAATATTTGTATTGTATTATTGTATTGTACTAAAATATGAGCAACTAGCTATCCTGAAACTTTAACCTGTATATCGACATAATGGTTTATTTTTTCAAGCGCTAAGTTAAGTTTTCCGGTCCCCATAATAGCTTGTAGAATTATTTCTTTATCTTTATGTTTAGAAATCGACGTAATATAATTATACGTAAATATAAATTTGCGCGAAACCCTCGGGGCAAGACCCCGACACGAACTTGAGTATTTCTTTACATTTACTTTTTCATCTGGTAAGTACCTGTTCTAATAAATAACAAAGCTCTTTTTCTCGCAAAAGTTGGAAATAAATAAATACTTTGTAGGATTGAGGTTTTATTAGCAGTGATCGACAACAATTAAGTATATTAACTTACGGCCGGTCCCAATATTAAAAGACACATAGCAGTCCGAGATTGGCATATCACGTAGCTGTCACTTCTGATCCATCCATCAAAAGAATCCCATACATTTTTTGACACCGGTAGGTTTATAGGGACGAAAAATTCTAAGATAGATAACTACTCGTATTTCTATGTCCAGTAGGGCAAAACCAAAGATAGATAAAATATTGGGTACGACCGTTAGTGATTTAGGTACACCTCTGCTACTATTTTCTACTGGACTACACTACACATAAAGTCTACATTATTAACTACATAATTCAATCAACTAACACATTAACATAAGTAGTATATGCCAAAAAAGAACATAAAATCTCACCTATAGCCAAACACTTCCTGATCAAGTCCAAACAGTTTTTCATGAATGCTGCATGCGATTGAAGAGAGAAAGAAAAGTGCAGTCAGTTCTATGACAACCGTGCGAATAGTGTGAGTAGAGAACCCATAGAGTATCAATAGTACAAAGTGAACAGCGAAAGCTGCGTATTCATTATCGAACTGTAACTGTAACCGAATAGATACAGTAACAAGGTTCTACCTAGTGTGTACGCGTGTTACAATCATCCTTTTGAAATGCGGAAAAAATCGACAATCGTCGGCTCGCTGCGAGCCGCTCGTGTCGCGTTCGTCGCGGTCTCGTGAACCACGTGAACACACAATGTTTTTTGTTACAATGCATGAAACGGTTACAGTTCGCCAATGAATATGCGTCTGTAGAGCGCGAACACTGCAGACTGAGAATAAATTTAGCTATTGTTGTAGTCATCGAAATCGATTTTTTATATTTATAAACCAGTTGTTTCGTACCGACATGTAGATATTGACTTATAAAAAGAACCAAAATTTTCTGCTTTCCGCGACTTATAATTTATTCTATCGCTACATTCCAACCACTTATCTACTTTTGCTGCGCAACTTAGAGGTAAATAGGACGCGTACTCTATGTTATTGATACTCTATGCTACACATCCATTCAATGAAATCAACAAACATATCAACTACTTCTGTTTTAAGTACACGTCATCAGTGAAGTAGAAAGAGACGGAGTGGTATGCCATATTCATGCAGTATTGACATAAACCAAACGATACATCGTTGAAGTCAAGCGCTGAGTTTCATTCCCCGTGATCAACTTTCTAAAGCTAGATTCAGGTGATCATGACGCACAACGCTGCGGTACGCGATGCCGGACACTCAATCATATGAAAACGTTGAAAACGTTCTCTTGTTTCAACGCAGTATGCGTCAGCGAAGGACAAGCGAGTGACGCTGCGTTGGGCCGCGTACCGCAGCGTTGAGCGTCATGATCACCGAATCCCAGCTTAAGTAGTCTTCTACTCACACTCACACTAAAGTACCTGTATACATGCATAAAATATATTGAAAACACTTACGATTTGAACCTGGCCATAGAATCTTTGGTCGGTTTGTGTGAAGCTGGCGGGCTGGTGCATAGAGGAGGCGAGCTGGAATCTTGATTGGATGCAATCAGCTTTGGAGATATACTCGCGGTTCCTTTTGGAGTAGTTGGAGCTGATGAGAGAACGGGTGGGCTTTGGAGTTCCTCTCGTATTGGCGCTGGGCTGCCTAGCTCCGATTCGCTGTCAAAAACAAAGTTATGAAAGGTACATTTAATTACAATTACCAGGTTGGTTGATAGATTGATTGGTTTGTTGGTTGGTTAAGTTTTAGTTGTTATTCACAAGACGTTGTAATTCAGATTACGAGATAGAGGTCGCCCACTTAAAAGGTGCGTCAACGATATTTGGAGACACGCCGCCGGTCGTGGAAGTCGTGGATGCATATGTTTAAAGACTCACGATAAAAGAGCTGGGATGATGATGATGACATTCTAAAAAATGTTTCATTCATGTAAACACACATTTCCAAAACCAAGGAAAGCTTAGACATTATAGATCTTAGTATATGGAGCAAGCGAAGGAAAGAGACGGAGTGATGTCGTATCAAGAATTCAAAAGAAAAATGGAACAAATGGAGGACGTAACGGAATGGAAGAAGCCCACCTTCAAGAGCGTAGCTTTCAAATGATTGATATTGAAAGGCATATTTCGATAAAAAAAAGTTTAAATGGGGATAATGACTACATTCATAAATTCAAAAAATAATTACTTAGTCCGTCTTTTAGGCTATTAAAAAATATTTGAAACACATTTTTTTCCTCATCAAATACATAAATAAATACAAAGATACAGAGCATCAAAGTTACGTACTGAGGTGTGACGTCACGAGCAACTTCAACCCAGTGTATCTTTGTTATTTTTAGTTTAAAAGAAAAAAGAAAAACTACGTGTCGAATATTTTAAAATAATCTATGTGGCGGACTAAAAAATTTTTTTAAGTCGTCATGCCCATTGATTTAATTACCTGACATGCAATTCGGCGACGTCAAACGACAGTCCAGGGCTGGAAGTATCAACGCTCTGTGAGATGTCAAGAGAGACCGAGAGCCCGGCAGTGGTTTCCAACGAGTAAGATTGACCAGTGCGGTCTAACGACGCTGTGGGGGTAGTATCAGGGTGGGGTGTGGATTCCGTATCAGGTGTGTGCAATACAGCAGCGTCCAGGATGTAGACGCTCTCGTGGCCGATGTCAGCTGGATAATGAAGGTTTTCTTGCGCCTTGTCAATCCGGAAGAATCGTTCTGCTGTTACCGCTGCAAAAAAATATTCATAAAAAATTTCTTACTCATATTATAAAATGACAATGTTTGGTCCTATGGATGGATTTGAGGTGACGATGTGTGATACTATTTCACGCAAAAACTACTGAATAGGTTAAGATGAAACTTGTCAATATTGTAGTGTAGCTTAATACATCAGAATAACTCATGCTTTATTAATTTGAGATTCTTCTCAAATTAATCAAGGTCTAAAATTCGAATTCCAAATGGGAACTAATTTATAATAAGTAGTTACTTTTCATGGTATCTATTAACTTACGTAAACAAGGACATATCACTTTAAAACGAAACTACCTACGTAAATAAAAACCCAATTAAGTTTAAGTAAAGTAAAAGTAAAAAAAGTAAAGTAAATATTTATTTCCAGTCTAATATAAATAATCAATAGCTTGTCTACTAAAGTAGTTTCAAAGGCATAATAGGCCACTTATTATTGAATATAGGCCACATAATACCTACTTACTCTAACTACCTTTTGTACCCACGATGCCATGTCAAAGGTTAAAGCGACTTATGGCGTAGTCAGTGTTTTTCAAACTTTTTGATATCGCGACCCCTTTCGGGGTGAAAAATTTTGCCGACCATAGACAGACAAGGAAATAATATAATCAATATGCTACGTTAAAGATTCTTTTCTATTTTGGTACATACTTTCAGTAGTTGTAGTGTAGAGTTTGACTTTTTCTGTTTGCCGGCGACCCCCCGAGTAAGGCTTAGCGAACCCCCAGGGGGTCGCGGCCTACAGTTTGAAAAACGAGGGCGTAGATATACGAGTAGGTACCTAAGTAGAGGTTGGACTTGGACTTACAATCAACAAACCACCAATCCACGAGATTCGAGTGCACTTGAGATTCTTTGATCAGGTTCTGAATGAGACCCCGTAATTGCTCCAAATCTGCCAGCGGATTCACTTCTAGTTTACCCAGGCATTCGGCTGAAACAAATTTGCACAAGAATGAACCGTGTTTGTTATCATTTTTGTTTGTTATCATTTCGTTTGTACACTTTGATTTTTATTCATAATCATAATATTTATTGCGCTTCCACAAAGTTACAAAATGGTCTTAAAAATAATTTACAGTACATGTTGTGGACCCTGTTTTAGGGCACGGCAAACAGAGAGAGGAAGACGTATTAAGTTGCTAGAATTAAGTTCTGAATATATCTTTTAATTACGAGTATAACTATATATGGTATAAAACGCCCCACACACGATTTAACTTCGCATTCAATCTGTTGAATCAACCTGTTGGAGTTAACATTTGATTCGTTGAAGGGAGACGTCAACCTGCCTATTCAATCTGTCAAATCAACTCAAAAACTCAAGTTTTTGAGTTTAGCCGGACATGTTTTTTGTATGCATCCGGATCGATGGGCCAAGATATCTATCGGCCATGGATAGGGAAAAATGGAAAGATGAGGCCTTAGCCCAGCAGTGAAACATAATTTCTATTTCAATATTTAAACTTTTTTTCTATCGCAGTGTAGTCACTTACTAATTTTTTTCCACCACAAGCTCTTCGACTAACATGTTAAAAATAATAGACATCACTCTGAGAGAGTGACGTTCTTAAAAATAAACAAACGCGTTTTGTGCTTTCTTTCGAAAATCAAAAGACGCGCGTCATGTATTTACATAATGTATGTGTATTTACATAAATGAAGAAGAGGTAGGTTCTTTTATGTCAATTGGCGACGGCGGCGGCGGCGGTTCTATCTTTACCGGCTTCCAATAATACACATCGGCAATCATCGGATTTCCGAAAACAAACGAATAAAACCATGCCCATCAATAATTCGATTCATTGTTTATCTGAATCTGAATGTCAATTTAGGATACGTTCTCCATCTTATTGTTTAGATTACTGTGTTAACTATAATTACTGTTAATTAATGAAAACAGTGTGATTGATTGATAAAGTTCATCTAGACCTATATAATTAAGGTAAGTAATTAATATTTGGGTTTTAACAACTCTACATATATAATTATACTTAAGTACTTCACTCAAGTAAAAGAGAAAGTTAACGTCATGTCGTATCAAGAAGTTAAAGCACTGGTAGAGGATAGGCCTAGATGGCGAACACTCCACCGACAAGAGTCTAAACTCTTAAATTAAATGATGATGATGACATATATAATTAAATTACGAATATTTGACTTTGCGATGGAAATTCGATGATTGCCTGATGTGCATTCTTTATCGATCTAGGCGCGCGGTTGTTTTATGCGTAGCTCGCGGCGTCGGGCGCATATGATCACCATACAAAATCTATGAAGATCAATCAATCAATCAAATCAAAATTTATTTATTTCTCCCAGAACAATATAATGACAGTACAGTAAAGTTATAGGTACAGGTAAAAGTTTTTGTTGTGGGAGACTGGTGTCCAAGCTAGGTTAAACCTGTGGTATGGATCACCAGGCTTCCACCCCATGGACAAAATGTGCATAGTTAAAATATAGGATACTATGAGAAAATTTCTGTTATTTTTAAAATATTTTATATATAATTTATTATTAAACATTTAATATTTGTTAGTGTGTATGTATATGTGTTTTGTGTGTGTGTGTGTTTGTGTGTGTGTGTGTGTGTGTGTGTGTGTGTTATCATTTAGTTCTTGCCATTTATGTTATTTATAAAATCATAGTTGTTGATTGATAAATATAAATATATAAGATAAATATATGTAAGTATAAATAATTTAATTTATGGAGTTACCTGATCGCATGCGTCTGACGCTGCGAGCAACGCTTAAAACAGTAACAAGATATGAAAGAAATGGATCCTGTCGATCAGCTTTAAATTCTTACTCACCTGTTTGAGCCAAAAGTTCTTTATCGTAATGATTTTGCTCGTAATCAGCCATAGTTATGAGATTCACAGTTAACGTCAACTTCTCCACAGTTGTTTGCCTGTAAATAACCCTTTTATGAGAAGAGTTAGACATAAAAACAAACATCGCCTTGTTGCTTCTTTTTCGACTTTAAGATCTATTAAGGTATCATTTACTAATTTTCGAGAAAGTGTCATCCACTGATTTATGTTAAGCAACTGTAAGTATATTGTCGATATGTTCAAGTGCAATAAAACCATCATCAGCTCTTTTAACGTCCCCACTACAGGGATACGAGCCTACTCTCACACGAAAGTGATTAAGCCGTAATCCACCACGCTGGCCCATGAATAGATACCTTATTTTGAATTTGAATACGTACGGTGCGACAATCCTTCCAGCTTTTTTCTTAGCAAGCATCGTGGCTTGGTTTAGCCGAGATAGAGTGATAATTGAAGGAGCAAGCCGACAAGCCTCACCGTCCACTTGCATTGGTATCACCTTCGTCGTTACAATCTTTGCTGTCTTACACTGCGCTATACAAGTACCATGACCGCCAGCTTGCAAAAGCGGCTAAAAATAAAAATAAAACACATAAAATTTAAATTTAAAAACATTAAGGGCTAACCACATATTTCCGGGAACACGTCCCTGACGGAACACGGCAAATATCGGTTACATACAAATTGTATATACTTTTTCACACAACACCGTATCAGAGCGTCTATGTCTTTAGTGAAGAGGACAACTCTGAACACGGATAGCCCAGACCCGGAAATGTGTGGATAGCCTTTTATTCTACCTTTTGGCTACGCCGTAGCACGCCGTAGACAGGTAACTTATAACTACACTACATGGCGTAGGTAGACGAAAATCAAAGGACATAAGCTGCCCGTGAAACCGAATAAAGAATTAAGGATGGCCCCGCATTAGGCGGTCAGCCGGAATGCGGTCAGCCAACCTGTCAACTGCAGTATTAGCCGCAGCCGCATTGCAGTGCGGATAAAAACTACCGCATTCTGGCCGACCGCATAATGCGGGGGCACCCTAATAAATATGGGTCGAAATACGATAAACAAATATCTTTCCATAATAAAGTTGATCAGCTGATCGCAGTTTGCATAAAAAGTCTGTTCTTTTAACATATTTCGACCCATTGTTCATTTTCGTCCCTTAATTTTCATTCGGAACAAAAGACTGTAAGTACCATTGTTTTTTAAGAATTATGTTATGATGAACGATGAGTCTATATTTAGAAAGAAACAATTAAATATTTAGTCTGACTACGTTCTATTTAATATCAGTTTCCAATTACAATTATCTACAATATTACAAGTCGAGATCTATTTGTAGAAATTGAGAAGAAATTATTTTCTAGAGCAACATGATAATTAATTTATGAAACATTTATGGAGATCGGGGATTTTGGGAAATACGTCAATTTAATATAAGTAATTTATGGAAATAGCTTGGTATGACGTCATCAAATTTGCATTTACGTGTAATGACGTCGTATAAATAGATTACGGGGAAATCTCGTCATATTGAATATTCCAAATATTTATGTTTAAGCTTCTGTTCTTTATGTCGTCATAACTGCCTTTTTCTGCATAACTACGTTCAAATAATAATAATAATATAGTGAATTGGGGTAATTTGAATGCTATATTTCGAGGGGTAATTCCGAAAATACCCACAACAATTACAGCACGAATTTCGCGATGTGGGCGTTTTACTTTGACCACAACGCGTTGTGGCCTATTTTTTCGCTCAATGAGCGTTTTCGGCCTTTGATCGTAACATATAGACCACTCTTTTTAACCTCGTCAGCCCACGCGTACTTTTGAAGGAACAAAAACTTTGTAGTCGGTAATGTTGAAAGAGACAATTTAGGCAATAACCCCTTTTTCGAAATTATTACCCTAATACACTTACACAAGTCATAATTTATCATTTTTTCAAAAAGTTTTTGATTATAAAGTATCTATATTATATTAAGTACCTACATAGTTGCAGAGTATTAAGTAGGTTGCGGTAGAAAGGTAGAATTTTTGAAAAAAAAAGGTATCTTGAAGGCAAATAACATGGCTGATACGTCCGAAACTCTCCTCTAATATCATAGTCGTGGAGAAGGAGGAGAGAGACCTTTGCTCAGTAGTGGGAAACTGATGGCTAGATAAGATAGGAAATGGCACTTACCAATTGATATGTCGTTAACCCCACAACTTCAATGAGACCATCTTCTGTTGAGGGCTCATGCACACCTCCCGATTTATTCCAAGGATGTGTCCCTCCTCCATAGCTGTAAGTATTAAAGTCGTAAGTATGTGCAATTGTGCACCTGTTTGATGGAGCAAAAAGATGCCTCGGTTGCGTTCCTCAAGAGGTCTAAGTTCCTTTAGTTCTAGGTTACTTTCCGAAGCTTCAGACTATGCACTGATGTTTGTCATGGCTGAGATTTTAGTGGGTAGAAGGCCCACATAACCCAATTTTCTACTCTTTAAAACTTGTAGCAGGTTTTGTCTATGACTTAGTAATAATACTAATAGATGATAATAGTATCTACACACCAACATTTTTTTTTGACAGCTGCCATTCGTATGACGTAAAGCCGCTAGCCCCAGCGGCTTTGGTGTGACGACAGCATTAGATTTAAGGTCAGGTTAGGTACAGTACATAGTACATAAGTAGTTAGAATGTAGGTGTTCCAATAAAAAGTGTTTCATGGACTGTATATTGAACAGAATAAGCAAGTAAAGTTTAAGCCCTTTAATACATATTATGATTGTAAGGTAGGGAGCTTACCTTGGAATGTTTAAGAAGACAATAGCGTGAACTTTGTGCTCCCTGAGTATCGGCGTGACGTCTTTACCGTCGCACTCCATAGTCACGAACTCAGCTAACCCTTTCCACTTACGCTGCATTAAGTCCTTCCCACCAGCAGTACCGTAGAATAACTTGTTTCTGATCCGCGAGTTGAATTTTTCTGGATGCGCCTCTGTTGAACAATTGACAATCAATATGCTAAGCAGCTTTTCTTGTCATGCGTGTGATATGGGGCCCAAATCTGCTAATTTAAAAAAGCCTCAGTTGTGAGTCGGCAGAAAGTCAATGGCATTTTTATTTTATTCTGCTAAACAATGACTTAAGGTATCTACACATCAAAGCCGCCGGCATGCCGCCGGGCTAGGCCGGCTGCTTTACGTCATGCGAATAGCAGCTGTCCAAAAAGCCGGCGGCTTTGGTGTGTAGACAGCATTACATTGATGATTGCGACCAAATGTTTCAAAAAATTACATTGACACTCTGATTGATACTCTGCCGATACACAACTGAAAATATTGTAAATAAGCAGACTTGGGCCTCTGGTTCTGGAGCTGTAACCGTAACCGTTGTAATGTAACCAAAAAACATAGGATGTGCGCGCGCAGCAGATTAGCGAACTATTAGCGAACAAATACACACTAAGTTTTTGGTTACAGTTTAAACAAAAGTTACAGCTACAGCTCGCTAATGAGTATGCGCCTAGGGTTACCAGATGAAATAAACGAAAGTCCGGAGAAAAGTCCTAATTCTCATATAAAAGTCCTGAGATTTTATACAGTTCGAGAATTTCATCTTAAAAACGTAATATCGTTATGTACAGTAGGTACCTGTATAAAAAAGTATACATTTTAACTGCAATCTGTTATCAAAAGAAGATTATTTCGGTTACGTTTTACTAGGATAATTAAGTAGGTATAGATTTAAACTGCAATTATTTATAAAAAAAGATATTTTTTAGTTTATGTTAGTTGATTTAACTTTTAATTAAAGAGATCTTTGAAAAATGTAAGCTGTATTTAGAAATTCCTGAGATTTCACAAGATTGACAAAGTCCGGCCGCACTCCTGAGAAAAGTCGAAAAGTCCGGTAATCTCAGGACAAATCCTGAGATATGGTAACCCTATATGCGCCTCAAAATGAAATCCGATGTTAATGTTAATGTTATCAGCCCATATATGTCCCCACTATCGGGCACGAGCCTACTCATACAGAGAGGGATTAGGCCGTAATCCACCACGCTAGCCAAGTGCGGGTTGGCGGATTTCACATACACCTTCGAATTTCTTCTCGTGTGTATGCAGGTTTCCTCACGATACTCTAAATGTAAATTATTATTATAAATAAAACTACAAAGGACCCTATTCCTTGCTAGAAATAACATCTCCTGTTGTTACTAAAGTAAAGTAAACAATGTTACTTTACTTTGTTCTGTTTTTGCGTCTTTCTGCAATATCGTTCTATACTGGATGTAACAGAAACGATATAAAGCCGAAACACAACGATAGTCCTCATGAAACTGAACTTTCCCCAAGGAACATGGCTCGTAACTCGAAAAAAAAAATTTCACCTCAACATACAAAATGTCCGATCAGCTGATCGAATAAGCATGGGCGATCCAAGAATTTTATTCGAGTTTCGACCCATGTTCCTTGGGGAAAGTTGTTCAGTTTTATGAGGACTATCGCTGTGTTTCGGCTTTATACCCCCTTTCTGTTACACCTTGTATATAAAATTGTATTTGTAACTGTATTCATAGCGTAGATACCTGAACAGTAACAAAGAACTATAAATATGTATTAAAGCTTCGATGTACTTAGTAAAATACCAACGGGACGGTGAAATGCGAGTATTATTTGTGTTTGAAACCGACGGGAATCGCACTTTATTATTCCCTTTGTAGGCACGTAAGCACGTCATAATTTGACTTCAGCGTGGGAAGTACATGTATACCTACTATTTAATCTATTTACGTACCCAATAATGTTGATGCCGATGGATGGAGATTAGAATGGACATTTGCCTCTTTCACGTAAAATCTAATACTGCACTTTACATGATATTATGCAAAAGTTACGACCAAGAAATTCTTATAAGTTTAAAAAAATAAAAGCTTTTAAAAAGGTAGGTAAGCTTCAGAATAAATTACGAAATGATTACGAAGAATTTGTTAACTTTTACTTTTTACTTTGCACAATGCAACATTGTAATTAAAATATTCATCCAATCTAAAGTACTTAAGCTTTCTTGCTTTAATTTTGTACAGTAAGTTAGTATTTCTTGAGGAGTTTCATTGTAACTAGTTTTGTACGCTGAGAAATTCATACTAGTATTAATAAATGCAAAAGAATATGTTTGTCTATATTACCGTAGACTAGTCAAGGTCCATAGGTAATCATCATCATCATCAAGTCAGCTAATGGACGTCCACTGCAGGACAAAAGCCTCCCAAAGATCTCCACAACGACCGGTCTTGCGCTGCCCACATCCAACGGTTTCCAGCGACTTTAACCAAGTCGTCAGTCCACCTTATTGGAGGTAGTTGGAGGCATAGGTAGAACCTTCCTATTATTACTGTAAGCGAGGCAACGCACTATGCGGCCAGCCGGTTCAAAAATTTGTACGGTATAATACTCATAGTTTTCATCCGCACACTGCGGTGGTTGCGGCTATACTGCAGACCGCATTCCGGCTGGCCGTCTTTGAGTATAGGATATATGTGAAGTTGCCCCATTTTTTTTCATATACAAATAAGTTTATGACAGCGTGCCAAGGTTGGCGCAAGTTTTTCATAGTTTTCTTGGTAGATGACTTGTCAAACGATAAGAAATTCCATACAAAAAGGTAGCCATTTTGCGCCAGACCAGGCACGCAGTTCCAGACGATATTGCATCTTCTTATATATTCTATACTCAAAGCTGGCCGCATAGTGCTAAAGGGGGCTAATAACTATATAAACCTATGAAGTGAAGTAAACATTTGAGTTTTGAGTACTGATCGTCTTTCATGGCAAAACAACGAATTATCATATTCCACCTACCTCTAGCCTCATGAAATTCCAGCGCGATGTGAGCATCGACACCAAATGAGAAGTAGTTGTTCACAACGTTGAGAGGCAGCTCCGGTTTGCCTCCAGAAGTGTCTCCAGAGGCAGCAGGGTTTGGTTCCACTTCCAGCAGCCAGCGGTCCAGTAATACGGTGTCGCTCTCCCCGATGTGGGCTAGGATCTTCGACAGTGGTTCATCCACGTAACCCTGTATGAAATTGCCGTGAATTTTAATTATAAGCGCCCGAACACGTCAAACTTTTTGTAGGACAGATAATCGGGCCGATTTTAATTTCTAATTTTTTCTTCCTATTTCTGACCGACTTTTTTAAGGACGTGAGCGTTGCACTAAATGCGAGCAGTAGGTACGTTCTATATTCCTCCTACAAAAAGTCGGCGGCCGATTGTCAGTGCGTGTGCGGGCGCCTTAAACAGAATATAATAAAAATTCAGGGTGTCGTCGGATAATCGGATAGCATTTGGATTAAACATAAAAAATGAAATAAAATACCTCATGGGCTACCGAAAATAATCCCATATTCGTTCAAAGATATTAAGTAAAAGATAAATAGACGACCTTATATCGGCTATTGAAATTAACTTATCCTCGAATAGCTAAAATGTCCAGAATAATTTAGTTTAGGAATTAGGAGATCATAAAGGCAGAGGATGCAAAGTTTATATTCAATTTCCTTATATTAACGTAAGGTTAGGTCAAGGTAAATTCAATTATAAATCCCTATGTAAATGCGATGCCATCGATGGTAGCCAATAACTTCAGGTTAATATCATTTGGTAAGGCTATTCGATTGAATTACCTATGCTATAAAATACGATTTTGATGTATGTAAACTAATTCAGTGTGACTTTTAATTAGTGAACAATAGAAAAGGATATGCATGTACTCGTGATAACAAATACCTTTTAGGGACCAAGTAGGTACGAAGTATTAAAAAAAAAAAATTCCCATATAACACTATCAACAGGTGCATTTTGTGTGGGGAATTCGAAATTTATTTAATGATTTCGAAATTAATCCCATATTACTTTTACTATGGAACCATTTTTGTTGTTTTTTATCACGAGGACATGCATAATCCTTCCTATCTTTCACTAATTGAAAGTCACCCTGTATAAACAAACCCCTACGCATCCTATCCTAATAATATTATAAATGTCAATGTTTGTGCCGATGAACGGATGGATTGTTACTTCATCACTTAAAAACCACTGAACAGATTGTAATGAAATGGCATCGAACATATTTGTATGGAGCCTGGTATAGTAAAATTTTCGGTATCAATTACACTAGATACACATCCCCTATTCGAGCTAGTATGGAGAAAAAAAAGTTGGCGGCCACTGATGAAACTAACATCAGTCGATAGAGAAAAATATTATAAAAGGATGTGTAGTGTAATTGATACCGAAAATGTTTACTATACCAATATGTTGGATGCTCTTTACAATACCTTAGCTTGGGCATCAGAATAACACATAGGCTGTATTATTTTGAGATATCATGTATTTCTTCCAAGATATGACGATAAACGCGTACGAAGTCGCGGGCAACCTCTAGTATTTTATAAGTTACTAGCTGACCCGGCGAACTTCGTACCGCCTTAGCGTAGCTTTGATGCACTACATGTATATTTTTCGAGCTTTCTGAGAGATTTTCTTGATATTTTTTTCCGTAAGAACCTTGTACAGAGTATTAGAAAACTACAAAAAAAAAATCTGCCAAATCGGTCAAGCCGTTTTCGTGTTATGTCGTGACAACAGAAAACGGGTTTCATTTTTGCCCGATCAGCTGATCGAGTAAGTATGGGCGATCCAAAAATTTTTTTCGAGTTACGACCCATGTTCCTTGGGGAAAGTTGTTCAGTTTCATGAGGACTATCGCTGTGTTTCGGCTTTATATACCCTTTCTGTTACACCCTGTATATAGATAAACCTTAGGGAAACAGAGTGGGATAATGGAATCATGTATTTGATTGACAATAACGAAACGCAGATGTAATCGCGTGACATTTATGAAGTAAGTACAATCGTAACATCCGACCCGGAGCTCGTTCGACATTTGGGACAATAATAAAGTTTTGATGGAAGAAATGAGTAATAAAAGTTGTTTATGTTGACAATACTCGTTAAAGCACATTGTCAGGATATCACGCGCCCGGTCGCCGCCGTGCTCAGTCACAGGTAATAGTGGGTGTAACAGAAATCGGTCGTATATGGGTCGTACCTCGAAAAAAAATATTGGCCTCCCCATACAAAATGCCCGATCACCTAATCGAGTAAGTATGAGCGATCCAAAATTTTTTTTCGTCTTACGACCCATGTTCCTTGGGGAAAGTTGTTCAGTTTCATGGGGACTATCACTGTATTTCTGCATTATACCCCCTTTCTGTTACACCCTGTATAATATCAGAATGTGACGTTCACTAAGTGTGGACGCTGCCTTATGTATTTAATATGGCAACTGCAGACTAGGTATGGTCGCAAGGATTGTCGATTTTATTATCTCTTTCGTCTATCTCCACTCACCTCCCCCTTATGAAAGAAATGTGTATAATAGGTAAATAGAAGGTACCTAAATAAAGTCAGTTACTTGGTTTTAATTTTTAATTGAATTTTTATTTTCATTTGGAATGAAAGACGAGATGAAAAATAATAGTCGAAGGTTGGTACTGTGATTTTAACTAATTTAATAAGTTTATGAACAGATATTTTTTAATTACCTACTTAAATATTTTATCGTAAAGCAAATTCGGTAATTAATTTGGTTAAAAAAAATTATAGATGATTCAACAGCCGTTCTCCAGTGCGACAGTTCACCGACAGAATTTTTCGCTTTTGATCGTTTCCACGACATGATTTTCATTTGATTTTACCATCTAGGATGACATGTAATAAAATAATGAGAAACTTACCCCTCCCCAGCCAAGCGCCCGAGCCAGATCATTCCCAGTGCCGAGAGGTAGAACCCCTACAGCAGGCTGTATACCAATCTTATCCAGCACACTCAGTACCCAGCCCACAGTACCATCGCCGCCGCAAGCCAAAACCCTCAGATTTGGAACTTTCCGGAACAACTCCAACCTGCAACCAAACTAATCGTCATTTTTCTTTGTATTCCTACACCTGTCTTTTGTTTCTCTTCTTTCTTTTGTTTTTTATTTTTGAATTGGGAATATATGACTGCTTTACTTTACTCCAGTTTTTTTTTTTTTATTGTCGTCACGCGGAAAAGGTATTTACTCCAGTTTTTTACACCTGGGGCTTAGCATACGTGCCGCGACAATTATCTCACGTCATGCTGTCCTTATCACATTTAAAACTATGGACAGAGACGTAAGCGTGACAAACCCATGACAACGACTTGTCACAGAGTGTATGCTAAGCTAGCTGTCTTTTGTTTATTTCTTTCTTTTGTTTTTATTTTTGAATTGGAAATAGACGACTGCTTTACTTCACTACAGACTTTACTCCTCCTAATACACCCCTATCTAAAAAGTCCATGATGTTGTTTCCATATATGACGAAAATCAAGCGATGTAATCATAAAACTAAATTACTTTTGCCAAAATTTTTATGTTCCCATACTCATATCAATTCTTGATCAGCTATCATTATAAAATCTCATAATGTAGAGCCTGACATACTAAAATTTTGACTTTTTCCTTGATTTTCGTCATAAATTGAAGCAATATCCTGTTTAAATGGATTGTTTAATTGACGTTTTCATCAACTCGGTAGGTAGGTAGTTGTTTTATCCAATAAGAATGAAAAGATACGTAATAATTGCGTAATAAGACCTATCGTGAAAATGTATAGCTACATAAGTATAGGTCGCGCCACGTAAAATGAACCCTAGCTGACAGATGCGCATTAGACGATTTTTGAGTCTGACGTTTAAAATTTGTTTTAAAATACCATCGCGCACAAAAGTGTTTAATTACCTACAGTCATGGTTTTACGTACAAAGGAAAGAAAATATTATTAGTAGTATTAATAAGGTGGAATATAAATAAAAAAAAATACACAACTACCAATCAATATTGGATTTAGTGTAAAATGTGTAAAAATGTAAAAAAAATATTCGAAAATTAAAAAAAAAAAAATATTGTTCTTCCATTAAGTCTTCATGGGTGGTGCGAAAACCAAATGAGGGCGCGGTGTTGATGCCAGAAGTGGCCATTTTATTATCATCGTTGTCGTCACTTTCATAACCTTTATGCATCTCCTACGTATAGTCTATAAGTCAACATACGTAACCGCGTGCGAAAGACTCTCTTAAGAATGAAACGATAAATAGCCATAGTACTTTCGTGCGTAAGTGAACCCATGCGCGAACACGTGATTTTCATTTGTTTCTAAAGTTCTTTTTACGTGGCGCGACCTATAGCTATTTAAAGTATTATTTTGAACTCAATGTAATATCGAAGCTAGTAATCTCCGTCAAACTCAAAAGTCGTTTCCTATTTATAAGCCGCAGACTGTTCTCCGAATAAACTGAGATTAATGATGTTCTGTTCATAAAGAGGCGAACTCGTCAACTGAGAAAGATTGATAAATTGCTTAAGAGCTTTTGTGTCGCTGAAGGCAATATAGACGGTTCACTTTGGCCGTTTAATCTCCAACGGTTCTATTGAATAGCGAAATAAGATAGGGTTGCAGACTTGCAGCTGGTTCGATGGCACCGCTTGAACTTTAAGCTTCTTAAGGCGCGTATTCATAAGCGAGTAACCTGCAACTGTTGTATGTGTTACAGTCAGAACTCATATCCAGTCAAAACCACTTTTAACTGCTAAAATCAGTCAAAAAATCAAAAAATCTGCGTTATTTTAAAAATGTAATTGTGAACTGTTAAGTTTGTGTTGTGTGTTGTACTGTGTTTGTAAGAAATAAATGTCTATGTCTAAAAGTGGTTTTGACCGATGTCTTCAGTCGGTTCGATCTTCGGCAATGAGTTTTGACTGTAAAATATGCACTGTAACCAAAAAACATAGGGTGTGCGCTCGCAGCAGGTTCGCGGACCATTAGCGAACACGTACACACACGTAACGTACGTACTGGTTACAGTGTATGCAATAGTTACGGTTACAGTTACAGCTTGCTAATGAGTACGCGCCTTTATTATGCTAAGGTTTTTGTTTTTTTCATATCCAAATCTGGAGTATTTTTTAAATATTTTAATATTTAATGATAAAGTGTGACGTCATTATAACCTTCACTTGCTACAATTCAAACACACTTCTTTCGCTTCATTCACATTCATCAATCGCCTCTTAAGTGTAAGTATGAGAAGCGAATGATGAATGTGGATGAAGCGAAAGAGGTGTGTTTGAATCGTAGCAAGTGAAGGGAAGTCTCTGCCTACCCGATGCGAAAGAGGCGTGACAGATATGTATGTATGAATGTACAGTTATTATATCTATGAGAAATACGTAATAATAGCCAAAAGAACAACATAACTTGTAAGAAATATCGATCACAATATTGCACGAAATAATTTGACGGCGTCCTATAAAATGTTTCGCTATTATATTTTACCGCTCTCTTTAATGCCTATTGATCAAACACGTGATGCTGTTATTAAAAGGTGCTTCAGCGAACTTACCCTGGTCCAGGCCCGCCTTGAGTGAGATCAAATACTTGTCGAGGATTTAGCAGCCATTGGAATTTCTGTAACAACTTCGCTCCCTGATTTCCTCCGCTCTTCGGATTGATAAAAACCAGAACAGGCTTCACATTTGCGGTCGGTATAGGCTTTATCACAAACGTCCTGAGTTCATTTTTAGAATCTTTGCCTTTCTTCTTCGTGCCATTTTTCTTTTTCGGTGATTTCCTGAGGGATGATTTAAAGCTTCCTTTCTTTGGTAATTTTACTATCCAGGACGGTGGTACGGTTATGTTTGTTTGTGAACCTGGCATAGAAGACAAACTTAAGTTATAAGATGCTAATACTTGAGAAATATTTGGATCCAATAATAATTTATTCTCGGCAATAAAGGGCACTTGATGCGACATAACGGTTTCTTGAAATACATCATTGAAGGAAAGTTGCGGAAAGTTGAGGGGAAGAGAGGGAGAGAAAGACTGCATCGTACCTACTTTACTCAAATTATGGAGAAAGTTAACGTCATGTCGTAGCATGAGCAGAAGCAGAAGACAGGCCTAAGGCGCATGCTCCACCGTCAAGTCGTAAATATAATGCTGATGATGAATAAAAGCCCGTCCACAAATAAATAGTTGCCTGTACAAATAATCTTAGGGTTCTCACGGCGCAGTGCGGTGCCTTACATTTACGAGTATTTGTACATGTAATGACTAATGACATTTGCTACGGTGTCGCACCGCCATACCGCAATGCCATTATGGACTATACTGGGTGTAACAGAAAGGGGGTATAATGCCGAAACATAGCGATGTCCTCATGAAACTGAACAACTTTCCCAAAGGAACATGGCTCGCAACTCAAAAAAAAAAATTTCGCCTCCCCATACAAAATGTTCGATCAGCTGATTGAGTATGGGCGATCCAAAATGTTTTTTCCAGTTACGACCCATGTTCCTTAGGGAAAGTTGTTCAGTTTCATGGGGATTATCGCTGTGTATCGGCTTTATACCCCCTTTCTGTTACACCCTGTAAAATATGTATAATAAAAAGTCTCTGATGATGTTTAACTTACCCAAGGAACATTCTTCTCCAACACGCTGCTTATGGAAGCACGCATCTTTGTTATGATAGGCATCTTTGCACCATGAACATGTGAGCGCGACAATCTCTTTAGAGCCAAACGATAGCTTCCCCTGCAAAGCCTGCAAGGGAAGAATAAAACACCATGAGCCAAAAAGGGGACTAGGGGGCACTGATAGGTCACTTGATACGTCATCATCATTAAATTTAAGAGCGTCGCTCTTGTCGGTGGAGTCTAACCCACTCGGCTCTGTTTTCTGCCGTCCTTTTGAGTACCTGATACGACACAACTTCTATTCCCTCTATAATATATATCTATTAATTATATCTCTTCTATTGATCCGACATGACGAATTTTAAAAAAAAACATCATTGAAGGAAAGATTGTGGGAAAGATACTTCACTCAAGTGAAAGAGAAAATTAACGTCGTGTCGTATCAAAAAGTCTTTCTGGCAGAAAAAGACAAAGATGGCGTTCACTCCGCTGCCGACAAGAGTTTGGCTCTTAAATATGTGAATGAGCAAAAAAGTAAATAAAATATATATTCAGTAGAATCTTGAATGTTTGTGCCGATAAATAGACCAATTCGCAAGGGGCAGATGTGAGAATGGATCGATGTTTTTTGTTACTCTTTCACTTTAAACATGACGCCATTACATAGGTAGTTAGTTACCACTGACTAAGTTTTCATGTAAATTTAAGATATTGTAGTTTTCACTAATAGTAAATTATAAAATAAAATATAGTAAAAGTCTTTTTTATAAAATAGGTAAATTTTGCATCACACTAACTAATTACTTAATTGCGATACATCCCTTCGAATTACATGTTACATATAGCCAAGAATGAGGTGTTTGCCAAGCAATGTAGGCTAGGCTTAATCTTATAGGCTAGGCTAGATTATTATTGTGTAAGTTTTCCAAAATAATATGACATCACATGTGATTAAGTATTTAGTATTTACTTATTGGAAAAAAGTTACATTTTACTACTATATTGGTATACACTATACAGTAAATTAGTAACCACCCTGTAAAGGTATATTTGCTTGAGGGCTTACACGACATTAAAGTTTCTATGTAAGGTTAAAGATCTAATAAATATTGAAGTCATTGCAAAATCCCGACAATCTATTTCGGTGATAATTAACGGAAGTTTATTTTTGTGTTACAATTCTATTATTGACAAAGGTACGGTCAGCATCATAAGTCGATGAAAACATTCGGACCAACATGTAAGTAATTGTATATAAGTGTCTCGATTTAAAAAACAAAGATATATTGCACATAACGTAGGGCCCTGTGCCGAAGGTTTCTTGCCGTCTTCTTCCTCTCGGCTATACAGGTAGTGAACCGGCAGTAGTTTTAGATCAAAAAAGTGTCATCAAAAAAGTGTAATGAATTTTGCCTATTTTTGAAAAAACACTTTTCATTTTCAATTTCATGATCTTCAAAAGTAAACCATTATTAGACGAAAATCGCTTAGCAAAAATACTCCAGAGTTAAATAAACACCCAATAAGGTTGAAAATAAGGAAAATAAGTAAGGTTTTACGGCTAACAATGATGTATATTACTTTTGAAAATCTGAATGTGTTCATCGACATAAGATGCTGAATGTACCATACCCCACGACTATCTAAGTAATACGCACAGTGTTTGGAATGTTTGAACTTTTGTCATTTGTCTGGTCTATATTATCATGAGGTTGGACGCACCATCCGCAGCAGCTTCGACGAAGAGACTGCCAAGAATCATGCAACATACGTATAAAAATATAACTACGAGTAAACGAGTTAATGCGGGAAAATGTTCATATTTCAAGTAGTGCATATGAAGTGTTACTTAATTAAATACAATACAAATATTCTTGATTGCACAAAAGATATAAGGTACAGACACAAACAAGAATATAAGAAGCAACAGGCGGCCTTATTGCTAGGGAGCAATATCTTCCAGGCAACCTTAGGGTAAGAAATAGCGAGAAATAGGTAATAATGGTTGCGGGTTGTGCAAATAATACAGAATACATACATAACTACATAAACATACCAAAAAAAGATAGTACCTATAATAAAAATAAACAAATAGATATCCGATAGATAATATAAATATTAAATACATAAATTAAAGGTTGTTTTATGGAAAGCACTGGCAGAAGATAGGCCTAAATGGAGGATGCCACACCGACAAGAGTCTTACTTTTAAATATGTATAATGGTGACCTTAGGTCACTGACATATAGACTGCCACCGACTTCGTGTGCATTTATTGTAATACCTTGGAAAAAAATCATGATATCCTAAAATAATATAGCCTTTGTGTTATTCTGATGAACAAGCAACAATATTGTAAAGTTTCATCAAAGTGTGTTAAGTGTTTTTTGCGTGAAAGAGTTACAATTAAAAACATCATCAGATAAATCCATCTATCGGCACAAGCATTGACATTTATAATATTTGTAGGATTTTATGGATGTGAATTTCTTACAATAAACGTGCTACACATAACATGTTATATAATCTTTTCTAACATTTTGTAACAAACTTTTAGTAGGTATACAAAAATGTTTGTAAACATGTTTTAACAAATATATGAAGGGTGACTTTAAATTAGTGAACGATAGAAAAGGATATTTAACGATACGACGAACGGTAGAACAAACAACTTTTACTATGGGAACGAAAACGAAATCATTCAAAAATTTTTGAACTCCCCATACAAAATGCACCAGCTGATAGTATGGGGGACCATTTTTTTCATGATTTCGAGCTTGGCCCGATAGTAAAAGGCGTTTGTTATCACGAGTACATGCATATCCTTTTCTATCGTTCACTAATTTAAAGTCACGCTATTATAATATATAATCATTTTTATAACATGCAGTGTGGGAGCACCATTAATTAAGCACCTAAAAATGAAACTCATAATAATCCGTATACATTTTAGACGACTAATGAAACACTGTGTGTGTACTAAGTAACCTAGAAACCTCATTCATTGCTCCTAAAATCGCGCAGGCGCTTGTTGGCGATATGCTAACACATCATTAAAAATGAAGTTTTAATTTCGCGTTGTTGGGGTGGCGTTCGTGTGCGTCGTTTGTCGTGACGGGTTCCGAGTCACGTGTGACATGCGAGCCAAATGCAAATCATTCCTGTTGACAGCGTTTGTGAAGGGAAATGAGGGGCTCTAGCGCGACCACGACTTTAAAGCACCGTACTCACATACGATATCACTCGAAGTCGAGTAAAAATCAACGTGTGAACAGCAAAACTCACAGCTTTTTGCGGTCCAGATGTTGATTTTAACTATCGACTAAATTATCGAGTAATACCGCATGTGAGCGCGGAGCTTAAGGCGCGTGTTCATTGGCGAGCTGTAACTGTAACCAAACAGATACAATAACGAGGTTCTAGTTTCTGGTGGACGGTTGTAATCACGGGTAACTAACTGAATACGGGATCTTATTACTAAGGCTCGACTGTCCGTCTGTCCGTCTGTCACCAAGTGTTAGTTACAACGGTTACAGTTACACCTCACCAATGAACACGCGCCTCGCGACCACGACTTACAACCCACACTACTTCAGCAAACCACCGCATCACTCATTCATAATGTTATCCACCTGACAGATTGCTAGTTCGCCACGCAGTATAAATTTACGTTCCCATTTCCCTGACCTTCCATCTTTATGTGTTGGAACGTATTCATTAGAATCCAAGAGGCGGGCGAACGCAAGCTCTTTTATGAGGGGTTGCAAGTAGGTTGCCGGGTGGAGCTTTGCATCTAAATACTTACTTAAACAAAGAATGTATACGTATTTATAGCTTACTTCTTTTACAGGTAAGAAAATCTATTTTTGTTACGTTTCTTTATTATTATTTCAAGTTCTTATTTAAAAGAAGTGAGTTCATTATTTCAGTAGAGTTGAAAACAAAAATTACGCCTTTCAAATGATTTGGCAATATTTATTTTAAATGTATTGTCATCTTTCTTTTTTTGTCAATTAAGTTCATAACCTCAAAATCAACGACCACCGACCACGCATATAATATGTAGTACCTATAAAGCAATAAGGTAATTAATGTTAAGTAGATATGATCAACATTTTCTTTAATAAGGATCGTGTTACATTGGTTGGCATAAGCAGGAATTATGGGATAAAAACTGCATTTAAACGATTAAAATCTCTACTTTCATTAATTAAAGGTTTCTTACGGGAAAACAGGAAATAACTACTTACTTACCTACTGAATGTAAGCTTTTACAACCTAAAAACAACTTAAGTTTTTTCAGAGCTGTTAACAGTATTTATAGAATTTAGATCAAAAAAAGAACATCTCGAAGATCTCTCCCAAATATTGACATAGTATGTTTGTGTTAAGAAACAATACAAACATTGTTTGGAAACTTTTCTCATTAACTAGTATCTGTAGGTAGGTGATGTCAAGTAGGTATCGATCCGTTAGTGCCTTAATTATTAAAGGTTCAATTAAGTTCCGAGCACTTTTATAGACTTCCCTGTAAAGGTTTTGGGTGGTCATGTCAAGCTTTGGGAGGTGCCATACCGTCTGGATCTGCGTGCCTGGTCTGGCGCAAAACCTTTTTGTATGGTATTTCTGATCGTTTGACAGGTCATCTATAAAGAAAACTATGAAAAACTTGCGCCAACCTTGGCAGGCTGTTGTAAACCCATTTGTATATTGAAAAAAAAATGTGGCACCTAATTATATATTCATGTCAAGAGACATATTCGGTTTAAGTATTTATAAAATCAGTGCTTTGTTATAACGTAAATTGAATAAATAAATTCTTTATTTCGTAGACAAATTATATACATGTAAGTACTTGAATTATTTATGATGTCGATGTGTTTTATTTTTAACAACGACTAGATTTCTGTTCCCCCAATATAGGCCTTACGCCTATTGCAAACGGTTAATGATGCAAGCCTGTTACAATATTTTTGTTGGCTGAATAATCTGATGCGAGAGCGACAAGTTTAAATAGTGATGCTATCTACACACCAAAGCCGCCGGCCTTTTTGACAGCTGCCATTCGTATGACGTAAAGCCGCCAGCCTTGACCGGCGGCATGCCGGCGGCTTTGGTGTGTAGATAGCATAACACTATTCAAAAATACGTATATATAGGTACTTACTATCAGTTGAGAAAGAATCTATTGTTGTAAAAGCCAGTCAATTTTCAGTTTTTCGAGAGATGGAAAGATAAAAATCACTTATCTTCAAAGTTAATAAGCATTTATGAGCCAAATTAAATACAAAGTGGTAGTTATTCGCTGTGTACCAAAAAAAAAAGACTCTCAAGGTCTCAACACCTTTTTAAGTATTTATATTTCTAAGAATATCAAAGCTACACAAACGTTTCAAACGACTTAGAAGGCTTGGGAGTACAAAAGGGGCTGTATCGCGTTAAAATGAATAAACAGCCAAACAATGAAAGAAACGTTGTAAAGAATAGCACACTATTCGATACGAAACGCTAAAGAAACTCCCACCACGGGCTGCTCGACTATAACTAGCCGAATAAAAAATTCAGAAATTACCTTTTAAATGTCGCGATCAATCAATATATATTTTTTTTGTTTAGGTACCTATGCAGCCTATGGAGGTGGTATAGCTTATTAGTAGAGCGGATTCACACTACGTTCGATCCGATTCCGATCCAAATAAAATTACCATATAAATAGTTCAAGATAGCCACATAAAAATACTTTAGTGCACACAAGCACTTACAAATTATAACATTACATACAAGATTTATTTAAAGGCGATTAAAATCTTAAGAAATACTGTACATATGAATATGTTATTAAAAATACTACACTCTAATAAATAAAATATAACCACTAAACTAAACCTAACTAACACTAATCCGGGAATAATCCGCCCCTGGTCTCTCCTGGTGCAAACGTGCCCATCACCCCAGCTACGTTTCCACGCTGGATAGCGATAGACGACCGCTGCAGCAGAAAAGACCCGGCGCGGGATCACAGGTCCTCTCCCTCAATCTACCAGCTAGCTCTTTGGTAAACATTACATTGTGTGCGAAGACTAATGGTACACACCAAAGCCGCCAGCTTTTTTGACAGCTGCTATTCGTAAGACGTAACGTAGATAGCTTAAGAGTGATCTCTTCCAGACAACCTTTGGAATAGGAGTAGTTAAAAGAAGACTAGTACCTAGTTGTAATTTTTTTTCGGATCGCATTCGCATCGGCTGTCTTACAGCCGTTCCCTATATTCAAAGACTGATAGCTATCCGAGACCGGTAGTAATTAACTGTCACTTTTGATTTATCCTTCAAAAAAATCCCATAGATTTTTGACAGGTAGGGCAAAACCGGGGATAGATAGAATATATAGATAGATAGAATATATATAGAATATATGATCTCATTCGGTATAAAGACTAGATATAAGTTTATATTATAACGTAGCTGCGCTACATAGCCGTGCCCTATTCAGGGTCCATACCTGGTACTGGATACTTACTTTTAAACTACTTTGTAATACCTATGGCGTGCTAATAAACATTTTGAATTTGAATTTATATGGAATGAGAGTATCCTTTCATCGGTAGTTACCTTGCCACAAGCTTTGCACTTGCCCTTTTCAGAGCGGCGATGTACCCAATGATGGTGAGTTGTGGTTTGTTCTCGATACTGCCGCACTCCAACATCTCGGAAGGTGGGTTTACAATGAAACTGTACGCGGTCCATCAGAATGTCGATACAAGCTAAGTGCGCCACTATCTTGCACGCGGCACATTTCATCCTGGATCCGTGTTTCTGTAAAAGAAATAAATCTTGAAATACTTAGTCGTAAAGTAAATACTTAGGTAAGTTGTTGAATAAGTAAACATAATAGAGATTTGTAAAACTTAAATTGAAAAGAGCAACCCTGCAGAGTTTCTTGCTAGGTTCTTCTCTGAGGAAAACTGCACTCTTGCGAATCTAGCATTAACTTTAAAAAATGACCCGTCCTAAGTGTTGTCAAAACCGACAGGATTAAATGATTTTTCATTTCATTTCATTTCATAATATATTTACATAAGCAAAAACTTAGATAAAATCTAAGTTGTTCAGTTTATGCTGACAAACGGCCGTTCCCAATATTCTATCTATCTCTGGTTGTATCTTACTGGAGATAGAAATAGTTATCTATCTTAGAATTTTGCGTCCCTATAAACCTACCGGAGTTAAAAAGTCTATGGGATTCTTCTGAAGCATAGATCAGAAGTGACGGCTATGTGGCATCCGTGACATGACGATCTTAGAAAGTTATCTATCTTTGAATATTGGGAACGGCCGTTATTAATTTACTAATTAATTTAATATGTGTTTTTAATTATTAATAATATAATCAATTTTAGCAGACAAAGTGTGTATGGTAGTTCTGATAAATGTTAAGTGATTTTTAAGTGATTAAGTGATTGATAATTGTGATAAATTACGTTTTAATACTTAAGTTGTCTCTGCCTATCTCGTTGAGAAAGAGGCGTGACAGATATGTACGAGTATGTACCTATGTAGGTATGTAAAATTGGTATATATTTTTCCTAAAAGTAAGTTCTAAGGTTTGAAAATGATATTTTCAACAAAACAAACATCCTAATCTTCAAATCCTTTAATGTTTCCGTTTATGATCCCAAAAACTTTCAAGTACAGGTGTACGTAGATACCTAACATTAATGCTGTCCAAGTTTTGACGTCAGACAAATGATAAGGGTTCAACCAAACTTATAAACTTAGCTACAAATTGCCGGCCCGTACAACTCTAATTAATTTCATAAACATTTAATGACATAAGTAATTAATTGCTTCTTTTGTACTTTTTGTTCGTGCGCTTTTTGTCCATCACACTCAAAATCAGCGATGAAGTTGGTAAATCTTCATTGTAAATAAGTATGAGAGAAGAAAATGGTACACTTGATGTTAGGAAAGGAAAAAATATTGCAAAAATGAAGGTAAACTAAAACTGATTATTAAGAAAATACTTTTAAGAGGTTCCGTATCCAAAGGGTGAAAACGGGACCCTATTACTAAGACTCAGCTGTCCCTCTGTTTATATACATTGCGCGAGTCCATCTCGCACTTGGCCGGTATTTTAATTGGTTTCCAATAAAAATTGAATTTAATTAAAACACAGATTTTCAAGATTATTAAATGGTCAACGAGAGAATGCGTTCCTGACAGGTGGTGATTGATTTGCCGATATAACTTTCAGGCGGCGCTCAGTTTACGATAAAATATTTTTTTCGTTTATTCGCCCAATTAACAAGTAACAATCTATAAAAACTACATTATTATTTCAAATTATAAACAATTACATAAATTTGCACTACAAATTAATTATAAACTTAAGAAAACAATAGTTATCAAAAAATATACTGCGCTGCTACAAGGTTTTAGCAGTCGGTCATGTTTTTAGTGATGTGACAAAAATAACAGTCAAAAGTAACGATTAACGGTTAAGTATATCAATATAATAGTTAAAAAAAAGAACACGCTTTTAGCACGCGCTAAAAATTATAAAATAATAAGGACATTTCGGACATTTGAAAGAAATCATGGAGCGTTTATAAGTATGTACCTATAATATATTCTCTTTTTCGACAAAACGCTCCACGTTTTCTTCCGAAACCCCGAAATGTATTATAATTTTTAGTACGTGCAGTTATTTTCGAGATCTGTTTTTTTTGCTAGAACTGGCCGAAAATATGTTATTTAATCTTGTTAAAGTAGTGTAGAGTGTGCCAAAATATTATACATACCTCTTTCTGATTTGGCGCAGTCGGGTAAAAATTACAAACGAGAGTAACGAACCACATTGTGATATTAATTTCTTAGGTTGCTTATTGTTTTTTTTATATTAGGTATTTAATATAATCTTTTTTAAAGTAGGTAATAAAAAATATCAGTTACGTAAGGTTACATCACTAGTCACATGTGTCAGGAACGCATTCTCTCGTTGACCCTATAATAGATACGTAAACGTGAAATACGATTCGATTCTTCTTTTTAATCTTTGTAGATTGTTTTCCCCGTTTACAATTAAAGTTCGACATTTTTAATGTTTGTGACAATGTTGAGTTGTTTATTGTCAATGGTTTTCACGACTGTCATTTGTCAATGTGTATTTTCTTCAGTTTCGTAATAAATGGCCGATTACGAAAATTTCACAGGAAAAGTGTGTATGTTGAGTGTACACAAGGCTTGAGTTTCGATGGCGTCTTTTTCGTGACGGTAAATCTGGAGTATTTAGTAAATCCGTGGGTTTAAATAGCTGTCAGCTTTTTTTTAAGTGACAATTCATTGGCCGTTCGCCGGTAATGACGGCCGACTATAAATCATTCATTCAACCACGGAACCTCACCGACCGGGGCGCACCACCCGCCCGCCGCCACAATAGCCGGAAAGCTCACTAATGGCGGCAGAGGAAATTACAATTTCTTGCCCTGTTGCTCCAATGCGTTCCAAATTATAGGTAGCAACAATATTTGTTAGAAAGGTAGCTTTCTTTTCTTTACTTCAATAATGAACCTGGCCGAAATGAATAAAACGAGGGTTGCCTTCGTCAAAAAAGTTGACTGTTATTTATTTTAGAATTTATTTAAAACCCTTGTTCAGCAAATATTACGGCGGTCGTAACTTTTAAATTACTCGCATTTGGCGTGTTATGTTTCTACCTTTCTACCTATCTAATATTTGTTAAATATAACTTTTGTCCGTGATCGAGGCCTCCCGGTCAATTTAACGCCCGTCCCTCATTAAATATTACTACGGAATTAATTATAATTGAGGTTTATCTTGCTTTTATAGCTATTCTCCAGATGTATTTTTTATATAAATTGACGTGTACTTAAGATATTGCGAGATGCAAAGCTTTTCTTCATTCATTATTTTCAAAAAAAAGCACCGCAAATAAATTGAACGTATACTAAAGATAAGTTCGAGATGGAAAAGCACTATCGCTGTTGAAGCTGTCAATAAAATTAGAGGGGTCTTGGAAAAACTGGCCAAGTGCGAGTCGGACTCATGCGGGTACGGTTCTGTACCATTCACTACTATAACCTTAAAAAAGTCTATTGATATCGAGCAAAAAAAGCAAAAAAATCACGTTTGTTTTATGGGAGCCCCCGTAATTATTATAAGTACCTATTATTCTATTTTTTATATTTGTCGTTGTAGCGGCAATGGCAATGCATCATTTGTGAAATTTGAACGCTCTAGCTATATGGTTCATGCGATACAACCTGGTGACAGACTGACAGACGGATGGACAGTCAAATCTCAGGATCCCGTTTTCACCATTTCGGTACGGAACCCTAAAAATGCAGTTACTTTTACCTTAGTAACAATTCACTTAAGTAGCTTCCTTCTTCCTTCAATATTGGAGATTTCTCGCCCTTATTTTGATGGTGATTCACGGTATAATAAGGCCGTGCAAATTGTCTGTGTTCCCGATTTTTCTTCTCCACACTTGGGTCTCATTACGTAACTTTCAACCTGTTGCGCCGTATTTCCCTTGGCCTTTTTATGCTACTAATAATACGGAGGTCTTTTGTTTATTCTATAAGACTTTCCATCCAATTAAATTACTGGTTTTGTTCAGAATGGTTTTGATGTATGTAGGTATTTTTGACTTAGCTAAAATCAGTATTGATCACTTATTACTTAATGTACCAAGCCTAAATAGAATCAATATTCAAAATAATAACATCTAAGTACACACTACCTACTTTTATCTATGTGTGCATCACACTCACTATAAGACAGCCGTAATGAAAGTAATAAAAAGGTTTTCGTGTCACACTGAATTAAAAATGTGTATAAATAAATACTTATATGCCGTAATAAATAGCTGTACAAATAAAAGATGTAATAAAATGTTAGAATAACTGTTATTTAAATTCAAATGAGTAATCTTATTGGTCATCTAGTCGTTAGCAAAGACCCGAATGACAATCGCTGCTTTACACATAAAGCGTACCTATTGGCTACGAAACTGCTACGCGCGTAGCTCTAACAACAGCAGCGTAGCAAATCAGTTTGGATCTGCTACGAATTGTAGGTACCTGCTTAGTAATAGTAGTAGGAATAGACATGACGACAAAAAAAATGTTTTAAGCCCATCACATAGTTTATTTTAAAATATTCGACACGTATTTTTTCTTTTTTCTCTTAAACTAAAAATTACAAGGATACACTGGGTTAAAGTTGCTCGTGACGTCACGCTTACGTACGATTTTTACGTAGGAGTGACGTCAAAACCCCCCACTCCATAACTTTGATGCTCTGTATCTTTGTATTTATTTATGTATTTAATCAGGTAAAAATTGTGTTTCAAATATTTTTTAATAGCCTAAAAGACGGACTAATTATTTTTTGAATTTTTGAGTGTAGTCGTCATCCCTATTCGGTTAAATACTAATTATTATTATAAAAATGGAATAGTAAGTATTTATTAGTGTATAGATAGAATCACAAACAAAAATCTGTAACCTTACTCATCGTAATATACCTAAGTACAGCTACATCTAAATCTAAAGGTGCATACTCATACAACGCTTGTAACCATAACAATTTTATGTTACGGTTACGGTTACAGCTCACTAATGAGTACGCGCCTTTATGGGTGCAACATTGCTTAAAGTCGTCAAAGATTTTGTTATATTTATATAAAATTCCTCGTGTACAGAAGAGTTGCATTTCTGCAAACTGATAATTTGTTCGAAATGATATCGAACAATTAAAGTTTCCAATACTATCAATAATTGGACGGCTTCTCGATTGTAAAATTAAAACGTCCAATTAATGTTTAATGAGAAAACTCAGTGGAATATTTTTCTTCAAAATAAACAAATAACCCTTTTTGTATAACTTCTCTTTTTTTCTGTCTCTATGTACCTACATGTATGTATCTTACAATAAACTATTAAATAATAAATAAATATTTTAAGCATCAGTTGAAGTAACGCGTTTTAACGCTAATCCTCCATTATACCTATAGCTGTCTCTGTTATTTTCAAATAACAGAACAAGACGGCATGATGTTAAATTGAGATATAAATTATACAGTCTTATCTGCGACTGTGGGTAAATAAATTACTGTTAAACTACTGTTTTTGCCCGACTGCGCCAGAAGGAGGGTTATGTTTTACAAGAGTATGTTGATGTAGGTATATTTGTATGCATAAATTCTTTGGCACGCCCTACAACCTAAACGGCTTGATGGATTTTAGCTTGAGAGATGTATAGTAAGGGCCACTTGTACCATTTTACATTTAGGGCCACTTGTACCATTTTACATTTAAGTTCATCTTAAATAAAATTAGCTAAAACTAATTAACTCGCTAATTTTGATTACGCTAATTACGTTTAGGCCTTTCTTGTACCACACCATTTGAGATGATATTTAACTAAATTCCGTTTATAATTTGTTGCTTTTTTCTGACACTTACAGATAAGTTAAAAGAGAGATAGCGCTCTAAGAAATACAGTCGTGCTGTCTCTTTTTATTTTTTTTCCTACATCTAAAAATTCCCTAAAAATAGATCCTCTCTATCAATGTCATTGTCAGTTCGATTGTTGTTGAAATAAATCTTCATCCATTTTGCGGCAGATAGAAATGAATGACAAAAGCTGAGTCAGCTGATGACATTCCGCCATTTTGAACTAGCTAATTATGATTAGGCTACCATAATTGGCCATCAAGGAGCATTTAAGTTTGACAGCTTACTAATCACGATTAACGCTTGGAACAGGACAAGTTTTACGCTTATATAAAAAGTTGTATTTAAACACATTTTTAATTTTGACTAGCCCGATGGTACAAGTCGCCCTTAGAATCGTATTTACAGTGAGAGTGACACTGAGTACATCAAAATAAGAAAAATGCGTTTTTTAAACGCAGTCGGGTATTTTTATTATTAAACGGTTTTATTATTATTAAACGGTTTTATTTAGCTCACCCCGTTTGTTTTATTTTTTATTCTTGGGTCAAATTTAGTAATTCAAATTTCACCCTCTTCCTGTCAACCGATTAATCTGAAATTTTGTATACACTTTGGATTTTGGTGACAATACAATTATGTTTATTCATTATCATTATAAATTCAAGATGGCCGCCGCTACAAAATGGCGGATAATTTAGGTTTTATTAATCCCATCAATATGGGTATCAAATGAAAGGGCTCAACAAGCAGAATACAATATACTATAAAATATTGAAATCCAAGATGGCGGCCGCTACAAAATGGCGGATAACGTAGGTTTTATCAATCCCATCAATATGGGTATCAAATGAAAGTGCTCAACCAGTAGAATACAATGTACTATATAAAATTAAAATCCAAGATGGCGGCCGCTACAAAATGGCGGATAACTTAGGTTTTATCAATCCCATCAATATGGGTATCAAATGAAAGTGCTCAACCAGTAGAATACAATGTACTATATAAAATTAAAATCCAAGATGGCGGCCGCTACAAAATGGCGGATAACTTAGGTTTTATCAATCCCATCAATATGGGTATCAAATGAAAGTGCTCAACCAGTAGAATACAATGTACTATATAAAATTAAAATCCAAGATGGCGGCCGCTACAAAATGGCGGATAACTTAGGTTTTATCAATCCCATCAATATGGGTATCAAATGAAAGTGCTCAACCAGTAGAATACAATGTACTATATAAAATTAAAATCCAAGATGGCGGCCGCTACAAAATGGCGGATAACTTAGGTTTTATCAATCCCATCAATATGGGTATCAAATGAAAGTGCTCAACCAGTAGAATACAATGTACTATATAAAATTAAAATCCAAGATGGCGGCCGCTACAAAATGGCGGATAACTTAGGTTTTATCAATCCCATCAATATGGGTATCAAATAAAAGGGCTTGCCAAGAAGAATACAGTGCACTTTACAACCTCAATATTTAAGATGGGCGCAGCCACTAAATGGCGTATAATAATAAGATTTAAATTTAGAAATTGAATCTGTAATTTAGGTATCTGATTAATCCAGCCTGAATCCACCACCCAAGTCAAGATTTATGCAGGGCAGCACTGTGGATCACGCAGTCGTATACTTAGGTGCGAAACTGTTTGAAGAAGGTCGAGCCTACGTGGCTCTTTGTAGAGTAAGATCTTTGCAGGGACTACGTATAGAGGAGTTGGACTGCAATAAACTAACGGGCAAGAAACCTTGCAATAATGAAGCACTAAATGAATTAAACAGAATGCGATATAAAAACTAAAAACTAGAAAATAAAAATAGGTAAAAAAACTTTTTAAGTTAAACGGTTTTATGTTAAACATACATTGCAATTTTTAAGATAAATGTACTAAAAACCAAAAAATAATAAAATAGATACAGTCGTGGAAATTATAAACATATGCATAGACTAGACTAAAATAAAACCGTGGGGCACGTTAATTGTCTACAATGGTTGATTAAAATGTTTGTTTTGTAATGTTACACTATAATAAGGCAGTTGTTCAACCGACAACGATGGACGTGTGATAAGTAGGGCTAGAATGTGGAAACAAGCTAGCAAGCTCGATTATAAGCGAGTTTTAGGGTTTCATAGTGTTGAGCGAGTAGTACTTTTATCATAATAATATGTTTTGTCGATTAAAGACAAACTACGAGCAGTGAAACGATTCTTCGCCAGCCAGCAGTGTGAATGTCCAACGATAAACTAGTTGAAACATCTCTTTTATTTACATGGAGTGTATAACTATTGGAATTTCCATGAGCAAGAAAATAGTAAGTAATTTCCTCACCGTCTGCGGGCCAACTGCCTAACGACGAATTAAACGATTCTTCTATCGCACATTAAGTCGATAATTTGTAGACAATTGACGTGCCCCACGGTTTTATTTTAGTCTAGTCTATGCATATGTTTATAATTTCCACGACTGTATCTATTTTATTATTTTTTGGTTTTTAGTACATATATCTTAAAAATTGCAATGTATGTTTAACATAAAACCGTTTAACTTAAAAAGTTTTTTTACCTATTTTTTAATAAAAAGTTTAGGTTATTTTACAGTAGTCATTAACGAGGCTCTTGTAACTAAGTTAATAATGAATAATTGTTATTGTTGCGAATTCTTTCTAAAATCATTTATAAGTGATCTTTTTTAATATATACTTACTTAAAAAAAATAGTTTTTGAATGGTACCCACCAATAATGGATTCTGCCAATTTCAACTAAATTAACGTTTACTATTATTATACATTGTATAATTAATTATATATGTATTTTACGTTTTAAGTACCTACTACACAAAATACCCAGGCTTTATTATGTAATGACCGATCTCTCGAGGTTAACGGTAAAAAAAAAGAATAGACTGACAGTAATAATTAACACGTAAATACGTTCCAGAGGTTGTCGTTGGCTATTCAGCGCGGCAATGCCGCCAGTGTAAGGGGTACCTTTGGACGGGGGGCGATCCGTGGTGGTCTTTTCGATTAGTGGTTTGACGATGCTTGTTGCTGATACTTTCCTTGTTATTAACTATATTTTTGACGAAGCCTGTTGCTGATTTCTTTTTGTTGTTTCTTAGGTTTATTTTGACGAAGCCTGTTGCGGATTGTCGATTCTGTAAGTACTTTTATATTTTTTGATAAATACCTATACGTTCCTAGTCTACCACTATAAATATATTTTATAGAAAAACTAGAGGCTGCCCGCGACTTCGTACATATTTATCGTCATAATCTTGGAAAAATATCATCACATCTTCTAATAATATAAATGAAATGAAATGTTTATTTAATCTTGTAGGACGAGTAAGACAGGTAATTTTTTAAAGTTAATGCTAGATTCGCAAGAGTGCAGTTTTCCCCAGAGAAGAACCTAGCAAGAAACTCTGTTGGGTTGCTCTACATATATAATGTATAGCCTATTATCAAAGAATACCAAATTGCTATTATGTGTTATTCTGGGGTATAATCTAAAATATTGCCAAGTTTCATTATACCTACCCCCTTTCTGTAACACCCAGTATATTCAGTAGTTTTTGTGTGAATCCATCGGTACAAACATTGACATGTATAATATTAGTAGTAGGATATTGTGGAGCAGAGCAAAACCAGAGCCATTCCTGGAATTTTAAAAGGCGGGTACGTATCTCCAGACATTTTTCATTACAATAGTCCCTGAGGGGGAAACACGAGCTTGCAGTGTTGTGGACAGTTGTGGTGGAGGAAGGAAAGGTAGGTATTTTGAAATATTTTCTCAGTGTCAGTGTCAGTGTCAGTGTCAGCGTCAGCGTCAGCGTCAGCGTCAGCGTCAGCGTCAGCGTCAGCGTCAGCGTCAGCGTCAGCGTCAGCGTCAGCGTCAGCGTCAGCGTCAGCGTCAGCGTCAGCGTCAGCGTCAGCGTCAGCGTCAGCGTCAGCGTCAGCGTCAGCGTCAGCGTCAGCGTCAGCGTCAGCGTCAGCGTCAGCGTCAGCGTCAGCGTCAGCGTCAGCGTCAGCGTCAGCGTCAGCGTCAGTGTCAGTGTCAGTGTCAGTGTCAGTGTCGGTGTCGTTGTCGGTGTCGGCGTCATTGTCGGTGTCGGTGTCGGCGTCGGTGTCAGTGTTAGTGTCGGTGTCGGTGTCGGCGTCGGTGTCGGCGTCGGTGTCGGTGACGGCGTCGGCGTCGGCGTCGGCGTCGGCTTCGGCGTCGGCTTCGGCGTCGGTGTCGGTGTCGGTGTCGGTGTCGGTGTCTGGTTCAGTGTCAGTGTCGATGTCAATGTCAGTGTCAGTGTCAGTAGTTTCAGGGTCCGTATCCATATCCGTGTCGGTGTTAGAGTCAGTGTCTGTATATGCTTATCTACCTGACACTCAGCATCTCCGACGTAACAGCAGTCCCCGGAGACGGAGGTGGGCGACCAGAGGTGCTCCCCGCTGACAGCCGCGTCGCTCCAATCCGGCGTGGTACGCAGAACCCGGGCGCCGCCGCTGTCCCCGCCACTGCGCCTGCGTCAACAAAAAAATCCTCTTAAGTGCGCTGTTGTTTTGCAACAATTATCTCACGTATGCTGTCCTTATCACATTTAAAACTATAAGCAGAGACGCAAGCGTGACAAACGCATGACAACGTCTTGTCACAGAGTGCCATGCTAAGCTAGCAGGTTTCTTCATACATTTATTAGACGCGCGGTTGTTTTATGCGTCAGACGCATCATCCACACAAAATTGACGGCTGCATAAAACAACAGCGCGCTTCAAGGCGAGTCTCCTGCGATTGTTTTTTAATGAAGATACTTGCACAAGATTCTATTACATAGTTAGTTACACACGACGACCTAATAAAAGCGTGTTAAAAATGAATTTAGTTCAGCGCGGTCGGTAGTTGGCAGGAAATGAAACAAACTATACTCCGCGCAAGTTAGAAAGAGGCAGAGTTTCTGAAGTAGCTACGTCTACCTCAGAAACCACAATTTGAAAGGTTAGTATTATACTTATTAGTTTAAGTACCTATATAAGAGGTTGTATAATTTGAGATTTATACCTAGACTTTCTTATCGCACGCATTTATCGTCATATCTTGAAAAAAAGACATGATATCGTAAAATTATATAGCCTGTGTGTCATTCTGATGTCCAAGCTAAGTTATTGTAAAATTTCATTCAAATCTGTTCAGTGGTTTTTACGTGATGAAGTAACAAACATCCATCCATCGGCACAAACATTGACATTTATAATAGGATTTGGGAGCCATTATCACCATTTGCTGATAAATATCTGACATTTATTTTATACCTGACCCTGTCTCTATCAAAAACGTGTATCTGTCAGTTTAATTTTATCTGTAGTTGGAGAAACGGGCACTCATACTAGTATAAGTACCTATATGGTAAGAATCGTATACGCAATATAATAACATCTGCGTTCAAAATATGCAATATATAATAATAATTTAGATTCCATAAAGAATGGTACACTAGCTTTGACGAGAGCTTTGAAATTGTATTTCATACACCAACAAATACGTACAGGGTGTTTGAGCGGTCCTACTATTTGTGTTTTTTTTTTAATTGAACTGTATCTAACCCCTTGTATGTTGCGAGTCCCAATACAGGACTTCGACAGTGAACCGCCAATATAACCTAACCTTTTAATTTTTTTAAAACCCGACTGGGTTTAAAAAAGGCATCTTTCTATGTACCCAGTGTCACTCTCACTGTAAATAGAAATCTAACGACACCTCTCAAGCTAAAATCCATCAAGCCGTTCAGGCTGTAGAGCATGCCAAAGAATTATACATACATACAAACATACTTTCGAAAAACATAAAACTTAACCCTCCTTCTGGCGCAATCTGGTAAAAACATAACCCTCCTTCTGGCGCAGTCGGATAAAAACATAACCCTCCTGGCCGCAGTCGGGTAAAAACGACCCGAGTTTCAACCATGTCGCGCGGTATCTAGCTCACCCATGTGTCAAAGCGCTTTAAAAAGGTTTTTTATTACACGATATTACTTCGCAATGTCACAAAGTAATACCATATAACAAATAGTAGGTACTAGCGCAGTAATACCGCGGATCGCAGCTGCTGCTTTCATCTCACATTTATTTTATTATTTTGCGAAGTATTTCTGTGCACACTCAGGTTAATTGGATGTAGTATAGTCAGCGTTTTTGTTATAAACCCATTTGTTTGTTTCATTTCAGAGGTAAAGGTTGCTTTTTTATTTTTTATGTACGATTTGTATCCATCCATTTATATTATGTGTATCGTGTCTAACACAAGGCCTAAAACACACGGGGAAACGCAAATGCAACGCAACTGCTAGTTACTTTTGAGTTGCATCTAAGTTTCTGGAATAGACTCCTTTATGCTATCTACACGGCATGCCGCCGGGCTAGGCTGGCGGCTTTACGTCATACGAATGGCAGCTGTCAAAAAAGCCGGCGTGTTTGGTGTGTAGATAGCATTAGAAAACCACACACGATGCAACTAGTTTGAAACGTTTTAGATTAGTTCTATCGTGTGTGGTTTTCTAAAGGCAAATAGCAGAAACTTAAATGCAAGTCAAAAGTAACTAGGAGTTGCAGTTGCGTTTCCCCGTGTGTTCTGGGTCTAAAGCCGCTGCCGGCCAGGCGGCTTTTGACAGCTGTCATTCGTATGATGCAAAGCCGCCGGCATGATGGATATGCCGCCGGCCTTGCCCGGCGGCTCATGCCGCAGCGCCAGCGGCTTTGGTGACCAGACACTATTGGTAAGTATCTACCCATCTGTGACTTTTTAACATTTCTAAAAAAAACAAAATAAATTGGAATTCATCCCATGCACGTGTCGAACTTATCATTTCTTACTTAAGGAAAACATTCCAAGATAAAACTATGTATTTATAAGAAACCGGACGGTCATCTAAGTATCTATTTATTCCCAAAGAGGCAATTACCGATGAGGTTCATTCTCTACGGACAACAAAGGCGTCTTAACTACAGTTATTAGAAGTTATTTTCGCTGTTATTCCACTGTTATCAAACAATTAAGCCTCTGCGGCTGACTTCCCCTGTGCCTGACAAGATAAAAACTTCTAAGCCGGTAAATATACAAAGCTATAACAGTATATAAGCGAAAGAAGTGTGTTTGGATCGTAGCAAGTGGCGGAAAGTGGTCTTTGCACATCGCGACGGGAAAAAGGCGTGACAGATATTATGAGCCTAGGTATGTAGGTATGGGTAGATACATAGGTATGCACATACATTATCGCTGTAACAATTTTTAAGCTTGCTGTACATATGTGGCCAACAGATTGGGTCAAATTATTGATTGCTAGATTCTTCTCTGGGGAAAACTGCTACCTTGCGAATCTAGATTAGCTTTAAAAAAAGTTGACGAATTTCAAGCGATGTACGAATTATCCTACGAAATAAACAATGTTTTAGTTTGGGCATCGCCAAGGTTGCTGTTTACAATTTGGCTCGAAGATCATTCTGCGCGCCAAGATCATTTGATGTGTGCACAAAAAATTGACACTATCCAGTTGGCCAATGTTGGCATCAACAAGACCAATTAAGCCAACATACTGTAATGTTCTCTACATGTTGGCCCTACGCGTTGACTCCATGTGTCAGTGGGTGTATGATATAACGCCCCACAAATCTGCCGATCAATCGACTAGCGCTTAGTGGTTAGCGGTTTCGTATTTCAAACGTCAAATCAGTTCGGCGATTTATCCGCTGATGTGTAAAAGCATTAATTCTTAAGCTAGGGACAGACTGGTCCCACGTATCTAAGCTCTAAGCAATGCAGATATCTGCTCCATAGTAATATTACTTGTCACACGAAACGTTGCCCCACATGGGACCAGTCTGTTTTTACCTTAACGGCCTTTCTGTCTATCTTTGGTTTTGCCCTACTGGAGATAGAAATAGTTATCTATCTTAGAATTTTTCGTCCCTGTAAGCCTACCCGTGTCAAAAAATGCATGAGATTCTTCTGAAGGATAAACCAAAAGTGACAGCTACGTGACAGTTGAGTACTGCCACTCTCGGATAGCTATCTATCTTTGAATATTAAGTACGGCCGTTAGAGAATTTAACTTCTTCTTAGTCGAGACCTCAAGGCTGAGGGATTAAACCTTTAACCACCGACATGACACCTGACATAATTTTACAAGTAATTTGTGTTTATTTAGTACGGTTTTTGTAAACCTGTATTTTCTTTTAGTGAATTTTCTCTTAATGGTATCTACTTACACACCAAAGCCGCTGGCTTTTTTGACAGCTGCCATTTGTATGACGTAAAGCCGCTGACCTAGCCCGGCGGCATGCCGGCGGCTTTGGTGTATAGATAGCATAAGATACCTATTAAGTTATTAGATTTCCGAGATATATATAGTTTTTGGAAACTTTTTTATTATTGTTGCTGTCATGTTTCGTATGTTTCAAAAGTTACTTTCGCACAGACAAAGTTATGGCAAAGTTAACTCCAATATAGTATCAATATGAGAAGAAACTTCTTATTTTCTAAGTGGACGTCATACATTATGTATAAAGTTCACTAAGTTCACTAAGCGTCAAAACACACGGTGAAACGCAAATGCAACGCAACTGAAACTGCTAGATACTTTTGAGTTGCATCGCAGTTTCTGCTATAGATTTCCTTAGAAAACCACACACGACGCAACTAGTTTGAAACGTTTCGTTCCAGTTAGCAGTTTCAGTTGAGTTGCATTTGCGTTTCACACACGTTAATGGTCCATTATTGTGCCGCTGTTTTGCGTCTTTTGTTTTAAAAGACAATGCAACTCGGCCTAATGGTATCTACACACCAAAGCCGCCGGCTTTTTGACAGCTGCCATTCGTATGACGTAAAGCCGCCGACCTAGCCCGGCTGCATGCCGGTGGCTTTGGTGTGTAGATAGCATTAGACTTTTGGGCCCAAAAAAAAATCACTGGCCAGAAATGAAACATATAATGCTAGAATATTCACCTAGATAACCTACATTTAAATAAATCAAAAATCATCATCAAAAAGAATCGGCTTCAGGAAAAAAAATATCTTCATTTAAAGCTATTATTTTGTATGAAAGACATTTTAACTTCAGTAGGCTTTTCTTTTTTCTCCCGGACCCAATTTTCTTTGACTCCATATAATAAAATATATGACCAGTCGAGGTGTATACTCTGGGTCCAGTAAGTTGCATTATCCTTTCATCGGAACCCAGCAAAATGTTCACAATGAACAATTTAGGTCGTAATTTTATCACTGCGGTATTCAGTATGCCAAAACGTGTCCTATTTTCCGCCTATACACATTCTGTAGAGAAATACGTAACAAAGCAAGATGCTGAATAGTCGACGCTGTGGTCAATTATTGCCGACTACAAATGAGGTCGGATAGTGGGCTTTAGCGAGGCAACGCACTATGCGACCAGCCAGAAAGCAATCAAAAATGTATACAACAAATGAGTTTTCATTCGCAGTTTGAAACGTTTCGTTTCAGTTGCGTCGTGTGTGATTTTCTAAGGAAGTAACTGGGTGATTATTTTTTAAAATGACCATTCGGATGAAAAAAATTGTCCATACGCGATATTTTTTTATTAAATATACTTTTAAGTATCAAAAAAGTACCTATTATTGTACAATGTTGTATTGTCTAGTAGAATTAAACAGTTTTATGTATTAAATATTACAATTTAAAAAATAATACAAATTTTTTCTCGGTGGGTTCGGATGGTCCCTATACAAAATTATTTGTCCTCTTCACGAGATACGTTACAAAATTTGACCTAAAAAAGTTACTGGAACCTTTATTTAATAATGAGTGAATATATCGCCTAGACAACAGTGAAAGCGTATTTCTTCAGTATACATTATTTAATTTAAATAATTTTAAATATATATTTTTTACTTACAAAACATCGTCCGAAATTTTGTTCATTTTTGTTTATCATTTTTGTAACGAATAAATCTGGTAATAATTGAAAACTAGAAAAAGAAACACTTAGCAGTTCAACGAGTCAATGGCACGCCAGAAACGAATTTGAATCGGTCATTTCGTTTACTGTGTGAAAAAGTGCACGACGCGTGTTTTTTTGTCGACCGGAAAAATTCCAGTTTTAATTTATCCATTTTGTGTTGTTTGTCAAAATACACAGGTAAGCGGCTCCTTTTTCATTAATTGTTTATTGGAATAGTTTATTATGTATCTTTATAAAAATGCACGGTGATTTCACTCATTGAGATTTCTGTTGGCATAAACTATTTGAGACTATTTTCAAACAATGTTGCTTCTTCATTTTTGTAACGATTTTTGATAACGTTACAAATATGACGTTACAAAAATGAAGTAAAGCTGTAATCACATCGGTGACTATAATGTGGACCACTAATTTAAACATTATAATCGGAGCATAATTAAAGACAGTATTTTAATGTTCCTTAAATGTTTACTAATTCTATTTTATTATGTCAATGAAATATTTTGTTTAATTATGTTTTCTTATATTTTAAGTTAATGAGAATAATCTTTTATGTTGTTTTTTTGTTGTTTTCTGTTGTTTATATAGTGACTTCATTGATTTCATTATTGATAAAAAAAAATACAATTTGTGTTGATTATTGGTATTGTGTTTCATTTCATTGTATGACATTTAATACATGAGTAAAAGATAAAGTGTGCATTGTGAGTAAGCCCTAATATTTAATTTTTGTTATTTTTTTAACAAGTTTTATTTTTGTAACACTTTCATTTTTGTTTCATTTTTGTCACAATGGTCATTTTAAAAAATAATTACCCAACTAGCAGTTTCAGTTGCGTTGCAGTTGCGTTTCACCGTGTGTTCTGGGTATAACCGGAATGCGGCCGCATAGTGTGAAGGGGCGCTTACTGACTGAAAAATCGTTACACTTCCTTTTGGTTTTGTCGTAGTCGGGTAAAAATTGTTCAGATACTTGTGGGAAAGCAGGTTAAAAGTGGTTACTGTCAATCATTCATTAAATATTGTACTGTCGTTTTAATTTAATTTAACAACTAGAGGCTGCCCGCGACTCCGTACGCGTTTATCGTCATATCTTTGAAAAAATACGAAATATCTGCAAATAATATAGCCTGTGTGTTATTCTGATGTCCAAGTTAAGTTGTTGTGAAACTTCATTAAAATCTGTTCAGTAATTTTTACGTGATGAAGTAACAAACATCCATCCATCCATCGGTACAACCATTGACATTTATAATATTATTAGGATGGTATCAGCTAGAAAAGGTATAGGGTTAAATATGGCAGTTATACGTGACTTTTTACGCTTTAATTGCTTAATAACATCTTCGAGTTTATTTTTAAACGGTTTTATTATTAAACGGTTTTTTAAACGGTTTTATTTAGCTCACCCCGTTTGTTTTATTCTTTCTTGGGTAAAATTTGGTAATTCAAATTTCACCCTCTTCCTGTCAACCGATTAATCTGAAATTTTGTATACACTTTGGATTTTGGTGACAATACAATTATGTTTATTCATTATCATTATAAATTCAAGATGGCCGCCGCTACAAAATGGCGGATAATTTAGGTTTTATTAATCTCATCAATATGGGTATCAAATGAAAGGGCTCAACAAGCAGAATACAATATACTATAAAATATTGAAATCCAAGATGGCGGCCGCTACAAAATGGCGGATAACGTAGGTTTTATCAATCCCATCAATATGGGTATCAAATGAAAGTGCTCAACCAGTAGAATTCAATGCACTATATAAAATTAAAATCCAAGATGGCGGCCTCTACAAAATGGCGGATAACTTAGGTTTTATCAATCCCATCAACATGGGTATCAAATGAAAGGTCTCTACAAGTAGAATATAATTTACTATGCAAAATTGAAATATACTTAGGTGCGAAACTGTTTGAAGAAGGTCAAGCCTACGTGACTCTTAGTACAGTAAGATCTTTGCAGGGACTACGTATAGAGGAGTTGGACTGCAATAAACTAACGGGCAAGAAACCTTGCAATAATGAAGCACTAAATGAATTAAACAGAATGCGAAATAAAAACTAAAAACCAGAAAATAAAATTTTTTTTGGTTTTTAGTACATTTATCTTAAACATTGCAATGTAGATATGTTTAACATAAAACCGTTTAATTTAAAAAGTTTTTTTACCTATTTTTATTTTTAATAAAAAAAAAACAAGCGTGAAGAGTTTTTTAACTGGATTCTGCTATTTCTGCTTAGCAAAACTGCTACCTTTGCGACTTCATTCGCAAAGTTAGCAGTTTTCCCAGCTTAGCTTTAGCTTTAAAACACATGTCTTCATTCTGCTGTAAGTATAATTTGCATACGAAATAAAGAATATCAGCTAGCTTAGCATGGCACTCCGTGACAAGACGTTGTCATGCGTTTGTCACGCTTACGTCTCTGTCTATAGTTTTAAATGTGATAAGGACAGCATAACGTGAGATAATTGTCGCGGCACGCCGTGCTAAACCCCAATTTAAATAGAAAGATATATATAAATTATTTTATTCACTGCACAGTGCATAAAATAATAATAATAATGGGAGAGGGGAGGAGAGGCGTTTGCCCAGTGGGACGAAATAGGCTAAAAAAAACATAATTAAGAGTTAAACGTTAATCCAAAACATAAATAAATACCTAATTACAAACACAATAATAATAATATAAAGTTTAACATAAGTAGGTATTACAATTACCTATCGTGGTCCGCGGTAAATTTGAATTAATTATGCATTACTAAGGGCCCGTGTTACCACTTACAGATAAGAATCTGACAGATATTTTATATTTACCTGCCACCGTCTAAACTAAATTTTAGTTTTTAGTTTAGAAGTTAATTTTAGTTTAGACTCTAAGGGCCACTTGCAGGAAGCGTTTAAACCTAGATTTAAGCACTACTTAACCCTAAACTCAGCTTAGCGTCTTGCAGGACACAAGTTTAGCATAAAGCTCAGTTTAAAGAAACGTCAAAACTACGGTTTAACTAAAGCTAATCCGAATTTAAAATGACACGAGGTGTCACGCGCATGCGTTATTGTACCCAATTTAGTAACTGACAAGTAATTGACAATATTTTGAACTTTTGACGCTTTTGACGTGATGTTGACAATATTTTTTTTGTCAGATCAATTCATGCCGCAACGTTTATTTTTACGCCAAAGATTTTTTATTATTCAAATGGAACGTAAAAGAGTGAACAGTGAATGAATTACCGCTGTAATAAAAGAATCCTGCAAGACATGCATGATTAGGTTTAAGTTAATCTACGATTAAAGCAAAATCATGATTTAACTAATCCGAATTTTGCACAATTTTCCTGCAAGTCGCCCTAAAACGTCATATCTTATGAAAGTTTATTAAATGTCAATTTTTTATCTGTAAGGTAGTAATACGGGTCTTAAATCTCCAACGGGTATGAGAACGGCGCATTTCAACCTTAAATATTTCCCTAGCCGGGCCTTGCCGGATTATCCCCATTTAGCTGGGTCGCAACCTCACCGTCAGCAAATACAAATAAAGCAAAGGTAAATAGGTTAAAAAGCGGTGGTAGCCCAGTTGGTAGAACGCTTGCCTCGCACTCCAAGGGCGCGAGTTCGAATCCTGGCGCGGGCACGTACCTCCGAGTTTATTTCTCATGGACGGATCAATTTATTTGATTACCACCTGCTAACGGTGAAGGAAAACATCGTTAGGAAACCTGCATACACCAGAGAAGAAATTCGAAGGTGTATGTGAATGTTAATCCACTTTAAATCATCTGTCTTGATGATTTAAAGTGGGGAACAAAGAATGAACCCTTAACCTATTTCTCTTCTCTCTCTTTATCAGCCCATATATGTCCCCACCGAGGGGCACGAGCCTACTCTCATACAGTGAGTGATTAGGCCGTAATCCACCACGCTGTTCAATCAACGCTGCAAATAGGTTAAGGGTTCATTCTTTGTTCCCCACTTTAAATCATCAAGACAGATGGCTCGACTAGATCTCTGTCAATATCCGTTGAGTGCCTAAATAGTTAATTCGTCAGGTTAACTTCCGTTGCAGAAATGTCTGTTTTTAACTATTCGTTTAGAAACACTTCGTAGTTTTTTCTAAGGTTTATTAATTTCAGGAAATTTAAATAATTTTTCAAAACATCTTTAAATACATTTATAGTAGAATAAAAACGTAAGTTCTTCAATGGTAATACATCATCTTTAAAAATTGCAACGCTTTAGCTATAACGTTGCAAGAGATACAGCCTGGTGATAGACGGACGGACGGATAGACAGATAGGTAGACGGACAGCCAAGCTCAATAATAGGGTCCCGTTTTCACCCTTTGGGTACGGAATCCTAAAAAAGAAGGTGGTTCTCAATTCCAATGCTCAATTCGAGTGATTTTTTTTCTTTGGTTGTTTTTAATTTGTCGTTTGAATCTTATAGTTTGAGCCGAGGAAAAAGAGGTTGTTATTAAATTGTAAATGTAGCAGAGCGGTTACGAATAAAACCGGTAGAACGAGCTGCGTATATGGAACCGGCGGCGGCCATACAATTCACAAGGTGACGGTCAACCGGCCTTGTAAACATAATACATAAGTATAGCACGGGCTACGTCACGATGCGGGTTTAAATAATAAAAATAATGCAGCCAGTTTAAAAAAACCGACCAAGTGCGAGTCGGACTCGCGTGGAAAGGGTTCCGTACCATTCACTATTGATATCGAGCAAAAATGGCAAAAAAAAACTTGTTTGTTGTATGGGAGCCCCCTTAATTAATATTATTAATCTATTTTTAGTATTTGTTGCTATAGCGGCAATGGTAATACATCATCTGTGAAAATTTCAATGCTCTAGCTATACGGTTCACGAGATACAGCCTGGTGACGGACGGACGGACGGCCCGACAGACGGACAGCCAAGTCTCTGTAATAGGGTCTCGTTTTCACTATGTGGGTACGGAACCCTAAAAAAGAAACAAAATCCGCAATAAGACCTTGTTGCAAATGTCGCAATTTACCTAAATGCGAAAGTTTGGATATTTTAACGCAATCACGCAAAAAACTGAGTTTTAAATGTTTTAATGCAATTTGACACAGAGATTGTTCTTAAACATAATTGAAACAATAATCAAAAAAATATAATTATGAAAGATTTAAGTAAGTACCTACCTAGTACCTACTTATGAGAGATAACACTATGGCAATACCAGGTCAGTACAGTAACTGACGTCAGTTACTCACTCAATGTAAATCAGCCTTAATAATAGTAAGTAAGTAAATATTTATTTCCAGTCCAATAAAATATACAAGAACAAAACAAAATTGTGTGGCCTGATTTTGTATTTTTTCTCTAGTTACAATATATAATGTAAGTTTTTATTAAGTACTAATACCTAATTAAGGTTGATTATTAATAAAAAGATGAAATGCTTCATCGAAAAAAAACTAAATTAAACACAAAATAAAATGGAACTTAACTTTTAAAAAAATAATAATAAACACACAACACCCAAACATTTTTGAGATTGTAAAATTAAAGTTGCTGTTTCAGCAAAACATCGACTCATGTGTAGTATGGACAACTTTTAGATTCGAAACACCATTGTTATTCAAATCAATGTTTTGATTAACATGAACACCTTGTTAGCATTACACGTTCAACTGAATTTACATAGAGATGAGATAACAAAACTAGCAAATAACACAACTAGTAAACCCTGAACAACATCGAATAATCGTGTTGAATGTTTCTTGATTTAATAGTATCTACACACCAAAGCCGCCGGCTTTTTTGACAGCTGCCATTCGTAACACGTAAAGCCGCCGACCTAGCCCGGTGGCATGCCGGCGGTTTTGGTGTGTAGATAGCATAACATTGATTGTAATGATACTGTTTTATAACTACATCTGTAAACTGTATTTTTGACGAATTTAAGTGTAATTTTTGATTAATAAATTCTTTTTGAGTTTGAATTCGAAACTACTGTTATATTACCTACATACTATTAGGTAGGCTTTAGAAGTTTAAGTTTAACCTACTTATATTAAAGTCTCAAAAAAATGTATATCTTAATTACTTTGACCTGACTGAATTGACCTGTTCAATTAAGTATTACATACCTAAGTAGTTACCTACATACATATCTGTCAGCCTCTTTCCCATTGGGGTAGGCAAAAACCACTTCCTTACACTTACTACGTTACGATCCAAACAAACCTATTTCGCTTCATCTACATTCATCGGTCTTTAATAAAATAAACAATTAGGTATTTTAATCAATTAAAATTGAGCTTCTCAGTAAAACTTTTGATTTCCCTACGGTCATATTATACTCGTAAGTTCATGTCACTCCATACATTTACAAGTTAGATATAATTCATTTTGTCAAAGTATTGTTAAACTTACGTACTAAATACAGGGCCCTATAGTTGAAATGTGACATTGCTCTTCTTTGAATGTTCAACGATGCGTTAAGTACGAGCACATTGTCACGCTGCGACGAGGCAGTTTAAACGAAAGATATATTTTAAAATAGTATATATTTGTTACACAATAGGGGAAAGTATGTCATTTAAGTCCCAGGAATTTCCGACCGTGGTAATATTCGATGGTTTAAATGACATTTCTTTCGCTCATTCGTAATTTTGTGTCACTGTAAAAGGCTGACAAATAAAAGAGAATGACATTTCATAAGTGGTGAATACTGTGTTTTTAACACGAATGGAACAGTACATACTTATCCGTCACGTCTCTCTCCTATTAGGGTAGGCAGACACCACTAAACCAAACCGCAAACCGCAAATTAACTAATTTTACATATATTTTAGTGTTCATTGATTACTTATTTGAACTAAAACGGAAAGACCTAAAGGCCAAAACACACAATTCAAACAATTCAATTCAAAAATAATTTATTCGTAGGTAACATTAAATTTACACTTGAATTCGTCACAAAGTAAAAAATAAAATAAAATAAAAAACATAATAATGAATTTAAACAACCAAAAAAAGAAAAACATTAAAGGAGGGAAGCTACGCTGACTTCGGAAGGCAGATTCCCCAGAGAAGAAGCCAGCAAGAAACTCTAGAGGTTGCTCTTTTTAAAAATATTGTTAACAATCATTTGTTTACAAAGAACAACTTATGTAGTATAATCGTGTGGAGCTAGAGCATTAACACACCATGCCCTATTGTCATTAATAAAATCGTTAAAACTATAATACGCTCTTTGTAAAAGAGTCCTCTTGATACAACGTTTAAACTTGGTTTCCGTTAAAATTAGTACATTATCAGGCAGTTTGTTGTAAAACCGTATACAGTTCCCTTCAAATGAATTATTGATCTTAGCTAGTCTACTACCAGGCAAAACAAGTTTATTATTATTTCTAGTATTAAATTTATGTACATCACTATTTTTCTTAAATTTAGATAGATTTTTTCTTACAAACATTATATTTTCATATATGTATTGACTTGGAACTGTTAAAATATTTATTTCTTTGAACAGTTCTCTCAGGGAATCACGACTATTTAGATGGTAAATGGCTCGAACAGCTCTTTTCTGCAAAACAAATACTGCATGAATGTCAGCGGCATGACCCCATAAAAGAATACCATAAGACATAATACTATGAAAGTAGCTGAAGTATACAAGTCTCGCTGTAGGTATGTCTGTGAGCTGTCTGATTTTTCTGACAGCGTAGGCGGCGGAACTTAGCCGTCCACACAGTTTATCAATATGGGGTCCCCATTGTAGTTTCGAGTCTAGTGTCATCCCCAAGAAAACAGTGTCATTAACAAAGTTTAATATTTCATCATTAATATATTAATATATACACCGGATGCGTATGCGTTGCGTATGCGTAGACATAATGCGTACCTCTGAGTTGTAATGTATGGAACTGTCACCGCTTGCGTTTACGTCTACGTTACTACGTTACGTACACATACGCAACGCATATTGGCCTTTCGCTAGAAAAGTTCCACTTTCAGTCCTGTATTTAAGTCAGATGTGACAGATTTTATGTCCATAGTGAAAATACCTTTTAAAAAATATGTGACGAAAAGCGTCAGGCTTGATAGGCTAGTAAACAGTTTGCATGCATATGCAAAGGCATCTGTTTTTTAACAATTGCTTTTTTAAAAGTTAATTAAGTCTCTTAACTGTCTATCTTTCCTGTTAGGTACTCTTTTTTTTTTTAAACAAACGTAGGTATGCTTTTTGATATAGATACCTACACATGTATCTACCTGCGTATGCTTTACGTATAAGTATATCTACCTATCTAGGTATAGGTACTTATAGGTAGGTACCTACGCATAAACCATAAGTAGATGGTACCTATCTACTTTAAAACATATTTTCATAACAAATTAAAACTGGTCAAGGGCGTGTCGGACACGCTCATTAGGCATTATATTTTATTTTAAACTAAATATTTTGTAAATTCATATCATATTAACTGACAAAAACAGCATGGACGGACATAGAAGTTCCAGTAAAAGGGACACGGAACTCTAAAATTTATTTAAAAGCGGGTTCCATAATAATACAATGAAATAATTCGATTGTTTTATAAGACATCATAATTGATGCTCGAACCACTCGATCGGGAACAAGCAAGATAAGTTAACTGTTATTTCTCATAAATAACCTTACACGAGGCTATTGAAACCTTTGAGTATAGAATATATAAGGAGGTGCCATACCGTCTGGATCTGCGTGCCTGGTCTGGCGCAAAATAGCATCCTTTTTGTATGTAATTTCTTATCTTTTGACAGGTCATCTACCAAGAAAACCATGAAAAACTTGCGCCAACCTTGGCACGCTGTCCTAAACTCATTCGTATATGAAAAAAAATGGGGCCACTCCTTATATTCCTTCCTCATTCGTTGAAGCATCTTAAGAAAAGGTAGTGTAGGCGGGGGCACACAGAGCGAGCAGCCTCGCGAGTCAGATGTTTGGCCGGTCAGGAAAGACCCCGCTATCCTATTGAGTTGGCTAGTTCTTAGGGGCCTCTTTAAATTGGCCAAACGGTTGTCTCGCGAGGCTGCTCACTCTGTATGGACCCGCCTAGGAAACGATTGTAGGCAGCAGCGGTGACGAGAGCGTCAAGGACTTAATTAGAATCGATTTGATAAACAGTACCTCCCAAAGCTACGTGATCGTTGAAAAAGGGCAATAAAAAATGCACATCGGTAATCATCGCATTTCCGAATACAAACGAATGCTAATTTCCGTATACATCAATTATTACATTATCCAGATTAGTCGTTTAATCAGAATTTGAATAGAAAAAAGTTCTTCATTGTTATTTTGAACAACGACTGACAAAATGACAAAACAAACGTCATGGTGTGTGCGACATAGATATCGCTATACAAATATTATGTACCTATATAATTTCGTATTTATAAAAACCAAAATGTATTTTTGATTATATGCTGATTTTTATCATCCACCCACCAAACGAGATAATATATACCTACCTATCTATTTACTTACATAGGTTAATTTTGTTTACAAAAGCATTTTGTTTACTTACTGATTAACGGCTACTAGATTACTATTAGACAGTCTTAAAGCCTTACATTAACGTTTTGTGTCTAATCCGGCGGCGACGTCAGTTGATTCACGGTCATTATCGAACTACCTTAAAAACGTTTTACTCATTCCAAGGCCGTCATGTTTGATTACCCACACTATTTCCAATAAAATACAATTCTTAGCTTTTACGTTTGACACAGATACGTATTTTCTTAATGTCGTTATTATAAATTGCTTCTAATCAGCCAGTACGCTGATTGCAGATGACTGTTTTAAAATACCTAATTGTTTTTAACATTAAGAAATCTAACATAATGATTAAAAAATTCCAACTCATTGTCTTTCTAAGAGTTCAAGGCCTCTTATTGATTAGTAAGCATGAATAGTGATTTAAAGATACATATTTTTGTCTCGTGTTCTTTCTCCTTTCGCATTGAGATAAATATGCACTATTTCGAGTGTCAAAGATAACCAAAGAAATAACAACGACCGATAATAGATAAGATAACATCTCAATCGAGTCAGATACACATCTCACTACATTAACTACTCACCGGTTTCTCACTTTACTTTTCCTCTTAAATCTGAGATTGGGACACTTTTTGAACACGGAAAAAGAAACTGTATTGAGACTATTGAGGAAACCCATCGTCATTTCGCAGCTTCACGTATCTACACTTATATCACAGAATTATCACAACAATTTGAGGTTCTTTTAGAACTTAAATCACAGGTGCGCGACGGTCGCGGCTCGTGCCGTGACTAAGCGGTTAGCGCGATCAGTGAGCTGAGCGAGGCTGGGGTCTGGTCCGTCACGCAGGGGCACCGGCTCAGCCGACTAGCCGGCACACCACGCCCGCCGGTACGTCACACCACGCTACACTTCAAACGGGACTCCGAACTAATACAACTAACACTAACAATCAAACTTTTTCCAGAAAATCGTCTAAAGATAATGACGATAAAGAAACGACGTTTTCGAAAAAAGTTGTAATCTTGTCAAACGCACTCGTTTTTTGAAAAATGATTTTATTATTACGAATGTACACAGAATCGCCATAAATCTTCGTGAAATAAAGAACTACAATACTTTTTCACAGGTACCTAACTAAAAATGCAAATGGCGTTTAGCGATCGTCTTTCTTTCTGGACAGTTTATTCAGCCCAAACGCATGATGCACTCGTCTAAACGTGATGTGTAGTGCGTTACGTGCCTTATTCCGTCGACACCCATTAAGGAAGTTATCTCGTGCTCTCAATACGGAATTACCTATAGATGCTCTAATTGCGGTCGAGAACGAATGAATGCGTGGGTATCTGAATGCGACACAGTAATTGAATTGTCAATGAACATCGTGATTGAACCCAATTCTCAAGTGTCTAGTAGGGATGATGACTACATTCAAAAATTCAAAAAATAATTAGTCCGTCTTTTAGGCTATTAAAAAATATTTGAAACACATTTTTTACCTAATCAAATACATAAATAAATACAAAGATACAGAGCATCAAAGTTACGGAGTGGGGGGTATTGACGTCACTCCTAGGTAAAAATCGTACTTAGGCGTGACGTCACGAGCAACTTCAACCCAGTGTATCTTTGTCATTTTTAGTTTAAGGTAAAAAAGAAAAAATACGCGTCGAATATTTTAAAATATTCTATGTGATGGGCAAAAAAATTTTTTTAAGTCATTATCCCTGTTGAATGTGATGTCTATGGTATTAGATGTATGTAATCCTACTCAATTTTTAATCAGGTAACTACTTACATCCTAGATATAATACACTCGAGAGCAATGAATCTTGGTCACTAAAGAATCCAAAAAACTCGCGATCCAAGAATGCTAGCATAATGAAATAAATTGTGTTTAATAGACAATTTTATACTCCTTCAATGTAACTTATAACATTTATGAGTCACAACATTCTAATTACAGAATATTAAGTACCTAAAGAAAAAAGCTGATGATCTAACTTTAAAACCAAAATGTAAAACAATATATTTTTTTAAAACAACATAAGCATTTTCTTGAATTTTTAACCGACTTCATAACATTTCGGATTGCCTCCTCGTGTTTCCATTCGATATTTGGCATGCTATATACAAAAATCCGCAAACGAAGATTTCATTGTTATGACATTAATATAGAAGTAACTCAGAAGTTTTATATTTTCATTTAACACGTATTTATTGGTCTCTTAAACACATTTTATTTCATAAGGCTAGGATTCTTAGTTTTCGAGATATTTTAGTTTTTTGTTTACCCGACCCGGATTCATTGCTCTCGAGCGTATATCTTAGTAATTAATTTGGTACGTAGTTATTAAACGGCGTTATACATCGTGCGTGAAACATAACCTTGTATGTACCTAGATATGTATAGATAAATGAACATAGAAGTACATACATGTATTATCTTAAAAAAAGTCTTAGTTTATACCTAGGTGAGTAAGACCCAGAACACACGGTGAAACGCAACTGCAACGCAACTGAAACTGCTAGTTACTTTTGAGTTGCATTGAACCACACACGAAACCACGCACGACGCAACTGAAACGAAACATTTCAAACTAGTTGCGTCGTGTGTTCTTTTCTAAGGAAGTCTATAGCAGAAACTTCGATGCAACTCCAAAGTTTCAGTTGCGTTGCAGTTGCGTTTCACCGTGTGTTTTGGCGCTTCATTACAAGCCCATTTCGCACGCAGTTTTTGTTTTGTCTCTGAAATAAACTAATTAGGTAGGTATGACATACCTAACAGTTAATACTGTTAATAGTGAATACCTACACAGTGTACCTACCCATAAAAACTCCATAAATTACATTTAATTATACTACTTTTCATTTTATGTTCCTATGTTTGCTTTCACGTTTGACATTTTGTACTGAAACTAGCGCGGGCGACGCGAGGCGAGTTCCATTAGAGCCTCTATGCCAACGGCAGATTAAGATATCATGTGGGTAGTAGGTACCTACTTACAATTGGCTGTCATAATTGTCGAGCTTCAAGTTATCTTACCTGAAACAGAAATAGGAAACACGTTAGTAATGTCTTTTAAATTAAAACTGCAGCTTATTTGTATTGTAAAGTAACATACAAAACTGTGAAAAGAAATCCGTTTTATTTATTTTGTTCCAAATAAATAGCACTATACAAGTGATGTAATTCTTACAAACCTACTAGGTACGTAACTTTTGTAACTTAAAATCAAATCATAAAAATAAAACCTCCTTATCGTTAACATATCAAGGGTAACATAAAAAAAACTTAAAAAATAAACTATATCCAAATCGGTTTACACATTCGGGAGTTACAAAGCCACAGTCATGAATACGAACAAAATGAACACGTCAAATTATAACATCCCTCTTTATGCGTCGGGGGTTACAAAATATATTCGTTAAAATAAGCAGCTGTGACAGATTAACTTACAAAATACGTAAATTAAAATGACTGGAAATAAGCACCATTTCATTGGCAGTCTCTTTTTAGTACAGGCAATAAAACATTTTCATTTCATTTAATGTATTTCGCATTAAGGTAACTTAGTTTCATCTTCTAAATAAGATATACAATTTAGCACAGTCCAGAGCGCTCGTCTCATAATTTATTTATAACGTCTTTCTTTCTTAGTGAGAAAACGCTGCTGCGATGTCCCTCGAGAGATTAATTTGGTTTAGATTAATTACAACAATTAAGTATACTTTATGGTCTTAAATTACCAGGATATCATAAAAATTAAAAATACAACGAGGTTACTTATATTTTTAGACTAGCGTCCGTTTTTCTTTTTCTATTACATAAATTATATGATCTACAAAAGATGAGGTGTACAAAAATAATAATTGTCCCTCAATTTTGCCTTGCTTCATTGAATGCTCATACAAATAGCCAATAGAGATCTAGGATAGAGAGAGATAATTTTGGACAAATCAGATGAAATAACCATAGAATAAAAAAAGCGGCGGTAGCCCAGTTGGTAGAACGCTTGCCTCGAACTCCGAGGACGCAGGTTCGAATCCTGGTGCGGGCACGTACCTCTGAGTTTATTTCTCATGTACGTATCAATTTATTCGATTACCACTTGCTAACGGTGAAGGAAAACATCGTGAGGAAACCTGCATACACCAGAGAAGAAATTCGAAGATGTATGTGAAATCCGCCAACCCGCACTTGGCCAGCGTGGTGGATTACGGCCTAATCACTCTCTGTATGAGAGTAGGCTCGTGCCCCTCGGTGGGGAAATATATGGGCTGATAACAACAAGCATAGAATTTTTTTATGACTTATGAGAGCTACATCGTACATGGTAGTTAGATAGCCTATGATGGTAGTACTCAAAATTATCATTTGCAATAAGAAATACCAAGATATTTTGTTTTTTACGGAACAATGTGTCAATATCATCCTGAATTTAATAGCACTTAATAAACTCGCATTTAATCCACTGCTTTATTCGCATTTAATCACAAGACCTCCCTTAAAGATTTAACATAAGGCGGCGTGGATCCACCGTGAATCATAGTAACAAGTTCCATTAATATCTGTCCAGTGGTTTTTTCGTTTTTGCTTGAAAGGATTTTTTGACTACAAACATCATCACGTGCAGTGGCATAAACTTTGACATTTATAATTTTAGTTGGATTTTAAAATCTTCGATTGAATAGGCATGATGACTAACATTTTTTTTGTTCATCGCATAGATTATTTTATAATATTTGACAATTATTTTTTCTTTTTTCACTTCAACTAAAAGTGACATAGATACACTGGATTAAAGTTGCTCGTGACGTCAAGCCTAAGTACGACTCCGTAACTTTGATGGTCTGTATCTTTGTAGGTATTTATTTATGTATTTGATCAGGTAAAAAATGTGTTTCGAATATTTTTTAATAGCCTAAAAAACGGACTTATTTTTCGAATTTTTGAATGTAGTCATCATCCCTATTTCAAGTAACTATTACAACGAAATAATCTTTTAAATAAATGTCAGAGGTTCTCGGCGTAGAGCTGATGACCATTGAGGACCGCTTCAAGAGAAGCATTATCGGATTACATACATTGAAAGAGGTAATGCGGGGCTTTAGACAAAGCCTCGTATAAGCCATGTCCAGTCCAGCAAGCTTACTTGAGCTAATGATGAGGCAAAGGCCTCATGTTTAGGTTCACTTGTTTTTTTACCTTATATATTTATTTTTAAGTGTATCATTATTGGGGTGACATGTCTTCGACAAAATCCCTGTTGCGAACTCTTTCAGAGGCTTTAGATTTAAGACTTGTTTTTTACTCCTTTTTAAAAGTATTTTTATTTTAATATTAAGTGTTCTTTTTTGCGTCATTTATCTGTTATCTTAGTTTGTCGTGTTCGATCGTGTGGGTAGTGAATATTACGTTAGTACTATTTAGTAATCTGTGATACTACTTACTAAGTTTTACTAAGTTTTGGTGGACAATAAAAAGATAAAAGTAAAGTTTTGTTGTTTCTATTATTTAATACAGTTTTATTACCTTCCGTTCATTACAACCCCTTTTTCTTTTTTACAAGAATAAAAATCACTGTACGCGAATATAAAGAGACGTTAATATCTGGTCTTGAAACTGAAAAACTTTTCCTGAGAAATATGAAGTAAAATATGTGAACTGTTATAAAGAATGATGTTTGTTAAAAACCATCGAAAATGGAGGAGAATCGCGAAGTACCTAATTAACTCAAGGGAAGGAGAAAGTTAACGTAACGTCATGTCGTATCAAGAAGTCAAAGCACTAGCAGAAGATAGGCCTAAATGGGGGATACTCCAATGACAAGAGTAACTCTTAAAAATGATGATGTTTCTTTCTCTCGGTAGGTAATAAAATGGTAGTACTTAGTCTAAGATAAGGAATCAAAGATCGTAAGTAGGTAAGTAATTGAATGATACCTGTTTTGGATAAAATATTTTTGAACTTTTTTCATGATGAAGGTTTCAGACACTAAGGCCTACTTGCGTACCCAAATAAACCCGGAATTAGCTGCTACACAGGGTTAATTAAATAATTTGTATTGGTTTATTTTCATTTAACCCTGTGTTAGCAGCTAACTCCCGGTTTATTTGGCCCTGGGCTGCGCAAGTGGGCCTAAGCTACATTGCATGTAATCAAACAGCAAGGTAACATAACAGTTGATTTTTGACAGGTCACTAAGCTAAATCTGGCTTTCGGTCGTTGCAGTTGACCTCAAACCAATTGGCGGTAGAATTTAATTCCAATCCTACCGGATCGATTTACGTTTCATTAGAGAGCCCGCAACTTCGTACGCATTTATCGTTACCTTGGGAAAAAATCATGATTTCGACAAATAATATAGCCTATGTGTTATTTTGATGTGCAAGCTACAATATTGCCAAGTTTTGTGAAAATCTGTTCAGTAGTTTTTGCGTGAAAGAGTAACAACATCCATTGGCACAAAAATTGACATCTAAAATATTAGCAGGATTAAAATCAGACTATTTCTGATATTACTTCCGATTCACTGTGCTTGAATTTCATCAAATATTGTAATGCAGCTAACTAGTTTATTTGAGTAGATAGAGTCAGGGAATAGAAGTCTCCAGGCTAAGTTTAAATTATATACGTTGCCCAGAATAAACACTGTCTGTAAGTTAAAATAACTCGAGACCCAGTGAACTAGCTAGACTTTAAGCTAAAAACGTTTTTAGGTTTTTAAACAAATTGAAACATCAGTGTTTAATATTTTTTTAAACTAAGTGAAGTGACGACCTACACTCATTCAGGAAAGATTGGTGGGCAACAGCCAATAACAGGAGTCTTTGGAAAGGCATGAGAGAGGCTTTTGCGCAGCAGTAGTGGGACGAAAAAGGCTGATAAAAAAACTAAATTGACTTTTGATTGAACGTTTGGAAATCTAACGGCACAATGCCCATTCGCTATAAAAACAAAAAGATACACACATCGTACTAATAATATTATAAATGTCAATATTTGTGCCGATGGATGGATGGATGCATGTTTGTAATTCTTTCATATAAAAACTACTCATCAGATTTTAATGTAACTTTACAATATTGTGGCTTAGGGGCCGTTCAAGTATTACGTAAGCACTATGGGGGGGCGGGGGGGTCTTTGCTTTGCTTATTTTGGATGACATGGGGGGTAGGGGAGTCTAGATGATGATTACGTCATCGGTAGTTATTTACTTTTTTACACGAATGGCAACCCTCACACTGTCTTTGCTTGAAAACGAAACGCATTTTCGGGGATTCCCGCAAATAATGCATACGTTTAGGCACTCGCTTTAAAACCGAGTATTTTCTTATTTTTACCCGACTACGGCAAAGCCAAAAGGAAGGGTAATGTTTTTGGCAGTCTATGTATGTATGTATGTTTGTATGTATGTATGTTTGTATGTATGTATGTTCCACCGTAGCGTCTAAACTACTGAACCGATTTTAATGAATGAGGTGTCAAAAGATTCGTAATAATACGGCGGGTGACATAGGATACCTAGTTTTGTAATAAATTCAATACTTTGCCCACTAGTGGGCAAGAAGTCACGATGAAAAAAATAAAAGTTTGCAAATGGTGTTGTGTGGGATATCAAAATCAAGAGCTCAGCGAGTACATTCCAAAAATATATAATGTCACTAGGTATTGCGCACGGATTTGCTTATAAACTAGTGGACAAGAATACGCTGCGAAAAATATTAAATCTTGTAAAGTATAATGTGTGGGGTATCAAATGAAAGGGCTCAGTGAGTACATTCCAAATATAATATATACCACTAGGTTTAGCACGCGGTTTTACTTGTAAACATGTGTTTTAACGTCTTGTCTTTTCTATCTAAATCACTTCGAAATTACTGATTACTTAACTACAGCTTGCCAAATCAGGCCTTTTCAGAATTATGTTGACTGTTTTGACTAGTTTTAAGCTAAATTACCTACAACTTTTACTACGGAACCAACTTTGTTGGCATCCAAAAATTTTCGGTCCCATAATAGGTACATTTTGTACGCGTAACTTGTACGAAAAAGCAAACATTTTTGGACGCTGACAAAGTTATCCCATATTCAAAGTTGTTTATTGTCATGAGTTCAAGTAGTGATGTCAATTTGTAAACCGTGTCTTAAAAGGGAAGTTTGAAATAAAATAAAAGAATTTATGAACTCACACTAATACTATGAACAAAGTAGTAAGTGTGTCGGGGTGTTTGGGGGGCACAGCCCTCCGCCAAAATAGAACAAAACACTTTTTGAACTCTACTGTGGACAAAGTAGATTCTGTGTGGGGTGGGGGGTGTGGGGGGCGTGGCCCCTAGCCAAAATAAAATGAAACACTTCTTGAACTCGTCTACTGTGGACAAAGTAGATCCTATATGGGGGGTTTGGGGGGCGTAGCCCACCGTCAACATAAAACAAAACACTTCTTGAAGTCTTCTGTAAACAAAGCGGGCAGTGTGTAGGGGGTTTAGGGGGCGCAGCCCTCAGCCACATATTAAACAAAATACTTCTTAAACATTACTGTGAACAAAGTAGATTCTGTGTGGGGGGTTTGGGGGGCGTAGCCCCCCGCCAAAGTAAAACAAAATACTTCTAGAAGTGGACAAAGTAGTCCCTGTATGGGGGGTTTGAGGGGCGTAGCCCCTGTCAACACAAAACAAAACACTTCTTGAACTCTTCTGTGAACAAAGCTGGCATCGTGTAGGGGGTTTGGGGGGCGTAGCCCCCCGCCAAAGTAAAACAAAATACTTCTAGAAGTGGACAAAGTAGTCCCTGTATGGGGGGTTTGGGGGGCGTAGCCCCCCGTCAACATAAAACAAAACACTTCTTGAACTCTTCTGTGAACAAAGCGGGCATTGTGTAGGGGGTTTGGGGGGTGCAGACCCCCGCCAAAATAAAATAAAAATACTTCTTGTACATTACTGTAGACAAAGTAGACTGCGTAGGGGGGTGTGGGGGCGCAGCCCCCCGCTCAATAAAGAAAGAAATATCTTAAACATACACTCGCATATTAGACAAAGTTATCAGTATGTTGGGGGGCTTTAGGGGAGCAGCGCTCGCTGAAATAAAATAAAAGGCATCTTCAATCCACACGCATACGTAAAGAGAGCTATCTAAAACGAATTATACAATACGCTGCTTACTACGGACAAGGATTGCGTTGAGTGTAGTTTTTTAGTGTTATGTATGCTTTAAAGAAATTTGCAATATTTTAGGATTGCTACCCTATATTAACACGTTGCATTCTGTCCATCTCGAAAAGTAACTGAGGTGTAGATGACTCTCTAACAAATGTACGAGAAATCGCGGATGACCGCTAATACAATATGTTTAGATGAAAAGACAGATTGGAAATGTAACATGGAGTTTGAACAGTTGTCATATAATTAAATGTGTTTGTAGAGTTCTGTAGTAGGTATTTACGTAGTTATCACTGGTTTAACTAAAAAGTGTGAAATAAAAAATAAGTTCTAAAAACTAAAACCCGCCTACGGTAAACTTGCGATCTTAAAAGTAAGAAACAAGAAATAAATCTTGTCTTCTTAACTACCCCATAAATGCACAGACGTAGCGATTTTCAGAGGATAGCCGTGGTCGTATGCCTCCATATATAATTGGTTGCCTGCAAGCAATTGATACTTACATTACACAGGTAGGTCATACAGTATCCGACATTGCACGGTAATTAAGATCAAGGCACAGAGGCATACGACCACGGCTATCCTCTGAAAATCGCTACGTCTGTGCATTTATGGGGTAGTTAAGAAGACAAGATTTATTTCTTGTTTCTTACTTTTAAGATCGCAAGTTTACCGTAGGCGGGTTTTAGTTTTTAGAACTTATTTTTTTAAAATTATAATTATAATATTAAAAAAAACAATATATTAATTGAAAAATGTTTACGTAAGCATGGGGGAGGGGGTAAGAGCTTTGCTTACTTTTGCTGACAAGGGGGATGGGGGGGTAAATAATTGTAATAAATCTGCTTACGTAATACTTGAACGGCCCCTTACACATCAGAATAACACATAGGCTATATTATTTAAATGTATTGTGTAAATTTGCCAAAATATGACAATAAATGCGAAAAAAGTCACGGGCAGGCACTAGTATTAACTAACGCCCGTTATTAATAACCTATCCTGATCCGTTTTTTACCAAATCGAGATTGAAAAAACAAAACACAATTGTGTTCTTGACATGTTTTTGGTACACAAGTGACAATTGTGTTTTGTTTTTTCAATCTCGATTTGGTAAAAACGGATCAGGATAGGTTATTAATAACGGGCGTAAATAAGCAACATACTATTAGGTATGTACCTACTATGTACGATACTAACAAAATACCGATTGGAATAATTCATTTCTTTGTGTCCTCGTTTTATTAATGCCGATATATATTCTTCAAAGCTTTTAGCTGTAGCCAGATTACCAAAATACAACCTAAACATTGTTTACCCAGTAAACAACAGATATACTCGTATTTACCTGGAAAACCGTGAACAACAACAGAGATTTAATTTCATACATACTATATTACATTCTACGCCTAAGACCCAGAACACACGGAACTGAAACGAAACGTTTCAAACTAGTTGCGTCGTGTGTGGTTTTCTAAGGACATACTCGTATATGGGATAGGGGAACACATAAATGTTCCATCTAAAAGCCAATATTTTTTTAGTAATATATTTTTTAGTAATTCATTAATTATAGTAATGTGTTGCCCTATCCCATATACCCAAATATATACTATAAATGGATTTGTGGGTAATAAGGTCCATACCGTTAGTGTATGGGCTGCTAAGTAACAAAACGCAAAATTGTTATTATATTTTCCTTGAGATCATAACGCGACATGCTTTCAATGAATGTGGCTTGAACTATAAAGCACAATATGTGCTGAGCGATTCTGAAATTTTCGAAGAGTCGTTCAGTCGGACAAGCGTTGTTTCGCACTAAACACTTTTCGCACAATCGTTCAGTCGAACAAGCGTTTGTCGACAAAACGTTGTTTCGCACTAAACGCTTTTCGCACAATCGTTCAGTCGAACAAGCGTTTGGCGACATAACGTTCTTTCGCACAAACGTTCAGTCGAACAAGCGTTAATCGAACATATGACTTTCGATATTATGTTACGGACCCTATAGGTATAGCATCTTTGCATTAATAAATTTTAAATCAACCCATATTGAATATGTAGAAGGATGTTATAGGTCGCGACACGTAAAATAACCCTAGCTGACAGATGCGCATTAGACGATTTCTGAGTCTGACGTTTAACATTTGTTTTAAAATACCATCGCGTACAGAAGTGTTTAATTACAGTCATGGTTTACGCACAAAGGAAAGAAAAATATTATTAGTAGTATTAGTAAGGTGGAATATAAATAAATAGAAAAATACACAACTACCAATCAATATTGGATTTAGTGTAAAATGTAGAAAAATATTCGAAAATTAAAAAAAGACATATTGTTTTTCCATTAAGTCTTCATGGGTGGAAAACAAAAAAAAAATGTTTTTGTCGTGATTCTCTTCCTTAGTTTTAATATGTAGTTAACTAGGTATCTATGTCTGCGTTTTATAATAAAACAAGAAGACATTTATTCAACGCCCAATAAATAAACATGAAAATATCATCAGCGGTTTATGCTATGAAATGGCTTAAGACTCAGCAATGCTGTTTTTCAGCCTTCGCCTTATCTTATCTTATCTAGCCATCAGTATCCCACTGCTGGGCTAAGGCCTCTCTCCTCCTTCTCCACGATTATGATATTAGAGGAGAGATTCGGACATGTAAATCAAAAATTTAGAAAAAAAAATTTTTTTTTTTAATTCTAAACTTGAAAGAGTGTTAATTACAGTTTGCGAGACATTTCAATAACCCGGACTAAAGCCTACGCACAAGCACACTATAAGGAAAGTACTACGCTAGAAGCAGACGAATTCGCAAAGAAAACTAACTCATACGTAAACAATACACACTGCTTGCTTCATGTTATTAAATTATTACTTATTTGCTAGGTAGGCGGCATTGTTACGTGTTTGTATGGAAACGTCATAGCAAGCAGACCGACCTGTTGCGGACGCAACGAACGTGCTCAGCGTACAAACAACGGCCCGACACAACGTTCATAGCATTTCTCAGCCCCCCCAAGAATAATATTCAACTCTTAGGTGAAGCTAAGAACACTGCTTCGAAGCTACAATACGTGCTAATGAGTTTTATTTAGATTCTTTCCTAAGTGGCTACGATAACATAGCTTAATAATTATGAAATAGGTTTTAAAATCAAACACAAATCTAGCTCAATTTGCTGGTGGATTTATAATTAACATCCTTAAATACCAAAACAAATGAATGACTACTAACAAACAAATCTAATGCATGAAAAACGATATTGTGAGGTGAACGTCTGAATAACCTATTATTGATTGATTGACCCAAATTGTCCAACAATGACGTTCGATCGGCTTATCGGTCTCTGCCAATCACGGCAACTATTGTTCTATTCAAGCTAATACTGAGAGGGGGATATAGGTACCTTATTACTCTGAATGCTATCTTGGATTTCCTTTTAATCTTTATGGCGTGTCGTCGTCGAGCCACGGCGGTGGCGGCGCTCGAGAGCAGCGCGCCTTCGGCATTGTCGTCGCTGGAACAGTCTTCGCCATTGGGAGCGGACGGTGGGACCGACTTGGAGCCGCCAGCGAAGCCCCGCCCGCCGCCCCACGACAGCATGGAGCTCCGCAGACACCTGAGCGTCTCCGTTGTACAAACCCTCCCACTATGCAGCCATGCAACAACATATCTGCGCGCCAATACAGCACACTGCGTGTCACACTTGCACTACACTGTTTGCTCGTCTCGTTAATATTCTGACGTGCTCGCTTTGAAAAATGACGTCATCACTGTTCGAAACTTTGCATATTCATTTATTCAGCGATAAAGCACGTCTTCTATATGATGTAGTAGGTGAGAAGTGGGTCCGCGCGGGGCCCTCTCGACATTATTATCACTGAACAAACAATACTTATTATCCGCCACGCACACATTACACCCAAGCAGACTTAATGCGGGTGATTCTCTTTGTGAGTGTTACGTTTTATGCCGCATATAGGATAATACACGACTGACTCTCTCGAAAACAAATCCTCTGAACAAGGAATCAAACCATAATGTTATGTAAAACTACTACCACATTAAGGAGGTTGTGTTGATAACGTTGTAACTACATGTAAAACTGTAAAAAAATATTTACGCCAGTATTCTAACTAAAGATCTATATCCACGAGGAAAAGCGAAATAAACTGCCGAGGTTTTCATGTTAAAATGAATTGTACAAGCAACAGTACTATCGCGTAAACTATGATTGCAATTCAACCAATAACATTTAAGAAACACAAACTCCACATCACTTATGTAATACCAACGAGCACTCGTATTCACTACACAAACACTATCAATAGAGTATGTAAAAGGACGTGTTCAATTCAGGAAACTAACACGCTGACTAAACTAAAGCACTCAAATGATACGAGTGTGTAGAGACGAGGACAATGTGCGCCCGCGACGCGTGTCGGTGTGTCTCGCCGCCGCCGCCGCATGTCACACTCGAGCCAAAATAGAAATGCTTCGGAACAAATAGCACGCCCATACCCACACTGAGACCTACACTTGTGACCTTGACTGTGAAATCAAACATGCGGTCCTTGCCGTTGCCGCCGTGGTCTGCCTATTCAATCTACCAAAGCAATGATATATACTTCTTCTGCATTCCACGTGATCCACGTACGTTAATAAATTATGTCATAAGGAAAATAATATCAATCAAGAATATCACAATAAAGTGTCACTTGTGAAACTATGTTGTCTATAAGATAAGATATCTAGAAGAAACAGGAAAAATATAGGGTACTTGAAAACTCTTTTATAAGTAGGTACTTACTAGTTAAACTGATCTTTATAAAATTCTTTATCTTATAAAAAATATCTTCGCAGACTGGACGTTTAGACAAGCTGACGGCAGCAAATTGATTCTGTTATTATTCTATCTCTAAATACCTACATTTTCATTGAATACCGTACCTACCTCAACACAAATCTAACCGGTATCGCGAAATCTGATTGATTGATTACGTATTTTTGTTTTCATTCATAACTAGAGCAATAACTTATTCATTTTATTACCTCCTTACTTTTTCATCAAAGTTTAATCTGTTTCATTGAATACGAACTATAAAAGAAAATCAATACAGAGGTAATAGTAAATGTAATAAATAAATAAAACTGTGAAAATAAAAACATTAATGCCCGTTTGGAAACATGCGTTCATCCTGTCGTTATAGGTTAAAATTATTAATATTGACAAAATGCCAATATACTCGTTCAAATCTTGGGCAATTTGACAGAACTTCCTCTCTAGAGATTTCCTCGACCACACGTATTGAAAACTCTTTTCCGCTAAAGTTGATCCCCAAGTCTGCTAATTTAAAATAGCCTCAGTTTTGTGTCAGCAGTGTCAATGGCATTTTTTGTCACATTTGGTCTTTGAGTATGGTTAAGGAGGAAACAGTTGCTCAGTCGGGTACAGTGACTCACCACCGGTTTGTAAAGAAGGAAAAGAGATACGTTCATCTCTTTTGCACTTTTTGGAAGCTTTTAGCTTTTAGGATGAACGTATCACTTTTCCTTCTTTACAAAACGATGGTGAGTCACTGTACCCGACTGAGCAACTGTTTCCTCCTTAACCATCCTTAACCCTCCTTAACCCTATACCAAATGTGACAAACAATGCCATTGACACTCGGCTGACACAAAACTGAGGCTATTTTATTCTGCTAAGCAATGGCTTTGCGACCGGATATCTCAAATAATGACATTGACACTCTCATTGACATGCTGCCGACACACAACTGAGAATATTGTAAATTAGCAGGCTTGTGCCCCTATATGTACGTACCGGATATTTTTGGAACTAAATTTGACAGGTCTATTTTCCCTATTTTCTGACCTTTTCCCTGATAGTAGGTAGAAAACCCCTAACTTATCTTAATAAAAATACACTTTTACTTAACAGAAACATAGCTAAGTAGATAATTTTATCAAAATATATACCAACCTACTCATGGAATGACCAGAACAGTCGAAATATCGACGCCTCCCAAGAAAAACGTTCCATGTGAAATTTTCGAGGTTTTCAGGACGGCCTTTCAAAGATTGCAAGTTTGAACTTTGTCTCATAAGTCGGACATGCTTCATACGCCAAAGCCAAAACTTAGCAATTAAATTAATGTTGATACAAATTACATAATAGCTTAAAAACATGTTTATTAAATCATTTAATTTAAAAATTAATGTGTCATATATGCTCATGTGCCATTATTCTAGGAAAATTGACAAAAAAATGTGCGTCACATATTTACATGTGACTTTTTTCTACGAAAATCTCTAGAAAAAATGCAGTTACATATGATCATGTGACATTGTTTTACGACAAAGCTTTAAAAAAAAGCGTCACATTTAATTGTGGAACGTTGTTTTACGAATAGTTTGATGTATCACGTGCTAGATCATTAAAACCATATTAAATTGATATTTTTTAAGTCTTTTCTTTTTTTTGTATGTTGTTGTTAATAAAATTATTTAATATTTGAATATATCAATAAAATTCGAGGTAGTTATAGCCTTAATTTTGTTATAGCTACTTTAATACTTGTAATAAAGTTTATATTATGACTCAATAGGTACCTAAGCATTCTATCATAATAATTTAAAAGTTCAAAAAGAAAACCAATTTATCAGATACACTGATTTAGTTACCAAAGAGTTGGGGAGAACTATTTTGTTAATTTTAGTTAATACTAAGGTAGGTACTTAATTAAATCTGTAACATCTATAACTAAGTATCTACTTACTCTACTTCTGATAAACCTTGTTACCTATAAATAAAAAAATAAAAAATAATTGTGACTAAACATAAACAGAACTTTTTTAAATATTCAAATCGACAAAATATTCACAAAATATTCTTATAGAGTTACCACTTTAATCAAGACTTTTATAAAAATATTCTTATTCACCTGAAAAATATTATGGTAACTGACTTATAATATGAAAAGTGAAATTCCGTAAAACAACGACCGATGTGATCTTGAAACGCCGCCCGCGCCACTAAATTGCGAGTGACGAGGACGGAGTAAAACGTTGCATATACAAAACGGTCTTTATTCCATGTACCTACTATCACATAGAACGTTATTCGATTTCAGTATCTTGGCTATTACAAGTCATAGAAAAATAAAAATTAGTTTTTTAAAAAGCTTGTTACGTAAGCAGAATTCCCATGCAATAAAAACGATTTCGTTCTATGGTAATATAGAACGTTTTTCTTAGGAGGCGTCGATATGCAGGAAATAATATTATTTAATAAATTACAAATGAAATAAACATAATATAGGTAGATGTTTTACTCATAAATGGCAACATTATCAATTTTGACATGAAATACAGCGCCGCGGCTAGGGGACTTCTTTCGTGAAAAGGACTCTAAATGGCACCATTTGTGTGTAAATTAGCAGGCTTGTGCCCCTATATGTACGTAACGTAACTCGTCGCCATACCTTTGAGAATTAAAGCAGGTGCACGTCCTGTTAGAGCGATTTACGAACTAACTACATGATTTAAACTCTAAAGCCTCTATAAATATTTAATTGAGCCGGCGTTGGTAGTTAAGTGTCTTTCAGTTGTTAGTTGACTTTTAAATGCAGATGTTTAAAAAACTAAAACACGCTTTAGCTCGCACTGAACATGCTCCATCATCAGATCAGTTCGAAAGTACCATATTATTGTATTGTCATCAGAACTCAGAGCGTGTGCAAAATGTTATCCTATTCGAAGACTCCCGGTGGTCTTTGAATAGGATGAGGGGGTCAAATTAAGAGTCCAAGATTTGTTTACATACATAGTTACTTAGTTAAAAGATAAAGCGTGTAAAAAGGTATTGGTTCAATAAGTGACGAAAGTAAGGTACTTAATGTCTCCATGAAATTGAACAACCAAAAGATATATTATGATTAATAAACCTGTACCTATTGATCATATATGTATATCTCTTGTCATTCTCATATTCTCCCTTACTGACGCTGATTTTCAGTGCCATATTAGACTCGGGCTCCACTAAAAATCAGCGTAACTTAACAATAGTGCTGAGTATCCGCCACAAAAAATAATTGCACTGACGTTAGTTTCATCAGTGGCCGCCAATTTTTTTTTCTCCATACTAGCTCGAATAGGGGATGTGTAGTGTAGTGTAATTGATACCGACAATTTTTACTATACCAATATGTTGGATGCTCTTTGTTTTTAAATGAAAACACGTGTATTTTGAAAATCCATTAAAAACATAATCTATTTCAAAATAATGGATGGTAATTATCAGGTACTAAAATACCGGCCCAGGGTCTTCTAATTTATCATATTATCAGTTGTGTCCAATGAGGAAGGAATATAAGGAGTGGCCCCATTTTTTTTTCATATTCAAATGAGTTTATGACGACGTGCCAAGTTGCGCCAAGTTTTTCATAGTTTTCTTGGTAGACCTGTCAAACGATAAGAAATACCATACAAAAAGGTAGCCATTTTGCGCCAGACCAGGCACGCAGATCCAGACGGTATGGCACCTATATTCTATACTCAAAGGTTGTATCACGTCGGCAGAGTGTCAATGAGAGGGTCAATGTCCATTTTTTGACACATATAATCGCAATCAGAGTGAGCCATTGTTTAGAAGAATACCAAATAGTAAAAAAATAAGAATAAGAAATACCAAATGTATCAAAAATGCCATTGACACTCTACCGACACACAACTGAGGCCATTTTAAATTAGCAGACTTCGGCCCCAGATTTGTGTAGAGTGCTTTTCACGAAAGAAGTCCCCCGGATATTTTTGGAACTAAATTTGACAGGTCTATTTTCCCTATTTTCTGACCTTTTCCCTGGATAGTAGGTAGAAAACCCCTTACTTATCTTAATAAAAATACACTTTTACATAACAGAAATATAGCTAAGTAGATAATTTTATTAAAATATATACCAACCTACTCATGGAATGACCAGAACAGTCGAAATATGCAGGAAATAATATTATTTAATAAATTACAAATGAAATAAACATAATATAGGTAGACGTTGTACTCATAAATGGCAACATTATCAATTTTGACATGAAATACAGCGCCGCGGCTAGGGGACTTCTTTCGTGAAAAGGACTCTAAATGGCACCATTTGTGTGTAGAGATGTGTACTATGTAACTGTAGCACACTGTAGTTAGATCGATCCCTCGCGGCGACATCTGCCAACTTACAACACTATTTATATCCTGCAAGTATGCGCGTGACCGTCCACTTTGGGATTCCCGCCTATTTTCAGAAAATACGTTAAAGAATATATAAACACGGAAGAATAGTTTGAAAATGGAAGCAATTTATGAACTTGATTTTTAACAAAAAATACAATATTTTTTTTGTTATGGTGCTCCCACATTGCATGTTGTTAACATTTTATAACAAAATTTTTGTATTTTTATTTTATTTATTATGACACAACCACAGTTTAGAGACTATTCATACACATTATTAAATTAAAATATTTGAGTAATAGTAGTATAAAAGATTTGAGGCTGTATACCGATGACGGTTACGCACAACATTCGATAATTCGTATGATGATGATGATGATGAATTCGTATACTAATAAATAAAATTCGTATACAATGTAATGTAATGTTTGTAAACATTTTGTATACTAAAACTTTGTGAAATCAAAATGTTATAAAACTTCTTTTATAGAACCCTACAAATATCTTACATACTTAATGGGCATGATGACTAAAAAAATTTTTTAAGTCCATCACATAGATTATTTTAAAATATTCGACACGTAATTTTTCTTTTTTCTCTTCAACTAAAAATGTCACAGATACACTGGATTAAAGTTGCTCATGACGTCACACCTTAGTACGATTTTACGTAGAAGTGACGTCAACACCCCCCACTCTGTAACTTTGTTGCTCTGTATCTTTGTATTTATTTATATGTATTTGATCAGGTAAAAAACGTGTTTCAATTTTTTTTTATAGACTAAAAGACGGATTAATTATTTTTTGAATTTTCGAATGTAGTCATCATCCCCATTACTTACGAAGCAAAACAAAAGGATATACCTACCTACGCTTTTATAACTAGATATGTACAGACAGAGCGTCGAATAATTTGGGTTTCAATGGTAGGTACCTTTCTAAACTCAAATGAAGGGGCGATTTCAAAAAAGGTAGGTACGGTCAGCATCATAAGTCAATGAACACGTTCAGATTTTCAAAAGTAAAATACACCATTATTATATGAAAATTGCTTAACAAAAAATACTCCAGAGTTAAATGAACGTCCGATGAGGTTCAAAATAAGGAATATAAGTAAGGTTTTACGTCTAACAATGGTGTAAGTATATTACTTTTGAAAACTGAATGTGTTTATCGACTTATGATGCTGACTGTACCTTCGTTTAAGCGTTTTGAATGGTAACAGAAGCTAATTCGTACCGCGTTTCGACTCGATTTTAATTTGAAGTTTCTTTACATTTCCATAGCAAAGCCGTTTCGGTCTGATTTTAATTTTAAAAGTTTCCTTACGCGCCCGCACCCGCGCCGACGTTGAAAGTCGCATTGTCTAATCCTCATTTAGTACCAGCCGACGCAACTTTAATCAAGACCGCATTGCTTTCAATCCCACTGAGAATATTGTTTCTTTCACAAATTGCGATTTCATTTGATTTCTTCCTATCTATAGCAGCCCATATATGTCCCCACCGAGGGGCACGAGCCTACTCTCATACAGTGATTAGGCCGTAATCCACCACGCTGGCCAAGTGCGGGTTGGCGGATTTCACATACACCTTCGAATTCCTTCTCTGTTGTATGCAGGTTTCCTCACGATGTTTTCCTTCACCGTTAGCAAGTGGTAATCGAATAAATTGATCCGTACATGAGAAATAAACTCAGAGGTACGTGCCCGCACCAGGATTCGAACCCGCGCCCTCGGAGTTCGAGGCAAGCGTTCTACCAACTGGGCTACCACCGCTTGATTTCTTCCTACTTAGCTGTTATAAGAACCGATTCATTAGAACCAATAAACCGAAATAGATTGAGAACTTTTATTAGAGTTCTTCTGCTTGCCTACCGACGATTTCGTACGCATTCATCTTAATTTCTTGGAAAATTGACATGATATCTTTAAATAAAATAACTTATGTGTTATTCGGACGTATAAGCTACGATATTGTAAAATTTCATCGAAATCTGTTCAGTAGTTTTTGCCTGAAAGAGTAACAAACATCATCCATACATCCATCGGCACAAACATTGACGTTTCTTTGAAATAGTTCTTCTGTTTCTTGTAAGTCTTACGATACTTGATTTTCATGAAACAATCCTATTAATATTATAAATGTCAATGTTTTGTGCCGATGGATGGATGGATGGATTTTTGTTACTTCATCACGTAAACCACTGAATTTTTTTTAATGAAACTTTACAATAACTTAGCTTGGACATCAGAATAACACATAGGCTTTTACGATATCATGATTCTCTCCTACTAGGGAAGGCCTTTAGTACTCTGTATATTTAGGTATGTACCAAATCTAAATCCTTTTATGCTAGACAGACTGACAAGGTTAGTTCAAAGGCTTTTAAAATGCAAGCAAAAATAATCTTTTGTACTCTCACACTGAAAATATTACATGAAAAGATCGCTGAATAAAAGAGATATTCGAATATCTTTTATTAATCTAATCTAATCGAATCCTGGTGCGGGCACGTACCTCTGAGTTTATTTCTCATGTACGGATCAATTTATTCGATTATCACTTGCTAACGGTCAAGGAAAACATCGTGAGGAAACCTGCACACACCAAAGAAGAAATTCGAAGGTGTATGTGAAATCCGCCAACCCGCACTTGGCCAGCGTGGTGGATTACGGCCTAATCACTCTCTGTATGAGAGTAGGCTCGTGCCCCTCGGTGGGGACATATATGGGCTAACAACAACAACAACAACTTAGATAGTATTGATAAAACAATCAAATAAGAGCATGCAACGTCCAGTAATTGAATAAAAAGAACTCATATCTCATTTTTAAAGTTCCGTATCCAAAGGTGAAAACGAGACCTTGTTACTGAGACTTGGCTGTCCGTCCGTAACCGTTATAGCTAGGCCGTTGAAATTTTCACAGATGATGTATATTACCATTGCCGCTATAACAACAAATACTAAAAATAGAATAATAATAATAATTAAAGGGGGCTCCCATACTACAAACATGATTTTTTTGCTTGATATCAATAGTGAATGGTACGGAACCCTTCCTGCGCGAGTCCGACTCGCACTTGGCCGGTTTTTAAAATACCTGCCTTATAGCTGTGCTTATAGTACTTATAAATACCAACACGTTTGTCGGAGCTACCGAAAGTAAAATATCAACCCAATTCATGTAAAATTGACGGAATAATAAAAGGGAAACAATGAAATGAAACGAATAAAACATTGATATTATCGAAGCGCGAATTGATTCGGCTCTTCTTTTGTTTTTTGAAGTGTAATATTATCGAACCAAACGTACGGTACCGAACAAAGTAAGTTTTTTTTTTGTACCAATTTGCGAGGAAAACTAACATTCGTTGATTGGTAAATGTAAAGATAGGTAAGCATATAGGCAATATCTGTCTTATTTGTTTAAGTAGGTAATTATTTAGCCTAAAGAATAGCTGCTGAACAGCTTTCATCATAATTAAGTATGGAAAAATAAATAAAAAACAAGAATCAATAACAAAAATCTTATTAAATGAAAATAGAACATTTAGATTATTTTTCAACTTACCTTTCTTGTGGCGGTGGAGCTAGAGCGTGAGATTCCTTGTTCTGTGGAGACTGCAAGGCCTGCGCGGATGTGAGCGCCAGCGCCTTGTACCGAGACTGTTCATCCGTCGGCAGGACAATGTCCACTGATCGTGACCGACCACCATTCCCCGGCACTGTCAACGTATTATTCCCACAATTCAACTCTTCAGCGCGAGCACCGGAAACTTTGGAAAAACTGGAATCGACAGACGCGGCGCGGTCGCGTTTCAATTCTGGAACGGCCAGAAAGATATCGTTCACGAGAACATCTTGCTGTACTCTCCCGACACTGTCTTCGGACGCTTGAACGTTTTCTAAAGAGTTGCCCTTTGGTTCGACGAAGAAAGCTTCTTGGCGGGAGATGGAGCGGCGTCTTTGCGGTAAGACTGGAGGCTCATCGATTGGTGGTTGGAGGTGGAAAGATGGGGCCCCGGGTAACGGAGGAGGGGAGAACAGCGGTGGCGGCAGAGAGGTGCGTGGGGGGACTGGCGGCGGCGTATCTGGCTGCGGCACCAGAAGAAGCCCACACGCGCCTTCAATTTCATCATCATCGTCATCCTCAAGCGATGATGACAAGAGTATTCTCTCGGGCGTTCCTCGATCGGGTGTGGTGCGGTCAGGTGTGGCGCGCTCTTCACTCTGTTGCGCCTTCCATGCCTCCATATGTCGACAATGTACGCATGGTGGTGGCGTGCCCTTGCCTGATCGCCGACGGTGCCATAAACGTGGTACCTGCGAAAAAAAAACAGTTAGACTTATTGGTTTTTAATACATAGTACATATCCGTCAAGCCTCTCTTTCATTGGGGTAGACAGAGACCACTTTCTTTCACTTTTAACGATCCAAACACACTTTTTTCGTTTAATCCACACTCATCAGTCGCCTCAAACATGCCCGTCGGTTTGAGTACTCTTAACTACCTACTACTACTACTTTCGTTATTACTTATGACGCTACTTACTTCGAGATGGGTGCCAGGATCGTCTGATCCAGCAGAGTCGAAGGATCGGCTGCGGCCACCATGCTGTGGTACTTCCAGCAGAGAGCTTGCGTTGCCACCGGCCCGAGCTGCCTCCAATTGCTTCTCGTCGAACGATGCTGATCGAACCTTTACAAGCAAAAATAAAAATGTACAACAAATGTAGGAAATAAGTACATTTTGTAATCGGAGTTTTACTTCTAAGTTCTATTATTTTAGCGGTATTCCCTTCCCCCAATAGATTTCATCCTACTATAATTTTCTTCTGTTTCTAAATCTATCTGCAATAGGTTATTTGCTTCAAACTTTTAACCTAAAAGCAAGTTAATGAAATTACCTAGGTAACCCTAACCCACATGTAGACAAAGACAAGCTAAACTAATTACATTTGTTGTAAAGTAGCTACTTTCGTGCGTGATCTTACTAACATAATAACATATCGTATAACTAAGTGCGTTTCTGTGCTCGCTCACGGCAATGGGCTATTTTAGATTTAGGCTGGGTATTTTAACGAAATCTTAATGACAAGTAAAGCTGTATTAATTTCACTTCCCTTTTATAAATTGGGAAAGGGAACTTCAGTCAGCACTGAAGTCAGATCGAATCTGATCGAACAATGAAGATACCAGCACATTGTATTTACTTTTTCTTTGTTACGCATTAAGATCCCATTGCTGGACGAAGGCCTCCCCCGCAACTTTCCAAATAACTTACCATACTACTTACTGACTTTTTTTTAATTTACTCATTCATATTATTACAAAGTTAAAACATCAACTTAAAAGAGACGATCCTAAGACGGTGATGTTATTCATTTACAAATCATATCATATAATACTTACTTAACAGATAGTACATTCAAAATTAGCTTTTGTCTAAGCTCTGTACTCACATACAGTATTACGTAACTATTTAGTTACCTGTGGTAAGTAATGCTGTCTACACACCAAAGCCACCAACATGCCGCCGGCTTTTTCACAGCTGCCATTTGTATGGTGAAAAGTCGCCGGCCTAGCCCGGCGGCATGCCGGCGGCTTTGGTGTGTAGATAGCATAAAAATCAACGTGTGGACCGCAAAAATTTGTGAGTTTTACTCGACTTCGAGTAAAACTATTTAGTAATACCTACCGTAAACATTGAATTTTATAAATACCTGTTTCGGTACTTCCAAGCTGCTCTGAGCTTTCATATCTTCGGGCGTGGGGGTCTTTGATCTTCTGAAGGTAGCTCGCATCACCTTCATGTCTTGGGGCGACGACGGCGGCACTCATGGCTCGGGCGGGTGCCCTGGCCATCGGCAGCCGTAGCCGCGCTTCCACCTCCCCGCAGCTTCAACTCCTCACCACAAACTACACACAGAATTCACTTTAGAACTCATCATCATCACACTATACTATAAGATAAATAGCGTGAATGTTATGCCTTAGTAAGCACGTTACAATTTCTTATGTGACTTTTGAATTACACTACAAGATGAAAAGCATAAATCTATGCCCAATTATGATCGTAGCAAATTGTATGACTGACTACAGCTACAGGCTACCAACTGCCAAACGGCGTCACGGCAGACCACGGGAAAGGCGGTAGGACGAGCTGGAGATATTGCTAAGTACCTGGGCGGAGGAAGCTCGAGACAGAAAGTCATAGCGGATGAGGAGAGAGCCCTTTGCCCAGCAGTGGGACACAAATGGCTAGATTAGATTAAACTACAGCTATCATCATATTAATTACTCTACAAAATTTTGTAATGAATAGCTTTTTGATGCCCAATTATGCACGTTGCAACTTATCTGACTACAAATCTCATAACCCCCATTAACAACACTACCTACAAGATAAAAAACGTAAATGAGAGATAGAGATTCAAGTAAGCTCGTAGCAACTTGTGTGACTACAACTCTCATATAACCAGCTGAAATGTCTGCGCAACTCGGTAACTAAAATGTGCATGATTTGATTATTGTAACAAATAGCGTAAATTTGATGCCCACGTAAGCACGTATCAACTTATGTGACTACAACTCTCATGATAATCTGTCTAAAATATCTACGCATTTCACTGGAATGCGCTTTCCCCCGCACTTCCTCCGTTCTCGCCTATCCAGTAAGCGCCAAAACACACGGTGAAACGCAACTGCAACGCAACTGAAACTTTTGAGTTGCATCGAAGTTTCTGCTATATACTTCCTTAGAAAACAACACACGACGCAACTGAAACGAAAAACTTCAATGCAACTCAAAAGTAACTAGCAGTTTCAGTTGCGTTGCAGTTGCGTTTCACCGTGTGTTCTGGGTCTAAGGTGACGAGTACGAGTTGCATGACGTCACTAAGCCCGATGCGCAGATTTTTCACACGGGTTCTAGCTTCTATTGAAATGTATATTGCTATCCACACACCAAAGCCGCCGGCATGCCGCCGCCGGGCTAAGCCGGCGGCTTTACGTCATACGAATGGCTGCTGTGAAAAAAGCCGGTGGCTTTGGTGTGTAGGTAACATATGAGATTGTTGTATTGCCTGTAGGTATCTCTTTGTAAGTAATAAAGTTTTCTATCTATGTAGATGCATTCAGAATTTTGGCCCCAAATACTGCCAACTGCTTGTCAATACTAAAGTGTAAATCCTTACAACATATAAACTAATCCAATCAAGTAGTAGTACTTGATACCTAAGCTAAGCTTTCTACCAGCACTAAGCCATTAGATATGTACCTACACTCGAAAGCAGTGAACCCGGGTCGGGGAAAAAAACTAAAATATCTCGAAATCTAAGAATCCTAGCCTTATGAAATAAAATGTGTTTAAGAGAACAATAAATACGTGTTAAACGAAAATATAAAACTTCTGAGTTACTTCTATATTAATGTTATAACAATTAAATCTTTGTTTACGGATTTTGGTATATAACATACCAAATATCGAATGGAAGCACGAGGAGGCAATGCGAAATGTTAAAATTCAAAAAAATGCTAATGCTGTTTTTTTTAAAAAAAATGTTTTTTTTCTTTACTTAATATTCTTTTATTAAAATGTTGTGACTTATAAATGTTATTAGTTACATTAAATGAGTATAAAATTGTCTATTAAACACAATTTATTTTATTAGCATTCCTGGATCGCGAGTTTTTTGAATTCTTTATTGACCCGGATTCATTGCTTTCGAGTGTAGAGGTAGTACTTGATACCTAAGCTTTCTACCAGGACGAAGCCATTAGATTTATTAGACCTATTTCGTTAGTGAATACGACTACATGTTCATTTGATTTGCAGATAGAGAGACACAGATCCAATCTACAGGACCTATGAGCTAACAAAGACGCCTCAATACATTCAATTTCGATCTAGATACACACACAAGGTGATTAGTTTTATATCTAGTTTACATTACAACACTCCTTCGATATCTACTGAAGTTTATGTTAGGTTATTATCCTGCTAATATTATAAATGTGAATGTTTGTGCCGATGGATGGATGTTTGTTACTCTCACGCAAAAACTACTAAATAGATTTTATGAAATTTGGAAATGTTGTAGCTTACATATTAGAATAACACATAGGCTATATGTATTATTTTGTGATATCATGATTTTTTTCCAAAATATGACGATAAATGCGTACGAAGTCGCTGGCAGCCTGTAGCGCCAAAACACACGGTGAAACGCAAATGCAACGCAACTGAAACTGCTAGTTACTTTTGAGTTGCATCGAAGTTTCTGCTATAGACTTCCTTAGAAAACCACACACGACGCAACTAGTTTGAAACGTTTCGTTTCAGTTGCGTTGCATTTGCGTTTCACCGTGTGTTCTGACTATTATATATTCTGTGGTTCTGGGTCTTAGTGTTTCATAATTACATAATAAATATTTTTTTTTTACTTAATTAATGTCACATTCAAAACTGAAACCTTTTTCTGAATTGGAATGTTGATGAATTACCTACTCATTTCAGACTACGTAAGTTTAGTAGCCTCTTTATGACCCAAGTAGAGAAATTAAATAGTGTATTACGTCATTGTTATAGAGTAAACAATTTATAATGACTAAAGTACCTAATATAGCAACAACCTTTGAGTATATAATATATAAGGAGTTGCTCCCTTTTTTTTTACATATTATATCTACAAATGAATGAGTTTATGACAGCGTGCCAAGGTTGGCGCAAGTTTTTCATAGTTTTCTTGAATGACCTGTCAAACGATAAGAAATTCCAAACAAAAAGATAGCCATTTTGCGCCAGATCAGGCACGCAGATCCAGACGGTAAGGCACCTCCTTATATATTCTATAGTCAAAGGCAAGAACAGAGTTTCTCCCTAGATTCCCCTCTAGGGAAAATGTTCCTTTTACGAACCTAGCATTAGCTTTAAAAAAACATTTTTGGCTATGAAATGCTAAATGGAGATTATATTTGATTTGAAATTATTTTTAATACCTAGGTAGTTTCATTTAACAGCTTTTGCTTTTGCATTAGGTAGTAGAATAGTTTTTACATTCATATGTTACAAAGATCCCACAAAAGAGAGTAGGTGGGTATAAAAGCTAAAACAGAATGTCAAGCCAATATAAAACGCACTTCAATAGTACATCGAGAAACTGAACCACTCTTACTTTGACACCGCCTGATGTATTTGTTGGAGCAAAACATCTGACGTGTGTTTGAATACAGTTGCTAAGAATATTTGTTGTTGCTAAGAAGCTTGGATTATTTATCATTATTTAGTACCAAATCGTAAATCTAAACTAAATCGGCAAAGTACCTTTTTTTAGTTCTTTTATCCTAAAGATTTCTCTCCTATCCTAAAAATTCCTAAAAATTCCAAAATTTAAAAACTCTGCGTACAATTTTAAAACCAAAAGACAAAAGAGTCATACACAAAATTAGGTTCAAAATTGTCTTTCCTGTTCCTGATGATTAAGGATACTGGAGCAGCCAATCCTCAAAATTTTTATACAGGCCAAAACTACATCGGGCACAAATTATGCGGATATGCATTAAGTCGAGAGATTAGCTCCCAGTGTCCTTAACTTTCGGGAACAGGAGAGACATTTTTTGTTTTTTGACCCAATAGTCATTTAAAACAATTTTTAATCTTCCTTAACCTCTTTAAATGAATCAGAAATCACTTTAATTTAGGTATTTCCGGCAAATTAAGACTAAATACTTTTTAGCAAGCTGTGTTTGCCTGTAAGTAATTGGGTCTACATCGGGTCAGACTTAGGTAGATAATTATAAAATGTTCTATATGTTAAGTTCAATTAAAACCTGTTGGCAAACCTATCTAATAAATAAATAAATAAATAAATAAAAGAAGATATAATAAATAGTACTTACCTATTTTTAGAAACAAGTTGATTGATAATTTCCGCCACCATATCGTATCTTCCTAAAGTTACAGATATAACTCAATTTTATTACGTTGTTAAAACAAGAATTTCCCCAGACACTACTCTATTTGGTTTTCCTGTACAGGTTTTCCCTTTATAAGTATATTTATATTTTTTCCATAAGGCGTGTATTTTCATTGCATGTTTTTAAGCTATCAATTTTTAGTTTGTACTTACTTATACTACAATTTTATGCATGACATGGTAGTAATTAACTGCCGGGCGTACAGTTTGGCCAATATCATATTATTAACATACATATTACTCCCTTTATTGTGGAATTTTACATCGTATTTGCCTTTATATAATTTAAGGCTTTATATGAAAGGCTCAGAAAGGACTTGCATCTGTTTATTTAATCATAGAAGATCTGTCTTTGCCATCAAAGTTCATTACGTACAAAAATTGGTAGGGTAACTCCGTAAAGACCAGAGGCACCGAATTATGAATGACTGCTCGAATAAATAAATTTGTACCGGAACGGCTTCTTTAGCACGTTTCAGTCACAGAATATTTAAATAGGTCACTCGTCGCTCCGCTTTCAATTTGTTTACCAATTTTTCGTGTTTTAGGAGCCGCGGGCTAGGTTCCACTTAGGCACTAGCTAGACGAGCGAGTTTTTTTAACTGGGTTTTAATCTTTGAGGAGGTGCCACATTTTTTTTCTTCATATATTTAGTTTATGACAGCGTGCCAAGGTTATCGCAAGTTTTTCATAGTTTTCTTGGTAGATGACCTGTTAAACGGTAAGAAATTCCATACAAAAAGGTAGCCATTTTGCGCCAGACCAGGCACGCAGATCCAGACGGTATGGCACCTCCTTAAGTTTTAATAGGTAACGTTTAGCTCTAATACTTAACCTAGCAAGTGGAGAGAAGTGGTTTCTGCCTACCCCAATGGGAGACAGGTGTGATGAATATGTATGTAAATATTTAACGAAAGAAATGTATTTGGATCGTAGCGCGTAGCAAGTGAAGCGAAATGTACTCTGCCTATCCTAATGGAAGACAGGCGTGAGAGATTGTGGGTATAAATGTTAACAAACCCCTGATTTCATAATAAAAATAATAGTATCACATAGTATAATATTAAAAATGTAAATTAGATATAGTAATTTAATGATTATAATATTAAACTAACTATTCAGTAGATACTTAATTCTAGAAACCCAATACGTCTTTCTCTCTCTGTTTGCCGTGCCCTAAAACAGGGCCCACAACATGTACCTATAGTAAATTATTTTTGTAACTTTGTGGAAGCGCAATAAATATTATGATTATGATTATGTAAATACTCAGTACCTAATACGTACCAACAAAACATAGTATGTATTATGTAATACCGTCTCTTGGAAAGATATAACGTGTAGTATTTATTTAGTAGCGTGCCATAGCGGCCAGTCGGCCACTGCCGGCTTTGTCGCATTCCTGGGAGACTGGCAGCCAAAGCAATGGAACCAATCCGATTTATTCTATTGTAAACTAAGGCTTTGTTCCCACTGTCGTAGATATTTGTTTTCATAGCGAGATTCACTGAATGAACTGGACACCTTCAAGAAGGACTGGGCAGAGGCGGCTTAGAATAGAGAATCATGGAGAAGGAGGAGAGAGGCCTTTGCCCAGCAGTGGGACAACAACGGCTCGATAAGATAAGAAAATAAGCGAGATTCAGTGACAGAAGATTTTGTATGAAACTATTCACACTTGTCGGGTGATCGTGCTCTTATACAAATTGTCGTTCGATTAAAAACTGGATTCATACACGACATGCTTGCTACAAATTATCCTACTAATTTTAAAAATGTCAAAATTTGTGCCGATGGATGGATGTACCCAATGCGGGGATGGTTGTTACTCTTTCAAGCAAAAAGTACTGAACAGATTTTGATGAACTTTGGTAAAATTAAAGCTACATCAGAATAATACATTGGTTATATTATTTTAAGATAGGTACTTACTTATTGTATAAGTTTTTGAAGATAGGTATGTCGATGAATGCTTATATGAAATCGCGGACAGCCTGTAGTATGTACCATGTTAAATGTAGCAATTTACCAAAAAAGCTTTAAATCTTTGTTATTATAAAAGTCGTTACATTTATCGGTCATACAGAGTAAACCAGATTTTTTTTTATCGCAAATTGATCGCTGAACGATCCCGATAATGGCCATCGGCGAGGCGGGAACATGAGGGTGCACATTGCGATATTTATTGCCTTTTATCAGCCCACCATCATGGTAAATTATCATAACGACAAATCAATAAGGCTCAAAGGATTTTCCACTCGTAAATTACCCTGAAAACGTACAACTTAGTTAAGGTATATCTACACAGATCCGGGCACGGCCCGGGACGTGTACGGGTCGTGGCCCGTCAGGAGGGAAAACAATACGTCGTCATGACAACGTGTCCGAGCTGTGTCCGGGACGTTTCGTTGTCATTACGACGTATTGTTTTCCCTCCTATTAATGTTCATTCCATATCCTACTTCCTACTAAGATTATAAATGTCAATGTTTGTGCCGATGGATGTTTTTTACTCTTTCACCTAAAAACTACTGAATAAGTAGATATTAATAAAATTTGGCAATATTATAGCTTATATGTTTATCACAATAACACATAGGCTATATTATTTTGAGATATTTATTTATTAAACAGTTTAGGTATTGTAAGATGATAGTACATAGATACAGAAAAAAAGAGAAGTTATACAAAAGGTACAACATATTTCTAAAAGAAATTTCTTCCTGCAGACCCCACAGAAAGAGAGATGTGATAGCATGAAGGCAGGATAGTCACTATAATAAACAATAAATATATAAGTATAGATATTATGTTTTTTCCCAAGATATGACAATAAATGCGTACCTACGAAGTCGCGGGCAGCCTCTAGTTATCTATCATATAAGGAATGAGAGAGAACTGAGTGGTTGAACACAGCATTTTGTCTTTGTACGGAATCTTAGTCACAAAACTTTGATGAAACGCTCTAGAACTTTTCCCCATTTCCTTTATTTGCGAGCTAAGGGAATTGCTTTACAACTTAGGTAATTAAATTATTTTTGATCCGGTTACTAGAACATTGTTATCTTGTTTAACTTAGATGGGATATTAGGTAGGTAACATTTGGACCAATTTCGCTTGCACCGTTCCCTGAATTACCCTTAATAAATATCGAAATAATGTGCGTTACAAGACTGCGCGACCGGTCGGTGCCCTATTTAACTTAAATGTATTGGTTGCGAGAAACAAAGATATTGATTTTACCTTTTGAGCCTTGAATTAAACCTCTCCTTCTTTAATTCCGCTTGTTCGGTTTGGAAAAAAATGTGTAAATACCTTTTTTAATTAACAGAAATTACAACATTATGTTTAATGTGTTAAATCATTTGTTTTTCTTTTGGATGCGTGGTGAAACCACGTGAAACGATTTTAATATTATTTTGATTTAAAGTACGTATTTGTTTTAAAATCCATGACAAGTGGAAACGAGGCCTAACTTTATGTATCTATGTGTAGGTATGTCGTACAAAAATAGATTAATTAAATAGATAACTGTGATTTTTAGAGAACGACTCAATTAATTTAAGCAATCCTACGCCCGTCACTTGTTATGATTTAGGTAAGTAAGTAGGTACTTAGGTACGTCATCAATAATAATATATTAACAATGTTAAGTACGTAATTTGTATCTCTTGTAATATAATTATGTCATCATAAGGTTGTGTTCCTTTTATGTTTTGTAGTATCTATAGTTAGTTAGAGAGAGGAACCAGCTTATCCGTCATTGTTAAAACATTTTTTAATTTTTATCAAAAGGCGACGGAAAAGAAAATTAAACTACTTCCCCCTTATTAAAAAACGTGTTTTAAAGATAGTCCGGCGTTAGTTCGTTTATTTTGACGTTTCGGCCATGGACAAAACATCAAACGAAACGAACTAACGTCGAACTGTCTTTAAAACTTGTTTTGTAATACGGGCTTATGTTTAATTAAAATGTAATTTTTGGGAAAAATTTACCCATTTACGTATATTTTTACAGATAATAATTCTACTAAAATAGATACAACATAATAATTTTAGGCACAACCTTTGCTCCAAATCTTACTTGTAACCTCTGAGTTGTATGGGTAATCAGAGACTGCGAAACTATTACAAAATTAACACATGCAATCCTCTGTGCATTGTCTTGATAACCCAGTAAAGGCGTCTCAGGTCGACTAAGATTAGAAGATGAACTTGGGCATTGAATTGAAATTGAATGAATAATCTAGTATCCGGCACTGTAACTATCTTGGATCTATCTATCTCCTTACTGGTTTATTTAACTGGTGATATTCTTAACTACTGCGATAATAAGTACATAAATGTAACTAACTATAGTACCTAAATGTATAAGTGTGTTGATTTAAAAAAATGTACCTACCTATTGGACATATCGTAGGGATCTGTGCCAAAGGTTTTATTGCCGTTTCTTCCTCTCGTTTATACAGGTAGTGAACCGGCAGTACCTAGTTTTAGACCAAAAAAGTGACATCGAAAAAGTGTAAAGAATTTTGCCTATTTTTGAATAAAATACTTTTCATTTTCATATAAATTATCTATAGTCGGCTTAATTTATACTTAGATTCTTGAGTCTTTCTTTAACAAGTCCCCGATTTTCATCCACTCTTGCCTTGCATATCCGACCGACGTGCTTAGGGCTGATGAATGTGGATGAAGCGAAAGAAATGTGTAAAGATCAAGTGGAGCGCAGTGGTCTCTGCTTACCCCGATGGTGGAGGAGTGTGGATGAAGCGAAAAAAGTGTGTCTAAAGTGGAGCGAAGTGGTTTCTGCTTACGTCGATGGGAGAGAGGTGTGACACATCCATCCACATTGATCAGTCGCCTCATACATGTATTTCGGTTAAGGGTACTCTTGACTACTCATACCGTTGCATAAAGATCAAACTATTTGAGTAAGTAAGTACGTTACTCACTTTAAACAAAATTGATTTAAGAATTTCACTTTCCGTTGAAAATATTTTCTGTAAAGTGCTTTCCGCTGATCTAAAGATTCAGTTTTTGATTTTCTGTTTTCAGTTTTATCATAATTCCGTTTGTGAGGCTACGGCGGAAATTTTACTCCCACAGCTTGAAAATGCTTGTTCGAATCGTCGGTAAGCTTGTTTTTATTACGAAGCACCGTATTTTCACTTATCATATGTCGAATGCCTTTATTTACTAGATTTTTTATTTATTTATTTAACAGTTTATTGTAAGATGATAGTACATAGAGACAGAAAAAAAGAGAAGCTGTATAAAAGCTACAGCATATTTCTAAAAGAAATTTCTTCCTGCAGATCCCACAGACAGAGAAGTGATAGCATGAAGGCAGGATATTGACTTAACCTACAATAAACAATAAATATATAAGTATAAACCTACACATATATATTCGATAAATACACGTACATAAATATTATAATTTAGATGATAAGATGATTTTTTATTTAGATGTTGGTAGAGTGCGTTTCATGAAATAGTTCCTATGCCGCTATGTTGGCAGCATTGAAAATTTGTATTGCCACATTACCTTCATTGTATTTCGCAGTACTTTTCAATGCTGCCAACATGGCGGTATAGGAACTATTTCATGAAACGCACTCTAGCTAAGGATCTTATACGAAGCTATTCTCTCTGAGGCGACTGATGAATGTGGATGAAGCGAATGAAGTGTGTTTGGATCGTCGCAAGTGGAACGAAGTGGCCACTTTCTACCCCGATAAAAAACAGGCGTGACAGATATACTGTATGTAGGTACCTATTCTATATTCTCAGATTCATTTTTGTGTAGGAATTCATATAAAATCGGATTTGATCCACGGATATTCAAAATACGGCCGATATAGGAAGTAATTACTCGTATTTAAATAGAGTCAAAATCAGTAACATTTATTAGTAACATTTAAAAGTACCTGCACTTTTTTGTCCTTAGATCGCATTTCTTAAAACGATCAATCACAAAAAAAAAACATCGAATCGTGATTGGTCGGTATAATTTCCACCAATTTATTCCGTTTTTCAAAATTTAATTAACAACCGCTCTTTAGATATTGTTAAATAATTTCCATGTAGCGTGCGTTAGTTGGCAGATAATTACCGACCAAGTTTACTGACATAATACGCCAAACATTGTACCTATTAAATAAAGCCTGCAGCTACATTATATCGAAATACGACATCCCTTTATTATAATGTTTACATTTTGTAGCGAAGCATTAATTAGGTACCTTAGCGAGGCAACGCACTATCCGGACTGCGGTTAGCCGTAATTTTTAACCGACTTGTCAATTACTAAACGACTTGAAACTAAAAACCATCAAAAATAGAAAGGAGGTGGTTCTCAATTTTGTGCGATAAAGTAGTTTTCATCCGCACTGTGATGCGGTTGCGGCTAATTCTGCGGTTAACCGGACGGCTGACCGCATTCCGGCTGGCCGCATAGTGCGAAGGGGCGCTTAAATTGAATTCTTTTACCTTTTATATTTTTGGAATAAAGTTAAGTAAAGTACCCGACAAGTCCAATATTCTGTTTAATATTTTTTTAGAAAATAAATATCTTTCACAGTTGGTACCTGCTCGCTCACTTAGCGAATTCACTTGGGACGGCAATTTGATTAATTTATTGACTTCCTCATCCTTTTTCTTTCAAAGCAAAATATGTTTAACGATAAATTTACATTTGAGAACTTTATTCATAAATTAAGCTGATTATTTTGTATTGTAAAGTGGAATAGACATTTAATTTGATTCCCTGTTCAATAATAAAAGAAAAAAAACAATAAAGAGCATAAATTATAATTGCACTTATGCTAACTTACACACTAATTACCTATACCTAAGAAAGGAAAAGAAGAAACTGGGAAAAGGACTCCAATCAGTATAATAGGGATGATGACTAGTAGATTCAAAAATTCAAAAAATAAAAAGTCCGTCTTTTAGGCCATAACAAAATATTTGAAACAAAGATCAAATACACAAATAAATACAAAGATACAGAGCATCAAAGTTATGGAGTGGGGGGTATTGACGTCACTCCTAGGTAAAAATCCTAATGAGGAATGACGTCACGACCAACTTTAGCCCAGTTTATCTTTGTCATTTTTAGTTTAAGAGAAAAAAGAAAAAATACGTGTCAAATAATCTATGTGATGGACAAAAAAAATTTTTTTAGGTATCATGCCTCTTCACTTCAATGTATCTATCTATCAATACAACGACATCACGACACGCTGATTTTCAGTGAAGCCAGGAAGAGGAAGGAAAAGAAAATAAGGAAGAAGAAAGAGAGTTAGTGTAGATTAGTGACCTCTAAAAGACTTTTTAAATTGGCCACATTATACTGTATCGATGACTAATGGTTGTAAATGCCATCGATATAGTATAATACAGCCAATTTAAAAAGTCGTTCAGAGGGTCACTAACCTACACTAACTACTCTACAGTCTTCTTAAACTAGTCCTACTCCAAAGGTTGTCTGGAAGAGATCGCTATTACTGATAAGGCCGCCTTTGTGCACAATGTTATTGTTCTAAGTTTTGTCTGTATCTCTTTGTGTGCAAGAAAGTACCTATTTCTATTTACAGGGTGTAACAGAAAGGGGGTATAAAGCCGAAACACAGCGACAGTCCTCATGAAACTGAACCACTTTCCCCAAGGAACATGGGTCGTAACTCGAAAAAATTTTTTGTGTCGCCCATACTTACTCGATCAGCTGATCGGGCATTTTATATGGGAAGGCGAATTTTTTTTTTAGTTACGATCCATGCTACGATCCATTCTTTGGGGAAAGTTGTTCAGTTTCATGAGTACTATCGCTGTGTTTCGGCTTTATACCCCCTTTCTGTTACACAAAGTATGTAAAAGAAGGTACATGTAGAAGTTTTGGAGGTATCTCGGAAATCGAGAGCCAGACAAGACGGGCACGTAATGAGTGAGCAAGCAAACAGTCCAACGAGACTAACTTAACGACCGTCTTGCCCTTTACTTTACCTCACTCCCTAATGATACAAGTTTTCACCTATCTATACCTACATGATTATCTATACTTAAGTATCTTTAACGAATCAGATATCTGCAACCGTATAATCGCGTATGAAACTTGTGTAGGTACATTTTGTTCTGAAAGTGATTTTTTCGTCATCTCACACCCAGGTTTTGACCTTGCTTTTTTGCTTAGCTTTGCTTTGCTTTGGTGCGAGTTTTTTGAGTGCGAGATGACGAATAACTCTTGAAAGTATATTCTTAATGGTATCTACACACCAAAGCCGCCGGCTTTTTTGACAGCTGCCATTCGTATGACGTAAAGCCGCTAGCCTAGCCCGGCGGCATGCCGGCGGCTTTGGTGTGTAGACAGCATTAAAGTCATTCTTCAGAAAGGTGAAGACGAGCGTCAATATCATTTGCATTTTTAGTTATACAAGGTGACTTTAAATTAGTGAACGATAGAAAAGGATATGCATTTACTCGTGATAACAAACAACTTTTACTATGGGACCGCAAGGTCGAAATCACAGAAAAAAAAAATCTTCCCCCATACTATCAGCTGATGCATTTTGTATGGGGAGTTAAAAATTTGTGAATTATTTCGACCTTGGTCCCATATTAAAAGTTGTTTGTAATGACGAGTACATGCATATCCTTTTCTATCGTTCACTAATTTAAAGTCACCCTATATATCTCGTGAAAATGTATTGTAGTTGTGTGAAATAAATTTCACGATAAGTATAGCGATTCTGTGAACATCATCATCATGTCAGCTTATGGACGTCCACTGCTGGACAAAAGCCTCCCCCAAGGATCTCCACAACGACCGGTCTTGCGCTGCCCACATCCAACGGTTTCCAGCGACTTTGACCAAGTGTGTCCATAAGCTGACATGATGATGATGATGACACAGAATCGCTATAGTCCACTTCACTCATTCTGTGTCATTCTGTGCAGCTACAATAATAAAATCATTATTCAAAAAACGCGTGCGAGTAACAAGTTTTTTTGATAACAGCATTTCTTTATTATCCTCAGTAGGGATATTGACCCATTAAAGAAAACCCTAAAGACATATTAACACTATGTTTTTACTATACACTAATACCGCTATCGATTTTATTAAGATACCCAGCTGTAGCATCAGGAACGTGCCGATCGCAACTACAAACTCGAAACTGAAGACGCCGCAAATGCTTCAAACACCTTCCCACCTACGTCCCGTGTTTATATGAGAGAGGCTTCAATTTACCAACTGAATCTACACTCGGGCAAGGGTTCAAGAGCACTTAACCTGATGGATCCAGGTTTCAATTACCCTCTGGCACATGTCACTTCTGTACTCTGTCTAAAAAACTCGTCGATTAATAATAAAATTCCTTTTTATGTGTTTTTATTCCTCATTACCTGATCCCGCTTTATAAAACCGCCATTGCCGAAGTCCTAATAAAACATTTGAAGGTACTTTTTAGATGCTTAAATATTTATTAACGTACCGTAAAATTAAATGAGAGAGAATTTTGCGAGATTTTTAAATTTTTTTTTTTTTATTTCCTGACGTTACATAACCAAAGATTTTGTAACTACGCTGTTAATTTATTAAATAATAGAGTCCACAAATACAGTCAGCTGCTAGCTTAGCATACACTCGGTGACAACACGTTGTCATGGGTTTGTCATGTTTACGTCTCTTTCCATAGTTTTAAATGTGATAAAGACAGCGAGACGTGAGATAATTGTCGCGGCACGTATGCTAAGCCTCGTCATGGCCCACTACTGGGCAAACGCTTTCTTGCTCTCCATCTAGTTCTGCTATGCACCAAGATCTGCATACTTCTTTGAATGAGTCGAGCTCTCACCATTTTCGCCTAGGTCTGTCGCGATAACTTTTCCCGTTTTTGGGAAGCCAATCGGCGAATCTTTTGGCTTATAGTTCATGATAGACATGGTCGAATTTCAGTTGTGATGTGGTACCTATTGCTTGATCGCATCAGGTACAAACTGACGCATGGCATGACTAAAGAAAATAGCAGAGCAGTGGCGAAGACTAAATCAACAAGAGCGACGCTCTTAAATAAGAATAGATGATGATGGAATATATTGTAAGTTTGAATAATACAAATAAACTAATAAATAAATAATACAAAAGTAGTGCCATTAGTTAAAAACAACTATTTAGGGTACTACATGTGAAATTGTTAGATATTTTTAGATCGGGCTGCACTCAGCTGGTGTATGAATTGAATCATAAAGCAAGTTTGACGTCAGAAGCTTGCTACTAATCCGACAAGCAACATCCACATAGGTAGGTACTTATTTACGAGTTAGTCGTTTTATCCGTAAACATGACCAAACACAAATCTGTCCTTACCTATGTCTTAAATCCTTACGGAGAATCAGGAAAAATAATCGAAAATAGAAACAAAGATTAATAAATAACCTAAAAGTGCCGTTACCATTTTTAATTTCAAACATACCGATGTACCCAGACGGGTAATATAAACCAGTCTGGGTACATCGGTAGTGTACCTACGTAAATATTTACTTAGTAGTTGTACGAGTAGGTATAAAAGTCTTTAACTTCTTTTTTTAAACCATTGCTTTCAGATTGCTTTTATCTACTTAAAACATTAACTTTTGCTTTCAATGCAAATTGATAAAAAAAAACATATTTGTATTCATACCGATTATTTTTCTAAATATTAATATTAACTAACTACTTAATAATTCAAGATATTTGCATTGAATTACATAGGTATTATGATTAACGTATGTATTCTCTGCGTACGTACCTACATAACCGAAAACATTAGAGATGAGGATAAAGAGTAACCGCTTAGTTATAATTTTATGACCTTTAAATGTATCCTACATACCTAATGGAAGATTTTACGAGTCACTAAGATTTTATGACCTATTTACCTAGGTACATGTCTAAAGTGACCCTGACTTTATGCAATTATGCACGTCTCTTTACATGTTTAAGTAGCTCTTGTGGAATTACAAGTTGTGTCGTATCAGTAGCTCAAAGGGTCGGCGGAGGAGATAGCAGAGCAGCGTACGCTTCATCGACAAGAGCGACGCTCCTAAATAAAGAAGAAGCGATATTTTACTTTATGTATGTTACATAATAAATTAAATTACTTATCATAAAATGGATCTTACGTTATCTCACGATGCATGACAAGTAGGTAGGTATGTTTCTAATCATTTCACTTCTATGGAGCAGGTTTCATAATACTGAAGCGTACCAGTCAGGCATACCTACATTCTGTACGTGGGATCAGTCAGATTCTAGCTTCAAGCTAGATGGACTGGCAACACAATCCCACGTTTGTACTATATTTTGCTTGATTTATCTGAGTGTATTTTGACATTGATTTTGTACTGTTTTTCTACCTTAAAGGTCTATCTACACAGATCCGGGCCGTGTCCGGGACATGTCCGGGCCGAGGCCGGTCAGGAGGGAAAACTATACGTCGTCATGACACGTATCCGGGACGTGTCAGGGAAAAAATATCATTCCATACATTTTCTATGGATTCGTTCACACACGTTGTCATGGCGACGTATTGTTTTCCCTCCTGACGGGCCATGGCCCGGACACGTCCCGGGCACGGCCCGGATCTGTGTAGATAAACCTTTATTGTACTGTATAGTATATCTACCTTTACGGTATCTGTATTTCGACATACTTATACGTAGTTGAATTCGTAACTGAAACTAGCAGAGTGTAAGTACGTAAGTAATTCGACGAGCTATGCCCGAGGCGGGTGCGGGCGGGCGTCGACGTCGTAGGCACGAACAACATCAAGCAACGGTTTCTATTTACGTACACACTGTATTTACAATTCATCATACATCGTAAACAAATCATGCTATCGACGTAACATAGATAACATCGGCAATTTACTCTCTAAATTAAACACATATTTTAATCCCGTTTTCGATTTAATATTAATAGATAATTTTAACACTAGACATTATTTAGTTTTCGCTGCTACCGTTTAGCCACAAGAACGCGGTAGTACCTAGGTTATAGTTAGTATTACCCCAGATATGGGAGATTTATGTAAATTCATCAATAATAATATCTTTATTCAGGTATTGTATAACCCAAGTATACGTAGTACAAAAGTAAAGTACCTACGTACCTATCTACTTTAATTTAAATAATATTATATTAACTTTACCAGGCTTTACCAGAGCAACGCAGACCCTCGCTCGATGTCTTTTCTGGTGCAAAAAATGTCCTTGGCCGTCCAACGCGGCGAGCGTCATGGGCACCTTTGCGCCCGAAGGGACATCGAGGGATTAATGTAAATAAGTAGATTTAAGTTTGTAAATATTTTAATTTAGTTTAAATAGTTTTAAGATAATTTGTATATTTATATGTTGCCAAATAAAGAAGATTTATTGAATATTACTTATATTAAATGTTTTATTTCCCGCTCTCAAACTACTAGCATTACTAATACAGACTGAACTTAAATAAACCTACTTATAAATATTCTGTGCGGCAGAACAGGCTTTTAAAGTTAATTATAAATTAAACATGCTTCTTGCTTACGTTTTTATCAAAAAAATTAAATCGGTTGGGTTAGAGTAGCCGGTGTATTTGGGGGAAATGAATATGTCTTAGCCTACAAAAATGTACGTGCAATGTACGGTCAGCATCATAAGTCGATGAACACATTCAGATTTTCAAAAGTAAAATACATGATTATTAGACGAAAATCGCTTAGCAAAAAGTATTTCAAAGTTAAATAAACAACCAATAAGGTTGAAAATAAGGAAAATAAGTAAGGTTTTATGTCTAATAATGGTTTATTTTACTTTTGAAAATCTGAATGTGTTAATCGACTTATGATGCTGACTGTACCAATATGTACCTTTTAGGTATTAAGTATGTGTGCTTTAAGGTACAACACCAGAAATATAAAACTTTATTTGAAAAGTGCAGCCAAACAGAGTTTTTTGTTCTTTGAGATGCTTCTCTGGGAAAAACTGCACCTTGCGAATCTAGTGTTAGCTTCAAAAATTAACATGTTTTAAGTGATTGTAAAAATACTACGAAAAAAATTGACTATTGAAATACCTCAACACAAAAAATCACGAACTTTAACGCAGATTTTAAACTACCCGTCCGTCTAGGTATTTCGGAACTAGGTCCCTATTAATTACCCAGATAATTGTTGCTTGGTTCTTCTTCGATTGGACTTCGAAGTTAGACGCCAAAGTTCGAAGGACAAATTGGAGAATTCGAAGCATTAATCCTTTGACTTAAATGCAAAATTTATTCGGAAACCAGATACTTATTTGAAGCTTAAATGACTTAAATCTATTTGTCTTTAAATGTCAGCTTTCTAACTTGCTAGCTCGCGAACGTAAAAATAAAATCCTACTAATCTTATTAATATTATAAATGTCAATGTTTGTGCCGATGGATGGATGGATGTTTGTTACTTCATCGCGTAAAAACCACTGAACAGATTTTTATGAAATTTTACAATAACTTTGCTTGGACATCAGAGTAACACATAGGCTATTTATAATTTTGAGATATTTCGTAAATTTTCCAAGATATGACGATAAATGGGACGAAGTCGCGGACAGCCTGAATGTTTGTTACTCTTTCATGCAAAAACTACTGATTTCGAACTTGGTCCCTTAGTAAAAGTTGTTTGTTATCACGAGTGTATTCATATCCTTTTATATCGGTCATTTATTAGTTTGTTACTCTTGCATGCAAAAACTACTGATTTCGAACTTGATCCCTTAGTAAAAGTTGTTTGTTATCAGGAGTGTATGCATATCCTTTTATATCGGTCACTTATTAGTTTGTTACTCCTTCACACAAAAACTACTGATTTCGAACTTGGTCCCTTAGTAAAAGTTGTTTGTTATCACGAGTACATGTATATCCTTTTCTATCGTTCACTTATTAACAGTCACCCCATACAACTTTGTTAGTGCAACAGACGCCGCTGCCCCCGGAGTTAACTGAATTACTTATAACCACCGCTGTTATCATGTTGAAGTTCAAAGGACGTTTTTTTTTTTGATGTCCTACCAACTCGACCGTAACTTGTTTACCAACCTTTGGCGTCGTCTCTTTGCCTATCGTAACATAGTTATCTTTGCATTAGGTAGTAGGTAAACTAAGTTGCATTTGTGACATAAAAACAACTGAACTTTTATTAAGGAAACACTAAGTAGGTAATAAATAAATTAATTCATAGCTACAAACTTAGATTTAAAAAAAATATATATTATACTTTCGTTAATAAAAGATACATAGAAATACTTAATTTGCACACAAAGAGATACAGACAAATCTTGTAACTATAAGATTGTGCGCAAAGGCGGCCTTATCACTAAAAGTGATCTCTTCCAGACAACCTTTGGAGTAGGACTAGTTTAAGAAGACTAAGTGCCCGTTTCACCGTCTTCAGATAGATTTTATCTGACAGATAAACCTATAGATATTTCATAAAATATGACGTTTTAAACAGCCTCTGTCTGATACGTATAAAGTAGAGACAGTTATAAATTATCTGTCAGATAAATTCTATCTTTAGATGGTGGAACAGACCCTGCTTATACTTTCATCTTAAGTAGTATATTTTATTTAACTGTAGTAATATAATTTTGGCCTTATTGTAATATATTTTTTATAGATCTAGCTAGAAGATATCCTGCCTTCTTATTTTCACTTCTCTCTCTGTGGGGTCTGAAGGAAGAAATTTCTTTTAAATATATGCTGTAGGTACTCTTTGTACAACTTCTCTTTTTTTCTGTCTCTACGTACTATCATCTTACAATAAACTGTTAAATAAATAAATAAGATAGAGCGTGTAGGATATTTGCGAATATTTATCTCGCATGAATACTTCCACGAGCGTCACGTCCAATAAAAACGTTTATTTACTTTTCTCGCTGTTGCAGTTGCAATAAGATGTCTAATTACGAATATGGAAAACGCAATTTAAGGCGCGTGTAGTGAGCTGTAACTGTAACCGAACTGGGGCCCAAGTCTGCTAATTTAAAATTTATTTTTATTTTATTTTTTATTTATTTATTTACTTATGTGAAACAAACAGTTACTTACATAGCCATTTAAAAAAAAAACAAATATTTAACTCATGAACCTACAGTTTCAACTAATAGTTAACATAATATAGATAGTTGCAAACTGCTTAAGTAGTTACTTAAAAGGCGTACAATAAAATAGCCTCAGATGTGTATCGGCAGAGTATCAATGGCAAAATAATGCTAAATAATGGCTTACTTACACTGATGGCGACCAAATGTGTCAAAAAATGATATTGTCACTCTCATTGACACTCTGCCGACATACAACTGAGAATATTGTAAATTAGCTGTCCCGGCGAACTTCTTCCCGCCTTAGAATGAACTTTATTGTGTAGGAATAAAGCTCAAATTGACTCTACATTTTAGTAAGAAAACATTTGTATGGGAAAAAGAAAAGGTCTGTTTTAGGGCTTTCCCGGCAATTATTCGAATTTTTCTCACCGTAAGAACTAGTGGTGGGCCGAGTACCAGTTTTACCGAGTAACCGAGTACCGAGTATTACTCGGTTTAACGTTTACCGAGCCGAGTACTCGGCCGAGTTACTCGGTATAGTTAAAGTAGGTAGAATTTCGCGCGAAGAAGCCCGTGAGCTAGTGGTGATAATGGTGTTAGAACTGTCCTTCCGCGCCCCGCTAATTATTCATAATGAAAACAATAAAACGCAACCGTCAAACGCATTAAAAAAAAAAAAAAAAGACTGCTTATGATTTTTTCTTCTTAATAATTATGATAATAGCAATTCATAACATTGCTCCAGCTGGGAAAAGGCTAAAATATGTACCATTAGAAGGAATTAGACTATGATCTACCAAGCAGATCCAATGCGCAAGGTAGATTTATTTGTACCGAGTACTCGGCATTTTAACCGAGTTATTCGGCCGATTACGAGTAGTAAAAAAAGTGCCGAGTACGCCGAGTACCGAGTATTAACCGAGTACTCGGCCCACCTCTAGTAAGAACCATCCTTGGACTTCAATGAACATTTAAAAAAAAGAATTAGCGAAATCGGTCCAGCCGTTCAGGCGTGATGCCGTAACAACGGAAAACGGGTTTCATTTTTATATATATAGATTAACATACTTGGGCCCCAGATACAGTATATTCTAGATAGGAGGTAAAAAACAACCATCGGCACACATTATGTTTTTTTGTTACAATACATGCAACATTTAGCGCCAAAACACACGATGAAACGCAACTGAAACTGCTAGTTACTTTTGAGTTGCATCGCAGTTTCTGCTATAGACTTCCTTAGAAAACCACACACGACGCAACTGAAACGAAACGTTTCAAACTACATAGTTGCAATTCAAAAGTAACTAGCAGTTTCAGTTGTGTTGCATTTGCATTTCACCGTGTGTTCTGGGTCTTATAGTTCGCTAATGAGTACACGTCCTTACATAGGTATAAAAGATTTGTATTTCACATAAAGACGAGAAATCCGCTTGCAAATGTCGCCGGCATTCCTAGCCTGAAGCAAGCGTTTAATTTTTGTATGAAACTAGGTCGAAAATTCCAATATTGAGCTTCAAAAGATAACAGTAATAGTATTTCCATGTAACCTCTAGGTATTTTCGATATAACATTTGAGTATGAGATAAACACGTTAGTATTTAGATTAAGCGCCTATTTTATAGTAGGTACATTACCTTATGTAGATAATACTAGAGGGTGCCCGCGACTTCGTACGCATTTATCGTTATAACTTGGAAAAAAATCATGATATCTCAAAATAATATAGCCTATGTGTTATTCTAATGATACTGCAGCGTTTAATTAAGCTAGTCATCGGGTTCAATAGTGTAACATGTCATGCTCGCTTGTGCCGCTGCAGCGGTGGCGCTGTGTGTCGGGTCTCCTACTTCCCTAAAATATGTGGAAGGGGTTGATGGCTGGCACATGCGTTGAGGCCTGTGTGAAGGTGCTGCTGTGGCGGCTGGTCATGTTATGCTGTCTCAACCTATCTTTACTTTTTAGCTATTTACACCTTGTGGTTTCTTTGAATGCTGCAGGATCAAAATTAATTTTTAGGGACAATAATTATAATATAGAAAATATGTACCTTTATACCTGTGTAACTGTTTATAAGAATTGTAAAACTTTATTTGAAAAGAGCAACCTCACAGAGTTTCTTGCTGGGTTCTTCTCTGGGGGAAACTGCACCTTGCGAATCTAGCGCTAGCTTTAAAAAAATTACCTATATAATAATGTAACGGTTTCAAGAGCATTTTTTGTGCCTATGAAATAAATATATTTTTGACTTTGACTTTGAATGTCCAAGCTAAGTTATTACAAAATTTCATTAAAATCTGTTTAGTGATTTTTACGTGATGAAGTAACAAACATCCATCCATCGGCACAAACATTGACATTTATAATATTTATAGGATTAGGATATAATGAAGATAATATAATATACCTAGATATTTTTATTATATACTAGCTGTCCCGGCGAACTTTGTCTCGCCTTAGAATGAACTTTATTGTGTAGGAATAAAGTTCAAATTGACTCTACATTTAAGTAAGAAAACATTTGTATGGGAAAAAGAAAAGCTCTGTTTTTGGGGCTTTCCCGGCAATTATTCGAATTTTTCTCACCGTCGGCCTCGGCCTCATCGGCCCAGCCGTTCTCGAGTTTTAATCAGACTAACGAACAACAATTCATTTTTATTTATATAGAAGATTGATGTAATAGTGGTCTCTGCCTGCCTACCCTAATTGGAGAGAGACTTGATAGATATGTAAGTATGTACTGATGTAGGAAATGTAATGGATTGCTGAAACAACCCGTATGTAAAACGATTTCTTTTTACCCGACTGCGCCAGAAGGAGGGTTATGTTTTGTTTTGTCGAGAATATGTATGTAAGTATGTTTGTATAATCATTTGGCACGCCCTACAGCCTAAACGGCTTGACGGATTTTAGCTTGGGAGGTGTCGTTTTATTCGTATTTACAGTGAGAGTGACACTAGGCTAAATCAAAATAAAAAACAAATTGCGTTTTTTAAACCCAGACCGGTTTTTTTTTAATGAAAAAGGTAGGTTTATTCACGAAGGGATAACCAATCATCATCATTCATCATTTAACTTAAGAGTTAGACTCTTGTCGGTGGAGCATTAGCAATTAAGGCCTATCCTCGGAAGACAGCGACGTACCTACTTCACTCAAGTGAAAGAGAAAGTTAACGTCATGTCGTATCAAGAAGTCAAGGCACTGGCAGAGGATAGGCCTAAACAAACATCGAAACAAATTATGATTTGGGGCCTATAAGCACCTCTAGGTAGGTACATAACGATCATTCAAACACTTATTAATTATGTGGAACTACGTGGCCTATAGCTGCAGGGTTCGCTCGATACATGTTCGCGCTAGAGGCCGCCCGCGACTTCGTACACATTTATCGTCATATTTTCGAAAATTAACGCAATATCTTAAAATAATATAGCCAATGTGTTATTCTGATGTGTAAACTACAATTTTGTAAAGTTTCATTGAAATCTATTCAGTGGATTTTGCGTGAAAGAGTAACAAACATCCTTACATACATACATCCATCCATCGGCACAAACATTATCATTTCTAATATTAATAGGATAGTGTAAATGTAGATATACCTACATAGATACTAGTGATGGACCGAGTACCAGTTTTACCGAGTAACCGAGTACCGAGTATTACTCGGTTTAAAGTTTACCGAGCCGAGTACTCGGCCGAGTTACTCGGTATACTTGAAGTAGGTAGAATTGGGCGCTAACAAATTCGGGAGCAAACGGTGTTTACGACCCTTCCTCCGCACCCCGCTAATTATTTAAATGAAACTAATAAACCGCAAGCTTATGAGAGGAAAATTTAGATAAAACATTGTTCATGAAATTTTCTCCTAAATAATTATGGTTTTAGCAGCTTATAACATTGCTCTAGCTGGGCAAAGGCCTAAATATGTACCATTTGAATGAATGAGACTATGGTCTACCAAGCAGATCCAATGCGCAAGGTAGATTTATTTATACAGAGTACTCGGCATTTTAACCGAGTTATTCGGCCGATTACGAGTAGTGAAAAAAATGCCGAGTACGCCGAGTACCGAGTATTAACCGAGTACTCGGCCCACCTCTCATAGATACATAGGTATAAGTATCTAGTTAGGTACTCGTAGTTGAGTATGTCTTATTAATATTATAAATGTCAATGTTTGTGCCGATGAATGGATGGATGTTTTGTTACTCTCTCACGCAAAAAATACTAAATAGATTTTTATGAAATTTGGCAATATTGTAGCTTATACATCAGAATAACACATAGGCTATATTATTTTGCGATATCTTGATTTTGTTCCTAGATATGACGATAAATGCGTACGAATTTCCGAGCAGTATACATATATAGTATACAGGGTGACTTTAAATTAGTAAACCATAGAAAAGTATATGCATGCACTCGTGATAACAAACAACTTTTACTATGGGGCCAAGTTCGAAATCATAAAAAACAATAAACAATTGTTCTCCCATACAATCAGCTGGTGCATTTTGTATGGGGAGTTCAAAAAATTTTGAATGATTTCGGCCTTGGCCCCATAGTAAAAGTTGTTTGTTATCACGAGTACATGCATATCCTTTTCTTTCACTCACTAATTTAAATTCACCCTGTAGGTATTCGTATTACAGCCGTAACTCCCAGATTGTATTCTTTACGAAGTTAAAATCAGGTTTATAGTCGTTCAGCACTAAAACATATCTTTCATGCTACTGAAAATAACACTATTACTCCGACCTATTGTTAGACGCACGGTGGATATTGAACTAGCAAGTTAAAAATGCCAGATAACAGTGAAATGAGGCCGGGATTATTTCCTCTTGTACCTATCCGTGATAACAAACAACTCTTACTATGGGATCAAGTTCGAAATCATTCAAAAAATTCGTCGAACCCCCCACACAAAATGTACCAGCTGATACTGGTTAAAATTTTTTTAGAGATACAATTTTTTTTTTACTTGGTAACATAGTAAAAGTTGTTTGTTATCACAAGTACCTACATGATAATGATAGTGATAAATGACAATAGGTAGATGATTTTTAAATGGGTTTTTACTGTACAAGTTAACCTACCAATTGCCGATTTCAAGTTTTCTAAGAAATACGCATGTTTGTTAGACGTCTGACGTAATGAAATGAATTTTTATTGCTATAAATGTGATATAAAGGTTGTTAACAAATTTCATAAAGTTTCACACATTTAGTCATCAGACATGCAGTAATTAAATGTTTTACATTAGACGTGAATGTATCTTATGTAAAACATTTATTTTATTTACCTATTTATTTTATACTTTATTGCAAGATTAAAGTACACAGATAGAGAAAAGAGAAGTTATACAAAAGGTACAGCATATTTCTAAAATAAATTTCTTCCCGCAGACCTCACAGAGAGAGAAGTGAAAGTAAGCAGGATAGTCACTTAACCTACAATAAACTAAGATATAAAAATCTACACATTTAGGCAGTTATCTATCGCAAAAAAAAACACTTTCTATAAATATGTTTTCATTGAATTTCATAAAAAGCCTGTTCTATGCTATGAATAAGCTTTAATTAATTCGATGCCGTACAATATTTATCATTATATGAAACCTATCATGTAAATATTGGAAATATTTGGTGGATATTTTAGTACTTTCGTAAGTAATTAGTACCTACTTTCAGGTTGTTACTTTTAATAGGTAACGTGTTGCCCTAAAATTTTAAAAAAGGGACTAGGTATTCAAAAGAACGTATTGTGTAAATATTAGGCAGATATTTTAGTATTTTCATAAGTAATTAGTACTTTTAGGTTGTTACCATTAGGTACTAGGTAAAGTTATGCCATAAAGTGCCTAAAGTTTAAAAAAAAGTGACTAGGTACCTATTAAAAAAAAGGATAAGCATTGCTATCCAAAGAGGTAATGCTGCCAGCTTGTTGGGTACTTTGCCTCGTTGGGACGCGTTGAAAGATATATTTTTCATGTAAATATTTAATTCTAATATTTTAATAAAGAAACATGAATTTCAATATTTTTAAAAATGTAAATATAGTATTGAAAATATTAGGTAAATATCAACCTAGAACTTTGGTAAGTAATTAGTATCAACTTTCAGGTTCTTACCATTACTAGTTTTAACCTAAAGTTGTTTGCTATATTTGATCACAAATCAATAATGTTGCAATATTAAATATTTGTTTGTCAGTATATATTGACTTTAAAGGCAAATAAGTAGGTATCTCATTATTGGTAAGCTAATAATCAGTTGCAAGAAAGGTTAATTAAAATAATGCTCCGTTACACCTGATATATACCAGATAGATTCTTCTCTGGGGAAAACTGCACTCTTGCGAATCTAGCATTAACTTTAAAAAATGAGCCGTCTTATGTGATGTCAAACTCGTCCAACAAGATTAAAAAAAAATTCACACTATTATTGTCAAAAAATCAGAATAAGACGGCACGATGATTAATGGATAACTTATTTTAATTACCTATGTTTTAATTGCATAAGTACGTTTTCTCACTGTGCTTGTAAAACTACGAATATAACATCCAATTCAATATTCGTAAACAATTCAACTTGACATTGACCGCCATTTACGAATATTTATAACGAGACAGAAGTCGGCATTAGCTCGAGAACTCGAGACAGAAAGTCATGGCGTATGAGGAGAGAGGCTTTTGCCCAGCAGTGGGACACGAGTGGGTAAATAAGATAAGATAAGATAATGCCTACTTATATCTTATGATCCTTACTATGTCTCAATACTATACGTAACACTAAACACACATTGTATGTAGGTAATAGGTACTATGTGTGTATGTGTATAGGTATATAGAATAGAATAGAAAAAAAAATCAGTATCAAATACTATGGTACAATATTATACTTGTCGGAGATTACGTTCATGAAGGCTATTTTGGAACCATTTGCAAACTCTTTACTGCTAAAATGCAAGAACTGGCATGTTTCGGACTGGTTGTCACTTTGGCGCTTTCATATTTGAGTCGCTGTCGTGTATGATGGATTCTGTTTGATTATTGATTTGAAGAGATATCGGAAGACATCACGTACACCTTGTTATTTTATAACGTGATTGCAAACTACCCAATAAAGCCAGTTTGTTCGTTACACGCCCACTGTCTTATTTTAACTAAAAGCTTAAACACCACTTCTGATGACTCGTCTCGTCGACATACTTAATACTAAAGAAGTTAGAATTGGTAGAGAAAAGGCTTACCAGCTCAGCATACTGCTGTGACTCAGGGTCACAACAACTGTTTTTCAGCTGGATCCCTATAAGTGTACACTTATGTACTGTATGTTTGAGTAGTTTGTAATTCTACTGGATTTAAATATTAAATGTCGTGTTAAAGTTATGTTAGCTATATACCGAGGCGAGGTCGAATAGGTATTATGTTTAAAATGATTCATCTATCTAGCTAGATGACCTAACTATTTACAAAAATAATGACGTCTTCTTTATTAACGTTGTAGCTAGCTAAATGACTTCTTGTAGCTCTATTGTGGTATTACAATTTGTTTGTTTTTTTTTCTTCTAATATTAGAACAGAGCAGTTGTAAGTTTATTTTTCAGTAAAAAACAAACCTGTGCTTAATAAGGCATAACCCCTTTAACTTAACAGTGACGATGACTTAAAACTTAAGTTCAACTTACCTTTAAGTCTTATACTAAATAAATATAATGTATCTATATTGAAATGAAAACTTACCAAAGCACGTGGTAATGAGCAACTACACGTGGAATTTAGCCGACGGCACCTTCTGTAACGCCACTCTCACACATTTTTTTCACCATACAATGTACACTACACTTTTGATACACAATGTCTTTTGTTTTATATTTTGAACCGAATTGTTTACATAGATCGCGAAGTAGTTAACCGAGTGATGCGAGCGAGTGGAACGCGCCTGTAAGGCAGAGACGGTGCGCTCAGACTGCCAGGGCGGGCGGCTGGCTGCGTTGGGCGGGCGGCATGCGGCACCCTCGCCCCACCCCCGCCTCTACCTCAAATTCTTTACAAAGCACCTCACGCTTTAAACTATAAGTAAGTGTTTACACATCCATGCACTCAAAAATTGTCTTTTCAATTCGCTGTAAAAAATAACTTCGTTCGTAAATGCATCATGCGGAAATTATCGTTACAAAGACTGATTGTGTACCTTCATATTGTGGAGTCACAATTTCTTCGTTAACTAAGCGCTTTGTAAATAAATAAACTTTCTTGTTTACCTTTCTCACAATCCCCTTAACCTTTAGGCTATGCGGGGCACGGGCGGGCAACAAGCGCTCGTCTTTCAGTAAAACAGCCATTTTAATTGAGCAGAGATGGGTACGAAGCTAAAATTAATCTCAAAACTCATTAGCAATTGAAATGGCCCACAGCAAAAACAACTGTATTTTTATTTTTTGCGTCATGTTTAGGCTTCCGCATAAAATGCGGATTATTTTTCCATTTCGGACAGGATAAAATGAATAATATCTAAAACCGATATACCAACTCCAACAAGTTTAAAATGGTGGTCAATTTGTCAAACATTGTACCTACTCGCATATCTCTCAAGGCTCAGATTTACATAAACTGTCTACACTACACAATCTGCAAAACGTTTATTGCAATGTGGCAAACGGTCATATGAAACTAAGGATGTTATATCAGATAAAGTCACAACCTTTTACTCCTACCTACACGATGAAACACGGCCAAGATATCAAATATTTTCTTTGTATTATTCCACCTTTGTCTTTCGCAATATCCAATAACGTTGTACGATTTAGGTATAATACTTACGTAGGTATATATCTAAGTAGATGTAGACACTTACTTTGAGTGTATTCTTTGTTTAAGTTTGATAACTACAAGCAAATATACTGGGTGTAACAGAAAGGGGGTATAAAGCCGAAACACAGCCATAATCCTCATGAAACTGAACAACTTTCCCCAACGAACATGGGTCGTAACTCGAAAAATTTTTTTTGAAACGCCCATACTTACTCGAGCAGCTGATCGGGCATTTTGTGTGGGGAGGCGAATTTTTTTTTCGAGGTACGACCCATGTTCTTTGGGGAAAGTTGTGCAGTTTGATGAGGACTATCGCTGTGTTTCGGCATTATACCACCTTTCTGTTACACCCTGTATTTATTTAAGTTCAACTTAGTTTAAGTAATATAACAGTTATTTCTTAATATCATTCAAGTGCCTAGATGAAAATAAAATGATACTCGTACTTACATTTCATATTGATTACAGCATTTTCCTGTAACTCAATGAACTTATCTACAAAAAATCTTATCGATTAAAATACTTCAACTTTAACAATCACAAAATCAACTTACCTTTTCAATACGCGATATGAGTAGTTATTACTTCAATAATGTACTTACATTCAGTCTTCTCATTAAAAAAGAAGAAGTCAAGACACATAATCAGAAAAGCACTTAGACGAATCGTCGTCCATATCGTAGCCCAAATCTCTTCTTTTTTATAATTTTTACTCTTCTACGGCGAAGCCAAAATGGTAACGGTTTATAACAATGTATCACAGGTAGGTACACATAGACCTCATTATAACGTATTATAATATTCCTTAATACTTCAATACTATATTTTCTTTTCTATTGAACATAAAGCTTGCAAACTCTTCTACAAAAATAAACAGAGACCGCGACTTACCTGGAAAAGAAGAAAAACGTATTATTTCAAAGTCTTATTGTAAACTCAGCTCTACAATGTATTGAACGCTTGAATAGATTCCCTTATAACCGATCTGTTTTATTGTATTGCTTGTGAGTGAGTCATTATGTTATGTGCCTACCTACTATGTACGCAATCATAGAACATGACTACGTGGATACGGTAAAAGAAAAAATATAGGGTGACTTTTAATTAGTGAACGATAGAAAAGAATATGCTTGTACTTGTGATAACAAACAACTTTTACTATAGCACCGAGATCGAAATCATAAAAAAAATGTTCCCCCTTACTGCTGATGCATTTTGTATGGGGAGTTCAAAAATTTTTGAATGATTTCGACCTTGGTCTCATAGTAAAAGTTGTTTGTAATCACAAGTACATGCATATCCTTTTCTATCGTTCACTAATTTAAAGTCACTCTATATAAAGGATGGCATACAATCATTGCTCATAACAGACCTCGGAATAAGTTATTTTGAGTGCACCCAAATGTTTTTCTAAGAAAGGAAGGATGTAGTACCTACTTTAAAATCTTCCGAATAGAGAACTACCTGACACAGAGGCATAGCAAATAATTAACCTTATGTCTATTACTTATGACTTATTACCGTATGAGCTATTTAGGTAATTCTATTAACTCCCAGATTTAATCTCAGAAAAAACAAATAGCAAACAGTTTGTATAGTAGGTAGGTATTACATAATAAATATCCCATGCCGATTTCGGCAACCACATTCACTCATCAGTCACCGGTAGTAGTCTTCACAATACATGGCTGAGGTAGGTATCCTATTTTTGCCGTGAAAGTTTTTGAGCAATGGCGACATAGGAGAACTCCAGTCTAATGGAGCTTAGAATGGCGGTAGTTGATGCATAGAAAGGTGTATAAGTAGATCACATACCTACACACAAATCCTACAGCAGCTTACAGCCGCTAGCTTTATTAATTCTGTATCCCAAGCGAGTTAAAGCAGTGGTGTAGATAGAGCAGCTAACTACGTCTGCATTGCGATATGTACGTACATAGCTAGGTATGCTGTGACGTCACGGGAGCTAGTTAAACAAGCTACACAAACTCACGTTTCTCGTATGACGTCACTCGGAAAACGAACACGGCATCCGAATTTGGGGTCAATGGCCAGTCTACAAATAGAAAAATCCAATTCAAGCTTTTAAGACGCCTACAGCATTTGTTTTATAGCCCAATTTACAAACAGTTTAATATAGGTAAGTATAGATGTTTTTATCGTAATGTGGTTAAAACAAAACATTGAATTAGGTAGCTAAATCTAGTTTTTATGGATACCTAAATACTGTACGTACCTACCTAAATAAATAGTGGACAGAGATCTTAAAAGTTTTATAAAATTAGTTAGCGTCATTTCGTATCAAGAAGTCAAAGCACTGCCAGAGGATACTTAGGCCTAAAGTGGAGGATGCTCCACCGACAAGAGTCTAATTCTTAAATGTAAAAAAAGAAAATTTAATTACTATTAAGTAGTGTCCGACCGAAGGTCTATTTTCGGCCGAAGCCGAAGCCGATTAATCGGCAATCGCCACAATCTTCGGCAGAAGCCGAAGCCGAAGCCGAAGCCGAAGCCGAAGGTTTATAAGCTCTTAGTAATTTTGTTCAATATTGTCTACAAGCTACAATTAATGTTATAGATTATTTCGAAACTTCAATATTGAAGGTTTATATTGACTGTCTCATATGGAAGTGGATTCAAAGATGATAAAAAAAGTTTGTGATTTATTCGTAAAAAAATAATCATTTATTTATTAAGTAATTCATCAAAAAACCATCTTCGGCGAAACCTTCGGCTTCGGCCCAAAACCCGGCCGAAGCCGAAGGTTTCGCCGAAGATGGTTTTTTGGCCGAAGGTGGCCGAAGCCGAAGCTTCGGTCGGACACTACTATTAAGACACCTAACTATAGCTATAATAAGTATCTCGGTATAAGTAACCCTCTGGGGCCCAATTCTGCTAATTTAAAATAGGCTCAGTTGTGTGTCGGTACTACAATGGCATTTTTTGACACATTTGGTATTCTGCTAAACAATGGCTTACACTGATTCCGACCAAATGTGTCAAAAATGCCATTGATACTCTGCCGAAACACAACTGAGGCTATTTTAAATTAGCAGACTTGGGGCCCTGGGGTGAAGCTGCCACCCGTCTAAAATTCCCCGAATTTGTCAGTGGAGTTTATCCAAGAAGTTATCGACCGCAGCATAGTTCTAACTTTAGTTAATTCAAAGCCGTAATAGGTACCTTTCTTTAAGACAGAGACATTTAAGGAGACTAGACACCGGATACGGTGTGGATTTCATATTTATTCTTTATTTCATACTTTAATAGATAAACTTTGTAAAACTATAGCTAAATTCGCAAAATTAAAGGACAATCTAACAAGAAACTCTGTCGGGGCAGGTCGCTCTTTCCAAAAATATACCTATCTACCTTTTTACTTAGTTTAACAATTTTAAATTATTGAAAAAAAACACATGCCTGAATTCTGTATCAAGACAACTTAACGGAAGAGCATGTTCCAAACTAAGATTTTTTTTTTAATTTCGATATTTGAATTTTTGGTGACTTTGAATAAGTAGATGTTGTCTCGTATCAGGTACCTACCTACTCAAAAGGTCAGCAGAAAACAGAGCCGAGTGGCGTAGAGTCCACCGGCAAGAGCGACGCTCTTACATAAGTCAAATGATGATCATCACCAATTTAACAAAGTTATTATTAGTTCATCGATCATTAGGTACCCAGGCCAACTAGCCTTTCGATTCGATAATCGATTGTTGGAACTTGGCTCTGATACAACTAATTAATCAACGAATAGATAGTCAATCGATCAATTATATCAGCCAAACCGATCATAGACTCAGGAATTTATTTGACGCTTCTACTGGGTGTAACTGAAAGGGGGTATAAAGCGAACACACCGATAGTCCTCATGAAACTGAACGACTTTCCCCAAGGAACATGGGTCGTAATTCGAAAAAAAAAATTGTATCGCTCATACTTACTCGATTAGATGAACGGACATTTTTTTATGGGGAGGCGAAATTTTTATTTCGAGTTACCATTACGACCAATGTTCCTTGGGGAAAGTCGTTCAGTTTCATAAGGTCTATTGCTGTGTTTCTGCTTTATACCCCCTGTAAACTTTATGTAAAGATACACTGTGGCGCTTTGTCTTTGAATTGGCCTGGACAAGCTGCCGGCGTGTCTCGATAATAGCCGTTTATAGTTGAGACGGGTACACAGAGCTACCAAGTTATCTGTGAACCGGAAATATTGGAACTACGGCCCCTAATACGAAAATGTCAAATTTCAGAACTGCTGCGATTGGTAGAAATACAATTTTGAATTACTGCTAGCGCCACCGTTCAGTTCACAGATAAGTTGGTCTGTCTGTAGGAAAATATTGCCGCTCGTACCTATGTCCGTCCGTTTATTTCACCGGACTACGGACTGGCGTATCCGATTATACGCATTCGTAACTAAATATTGAATGGTCCGAACCTCCGGTCCTAGGGTTGTAAAGCTGGCAGCGACACGGGTGTAATTTCAGTCTACCTGCCTAGGTACCTATCCGTAAACGATCATGAGGTTTCGGTGGGTTTGTTTTCGAGCTGTTTCACATTTATCTAGCTAGGCGCTACTTAATTAAATATGTATGGATACGAGTCGCACAACTGCAGCGTGAATTCACACTTCGCACGATAAAAACGCGTGTGATACCGCCCTAAGTGGCTATTTATTTGCAAGAAACTATTCGATGCATTTCGTTACATGTAAGATCATCTTACTGAAAACGTAATTAATAAAAAAACCCTGCTGTTTAATCAATTATTAATATAATGACTAGATTAGGTAGGTACGTACAGTTTTTAATAGTTTAGCCAATACGGGTCATTTCTTAAGCCACATCCAACAACGTATAACGAAAGTACTAAGGTAATGCATACCCATCATCGCCATTGGTCTCAGCAGTGGAATTCACCTCATGTCCATCATCCACACCATTACACGTTTCCACTACCACTTGAGGCGGTTCGCTCATTGCCACTCACCCAACAACTTTACTCAACAAATCAACAGACCAGTTGACCAGACGAGACACCACAGTAGACTGCCCAATACGCCCTTGGTAAAAGATTATCATTACTACAAGTAACTCTTATTAAATTAACCGAAGAACTTACAGGCAATATGAGGCATAAGCATGCGCCGTTGACTGCAAACGGGTCACGAACGCACGCGTACGGCTTCGGGGTAATCTGTTTAAACAATGACTTTACTAGCCGTTACTGTAATTCTTACATGTCCACTGTTTTACCACACGATTAAGTCAACTGTCTGATAAATGTTATTGGAAAACATTAGGTATGAGAAAGCACCTACGCGTATCGTACTCCCTAACCAGAAGGACTATCTACACACATCCGGGCCGTATCCGGGACAAAATATCATCCCATACATTTTCTATGGATTCGTTCACACACGTCGTCATGACAACGTGTGTAGATTAAGGGAGCACCTAATAGGAGAGAACGTTCGGGATATTGAGCGACTCAATTTCGGCTCTCCAAAACATACAAAACTACAGTTGCCTTCATCCCCTTGCGGTAAAAGTTCGAGACAACCTGAGAGTCTTATCTTTTTAAAATTAATATAAAATATAAATATTGGGGGACATTTCACACACGGTCATCTGACCCCAAACTAGGCAAATCTTATACTATGGGCATCAGGGACTGATAAACATACATAGATAGATAAATGTATAACACCCAAGGCTGTACCTTAACCTGTTCAAAAAACTTAAGGGAGTACAGTCAAGTCCAGAACTGGCTTGTAGCACGGATTACAGAATACTTTTTAGCGCTTGTAGGTACGTATAATCCATCCAGATTTAAATAAAAAAAGCAAGCTAAAGCTCAATCTCAAAAATAAGTAGTCAGTCTGTTACGTCCCGATGCTTGGCAGAGGGCTTCTTCATTGCTTTCCACCCAGTTCGCTGAGCGCCAGGACCTGCCATTGCTCATCAAATGAGTTGACATAATTCAAATTATTCTTTATTTCGTAAGCAAAAATACACCACTTGAAATATGTCGATGTTATTTTTAAGCTAACTCCAGATTCGCAAGGAAGTTATTTTCCAGAGAGAAGAATCTAGCAAGAAACTGTTGGGTTGCACTTTTACTAATTCCTTATTTCTAGTGCTACTAATATTATAAATGCCAATGTTTGTGCCGATGATGAATAACTGGGTGGATGGTTGTTAGATGTTTGTAACTCTTTCACGCAAAAACCACTGAAAAGATTTTAATGAAACTTTACAATATTGTAGCTTGCACATCAGGACAACACATAGGTAGACTATATTGCATAAATTTAAAAAATATTGCGTTTATTTTCCGAGATATGACCATTAATTCGTACGAAATCGCAGACAACCTCTAGTTATTAATAAAATAAGCATGATAGAAACTTTATCACCACAAAGATAAGTATTTAGCATTATCATTCATGAGTTGTTTCCGTAGTAGATCTTACACTCATGATATTACTCATTTGTGCAAACTGATTTGCTGACACTTCGTGTTAGTTAACCATTTAGTATATCGGCTACGTTCAGGTTCAACGTAGGGTCAGTTGGTACTCAGTGGCTCACTTTTTTTCCGAAGGCTGTAGCACAGCTCTCAGCAGTATTAGGATGTACCAATACTGACTAACGTAGGGTGTAAACATTCTAGTTTCATAAATATTATTCTTTTTGTCGTTATTCTTAATAGGAAAAAAGATATCGCAGTTTTTTTTTAAACACAGAAATTAGCCACTGTGTACCAGGGGGTCGAAACAGTGGTTCGGGGGCAAATACACAGTGGATCAGGGTAGTTCACAATGGATCATGGTGATAAATATATTCAGTTTTGTCAATAAATGCAACAAATTCATTCTTATTTAATTACTCATTTATTATTGTACTCATAATCATTTGAATCCAGGGTGTCTACAATAAATCTTCTTAGTTCTTGTTTATACATTATGCCTGATGAAAACCGTGGCTCTGGCTAGACTGCATGGTTCGGGTCTGCGTAAACGGAGATCACTATATCTTCGCCTAAAACATCTAAGACACTCCTTACACATTAATTGATGAGCTTTCCAGTTTTCAGGCATTATTAAGTCATTAACTTCCGCCATTTGAAATGCGACTTTTCGGCATTCTTTTTCTGAGAGCCCACAGAATAATTCCATTAAATACAATAGTATTTAAAAAAAAATTCAACTCTTTCTGGTCTTCATCATTAAAAACTTTGATTTTTAGGTGCCTCATAATTCGGAAACGACCTCTGTATCAATGACGGTGCAATTTTTTTTTACTTTAGATAAAAACGTCGCAAAGTTATAATAGCAATGCCGAATGTCTTCGATGCCTTTCTAGCACTCATTCCAGATTTCATATATTCGACAGTTTTCTTCATCTTTGCGTCAGTATGGGTCCCTCCCGGTGAACCGCGGCTTGTTCGTCTGAAGCACTCTAAAAGAAATAAATCTATGTCACTATATTGTGATTTTCTTCACAATTTAAAGAAATTGTTAGGTAAATAATTATAAAAATATATCAAAAGTACACAGTGGTTCATGATCCACTGTTAACCTTTCAAAACTGAGCCACTGTGGAAGCTTACGCCGTTTTGAATTTAAAACGGTCCCAAGAAAAATATAAACAACAAACGACACTGAAATCTGTATTAATTTAATCTTGATTAGACATAGAATCTACAGAAAATAACAGCTACCCATAATAACACATTAATAAAAAGTTGGAACAAAATGTTTCTTACCTTAAAGACGACTTTTGTTTTAAGAAAAACATAAAAATCCAATAACACAAAAATTTCACATAATTTTCGCCGACTAACTGGAATGAACTTGTACACATGTCAACCGCTTTCGAAAAGTAAGTATAACGAATAGATATCTCTGCCTCTTTCCCAGATACTGTAGGTGAGCCACTGTTTCTGGTATAGCCACTGTTCGACAAGTGACCCTAAGTAAGTAGGTATTTACTTATTTATATAAACGTGGCTACTGAAGTTTTCTCTTAATCTCTTATACATCCCAAAAAAAAGAACAATAGAAAATCTATTGTGCCTGGGTTTATAATGGGTCAGTGGGGTGTGAGAGGTTAATAAACGACGTAGGTACCTACACTTTTTCTTTTTGTATTTAAGTAATATTTTAGTAGCCTATTGTGTCCAGTAGGACAAACAAAAAACGGGGAAGGCCTTTGCCTAGCAGTACTAGGCAAAGGCCTTCCCCGCGTTCTTTCATGCTGTCCACCTCCGGCAACTTCTGGCTAATTTGCCAAGTATGCAACCAGATCGTCGCGCCATCTCTTCTTAGGCCAACTTCTACCTCTGTGGCCGTCGAGCGGCAACCAGTTGGTAGATATCTTGGCCCATCGATTCGGATGTCTACGGCAAACATATCCAGTCCAGATAGATTAGATCAATCTTAAAATAAAACATTTACTTATTTACGATTACTTGGAGAGGATTTGGGAAAAGCATTTGCCCAGCAATTGAATCTTTTAAAGCAATCGCTCTACTTTTTAAAACACTACAATGGTACTAAGTATGTGATATTTTATACTCTAGCAAAATGAAAAACTTTTCACAACACCTTCTCACATTTTTAATTACAAGAATACCGTACTAAGCCTTGTGTCGTACCTTTATGCTATTAACACGAGACTGGACTCGGGGACAAACCTAAATAGAGCTTCAGAGAGCTTAATAAGACAGGGCAGCAGGGGTTTAAGTAAATAGGAACCTAAATCTACGATGTAGGTAGATTGTAGGCGGATCTAGAGGTACCTACTTCCCTGTTTTATTAAATGAATAGGTCATTTAATGGTATTGATTTAAACATATAGATACAGTCAGCATCATAAGTCGATTAACACATTCAGATTTTCAAAAGTAATATACACCATTATCAGACATAAAACCTTACTTATTTTCCTGATTTTGAACCTTATTGGATGTTCATTTAACTCTGGAGTATTTTTTCCTAAGCGATTTTCGTCTAATAACGGTGTATTTTACTTTTAAGGACCTGAATGTGTTCATCGATGATACTGACCGTACCTATAGTTTGTAGATACCTTAACGTTGCACGCACGGTTATGCTCGTAATATTGGCAAACCATGCCATTGGGACTCTTTAAGTAAATAAGGCCGAAAGACCACTTAATATAAGTAGAAACTGTAGTTTAATGTTTTCAGGTGAAATTAGCTTTATGTAAGTAGGTAGTTAATCGATTCATTTATTTTTTAATATTTTACCCCGTTTCTTTTTTATTAGCTTGTTTTTTTTTAGGTCAGCCTAAGAGGAGATGGCGCGACGATCTGGATGCTTAAGCGATCTGGCCAGAAGTTGCCGGAGATAGGGAAGTATGGAAGAATGCAAGGGACGCATTTGCCTAGCAGTGGGACACAATAGGCTACTACAAAATATTTTATCCGCGGCGCAATTAAAATTAACAATAATACTCCGTTACAATCAGTTTAATGTGTTTGTCTGCGTGTATATTTCTGTGGCATCGTAAGTAGGTATGTGAAGAGATTTTGATTTAGTTCTTCTTTTGTTTGAAAAGTGTTTTAATCGATTGTGTTCTTTACTTTTTTTTTATTTATGTCGGGTTAGCTGTTTATAAGATGTAGGGGGTGAAAATTGGGATTGTCCGTCGACTGTTTCTAGCTAAATATGCCCAAGTTGGGCATCAAATGAAAGATGATTTGGATCGGGGTTTTTTACATTTATGCTATCTACACACCAAAGCCGCCGGCTTTTTTGACAGCTGCCATTCGTATGACGTAAATCGGCCGGCCTAGCCCGGCGGCATGCCGGCGGCTTTGGTGTGTGGATAGCATTAAATTCATACTTTTTAACGGCTTTATGCTGTCTTTCAGATAAGCAGCTTATCTAAATATTTACTGTACCTACTTCATTAAATAGATATATATATATAATTAGTAGATAGAGTAGTGTAACTATCTACATTCATAAGTAATAGTACCTACCTACCTACCTATCTGAGTTTTCATTTTCTATTATCATTTGTAAATACTATAGATAAAGCAGCTATCATATTTTCTGAGAAAAAGCCAATTGAACTAGTAATATCGAGTACTTAGTAGAATAGAAGTCTTTTATTCTTAATATAAAAGCGGTCGCCATTTTCTACAAAACTGTAGGTACCTATGTGGGTAATTAAGCTGGGGACCGATTCTGCTAATTTAAAATAGCCTCAGTTGTGTGACGGCAGAGTGTCAATGGCATTTTTAACACATTTGGTATTCTACTAAACAATGGCTTACACTGATTGCGACAAAATGTGTCAAAAAATGCCATTGACTCTGCCGACACACAACTGAGAATAAATATTGTTAATTATCAGACTTGGGCCCCAGGGTTCCCTGAGCGTATTTGTTCCATACGGAAGTTAAGTACTTAGGTATCTAAGTACCTAACTCTTATACTAAGGGCTATACAGGGTGTAACAGAAAGGGTATATAAAGCCGAAACACAGCGATAGTCCTCATGAAACTGAACAACTTTCCCCAAGGAACATGGGTCGTAACTCGAAAAAAAAATTTCGCCTCCCCATACAAAATGCCCGATCAGCTGATCGAGTAAGTATGGGCGATCTAAACATTTTTTTCGAGTTACGACCCATGTTCCTTGGGGAAAGTTGTTCAGTTTCATGAGGACTATCGCTGTGTTTCGGCTTTATATACCCTTTCTGTTACACCCCGTATAATAACTACTTAAATTAAGAGCTGTAACACTACGCATTAGTGTTTGTAAAAGAGTTTTTATCTGTTTTGTATTTTTTGTCTTTGGTTTTGTTATGAATTTTAAAAAGTGTCATTCTAATAAAATGTCTTCGTTTTGTGTGACTCGTTTTGTGTTTTGTTGTTCGCTTAGCTTCACAGAGACTATTTCACCTTTTAAAGATAAAATTTATCTGACAGATATTTTATACCCGACTCTATCTAAAACGTCATGTTTTTTGAAATACACATAGGTTAAAGTGCCAGGTAAATTTTATCTGTAGGTATTGAAATGGGCACTTAGTTTAAACCTAAGTTCTTATTAGTTCTGTAATAAAAAGTGTTCAATTTATTCCAACACTCACCCTCGTATTAGGTTGGATTATAAACCTTAACAATAAAATGAATTAGGTATAAAAAGAAACAAGCAAATATCTCATAATTATTTATTAAGTATATTTATAATTATCTATTCGTACATTGTTTTTCATTAATTATAAATACAAATAAAATTTTAATACTCACACACACATACACTGGGACCATTCAATGAATTCGTCTATAATTCTAAATTCGAACCTTGCTGAGACAAGCGTGTTGTGACTGATACAAATATAAAACAATCAATACTTTAAATTAACTTAGGCAATTACGGACCAGTAGTTGAAAAGGTAATAATTACTATACCTAGAGACAGGCTGGTCCCACGTAGGTATGCGACGTACCTACGCAACGCATAGAAATCGGCATTACAGGGTGTAACAGAAGGGGGTATAAACTTTATACCCCCTTCTGTTACACCCTGTAATGCCGCTGTGTTTGTCTGTCGCTGTCGCTGTGTTTCGGCTTTATACTATAAAGCCGAAACACAGCGACAGTCCCCATGAAACTTAACAACTTTCCCCAAGGAACATGGGTCGCAACTCAAAAAAAAAATTAATTTGCGTCGCCCATACTTACTCGATCAGCTGATCGGAAGTTTTGTATGGCGAGGCGAAATTTCTTTTTCGAGTTACCTTACGACTTATGTTCTTTGGGGAAAGTTGTTCAGTTTCATGTGGACTATCGCTATGTTTTGCTTTATACACACTGTATAGAAATATTAGGATTAGAAAATACCTATTTGGGTCATACAGACATGAAAAACAAAAAATGTCTCTTATGTTCCCGAAAGTTAAGGACACTGGGAGCTAATTTCTCAACTTAATGCATATCCGCTTAATCTGTGCCCGATGTAGTTTTGGCCTGTATAAACATTTTGAGGACTGGCTGCTCCAGTACCTATCCTTAATCATCAGGAACAGGAAAGACAATTTTGAACCTAATTCTGTGTATGAATCATTTGTCACACGCAACGCTATCCCACGCAAAATGGTGGGAATAAGTGTGTTTTTATTAATAATAATATTTATATGGAGCAGATGTCATATTGCGTTGCGTACATGGGAAAGATGGGATCAGCCTGTTTCCAGCTAAGGTAGAAAGTAAACATTTATTTCCAGTTTGAAAAAAAAAGGAAAGAAGAAACATTTATCTATCAATCTTCGTACTATGTTGACAATGAATTGTCAGTTAGTTAAATGGATCTTTATGATAACGACCTTTTGTACAACGGTGTTTTATTTGGTTAAAACTGAATAAAAAATGTATTTGCAGTTTCCAAAGGTTAAGGATATGAGTTTTTGGATCTGCTAAATCATCAGATAAAGAAAAGAGAAATAGGAATGAGAGAAGGTTACCTTATCGAAAATTCCATATAACAACCTATAATTTACTTTACCATATTATTGTTTTATGATTTAGTAATGTAATAAACAGTGTGACACAGATCTTACGCACAGTTGGTAAGTAACTTACTCAATTTACTCTATGAGTAGGCGGATTAGTCTTTGCCATTGACAAGACTTTTGTTTTCTAGGAAACAATAAAGTCTTGGCTTAAAAGTCGTAGGTACCAGGTCATAAAAAAAAAGTTTTTTAGCTAGAAAGATCCATCGTGCTCACTTGGCCAACTGTCCTCGAGGCTTTTGTCCAACAGTGGACGTCCACAAACTGAACTGTATACAAGAAACGGCAACGTCACATTAGCTTCGCATCTGCCGCTTAGTGAATACAGATTTGATTGTTTGTACGCAAGACGCATGCATGCATTCGACAAGCATTCGTCAATTGTCTAAAACATGCGGTCCCGTGGACAGTTGGCCTAGTCATTACGCAGGTCCACACAGAGCGCGCCTCGCAAGGCAGATATTTAGCCGCTCAGGAAACACCTCGCTATCCTTTTCAGTTGGCTAGTTCATAAAGGGTGTACCCCCTAAATTACTAGATAATGTGGATGTTAGATATTCTCAGTATAGGTGTCTTGTACCACAGTGTTATGTTTGATATTTTGAATAATTCGGTATTGTGATTTTAGGGGTTTTGAGCTTAGGGGTTTCAAGTGTTGATGTTTTAATTTTAGGGCTTGTAATGTGCAACCTCTTAAGGGCCTCTTTTAATTGGCCAAACGGTTGCCTCGCGAGGCTGCCCGCTCTGTGTGGACTCGCCTAATAGAACGTAAATAAGTCAGTGTGCAGGTAGGCGAAGCAACGTTGCCCTTAACACAGCGCTATATTTAGTGATTAAATAGACCAATAAAAGCAACAGTTAAAACAGGTCAATTGAGTGTTCACCTTTGACCGAGAATTCGTGAGAATGAACTAATCCTTCCTCGCTTTATAATTAGAAAATATTATGTATAAAACTGCTCGCAACTTCGTACGCATTAAGACCCAGAACGCAACTGCAACGCAACTGAAACTTTTGAGTTGCATCGAAGTTTCTGCTATAGACTTCCTAAGTTTGAAACGTTTCGTTTCAGTTGCGTCGTGTGTTGATTTCTAAGGAAGTCTATAGCAGAAACTTCGATGCAACTCAAAAGTTTCAGTTGCGTTGCAGTTGCGTTTCACCGTGTGTTTTGGCGCTTACAGTCACATCAGAATAACATATAGGCTATATTATATCTTGAAATAATATAGCCTATATTCTATTCTGATATTTGCACATCAGAATAGCATAATTAAGTATATTCTGATGTTTGCACATCAGAATAACATATAGGCTATATTATATCTTGAAATAATATAGCCTATATGTTATTCTAATGTGCAAGCAAAGTTTCATTGAAATCTGTTTAGTGGTTTTCGCGTGAGAACAACAAACATCCTTACATACATCCATCGGCACAAACATTTATAATATTAGAATTTATACACAATGGTGATATATTTAACGTCACCTTTTGAACAAATGACTAGTTTGATGTTACAAAGCGATATTATTTTGTTTTCCAGGCATTGGCATGATTTATTACTACCTAAACATACCTAGGCATATTAAAAAAAAAACTCAGCATACGTGATAGCAACGTGGGACACATAATTTCTACAGGGTGTAACAGAAAGGGGGCATATTACTGAAACACAGCGATAGTCCTCATGAAACTGAACAACTTTCCCCAAGGAACAAGGGTCGTAACTCGACAAAAACTGTTGGACCGCCCATACTTACTCGATCGGACATTTTGTATGGGGAAGCAAATTTTTTTTTCTAGTTACGAGCCATGTTCCTTGGGGAAAGTTGTTCAGTTTCATGAGGACTATTGCTGTGTTTCGGCATTATACCCCCTTTCTGTTACACCTATTATAGAGCAGATGTCATAGGTAATGCATTGCGTCCGTTGCGTCGTGGAATCACTCAGTTTCTAGCTTTATCAAGCTATTGAAAGTACTGTGTCACTTATCACTGCACATAATGCTAAGCCTTTAGGAATTAGGTTAAGTAGGTACCTACATGTCGCCGTAAAAATAACATGAATCATATCTAATTACACTATCAATGTTTCTTTGTGAAATCAGCTGCCAAATAAAGAAGTTATCGTTATCAGCCCATATATGTCCCCACCGAGGGGCACGAGCCTACTCTCATACAGAGTGATTAGGCCGTAATCCACCACGCTGGCCAAGTGCGCGTTGGCGGATTTCACATACACCTTCGAATTTCTTCTCTGGTGTATGCAGGTTTCCTCACGATGTTTTCCTTCACCGTTAGCAAGTGGTAATCGAATAAATTGATCCGTACATGAGAAATAAACTCAGAGGTACGTGCCCGCGCCAGGTTTCGAAACCGCGCCCTCAGAATTCGAGGCAAGCGTTCTACCATCTGGGCTACCACCGCTTTTTAATAAAGAAGACAATATTGAAATGATAAACAAAAGATATATCATTTGAGTTACTAAAAAATTATATGGAGGTACCTACTTAATAATATGACGGAAATAGGTTAAATATTTACATGGTATTTCACTCTATGACGGATATAAGTGACGTACAGTATAGGGCGATAAAAAAAACAATCATCGCATTTTCCAATACAAACGAATGCTCATCAATTCTTAGGTTAATCGTCCATCTGAATATAAATTGAGAATTAACTACTTTATTGTGGCATTCGCATTTGAACCGCGACTGACGAAACAAACGTTATTGTGTGTGCGTCTTTCTGAAGATCCATGTGCATTAATCGCCCTTTACTGTTATCTGATAAGAAACAACTTTCCCTAAGGAACATTGATCGAAATACAAAAAATATTTCAGATTAAGATCAACTGATCGAAAATATTTTATGAAAAGTAGGTAACGAAAAAAAATAATAGATTGGCCAGCGTGGTGGATTACGGTCTAATCACTCTCTGCAAGAGAGTAGTCTCGTGCCCCTCGGTGGGGACATATATGGGCTGATAACGATAAAATAATAGATTCATATTTCGATTCATGTTTCTTGGAAGAAATTGTTTGGTTCCAGCTTAAAACATGAAATAACGTCTCTTAATTTTCGTCACACAGTAAAATTACATTTGAAAACATATTAAGATTCGTTTTTGTTCAACTGTTCCATAAACATAGATTTTAACATTTCAGTATTGTTCTATTCCATGCTATTAAATCGGTACGGTGTCGCGATACAAATAATAAGTAAGCTTAAATGTAGGTAGGTAAGGTACAAATTACAATAGCCTGTGGCTATGAATCAAATCTTCACCGTTTTACATAATACAGCTACGATTATATCAAATTATGTTGCTATGGCATTATGGAATTTATACATACATACTTAAGATTTACAGTAATAACATATTTTATACAGGGTGTAAGGAAAAGTATCACTTTCCTTTTAATAATGCAATTTTTAATTAAAAATGTGTTCAAAAAATTTTTTTTTCGTGGAATGTGTTCTATATCGCTATTCGCTAACACTATACCTGGTTAAAAGGAAAGCGATACTTTTCCTAACACCCTGTACATTTAACTGAAGAATGTGTAAAAATGATAGTTGTTTTGTTTCAATAAAATCAAATCAGAGTTTTTTTCCGATTTCGTATAAAGATATTATACTTATCAGATAGCTCTATCTAAAGCTGTTTAATATATTGATCCAATTTTTAATGGTACTTGAAAATAGAGATTATATTAAGATTATATCAGATTTCGCAGGAAGATATTACACTTATCAAATATCTTTACCAGTTGTTCGATATTTTATCATTTTTTATTGAAGAATTTGCTAATTTATAAGGCGTCCCAAACTCCAATTTCTATTAAATTGTACCAAAGATAAATCGATAAGTAGGTATAATACCAGCTAAAGAAGTGTATTTAAAAGACTAGCTTTTGTTAATTAACGTTCCATCGTCTAAACTGGGTGTAACAGAAAGGGGGTATAATGCCGAAATATAAAATATCCGATCTCCTGATCGAGTAAGTGTGGGCGATCCAAAAAAATTTTTCGAGTTACGACCCAAGTTCCTTGGGGAAAGTTGTTCAGTTTCATCGGGACTACAGAGGTAGCTGAATTTCGGCATTATATCCCCTTTCTGTTACACCCTGTACACGTAACGTAAATGCACGTCTTTATCCTTCCATCACGGTTGCATCTTGCATACAATCAATACTATCCACATTGCGGCGGCACACAACGAACAAATGACGACACATTGTTGCGGCTGCAAGGACAACTGTGTTTGTTTCTATGCTAGATACATTCCTAAGCTACGCGTTTATTGGATGGGATTCGGAGCGTACGGAGCGTACGGATCGGAAGGATTTACTGCTTTTTATTAATATATTTGTATTTATTAATTGATTATAGGTGACTATGAACCGGTCGGGCTAGAAAATCATTAAAGAGGCATATGTTCAGCCGTGAGCGACTATAGCCTGAAATGATGAAGATGAGAAATGCTGATCGAGTGCTAGGATCAAAGAAATCAATACAAAGTTACAAATCCTTCCGCTCCGTAAGCTCCGATTCGGGTCCAGTGGACGCGTAGCTTTTAAATTAACAATTGACGGCGCGTGCGCATATTAGTGTCCGGATTCGCGGATTCGCCTAACAGTTGCTACTTGCTATAAATAAACTCGCGTGATATTTTGACGTAAGAGTGCAAAATGTAGCCGATAGACATTATGTTATGTAGGTACTAATGCCTCAAATCAATAAATCAAAATCAATTAAGACGTTTCATAAATAAAATTTTACAGCCAAATATCAGTGGAATTAATATAAAGAGTTAAAAGCTTTTCACAATGAGATTTCGAAATTCTAAACTGAGATTTTTTTTCTAACACAATAAAGGGAAATATTCGAGATATTTAATAATTAATTTATAACTAAACATAAGAGATCACAATAATTTATATGATATTCATAATTATGACATTCTAATTTTAAAACATTGTACTTATTAAAAATAGTAATAAAATTAAACTTAGTTTTTTTTATCAATTTTCATCAACCAAAGTATTTGTTCGCGTTCCTAAAAAAGATACAAAAATTATGAAACTGTAGGTACTATGCATTATCATTTCTATTATGCTCTTGTACTACTAATAGGCTTACATCTATTTGAACTTTAGATTCTGACTTAACAATTTAAGTAGGTAGGTACTTAAGTACAATTGTATTCTGGACAAATGTTTCATGGTCGTCACATAAGTTATAAAAGCATGGCGAATGGTGTTTGTACGTGATTAGACGGGTCCTGACAGAGCGAGAAGCGTCGCAAGGCAGGTGTTTGGCCGCTCAGGAAAGACCTCGCTATCCTATTGAGTTGGGAAGTTCTTAAAGGTCTCTTTTAACTGGCCAAATGCGGGGATTCTCGCTCTATGTGGACCTGCCTATTGTGACGCATACCTCCGCTTTATCTCCGCGCAAACAAACTGTGTAACTAGATAATTAAATGCCTATGACAATATAATTTCAATGTTGCAAATGGCATATCAAAGTCGGTATTTTACGATATTTACTGCATCTACTCATAAACCAAGCTACATAGCTTATGATATCCAAATGAGTACAATTATGTACTGAATGAAACACATTTTGGTTATTGTCTTGTTATAAAACTGAACTTTCTATTTAAAGTAACCATCAAACAAAATTGCAGCTGTTTATGTCCTTCTTAAATAAAACTAATTAAAAAATAAAGCTCATAATGCAATACCAAAATTATCAAAAATATGTTTCATTTAAGTTAGGTACCTTTGCGTTTATTTACAACATTGTTTTACTTGTATTAAATTTTACAAACATATAAAATTGAAGAACAAAAGTGTATTATTGTGAGTTAAATATATTTTACACACTAATCATTTATTCCTATACATATAATTTACGCTTTGGTAGACATATACACCAAGTATCAGGCAATTTAGAAGCAATTTACTTCCTGAACAACAATCCTGCATTATTTAAATTCTAAAAAACGTTTGATGCTAACAGTGCAAAGGATTATTCATATTTTGTGCACCAATTTATAAATATAGGGTGATTTTATATTAGTGAACGATAGAAAAGGATATGCATGTACTCGTGATAACAAACAACTTTTACTATGGGGCCAAGTTCGAAAACTCGAAAAAAAAATTGTTCCCCCATACTATCAGCTGATACATTTTGTATAGGGAGTTCAAAATTTTTTGAATGATTTCGACCTTGGTCCCATAGTAAAAGTTGTTTGTTATTACGAGTATATGCATATCCTTTTCTATCGTTCACTAATTAAAAGTCATCCTGTATATTAACTGTATAAAACAAAGGAAATACTGAGAATTGAATCATACTGTCACTGGGGACTTTACCTCCTTATTAACTATATAAAACTTGTGCTTTTTACCTAAAACGCCCCAAATCACTGCAATATTTTCTATCACAACATTCAGTGGTATCGTAGCTAATGCCCCACAAATGAACAATGCAAACTTGAGTTTCCCAAATCTATGTACTGGGAATGACTTCATCACTCCAAAGATATACATGTAGAACGTCACAGCTCCACAGAATCCAATTAAATAATCAATAATCATTGGACAAGGTGTTGGGCAAAACGTTGCCAATATCATGTTGATGGTCGAGATTGGTAATGTGACCCACGAATAGCAAGATATAGCAAGAAATATCTTAGTGGATACAGGTATAACTTTGGAATGAACAACTAACAGAATACCTTGGATCCATCGTTTTCTTTGCTGAATGAAGTCCCAGAGGGTGAAAGGTGATTTCTCCCACATTTCCCCTTCGATGAAATTAAATGAATATCCTTCTGTATAAGCTTTCATTGCGAAGAAACAGTCTTCTGCCACGGAGCCGTCAAGGCCATTATCAAAAGACACCTTTTTTTCAGCACCCACCTAGAAATAATACTTCTTGTTAGCCTCTAATATTCATAAATGAATAAGTGAAATGTCATAGAATGGGGACGATGACTGACTACATTCAAAAATTCGAAATGTAATTAGTCTCGTCTTTTAGGCTATTAAAAAATATTTGAATATTTGATCAAATACATAAATAAATACAAAGATACAGAGCATCAAAGTTACGGAGTGGGGGGTATTGACGTCACTCCTTGGTTAAAATCGTACTGAGGCGTGACGTCACAAGCAACTTTAACCCAGTGTATCTTTGTCATTTTTAGTTTAAGAGAAAAAAGAAAAAATACGTGTTGAATATTTTAAAATAATCTATGTGATGGACTTAAAAAAATTTTTTGTCATCATGCCTATTGAACTATTAACTTATTGTTATAATAGCGGTACCTATAACACGTCGGAAATATCTGCGGACCTCGCTGGAATGCGCTTCCCCCGTTTTCGCCTATCCAGTAACGTGACGAGTACGTACGAGTTGCATGACGTCATCAAGCCAGGTCCGCAGATATTTCCGACGTGTTATATGCATTTATTGTCATACCTTGGAATAAAAATTATCTTATCTATCATAAAATTATGCCTATGTGTTATTTTAATGTATAAACTACAAATAAATACTGTAATTAGATATTAACCTCTCACATCCCACTGACCCATTATAAACCCAGACACAATAGATTTTCTTTTGTTCTTTTTTTTGGGATGTGAAAGATTAATGTAGGTACCTAGATAAGCACCCTCTCTTGTTATTTTTGCAGAGTCCTATAACAGGGTTCATGGTGCTTTGCATATAAGCCGATTAATGTAACATTATGGCGCATAAACAATTGAGTATTGGCTATAATGCAAAGTTGCATCAAAATCTGTTCAGTAGTTTTTGTGAGAAAGAGTAACAAACTTCCTCACATATGTACATCGGCACAGACTTTGATATTTACAATACAATAGGTATTAATAGAGAGGCGTGACAGATATGGTTGTATGTAGGTAAGAATAGGATGATTCAATCAACTTACTTGCGTAACAACATACGATCCTTTCCAACTAAATAAAGGCTTGTGAAATAAATACAGTTGAAGTCTCAATTTTCCCATATCATCAGCGACACGGAAACTATCAGCTAGAGTAGTCAGCCAGTTGACAATGTTTTCATTGGCGTAAGTAATAAGGCCTTGCCCAAATTGGTGTTGGCCATCCAACACAAAATTTATGATACCACGTATTGAGTTCTGAGTCAATAGCGTCTCTTCATCTAAATGCACAATCCAATCTGTATCTGCTAAGATATTGACGTTATCTTCCAGGCAATATTGCAATGCTCTTGACTTGAACAAAGCTCCAGATTTAGTCTTATATTCAGGAGGCACTACCACCTCTCTCACTCTTCTATGTTTAGGTAGATTTATTGCTTTATCAGTCACAACTTCTATCATAAAGTTCTCCATCCCCACGTCTGTACAGAGATTCATGTTTCTTGTCAAGTTGTCTCTCACAAGTTTAGGGAAGTCACCTCTCGTGACTATTCTTATACAAATAAAAGGGGCCAGTAATGGTGACCCTTTCAGTTTCACACTTCCAGGAAAGGCGTTAAATATTGTAAGCCCAGCAAAATTACATAGGACTTGAGGTATTGTCAATAAAGTAAAAAGTTTCATTATGTATAACAGTATGGTTCCATGAATCCCGTATACCTCCCATGGATCCACATCTTTCTTTCCTTTCTCATCTAAACTAATGACTCCAGCAAATACAAGAAAAAGGAAAATAAAAAATATAAAAAAAATGCAATGCAAAAGGTGCTGCACCCTTCCTTTTAGCATTCTGAAACAAAAGAAAGTTTACATTTAATAAATCTTATCACATTTTTTTTTGTTGTTGTGGAATTTTGTATGCTTACTAGGCAGTTTGCAGTGATACAGTTTTATAGTTATAAGACCTATGTTTAATGTAGGTACCTACTATTACTTACATTCACAAATAAATAATTTTGATTTGATTTGACTAGTTCAGATAAACTAACAAAAAAACATTAGTAATAGACTAGCTTCTTCTGAACATACCTATCCAACTCTACAAATAGCACATAGATACAGCCTTTGGGATAAATCTACTAATAATAAAATATAAATACCCACCTGCTTTGATTTAAATTATAGATAGGTATAATTTATGAACTTTTTTGATAAGTAGTTTTTCCTGATCATAATTATCTGATAGATAGGTATTTAAAATATCCTATGTTACTTTGATGTGCCTAAACTAAATCTATTCAGTAAGTAAGTTTTATGTGAATAACAAACATCCTTACAGTGGCACAGACTTCGAATTTATATTTTAAAAAAAATCTGTTGCACTCTTGATAAAAAAAGCTTTGATTATATTTATATAAAAAGTTTTGGATATTTGAAAGAAATAACAGCGATTTATATTTGATATAGTGACATTAACAAATAATATATGGTGTTAATTTAAATACTCAGAGAACATAGAAGGAAAAAGTGGGAGTCAAAGAGGAATCTAAAGAGAGAATAAAATCGGAAAGAAGCTCTATCGACAAGGGCTTAGCTCTTAGTTATAAATACCTACTTGGTAATTGAAATGCTGCTAGAAAAGCAAGTTTTCCATAGTTATATTATAAATTATCCTTACCTTAATCGAAACGGCTTCGAGGCCGCTATTAAACCAAATTAAAATTATTATCACAACAGCAATTGTTCAGGTCGTTAACTAAGCTATAAAACAAAATATTTCAAAAACAAGGACAACTCATAATTATCGTGTGTGTTCTAGTGTCTTATTTTTAATAAATAAATTAAAAATCTATAAGAATAAACACACGCCCTAGCAATTGACAACTTGGTTTGACTTTGACTCTGTAACTGCTGATTGACAGAAACACAGTGCTGCCAACTGTTAGACCGTTGGTGTACGTACGCCCCATAACGGGGGGCGGCTCTACACGATGATATTGTCATACGCCAAATAACAAAATATACAAATATGTATTTATGTTTTGGTTCATTATTTAAAGTTCGTAGTTTTTATTAATTTATTACTATAGTAAATAGAATCATGAGAAGCAACAAATTCTCAGAAAAACCTAACGTCTACCGCCCACCTAAGAGACCCTTGGTCTAGCAACACCGAAAAAGCCGACGCATGCATGCATTAAAAAAAAATAAAACCGCGGGAAAGAGAGAATTGAATTTCTCGAATGAAACAAGAAATATTTATTATTTACGAAAACTAAAATACAACTCATAAAACCTAGTATTTTAACTAACCTATTTCTGAATTGATCAGGTTTTCCAGTTTTAATTCACGATGACTTCAACGATGATAAGATCGCAGGTGAATAACTTTGATTTTTTGTTTAATAATTTCTTCCGCTATGCATAACAAAGTTTTAGAGATACAGCAATAGAAAGCCAAGAATCTTATACCTATCTGATTATTTATATTGCAGATATAATAAGTCCTTGAATTACCTAGAAACTCCTAAGTACCTAAATAAAACTGAATTAAGTACCTACCTATCATAGTTTTCTCTATAGGTACCTATTATTTTTAACCGACTACGGCGAAGCCAAAAGGAAGAGTATCAATTTATCTATTAGAGTAAGTAGCTAAGCACCAATTTAATTACTTTTGTAGACGGCGGACACTTCATTGGTCAAAGTTTTTTCAAATCAAAGCACTGAAACATACACGGGTTCGGTATCTTTCATGAAAAAATTGACTGTAGTAGCCATAAGTACCATCACGTATTTGAAAAACGTGATCCCCGAAGATAATTACACTACTGACAAGTTCGGAGGACTCAAAATTAGGATTTTGAAAAAGGAATGCGACGATGAGCTCGCTCAGTTCCTTACAACGGCTTTGAAGCAGGCATTTGAGGCGTTTGATAAGAAATATGTAAGTTATTTGGCAATTTGAGTAAGTACCTAATTAGTCTCCAATTAAAAATAAGAACGATAAACTTAGGTATTTGATAATAACATTTACCATCACCTTGTCTCTGTCTTATTACCGTGTCCTCAGGCACGGTGGAGTGACGATTTGCGAAAGATGTCTAGCAGGAGCTGGATGCTAGCAGCCGAAGATAGATCACAGTGGCGTGCTATAGGAGGGGCTTATGTCCAGCAGTGGACTGCAATGGGCTGCTGCCCACTCCCATTGCACCATCATCATGATGATCACATCTTGCCATCTTCATAATATATTTTAACAATGAAAGAGGCAACTATAGGTTGAACATAGGAACTTAGGCAAAAATCTTGAACAAAGTCTTAACTTAAGTAGGTAAGCATGTAGGTAGCACATAGTTAGGTACGTATTATGTCGTGTCACGTCGTGTTCAGTTACAGCGCCTAGCGTTATGTTTCTACGAAGATAGTTGCGAAGAGGAAAACCTGATAGAATACCACATGTTCGAATACACATACGCCGATACCGGCGATAAAATAACGCTAAGTTCTGGCGGTCGGGCTGGCCAGAAGAATACTGCGGAATTTAAGGTGGACGACGTTCAAGAACGGACCATAAAACTGCTAAGGTATTACCTTCTCCTTTTATATCAACATCATTATTTTAAGAGTTAGGTTAGGGCCCGTTTCCCCACCTGTTGATAAAATTTATCAGACAGACATCCTTCTTCCTTTTACGCATATATTATTATTAAGATTTATTTAATAATTAATTGTGTTTATTCATTAAAGAGCGTGCGTGGTGATGTTGGTAAACTCGCAATTACCTGATTCATATGATGTGGCACTACGAGCATATTATAACCAAGGTAATCAATATTTGAAATAAATAATATTAATTACTTACCTATTATTTAGGTACCTACTTTTATGCTGGTCAGAATAGATAGACTAGGGTTGAGGATTCTTCTTCCACATCCTTTAAATTTCTACTAGAAACTTGCACTTCCGCCTCATACCCACTTTCCCATCAACCCTAGAATAGACATCGCGTACGAAGTCACAGGCAGTACCTACCTAGTTTCATAACAAATATTTTTTTCATTAATTACTCATATTTTATTTATTTCAAACTCCAGATGCCCCAGTAGGTTACCAAGCGCCAGGTTTCGTAGAATCAGATTTGTATGCCGATGAAGTGTCATCTTTGCTCGGCGAGAGTGTTAAGTTAGGCTCTGTGCGTACTGGCTTCCACGGTATACGACTGCGGACGTTTCATCGGGATATGCAACCGTCATCGGCTGCCAGTCAAGAACCACAGGTAACTGTGGCAACATCAATCCATATTTACAGATCTACCAAGTTATCTGTGAAACGGCCGTTATAAGAACTACGGCCACTAATACGGAAAATTTCCGTATTAGTGGCCGTAGTTCTTATAACGGCCGACATTTAATGTCAAATTCCAGAACTGCTGCGACTGGTAGAAATACAATTTTGTATTACTACTAGCGCCGCCGTTCAGTTCACAGATAAGTTGGTCTCTGCCTGTATCTTCCAATAGTTTGGTGACCACTTAACACAGAATGTTTTTTTTTTCAGGCAACATTGAACCCGCCCCCGACGCTACCCGACGATTTTTCCGGTAATAATTATAATTAATATTTATTGTAAGTAAAATGCACCCGGATCGATGGGCCAAGATTTCTACCGACTGGTTACCGCTCGACGGCCACAGAGGTAGAGGTCGGCCTAAGAGGAGATGGCGCGACGATCTGGATGCATACTTGGCAGACTGGCCAGAGGCGGCCGGAGATAGGGAGGCATGGAAGAGTGCGGGAGGCCTTTGCCCAGCAGTGGGACACAATAGGGTATTAAAAAAATAAGTAAAATAAAGAGTACCTACTCTGAACCGTGCATGTATGAGGCGACTGACGAATGTGAGTGAAGCGAAATAAGTGTGTTTAGATCGTAGCATGAGGAAGAAAGTAGTCTCTGCCTACTCCGATGGGAAAGAGGCGTGATTAATATGCAGGTATTATTAATTTAAAAACAGTTATTAATATATTTTTTATAATGTTAAGGTACGACAAACTCGCCTGTAAATTCGAAAATAATTTGCGAATGCAAAATGCAAGATCATGAGGAGGGTGCCATTTTACTTAAATGCAAGTAAGTACGTACCTACTGTAATATTCTAGTGTGCACTACTCCGTTTAAGTTCATTATCCAGATAGCTACCGGAAGCTGTGACTTATTACAATACAATACAAATATTATTTATTGCACACAAGGATATAAGAAGTAACAGGCGGCCTTATTGCTAGGTAGCAATATCTTCCAGGCAACCTTATTTTATTTATTACTTAGTTTAAACATTGAATAGCATCGTGATTTCTGTACATAGCCTTAAAGAGAGTTGCCCACTGCTAAGCATAGGCGTCTCCAATTCCTCTCCAATGCAGGTGGCAACGAGACCCCGCGATTCTCGCTGTCATCGTTCCATCTGGCAGATAGCCGTCTTACGCTTCGCTTGCGTTGATGTTCTAGAGTGGAGACAACGCAACGCAACGTAGTGCGTTGCGTCTTTGCGTTGGTCTCCATTCTAAAACTTTTTTGCCCCATCTTCGTCTACCTAATGATCATTTAATTTAAGAGTTAGACTCTTGTCGGTGGAACATCCGCCACTTAGGCCCAAAACACACGATGAACGCAACTGAAACTGCTAGTTACTTTTAAGTTGCATCGAAGTTTCTGCTATAGACTTCTTTAGAAAACCAAACACGACGCAACTAGTTTGAAACGTTTCGTTTCAGTTGCGTTGCAGTTGTGTTTCACCGTGTGTTCTGGATCTTAGGCCTATTCTCTGCCAGTGCTTTGACTTTCGCTTTCTATTTTTCGATTTCCCTCAATCCCTATAGATTCTGCGGCACAGAGCAACATGGCGAATGTTACGGCAAACGTACGCCAGTATCCGATCACGTGTGCGTGCGATGTGCTGACCAGCGTCCGCAACAACGACACTGCGTTGATCGGGCTTTACTTCAAGCGCCTTATAGGACCGTACGTATCGGATTAATATACATTATGAGGATTTTTACATTACTTGGTGAATGTGGAACTGAATTATTTTCCTTATGTAAATATGAAAAACAAAAAATGCGATGTACCTAAATACCTATACAAAATACCCCATCGCACATCGTGACTCTTTAATCTTATCTTTAATAGGTATCTATCTTTGATAAATCTTTTAATCTTTAATAATATTATCGTTCTGTAATTCCCATGTAGTTATAAATTATCACATTCAGAAATCACTCGTAAACACATTATAATTTATGTACCTAATATTTTCAGATTTTTAGCTTAAGGCCCCGTTCGCACGAGCAATTTTTTACCGCGCGTTAAAAAAGTGTTCTTTTTGTATCCCTAGCATTGCCTAGTATCTGTTCACACTGCATCGTGTGAACGGATACATTTGTTCCATTTCAGCGCTTTTTTAACGCACGTTCAATAAGCGCTCGTGCGAACGGACACTTAAGCTGTGAGTCCACATGCGGGGACATGTAGGTTAAGGTTTCGTGCAAATAAACGATGAAATAATTCGTCATTATACAACAGGGGTTCCAATCTAATTTTGTCTACTGCCCACTTTGAGAATATTTTTTTATTAGCGTCCTCATTTTTCCATCATCAAACTACACAACGCCCCCATTTTTTTTACTACAAGGCGGTGTTAACGTACACTTACGGCCTTTCCCAATATTCTATCTAACTCTGGTTTTGCCCTACTGGGGATAAATAGTTATCTATCTTAGAATTTTTCGTTCCTTTAAGCCTACCGGTGTCAAAAAATGTATGGGATTCTTCTGAAGGATAGATCAAAAGCGACAGCTACGTGACAGTTGAGTACTGCTGCTCTCGGGTAGTTATCTGTCTTTGAATATTGGGAACGGCCGGTAGGGAACCATTGCAATACTACAACAAATAATGCCTACCCCTATACCTGGCCGTCCCCGGCAGTGCTACGCGCTGTACCGCCGCGCGCTGTGGTGGCTGCGCGCGAGTGGTCGGTGCGCGGTGAGTGCGCGCGCAGCCGCTGATCGCTTGCAGCTGTCGGCGCGTGCGGCTAAGAAACTGCTCACGGCTTTGTACTCGCATGGGGTTTTGGCTTTACCGCCGACGCAGTACGTATTTTATGATAATCACATAATCCATCCAACATAGTATTATTATGTACCTTTACATCTAGGGAAAAAAACATTCAAAAGCATTTAAAAAGCATCAAGTATAAATTGAGCTGAGTAAAATCATTTTAGTAAAAAATAAATACTATGTTTCACCATATAGATAAAAATCTGACAGATATTTTTTACCTGTCTCTGTCTAAAGCGTCATGTTTTATGAAATGGGCATGTTTATCTGTCAGTTAAATCTTCAGATGGTGAGACGGGGGCTTGATATCTTTTTTTACGTATCTAACGATTTCTGTACCTGTTAGATTGTGCGTTGGTTGACTAAAGGTATCAGGGTTATGCGATGCTAATACTCTATCTAGGCTATGGAACAAATGTAGAAAGGCACAAGGCACTATTACAACAAATGCCTACATAAGAACGCAAATGTTAAACACTTGTAATATTTCAGTGAAGCAACCTCTATAGCGGTAATACCGGACCGATTAGAAGCCGTTATGAATGAGCATTTCCCGACGATAAAGCCAACTGATTCTTCTGAAGTTCCTATGCAGTGTGAGGTATGATCGTACTTCCAACTAATATTATAAAATGTCAATGTTTGCCGATGGGTGGACGGATGTTTGTTACTCTTTCACGCAAATGTCACTAAACAGATTTTAATGAAACTTTACAATATTGTTAGTCTGCACATCAGAATAACACCGGATAAGTACCTACCTACATATATTAGTTTAAGATATTGTGTTTCATTTCTAAGGCGCGCGGTTATTTTAGGTATCTGTTGCTCGCAGCGTCCAACGCATGAAATGAAAAATCATTTAATCCTGTAGGTTTTGACAACACTTAGGACGGGTCATTTTTTAAAGTTAATGCTAGATTCGCAAGAGTGCAGTTTTCCCCAGAGAAGAACCTAGCAAGAAACTCTGTAGGGTTGCTCTTTTCAATTTAAGTTTTACAAATCTCAGACTTAAACACAGAAACATATAATAAAATTAATATTTCAAAAGAGCTATCCATAAACAAATAATAAAAATTTGACCCCGCATGCGATCAGGTTACTCTATACAAAATCTATGAAGATAAATTGTTTATTTAAGTTAATGTATGGAGTAACCTGGTCGCATGCGTCGGACGCTGCGAGCAACGCATAAAACAATCGGGCGCCTAAAATATGACGGTAAATGCGTACGAAGTCACAGATAGCCTCTACACAAGTAGGTATTACATAAAATACTTATGTTCAACATTCAATTGTTATCCAGGTAGCAGATGTTTTAACTCCATTTAGCCGGGTATCACTAAGTCAAACTGCAGTGGCTCCGTCATCACCACGGAATTCCGACGCTTTATTGAATCTGCTTGCGGACATTACGAATATTACGGACACTGCGAACGCTACAGACGCTACCGATGCTCAGAATGTGTCCAATACCGGCGATGACGCAGTTGCTGATACGCGAATGAAAAGAAAACAGGAACCGAAAATGACTGGTGGCGTTAGAAACAAAAAAATGAGGAAATGTCGAAAGTAGAAATCCCTTGGTGGAATTACCAACCTACTTCTCTTTGTATTTTTTGTGTAACTACATATCTTAGAATTTTGTGCTAGGAATGTCTTGGTCGACTCTACCAACATTTGATTTTTTGTAGCAATGACCATGAACTTTCAATTGTTTTTAATGAATTCAATTTGTTTACTAAATTGTAGAGTTCATAAAAATATGTTTGTTTGCTTGTTTGTTTGTTTATTTTTCTCGTGACGTAAAAAAGTGTATCTTTCTAATTTCTAATACAGGTTTTGTTTATGCGATTCGCCTGAACAAAATTTAGTGTGTTTAATAAAATTTCATAATTTCCTAAAATTATAATAAATATTTAATTAGTTTTAGTTTTGAACCTTAATAGAAACGGTTGCTTGATGAAACAAAACTTTCATTTACATAATTATCCTTTATTACTTTAGTACCCTTATTCTGTAGGTACAGCTATTTAATAATAAAGCTTTGAATACAGTCATAGATTATGGAAATCTTAGGCGGCATAAGTCAAGTGAACGAATACCTACAACCAGCCTTAACAACCGAACCACTGAACAGATTTTAATCAAACTTTACAATATTGTAGCTTGCACATCAGAATGACATTTAAGCTTTTTTACTTAAATATATTGCGTAAAATAACATGTGTAGGTATAGGCTTTAGATATTAAGTATTTAAATATACTTATACCCAGATATAACTGAAAATGCGTACGAAGTCGCGGGCAGCTGCTATCGTAAAATAATACAAGTAGGTACCGATTTGACGTAGCCTGTAACATAATGTATAGGTAGGCTTATTATGTAAATACCTATATTGCCTTAATATTCAAAGATATGACGATAAATGCGTACGCAGTCGCGAACAACCTTTATCATAAAATAATACAAATACCAATTTGACGTAGCCAGTTCATACAGACAGGCTTTCATGAGGTACATCGTAGTCCCCGAAATTAGTAACGACTCGGCCCCAATACTTCGGATCGCCACGTTCGTCCATTGGTTTGTTGTTCGGTGGGACAGCTGTCGAATTCGCAGCTTGAAGAGCTTGTAGAAGACGCGACAGTACTGTAGGTTCACTGTAAGTAGATAATATTTGGTTAATTCCTCGTAGGTACCCATCGCCCTGCCAAGACCGACAATTATAAATTACTTGACACCGTGAAATTTGTTTGGCCTTATGCTATCTACACACCAAAGCCGCCGGAAGGACGAATGGCAGCTGTCAAAAAAGCCGGCGGCTTTAGTGTGTAGACAGCATAGAGGCTATAACAAAACTGATATCACCTGGGGCCCAAGTCTGCTAATTTAAAATAGCCTCAGTCGTGTGTCGGCAGAGTGTCAATAGCATTTTTTGACACAATTTGTCTCAAAAGTAAGCCATTGTTTAGCAGAATGCCAAATGTGTCCAAAAATGGTCTGACACTCTGGCGACACACAACTGAGGTTATTAATATAGATTAGCAGAATTGGGTCCCTGGTTCTTAGCTATCTCCCTATCAATTTTCAGCCGAATCGGTTCAGCTGTTTTTGAGATAAAAATGTGTAAATGACACAACTTCCTTTGTCTATGGCATCTCAATTTATAGTTTATAGGTACCTAAGTTACTCATCATTAAATTTAAGAGCTTCCCTCTTGTCGGTGGAGTCTACGCCACTCTGCTCTGTTTCCTGCCGTCCTTTTGAGCACCTGATACGACACAACTTCTATCCCCTCTTTCATTTGATCTATGTAAGTTACTACTTAATTTATAGTCAACTTACAGATTAGCCAGATTCCTTAGCTCACAAGGATCTTCTTTGATATTAAAGAGGCATGGCGCTGATAACGGCTCGCATTCAATTTGCTGCACATCTCCACATACTAACGTTGCCTCCGTTCTGAAATGTAACATTGTTTATTTTTGAATCTAGTTACTTTGTTACGCCCGCATGCTCCACGTAAACCGTCGAGTCAGTAGATTCCACCAAACTACCTATATTGGACTTCGAGCGTCACGACGCACGAGGCGCAACGCAGCATTTCCAGAAACCTACATTATTTTTGCTTATTTCATGTAATTCACTTTTGCGCAACTATCTTTGTAATTAGAATATATTGTATTGTGTTTCTAGCATCGAAACCTTTCACACGTTCTGTAGTTTTAGAATTTTATTAATTAAATTTAGTTAAAAGTAATTTTGGTTTTTTTTAAGTCCTCCGGCAGTCGCATTCGTAATTGGCGCAGTCGGTAGGATTTCGAGTAGGTTAGCTAGGCAATTCTAATATCGAAACCGCCACGCTACCGCAAAATCGCTATCCGCCGCGAGCGATCGCGAGCTCGAAATTCCTGAAACGAACCTGACGACCAGTTTGGAGGGCGAGGATCCAGACATCGACCGCGAAGAAACCAGAATGAAATTTATGTAAGTACGCACTACGATCTTGTTGTGTTGCTTCCTATTCCTACTTTTAATTTTGTTAATTTAATCGTTAAAAATTTTCCATTATAGGAGTAGGACCCCAAAAGGGGTTAGCCATAGAAGCTCTCGTAGTAATTTTCACGATAGGTATAGAAATTTAAATTCGTCGACCGATTGTAGTGAATCAGAGTCAGATTCATCAAAAATGCCTTACGAACCGGAAATCATTTTTAAATCTTTACGTTTGGTACCCGAGTTCGACGGTAATCCGCATGTTCTGATAAGATTTATACGAATCTGCGACCAGTTAGTAGGAGAATTTGTTGAAGATCATGACCCTAAAAGAGCCCTAGCCGAAACTTGCCTTATCAATGGTATTCTTAATAAAATAATTGGTAATGCTGCTCGCTTAATTAACGCAAATGGCATTCCTGAGACCTGGGATGGCATCAAAACATCTTTAATCAATAATTTTTCGGATCAGAGGGACGAAACGGCCCTCTATAATGACCTCATGATTGCCACACAAGGGAATAGCTCTCCACAAGAGTTTTATGATAAATGTGCCAACCTTTACAGTACTATAATGACGTATGTGACGCTACACGAGTCTATTGAGACTACGATTCAAGCCAAACGCACTTTGTACGGTAAACTTACCTTACAAGCGTATGTACGCGGCCTTAAAGAACCTTTGGGCTCGAGGATACGTTGTATGCGTCCTGATAGTCTGGAAAAGGCTCTAGAATTTGTCCAAAATGAACTAAACGTAATGTACTTGCAACAAAGAAATGACTCCTTGCCGGAGAGAAAACAGCAGTTTTTACCTAATACATCAGCTAATGTACATATGCCCATGGCCCAGCCAGCCATGCCGATGCATAAACCTTTTCAATTTCCTGGTGCAAGTTCATCAAATTTTCAGAAACCTAACCCACAGTGGAAACCACCTACTAATCCATATTATAATGCCAATACTAATACTAGCCGCTTTTTGCAAAATAACCCTAACATCCCCACTCGGACACAGCTCATGTTCCGCGCGCCACCACCAAATTATAATTTCCAACAGAATAGATTTGCTATGCCCCAACGCGCCCCTCAAAACTTAGGCCCTAAGCCTATGAGCGGCGTTAGCCACTACGTTGCTAAAAATATGCCATTAACCCCACAGTCAAGACATGATTGGCGTATACACGGCAATCCGCCACCCAGTAATTATTTTAAAACGCGAGAAATGAACATGGCTGAATGTAGTAGCTATGACGACTATAACAATTATTATTACCCCGAATATAACGAATATGACGCTTGCGATTATTATTACGGAGTTGAGTACGACGTAGACGACACCGACGCCGTCGTCCTTTATAACCCAGACTCCGCATCTAGCGAGTCCGCGAGCGCGGCCGACGGGCCGCGAAATCTCAGCAACACCACACCTAAAGTTGAGATGGATTTTCAGGACCGTCCGAAGTCCGGAAAACAAAAATAGAAATTAATTTGCAAACGCAGCGTCAACTTCCTTATATTCAGATTTCGAACCCTCCTCTCAAATTACTTATAGATACAGGTGCAAATCAATCCTTCATAAGTCCCGACGCCGTAAGCAATTTTTATAGTAATGTACCTTTAAATTACGACCCTTTCGAGGTTACCAACGTACACGCCACGTCGCGTAATGAATATTCGATTACAATCCCGTGTTTTCAGGAATTCCAGGATACTAACCCAATTAAACTTTTCGTTTATAAATTCCATGAATACTTTGACGGACTGATTGGCACTGACTTACTAGAAGGTTGGGAGGCAAAAATTGACCTTAAGAACAAGACATTATTCACTCATACAACATCTAACCCTATACATATGTATAACTCCCGCAATGTTAACCTATACGAGGACGTTATCCCTGGCTATTCGTCTAAGCTAGTTAAAATACCCATTAACTCACAAGACGGTGAAGTTTTAATTACCGAGCAAATACTATCTAATTGCAATATAAATGAATGCCTTACAATTGTGACTAATAATCGCGGTATTATAGAAGTACATAACCCTACACCGCATGACGTAATATTCTCGTTGGACCGACCGGTCGAGGCGACAATGTACACTATGGAGTGCACGCGTACTGAACAACTGCCCGTGCCGTCGTCACCGCAATACGATCCCGAGCGCGCTAACCAAGTTCTATCTAAATTGCGTATGGATCACTTAAACGCCGAAGAACGCGCTAACCTAGAGTTACTTTGTGCACGCTATGCAGACGTATTTTACTTAGAAGGGGAAACGTTAACTTTCACTAACCAGATTAAACACCATATACGTACAACTGATGAAATCCCCGTATATACTAGAAGCTATAGGTATCCGTTCATACATAGAGATGAAGTTAGGACTCAAATTCAAAAAATGCTGGATCAGAATATTATAAGACCATCCGAGTCGGCCTGGAGTTCACCTATCTGGGTCGTACCTAAGAAAGCAGATGCGTCCGGCAAAACCAAATGGCGACTAGTCGTTGATTTTAGGAAACTAAACGAGAAAACCATCGACGATAAATATCCCATTCCTAACATTACAGATGTACTAGATAAATTAGGCAATTGCCATTACTTCACCACCTTAGATCTTGCGAGCGGATTTTATCAAGTCGAGATGAATTCCTCCGACATCCCAAAAACAGCTTTCAATGTGGAACATGGACATTACGAATTTCTACGTATGCCCATGGGACTCAAGAACTCCCCATCCACTTTCCAACGTGTCATGGACAACGTACTGAAAGGTTTACAGAATGTCATATGTCTCGTATATCTAGACGATATCATCGTATTTAGTACTTCCCTTCAAGAGCATATGACCAACCTTGAAAAGGTATTCCAACGCCTGCGTGAATCAAATTTTAAGATACAGATGGATAAATCTGAATTCCTTAAGTTAGAGACCGCTTACCTCGGTCATGTCATCTCTAAGGAAGGTATTAAACCTAATCCAGATAAAATTTCTGCCGTAGAAAAATACCCTATACCCAAAACACCCAAAGAAATTAAACAATTTCTAGGTTTAGTAGGCTATTATCGCCGTTTCATTCCCGATTTCGCTAGAATAACTAAGCCACTCACTCAATGTTTAAAGAAAGGTCGTAAGATTACTCTTGATTCGAATTACATTAACGCCTTCGAAAAGTGTAAAACTTTGCTCACAAATGACCCTATTCTACAATACCCCGATTTCACCAAGGAGTTTAATCTTACAACAGATGCATCCAATTTTGCTATTGGTGCTATCCTTTCCCAAGGTCCCATAGGAAATGACAAACCTATCTGCTTCGCCTCGCGAACCCTCAATGAAAGCGAAATAAATTATAGCACGATAGAAAAAGAACTTCTCGCTATCGTGTGGGCGACCAAATACTTTCGTCCTTATATATTTGGCCGTAAATTTAAGATTTTAACCGACCATAAGCCTTTGCAATGGGTTATGAGTCTTAAGGAACCTAACTCGCGTCTGACGCGATGGAAATTAAAGCTAGCCGAGTATGATTTTAGTGTCATTTACAAAAAAGGAAAAAACAACACTAATGCAGACGCCCTGTCTAGGATAGAGATACATAACGAGGAAGTAGATTCTATGATTGCAAATCCATCGGAACGCCCGGAGTCCCATAACTCATCCACAGCATCCGCACACACTAGCCAAGAGAATCCTATTTTAGAAGTCCCTATAGTCGAGGAACCTCTAAATAAATTTCATAGGCAAATTCACATAAATGTTTCAGGTGACATTAGAAAGCGACCTACTGTAACAAAACCTTTTGATACGCACACTAAAACTACGGTGTATGTCGCGGAATCTAATCTAAGAGATGATGTAGTACACGTGATTAAGGAGTACGTCAACCCCAAAATTAAAACAGCTTTATTAATAACGCCACCCCTTGCCATGTATAAGGTAATCCCCATTATTCAAGATAACTTTAAAAACTCAGCTATGAATTTAGTTTTAGCTAAATGCGAAATTGAGAACGTCAAAGACTATCTCCAACAACAGGACCTTATACGTAGTTACCACGATGGTAAGACAAACCATCGCGGAATTAATGAGACCCATTTAGCACTATCAAAGAGGTATTACTGGCCTAAGATGCGCGATCATATAACTAAATTCATAAACGATTGCATAATATGTGGACAGGCTAAATATGATCGAAACCCCATTAGGCAGCAGTTCCGAGTTGTACCACCGGCAACTAAACCCTTCGAAATTGTACATTTAGATTTGTTAGCTATCCAAAGTGAAAAATATCTCACCATCATTGACGTGTTTTCTAAGTATGCACAAGCCTATCACTTAACTGATAGCACCGCTTTAAGTGTACTGCAAGCTTTGTTACAATTCTCTACGCATCACGGCTTGCCTCTTAATATAGTAACTGATAACGGACCGGAGTTCACTAATCAAATGTTTAATGAATTTATTAACTTGCATAAAATTAACCATCACCGAATTTTACCTCACACCCCAAATGAAAACGGCAATATCGAGCGTTTTCATTTAACCCTTCTGGAACATATACGCGTGTTGAAGCTGAAAAATAAAAATGAGAATGTAGTTAGACTTTTACCATATGCAATTTTGGGATACAATAGTTCTATACACAGCTTTACTAAAACTAGACCTTATGACGTAATAACAGGACACTTTGATCCTAGAGACCCTTTTGATATAGACCTTTCCAAGCATCTTATGCAGCAGTATATTCAGACCCATCGCGAACAAATGAAAACTGTGTATGACACTATTAATAACTTTACACTTACCCAGCGTACCGCGCTTATTGAAAGTAGGAATAAAGATAGAGAACCTGAGGTAACTTACCAGCCGCAACAGCGAGTCTTTGTTAGTAACCCGTCAGCTGACCGCCAAAAAACCGCTGCTCGTTATACTCACGATGTCGTACTAGCAGACCTACCTATCCATATATATACGTCCCGGAAACGTGGCCCCGTGGCTAAAAGTAGATTAAAACGAGTACCTAAAAGTGCCAAATTGTTACAGGGTGATTCAGGGCTTGATTGCTCTTACGACAACGCTGCTCCTGGGACTAGCACAGGAGATAAAACTTGAAGGTCTTAACGAAGGCCCCGGGTTGCTTCCATTTAAGCTTGGGGAGACCAGACTCATTACACATTATCATTCTTTCTTACAAACCATCAACCTTACTAACATTAGAGATAAAATCACCTTGTTATCCACCCACCTTTCCGAGTATCGCTCTAAACTAGATAATGACGTGTATATGCTCTATGAATTGCAGATTGAATACCTAACTAACAAAATTAATTTTATATTAGAACATCTAGAGTCACTAGAACCTAACCGCATGAAACGAGGCATCATAGACGGCCTAGGATCAATTATAAAAAGCGTGACAGGTAATCTAGACTACCTGGATGCTGCTCGGTACGAGAATGCTATTAAGATTTTACAGAATAACCAAGATAAATTAACTTCCGAATATAATAATCACATAAGTATCAGCAAAGAATGGATGGCACAGCATGACCAAGTTGTTTCTAATTTAGCTGAAAATCAATTAAAAATTAAAGAAACTTTAGAACTTTTATTGAACAAAACAGCTTTTAGCGACAGTAGTTTGTTAAAATATGCTAGGTTCGCCCAATTATTAACTATTATTACAGAAAATACGGACGACGTTTTAAATGAATTAATTAGGATAGAGAATATGTTAGCTTTTATACGTACGTCAAGCGTACATCATTCTATGTTAAGCATTAATGTTCTTAGGGATATGATTAATAAAATTTTTAGCATTTATGGTAAAAATAAAGCGTTAGAAATTAATCTTAGGGAATACTATGACATAATTAAGACAGGATATTACTTTTCAGAGAACAATATCGTTGTAATCTTTAAACTACCTATATTAGAAACCCAGGTGTATAACTTATATAAATTAGCAGTCATCCCAAATAAATTAGGACAAGCTATTATCCCACCTTTCCCTTTCCTGGCAACCAACACGTTCGGATTTGTGTACATAGAGACAGAATGTCCGAAGTACAATCACTGGTATCTCTGCGAAGACAAGCGACACCATCAAGTCCGGCGCCAAGCAGATTGCATTCAAAACCTAATAATCCACCAATCTCTCAATGAAGACTGCAAAATAACTAATGTAACACTACAGCAAGAAGCCATGGAGGAGCTCGACGAGCAACATTATACACTATCATTTCCTAAGCCGACCAAAATCCACACTATATGCGAACAAGACGACTATACTATGCTACAAGGCAGCTATTTGGCTACGATCCCGCTAAACTGTTTCCTGCACACTCCGAGGCTAACATTAACGAACAGCAACGATCGGTTGGAGGGACAGCCGTTGAAGATAACCAATATATCATTCGCATCGTACGATCGGAATTTAAACGCCAATCCAACCCAAGTACATCTCAGTTCCATCAATTTGAAGGAGCTGCACAGCATACATCATAATGCAATGGAACAGCTTCCAGTTCACATTGCCACTATTTCGAATGACGCAGTTTATCATACTACGATACCTTTCTATATCGTAATGTTAAGTGCAGCCGCACTAGGACTCATCTTCGTAGCCCACCGTTACATGCTACGGCGTAGCAATCAAGAAATTACTGTTCCTGACAAACCTGTCGATCACTCATACAGCATGCCGATTCCCAAAACTTCAAGGACGTTGCCAGCAACTATCCCTTTCAATGCTTCAGAAATAGTTGCTGATCTTCGGGGGGAGGTGTTACGCCCGCATGCTCCACGTAAACCGTCGAGTCAGTAGATTCCACCAAACTACCTATATTGGACTTCGAGCGTCACGACGCACGAGGCGCAACGCAGCATTTCCAGAAACCTACATTATTTTTGCTTATTTCATGTAATTCACTTTTGCGCAACTATCTTTGTAATTAGAATATATTGTATTGTGTTTCTAGCATCGAAACCTTTCACACGTTCTGTAGTTTTAGAATTTTATTAATTAAATTTAGTTAAAAGTAATTTTGGTTTTTTTTAAGTCCTCCGGCAGTCGCATTCGTAATTACTTTGTTAACAACACGACATCCTATTTTTAAGACTCATAAAAATATTATCGGGGGTTAAAATAAAAGTTTTATTAGCTGTAAATATCTATGCCTTTTGAATAGTTATGTAGTTAGTTAGTTCTTTTTTAACCTTTTTGTCATTAAAGTTAGTACCTATAAAGACGTAAGCATTATTACTGCCGCGCCGTGCATATTATACAATGTTGACATGCGTACGTGCTTCGAAATGTATAACGAGATCACGCGAGGCGAGTCAATAGCAGGTCATACGCCAGTAATCAAGCAGCGAATGGACTTAGTTAAGACAATAATAAGCATGTCTCCACCAGCGCGCTTTCGTTTTCATGTTCAGCTAGCGATTCAATTTTCAGTTCATTTTCGTCAAACGCTGTGCCCTGTTTGACACATTTTTGACACATTTTGAGGCGTGCGCTATGGTTTTTCGCGCATACTTCAAATGAAAAGCAAGATGAACGTGAAAGCGCGCTGAAGGAAACATAGGCAAGACACCTAATGATATACTGCCGCCACACTACAATCTTGTGTAAAATGTAAAATGTGTTTCGTTGAAATTCTATAAGTACTATTAAACACCCAAATAAAAAATAAAAAATCTGTATTTACTTACCGCACTCGTTGAAACTCTTCTTTAGTAGGCATAAGACCAAGCGTTGAAGCGGCGACAGCAGCCTTTGAACCGAACGTCAAATTCATATTATAATCGCACTCTTGACCTTTTGGACCGTACCACGAATCCCATTGGCCATTGTAGTTTGTACCTAAAAAAGGAAAATGTATTTCATTATTTAACATGTAGGTACATGTTTTCTTCTTATTATCAAATTAAATAGAATTGCCTACATACGCATTTTTTTAAATTTATTTGGGAAAAACAAACAGTCTTACACTATATACGATTACAGAGGTATGAGTATAGTATTTAGATTAATGTGAGACCAACTTCGTTGTCCACAAGTGGTTAGCAAATGTAAATATTACAAAAACCAATTGTCGAAAATGATCGAGCTAGAACAATCTCGTGAGGATCTAACAATGCCAATGTAATTTGATAATACTGTGTACAAACAAAGGCAGAAGAAATACCAGAAGAATAAGTATATATTTACGCATTAAAAAGAATTACCTACCTGCATAACATACACATGACACCACCATATTTGACCTATGTCATGTATATATGTTTGTAACATGTCATGTATAACGTGGTTTTAAGTTACTTTTATGTAGGTACAAATATATATTTTTTTACTTATAAATGTCATCAATATGGTCAAGCGCAATGTATTTTCCTATGAAATAAAGATAGTTTGAGTATATTGGTATTGATAAAGTTTATGTTTTACCTTTAACAAGCTTCCAATCTTCAACTATGATGGCGGCGCTCCCATAAATATCGTCGATGTTCAAAACTGCTTCTGTACGAGGTCCTTTGTCGTTCCCTGATACAAGAGTGGCCCACTGGTCTACTCCGTCCATTTTTCCCAGATCTCTGGTTAGTGATGTTCTTTATTAGTTTATCGATAGCGATAATATTAACGAACTAGGTCTAATGAAATGGTCCTAGTTTCGTACTTATACATAATTAGGTAGATATGTTAATAATAATATCTAAATATTTGCTTGGAGTAAATTAATATAGAATATACTATGCACTGGACGACGCAGTGTGGGAAGGCCTCCATCAAGGTGGACTGACGACTTGGTTAAAGTCGCTGGAAACCGTTGTATGTGGGCAGCGCAAGACCAGTCGTCGTGGAGATCCTTGGGGGGGAGGCTTTTGTCCAGCAGTGGACGTCCATAAGCTGATGATGATACTTAAAGATAGTAATAGTAGATAAATAATCTAGCATAAATAATACATAGGTGTCCAACACGTCTTTTTCCCATCGGGGTAGGCAGAGACCACTTCCCCCCACTTGCTACGATTCAAACCCACTTCTTTCGCTTCCATCCAAACAGTCTTCGCCTACATGCACGTCGGTTTAGGGTACTCTTGACTTGGCATTTTTTTAACAAGTCCCCGATTTGATTAAAATTGATTTAAACGTAATTAAACTTACGGTAACTTAACTTACTTTTTAATTTCACTTTTTTTATTGTATTTGATTGACGAATAAAACCTATTTATTTAAGTTAAATAGAAGTGTTACTTAGGATTTCCTCCTGCGGCAGTGTAGAGCGTAGGCAGCCAATCAGCGATGTGCATGAAGTTGTTCGCCAATCCGCGTCGTTGCAGTCGCTTACTCCATATTACACCCGCACCGCGCACGCCGCCTTCCCATAATGTGTTCTTTGTCTAGAAATTGAAACATTATATTATTCAAATTAGTGCTAATATATTGCATCTTTCATAAATCTTGTATAATACTTATGTTGGTCAAATAAAGCGTTTCAATTGATGCAAAAATGATATAACGAAAATCTACATCATTATGTCAGTCATCTGGCTGAATCTGCTTTTTGATTGTATGACTAGTGCGGTCATTGAATGACTAGGCCAAACGTAGATTGAACAAGCGTCACTCAACGTCCAACTATTAAACGGATTGTAACATAACCTTTTGAACAGAGCGGACGAAAAATCTTGTATTTGTGATGTAGGTACACCCTCGGAGATATCAACCTAGACTGATTGGACATTGAACTGTAAGAAGTTGCTCGCGCAGAAACGTGCGAGAGTGTGTGATATATTTTTGCAATGAGGAAGGAATATAAGGAGTGGCCCCATTTTTTTTTCATATACAAATGAGTTTATAACAGCGTGCCAGATTGCGTCAAGTTTTCCATAGTTTTCTTGGTAGATGACCTGTCATACGATAAGAAATACCATTCAAAAAGGTAGCCATTTAGCGCCAGACCAGGCACTCCTCCTTATACATTCTATGTAGATATATTGGGTGAATAGGTCGATTTTTCCTGTGTGAATAAATGGATCATACCCCACGCAGTGGATAATTAGAGCCCGCATTAAGATTAAAGCCGGCCGGCGCGCCGCCATTATCTGTGGTAAACACGATCAGCGTGTTCTCCAGTAATCCATGCTTCTGTAACACCGCCACCACTTCCCCAACTGACTCGTCTAATTTTGATAATACACCTGCAATTTAAGTAAAAAACATATGAGTACTTAGAACTTGCTATTACTTATAAATTCAAACAAACTTAATTTCATAGCAAAATGGGCGTGATGACTAAAAAAAAAATAATTTTTAGTCATCACATAGATTATTTTAAAATATTCGACACGTATTTTTTCTTTTTTCTCTTAAACTAAATATGACAAAGATACACTGGGTTAAAGTTGCTCGTGACGACACGCCTCAGTACGATTTTAATCGAGGAGTGACGTCAATACCCCCCCCCCCGTAACTTTGATGCTCTGTATCTTTGTATTTATTTATGTATTTGATCAGGTAAAAAATGTGTTTCAAATATTTTTTAATCGTCTAAAAGACGGACTAATTATTTTTTGAATTTTATATTTAGTCATCATCATTTACAAATTAGTTGCTACAATAGCTACTTACCGGCAAATCTCTGTCGATTCGTGTCATTGATGTGTGAAAACGAATCTATAAGCGCGTCAGGAGCTCGAATAGGCGTGTATGGATTCCCCGAGTGTACCGCCGAATGGCCGATCGTCAAAAACAGTGGTAAAGACTTGTTATGTGCTGAAATCACCTGTGAAATATTTATCATCATAATCCTACTACAAAGGTTGTCTGGAAGAGATCACTTTTAGTGATCAGGCTGCCTTTGCGCACAATGTTGTAGTTGCAAGTTTTATCTGTATGTCTTTGTGTGCAATAAAGTATTTTTATCATCTATCTATCGTTTTAGCTTATAGCTGCGCACTGAGCATAGCATAGGCCTCTCCAATAATTTTCCAGCGCCACTGGTTCATTGCCAAATAGGTATATTTACCTTACTCGTATTTTTATTGCCATATTATTCTAATAACAATAGATTTTAAAATAAAATTGGACAATAACTTGATATATTAATAGTTGAAAACCCTGTGTGTTTGTATTGTGTTATTTTGCTTCGTGAAATAAAGAAATAAATACATTAAAAAAAATAGGTATGACAGCCTCACCTTTATTGCCTCCTCAGTGTAAATGTCGGTGACATATTTACCGAATAAGTCGTGAGCCGTTGCGAAACCTGAACAAACAAAAATATTATGTACTTAAAAAAAAAGGAAAGATCATGTAATAAATAGCCAATGTGTTATTCTGATATGTAAGCTAGAACTACTTTAAAGTTCGATTGTAAAAACTATTCAGTGGTTCTTGCGAGAAAGAGTAACAAACATCCTTGCATCCATCGGCACAAACATTGATATATAAAGTATTGGCAGGATTACCAACTATAAGTACACAGTTCACCCGCCATTCATGGAAATTACTGTGATAACAAGTTAAGTAACAACATGTAACTGTATAAGTCTGTTGATTTAAAAAAAAAAGATATAAGTATTAGACAAAACGTAGGGCCCTGTGCCGAAGGTTTCTTGCCGTTTTCTTCCTCTCGGCTATACAGGAGTGAACCGGCAGTAAGTTTAGATCAAAAAAGTGTAATGAATTTTGCCTATTTTTGAATAAACACTTTTCATTTTCATTCTTGTCGAAGAGCATATACCGGCAATGGATACCAAGTCATCTGTTTATAGATACTTATTGGTGAATATTGATTTACCTCTTCTAAAATCGGTGCCCCACGAATTGTTCTCAATACTGGTGTGGTCATACATGTCTATCCTGCCTGTCCAGAAGCCAATGTGAGTATCGAATCTGAAAAAGAGATTAACTTAAGTAAGACATAGGGAATTAACTTCCTAGTTCCACAGTCGTTAATATATGTGTTTACTGTTTATGTACCGATTTCAAGACAAAAATCAAGAAACATAATCTGTACGTATACGAAATTGAACTGAAACTAAGAAAAAAAGGGTGAAAACATCACAGGCGCATGAAAAGCTGCTGTAACTTGCTGTGGAAAACATGAATTAAAAAAAAAATAGCCATTGCTCCTATTGGGTGACCAGCATTATTGTGGATCATCTCGACCTCTGTTTATTTGGGAATTTATTAGCTTAATGGACAGATTACTTAGTCACCTTAGCACTTTAGTGAACGGGCAGTAGTTTTAGATCAAAAGTGACATCAAAAAAGTGTAATGAATTTTGCCTATTTTTGAATAAAACACTTCATTTCAGTTTAGTTTTGTTTAGGGAGTAGGTTATACGAGTAGGTATTGAAGAATAAGCCCAGAATACCTATTAATGCAGGAAATAGTGTAGAAAACTCTTACCCTCTATTAAGCGGTAGGTAATCCTTCTTGTAACTGCCGAGATGCCATTTTCCGACTAGATGCGTTTTGTATCCGAGCGCTCGTAGATGTTGAGGTAGCAATGTTTCCGACAGCGGCAGACCACGAGGCTCTTGGCCGTATAAAACTCCATGTTGCATTCCTAGTAAGATAAAAAATTTGGTTAGTCTTATCTTATCTTTTCTAGCCATCAGTGTCCTACTGCAGGACAAAGGCCTCTCTCTTCCTTCTCCACGATTCTCTATTCTGAGCCCAGTCATCCATGAAGGTGTCCAGATCATCTCGCCCCCTTTTTCGCTCAGTTTGATAAATAATGGAAGGAAAAAGAAGCGTTAGTAGAAGAATGAAATTTGGCATAGTTACATTCGAGAATGGACGTGAATTACTAGCGTCGAACAACTATTCCGGGTGGCAAGTGACAATATGTATTCAGCAAGCTGACGGCAGACCTCCAGTCTTATCAGCTCTTTTATAGACCACACCTACGACGTTGTGGCCGCATTTTACATATGAATGATAAAGTTTGGTTGATTTCTACTTAAGCACACAACAAAACTAAGTACTTAACGGTGTTAAACCAAGCTTTCTTTTTGGACGGAAATTGACAATATAAAAGAATGCGAAGGAGGCCTTTGCCCAGCGGATATAAAAGGATAATAAAAAGAAAAAGATGGTAAAGCTATCGTACCTGTATGAATAGGGTATTTGCCCGTCATAAGCGCAGCCCGAGACGGCGTACATATCGGCGTAACATAATATCTTTGTAGGATCAGCCCACTGGCTGCCAAAGCATCTATGTTCGGCGTTGGAATGTGATTCATGCCGTGGAAGCCCACATCGTTCCAACCCTTCGATATAAACAATAAAATGAAATTCAAAAAGACTTTACTCATAGGTAACTTTAAAATTACACCTTGAATTCGTCACAAAAATTCCCTATAACAGGGTCTATAATCCTTTGCAATATGCAGCTGTAAGCTGATAGTGCAATAAACAATTGAGTATCTATTTTTTTAAAAAAACATAGTTAAAAGGAGGGAAACTACGCTGGCTTGTGGACAAGATAGACCAATGTAACATAGACCGGTGTTCGGACTTTTAGACGTGGATAAGTCAGCGAGCGTGATGATATTCCTTTTTACAGATATGATTTCTCTGCATCAGCAAATACGTGATCCAAGTCTGCACATATCCTCGTACGGCCAGCTAGTAACCAGATACTAGAATAGTATCGTAGCTCCAAATTCATACTAAGGTATAGTCCAGTCTTATCTTTTCCAGTCCACTTTTGTTTTAATAACACCGCATGCTCTAAATATAACAGTTAATTATAAATAAACAACACGACAAAATATTTTGATAACATCACAAAAAAACTTATCGAACGAAACTTTTTAAAAATAATACCCTTTTAATCAAATTGAAAAAACTCGCAAATAAAAACATGTTAATTTAACGAATACCTAAGTTTGTAAATAAATATTATAATATTATATAATTTAAATGATTTATCAGATAGAAACAATAAAATGTTTCTATCTGTTAAAACCTGTAATTGGCTCGTTTGTTAATTTATAATTTTCTGTTATGTTTATTAAAGCTGTTGGTTTACCGACAAATAAATAATTATGTAAATAATTATTATATGTACTTAATTAAAAACTATGTAAATAAATATTTACCTAAATATTATATTGTACTTACAAGATCATCGGCAATGATTAACACGATATGTGTCGGAGAATTCGCGTCGATTGTGCTTAGTGCCGCGAAGAAAACCGTCACAAACGCTAGCTTCATGTTGACTGCGCGCGAACTTGCTAAAGCCACACTATCTGTTATAACAAGTACTGTAGAGCAAATACTAGTACTGGGGAGCAATTCTGGTTATTTGAGTTAACACTGTCTCTAGATTCAGTGTTGGTTGTGGCGTCTGCAGCTACGAAAAGTGATTAGAATTGGTTTGTAAACGTAAAGAAAGTGTTTTCTGACAATTCTTTCTATATCAATATTTGCTGTGAACTTTTTAGGTTGCCAGCACCACCAGTATTGTTGTTGTTGTTAGCCCATAGATATCCCCACCGAGGGGCACGAGCCTATACTATCATACAGAAATTAACTCCACCAGTATTTACAACATTAAAAAGACATAAGTTAACAGGTAATTTAATTCCCGTATGACACAGAAATAAATTTAAAAAAACTTGCAAATACAGTCTTCCTAGCTAGATAATTCATAAAAAAAAAAAACACCAAGAGAGAAAAAGATTTTAAGAAAGGTTTAGGTACGCTTGCATGCTTTTAAGTTAAATTCTTTGAATAGGGATGATGAATGATGACTTCATTAAAAAATTCAAAAAATAATTAGTCCGTCTTTTAGGCTGGGTATTAAAAAATATTTGAAACCTGATCAAATACATAAATAAATACAAAGATACAGAGCATCAAAGTTACGGAGTGGGGGGTGTTGACGTCACTCCTAGGTAAAAATCGTACTAAGGCGTGACGTCACGAGCAACTTTAACCCCGTGTATCTTTGTCATTTTTAGTTTATGATAAAAAAGAAAAAAAACGTGTCGAATATTTTGAAATAATCTATGTGATGGACTATAAAAAAATTTTAGTCATCATGCCTATTGGTACTTACTATATAAAACACAATATGTAAAATGACAACTTTACGCTTACAATTTTAGAATATTATCTAATCATTATGCCTAAAAAGGACAGAAACATTTGTCTTCAATACCTACTAAGCTAAAACAAGTTTCGTACATCCAAAGCGATTTTTTTATAAAAGGGGCCCGAAATTAATGTTACCGAGGTCTATTTGGGTTTGCAACACTCGTTTTTTAAAATCGATACCGTATTTAATATTAAAAAAGTAGCATGTATTTTCTTAGAGTCAGGCCCGATTTAATGTTTAGCAGAGTGCTTTAGGATAGTAGGTAGGTATGTACCTACTTTAGTTGCGTTTTTTATAGCGTGACTTTTAATTAGTGAACGATAGAAAAGGATATGCATGTACTCGTGATAACAAACAACTTTCACTATGGGACCAAGGTCAAAAACATTCAAAAAAAATTGTACTCTCCATACAAAACGCACCAGCTGATAGTATGGGGGCACAATTTTTTTTATGATTTCGAGCCTGGCTCCCATTGTAAAAGTTGTTCATAACACAAGTACATGCATATCCTTTTCTATCGTTCACTAATTAAAAGTCAACCTATAATATACAGGGTGTAACAGAAGGCGGGTATAAAGCCGAAACACAGCGATAGTCCCCATGAAACTGAACAACTTTCCCCAAGGAACAAGGGTCGTAACTCGAAAAAAAAAAATTCGCCTCCCCATACAAACTGTCCGTTCAGCTGATCGAGTAAGTATGGACGAGCCAAAAATTTTTTTCTAGTTACGTTACGACCCATGTTTCTTGGGGAAAGTCGTTCAGTTTCATGGGGACTGACTATCGCTGTGTTTCGGCATTATACCCCCTTTCTATTACACCCAGTATAAACGCTACTTACTTTAGTACTGTGTAGGTATTAAGTACTTGACTTACAGCACTAAAGAACTTGCCTTTTAGGTTGCACTAAAATACTCTCCTAAACACTAAGATAACGTAAATCAGGCCTCATGTAGCTATCAGTAAATTCTAGATAGATGCTAAACTGTAGTAGGTAAATAGGTACATATCGAAACAAGCTCACCGAAGGGGACTTGATCAAAGTGGGGAATAGCCTCGTAAATTACAGGTAGTTGACCTTTAGTAGGGTTACCATAGACTAGAAATAAAATGGGATATTTATTGAAAAGAAAAAAAAAGAAGGACGGACAACTATTTTTAGAGTAATGGCTGCTCTCACTCTGTATGTTTAGTAAACATTGTTTAGTAACGTCAGTAAACTTTTTATAACATTTTAAAAAACGATGGAGTGACGACCTACGCTCATTCAGGGAAGATTGGTGGGAAGTAGCTAGTAACAGGAGTATTTGGAGAGGCATGGGAGAGGCTTTTTCCCAGCAGTGGGACGAAATAGGCTAAAAAAAAAATTGCAAGAAACTTTTGGTAGGTATATTAAATGTTTGTTAAAAAATGTTTTCTAACGTTACAAAACATGCAGTTTGGAAGCACCATAGCTTTTGTTTAAAGAAGAAAGCTTTTCCCTTAAAAGAAACTGACTACATAATAGATTTTAATGACACTTGTGTATTTTTATTATTCATTACAAGTTTGTAAGCGGATATAGGTATACTCATTTACATAATATACGGGTGAATTTGATAACCTTTTCGGACCTAGTTAACACAACAGTGTCTGTTATTTAAAGTTTTAACATTTTACATTCTAACTTAGGTATCACCCCGCGCCCCGGTACGTCAAAATGATAAAATAACCTATGGATTTAACGTATTTGGGTAGATAAGTAATAAACATTTAATTATTTGAGACCGGCCGGCAGGACGAATGAATTAAAACTTTTTTCCTTCAAAGGATCGGGCAGAATCTAAAGATGCATTACAAGTAGTATGCAAATTGCATAAGACATGAAATGCTTTTTCAATTTTGTTTTCAATGCACGATTGGTTCGACATACGTAAAAAAGTAAGAATTAAAAGAATATCTGTATTCGACAACGACTTTGGTGAGCTTGAACGAACGCATAATAAGTCAATATCGTATTTATTCTTATTTCTTATCAATATAACTTTTGATGCTCAATTTAAATCTGGAAGCTAAGTAACACTTATCAACTAGGTAGGTATCCAATTTATTAGCATTAAAATAACTTACGCATTGTTAACCGACCACAAAGAAAGAAGGGATCTCAATTCGACTGATTATCTTCAATTTATGAATAAAACTATAAAATACCAACTTGTTTACTTTATTATTATTACAGTCCATTACTTGTACCTATCACACATAGTCGTACTTACCAAACAAATAAAATGCATAGATTAGATACCTATATTTACCCGGCAGTTGATAAAACTGCAACTCATTCAATCGGACTGAGTCCATTGTGCTACTTAATGTGTGAATTGTGTTTATTTAACTCGAGTTTAAATCTTCGTTTTGTATCTTATCATTAATTAGTTCTATTTAGTTTTATTATTTGTTTACTTATTAAAGAAAGGCCAAATCAAGAGTACCCTAAACCGACGGGCATGTATGAGGCGACTGATGAGTATGGATGAAGCGAAAGAGGTGTGTTTGGATCGAAGAAAGTGGTCTCTGCCTATCTTTATTTATTCAATATCCTCTATCCTACTTCCTTTTCCACTAATAATATTATAAATATCAATGTTTGTGCCAATGGATTGATGTTTGTTACTCTTTCACGCAAAAACTACTTCGATTTTGATGAAATTTGGCAATATTGTAGGTTACAGATCATAATTACACATTGGCTATATTTTGAGATATCATGATTTTATAATTACTAAAGAAAGTTATATGAACAGAATATTGTTAGAAATATTAAAAAAAACATTTTTAAATGTTAGAAGTTTAAAATAATTTTCCAAACGAAGAAGTTAATCTTGAGTTTTCATAAAATATCCCGCGTGGAGTTTAAAATTCACATTAAATATAATTTCGCTACAAATTTGAACACATTGTACCTCCACGTAGCAAAATACATTAAAAATGTTACTGTAAAAGCTCGAACTACGGTAAATATTGAGATTATCTAGTAAAACCTAAGATTTACCGATTATGAACGGTAAATGTCCATAAAACTTTGGGATTCGAACTTTTACCATCATTCAGTTGATAAATTTAAGGATTTACATTATTCCAGTCCACATTGGTTAAACACAGTATGTACTGAATTAGAATGTTAAAAAGCCTGAAAAAGTCGTCTTTTTACAATAATAAATACTTACATTAACCAACTCATTTTAGGTTTTACTAGAAAATCTTAAGATTTACCTAAGTTCGAGCTTTTACGGTAACATAAACACAGAATATCACACATTAAGAGCACACATTACATAAGCATCACCACACACATAATATAGCTATCTACAATTTGTAAACTATTATATTATACCAAATTATTGTATAGCAGTAATAGAGTAAAAATAATATTGTGTTACATTTATGTATTAACAAAACAACTTTACATTGGTCAATATCAGAATGGCGGATGTACCTAAAAAAAAAACTGATTCTTTACACATGAAAGCAATGTTCTAGCAATGTTATGAATGTGTGTATAATTTAAAGCAATGTGCTTTTTTAAAACTAGAATTATTTCAAAAAGTTAGTCAGTCGCCAGCCTGATAGCAGAATGCCGGGTGCATATTATGCAATATGAGCAATTTACATGTAGGTACCTATCTAAGTATGGAAACAATAGGGTAGCATTGGTGCTAGAACTTACTAAAACCAAAATTAAATGCAGCAAACGGTATCAAAGTAATTTTGAAAGTTAAGGTTCATAAGAAACGCCTGTGGTATAAATGTTAATCTGCATTTCGTAAAATTGCTAATATAAAATTGCAGGCGTTTAATTGCTCGAAGTTCTAGCCTAGAACATTGCTTTCATATGTATAAAATAACTGTTTTTGAGGAACACCTGCCATCCAAATATTCACTTACATTTGGACGAAAATAAAATATCTTACAACCGCTCATTAAGAGTAAAGTACATCTTAAATTAAAAAAAAAAACAAGAAAACAAACGCGCTGCGCAAACACGCTTAAGGATTTGGGACAATCAATTTTGTTCAGCAGCATTGGTAGTTTCATTCACGATGAATGATACACTAAGGACAACTGTCCACGGAACCGCACGTCATACGCATGTCTTCGTAGAAACCATTGATATATGTCAAACTTCTGGACATGAAATACCGTCTGGATGGCTACTTTTCGTAGGGTTGTGATATCGTTTGACAGGACATCTACCAAGAAAACTATGAGAAAACTCGGCGCAGGCTTGGCACGCCGCATAAAAAATGGGGCCACTCCAATAAAATCTGTCTCCACGAAGCGCTAACGTCGCTTCAACATCGCAAAAGCCGCTTCGTGGACACAGATTTGATTGTTTGTAAGATGTATGCAATTGTCAAGCATTCGTCTTGCAATAACGAAGACGTGCGGTCCCGTGGACAGTTGGCCTAAACATTAAAATAGAAGCAATTAGTAAAAAGAAAGTAAGACGTCAAATGAAACACAACCGAGAATTTTACTAAAGACGTTAAAGTACCCCATAACATTCTTTGGTGGGCACTTAATAATTGCAATAGAAAGAAAAGTTGGTTGAAACCACGCGTATAATTTCAGCATAAGACGAACATAAAACGAATAGGTTAATGTATTGGAATACATATGAGCATTACAGGCCTGTGCCACACTAGACGGAAATTCAGTCGCCGAACTTCTGCGGCGGGACGCCAATATACAGGGTGTTAGGAAAATTATCACTTTCCTTTTAACTAGGTATAATGTTAGTGATTTAGAACACATTCCACGAGAACTTTTTTTTAAACTAATTTTTAATTAAGAATTACATTATTATTCGCGCGCTCTAACGCAAAGGTCATTCAACTCTCGGCGAGTAAGTAGGTCGGGAGCGCTCGCCGCCCGTAGAGAGCGAGTCCTAACACCCTGTATGTTATTGGAACGACCGATCTTCCGCGCAGTGTGTCCGCTATATGTATTTTACATGTGTTGGCGTTTCGCCGCGGAAGTTCGGTGAAGGAATTTCCGTCCAGTGCGGCAAAGGCCATAATTATGCCTTTATCCATTAGGATTACGCAGAAAAGCCTGTATTTCGAATTAAATGATAGTTGATATTATAATATGGATAGCGGCAGGTTGCTAGCCAAACATAAAAGCAAACATTTTGCTAAGGAAATAAACACCTTATTTAAGTATAATTTTTTGGTCAATTAGAATTATTTTTTTATAAAAGCTCTTCTTTTCGTTGACGGTATACTAAAATTTGTTTTAGTTCATGCTAATCTGTTAATTAAATAAAATACATACCGGTTATATTCGTATAACACTACTACGATTGAATATTACGTACCCGCCCGAATGCAATTCATATGTACCTATTTAATTAGTTAAAACGCAAGTCAATCAATATAATATCAATTAACTTACAGAATCGAGTCAAGAGTGGAAAAAGAAAATAAATACACGAAGATATAGCCGACTGACTTACACTCAAAAACACGTACCTAAGCAAAAAAAAAAAAAACATTATACGTATACACATACGTAGGCGTAAACATGACGTACGCATGCGTAAACATAACATACGTATGCTTACACATAAAATATCTATGCATACACATAGCATACGTGTGCGTACACATAAAATACCTATATGTACACATAAAATACGTATGCATACATGCAATATAACGTATAATTTTTACAGATAAAGAATAAGGACGAAGCAATAAGAAGTACAGGAAGTACACTAAAATACAGAACAGATAAAAAACCGAAGACTAGGTTTTTGAGTATGTATCTAAGTAACATTAGAATTTTAGACGAATACATTATACACATTAATTATTGAGTGTAGTCAGGGGCTTAAGCTGGTATAACCCGTCTAAAATATCTACGCAACTCACTGGAATGCGCTTCACCTTGCTTCCCTCATTTTCGCCTAACCAGGGACGAGTATGTACGTACGAGTTGCATGGCGTCACTAAAGTCGGATTTACATTACGACACTAATGTCATGCACAGTTTCATGACATTTAATTTCATCGTTCACGTGTAATTCCGCACTTTCATAATGCTTGCATGACATGTCAATTGTCATGAAATTAATTTCGTGCAAATTCATAATGTAAATCCCGCTTTAGCCGAGTGCGCAAATGTTTCCGCCAGGTTATACAGGGTGTAGAGTGTAGAGTGTAGAGTGTAGAGTGTAGTGTGTCCGTCCCGCTCACTCCCGCCGCGGTTTGCGCCGGCGGTGCCCGTCGCCGCCGCCCTCCGGGTCCGCGGTGGGCGGCTGTAGGTAATACACTCGTTTATATTATAACATACTACTTTAACACGTTTAATGCAATAATAGTCTCAAAACCTCGCTGCAGTCGGAGCTATAAATAATTTCGGAAGATCTGTACGAGACAGAGAGAGAAAGAGATAGTGTTGTGAACGAGAAACAATCGCTGCACCGCTCCCACGTTTATGGCCCAAACTGCAACGAGCGGGAGGCTACTATAGTACGAAATTTAGGACTTGGTAAGTGTTTATTTAAATTGTCCGGTTATACTGTTGAGAGATGTGTATGTATATGATTTTAAATGAGATTGCGAATTAGATCGATCACAGAGCTTGCTAAGTTTGCAGGTTCCGTGTGCTTTGTTCAATATCTTATCACAGTTGTTACACGACATTCAAATATATGAATTGTATACAGGATGTAACAGAAAGGGTATATAAAACCGAAACACAGCGATAGTCCTCATGAAACTGAACAACTTTCCCCAAGGAACATGGGTCGTTACTCGAAAAAAATTTTTGGATCGCCCATACTTACTCATTTTGTATGGGGAGGCGAAATTTTTTTTTCGAGTTACGACCCATGTTCCTTGGGGAAAGTTGTTCAGTTTCATGAGGACTATCGCTGTGTTTCGGCTTTATATACCCTTTCTGTTACACCCTGTATATGCGGGCAAAGTCGCCGGCAGCTTCTAATCAAAGATATACTCACTGCAGTAGAATCTGCGCTCGCAGGTTCGTCTTGGCCTTCAGGTTGCGGTTCAAGGTCAGCCTTGCTCGCTTTAGGTTTATGCTCCGTCTCTGTCTCGCCTTCGCCTTCAAGCCCTCCGTCTCCCTCACCTTCGGAGGGTTGGTCGTCGTCTACGAACGCGTCTGTTTTCTTTGGGTCATCGTCTTTGTCCTATTTTAGAAAAAATATTTTTTATTTATTAATTTATTTAACAGTTTATTGTAAGATAGTACAAAGAGACAGAAAAAAAGAGAAGTTACACATAAGGTACAGCATATTTCTAAAAGAAATTATAATATTATTATTTTTATTTTGTATTTGGATATTTTTGTTGTTATTGCTATTTTCTAGAGATAAAATGGGATAACACAGTTAAAACAGACATTTTAAAAATATCATAACTAGCCTTCAGTGTATCATTGCTGGGCAAAAGCCTCTCTCCTCTATCCTGCTTAAATTACGTTAATGTTTGTGCCAATTGATGGATGTTTGTTTCCCTTTCACACAAAAACTACTGAACAGATTTTGATGAAACTTAGCAATATTGTAGCTTGCACATCAGAATAACACATAGGCTATATTATTTTACGCTACCATGATTTTTTTCTAAGTTATGACGATAAATGCGTACGAAGTTGCAGGAAGCCTCTAGTACCAACATAATAATAATAAAGTTGTGAGATATTTAACATGCAGACGTCCGTTATCTCACTCCAATAGCCCGGTTATCCAGTCCACCAAATCCCATCCACATAGCCCAAGCCAACGTTCATCCTTTCCCGGCAATAGTTCTGCAGCTACCGGGGACTGTCCCCCAATGCATTTACATAGTGTGTTGGGGGATAGACCCCGGCAGGTGCATGCCATCTCACATTTTATAATAAAAGGTACTTGAAAGGGCCTCTACATGTTGGCTTCGGCCCCATGCATGCCTCCCAAAGAACCAGGTCCCTATGGACCCGAGATCTTAAAAAGATGTCCCAACAATAATAACAGAGATACATTACACTGGATGAAAAGCAGCAGCAGTAGGCGATGAGTCCGACCGTAGCGCACACGACGAGTAGGAGTACTCCATACACCCAGGGGTTGTCGCCCGCGAACCGCAACGCGTGGTCCATCACCGACTCCTAAATACACACACAATTCTAGCGTACTACAATCTACTAACTAGCTTAACTATTAGAATAATCTTAATAATATTATAAATGTCAACGTTTGTGCCGATGGATGGATTGTTACACTTTCACGTAAAAACTACAGGACAGATTGAAAACTTGGCAATATTGTAGCTTATACACCTAAATAACACATTTACGGCCGAATACTGAAACGTCTCTCAAAATTGAGCAGTGCTTAAATATGAAAATGACATTTTTATGCCGTTAGATTAGACGTTTGAAAGTGACATTTTCATATATATGACATTTTTATGCCGTTAGATTAGACGTTTGAAAGTGACATTTTCATATTTAAGCACTGCTCAATTTTGAGAGACGTTTCAGTATTCGGCCGATAGATAGGAGATATGACGATAGAAGCTTACAAAGTCACGGGCAGCCTCTAGTGCAATTATAATTATCCAAATATGTATTTGCGAAATACCACCCAACAGCTGGGAAGACTGTTGGGTTACAATTTGCCAAATTTGTTTAAGTGTTACGGTACACTTAAAGTTCTATCTACACATACCCGGCCCATGCCCGTCGTCATGACAACGCGTCCGGTTGTCATGACGACGAATAGTTTACTCTCCTGACGGGCCACGGCTCGGATATGTGTAGACAGACCATTAAACAGATTTGGTGATATTGCGTCACTGGCTCATACGTCGGTGCCAGCAATCCATACTATTTGCGATTCGTGTCGCACAATATAGGTAACTAAGTATATCTTTTAATTCGAGCGTAAAATGAATTTAATTCTAGCTTTCCATTAGCTTTACACGCAGGTACAGTGGTACCTCCTTAGCGCGATGCAACAAGTACGCGACGTAGGCGGCGATGGGCGTGGCCACGTATAGTGCGTAGGCGGCCCACCAGCCCGTCGCACCGTTCGTCGCGCGCTCCAAACGACCCCATACTGATTGCTATTGATATACTATTTTATACCCAGTTTCTGTTGACTTATGGTCCTTTATGTTTGGTTAGACTTGTATTTAAGCTATATTTTCAATTTTGGGCAAAAATCTTTGATGAGGCTTGACCTTTCAAAACCACATATTCTGACCATTGGGATTGATATTGAGGACAATTTTTCTGTCATGCGTGTTTTGTTTCGCACGCGGATCTGGTCCGTATGCGGGTGAATGCATGCTACTGGCCACACGCGTGCCGCTCGCATGACAGCAAAAATATGTATGCAACAACAGGTTGAGGGCTGCACGCATGCGGATCTGGTCCGCATGCGGGTCAAAACACGCATGACAGGAAAAGGGTTCTGAGGCGATAGGAATTCAATATTTACTTCGTTCATTGTATCAATCTCGAAAGGGTCAATTTATACCTACTAGGGCAGAGTCGAAGCGAATTTCTAAAAATGAACATTATGAAATTCAACTTTTAACTCAACAGCATAACGCACTTATTACTTTTGATCTTTATATTTTAAAGAAGACGCGCGCATTCGCGCGAATTCAGACATGAAAAATATCAGAAGTAATATGTGGGTTATGCTGTTGAGTTAAGGTTGAAGTACTTAAGTTCAGTTTTGGAAATTCGTTTCGACTCTGCCCTAGTATAATTTGAGAAAAAAAAGAACAATAGAAATTCTATTGTGTCTGGGTTTATAATGGGTCAGTAAGATGTGAGAGGTTAAAGTATCTTAACATAACTCGTTAAAACAAATACTAGATATAATATTATAAGTGTGAAATCATACCGAATCCCGATCGATCTTAGCCCGTTTGAGCGCGTAGGTTTGTTGAGCCCACTCAGCGGCCACACCGACGTCGTCAGTAATCAGGATGTTGTCGAACAGCAGCCGCGGGGACATGGACCATAGCTCGAACCCTATTGCTACCTGTTAACCATTGAGTAATATTTTGTTTATGTCATAAGTAAGATAAAAAAATATTTAAGGTCTATCTGCACATATCCGGGCCGTGTCCGGGAAAAAATACCATTCCATACATTTTCTATGGATTCGTTCACACACGTTGTCATGATATGAAAATGTATGGAATGATATTTTTTCCCGGACACGGCCCGGATATGTATAGGTAGATAGTCCATTATAGTTACAGAGCTCAATACATCTCTCTTGATTGAGATAATAGGAAGTATATAGTGGGAAGTATGAAAGGGCTCTTGTCGTACTAATATTATAAATAACAATGATTGTGCTGATGGATGTTTGTTACTCTTTCACTCAAAAATTACTCAACAGATTTTGATGTAACTTTATAATATTTTAGCTAGCATTGCATATCAGAATAACATTATTTGCGTAAATTTTCCAAGATATAGCGACATAATGTGTAAGAAGTTGCGAGCAGCTTCTAATGCTAAAATACTCTAACAGTTACACAGCCAAATGTAAGTATTGACTGAGCTAATAAATACTAGTGTCCGACCGAAGCTTCGGCTTCGGCTTCGGCCACCTTCGGCCAAAAAAACCATCTTCGGCGTAACCTTCGGCTTCGGCCCAAAACCCGGCCGAAGCCGAAGGTTTCGCCGAAGATGTTTTTTTGATGGATTACTTAATAAATAAATAAATAAAAAAATAAAAACTATTTATTTCGGACAACATAATCCATAGTGTGTTAGTAGCAAACCTTAAAAACTACGTTAGTAATTTATAACTAAAACAGATAAGCACTTCTTTATCATAGCGCCGACCAGTGGACAATTTCCACTGTCGGCTATCGCACTGAGCACACTGTTGCTGCTGGCGCGCACTCTGTGCAGCATGGACGCAGTTTTTTTGCGCATGATGGCTTCGAAACCATCAACGTCTGCCAGCGCAAACATTGCTGAAGCGCTACAGAATCGCGGCAGCCGCAACAGCGCCCTGAACGCGTTATTATATTGAATACGAAGGGCATTGTAGGCTTTTTTGGTATAATTGACCCACAGACTGCTAGAATAAAAAGACTAATAATAAATGATTATTTTTTTACGAATAAATCACAAACTTTTTTTATCATCTTTGAATCCACTTCCATATGAGACAGTCAATATAAACCTTCAATATTGAAGTTTCGAAATAATCTAATATATTAATATATATTAATATATATATTAATTGTAGCTTGTAGACAATATTGAACAAAATTACTAAGAGCTTATAAACCTTCGGCTTCTGCCGAAGATTGTGGCGATTGCCGATTAATCGGCTTCGGCTTCGGCCGAAAATAGACCTTCGGTCGGACACTAATAAATACCTTAAAAGAGTGCTTGTATAAGCAAATAAAGTGGAAATACATATCCGTCACACCTCACTCCCATCGCGGTAGGCAGAGACCACTTCTCTCCACTTCGATCTAAACACACTGTCATCACTTCATCCACATTCATAAGTCACCTCATACATGCACCTCGATTTAGGGTACTCTTGACTTGGCCGTAAAAAAGCGTATAAGTATACTTACAACTGGCGTCATCTTGTAAGGTTTGTCGTCGCGGAAATAATGCGGGTTTGTTATACGTCTTGGCGCCCACTTTCCGCGGTAGTTGGGGTTTGCAATCAACGGCGCGCGCCATGGACCCTGTAACATTTTTAAACATATTTTCAGCTTGGTTTATATTTTAGTTTAATATAATATTTCAAGTTATACTTTGGCCCCCCTTTGGCTGGGCAAAGGCGGAGGCCTTAATGGCTAAAAAAAAAAAAATAGTATACAAAATGAAAAAAGCTTATGACATTACTTCTATGGTCTTTTCATTACTTCTATGGTCTTTTCTATAAATGTGACAAATTCTATGAACGAGTAAAGTGACAATCATGGCACAAAGAGACATACAAAATGTTAACGTAAGTACCTACCCAATTTTAATATTGATCGAAAATGTGACTCGATATATTATAAAGAAGATAAATAAATAAAATTATCCGAATTAAATTAAATAAAGAACATGTAAATGACACGGCAGTTTTAACAAGTGCCAATTCCTATAATTATTAATTGCATCTTATCATAACTAGCCATCGGCGTCCCACTGCTGGGCATAGGCCTCTCTCCTCTTCATCCATGATTGCCTATCCTGGGCCGCCTCTGCCCAGACATCCAGACAGAAGGTGTCCAGCTCATCTCGCCACCTTTTACGTGCGAGAGGAGTGCCGCGAGGTCTTTTGGCAGTTGGTTGCCATTGGGTTGCTGTGTTTATCTATATTTGTACACTTTATTTATTTAATAAGTAGTAAATTACAGTATTTATTATTTATTGCCCTGCTCTACTCTACAGTCTTCCTAAACTAGTCCTACTCCAAAGGTTGTCTGGAAGAGATCACTTTTAGTGATAAGGCCGCCTTTGCGCACAATATTTTAGTTTTAAGTTGTATTTGTATTTCTTTGTGTGCAATAAAGAATTTATATCTATCTATCTATCTATTGCCCAGAGATCGTTCGGCATGCGGCAGACGTGCATATAATTATAAAAATCCCACCTTGTAATTAGGATTGGGTATGGTGGGCGGTTTCCAAGGCCCGCAGCCAGGTGCGCCCGCGCATTTCGGGTTGTCAATGGACGGAGCTTCCCATTCGCCGTCCATATCATCGTCCCAATCTTCAGGCCGTTTAGCGGTTGGATCTAGAAATTATAATGTCTATGATTTTTGTAGGTAGTTAAATATTTATAAGTTAAGTACCAACATGTATATAAGTGTCTCGTTTAAAAAAAAAAGATATATTGCACATAACGTAGGGCCCTGTGCCGAAGGTTTCTTGCCGTCTTCTTCCTCTCGGCTATACAGGTAGTGAACTGGCAGTAGTTTTAGATAAAAAATTGACATCAAAAAAGTGTAATGAATTTTGCCTATTTTTGAAAAAGTGATTTGTATTTTCGGTCTGTATCTATGTTGACAATGATCTAAGCGTGTGTTATGGAAAAAAGCGATAGGTAGGACAAAATCTTGGAACCCTTTGGTAGGTAACAAAAACTAAATTTTGTCGTTGTAAAAGCGGTATTAACTGCACTACTGTGATTATTTTATACATTTTTTTTAATGGCATGTTCCTTGTGGATTCTGTCAATGTCAAGTGAAGTAGAGCCTACTATAATTATGTACCTAAACATATTGAAGTAAATAAAGTAAATAAAAAATAATAAATATAAAAAGTAATAAAATAAACAAAAATAATAAAAATAAATAAATAAAGAAAATAAACTTAATAAAAAAGTAAAAAGTAAATACATAATATACGCACAGACTTAAGACAAAAATATCTGTACTCGTACAACATTTACATCACAGTAATGTTTGCCTCTAGTGGGAATCGAATCTACGACTAATGAAAAGAAATGTTAATTACCAGGAACCATTTCAGGTTCGTCTTCAAGCCATCCGTCGGGTTTGACAGCGTTGGGATCTACAATCTGCGCCGGCGCACTCTCGTCCCAGTCGTCCGGTTTACGCGCGTCTGGATCCACGATCTGTCACATAGTGTTGCCACATTAAAAATACTGTACAACAATTTTAGAGATGAAGATATTCTGTTATTGCTATAACAAAAAATACTGAAACTAGACTTAAATTTTGGGGGCTGCCATACAAATAAGTTTTTACTCCATCCATGACAACGGTAATAGATATAAATTAAAAGTGTTAAACAGATATATAATGATACGGAACACTTTGTGCGTGAAACCGACTCTATTTTATCATATTTTTTTAACCAACGAACTTTAGTTTTCAGTCCCAACATAGATGGCGATGTATCATATGCACTTTTCTGAAACGCGATTTAGTACGCAGCCAAAACATAGATGGCGCTGTACCGTTGATATGCACATTTCTGAAACGCGGTATCGTTTGGTCTACATGGGAATTTTAAGTAGTTCTGGGACCAAGTCCGGTTTATCAGTTTCGGATTGACTTTTGCAGACGGCTCTCTGGCACTTGAGTTACATCCTTTAATCGTGCGCTTTAGTCCTAATTACGGTGTGAACGGTTACCGGTCCGCGAACGTAATACTGGAAGAAGTGTTCGTCAACGCAAGTTTTTGAGTTACCCCTGAGCTGCATCAAATTGGTGCCCCAGTTGGCGGTCTGAAGATCTACACAAAGTATCAGAATCAAGTGTAACACTACGTGTCAAGTGAAGCCCTCTGATACAAGCGAAGCAGCAAAATGGCTAGTGTCACTTTGACACAAGATCAACTGCAGCAGTTAATAGCAAGAGCTGTTGAAACAGCCTACGCAACTGCAACGGCGGCAGCAAGACAGTGTTTGTCATTCGGCGAAGCGAAATTTTCCTTTGACGGCGTCCGGGACTACATCCAAGTCGAAGTGTTCCTGAATTGTGCAAACGCTTACAAGAAAGCACTTAAAATGACCGATGAAAATGCTATAGAGAGCTTACCACTCATACTAAAAGGCGACGCATTCTTGTGGTGGAAAGGTGAGAAAGACAGCTTCACTGACTGGCAGGACTTCGAAGAAAAACTTCGAAAAGCATTCGGTCAGAAAAAATCTGGAGTGATGATATTTCAAGAGCTATTCGGCAAGAAACAGCCAGAAGATATGCTAGCTGAGACGTTTATTGCTAACAGTCGCATCCTACTTGATCAACTACCAGCGCCTGGATTGACACAAGAACTACAGCTGGACGCTGTGTTTGGCCAGTTGCACATAAATATAAGAGATATGGTGCAACGCGAATCTGTGAAAACGTTCGACGAGCTAATAAACGCAGTGAGACATGCGGAATATATTTTGAAAGAAAAGAAGGCTGCGGCGGAAGCAAGTGGTGTAGTTGCTAAGAAAAAGCGACCGAGATGTGGGTACTGTCGCGGCACAAGCCACACTACCGATAAGTGTCGGAAGAGAATAAGAGAGACTGAGAATCAGTCTGATATAGAATCAACGTCTGACAAAGTTGATACTGAAACGAAAAGTACGCAAGCGCCGTCACCATCGGCGCCGAAATACAGTTGCTTTGGTTGTGGCGCGCCGAATGTGGTACGTAGCCAGTGCCCAACATGTTTAGCTGCCCCGCCGCCTAAACTCCGAAAACCAGATTTCTGGTAATATAAAAACTGACAGTCCTCACGCATTGTTAGAATTAAGTTCTTATTTCATTGTATTGTGTTAAGCTCACCGTTTTTTTTTCCCATTTGTATGTGTTTGTGTGGATTATTAAACTTGAAATATAAAAACGTGGCTTTTAATTCTTTCCCCCAAGCAACTAAATTTATAGAATATCAATTTTAATGTTCTTAAGATTAATATTAAACGCAGATATTATTAATAAGTCCATTTTTGTATCCTTTCTCTACTCACAAAATCAACCGCATTCATTATTTCATATTGCTTAGCAACAAATAACATTATCAAGTAATAGTCACAAAAAAGAAACAACTGAAAGTCAAAGTCACATTCCTCCACTTGCTACGATCCACACTTTCTTCGCTTTACCCAGTCATCAATCGCCTCATACATGCACTCGTCGTTTGTCTGATCATAAAGGGGTTTGAAAATTTTAGTATAGAGTATCCTTAAGGGTCTAACCACACATTTCTGGGAAAACGTACACGTCTCTAACGGAACACGGCAAAAATCAGTTACGTATGAACTTGTTCACACAGCTCAGAGTCAGGCTTCTATACTGAAACGGACAACTCTTAACAAGAATAGCCCTGCCTGAAACGGAAATGTGTGGAAAGCCCTAAATAAATAAATAAATCGATTAAAATTACCTTTTCCCGGTCATCCCAATCAGAAGGTTTAGAATCATTAGGATCATCAATCTCTTCAGGCGGGTTGACGGGTGGCGTGAAGTCTTCGAGCAAAGAACCAGAGTTCACTTCCTTATTGTCAATCAACACACTGAACGTGTTATCAGGACGGACGATCAGCGTGTAAAGGTGCGGCTGCTTGTCTTTGTAGATGTCTTCGAGGCGTTGGCTGGAAATTTTGTAAATTGCTGGTTCAGAATTATAAGAAAAAATGGCAATATTTGGAATGGAAATAACATGGGAAGTTAGATAGGTATATTCTGTTTTGAACATCGTCATTTCAGCTTATGGCTGCCTACTGCTGAGCATAGGCCTCTCCAGTTTTTTTTACAGCGCGGCCGGTTCATAGCCGCCTGCATAAGACGAGACTGCGGTTTTAACTAGGTCGTCGTCGGTTCATCTGGCAGAAGGTCCTACTACCCCATTAATATTCATGCCAATGGATCTTGAGATGGATATTTGTTACTCTTTCACACAAGAACTACTGAACGGATTTTAATTTAACTTATCAATATTTTAGCTTATAAATCAAAATAACACACTATATTAACTATGTAAGTTTATATAAGATATTACTATAAATAAGTACCCTAAACCGAAATGCATGAATGAGGCGAGTGATGAATGTGGATGAAGCGAAAGAATAATGTTTGGACCATAGCAAGTTTCTGCCTACCCCCCAATGGGAAAAAGGCGTGACAGATATGTATGTATTCATTGCCACACACTTTACGTGACACGCACTCTCTCCACATTTTCAAACGGAAAGTTAAAGAGCACTATCTTTTCTTATCATAGAGAATACAATATCTATTTATATAAATTATAATATTTACGTATGTATGTGTATTTATCGAATATATATGTGTAGGTTTATTTTATACTTATATATTTATTGTTTATTATAGGTTAAGTGATCCTGCCTTTATGCTATCACTTCTCTCTCTGTGGGGTCTGCAGGAAGAAATTTTTTAGAATTCTAAAATTCTTTTAGAAATGCCGCTGTACCTTTTGTATAACTTCTCTTTTTTTTCTGTATCTATGTACTATCATCTTACAATAAACTGTTAAATAAATAAATGTATGACTATAAATGCATACAAACGAAGCCATAGGCTGCTAGTTCCATAAAATCTAGAATTACCTCGGTTTTTTACAATGTTTCTCTTCAATAGTGCCGTTCTTTGGGTTCTTGTGCCTAAAGATGAAATGCAGTTTATTGTCGTTGCCGCATTTGTCCGGTCCAAACATGATGGTATAGGGACTTTGGTCGTAGAACCCACGTAATCCATTTCGAGTATCCGCTGCTGAACCGCCGGATAGAAGTTTTAAGTAGGCACCTCCACAGTTTTGTCCTTCCTGTAATTGAAATTTTAATTACGATATTAATCTCCTTTATTACAAACTACTTTATAACTTTATGTGCAATAAAGAATATTTGTATTGTATTGTACAAAGTAAGAATATTTGAAGGAAGAATAAATGACACGGAGGGCTAACCCCAAGTGAACTGGTTTCTTCGTTTATAAGCTTGATATAATTTTATAATGTCAATGTTTGTACCGATGGATGTTCGTTAGTTAGGTACTTCACGCTAAAACCATTGAACATATTATGACGCCTTGCATAAACTGATTATAATGAAACTTCACAATATTTTAGCTTAGGCAAAAAAGGTTTAAGCTATATTATTTGAAGATATTGTGTAAAAGTGTTACAAGATATGATAATGATAAATAAGTACGAAGTTGCTTGTGGCTTCTAATAAAAAATGTAGTAGATACCTAAATTATGAATTACATTATTCATAATGTCAAGACTGAAGAGTCAAGGCGCATAAGGCGGTTTTCCATTGTTTTTTTTAAATAATAACAAATTATTAGGCACATATTTCTACATTGTAAATACCTACCTACATAGTTCAAGGTCGGTAAAGTGTGAAAAAAAAAACTTAAATTCGTCTCACTCAATGCACGTTGCAAATAGAGTCATTAAAGAATTTTTAAAGCTACATTCTGCAACGACAAATCCTAAACGAACTCCGATAAATTGTTTTATAGTTCTCTTAATTAACTACCAATTAATAAAGCTGATATGCGAAAGTATTTAAAAATCAAAAGAAATGTTTGTTCGGCATATCGAATGTTACTGAGTAAATGTTATGAATTTTATGAAAGAATCAACTGAGAAAGAAATATTGGTACCGCTTGAAGCAATGATACGTCTTTCTTTAATCCTATATTTATGCTTACACAAAAGGCAGTCCGCGACTTCGTACCTTTATCGTAATATCTCAGAAAAGTTACACAATAACTTAAAATAATATAGCCTATATGTTATTCTGATGTATAAGATGCAATACTGTAAAGTTTCATTAAAATCTGTTCAGTGGTTTTTGCGTGAAAGAGTAACAAACATCGTCACATCCATCGGTACATTTATTTTTCTTTAAATGGCATATCTATTGTAATATAATAGGTACATCATAAATATTACAATCTAGCCTTAGTAGACTAATGAGTAATTGAAATTTAACTTAAATTGCTAAGTCAGTAAATAAGGCACAAAAATGACATTTAAAATATAAATAGGATTGAAAACTTCTGGACAAAGATATCTGGAATGATGCTATATCATGCTTTAAACTTAATCTGGCATGTTTCCAACAAGATCATACGTCCGGAACTGCGCTGCGTCATTGTCTCTCCAAATAGTTTATTTTGCAAGATTTGTTTACAAGTTTATGTTTTTATGGATAATTTTGAAGAAAAATCTTCTTTTTCTTATATGTTAGTATGGCTAAATTCCTTATCCTATTATAATATTATAAATGTCAATGTTTGTGCCGATGGATGGATGAATGTTTGTTTTTTACTTCATCACGTAAAAGTCGCTGAACACATTTTATTGAAATTTATTTATTGTTGGTTTGCCAACAGGTAAGACAACCAAAAAAGAATACAATAGTTCATTTGTAAAAATAGAAACTGATCGTCTACCCAATTATAGGCAAACACCGCAAACGTTATTTACTTACAGCGAACTAAGAGCGCATGCTGACTCTTTACAATATTGATACTTAATTAATAATAGTTAAATATCATAGTGTGAACAAGAGATGGACCTTGAAAGTCACTAAATGGAAGGGACCTATTGGGAAAAGACATGTCGGAAGACCAAAAAGAAGGTGGACTGACGATATTATAGAAACAGCGGGCACTAACTGGATGAGTAAAGCTCAGGACAGAAAGAAATGGAAAAAGATGGAGGAGGCTTTTACCCTAAAAGGGACCGAATCAAAGAAACAGACTACTACTAACAAAAAAAAAAAAAAAACACTAACATTACCTACTAAGAATATAAACTAACAATACTAACAAAACACTTGAAATGTACCAATTTTTTTTTTTATTCGGAATAAAAAGCTTATTATTATTATTATTATTAAATATCATAGTTAAATTTTACAATAACTTAGCTAGGACATCAGAATAACACACAGGCTATATACATTTAAGATATCACGACTTTTTTCCAAAATATGACGCAAATGGGTACGAAGTCGAGAGTTTTTACGGGAGCGAAACTTGAAGATTGTGAAAATTTGAGAAGTGTAAAAATTAAGATCCATTTAGTAGAATGCACAAACGGCCTAAGCATCTCAATTCAATATTATAATAAGTTAAATACAACCATTACTTAGAAATAAGCAATATTATTTTAGCAGAAACTATTCGCAATGCATTGTAAGTTTATGTTACAGTCAATGAAGCCTACCGCAATCCAATTTTATCATGAATGACTGAGTCAGAAGTCAGCACCATTGGCTTTATACAACTTTGACTTCACGGATTTTAAATACATTAAAATATGCGTAGATACCTAGCTACTAAGATATACCATGAATAATTTAAGGTACCTTGAACAGAATCTATTGCAACATTTTAAAATTTAATATCTGCTGTATTTGTTTCAAAAAATAAAGCGCTCTGTAGTTTCTAGTCTTTTGAATTATCATTCCTAAGATTATACTTATGTGATTGTGATTATGAATGATTTTGATTAAAATGATTTGATTATGACTTAAATCATGCTTACATTTAACCTCTCACATCCCACTGACCCATTATAAAACCCAGAAACAATACATTTTCTATTGTTCCTTTTTTCTGGGATGTGAAAGATTAAGACGTGCTTTTTAATATACCATCCTTTTAAAAGAGTCTAGTGGTAAACAATAGTAAGAAGCATTAAGAATATAATCCAATAAGGTGACGCAAGAAATAAGTGGAGTTTATGTACTATATGTAGGTAACTTAGCTCACCGATAAGCCAATTTGTTCGCATCGTCGTTCTTTTTTCACTGTATTATTACTACTGTAAAACCAATTATAGTTTCGCAATATTACTTTTAGACTATGAGCCTGCGAACGCCAGACCTACCTTAAATTCGGAGGAACGGTTTTTATTGTGGGTTTTATTTTGCAAGAGCATTAAAACTCGCGGTGCCCATTGCCAGACACATGGGGCTTAGCACGGCGTGCCGCGACAATTATCTCACGTATACTGTCCTTATTACATTTAAAACTATAGAAAGAGAAGTAAGCGTGACAAACGCATGACAACGTCTTGTCACGGAGTACCATGCTAAGCTAAGTTCCAACCTCTCGCCTAAGTGTAGCTAATTCTTTACCTTACATTGTTTTATGGTTTTGTAAAATAAATCATTTGTTTAAAGTTATTTTTTTTTGTTAGCCTGTTTCGTCCCACTGCTGGGCAAAAGCCTCTCCCATGCTTCTCCAGACTCCTGTTGTTGGCTGCCCACCCATCTTCCGTAATAAGCATAGGTCGTCAAGCAAACACATCGTCTTGGGCCTACCTTGGCGACGTTGGCCGTCATCTGGCACCCATTTTGTGGTTAAACTCGCCCAGCGCTCCGTGTGCGTGCATGGGACTTACATGGACAGCCCAGTCATATTTTAATTTGGCGGCTTTTCGACCCACATCTGCGATTCCAGTGTTTGAATGCAGTGCCTCACCCCTGGTTTTTTTTTCTATTTATATTTGTTTTGAATGAATGTATTATCTTACCTGCATAGTAACTTCATATTGAACAACTAGAGGTTTCCCATCAAACTTGAAGGGTCTATCGAGTTGAGCGGCGATGGCGGCGTGTTTCGCCTCCGTCGTCAATACAAGACCAAGATCGCCTTTCAAAACACGCTTAGATGGTTCTTGGATCTGTAAAAATATGTGCATCCAATTAGTAGATAGCTACAGTGCTACTAAGTTATCAGTGAAATGGTCGTTATTGGAACTACAGCTACTAATATGGAAATGCCAAATTCCAGAACTGCTGCAATTGGTAGAAATACAATTTCGTATTACTACCAGAGCCCCCGTTCATTTCACAGATAAGTTGGTCTGCCTGTATATACACATCCTTGCCTCTTTCCCGTCAGGGTAGAGCAGAGGCCACGTCGCTCCACTTGCTATGATCTAATCATACTTCTGTTGCTTCATCAGTCCTGATCGTCAAGGTTATTTAACTGTGTCAAATGTCAAGTGGGCATAAAATTTACATTAACTGATTTTCAATGAAAAGAAAAAAAAAGGATTGCATTTGTATTTGGTTTTCTTTACATTTATTTTTGCAATAGGGATGATGACTACATTCAAAAATTCGAAAAATAATTAGTCCATGTTTTAGGCTATTAAAAAATATTTGAAACACATTTTTTACCTGATCAAATACATAAATAAATACAAATACAATCTTACTTAGGTGTGACGTCATGAGCAACTTTAACCTAGTGTATTTTTGTCATTTTTAGTTTAAGAGAAAAAGAAAAATATGTGTTGAATATTTTAAAATAATCTATGAGATGGACGAAAAAAAATTTTTTTGTCATGACTGTTAATGCAATTATTGAAAACCTAATCAATTGTTTAAGTTTAAAAGTTTCTCATTACACTTTTTTGCAGGCAAAGTTAAAGTAACATATTCCTGTAAAATTTTACAAGATTGTACTTTAAAGAATCCTATAAAAAACATATATAAGTAAAAAACATTACCTCCCACACACCATCATACTTGGCAAGATTCTCGTCGACTCCTTGTTTCTTGGCTTCCGACTTGACCCATCTGTTCCAGAATTTAGTTGCATCATCAAAATGCTCTGCAAAGTATACTTTCTTCGGGTCTACAGTTGGACTGACGTACTGTTCTTCTTCTTCCACCTGTTAGTCAAACAAATCCTATGAATATTATAAATGTCAATGTTTGAGCCGATGGATGGATGGATGTTTGTTTCTTTCTCCTTCACGCAAAAACTACTGAACAGATTTTGATGAAACTTGGCAATATTGTAGCTTTTTTTGAAGATATGACGATAAGTGTGTATGAAGTCATGGGCAGCCTCTAGTATTAAATAAAATGTAAGTAATGGTTTGATGCCCACCTATAACAAAACAATTTACAAACATTGCTAATTAATTGTATCCCTACTATTTAACATGAAAGTTAATTCAATTAACATTTATTTAGGTTTATTAATCTATAAGCTTATTATTTAGATAGTAACAAGTAAGTATGTCTGTTTACTTAAATTTCTTATCAAACAATAGTCAGTTTAGATTGTTATCTTTGATAGCCTTGTTAAGAATTCGTCTTAAGCCTATTTTTGGTGATGGTATATAAATGAAGAGTGTTTAATTAGTTTTAAAGTTACTAGACTCCTGAGCAAGATAAACAATACGAACATCGAATACGAAACAGTAGGTACAAAGAAGGGCTGCCAATCTGTTGAGTTTTTCTGAATTTGTATAGCATCAGGGTTATAAATTGCACTAACCTCAACTTTAGCTTCATCGTCAGCGTCTTTATCAGCACGCGTCCACGCGGCCGTGCCTAATAGAACCAGCAAAGCACTCAGCAACCACAACTTGCCGCCGAAGACAGCCATCTGAAACCCCTCAATATTTGTATAACCTGACACACAGACAATGTCGCTGCAACTAAAAAACTGTTATAAACATACGGCCGCAACTCTATGTAAGCTAATTGAATTAAAATAATGCCAAGTTCACCACTGAAAGCCCCAAATACGATCACCGGAAAGCGGACATCCTCATTTCGTTTATAGGGGAAAGTATCTGTTAACTCATTGATTACCGGCTTTGATTCTTACCGTGCTCTTTCTTTATTTAGTAACAATCAGTATTAATTTACTTCAACTAAATATAATACTGAATTACTGAAAATTACAACTACTACAATACATCCTCCTTTTCTTTTCACAAAATGATTTTCAATTTCGTTCGTTCGACAACCATCAATGAAATCTAATCTATGGTTCGATTTTTTTTAATGGGAATTTCAGCCAATCAAATTCAAACAATTGTCAGATCAACAATAGGCTGCATTCAATTCAAGCTAAAACTTATTTGACTGTGAGTATTTGTTTTTATTCGTTACATTTATGTGCAATTAATTATTAAATTAGATATTCAGAGTTCTAAAATAATACTGCTTTTATTAGTAAGACGATATTTTTGCATCGATAGATAAGGAATACGGGACAATAAATAATAACAATGTAGTGAAGCTTTACATTTGTATTACTACTTCTTGTACTACTTTACCAAGCAGCGACGTCTAGTGGGCATAAAACATATTTTTGTTTGGCGAATGAATGAATGAATAACTGAAGTAAAAATCAAAATCAAATTGACATTGACAGGACAAGCAGCTGACTGCATAAAAGTCTGAATTTCATAATATTTCTTTCTAGCCTTGTTTTTTATGTTATTAAATTTAATATCTGATGAAAAATCTCGTTAATTTACAGAAACTTCTCAAAAACAATGTTTAGAAACAATCTGAAATTGTGTTTAACGTCGGGAAAGAACGATGTAAGTTTTAACGCGTAATATTGATCTAATATTTACTTTTGATTTTCATCTTATTTATCCTCATTTTATCCTTACAATGAAGTCCTTTACATTTACAATGAACTCCTTTAAATAAGTATTTATTAATCTATCTTAGATATATACGTAATTTCCTTAAAACAACATCATTAGATTTTATATTTGTCCTTGGTTTGTTAGGTATTGATAAATGATAAGTTCTACTAAAATCATTAACTGATGTTTTTGTATCGTCAGAAGTTCAAACACAAACATTATTTAATTATCCTTATAGTGTGTAGGTACATACTTACCTATATTGTAGAGATTTCAGTTCGTACCTACCTAATTATTAGTTTTGCTATTGTGTGGGCTTTATCCCTACACTTCTACACCAGAGCCTCTAATTAACTTTTTTGAGAAGTTGATCATACGCAAAGCCGTGATCTTAAACTCTATAGTGTCAGAAAACATTTTTTGCTAAGACTCAAACATTATTACCTATCCACATTATTTTGTAAACCACCAACTTGGTTTAGGCTTGTGAGATAGAGATAAGAATACATACATACATATCTGTCACACCTCTCTCCCATTGGGATAGGCAGAGAAAAGAATCCTCTTTTGAAAAGATAAAAATCATTTAAAATAATGTTCCCAGCTACATAGATGTAAACATACAAGTAAACTGGATGCAATCAGAGAGAAACTGAAATCAGGGCCGAGCTTAGCAGAATTTGTATCAGAAGATCGGCCACAGAACTGGGCTGAGTATGAAGGGAAGCTTAAACGGGAAAAGGGAGAGAAGGACCGGCTGAGGTTGCCTCCTTGGCTCAAGACTACTATTCCTACAGGTAAATTCAAATATTTATTTGCACCCAAATTCAAAATGAGTTTATTTGTAGATTAACTCAAAATTACACTTGAATATGTCTTAATTAATTAAAAAAAAATTCAAAGTAGAGAACCTAAGCTAGTACAGATGTTTTTAAAAGTATACATACCATGTATGGACCCTGAATACAGCTCGGCAAGGTAGGAACCACAGTTACGTTACAGTTATGCTTATTGTATTTACGCTGTAGGCAAACTGTTAGCGGCTGACTAGTTTGCGGCGTATCGATTTTGTACGCCCTTCCGAATATTTGAAATGGAGTGACAGTCAGCTAGAATTCGCTAACTGTACGCAGTTTGCAGCGTTACGCGCGCTGACCATCTCAGACAGCGGCTGACTCCCGCGAAAACCGGTGATTTCATTGATTTGAGTTTGCAGCTCTTTTAGTTCGCCACAAATTTGCAGCTCACTCAGTCGGCCGCTAGCAGTTTGCCTACTGGGGCCACGGCCTTAATATTACTAGCTGTTTTCTGAGAATATACCTAAGGGCCTGCAAAGAAGTTATACAAAACTTCAAAGAAATGTTTTTAGTGACGCCATCGCCAATAAAACCATTTTTTTCCAAAAGATTTATAAAAGATGAACCGTTTTCTTTGCACTATTGTTTCATGCATCAGATGCATAAAATAAGCTCTAATATAACTTTTGTACATTGCCTAAGAATTGCCATTTGGTAATGTTATTAAAAACTCACTACCTAAGTACTTACCTACTTTAATTAATTAAATGTTTAATTTTGTGTCATTCCAGGAGCAAAATTCAGTGAGTTAAAGCAACAACTGCGTGGATTGAAACTCAGTACTGTATGTGAAGAGGCTCGCTGTCCCAACATTGGGGAGTGTTGGAGCGGTGGTAAACATGGCACTTCAACAGCTACTATTATGGTATGAAAATTAATATAATGTAAAAGAAACTCCAATTTCTTCATTTCCTTAGTTACTTTATCCATTCAGATGGGTTTGAGCAATTGCTCGACCTTTACTCCTATGTGAAAAAGTAATACAGTTTGAAACTATTTCAATTCCCTGTATGTTATTTGACACTGCCATCACTTCCTGCTCAGCTTATTTTGTGAACTCACAATGGACATAAAGATAGCTAGCTAGCTAATTAGTAAGGCCAACTGTCCACAAAACCCGCGTAAAGCTTTAAACGTGCGTAAAGTTTTCGTGATTTGAGGATTGCAAGACGAATGCATAAGTTTTGCGTATGCCTAGTAACAATCAAAACAATCTGTGTGTACGAGTTGGCAACGTCGCGTCATCATGGCATTTGCCGCTTAGTAGAAAACGTGCGTATAGCGTGCGATTTTCTAGACAGTTCGTCTAAAGCGTTTGTTTCTATTGCAGTTAATGGGTGACACATGTACGCGCGGATGCATGTTTTGTTCGGTGAAGACATCGCGCCGGCCACCGCCACTCGACCCTGAAGAACCAATCAACACCGCCCGAGCTATCCACCAATGGGGCCTTGGATATATTGTGCTTACGTCTGTTGATAGAGATGGTAGGAAATTTTTGATATAAATTCATATTTCTGGCAGGTAGAACGCATGAACTTTGTTGTAGGTACCTATCTATTATTGTAGACCTTTACTTAGTGCGTTTTTTACGTAGTTAGTAACAAATTTATTTAATTTCATTTCATAAATGTGGTATGAAAGGATGGTAATAAATTAAGGTGCCTCAAAATAGTGAGCCATGCTTCGTGATTTCGGCTTATTTATTTGACACATAAACAGTTAAATACTGTTTGTTTCAGTTTTTGAAGATATTGTTTAGGTTCTTTTCCAAACCACTTAAGCATTTTGCAATTAATCACTATTAGTGGAAACTGTAGGTTCAAGTAATTTTTTTTGTAGCAGTTGGTAATTGTTATGTAAGTAACTGTTTCGCCTAAACAATAAATAATTAAAATAAATGTTATGACAATTGCATACGAATCCGTTAGCGGCATCTAGATTATATTATAAACCTATCTTTAATCCATAATGGAGGTAATCAAAACCGTTTTGACGTGACAACGTCTTATAATTCGATGGAGCCGGCTGCACGCACGAAAAAACATGACTCATGCGGCGTTACCTCGCTCTGAGGCGTTCCATTTAAGGCTTGAAGTGCAAGCGAGAGCGCGGATCGGGCGACAAAGAGGCACAATCGGCCGCGTTCGGCAGCATTAATGACGTTGTCACGTTCAACTATCGTCAGTAAACCGACTTTACAGACAACCGATTTTTTTAACAGATTTACCAGATGGAGGCTCTGCCCACTTTGCAGAGACAGTCAGAGAAATTAAAAAATTGTAAGTACTAATAAAAGTATTGGTGTATGTTAAAAAAATATACATAAATACAATACATACATATCCGTCACGCCTCTCTCCCATTGGGGTAGGCAGAGACCACTTCCTTCCACTTGCTACGATCCAAACACACCTCTTTCGCTTCACCCACACTCATCAGTCGCCTCATATATGCCCGTCGGTTTAGGGTACTCTTGATTTGGCCTTTCTTGAGCAAGTACCCTATTTGTTCGAGGTACGTTCGTCTTGGCCTTCCCCAAAAAAATATGCGTCCAGTATATAGGGTGACTTCAAATTAGTGAACGATAGAAAAGGGGGTGCATGTACTGATCATAACAAACAACTTTCCCAAAGAAACTTTTTTCTTTGAGCACTTTTTTACGATGTTAAAAAATAATACAAAAACGGTGTAAATGCGGACGCGCGCGCTACGATCAGCTGAGCGCTCAAACATCTGATCGTAGCGCAGCGGGCCGCCGCCGCGCCCCGCGTTTTTGGTGTTTCCAGTACCTACCTATTAACTATTAACTACCTACCTAACTGTTAACAAATAAAATCATTTCATCGAAAGTACCTACCTACTCTCGATCACACATACGGATTCTGATTCCGACTTCTTCATCACAACTTTCTAGGTTTTAGACTAACAACCGCATACCTACCTACTTAGTCAAGTAATCATAATTTAAATACAATTCAGAACAAGTAAATAGGTAAATAACACGGTATTGGATCGACCCCGCCGCCGCCGCCGCCAAGAAGCCAGCTGAGACAGCCAGCAGCAGCGGTTCAACGAGTAGTAGGTACATAAGGTAAGTCAGCAGGAAGATAGGCTGGCACTGGCGGCGGCGGCGTGTCTAAAAAATTGGAATAAACTCTTTAAAAGTCAGCTTATTTACTTACTTACAGCATTTGTTGAAAGTGCCCAACTTGTAATAATAATACTCCAACTAAATAATGCGTTGCAAACTTGTAACGATAGAGCCCTAGATTCACTTTTCACTGAGGTAGGTGTATTTACCTAGGTACACTAATTAAACACAGATCAAGGGGTTCCCGGGGCGTCGGTCAGGCGAATGTTTTGTTTTCTATCTCTTTGGCAACAAAATTTCACTAAATTCACTTGTTTACACTACAAATTCACTTCCTTATCCCGACACTACCTACCTACTGTTTTCGCATAGACGAGGACGACCCGTGTCCCGAGTGAGCGAGAAAGAAGTAGAGACGGACGCGCACATGAACTACTTATGACGCCGCACGCGCGCTATTTAAAATGCAATGTTTAGTATTGAAAATTGATTTTTCATTAAAATTGAATGTAATTAGTCAATGAATCAAGAGATTTAAATAAAATTCGATACATTTTCATGCAGTAAAGCTTTACAATAAGTTAAAATAAAGATATTTTAGCTACTGATTGATAATCACTCTTTCATTCATTTTGACTTTTTGTCAACCAACACTACACTATCAGTAGGTACTTAAGTAAATGTTTTTATTACGTCACGCACGCAGTCTCCCCTGCGCACTCGTTGGGTGTGTACCGACGTGTTTTTTTTTCTGTGGACTTTGTGTACCGCGATGGACCAGTTATTACTGCCAACGAATTAAAAATGAAGATCGAAAGTAGTTTTCAAATTGTGAAAAGTGACTTTACGGTGGTGCTACAAGGAACGCGTCGAACGCCATATCCTTAGCCGGGCCAGTTTGTGCGTATACCTAGACGTAGCAGGTGGACACTTTCAACAACTAGGTACTGTAGGTAAGCACCTAGGTAAATCAAAACTGCAAATAAGTTGATTATTACATTTCAATCATTGTACCTAAATACTTTAGTTGATTCGAAATTTGAATCACGCCAGTCTTACGTAGGTAGGTACCTGCTCGTACTTAGGTACGAGTTTTCTACCACTCGTTAATGATAGAGAGAGGTTACTTCGCATTTTTATTCATCAAAAGTAGCGTCGATAGGAAGGAAGACAAAAAGTTAGGTGAACTTAATTTCGGTAGGTAGCTACTAACAGCGCGAAACACGCGGAGCGGGGAGGAGCGCGGCGCGGGCTGAAGGCTATGTCGCTCGGCGCGGGCGGCGCGCGGCCGTTACTTAGCAACGGCCGGCAGTTACACCGTTTTTATATTTTTTAATAACAAAGAAAAAAAGGGCTCAAAAGAAAAAGTTTCTTTGGGAAAGTTGTTTGTTATGATCAGTACATGCACCCCCTTTTCTATCGTTCACTAATTTAAAGTCACCCTATATATGGACAGAATTTTATAAGTTTATACATACCTACATACATATCCATCACGCTACTTTTCCATCGGAGTAGGCAGAGAACACTTCGCTTCATTCAGAGACGTGACGTATGTATGTATGTATTTGCATTTTTTGCATGCTAGAAATGGCTTCTTCTTCTTCTTATTTAAGAGCTTAGCTCTTGTCGGTGGAGCCTCTTCCATCCCTCCCTATTCGCTGCTTTCTTTTTAACATCTTGATACGACATGACACCCGCCTTTTCCTTCACCTGTTCTAGGAACGTCCGTCTGGGTCTTCCTCTGTTCCTTTTCCCTTCAATTTTTCCTTCTATGATGTTTTAGAAAAAAAAAGAAAAATGAGAAAAAAATAAAGAAATTTTAGAAATGGCTTGATCTACAAAATAATGATCTTGTAAAATGTATCATATAACTATTGCAAATAAAAATATTTCATTATGTATTTTTGTCCAGCGTGGTGGATTACGGCCTAATCACTCTCTGTATGAGAGTAGGCTCGTGCCCCTCGGTGGGGACATATAAGGGCTGATAACGACGATTATGTATTTTTTATGTAATGGGGATGATGATTACATTCAAAAATTCAAAAAATAATTAGTCCGTCTTTTAGGCTATTAAAAATATTTGAAGTACATTTTTTACCTCATCAAATACATAAATAAATACAAAGATACAGAGCATCAAAGTTACGGAGTGGGGGGTATTGACGTCACTCCTTGGTTAAAATCGCACTGAGGCGTGACGTCACGAGCAACTTCAACCCAGTGTATCTTTGTCATTTTTAGTTTGAGAGAAGAAAGAAAAAATATGTGTCGAATATTTTAAAATAATCTATGTGATGGACTAAAAAAAATTTTTTAGTCATCATGCCCATTGTCATTTTTGTTATTTCAGAAACAAGGATATTCTAGTAGAATGTTTAGTACCAGATTTCCGTGCGAATCGCGAAAATGTATCCCGCGTCGCTCAATCTGGATTGGACGTCTTTGCTCACAATATCGAGACTGTGGAAAGACTTACGCCTTTTGTGAGAGACCCGCGAGCTGGGTAAGTTTTTATGTATAGTCCTTTAGTGTAAATAATTGACTAAACGACTTTTTCAATTGGCCACATTATAAATTGTCTTTTCTGTTCCTGATGATTAAGGATACTGGAGCATCCAATCCTCAAAATGTTTATACAGGCCAAAACTACATCGGGCACAGATTAGGCGGATATGCATTAAGTTGGGAAATTAGCTCCCAGTGTCCTTAACTTTCGGGAACAGGAGAGACATTTTTTGTTTTTTATGTCTATATGATCCATTTACTATTATTTTTTACCTTACATTGTACTGTTTTGTGTCCCTCCCTGTATAATAAAAAGTACCTACTTATTTATATAGTACCTTGACTCATAAGCAATACTAGTAAGTAGGTACTTTAGGTTCTTATATAATAAGTTCTTTTACTAGCCTTAGACAATCTTTGCCTGATTTTAACAAAAATACCCTATGGGTAATTTATATCTTGTCTGTCAATAAAACGTGCATTTACATTTAAGGTACCGTCAAACGCTAAAAGTTTTGGAAATGGCTAAAGAAGAAAATCCTGATCTGATAACAAAATCCTCTATAATGCTGGGACTTGGCGAGACAGACGAACAAGTCGAACAAACTATGAAAGGTATGAAAAATCTATTATTTTATGGCGCCTTTACGCTTTCGTTGCAACTTTTTTTCATGTGGTCCTTTGAAGCGCGTAGCTTGGTCAGCGTGACTACTAATGCACATTGTGTAAATTACAAGTTTTACCGGCGGGGCGGGGCGCTGTTCAAAGCGTCTCTTTGAAACCAGTCTAAAGCTTGGTAGGTACCCACGTACACTATACCCACTCGATAGTTTTACTAGAAATCGAGTAAAAATCAACGTGTACACCGCGAAACTCACAGCTTTTTGCGTAATACCGTATGTTAGTACCGAGCTTTACGTTGTCTAAAATTTGACATAAAGACGCGATATAAAAAAAAGTCAGCACAGTCATGGCGTTCGCTTATGCTAAGGCTGTATGTCTGTAAATAAATATTACGCCAGAGGAACATGAATACAATATTTTTATATGTGTATTTCAGATTTACGGTCAGTAGGCGTCGATTGCGTGACTTTGGGACAATACATGCAACCAACTAAGAAACATCTTAAGGTAAAAGATAATTTTATCATTACTTCTCAGTATCTTATAAGTAGGGGGAGGCGGGGCACATTGATACTCGGGGCACATTGATACAGTACCTGTTTTGAAATACTGAAAAACGATACGCACACGGACACATCATTAGAACGCTCAAGGACATCCACAAGGATGATAGTTGTGACGATGCTCGCCGCCTATTCGCCGTTTTGCTTTTACAGGCACAAACGTGTTTTTGGGACCGACAACTAAAATTTTAAGAGCAATGTGTTTGTGTCTCAGCTCCATATTATTAGTTGTTTTCATTGTTTTATTTTACCAAAAGTACGTTTATACTTTAATAAATGTTATTTAATATGTTTATTTAATACAATATTGATTTAAAAAATAATAAATTACTTTTTCGTGAATATAGTCCCTTGGGGCACTATGATACAGTAAAGCGCGGGGCAGAATGATACGTATCGATCTGCCCCGTTAGTGTATTAAAGTGCCCCTTTAGTGCATTAAAGTGCCCCGTTAGTATTTTAAAGTAGTCTTAAAAATCTCATTTATTATAGAAAATGGTGCGGACTTTTAAAGTTAAGCAGAGAAATGTGAAAAAATCGTTTAGGATTTCAGTTTTGTGATGTTTTTGATTATGAGTTTTAAGAAAAAGTTCCTATAATTTTGATAGAGGATTTTATTTTGTTATTTCTATATTTCACTATGCCCAATTCTGTAGTACTTTTAGGCTGATTACTGAGTAATTATGTTTAATTACATGTTTAAGATCTTGATAAATTCTAGATTTTTGATGACAATTTTATTTCCTAGCTCATTTCATTATTAGGCTGATTGTGATTATCGTTAATACGAATAATAACTAATAAATAACGTGATTTTTTCAGATACCAAGCATTATTTGCTTTTTATTTGGTCAATTTAAGTAATATAACGATTTATTTTGAAAAAATATTATAATATTTACGGAAATAAAATACGCATCAAGCTGCCCCACTCTCTGTATCAAGGTGCCCCACCGGTGGGGCAGAATGATACAAAATCCATTTTTTATAAAAGTCGCCATAACTTTTTCCCTATTCGTTTCTATCAGCTTTTTTAAAACTTAATTATAAGTTAACATATCAGGCCATGCACCCGACAAAAAAAATGATCAAATATGTTGACATTTGTGTATTAAAACGGAGTTTGAATTTTTGTGTATCAATGTGCCCCACTTCCCCCTAGATATTAAAAATACTATTGTACTCTATGAGGCGACTGATGAATGTGCATGAAGTGAAAGGTTTGTTTGGATTGTAACAAGTGGAGGGAAGTGGTATCTACCTATCCCGTTCCGAGAGGCGTAATAGATATATATGTATGTATTATTGTATTCTAGTATTAAGACTAGTACTTAAGAACTATTTATTGTGATAGAATCGATAATACAAGCAATAGTTGAGTGTACCTATTTCTGATTGTTAGCATTATGGTGCTACCACACTGCATGTTTAGTAACGTTAGTAAACATTTTATTACAAACTTTTAGTGGGTACTTATCTATATTATTTGTTTGTAATATGCAGTGCGGGAGCACCATAACATAGCAAAATTACTATATTTTTATGCCAAGTAATGATAGTCTGTAATCCGATAAGCAAAACTAATTAACAGATTATAACTCTACTAAAATTAACAGTACTTTTATTTGTAGGTATACGAATACGTGACGCCTGAGAAATTCGCGTCATGGGAGAAAGTAGGGACATCTTTAGGGTTCCTGTACACAGCTAGCGGGCCGCTGGTTCGTTCGTCTTATCGCGCTGGAGAGCTCTTCATCTCGAGTCTGCTTAAAGACCGCAAGGCTAATGTTGTTTGACAAGAACCTTACTTGAAAACCTAGACGGGTAAACAATTAGGGTCAATTTGTACTAGGACAGAGTCAAAGCGAAGTTCTAAAAATGAACATATGACATTTAACCTTAACTCAACGGCATAACGCACATCTTACTTCTGAAATGAGAATAGGCATGATGACTAAAAAGAAATATTAGTCCATCACGTAGATTATTTTTAAATATTCGACACGTATTTTATCTTTTTTCTCTTAAACTAAAAATGATAAAGATACACTGGGTTAAAGTTGCTCGTGACGTCACGCCTAAGTACGATTTTGACCTAGGAGTGACGTCAATACCCCCACTACGTAACTTTGATGCTCTGTATCTTTGTATTATTTATGTATTTGATCAGGTAAAAATGCGTTTCAAATATTTTTTAATAGCCTAAAAGACTTACTTATTATTTTTAGAATTTTTGAATTAGTCATCATATCATCCCTATTAGAATTTGTTTATTGCAAATCACAAGTTGGGTAAGGTGTTATAAATTAAAATTATGATTCTAGTCTGAAATCGCGCGAATACGCTCTTTTTAAAATATCAGAAGTAATATGTGCGTTATGCCCTTATGCCGTTGAGTTAAGTTTGAATGTCATATGTTTAGAAATTAGCTTCGACTCTGCCCTAGTATAAATTGACCCTTACGAGTATATACAGACACTGCGCAAAGACAATCTACTTTAAGTTGCCAGAAATGCTTAACAAATGCACCTTTTAACCGCTGCGGAACTAAGTTTACCTTTTTTTTTTAAAATAAATCATTTTTATTAGGTACCGACTTGCCTAAATGTAAATAAAATTGCAAATACTCGTTAAATTGTAATATTTTTATTAACTTTTTTGTTATTTGCTTATTTATCGAATCTCCGGACTGTAAAATAAGCGTAGCGAATAAAATACTGAATAATTTCAATATAATTGTTATTTTTCTAATTTAGATTATTTTGTTAGTCAATTGTTGATAATTTATTGTAGATAAATGTGATTTATTGCATATTGTAAACTATTAAGGGAAGAAAATAAACGATGAAATAAATGATTGTTTTTAAAGTCTATGTTTTCATTTACCCTATTTGATAAACACATCATGCAGGGTTATGACCCAAAATGTAAGAAACTTTTCCGAAACTTAAGAATACTTATCTGGAATTCAGACACATTATTTATCTGTGCTGGATATAGGTAGTTTGGTTTGGCCTGTATTAGTCGTGTCTAGCACCGATATCTACGCCACAACTTCTATAACTCTAACCTACTCTCTTTTATTTATTTGATTTAAAAAAAGTCCTTCGTGGTAGGTACGTAAAATGTAAGAAATGAAGAAAAGATGGAAGTAATTCAAAGTATCTAGATTTCTTTAATTAATTAAGTAGGTACTAGGTACCTACAGCACATGAGCCTTTCTTTACGTGGGGAAATCTATTATGGATACCCTCCGTCTCGGAGAAAGAAGGGTTATACCGGACTCTCACCGGCTAAAACCCCACGGTGTTTCTTGTCGCTCCAAGACGGACACGGGAAAACTTGCGAATCCTTCCGCGACCCCGTCGTCGGCCGGCACAGCACATGAGCCTACAAATAGCAGCAGTCGTTTCTTACACTCCTCTTTATTTTTGTCACTCTCTAACGCATGGGTATAAAAGGCGATAGAGATAGTTCCCTATGTGTATTCTACTAGCGGGCACTATTTACTTATTTTACAGTGGCGAAATGTTTTATTTGTTAGGCGAGGCGCCGAGGGAGCGTAAAAACTAACAATCGTGTTCGGAATACAGATAATGTATTGCGCTGTTCATTAGGTCCACACAGAGCGAGCAGCCTCGCGAGGCAGATGTTTGGCCGCTCAGGAAAGAACTCGCTATCCTATTGAGTTGGCTTGTTCCTAGGGGCCTCTTTAAATTGGCCAAACGGTTGACTCGCGAGGCTACTCGCACTGAGTGGACCCGTCTATTTAGGTGCATACGTCCGAACTTTTGCGAGCTACTAACAAACTGAGTAGGTAGTTAGTTACTCGTATTATGGCTCCTACCTACTTACTAAGGAATCAATTTATTATTAAACATATACATACAGGAACCAGTAGGTATTTTTATGCATTACCTACAGGCTGCTTGTCTGTATAGCATGATGATGTAATCTGAACATGCACTTTCCCATGTTTTCTGATCTGTGCCATTACCTATTTTACTTTCTAGTTTATTTCCACTAAACATTACTGACACTAGTGTCAAAACGCGAAAAAATACAAGAAACATGCGTCAAAATGCGAAAAAAAAAACAATTTTCATTTTCTCTAATCTAATTCAGCTGAGCAGCCACATTATCTATTTGTCATAAATTCATCATTACTTAGGTACGTATGCCCAATATTGGAAAGTTTGGTAATATACCTACTTAAAAAGAATGTGAGTAGGTAGGTAGCTTGTTTAGTCCCGTCAATATTTTTTGCTATCCATCTACGTAGGTATCTACCTACCTAAATCTAATTTAATCTAGCCATTAGTGTCCCAATGCCGGCCAAAGGCCTCTCTCCTCATCCGCTATGATTTAGGTAAGTACCTACCTACCTATTTCCCGCAAAAAAAGTATCTACCATATTTATTTATCCTTTGACATACCGCCGCATCCTTTTACTGTATTCTACTCCTATCCTGAGTAGGTACGTACGACGCTAAACGCACGTACGGTCAGCAAACGCGGCGTGTTTGGGCTCGGGCGGGCTTTTTGTGCACTCGTGCGCATGTAATGCAGCTTACCTACCTACATACACGAGTAGAGCCTGGATACACCTTTGAAAATATATAAAAATAAAAAATACTTACATTTAAGTAGGTAGGTAGGCACCTACGTCTATTTTATATCTTAGGTATATCTTGAAAAATGAAAATATATTTAATCTTGTAGGTAGAGTTTGACATCACTTAAGACAAGTATTTTTTTAAAGTTAGTTAACTACTTACTATATCTTACTATTTTAGACTGTACTGTACTAAAATGTAACTTTTTGTAATAAATAAATAAATAGGTAGATACTAACTTCTAAATACAATTCAATAGCCAGCCTGATTATGTAAAGTTTGTTTAAACGAAGCACTTGTATAAATATAAGTACCTACCTTCAGTTTATAGGTATAGGTAGGTACTTACTTATCATTGGGTAAAACTGTTTTTGTAAAGACAAGACTGAAAATATTTGCTTAATAAAGTAAACCAATTGATACTCAGCACTATGCATCAGGACATATACATATATTGGACGATGAATTGACGAATGAATGATTCATTATACTTAATTTTATCTGGTAGTATCGTCGTGAAACATGTTAAGGTTCTGTTGTAACATATTATGTTTAAGTTTTTGTGAGTCCTCTAGAATCTTAGTTTACATACCATCCACACTTTATAGTCTTAGTCATTATGTTGTGTTCAAGCATATTATAGAAGAATTGACCAATAGAGGTCACAATAATATAACGGTATTTATTTTCAAAGATACCACCGGTTCGAGCGTATACGCTCGTCCGGTTTTTTGGAGTAAGTAGCGCACATGAACACGCGTATTCTGAAAATGACCGTAGACGTGCGCGTATAAAACGCTAGATCTGAAATCGCCCTTGTTATCGACAAAATATTTCAATATACCTACTGGCGAAATAAAAACGCACTGTGAAGGTTTGACGGGTGTTTGCGGCAGAGAGAGGAAATAGAGGTGAATAGCTGATAAGGCCAGTGGGAACTAACTGCTGGGATGCACGCTCGAATCTACTATTGAAATGTATTAAATATACCTATACTGTTGGAATACACCGAAAAATACACTGAGTTTTATATTTAGTTCTAGAACTAACTCAGATAAATGACGTTTCAGCTATAAGTATATACCTTTAGTACAGTGTCGAATATATCTAATGCTGTCTACACACCAAAGCCGGCGGCTTTTTTGACAGCTGCCATTCGTATGACGTAAAGCCACTGGCGGCTTTGGTGTGAAGATAGCATAAGAGACAAAATGTTGTCAATTTTACGAGTATTTTAGTCGCTTTCGTCAATTCAAATATTTATTTCGATTTTCAAATTTAATACATAAAGCTATACAGCGATACATTACGCATAAATACCGTACATGTTGTCGAGTCGTCAAATATTCAGTGGTTGACGCGGCTCGAGGCGCAGAGTGCGGGACCAACAAAATCTAAAGCTCGCGCTTCGTTGCTCCATGAATATGTCAAATGGTGTATAGAAAATCACGCGAAATATGTGCTACAAATTCTATATACAATTCTGTATGTATACTACGTCGATTGCAGACGATAGATGCAAGCCAAGGTACTCTACATACATACGTAAATATCTGTCACGCCTCTCTCCCAGAGACCACTTCCTTCCACTTGCTACGATCCAAACACATTTCTTACTTCTTTGGTACTGTAAAAATGCCCTAAAATCTGAATTATTACATTTGAATGGCCGTCGCTGCCGTTGTCACAGGTTATTTGTAGGTAAATAGCTACATGCCTGCATATCTGTCACGCCTCTCTCCCATTGGGGTAGGTAGTTAAAGACCACTTTCCTCTACTTGTTACGATCCAAACACACTTCTTTCTTTTTCTAGCAACATTTTTAAACCTAACCTTCTGTAGTCACCTATATATTTAGATACCTAAAAGCAAGAACGAAGGTTTTATTTATTTATTTTATTTATTTTTCGTTGTTTATCATTAGAATTAAAATTTTCTTTTCATCAGAAAACAAATTGCAGAATTTCTGAAACCTTTAACTATTTTTCTATTAAGGAAAACGTTGTTAATATCACGACATAGTTATTTTAAGCTATATTATCAGGAATTTCGAAGGTAGGTAAGTATGTACTTTTGCTTCCCCCATTCACTTGAACGATACTGGAATCTATTTTAAAATTTAATACGCTTTTATTTTTGCGGAATTCCACGAGTGGCTCTAGGGAGAGAAAGCTAATTTCAATTTCATTTAGTTCTGGCGCGATTCCATGCACTGGTCATAGAGTATAGAAATCTTACTGAAATGCATAGGTAAGTTAATAGGCACTAAACTATGCAAGAAGAATTGCAGTTACTCAATTCCTAGTTTATTGCAAAGAGATATAAGAAAAAGAAAATATTTCTTTAGAAGAAGAAAGATTTAGTTTTTTTAAATAAAATTTATTGCTCAACAATATACGATCGTAAAAAAAGGAATTCAGAGCTATCATTTGCTTTAATATATTTTTTAATTGTCGGCATTACCTATGTATGTACCCGTTACTAGGTACGAATACGCATATAGAGAAATTTCTGTTTTTGGTTCATATTACATGTCCTACCTAGTCACAGCTTGTACGCTACCTATCTAAACAAGATAAATTCCTACAGCTACGTAGGTAGAAACAAATTAATTAACTGCAAAGGTTCTTCTGCACGGTTAGTGTTTGATAGGTGAGCGTGAGTTCGGACGGGAAGTCTCGAGCGCCGTATAGGGGCGGAGTCTCCGCTCTCGGCGCTCCACGACTCAGAGCCAGGCAGATTACACCCTGTCTGAGCCCCAATACGCAATTCCATTCGTTGCAAGAGGATTTCGCATTTTTATCGGTAGGTACTTCCGAGTCTACTATAAAATTGGTCGACCTCTCCAATTGTCAAAGGATTCAAATAGATAAGAGTCTTTATGCATTTAATGGCTTCTTTCTATGCATTTTTGAGGTGGTAGTACCTACTTGATTCTATTCATACATACATATCCGTCACGTCACGACACGTTTCCATTGATCCCAATGAGGCAGAGACCACTTACTTAATTGTATTCGTTGGTAGGTAAAACAATCATACAATCGCTCTCGTATGAGAGTAGGCTCGTGTCCATGTAGTGGGGATGTGGAAAGGGCTGATAAGGAATACAGTCTTCATCATAATGACAAGTCAAAGAACGTCCGGACATAGCTTCCTTTATTTCTCATGATTCGCCCGAAAACAGCTTGCATTTACCGTAATAAACCTGCAACCTTCGCCAAGTGACGGACGTCTGACGCTGTGCATGCCGTATTAAAGCCTCCTCCGTTCTACATTTATTTGGGCCAAAATGCTTACCCATTGATATTTAAAATGAATCTACTTACATAGGTATTCGTAATACAATATCATTATAAAACTGAGTTTTTTATAGATAGATTTCTAATAACTATTTATATTTATTTTTACAGTAATATTTCGAAAAGAAGATCTTCAAAACAACTGGGGCCCAAGTCTGCTTATTTACAATTTTGCAATGTGTCGAAATGTGTCTAAAAATGCCTTTGAAACTCTGCCGACATAAAACTGAAGCTATTTTTTAGCACACTTGGGCCCATGTACACAAGTTCGAACCTCAAAAAAAAATAAGCTTGATTAGAGGAGGCAAAACACAATAACGCGGTTTGAACTTTATGTTAACTTATTATGTGTTTTAGAAAACTTTTTATCGAAATGTCACCCGAATTAGCTACAATCAGGATTTACGGGGAAAATAAATTGGACATTGTGACTTCAATTTCAGACTTAAATAGGTATTCATAAAGGCCTTGTTTTAGAACTTTTTGGTTTCTTTTTAATATTGTAAGTTATTTATTAAATATCTTTTGTAAACGAAAATATAGACAATCAAATATAAGAATTTTCAACTAAGTAATTCTATTTATTATGATCTGGGATCAGTTTTGATAAAGAAATTCTCCATTTTTCTACGAAGGTACCATTTGCAAGCAGCTGCCGATAGGTAGATACCTAAGTTTGCTTAGGTATTAAAGTTAGGAATGTCTCAAACGTAAAAAAAAAATACAGAAAGTTTAATCTTTCTCGTTTGATTAACCAATTTAAGTTTGGTTATTTTTGCAGGCGAAATTTTTGAGGGTAGGTATACAAAATAAATGATCTCACTAAAGTTGGCACCTGTTTTTGAACCGGATTCTAAGGAGGAATAAATACATAAGTAAGTACCTACACAATTTAAATGTAAAGTTAGATTTTTTTTATATTCCCGAGAAACATCGTCAGTTTAATTTACAGATTAGGTACGTCCTCTTTTCGATACAAAATGCATAACACAGATTACTAAATAACTAGTTACTAACGTAAGTAAAACTTAAGTCACGACGACGGCATTTTACAATAGACCTCCTCGAAGCTAGTTTAGTCAGTACTTTAGCGTTCGGTTTAGAGAGGGTAGTATGCACTATGCAATCAGAAATGCATTAGTGTCCACTTGAACACCCAGTCCAAGTGTAGACCAATATGCAAACTCGCTGGGAGTCGAACTAGACCGCATTCGAGTGTCCGTGGTAATGCCCGAATATTTGACCAACGGGCAAGTTAGACATTTCACGCTTTGGCGAACTTTGAGATTTCAGGTGTATACGTACATGTAGATATATAGGATAGCAAAATTCTAACATTGTTCAAATGTAATTTATGTTAGGGATTAGATACTTAATCCGTAAAGGGCGATAGAAAATGCACATCGTTCTTTGGAAATAGGCAATTGGCTAATTTCGACTTCGTATAGCGACATCGGATGTTCGTTACTCTATCAAATAAAAACCAGTAATCAGATTTTAAAGAAAGAGCTCTTAGGCGCTGTCTCCACGAACGAGTGAATCGCGGCATTCGCGTCGGTATTCTATACGTACATTCTGTTGAACCGCCTCTACTCGGTCATTTTAACACCACGATGCGTCGTAGAAATACGTGGCACGTAGGGCATGCACCCGGGTTTACCCGGTTCTCAAAAACCCGGGAAAACCCGGGTTTTTTGATGATCTTGAGAACCGGTTCTGAATAATATGAAACCCGGTTCTCCCGGTTCCGACCAAAATATTAAAATGTAAAGTATTATTTATTTTTGCTGCGTTATTTTAACAAAGGACCATGGGTCTGGGAGTATGGAGTCTGGGTACAAGATTTTATATAGGGTTATTATTATCTCAAACGATAGAACTTAAGACGTTGATCACTTTATAGTATGAGGAAAAAGTCGAAAAATATCTATAAACTAATGTTTTGCCAACTTGAAGTATGAAAAACACACCTTGTATGAAAAAATCTTGTAAACATGTTCCGACAGTCATGCGACCTATATCAATCGATAGCTATTCAAACGGCGAGTATTTCACCCATAGGCGCCGTTGTCAAAATCGAAGGCCAACTTGTCGTTAATCGATGACAAAAAAATTGCAAGTATCGGACTAGTCTGTAGATATGCTCCGACAGTCGTGCGACCTATATCAATCGATAGCTACTCAAATGGCGAGTATTTCACCCATAGACGCCGTTGTCAAAATCGAAGGCCAACTTGCCGTTAACCGACGACAAAAAAATTGCAAGTATCGGACTAGTCTGTAGATATGCTCCGACAGTCGTGCGACCTATTTCAATCGATAGCTATTCAAACGGCGAGTATTTCACCCAAAGACGCCGTTGTCAAAATCGAAGGCCAACTTACCGTTAATCGACGTCAAAAAAATTGCAAGTACCGGACTAGTCTGTAGATATGCTCCTTACAAAAACACAAGGTACTTTTACAGTTACTTTTGTTTTATTTCGTGGCATGTAAATTTTTTCCGTGGTATTATAAAAGAACCGGGTAGAACCGGGTTACCCGGTTCTGAGCTCGATTTGGAACCGGGTTTCAAAAACTCGGAACCGGACTCGGTTCTGCATGCCCTAGTGGCACGGCGATAATATCGCCGCGATTCTCTCGCTAGTTAAGACAGCGCCTTAGAGGTAGGTTTTAAAGACGAATGATGCTTGTTGTTAAGTCAGTAATCAAGACTAATGCAGCTAATACGTTACTCCTAAGAGAGCGAGCTGGCTAAGCGAGTGATAGACTCAATTCCTTCAGATTAGAGGCTCTTGTAATAAATAACAGTTCAACATTACCTACGTTGGTCGTTTGTTAGCTTGCAATCTTTCGACCCCTAATAGCTGTTTGGATTTTTAGTTACATGAGTAAATTAGAATACAATTAATTTAAATTAGTTTAAATAATGTAAGTAGTTTTAGTTTTAAGTTAGCTAGCTAAGTATTAATTATGTTTTATTGTCCCCATTATTGTAAATATTTCTTTGAATAAATATTAATGAAATAGAACAGAATAAACAACACAATGATTAAAAGTTTTAATTGATTTTTTGTTAGCCTTTTATATAGGCCCAAGTCTGCCAATTTAAAATAGTCTCATTTGTGTGATAGTTCAGACAAATAGTATTTTTGCTAGGAAAGTTTTGGGGTAGTTCTGATTTTTTCATTCTATATGTTTTTTGGGGTGCTTAATCCGAATCTGAGGTTTGCGGACAAAATTTCGTGACGCAACATTAAAAAAAAACAGCAAAATCCGTTTTTTTTCTTCATTTTTCGTTTTTTTTGCTTAAAACTCGAAAACTATTAACTTTTGGTAAATGGTTTGTTCAAAGAAATTAAAGCACTTGAAATTCTCTACAGATACCAGTATTTAGTTTTGTTTTCAGACCAATCGTTCGGTTTCTAGAGCGAGTTGAAAATTGTAAATTTTTAGCAGTTTATGCAAAACCCACTTCTTACATTTCAATACTTAATTTTTATGGATGCTGTCATTTGATAAATGTCACCTGGTTTTCCACACAAGTAATTAAAAAGAAAAAAGGCAAAAAATATTGCGTGTCAATGGCATGTGCATTGCTTAGCAGTATACCAAATGTGTCCAAAAATGCAATCGATACTCAATAGTCACTCAACTGAGACTATTTTAAATAAGTAGACTTGTGCCCCTGCTGCTCTCCTAGAAAAACATAAAACGCGGTCAAGGCAAAGCATTATAAATAATTAAGTAATAAATTACTAATTTGAAAACACATTTTATTCTAAAGTGACGGACAACTCACGTACCGAGACGTAGGTAGGTACTCATGTCATTACGATCTTATTTGTTTTATGCAGTACTCATAAAATATCCAATTGTGTAAACATAATCACACATTATGTATGTACCTACTTATTGCACATAAAGAAGGCACTGTTATTTATTATTAAAATATTATAAAGTACACACGTCGAATATGGCCATAGTCCCCTAATTTAATGCTCTGAGCCATATGAGAGCCATATGAGCCATATATGATCATAAAGAGCACACGTGGTAGATAGCTTAAGAGAACAAACAAAAGCCTGAAATCTAGTTTATTTTTTTAGCGTTTTATTGCATTAGTGTTTGCGGTTTGACGTTTATATTAACCATCTACCGCAATTTTAACGTCAAATTGTACCGCAACTGAAACCTTATTTGTCAAGCTTCTTCTCGATAAATATTCAGTAGATATGTATTGTAGTCTGTAAAACGCTGTAGTGAAGGTACGAAAGGAAGGTACGATGCCGAAAATGTTGCCACTGGAGTCAATGTACGCGGCGTAATTTCGGCTGATAGGTATGTTAACCAACCGCCAAAAGACCTCGCGGCAGAGCACGGGAAAGGTAGCAAGATGAACTGGACACCTTCACGAACCACTGGGCAGAGGCGGCTCAGGATAGAGAATCATGGAGAAGGAGGAGAGAGGCCTTTGCCCAGCAGTGGGACAACAACGGCTAGATAAGATAAGATAAGGTATGTTTCTTCTTCTTCGAGTGGTTGTGGTCGTCATTTCAGCTGTCTGATCTCTGATTATATTTAGACGTCTTGAAAAACATTCCGTATTAGTTAAATACGGAGTGCTTTTCTTTCGGCGTCGTACGTGCCACAGATGTGTCGCGACACGATTTAAGAAAATCAGAGAGCTGTCTCATAAATAGTAACCAATGTGGTGGTTTATCGGAGCGTGACGTCGTGGGGCAGTTTACAAACCAGTCATAGATCATAATGTCTAGTATATTTATGACCTGGCGTGCTGAGGTGACGCACTGTGGCCGTACTCCGCAAACCGAGCGACACTGACCAATTTCACGGACCAACGCGCTTCAAAGTTAGGGTTGCCATTTGATAGTTACTTTTTAAAATAGAGATTTTCATTTCGAATTCTAGCTTTACTTTTCCTAGTATATACCAGCTCTGTCAATATAAAGCGGTTTTATATAGCTACCTTAAGGGAAACGGGCACAAAAATCGAAGTAAAATGGATAATTTGCTGTAAAACGTAGTAAAAAAAAACAAAGAACAAATTCCTTTTTAAAATTATAGGTACCTGCTTATATGATTTAAAATACATAAAAAAAGGTTGCCGTTGTTGTTCCGGTCATGCATGATATAAAAAACGGAGACGCAATTTCGCTGTCTATGTTTTAAGCCAGACACTGTTCCTAAGTAGGTACTCAAACGTCTGTTTGTTAAAATTAATGAACTAAAATAAACTACTTTTAAATAAGTATTTTACATCGTTTAACTTCGATTTTGGAAATAGCTGACTCTTACAGGAATACGTAGGCACTTACCGTTATTTTCCCGTTATTACAAATGCACTTACAGTTATTTTCCCGTTTTACAACCCTATTAAAACAAATCAAGCGTTTTAAGAGTATTTTTCACAGATTAGCATAATATTGACATTTTACTTTGACTTACTGACTTGTTTGACTTAGGTCTTAAATTACGTTACCTATTTTTATTCACAAGAATCCAATGAAGTTTAAATAACAAGAAGGAAGAAGAGTGTATACTTTGATAGTAAGTTATTCCTGCAAAAATAGTTGGCTAAAGTCCATTTTTGGTATTGCCCCTTAAAAAAAAGGTTCCAAATTACCTCAACGTATTCTGTATAGGGTGTTATGCACAGGCTTTCTCTCACAAAAAATAAGGAAAGTACCTAATGTGCTCATTGGGGGTCTTATTGGATGCAGGTGGCATTGAACCGGTCGCGTTGGAGAGAAATTGGTGGGGCCTATATGCTCAGCAGTGGGCAGCTACAGAAGAAGAAGACCTAATCTGCTTCTGAAATGGAAACGGATTCCCTGACAAGTATGAAAAAAAATCTTATTACACTAATTAAAAAAAAAATCCCCCTCAATTGTATTCATACGTCTATAATCGTAAGTTATTAAATAGTTTTACAATAAATACAACAGTAACAGAATTTTATGACCAAAGCAAAACTATAACAACACTTTGGTATTAATAAACAGAAAGTTAACCCTTTGAAATCCCGTGGTAGTTGTACTATCTCTGGCCCAAAAGTCTGGGGCAATCGCGGGCCACGTTTTACTGCGGCACGCTGACGACTCACTCCACGATTTACATATTATTCCTTTATTACTCTCTTGGAATTCATATGCTAATGTTAACTGCTATATTTTCGGCCCAACGGGACACTCAGCGTGCCCTTAAGGTTACGAGTAATGTGTTGTATTATGTATCACTGCTTTTTCATTTCGAATTATAATTCGGTTGGTATTTGAAGCGTTTGTTTCAATTTCTTTTTAAACGCATAGTTTGTATTGTTTTGTAGCTCATACATTAGAATAATATAAATGCTATATTAATTTAAGATATTGTGTAAGTTTAACAAGATATGACGTTATATGCGTAGGAATTCGCAGCGTCTCATTATCATCATCATCGACCTATTGCAGTCCGCCATAATTGTTCCGCCATAATTGCTGCACGCAAATTAATTAGTGCAGATTTACTTTTATGTTTATTTTACTATTCATTTTGAATTGAACGGTTTATGACCTTGGCCCTAAGCTGACGTGCATGTGTGAGGTGACTGGTGAATGTGGATGAGGCGAAGGAAGCGTGTTTGGATTGTGGTAAGTCGAGGGAAGTGGTCTCTGTCTACCCCGATGGGAAAGAGGCGTGGCGGATATGTAGTCAGTATGTATGGCTTTGTTCCTCTTGGTAGATAATAGTCGATTATGCTGATACACGAATATGCTCTATATATTTTAAAACACCTCCTTAACAAATTATTAGCTAAGAAAAACATACTCAAATACATACATATCCATCACGCCTTTCTCCTATTGGGGTAGGCAGAGACCACTCTAGTATGTCTGGGCCGTAGCAAGTGGAAGGAAGTGAAGAAAAACGTCTGCTATCAAATTATCTGTATAATCCATATAGGCATACTGGTTGCTTGAATTCAACTTCATGCTTACATAATACCGAGAAGTTTACTTGACTTTGAATATATATTTTTTTATAAGCGGGAATCAGTCATAGTCTAAACATATGACATTATTTCCAGTAGGTAAGTCAACTCCTAAAAATCTAAGAATTATACTATAATGATGACGAAGTACATAAGGTGAAAAAGTATATAAGATGACGAAGTATATAAGATGACGAAGTATATATGATGACGAAGTATATATGATGACGAAGTATATATGATGACGAAGTATATATGATGACGAAGTATATAAGATGACGAAGTATATAAGATGACGAAGTATATAAGATGACGAAGTATAAAAGATGACGAAGTATATAAGATGACGAAGTATATAAGATGACGAAGTATATAAGATGACGAGGTATATAAGATGACGAAGTATATAAGATGACGAAGTATATAAGATGACGAAGTATATAAGATGACGAAGTATATAAGATGACGAAGTATATAAGATGACGAAGTATATAAGATGACGAAGTATATAAGATGACGAAGTATATATGATGACGAGGTATATAAGATGACGAAGTATAATAGATGAGGATGTTAGAGCATCTCGTCTGAAATGTGGCCGGGATCCGGGGATCCCGAGACTCGGGATCTCGGGATCGGATCCTCTACGTACCGTACCTTTATTCTTCTTAATTTCTTTCAACACAAAATAAAGTTCTCATAATAACATAATAATATTTATGTATGTGTATTTATCGAATATAATATATGTGTAGGTTTATACTAATATATTTATTGTATATTGTAGTGACTATCCTGCCTTTATGCTATCACTTCTCTCTCTGTGGGGTCTGCAGGAAGAAATTTCTTTTAGAAATATGCTGTACCTTTTGTATAACTTCTCTTTTTTTCTGTATCTATATACTATCATCTTACAATAAACAGTTAAATAAATAACACGAATCATTTCCAAACAGATTTATTTATCTACTATTTTAAGCTAGTCTGTGACGGTAGCGTTAGTGAGGTAATTGGTCGGAAACTCACAACCTTACAACTTCAGTTGCTAACAGTACTTATGATTTGAGTCTGGAATATTCCGGATATATTCCGCGTAACACTTCAAGTGGTTGAGCTATAAGGTTCAGCTTGAATCAGGCTCTCGGATAAACTTGTATAAGTATCTACTTATTTCATAGGTAGTAGTGCCCAAAAGCAGTAGCCTAAAAGACGGACCAAAATAATTAGTCCCTCTTTTAGGCTCATAAAAATTAATTTGAATCACATTTTTTACCTGATAAAATACATAAATAAATACAAAGATACAGAGTAACAAAGTTACGGAGTTACGGGGGTATTGACGTCACTCCTAGGTAAAAATCTTACTTAGGCGTGACGTCACGCACGAGTAACTTTAACCCAGTGTATCTTTGTCATTTTTAGTTTAAGAGAAAAAAGAAAAAATAGGTGTCGAATATTTTAAAATAATTTATGTGATGGACTAAAAATTTTTTTTGTCATCATCCCTATTCTGATGCTTACTACTAAGTAACGAACTTTATACCTAAACCCACCTTATTACAAAACGATTAATGTTTATAGTCCTAGAACTAACTCAGATAAATGACGTATCGGCTATAGACAAAACGTCAAAAATTACATGAGTCCTAGAACTATATTTAAAACTCGTTTTGTATTAACGGGGAATGATACCTATCCAGTCATCCGTGGCGATTCCCAAAAAAGGACTTTGTCAGTTAACTGTCAAATGCGTGCATCTGTGAAGCGTCCTAAATCAGGACACGACTCAGTTCGGTTTTCATATGACTGGCTATAGCACTATTTACAATGTTTATGTAGAGATACTTTTATGTAAGGTAATCTACCAAATTGGTGAATGATTTAGTCGACGTGATGTCATTCCATTTATTTTATGTTTTAATTTTTTAGACATTTATTTTATTTATACCTATTCTAAATTATAGTTTTCATCGATTATGACAATCGGTAAAATTTTGCAGTTTTCATTTGATATCATCTTATAATCTAAAGTCAAAGTAAAAAATATATTTATTTCATAGGCACAAAAAATGCTCTTGAAACCGTTATATTATTATATATAGGTATTTTTTTTAAAGCTAGCGCTAGATTCGCAAGGTGCAGTTTCCCCCAGAGAAGAACCTAGCAAGAAACTCTGTGGGGTTGCTCTTTTCAAATAAAGTTTTACAATTCTTACAAATAAAAAGTTCTTTCTTACAAAACTTTGATTGTTCCTTTTGTGTTCTTTTTTGAGGCCTTTATTTTTTAATAACGCGTTTTTATTTTCTTATTTGATGCCTATATTATCATAATACTTATATGTAAATGTATAACAATAAGTATCGAAATGCAGCAGACTATGGTAATGCATTGTTATAAACATTGGCAGCCGAATATCAAACAAGCATCGTGCCATCTCGTCACAAGTTGCAAATTGCACAATTATTCTAAATCAAACAGTACCTAGTTGAGAGAGCGACACTCCTTTGATTGCTACGACGAGTTTGCAACGACTTAACCTTAGAACTTCAATGCAATGGATATGTTATTAATAATAATATTTATTTATTTATTTTTATTTGGTAGATCATCAGTTACAGTGCCATTATAGAATAGAGATAGTCGAAACTAAAAACTAATAATAGACCTACTGTTATATGTTACAGAGATATTATGAGAATATATTTAAGGATTAGTACCTAATACAAAATTAAAGAGCATCTAAAACATCTTTGCTTATTTTAAAGTATACAATAATAATAAGGATTTAGTGGGGCTCCCTTAAAAAAATCGTAATTTTTTGCCTTTTGCTCAATACCAATAATGACTGTTGGTAGACAATTGAAATATTCACAGAATACATAATAAATCACAATACATACGTACGTCGTTACGTCGTGTCGTATCAAGAAGTCAAACGGCTGGGAGAGGAAAGACAAAGATGGCGTATATTCCACAGACAAGAGCCTGGCTCTTAAATACCTATATGAATGAATGATGAACATACTGAATGGCACAGATTAATTCACACGCGAGTCCGACTCGCACTTGGCCAGTTTTTTTATACATAATATTTTTGTTTAAAACTAATACCGTTTCACTACCTACCAGCCAAAATATTTTTTTTTCATAAGCACAAAAAATGCTCTTGAAACCGTTACATTATTTATAATCTACATTTTTTTTCTTTCTTAAGAAACAACACAGGGCCTACATTCATATATTGCCTTTGCCATTTCTATTCGTACATTAGTTTTGAAGTTAGACGCTGATTGTAACAACCGCGGAACACACTACGATCAGTTTGTAGGCGTTCACGTTTCCGTCACAATAATCACGGGAATCAATCAGATAACTATGTACCTATGTATTTAAGTACCAACCACAGTCTAGAATTGGAATCCATAAAAACAACGCACCTAGCGTGGCAACTAGAATATTTAACAGATTGCCTAAAAAAATTAAAGAATACTCGATGCCTAAATTCAAAAAAGAAATAGAAAAAATGTTTTACTCGATCAAAGAATTCCTAGACGAAAGACACAATTAGGTGAAAGTACTTAAGTAATTGTTATCATTTAATATTTAATTGTCTTGTTTTATTAATTTTGTTACCTATTAAATTTTTTCATAATTCTATTTTATGTGTTTGTGTTTGTAAAATATAATTCTATTATTTAACTTTTGCATGCTGCGATTGAAGTAGAACATAAGAGCTCTTTTTATAATCTTACCACCAATAATGTAATATTTACTATGTTCATGCAAATAAACGCTTTGACTTTGACTTAAGTAGGTAAGTATGTAACCCCGTGTTACCACTTCTCTTAAGTAAGTTTAAGTAGGTACTAACAAGAGGATCCTGCGAAACTGTACCTCTTACTAGGTATTATGGTTAGACACCATTTAGGAATTCTTATATTTGCTTATGTTGTTGTTTATTTCCCTTACGGACTAAAGGTCTATCTACACAGATCCACACAGTGTCCGGGAGGTGTCAGGGAAAAAAATATCATTCCATACATTTTCTATGGATTCATTCACACACGTTGTCATGACGACGTATTGTTTTCCCTCCTGACGGGCCACGGCACGAACACTTTCCGGGCACGGCCCGGATCTGTGAAGATAGACCTTTATAAGTTAAGTAAATTAAATAAAAATAATATAAAAATGTTATCTAGGAGTGAAAAAAAAATAAAGGCAAAAAAAGTCTCAACATTTACCTAGATATTTAAATAGGTTAAGTGGCTCAGTGCAGTTATTTCGAAATAACATTCTGAGATTCTGTTTAACCTAAAAGAAACCAATATAACATCCCTATATATTTGTAGATAAAAAAAATAATAAGAAAAAGCTCGTTCACTGATCGGAAAATGTCCAAGCGTAAAACTAAATTAGGATTCGGATTTAAATCCCAATAGGTATTTAATCAAGAGAGACTCTAGGATTACAGAGTGGGATTAAGAAAAATAGCTTTTTTAAAAATTGTTTTGAAATGAAATAAAATATTTTTTATTGTGTTAAGTGTAGTACATAGTTAAGGTCGATAGTTTAATTATTATAAAAAGTTCTACAGTAAAGTAATGGGTCATTACGAGCGTGCGAATGTGTCATATACCTTGTCGTCATAAGGTATGTCTCCAACAGCGCGCTTTCTTTTGTTTTATTTTCATGTTCAGCTTGCGATTCAATTTTCAGTTCGTTTTGCGTCAAGCGCTGTGCCCTACTGTTTGACGCATTTTGAGACGTGCTTTATTGAGACATGATTTTTCGGGCATGCTTCAAATTAAAACACAAGATGGACGTGGAAGGTCACTGGTGGGGATATACATAATATGACCCGACTTTAGTACAGCCAACTCTGCTAAACTATCGGCCGAAATAAAGTTTGTGTTTTGCGGGAACTCTTAATGCAGCCCTGTCCCTTCTAGCCAAGGTGGTTCGTTCATTTGCATCGGGATCTTTTTCACGGTTACTTGGAGTTTAATTAAAAACAGAATTACCTAGAATCGAGCGCGCACGATCACACGGTGCTAGGAACTACGGAGAAACTGCTTATACGCTGCAAGAACAATATATTGGGTCATTTATTTATAAGAATTTTATTGATTACTTATTATTTAATGTCGACAGAGAATTGAGCAGAGTGGCGAATACTCCGTCAAGAGCGACGCACTTAAATTAGTATGATGATAATATTTACTTTTTGAAGAAGTCAAGCAAGCTGCATTGTGAGTAAGTACAAAATATTGTGATATTAGGGTGATTATTTTTTTAAATGACCATTTGGATGAAAAAAATTGTCCATACGCGATATTTTTTATTAAATATACTTTTAAGTATCAAAAAAGTACCTATTATTGTACACTCGAGAGCACGTCAACCTTTACAGTTTGGACTTTGCCCTATTCGAAGTTGAACGGAGAAAATGAGTGACAGAGATGAATAAATGTATGTCTGTTTCGCGTCAAGTGTTTCGTGCTGCACTGCCGTTTTTGTGCGTGTGTGTATTAATAGCAATCGATGGACTGAATGACTGAATGTGTGTGTAACTGTCTGGTTTATAATATTGTTTATGTAGCACTTTTGCGCTTACTTTAGTTTTGAATACGTAAGATTGGTAACAAAATTTTTGCAAAAATTTTAATATAGCATCAAATCATGACATAATTTACTTGAATTAAGACTTGAAATTTAAAAAAAAAGCCAAGATTACGCTTAGAGCCATAGCAGACGGCGATTTCAAAAATCGCGGTAGCAGTGCTTTTTCCGCGATTCGACCGCGCAGCCCAAAGCTCACGGCGCGCGGTAGACGCGTGTTTACGTCGCGGTAGAACCACAGGCAACGCACGTTTTGAAGTGCGCCGTAACGACACAAGCATATAGGAGCGGAATAGAAGCAGGAGGGGCGGCGAACAAATATATTGTTATGATGCGTAATCTTAACAAAATATATTTTTTTTTTTACAATGATTTTGCGTAAACTAGTAATAAAGACTATAATTACTAAATATTTAGTATGACTAAATTAATTACACCAAGAGCACATTGATCTTAGATTTTATTTGTTAGTTTGAAAAACCTGATATTTCCCCATAAAATGTATGAATTTTATTAAGTTGTTACTATTTACATAATAGCTGAGTAAGCTACGATAAAATGTATACAGTATTAAGGTTCCAAAGCTGCGGTCAAATTGCATTAAAATCGCAGAAACTGCTCCCTTACCGCGCGTTTTGAAAACGCCGTCTGCTATGTCTCTAAGGCTAAGAACTCACGAAGCGGTTTTCAACCGCGCCCGCACGTGGTTGCGTGCCCGCAGCCTTTTGCGCCGTTGAAAACCGCTCCGTGAGCTCTTAGCATTAATCTCAAATAATTTATAGGACAGGAAATCTTCTCACATTGATAAATTTTAATGAACTTTTGAGCTATAGTAGACGGCGTTTTTAAAACGCGCTTTAGCGGAGTGTTTTCCGCGATTCTATTCGCGGTAAACCCGCGCTTAAAACGTGGTTGACGTGCGTGTTGAAGCGATACAAACATAGGAGCGGAGTAGGAGGAGTAAGGACGACGATACGCATACATTTTTTTTTCAATGCTTGCAAGGTTGCGGTTGAATCGCGGAAACCGCTCCGCTACCGCGAGTTTTGAAAACGTCGTCAAAGAGCACGTCCACACTGACCAAGCATTTGCCTCGCGAGGCAGCCGCGCATGCCATCTGACTGATGATGCTATGACTCATCTGACAGCGCACGCCCTGAGCGCCGTTCGGGTGCATGACGGCTCGCCCGCTCGGCCGTTTGGGCGAGCATTTGTGCGCCCGAACGGCCCTGAACACGTCCACACTGACCTAACATCTGGCTTGCGAGTCTGCCGCGCGAGCCCGTGCGGTCTATCTGGATGCAGCTCGATATGATTCTTTACCTACATGGCGAATTACTTGACCGTAATCTACCTGCTTGCATAGTTTGGACCCTGGGTAAAATGTAAAAATAAAAGAGAAATGTATGCTAATTATTTATTTAATCATAATAAACAAAATAATAATAAAAAATCAGTCTTAAAATTTTAAAATATATTTTTAAAAGCACAATTATTTATAATAATAAACAAAATAATAAAAAAAATCAGTCTTCCAGTATTAAAATATAATTTAAAAATCAAATATAATAAAATCAAGAAACAAAAACACGAACTTCGAAAAAAAAAATTAAACATGACAAACGGATATATATAGTATTTTTCGAAGTTGAAATAACAAGCACAGAGAAGCTAGGTAAGTTTCGCGTAAGAAGATTTGAAGAGACCAACCAAACAAAAAGAAATATTGTTAAAAATAAACGAAACTTCGAAGATTGAAAAACTACGTGCGGTTTTTAGGGTTCAATACCCAAAGGGTGGAAACGAGACTACTAAGGCTCGGCTACCCATCTTTCGTGTGTCTGTCTGTCCGTCCGTCCGTCCGTCCGTCCGTCCGTCCGTCCGTCCGTCCGTCCGTCCGTCTGTCTGTCCGTCTGTCTGTCCGTCTGTCTGTCCGTCTGTCTGTCCGTCTGTCTGTCCGTCTCTCTGTCCGTCTGTTCATCACCTCATAAATTGTTATAGCGATTACAAATGATGTATACCTAACTGTTGCCGCTATAACGACAAATACTCAAAATCGAATAATAATAATAATTGCTGATGTGGTAAAGACAGCTGCCAAGCTAAAGTGGGATTGGGCCGGTCACGTCTGCCGCATGCCAAACGATCTCTGGGCAATCACAACAACCCAATGGCAACCAAACGCCAAAAGACCTCGCGGCAGACCACGGAAAAGGTGGCGAGATGAGCTGGACACCTTCACGAACGACTGGGCAGAGGCGGCACAGGATAGAAAGTCGTGGAGAAGGAGGAGAGAGGCTTTTGCCCAGCAGTGGGACAACAACGGCTAGATAAGATAAGAATAATAATTAAGTAGGGCTCCCATAAAACGTAATTCCGATCACAATTTTAATACCAGGGTGCAGGTTAGTTGGTTTTGGAACATGTTTTTAAAATATAGGTGTTACTGAAAAAGTTATTATATCATAGGCAATTTAAAAACCTCATAAATGTATACTACACGTGAATCGAAGCGAAGTGAAAAAACTGAACGTAACAAATTCAACCTTAAACTACGTAACGCACATATTACTTCAGAAATATTAAGCATCGTAGGCCTTAGAGCATTTAAGTCGTAGGCATGCCAAGATGCGCGATGCTTAAAAACATTTCAGGAGTAATATGTGCGTTACATAGTGGAGTTAAGGTTTAAATTTTTATGTTCATTTTTTTTCGCTTTGCTTCGATTCGTGGGTAGTATATATTTTAATGCTTTCTAAATTCCCTATGATATAAACAAAAACAATTTTTACCTTCATTTTGAAACGTCTTCCAGATCAAACTAGCTTGCATCCTGATATTAAAATTGTAGTCGGAAATACCTAAAAGCGTATACCATGACCCAAAAAGAACTCAAATTTATCAAGTGAAGCACAGGAATAGTTCAACATTTAAGCTAACAAGCGGATAATGTGATGTGAATGATTCATAGATTAAATGCTGTATTTGGCTAGTATTTGGTGGGACCGCCAATAGTAAATTAAAAAAAAAAAGCATCCAACACAGCATTCAACCTATTCCTTATACCAGTCACCATATTCCAGCACCCTTCTGACCCCCGCTGATTTTCCCAGGTCATTAGGACGTGTTCCCTTAATGTTTCCCTATTCCTGACTTCACTCGAGTCCCAATCGAGAATCATGCGTCCCCATAAACTCTCGATTGGGTTTAAATCTGGGCTCTTTGAAGACCACGGTATCAACTGTAGGTCCGGTTGATTTTGGATCCACTGCTGGACACCAACAAAGCTATGGACACTACTATTATCGGGCACTGTAGGCAAAAAAACATCCCGCAATATTTCAATATATTGCGGGCCTTTTAGATGACCCCCGATCTCCACAAGTTCCCCCGCTCCCATGGAACTCATCCACCCCTAGAAACCCAAGCTTATTCGTCCGCTCGACCGATTGGGTATGGTATTTTTTTCTAAAAACCGCTCATTATCGAATCAATAAAACATAGTCTTTCCATCTTCGCATGTTTGGAACGTTTTCTCATCAACGAAAATGACAATATTGTTTTCCCAATCAAAATTCAAATATTCTAAAATATTCAAAAATTCAAATATCTAATGCGAAACCTATCCTAGCTTCTTTGTGTGCCGCACTTAATAAAATTTTCTTCGCTGGCCTCCGGCACTTGAGACCTACGTCTTTTAGGCGCCTCCGGACAGTCCATCGAGATATCTGAAACAAATAATACCAAATTAATAGAAAACAAAACTAAACGATAATATAGGTGTTAGGAAAAGTATCAATTTCCTTTTAACCAGGTGTAGTGTTAGTGATATAGAACACATTCCACGAAAAAAACAATTTTTTTGAACTCATTTTTAATTACGAATTTCATTATTAATCGCGCGATTCGCGCGCTCTAGAAAGAGAAAGCGAGCGCGCCGCGCGCCCGTCCTACTTACTCGCCGAGAGTTGAATGACCGTTGCGTTAGAGCGCGCTATTAAAAATTAAATATTTGATTAAAAATGAGTTCAAAAAAAATGTTTTTTCGTGTTATGTGTTCTACATCACTAACACTATATCTGGTTAAAAGGAAAGTGACATCTTTTCCCTAACATCCTGTATAATCGAAGAAATGCTATAATATGTAGGTATTTTACGTAACTATAGTAGATAAGTATCTATGTAGTTTCTGTTTATTTATTAACTTCAGGAAACTTAGATCCATATTGATACCTATATAAAATCAAATCTTCAAATCAATCAAATTCAAATCAAATTCAATTCAATTCAAATCCAAATTCAATTCAAATTCAAATTCAAATTTAAATTCAAATTAAAATTCAAATTCAAAAATTCAAATCAAATTTAATTCAAACTAATCTTCCTATCAAATCTTTGAATACTTTAAAGAAAATAAAAGATAAAAACTTTTTTTGAATGAGGGCACCATTAGTTTATTCGTTCGAAGGACAACATCTATTTATTTCTCTTTTCATGAGTAAAACAATTTAAGACTGCCAATTTGTAGCACAGAATTTTAAGATAATAATTATTATTATTATTGTTAGGAAAACAGACAAAGTTATGATACCTAACAATAATATAATGGCCTCTAATAAATCACCCCGTGCAGTGAGTTTTCTTTGTTAAGAAAATATAACTAAATGGCATCTGACATATTTGTATGGAGTCTAGTATAGTAAAAAAACGGTATCAATTAGGCTAAACATCCCCTATTCGAGTTAGTATGGAAAAAAAGTTGGCGGCTACTGATGAAAATTACGTCAATCGATAGAGAAAAATATTATAAATCGATAGTATTTTGGATAGTTGTCAAAAGTGATATACTTTCCGAAATATAGGACTTTGAAATATTAGGACTAATAAGACTATATTCTTAATACTTTGAAAAGTTTTGTTCGGTCGGTATAAACCGCGTCTTAGTTTTATAGCAATATCCTTCAAACACTTAAAGCTAAATTTATCAAAATAAATAACTTACATTGAAGTCTGCACAGGATACTCTTGTTGGCAAAAAAGGGTTGTCTACGTAAGCGGCAACCAGCTGTGCATCTTGTTGGGCTGTGGTGGCTCTCTCATACAGTGCTCTGTGATGAGCCTGAATCGAACCAGCTTCTTCCCATCGCCTCAACCAAAAATATATGGTTGGTCTCTAAAAATACGAAAATAGAATCAATGAGAGTTTTAAGTCTAAAATCGCCTGTAAAAATTAATATAATACAAAATAAAATAATCAATCCGATCTTAATATCTACCTATCTATTATAATATGCAGTCAAAAGTGTTTTATATCACAAGTGTAGATTATCGAAAATAAACCCGATTCACACAAGGTTTATTTATACTTAAAGTAATAAAATAATAGTAAGTAGATATCTATTAGAGCCAGATATACATATTATAAAGCCACGCGCGCTCGATATACCGCGACGAACTATCGAACAATGATCGACCGTGTTCTACCGCGACTTTTGTTTAAAATTTAAACTCGGAACGCGGCTGCCCCGCGTGGCGCGGCGCATCTCAATTGCGTGCGGCTGCCGCGCGAGCCAATGTTCGATAGTTCGCACCGTTGGTATCGAAACGCAGCTATTCTAGCTGTCCCCACGATTTTATGGGCCGGCGCCACCTGACGGAGCGCAGCGCAGAGCATTTTTTTCTTCATATTATTATAGACATTACTTTCATTAGAATAATATTGAAAATCAGTTGACACAACAAATGAGCATCGACGCATCGAAGACATCGAAGCAACTACCTGCGAATGTTGTGTCAACTGATTTTGAATGTTATTCTAATAAGAACAATGTTGAAAATAATATGACAAACAAAAATGCTCTGCGTTGCACTCCGTCAGGTGAGAGCCGGCGCAATAGGCAATGAATGAGCAGATTTCTAATTTTAGTGATAAAAAGTATTAGTGATAAAAAGATAAAATGCTACCTCCCTATTAATTTTCAGGCAAATCGATTCAGCCGTTCTTGAGTTATAAAATGTGTAACTAACTCGGGTGCCTTTTATGTATAGGTAGGTAGTTAGGTATAGATATAGTATACTGAGGGCAAAAGTTTATTAGTTCGTTTCCTACTAATGTTAGCCTAAAGAGAAACAATAAAACTCCCACCTTAACCTATTCTATGCAAATCAGTAAAATAAACTACTACCTACATTCAGGAATTAAATATTAGATAATTTGTTTACATAATTTTAGGGTTTTTGACTTCAAGAAACAATTCAACTTAAGGTTAATCGACTGTTTTGATAAAAAGGATCTCATAATAATTGGAATATGAATAAATTTTTAAGGCCGCGGACACGAAGTCAGCGTTCGTCGGGGCGGCGACTGCGGCGCGGGTAGCGGCGTGTTTTGTATGGAAATATGGAACTGGCCGCGGACGCCGATTTCGTTACCGCGGCCTTATGGTCGTATTTTTATTTATAAAAGTAATAAACTAAAAAAAAATGGTTGTCTGTGTCGGTTTACGGACGATAGTTTGACGTGACAACATCAAACATTAAGGTCATAGCTCATAATATCAACCCGGCACCCACTCCGCACCGCCTCATCTCGTGCGGTTAGTATTCTTTATATGAACTTGTATGGATATGCGCTCACTACATCAACTTTATAACGTCATCGATCCGTTGACGTTATAAAGTTGATGTAGCATATCCAAACAAGTTCATATAAAAAATACTAACCTCACGACTTGAGGCGGTGCGGAGTGGGTGCCGGGTTGATATTATAATGAGCTATGGCCTTGACTCACAGTAGTTTTATCAACAGATAATACATAGAAGGAGTGGAAGGAACCGAAACAGGGCAGTGACGTCATCTTATTAGTGCATGCAACCCATAGTATCAACTTAACTGTTGCAGATGATTGTAAATTAATTAAAAATGAATGATTACTAAACAATTTAAAAGTTCTGATCAAATTTGAAAATAATTTTAGGTGACATATATAAAACTTCAAATAATTGCACTTTATCCTGAAGTAAATAAGTGTCAAGATGCAAAAATTAAGACGCATCCCGCTTAACCACCACCGCCACAGATTACGTAAATAAAAGCAGCGAAGGCGATGTGGCCTAAGAATATCCGAATGCTTCCGAAATAAAATAGCAGGTTATGATGCTTAAATAAAATGTAGTATTACTTACTATGATAAACTGAAAATTGCAATTTATCCGGATTTCATACAAGATAGATAGTTTTGACAATTAAAACATAAAAGCTGCTACTGGACGGATAGCCGTTTCATTACTACCTACATTTTACAAAACGCTTAAAACGCCTCTTGTAAAAAAAACTTACCAAGGGCGAGTCAGACTCACCCACGAAAAAAAAATATCGTTTGTTATGTGTATTAAAAAAGCCCACCTTAAATATCAATTGATTTTAATTTTAGTATTTAGTTTAAAAGGCGATATCTACATATATAATAATATAATAGGAGTCGTGTTAGTTACACATTTAATGTCTCAAGAACAGCTGAACCGATTTGTCTGAAAATTGATAGGGAGGTAGCTAAGAACTAGGGGAAGGTAATAAAATACTTTTTATATCCGAATTTCAAAATAAACATTCTGCACATTTATTGCATCTAAGGCCGAATAAAATTCGAGGGGTCAGCTAGTGTAAATAGTTATTCTGCTAATATTTCAAGTGTTTGGAGGGGTCAGAAATGAGAAGTGTCCGAAAGAGGGAGGGGGACAAAAGGGGGAGAGGTGCTGTCCAGATGCTTTCACCTACCTTCACCACCACCACCCCCTTTCTTAGATACTGATTTCTAAATCTAACCCGTGAGAGGTTGATCAAGCATTTAGAAACAAGGTGTCGACTTGTGAGAGGGAAAATTCATTTAAAAAAAAAGTCTAAAAATACTCCGTTTAGACCAAAACAAATCTAAACAATCATAGATCTTGAAAAAAAATACGCTTGCAAATCCCTACAGATTCTTTTTGATCAAGCACCCACATTTAGTATAATTCTATTAAGTAGGATAGCAATTAAATACATTCTATTCATAAATTATGCTTCAAAAAAAGAACTTACCGATATTCCCGTTTGTTCTGCAATTTCACTCACACTGTAGTCACTTTCCCTCAAAGTTATAATATTCTGCCACTGAATTTGATTGAGTTGAGACGCCGTTTTTTAAAATCAAATATTCAAACAAAAAAAATGCGTATGCGCCGGCTACGTTGTCATTTTGCTACTAATTATCAAGCAGGTGAATGACAGGACTGAACATGACGCGGGGGGTGCTTGTCATTTACTATTTTAGCCAATCATTTTACACGCATTACGGAAACGTAAAAAGATTGGCTAAAATTTTATTTGCGGAATTTTGACCAATGAACAAGGGGTGTGCTTTCTTTCTAGCACGCGTACTTACCGTAGTTATAGTTATGTATACTGTAAAGGATGACGTGCTCTCGAGCGTACAATGTTGTATTGTCTAGTAGAATTAAACAGTTTTATGTATTAAATATTACAATTAAAAAAATAATACTTATTTTTTCTCAGTGGGTTCGGATGGTCCCTATACGAAATTATTTGTCCTCTTCACGAGATACGTTACAAAATTTGACCTAAAAAAGTTACTGGAACCTTTATTTAATTATGAGTGAATATATCGCCTAGACAACAGTGAAAGCGTATTTCTTCAGTATACATTATTTAATTTAAATAATTTTAAATATATATTTTTTACTTACAAAACATCGTCCGAAATTTTGTTCATTTTTGTTTATCATTTTTGTAACAAATAAATCTGGTAATAATTGAAAACTAGAAAAAGAAACACTTAGCAGTTCAACGAGTCAATGGCACGCCAGAAACGAATTTGAATCGGTCATTTCGTTTACTGTGTGAAAAAGTGCACGACGCGTGTTTTTTTGTCGACCGGAAAAATTCCAGTTTTAATTTATCCATTTTGTGTTGTTTGTCAAAATACACAGGTAAGCGGCTCCTTTTTCATTAATTGTTTATTGGAATAGTTTATTATGTATCTTTATAAAAAGGCACGGTGATTTCACTCATTGAGATTTCTGTTGGCATAAACTATTTGAGATTATTTTCAAACAATGTTGCTTCTTCATTTTTGTAACAATTTTTGATGACGTTACAAATATGACGTTACAAAAATGAAGTAAAGCTGTAATCACATCGGTGACTATAATGTGGACCACTAATTTAAACATTATAATCGGAGCGTGATTGTGCATGCGCACCCAAATGCAGTAAAAAAAAACTCAGCCACATATAATTTTTACTAATTCTATTTTATTATTCAATGAAATATTTTGTTTAATTATGTTTTCTTATATTTTAAGTTAAAGAGAATAAATAATCTTTTATGTTGTTATTATATACAGGGTGTAACAGAAAGGGTATATAAAGCCGAAACACAGCGATAGTCCTCATGAAACTGAACAACTTTCCCCAAGAATTTTTTTTTTCGAGTTACGACCCATGTTCCTTGGGGAAAGTTGTTCAGTTTTATGAGGACTATCGCTGTGTTTCGGCTTTATATACCCTTTCTGTTACACCCTGTATAGTGACTTCATTGATTTCATTATTGATAAAAAAAAATACAATTTGTGTTGATTATTGGTATTGTGTTTCATTTCATTGCATGACATTTAATACACGAGTAAAATAAAATAGTAAAAAATAAAGTGTGCATTGTGAGTAAGCCCTAATATTTTATTTTTGTTATTTTTGTAACAAGTTTTATTTTTGTAACACTTTCATTTTTGTTTCATTTTTGTCACAATGGTCATTTTAAAAAATAATTACCCATTATTCTATAAAAAGCAGAATTTTTTACAAAGAATAATCTGTACGTTGTCGGGAGTAAAAACGAATAGTTTCTACATAGTACCTTTTTAAAGCAGTGCCAAGTGTCTAGTAGCTAAATAATTCTATTGGACTGCTCTTTTCAAATAACGTTTCACAATTATTATAAACACACAGATACATACCCACATTTATTCACATTTTCATGAAGCTATGAATAAATAAATAAATAAAAATCGATTCTGCAATATCCTACTACCCAAACATTATTTTCACATGACAAACTCAGGAACAATGTAGAATGTTCTTGTTGGTACTATAATTGGACAGTAAATAAGCTGAGTCGCGGCATCTGGCCAGCAGTGTAAGGCGAGTCTCTACGGAGGCCTGCTTTATCGTCCGCGCCAGCCGGTCCCTGAAGCCCGAAGGCCAGTTATTGGTTACCTCTTTCCTTGCTACTTCTCTCTTAACCAATCTTCATTCAAATGAGACTTTTCAATCTTACCCCGCTCCTTTACCGCCCTCTTGGGGCTCGACAGAATTGCTATTATCATTTATTTTATCATAAGAACGTATTTATAAGGTTCGTCTTGGTTATGAGGTATCCTTAGATTTAATGACGTCATATTTTCAGCGCTTGGGACTTGGGAATAATCAATGTTAAATTTTATTTCTAAAATCTTAGCTAGCTAGAGCAGAGTTAAAAATTGAAAAGTTATATCAAAAAAGGAATATTTATTGATTAAGTTTACCAATAGTTTATGAACTGTGACTTATATTAAAGGCATGTAAAATTACCCTATTTATTAAAATATTGTGTATATAAAATTACAGGTAAAAGCAACTTACCTCAGTCAAAACATAGTCCATTCGCTTCCAGCGTTCTTTTTACAAGTTTGTTATAACTAAGAGTATTTTAAGAATCTAGTCTAAGAAAGCTCTTCTAGTAATAAATGTCCATTAGTGGACACATTTAAATATAACAAACTACGATTTTATTTTCGTTTTATGCTCAATAGGAGAATGATCATCGTTGGAATGACTATTGCAATAAAAATAAAGGTCTATCGTGTGGAAACACAATTCGTTGCGCTAATTAAACAACCTACGCTTTACTGTAACGCGATACTTTGTGCTGTCTGTTTAATACAAAAATATAGAACGCATCTAGTGTTTATTTGAATTAGTAAAATTCAAAAGTCGAATTTATAAAAATGAATAGGGGAAGGCCAAGACGAACGTTTCCCGACGAAATCCGAGATTTGTTAAAGAAAGGTCAAGTCAAGAGTACGCTTAACCGACGTGCATAGGTGAGGCGATTGATGAATGTGGTTAAAGCGAAAAAAGTGTGTTTGGTACGTTGCAAGTGGAGGGAAGTGGTGTCTGCCTACCTCGATGGGAAAGAGGCGTGACATACATAACGCTAGGTTGCGCATTTTTCAAAATGTATGCTTCTCGCGAGGCACTGGAATTATCTTTACAAAATATTTTAAAAGGTATCCTAAGGAAATAGCTTTACATTTTCTGTTTTTATTTACCATCTTCTTAAAATAAACTATTAAATAAGTACCTTAATAAATATGTTTAAAAATTGTAGTTTAAATACTAAGCTATTTAGGGAAGATTGGTGGGAGGCCTCCACCAACAGAAATGTGTGGAGAAGCATGGGAGAGGCTTTTGCCCAGCAGTGTGACAAAACAGGCTAGAAAAAAAAATACAAAGCTATTATATAGTACCTACATACAGTCTATTTAAAACACTAACTCTAATTATAGTAGCCTATCGTAGATACTTGGAATCAGCGTCGTACAGGCCTTCAAAGCTGCAGTTACGTCTGACAATAGCCAGTTAGCCTATCCATTTGCATATTGAGGTTGGCTAGCGCCCTCGTACAATTGGCGCCACAATTGTCGGCTATATCTCCTGAAATGGAATCAATCAAATGATCATTTTGATTACCGAGTGCAGGTAAATGGATTTGAATTTGTGCTGTAATCACTTTAGAAATTCTGTTAACCGTTTGGGGATATTGTTAGTGGAATATACAGGGTGTAACAGAAAAGGGGTATAAAGACGAAACACAGCGATAGTCCCCATTAAACTGAACAACTTTCCCCAAGTAACATGGGACGTAACTCGAAATTTTTTTTTGGATCGCCCATACTCGATCAGCTGATCGGACATTTTGTATGGGTAGGCGAAATTTTTTTTTTCGACTTACGACCCAACTTCCTTGAGGAAAGTTGTTAGGTTTTATGAGGACGATCGCTGTGTTTCGGCTTTATACCCCTTTTCTGTTACACCCAGTAGCTAGTGGTGCATGTTGTTGTTCTAATGTATCGATATATTGGAAATGTTTTGAAAATAGAAACGAAACGCTACAGCACTACAGATGACAGTTATGATCTGTGCTTACAGTGCTACAAGCTTTGAGTTCTCTCAAAACTCAAAGTTACAATGCTACAAGGATTTATTGGGACTTGAGTGACATTGTCAGGAGGGCGTGGGTGGTGAATGAATCACTCAAAATAAATACAAACTTATAAGATGATACACGCACAGGCCATTAAAGTATCCAGCAAGTCTCGAAAACTTGTCACAGCAAAGTATCTGACATGAATTAGAATGCAGGCTCGCACACTATCTATAATGTATGTGAGATACTTCGCTGTGACTAGTCTTCGAGACTTGCAGGATACTTGAATCCCCTATGCGTATCGTAACTGGAGAAGGGCCTAGTAAAGGACAATAGCACACAATAGTAAGCGATAAAGCCGTGACGCAATGTTGACGCAACGGTTACTTAAAGCTAATATGTGATGTATGTAATGTAACGTTCGTGCAAATGCTCGGCGTTATGTTACAGGTAAATGCTCACTACGAGTTTGCTTTTTACCAACCGTGCAGCGCCCGCCCTCGTACGAAAAGGCTCTATGAAATGTTACACCTATATGCTCATTGGTTTGTAGAATAGGCTGTAACAAAGAGCTAAGTGTGCTCGACGTTTTGTTCATAGAAGGACGATACATTACAACATTTCATAGAGCGGCTCGTTTTTCTGTTACAAGTAAATGTTCTAGTCTACATCCACCTTACTACAACTATCACCCACACCACAATCCAACGCAAGTAGTGTAAGCGCCAAAACACACGGTGAAACGCAACTGCAACGCAACTGTAACGAAACGTTTCAAACTAGTTGCGTCGTGTGTTGTTTTCTAAGGAAGTCTATAGCAGAAACTTCGATGCAACTCAAAAGTAACTAGCAGTTTCAGTTGCGTAGTATTTGCGTTTCACCGTGTGTTCTGGGTCTAAGTACTTACTCTGATTACCGCATTACCTATAACACACCCATTTCACCTCATGCATTAAATTGAGTAGGTATAAAGTCATAGGGTACGCTGATTTCACGTTTCCCCCAATTCTCGTATGATATACAGTCGGTTGATAACGTAATTCGTCCCCAGGCATCTATAATGTATAGCATTTATCTCTGTATTGCATTTCCGTATTCGTTTTATTGTCATAAATAGGTTAAAAATTCTTATATCCTTTGCATTAATACCTTGCATTAACTAGATAAATAAGTAATAAGTATTTGTAATGGATATAAATGATTTCTATGTGAAAATACCTACTACAATCTAGCGTTGTCATATAGAAAGTCTAGTAATGTGATAGCATTGACCAGAACGAGACAAGGCTAAGTGACCGTAGCAAATAATCCTATAACGTCGTAGCCGTAGCAGGTCGTAGCACATTCGTAGCTGGTTCGTAGCCCTTCAATTTTGTATGTAAATGCATCTTTTGTCCGAACGTCCGTCCCGCCGGGCCACTCTATAAATTTGTTCGAATACTGTTGCACATTTTGCATGCAATTTTGTGCACATCGACTGTTTAACATGTTGGGTAGTTGTGTGATCAGTTGACTTTTGATTGTTAAGTTATCGCTTAGGAGTGGCTCCATTTTTTTTAAATATACAAATGAGTTTATGACAGCGTGCCAAGGTTGGCGCAAGTTTTTCACAGTTTTCTTGGTAGATGACCTGTCAAACGATAAGAAATTCCATACAAAAAGGTAGCCATTTTGCGCCAGACCAGACACGCAGATCCAGTAACATGACGTGTAGGTATCTAACTTAATAAGCTATTCTTAGTTAAATACTTATTATCACTTTCATACTAGCTGACATATAGATACAGTCAGCATGTTACGCCGTACTGCTGACAAAGGCCTTCCCTACTCTACATCCAGTCAGTTATGCCGTTCTCCAGCTTTTACTATTCCTGCCGGGCCTCTGTCTTGCCTAAATGCCTAGGCCTGCCGCGATTTCATTTTTAACCCCCGACGCCAAAAGAGGGGTGTTATAAGTTTGACGTCGATGTCCGTGTGTCTGTGTGTCTGTCTGTGTGTCTGTCTGTGTGTCTGTGGCACTGTAGCTCCTCAACGCGTGGACGGATTTGGATGCGGTTTTTTTTAATTTAAAGCTTTTATTTCTGGGAGTGTTCTTAGATATATAATATGCAAATCGGTTCAGCCATTTCAGGGTCATCAGCTATTTTGTCGGCTGTGGTAGGGTTGTAGATCCAATATAACAGCAGATATGTCGTGTTTGGATTCGTTTTGATCAGCGTTTAATTCTTAATATAATGCAATGGTGACAGCAGATAAGGAGCTGATGATGGAGACCAGCTCTCGACCTATTCTTGAAAAATGTAACAGCAGATATGTCGTGTTTGGATTCGTTTTGATCAGTGTCTAATTCTTAATATAATGCAATGTTGACAACAGGAGGAGCTTATAATAATATTATAATAAAGGTTTAAAAACTTCGAAATAAAAATTAAATTTAAAATTTAGAAAACCCCCGACTATAAAAAGTAACAAATAAGTAGTATTTAACTTTCATACAAACTTTATTTTGTCGGGGGACCGCTAAGTAGTTAGGTGGGTACGCAAATATAACTATCATAAATACCTAATCATAATGTGATATCAAAATGTAAAAAAATACCTGTGAAATGTTTTAAATGAATCGATAAGTATAATTTAAAATATTCGTAAGGAAAATAAAATGCGGTCCGTCGACGTAATGAAGTTTGTATGAAAGTTAAATACTACTTATTTGTTACTTTTTATAGTCGGGGGTTTTTTAAATTTTAAATTTAATTTTGTTTATAAAACATAGGAAAAATAAAATTATAACGATAAAATCTTTATCACATCTTTAATTTAACTGTTAAAACGGTTTGACAACATATATTTGTCTAATGGTCTGTCATGTTGTTGGTTAGGTTGTCATGACGACGAATTGTTTTCCCTCTTGACGCGCCACGGCCCGGACACGTCCCGGGCACGGCCCGGATATGTGTAGATAGACCTGGGTACAATTAATCCCAGAGACGCATTTGACGACCTTTTTTGACTACTGTTTTGTTTGTTTGTGATACAAATATTCTATGTACAAATATTTTATGTTTGTAATACAAATATTTTAATTGAACATTTTTAATATTAAGTATCTACCACTTATTTCTAAATAGCGCGTAGATTTCATTTTACAACACCCTGCACTCAAAGGTAACTTTAAAGAATATTTTACCCTGGGGACTTTACGTCAACCGGATATTGACCAGGCTGCTTCGATGTCGCAGTCACCTGCATTTGACACGACAACATAAGTAACTATAGCGTCTTCCAACTTCTTTTTAACGAGACTAAATCTGGATTGGGTTCGTGAGAAACTGTGTTTATTTTCGTAATGAAATAAATTTTAAATTCCAGTATGACTTGAGTTTAAACAGTCGATATAAAAATTATACTTACGTTGAAACTTAAAAACAATATTTAAAATGGTGTCATAACACGCGGGCGGCCTCATTTTACAAATAAATGAAGCCTTGCCCGGTGGATTGTGCCACAGGGTCAGCGGCCTTGGACACCATAACATTTTGTTTTTCGACCTAGGTTTCTTCGGAAAAGAAAAATGGCGGATTTGGCGCATCTGTGGCGGAAAATTGCAACAAATTTGCAAATGCAAATTTTTTAATTTTTTTGTACCAGAGACAATTTTACATTCTAAAAGTGATTGATAGAGTCATTCACTCTTTATGGTTTTCTCTTAGTGAGTATAGGGCTTTAAAAATCGACAAATTCATAGTAAGCAAAAAAAAAACTGTCAAGTGTCCTGTATTGGTCGCTCAACAGATAGGGCATATTTGACAGTAAACTGTCAAGTCCTGTGGTGGGACGCTCAACAGATGAGGGGTTAAATAATATTTTTTATATTTGCCTGAATATAGAAAAGTATTTGGTCAATTTAAATAATCCTAATTTTGTTAACTGCCAAACGGCTTCGCGGCAGACCACGGAAAGGAAGCTCGAGACAGAAAGTCATGGTGGATGAGGAGAGAGGCCTTTGCCCAACAATGGGACACAAATGGTTAGATTAGATTAGATTAGATTGGTTATTACCACCTGTTTCAATTTTAATAGAAGGTAACAATAAGAAACGAAAAAAAGATCGAAAATATTTACATAAATTAGATCAAAAAGCAAAGTTTTAAAAAGTATAAACAGATATTTTAGAAAAAACTTACAGCCGACAAAAACCGTTACTTAGAATTTCAATCAAGCGTCGGTAAAAAAAACTTTGCAAAAAACTTGGAGGAAAAATTAAGAACATATTTAAAAGCTTTCCCCGGTTTATTTGCAAAGATTCATTTGTTATTCATCATGTAAATTGTTGTGGAAACGTCAAATCAGAACGCGGGGAGCGGGGAGCGGGGGTGTCTTCCAAACTTTTTAGGGTTCCGTACCCAAAAGGTGAAAACGGGTTATTACTGAGACTTAGCCGACCGTCTGTCCGTCTGTTATCAGGCTATAACAATTACAGCTAGAGTGTAGGAATTTTCACAAATGATGTATTACCGTTGTTGCTATGCTAATAACAAATACTAAAAATAGAATAATGATATTATGGGGGGCTCCCTCACAACAAACGTATTTTTTTTTGCCTTTTTTTTGCTCGTTATTAATAATAGCAACTGGTAGATATTATTATTAGGCTTTTGTCAACCTAGTGAACGGTACGGAATCCTTCGAGCGCGAGTCCGACTCGCAGGTGGCCGGATTTTTTCGTAATTCTTTCTTTAATACTTTAATGCGACGCCATTAGAGTTTTTCTTTTAATTAACATGGAAATGTACTTTGTTATTACCAGTTTTAATAATACTTTAGAGTTTAGAGATTTCTCTTACAGATTAGCAATTTATTTTTTTGATGAATTGCTAAATACTTTTCTAAAGTGACTATCTACCTCAATTAAAACAAATTGATTAATTTTGGATTCCATATAATAAATATTTTGAGTTGGAATGTGTAGATGAGCATTTTTTTTTGATGGATTCTAAATACTTTGCTAAAGTGAGTAGGTACCTACCTTCTTACTTCAGTACCTATCTACATACTTTTTGAATTCCATTAAATAATTTGAAGAAATCATCAACTGTTTAGAACTTGTTTTGCTTTTACTTGTCTTGTCGGATCCTTTTACAAGTCGGAGGCTTTAGTCTTCAAACATTTTTTAAGAAGCTATTAATCTTTCACATCCCAGAAAAAAAAGAACAATAGAAAATCTATTGTGTCTGGGTTTATAATGGGTCAGTGGGATGTGAGAGGTTAAGTGTGAATTCCGGCAAGTACCTACCGTTTTGTGCCTTCAACCATATAAAAGCAGCCATCCTACAAAAAACACATGACAAAACTCAAAGTGCATACCATACATTTTCCACCGCCGTATCCCAACTCAATACAGTTCCAAAGATAAAGACTCTATTCAGCTGGAAAGATACGGACGTGGCATCCAAAGCCTTGGGTCCGACCCTGGGAGGTCCCGACGACGACAAAGGGTTGTGGGGGGTCACGGGGGCCATAGGGGGCCACATGATCTCAGAGGCTAAGGAGCTAAGCCCACTGGACGCCAATAGATTTATTGTTTTAGATTGTGTAGTGGACGGCACGTATTTACCAGGCAATGAATGTGTAGCTCATAGAGGTGTTTTGTTCGCAGTTGAATCTTACCAATAATCCTAGTAACGTAAAATTATTTTGGAACGTGAATTGATTTGTGGAAATGGGACGTTTATTTATTAAATACATAAACCGTCGTTCTACAATATTATAATATTTTAATTCCATACTACTAATATATCTGTGCCTATAAATGAATAGGAGGATGTTCATTTCTCTATCACGCGAAAATCAATAATCCGATTTTAATGAAAGTTCCTAATATTGTAGTTTACACATTCGAATTACACTTATGCTAAATTAATTTAAGATATTGTGTAAATTTCTGAGATACTAATGACGAAAAAAAAGTACGAAGTCCATTCTTAGATTAAAGATCTCTTTATCATTGGCGTATATTATACTTAAGCAGCTAAAATCTCTGCATTATAGCTGTAGTCTAGTTATCATTGTAATCTATTGTATACTTATTTGTAATCTTTGCTATTAAATTAAAAAGAGCAACCCTACAGAGTTTCTTGCTAGGTTCTTCTCTGGGGAAAACTGCACTTTTGCGAATCTAGCATTAACTTTAAAAAATGACCCGTCTTAAGTGTTGTCAAAACCTACAAGATTAAATGATTTACATTTCATTTGCAATTATGTAATGGTATCTACACACCAAAGCCATTCGTATGACGTAAAGCCGCCGGCCTAACCCGGTGGGATGCCGGCGGCTTTGTTGTGTACGTAGATAGCATAAGAAATTATGAATAGAAAACTTAACCTCTATTAGTTATACAGTCATTGGCACCCAGTAAGGACAACGCTATTTACGGTCGCTGTTGGTCTTGCGGTGGACAGTTACGAGTAACTGTTACACGGTACGATTATGTGCCCACTTAGATACAGCTCCGTTGGATTAAGTTTCAATCTTTTGAATTTATTTTTGTTACGTTTCAAATGAAATCCTAATAATATTATAAATGTCAATGTTTGTGCCGATGGATGGATGGATAGACGTTTGTTACTTCATCACGTAAAAACCACTGAACAGATTTTAATGAAATTTTACAATAACTTAGCTTGGACATCAGAATAACACATAGGCTATGGCTATGTGGGACTTGGTGTGCGGAGGCTAAGGGTCTGGTGCGTGAACTAGGGAGGCGCCTAAGAATGAACAGTGGGGATCCCCGTGCCGAATCGTACCTGGTGCAACGCATTTCCCTCGCCATTCAGCGTGGGAATGCTGCTAGTGTCATGGGCACTTTTGCATCGGGTTCGATTCGGCTTTTGACATAGCTAATACTTTAGCTGTTTTATGTATTATTATTTTTTGTGTTTTTAAATTGTCATTTTTATGTAATTTGTGGTAATAAATTTATAGGCTATATAATTTGTCGATATTCTGTGTTTTTTCAAAGATATGACGATAAATGCGTACGAAGTCGCGGCTAGCGTCTAGTAGTTTATAAAAATGGCATGATATTCATTTTTACACAATGCTAATTTCTATTAAACAATATTCTTAGTCGAGTGACAATGAGAGTGTCAATGTCATTTTTTGACACATTTGGTTGCAATCAGTGTAAGCAATTGTTTTAGTAGAATACCAAATGTTTCCAACATGCCATTGATACTCAGACGACAACTAAGGCTATTTTAAATAAGGGCCCCAGATAGTATCGATTGATTCAAAAATACATTGCACTCGAAAGGACTTCGCATTCCTAACCGTAAATACAGCTTCACTTAGTATCCACTCGTTCCATAACATCGCAAAAGGTAAAAAAAAACATGAAATGAAAGCGATGACTTTAAAAATGAGTCACGGGGCCAGCAATCAAGCGTCCGTCCAATCAATCTCTCGGCGATCACCTGCAAAAAGTAAAGGAAGATCAGAACTGGCTAATAAGTTTGCTCGCTCTTGCATGGCGAAACGAAATTGGACCAATTCCCTTTTTAAACTCGCAATCCGTAGATCGGGAGCGATCGTCATTCCTCGGGGTTTTTCACTGCAATTTCGTGGCTGTTCTATTCCTCTGTCTAGGATCTGATTGTTTTTTGAGTAAATACAAACGGTTGCGTCTCTTTCGCGTTCACGTAAAGATTCGTACATTAAAACAGAGTTTGTACGTACATACACATCCGACACACCTCTTTTCTATCGAGATAGGCAGCTACCAGTTCCCATCACTTGCTATGATCCAAACACACTTTCTTTGCTTCATCCACATTCATAAGTCGCCTCATATATGCACATCAGTTTAGGGTAATCCAGTTTACAAAGTCACGATAATAATTGCCTACCTACGTTACACTATAATGATTCTTTCAGCATTGGGCGTTGCATTGGTAGATGTAATGGATGGAATATGGGCATCAGTAGTCAGCCGCATTATTTTTTGACAATTTCTGACGCATTCAATTGTAATTTTTTTTTATAAGGGGATATTAAAAAAAGGTTAATTATAAAAAAAAAAAATTGTAATTTTATGAATCTTTATTGAATTGGGATAGAAAGCGCTTCTAAGTCTATAGCTAAAAAAAAATTAAAGTAAAGCCTTGGTGTCGTTTAAAAGTAGGTTGCAAATAAAATAAACGTTTTGGAAATTTGAATTTTATGTCCAATGATTCAATTGCTCTCAATCTCATTTGAATTAGCGCGCTTACGTCGTAGCACTAAAATATAAAGCGCGGTAGTTGGTTTAAGCGTGGTTTAAACACAGTTTTATGCTTCGATAAATATTTGGTCTCCAGTACGCGGATACCATTTAAAAATATTTGGTTTTATGTTAATCCGCGACGCAACCGTAAAAATACGCAAAATTAATTTAATAATCTCAATTTTTACGCGTAATCCCTCCCTTTTTCTTTTCATTAAGTAATGCGAGGTAATTCCGAAATAACATTACGTATGTGAGATATTAATCTCGCCGGGTGATTTTATTTTATATGTCGTGAAATGAGATGGAATCCGGGTTTCCTTCGATTCGGATATAACCTCATCATACAGAGATTTGATCTCATAACACGGTACATTATGGGAAGGTCACAGGGAAAATATTGCAAGATCCTTATACTATTCGCTGAAATATAGAAAATTATATCAACTGCTTATCTACTTTTCTATTATGTTACTTTCTTATGTATTAGTAAAGGTTGCCTGCGACTTTATTTTATTTATTTATTTAATAGTTTATTAAGTTATTTTACTGGTTTATTTACAACCCAATACAATATAATACAAACTTATTCTAATTAAGTACCTACTATACATACATAGATAACCTCATAAATAACCCACTTATTGTAAGAGATACACAGAAACAGAAAAAAAGAGTAAGTAGTTCTAAGGTAGTAATACAAAAGTTACTTAAAGCATATTCGGACTTCGAACGCATTTATCGTCATATCTTTGAAAAAACACGATATATCTACAAATTATACATATATCATATGTGTTATTCTGATGTCCAAGCTAAGTTATTGTAAAATTTCATTAAAATCTGTTCAGTGGTTTTTACGTGATGAAGTAACAAACATCCATCCATCCATCGGAACAAACATTGAAATTTATAATATGTATTATTAGGATCTTGAAAAAGTTACACAATATTTGAAATAGGTAGAGCCTATGGGTTAATCTTGATATGCAAGCTACAATATTACAAAGTTTCGTCAAAATCTCTTCAGAGTTTTTTGCGTGAACATTCACAAGCAGCACAAACATTGACTTTTATAATATTAGTAGAAAAGGATTATATATCCATTTCTGTAGTATTCATTTCTACATATTAGATATTTACAAGTGATAGCCTTATTTCCAAGAAAGAATGTTTCTTGAGGCAGTTCTTACGTTTTCCATTTAGAAAAGAAGTTTAATACTATTTATTTATGAAGTGATAGGTACATAATAGGTTTATCTAGTCTACCTTTTTGAGGCTACATAGTGAAATAACAGACGAAGAAGAAGAACTAAAATTAAGTGCGTGAAACGTAAATATCTGACTCTTTATATATACAGCCACACAGTTAAATCACAACGATGAAAAAGAGGCATTGAAAAAAGGTGCAAGTACCACAAAAACCTGAGCAATTTATTAAAAATCTCCTTTCAATGAAAAGCGCATATAAAATGAGATTTTCAATAGATAAATAGAATAGAGCCTGAACCCAAGCGCGGAGTAAATCCCCCTCAGCCTGAATAACGCCGATCGCTACATAGAAACTCTCTTACTTATCAACTGGTTAAATAACTACCTTTCTTTTGAGATTTATTTCAGAATTATTTTTCTTTTTATAAGTATCTTCTTTAAACTCTATCGTTTGAATTTAAATTTGGAATGCAAACGGCTAAATGAAGTCTTTCATGATTATATTAAAAGACTCTTGTGGGTGGAGCATTCGCCATTAGCATACATACATACATACATACATACATATCCGTGACGCCTCTCTCCCATTGGGGTAGGCAGAGACCACTTCCTTCCACTTGCTACGATCCAAACACACCTCTTTAGCTTCATCCACACTCATCAGTCGTCGTCACATTCGTCATTTAGGCCTATATTATATCTAAATAAAAAGTCCTAAGTATGAGGTAGATTTGGGGCTTATTTCTCCACTTGCAGATAAAATTTAACTGACAGATAAACCTATGTCTATTTCATAAAACATGTAGTTTTAGACGGTGACAGTTATAAAGTATCTGTCAGTTTTTTTATGTGTAATGGTATCTATCTCAAGGATGTTTTACTATCAAGCTATAGTAAAAAGTCCTTGATCTATCTACACACCAAAGCCGTCGGCAAGCCGCCGGGCTAGGACGGCGGCTTTACGTCATACGAATGGCAGCTGTCAAAAAAGCCGGCGGCTTTGGTGTGTAGACAGCATGAGTGGTGAGACAGGCCGTTAGTAATCTTTTTGTTAACATGCAATCTTTTAAGTGTATCAAAGTAGAACAGTTTAACTCAAAACCTATTGAAAAGAGTAACCCTATAGAGTTTCTTGCTCTCTTTGCTTTCTCTTGCTTTCTCTGGGGAAAACTGCACTCTTGCGAATCTAGCATTAACTTTTAAAAATGACCCGTCCTAAGTGTTGTCAAAACCTACAGGATTAAATGATTTTTCATTTAATATCTAAACCATACCTCTGGCAGTAAAAAAGTGAATAAAAAAGTATATCGAACATTCCGCATCTCTATATAAAAGCAACCCCATTTAATTTGCAAAATGGAAATCAACCAGACTCCGTGCTGCCAAAGCTTTATTGAGAACAAAACGCACATGTCTGAGCCAACAACATTAGAATAATTGATTAACTAAACGCAAAGAGAAATTATGACAAACCAGCATTTTATTTTATCGTTAGGAATAGATTACACAGCTTCTGCAAGAGATGGGTCAAATTGGATCAAATTCTGCTAAAACGACTGATGTTCTTTTTTTAAATAACACATACTTATCAAAGGCACAATTCTGCTAATTTAAAATAGCCTCAGTTGTGTGTCGGCAGAGTGTCAATGGCACTTTTTGACACATTTGGTATACTGCAAAATAAATGGCTTACAGATTGCGACCAAATGTGTCAAAAAATGAAATTGACACTGGCGACACACAACTGAGAATTATTGTAAATTAGCAGCTTGGGTCCTTTTCGCCTTCCGTGCTCAGCGTTTTTCAAGTGAAACGTCAAACCGCAATTGCGAGCCGCTAGTGTAGCTATATAAAGTCTCAAACACATTTTTCCTGAAGTTAAGATTAGAATTTAGGACCAACGTACCTTCTTAAAAGAGTTAAAAGTATGAAACTGCCCTAAGACTCAGCCGTGCCAGGAAAAATGATTTATAAAAGCTTAGCGCTCTCCGTTTTTCCTTATCGCTCTTACGACGAGGCTATCAAGTTGTCTCTGTCTTTCGGAGTCCAATTTCGCAGGCTGGTGGATGCTCCTATAGACCTCGGTAGTAATGGCTCTATTGATTAAGAAGGATGAATATTCATTCAATTACATGCCGTTGAGGTTTTCTGATGAAGCTTCGGTTGTGTTAGTTTACTTGTTGAAATTGGCTTTAAATTTTACAAGAGCTAAGATATTTTATAAGCTGATTTACTAGTTTGCTTTAAGAATAACATTAAAACTTACCTGCTTTGTAAGTTTTAAGATGTTTTAAGGCCAATTGGATCTAAAACAGCGACTCTTTGAGAATATAATTCACCCATTTAGAATCACGTGATAGTGATAATCACTAAACTTTATAATAAAACTTTTTTAAAAGAAAGCCTGTCTATTTAATTTTTTTAACTGCCCACTTTAGGTGGTGTTATAAAAGAAGAGGTTTGGTCAAGGGACATGGTTACCTCTTTTCGACTGTAAGTTAAAAACCCGCTCAGTTTTTAGTGTTTGTTTTTTGCAGTTTTTTTATGTAGACATGACGCAACATTTCATATACGAAAGAACTTAATTGAGTTGCTATAAAAACTACTTCGAATAATCACGTACAACATATCTACCGACAAATCCATCAAACGCAGCGAACTCAAACAAATGAAATCCGCAACATTTTATATCTATTTGGATCGCAATAAACGGTTCCAACGTTTCATCAGACGCAAAAATTCATATTTCGAATACAAACAAAATATTCATAGATACACAGAGATAAAAATATCGAAGTAAGGAGACGAAGCGCGAGGTTTCCATACAATCTATCGAGGTATAATGGAGCTGTTAAAGACAATATGCTGGGAAACATATTGGATGCAGCCCGACGAATGTGTAAGCGAGCGAGCGACGATTGTCATGCTTGAGACTTACTGGGAGGAAAATAATCAGTCGGTACTTAGTTGAGTCAGGAGTACCCTAAACCGATGAACACGTATGAGACAATTGAAATGTAGATGAAGTGACTGAAGTATATCTGAATCGTAGCAAGTGGAATGAAGTGGTCTCTGACTACCCCGAGGTCAGAAAGGTGAAAGTCGCGGATAGCTGTTTAGTTTCCCGCGACTTTCACCAGCTTTTCGGTCCACCTTGTTGAAGGCCTTCCCATACTGCATCGTCCGATGCGTGGTTGCCACTCGAGAATCTTTCTGCCCCATCGTCCATCGGTTAGTGCAACGTACCCAGTCCATTGCCACTCAAGGTTTGCGATTCTTCAAGCTATGTTAGTATCCTTTATTCGTCTGCGGATCTCATAATTTCTGAAATGTAGGTTTTTTTGGATGTAACTATGTTACGCATCGTCTTGAGTAAAAACTGTTCTAAAAAGGACACAAAAATGAAACTGAATCGATCTTTATAATTTAAATTCGATTTTATCGTTTTTTTTTTATAAAACAGCAGAGCCCAGTGTGCCCACGGTAGCAGCAAAGCGATAAATCCGTAGCTACATCTGGGCAGGGCCCCCGTTCAATTTTATTACTATTCTCTCTCGTGACTTATTTGAATCGCCCGTCAAAGCAAGAACACTGCCTTACATTATCTTCCTCGCCTTATCTTCCTTTGAGATGCTGAGCGGGTACTCTAATATAATCCTAGACCTTCTCAGGCTAAGTCGAATTTGATTTACTATTCCTTTTATCGGTAACCGTAAGTGTATTATAAAAATAGAATGGTTAAAGCGCGCAGTAGTGTACCCGCGTACATTCGAAATAACATGTGAAATCGACCATCGAAATCCAAGAATTGGGATAGCAGCGTGGTAGATTACAATTAGGAGTCTCTTAAGACCCAGAACACATTGTGAAACGCAAATGCAACGCAACTGAAACTGCTAGTTACTTTTGAGTTGCATTGAAGTTTCTGCTATAGACTTAGAAAACCACACACGACGCAACTGAAACGAAACGCTTCAAACTAGTGTGTTTTGGCGCTTAGAGTTGATTTATGTCCCTGTAGTTGTAACGTTTAAATGGCTGATATTGAGCAGGACTATTATGAATAAATAGGTACTAGTACCTACTATTACTATTACCCAGAATATACCTATTCTGGGTAAGAACTCGTACAAAATTACCTTTTTTACACCACTCACTCCTGAAAAGTAATAAAAAATGTTATAGTGTTCTTAGAAAACTTACAAATCGAAAACTATTCTGTGAAACGTTTCTTATCAATAATAGAATAATAAAAAATAAGAATAAACTATATTGTATACTTGTTATATAACAATTCTGAATGTAAGAATAAAATACAAAAGTATTTTATTAAACTGTGAAAAATGAAAACTTAAATAATTGAAAAACTTTTGACAAAATCGAAACTGTTTAACCTAACTTTTTAATTTTATTATACGAACACCTGTCAATGAGATAATTTCATGCTACCATTGACTTATATTTAGACGGGTTATTAATGAGAGACATTGTCAAGCTCTCATGCCTCAAGGAAAATTGAAATTGGATTAAAATGTGGTTGAAACAAGGTTGAAAGTTGTGTTACACGTAAAATTAAACTTAAAAGTATCATGTTACTTACATGTATGAAAACTATGTGTCGTTGCGTGGTACTTTGTGGTAAGTTTTACACATAAAAATAAATATTACTTAATCAAACAACATTGAGTTGATACACTTTACAAAACTTATGCATCCAAAACATAATCAAATAAAATAATACAATACATTTTGATGATAGATTTGAATCTTTAAAGGCACATCGTTTTCAGCTCTTCTGATGTACACACAAACAGTAAATGCAAAGATTCCTACAATACGAATGGCAACAAGTAGTACTTACGCAGATGATGGGTGGCGAAATAAACTTACATCTATGTTTGAAACTAATATGGCAATGGTAATTATGTTATGTTGAATTTTATTATTGTGATAAATACAGAAAAAGAAATAAAGAGTACTGATCCATTTTAAAATCACCAGGAACCTTATTAGGGAGATTTCATATAAGGCGTGAGCGTCGGCATCGATGCGCAATGCTTTATTTAGCGCGCTCGTCGACTGCGGGGGATGCCTTTGGAAATCTTGCAATTTTTTTACTGTTTCCAAATCATCGTACCAAAATAGTGCTCCTAGATAATGGTCTAATATGACTATGTACGAGTAGTGGCTCGTTAAATAATATGTGGTTCAGTAATTTATGGTCATTTGAATCTTACTTTGAAGTTTAAACTGTTGTATTTTTTTCAGAGAGCCATGACGCATATGGCAAATATAAACAGGAATACCGTGACTATACCGCTTGCGATCCGACTGGGACTATGTAAATTAGCATCTTTAGCTCAAGGCCGAACTCAAATCGAACTGATGTTCGTACTGGAAATTGACAAGAAGGACGTACGTATTTGTACTTCTTGATAGAGTATTGCAAGCGAAAGAAGTATGTTTGGATTGTAGCAAGTGAAGAGAAGGTTGTCTCTGCCTATGCCAACGGATGTATGTATATGTATTGCCAATGCCTACCAATCAAGCGCAGCATGGAACGGCGACCTAGTGAAAACTAAATACGAGGTCTTGTTGGAAGCAGGTGGCAATGAACCGGTCGTGTCGGAAAATTTTGTTAATATTATAGTGCGTTTCATGAAAAAGTTTCTCTGCCGCCATGTTGGCAGCTTTGAAAATTTGTACTGCGAAACGTCATCAAGGGTAATGTTGCATTGCAATACAAATTTTCAATGCTGCCAACATGGCGGCATAGGAACTATTTCATAAAACACACTCTACATGCACCTTAAGCATATGTATTTAATTTTGTTACAGTTCATACACTGTTACAGAGAAGTAGCAGAATCACTACAAAATTTGAGATACTCTGACATGATATTGATAAATAAAATGTACGTTAAATACTCGAACGATATTCAACCATCGATCTTCGGCAATTCAACGCGAGATTTCGGGGTCCACATTGAAAAAGTTGACTTTAGGAAACCTAAAGCGGTTGTGGACTATGTGAATCGTTGGGTAAATATACTGTAATGAAGCAGTAGAAAGGGCTCTTAGGACTGCCATACATGGACTCCTTCAAGCAATTGAGCCCCAACTGCTTACTTATGCGCGGTAAACTATTGAAGCGGGCGCGACTGTTTGAGCAAGCGCGTGTACGACGGCAAAAGAACGTTTATATTTAGGTCATCGCGCGGTCACAGCTTCAAGCAGTAGCGTCTCAACTGCTTGAAGCAATCCGTGTACGGCCACCCTTGAAGTACTTGCGGTCAGTTCGGATTGAAGCCGGTTCTTAGGCCACGCACGAGCCAAAAATGTTAACTTATGATCATAATTTGATATTTTCATAAATATTGATTAGGGAAGTTAAGTTTAGAAGTAACTGGTTCAAGTATTTATTCCAGATAGAAATAGCTACTTATCACAGAGTTCGAGATATTTTGGAAGAAGATGAAGTAGCGAGGAATTCTTCTATACTTCTTGTTAGTGCTGCACATCTTAAGGTAGATAGAATATATTGCTAAATATCTTCTTCTTCTTTATCAGCCCATATATGTCCCCACCGAGGGGCACGAGCCTACTCTAATACAGAGAGTGATTTGGCCGTAATCCACCACGCTGGCCAAGTGCGGGTTGGCGGATTTCACATACACCTTCGAATTTCTTCTCTAGTGTATGCAGGTTTCCTCACGATGTTTTCCTTCACCGTTAGCAAGTGGTAATCGAATAAATTGATCCGTACATGAGAAATAAACTCAGAGGTACGTGCCCGCACCAGGATTCGAACCCGCGCTCTCGGAGTTCGAGGCAAGCGTTCTACCAACTGGGCTACCACCGCTTAGGTTGCTAAATATACCTGCAACTAAATACGTTTAAGTTCATTAGTATAAACATAGAGTACTCTAAACCAACCTGCATCTATGAGGCGACTGATGAATGTGGATGAAGTGAAAGAGGTGTGTTAGAAGCACGGTAGTATCCTCCACCTCCTCTTAACTTCTTATCAGCTCCTTAACGTCCCCACTACAGGGGCCTGAGCCTACTCTGATAGGAGAGTGATTTATCAGAGTTAGTAGTATTAACTTGAGTATTTACATATTATTTCATATGACATTAAATTATTTCAAATTTGTTTTCAGTGTACTTGGGAATTCTCGTTCCAACTGAAAGATACTAAAACAATGAAATTTAGAGCTCCGTTTAAAACTGTTGAGGTGCCTATGATGACAAAAACTGATACTTTTCTATACTATAAGGACACGTCTAATAAATTTCAGGTAGGTTGTATTACTATTGTAGTGCGTAAGGTATGCCTAATGGTCTGTCTACATATATCCGGACCATGCCCGGGACGTGTACGGGCCGTGGCCTGTCAGGAGGGAAAACAATTCGTCGTCATGACAACCGGACACGCCGTGCCCAGGACGTGTCCGGGCCAGGGCCCGTCAGGAGGGAAAACAATTCGTCGTCATGGCAACCGCACGCGTTGTCATGACGACGTATTGTTTACCCTCCTGACGGGCCACGGCCCGGATATATGTAAATAGACCTTAATGCGTTCACTGATAAAGGTAAATGGAAATAGGTGTGTTTAAATCATAGGATACGGTGGAGACTGGGGTCTACTTATCCTGTAAGCCCCTTCTTCCATTACGATACGCATAGGCGATTCAAGTCTCGAAGACTAGTCACTGCGAAGTATATCACCGGTATCGCGGTAGGCTCGTACCGCACAGCCGGCATTCAAATGTATGTATGTGCGATACTTCGTTGTGACTAGACTTCGAGACTTACAGGATACTTGAACCTGTAAGTATCTTAATGGGAGAAGGGCCTTAATGTCAAACAAACTAAACCTTTTTACAGATAATACGTATGTTTATGAAGCAAAGCAATTTAGCAATGACATTTATACTACCGGAAAGAAAAGATATGTTGCCAGTGCTTGCTGGAAGATTCCATCAATTCCCACAATTACTGACAGCAGCGAAAAGAAATATGCGGATGAAGCTTGCTACTATAACTATACCTAGATTTAAAATTAAAAGTAATCTAGATTGGGGCGACGTTATTAAATCTGTGAGTGCTTAAATCTCTAATAGTTTCTTATCATAAACCTAAATAACTCATAGTGTATTGGTATGACTCTCTATGTAAAAGCGTGTATTAATTTGCGAGCTGTTGCTGAGTTTTTGAGTAACTGGCAACTACCTGGGGGCCAAGTCTGCTAATTTAGGCTAAGCATTTGCGATCCGTTTGATAGTCGGTTGCGATTCATTTATATTGTGCCAAATTTGGTATTCTACTAAAAGTTTTACCAAAGGCTATCGCATCGTAGTCGAATCGCAGAAGCTATGCAGAAGCACGCATTTGTCGGGTTGCCCTCTTGTTTGCTGTGCCCTTGCAGGGCGTCACTTGTACCCTTATAATGACTTTGTAACATCACCCAACTTGTGACTTGCAATAAACGAAACCTAATTCTAACTGTAACCGTTGCATACACTGTTATTTATAAGAAACAATGTGTACTGTGGTTCACAAGCTTGCGACGAACGCGACACGAGCGGTTCGTAGTGAGCCGACGATTGTCGGTTTTTGCCGCGTATCAAAGGATCAGTAACACACTTACTCGTTAGTACCTAACTATTTAGTTATCTGTGCTCACACGCTAGAACCTCGTTACTGTATCTGGTCCGTTATGATACCTACAAACTAAAGCCACCGGCTTTTTTGACAGCTGCCAGTCGAAAGATGTAAAGCCGCCAGCCTAGCCCGGCGGCATGCCGGCGGCTTTAGTGTGTAGATAGCATAACACGCTTACACACTAGAACCTCGTTACTGTATCTGTTCGGTTACAGTTACAGTTCGCCAATGAATACGCCCCTTTTAAGTTTTTAGGCAAGCAATTACCTATTTAAATTTTAAATTAAATACTCTTTGCAGCTTGGCGCTGTTCAAATTTTCAACGACAGCTTTGCAGGTCTTGAAGTAATGCTCAGATCGCACAAAGATACAAAAAGTTTGTATTTAAGTTTAGTCAAACAGAAAGTGTTTCTTGAAATCGATGAGTTTGGTATTGCCAGGAATCAAATGGAGGCACAACGTAAGTTTATAAATAGGCATGATGACAAAAAAAAAATATTACATCACATAGGTCTTTATCAGCTTATATAATGTCCCCAGGTCCCCACCGAGGGGCACGAGCCTACTCACATACATAGATTATTTAAAAATATTCGACACGTCCTTTTTTCTCTTAAACCAAAAACGACAAAGATACACTGGATTAAAGTTCCTCGTGCCGTCACGCCTTAGTACGATTTTAACCTAGAAGTGACGTCAATACCCTCCGTAACTTTGGTGCTCTGTATATTTGTATTTATTTATGTATTTGATCAGATAAAAAATGAGTTTCCAATATTTTTGTATAATCTAAAAGACGGGCTAATTATAATAGAATAGAATATATAATAATAAAAAAAGCTTTATGCGGTATCACTCAAGGTACAATATTTTACTTAACGCTAGGCAAACTACATAGATACCGAAAAGGTTATCCAGCTCAGCATACTGCTGTGACTCAAGGTCACAACAACTGAATACCATTTTTTAAATGTTGCCATTATCCCTATTGGTAAAAAAATATTGTCATTAAATAGTACCTTATTACTTGAATCTCTAGCTCCCAAACTATGATTAAGTTGTCGACATGACATTAGTTCTAGAAATATACTTAGACCTCGTTTTGTGATAACGCTGTTTATATTATTTCAGATCCGATTCTCACACCATCACCGCCGTCGTATTTAAAAAGAACGAACGAGTTTATTGCCGACCACCCCTTCATGTTTAGCGTGGACATTGTTCTTTCACATCTTGGCCATCACAGTGAATTACTCCTAGGCTCATATTATGGACCTGAAAATGTGTAGTTAATAAATATTTATAAGTGTTGCAAGCTAGAATATATCCTTTGAGTAAAGAATATATAAGGAGGAGCCATACCTTCTGGATCTGCGTGGTCTGGCGCAAAATAGCTACCTTTTTGTATGGTATTTCTTATCATTTGATAGGTCATCTACCAAGAAAACTATGAAAAACTTGGCGCAACCGTGGCACGCTGTCATAAACTCATTTGTATATGAAAAAAAAATGGGGCCACTCCTTATATTCCTTCCTCATTGGATATATCAGAAATCGTAGGTAAATAGTTGTAAAGATTTTATCTTGTTGTATTTGTTTTCGTATAACTTCAAGTTGTCATTATGATTATAATCTAGCTTAAGAGATTCCACGAGTTTTTTACTATGGAGAAAATTGATAGTTCATAAGTACGAGTATACAGGGTGTAACAGAAAGGGGGTATAAAGCCGAAACACAGCGATAGTCCTCATGAAACTGAACAACTTTCCCCAAGGAACATGGGTCGTAAACCAAAAAAAAAAATTGGTTCGCCCATACTTACTCGATCAGCTGATCGGACATTTTGTATGGGGAGGCGATTTTTTTTTCGAGTTACGGCCTATGTTCCTTGGGGAAAGTTGTTCAGTTTCACGGGGACTATCGCTGTGTTTCGGCATTATACCCCCTTTCTGTTACACTCTGTATAGTTTCAAAATATTTTAAATGATACTATTGTTCAATAAAACTTACTTATGGTATCTACACACCAAAGCCGCCGGCTTTTTTGACAGCTGCCATTCCTATGACGTACCTAAAGCCGCCAGCCTAGCCCAGCGGCTTTGGTGTGTAGATCGAGACACGCCGGCAGCGTGTCAGGCCAATTCAAAGACAAAGCGCCACAGTGTATCTTTACACGAACCACTTCGTACGACTTTTCACCCCTCCATAACTCAAAAGTCCTTTAACGTAAAGACATAAAACTACACATGTTTAATCATATCCATAACGTCACGAAGAAGCCCAAATTTCATGAAGCTAGCTCAAACGGTTATGAAGATATGGAGTTCCAAAAATCGCAAAATATGTTATTGACTGACTGATTAAAGTAGCAAAACCTAACCTACTTCCAGATGACCTAGAAGGTTGAGATTTGGAATTCAGCTCTATAATTATATTTGACCGTAGGAAAAAATCCAAAAATTTAAAAAAGACATTTTTTTTTTGTTATCCCCATACAAAAAACTTGCAATACACACTAAAAGTGGTATAAAAAATTATACAATTCTTTTAGATTTAATTTAATAACAAGGGCATGACTTGATACATAAAGATAGGTTATAATTAACAAAAAAAAATAAAAATAAAATAAAAATAAGAAATAAAATGTATCCTCGTAGGATCGAACCTCCGACCCGAAGACCTCTTACTTACCGCATAACTATTGCGCCAACCATAACTGTTGATAGTGCTACGAAATTTAGATCTGCTTATTCAAAGTAGCTAATCTGTCACTCCAGCTAATCAAACAAAAAACAAGCGATATACGATATTTCATTAGATTTATTTGAAGATAGATTATAATGAACAATAAATAAACAAAATTAAAAATTTTGAAATATACCCACGACGGTAATTTAATCGAAAAATAATAAAATCACTCAAAAAACCCTCGACCGAGGAATATCCGTCGGGGGCTGCCTTTAAACCAGCTAAAGTTTTTCTACTCGTAGTGAATCAATCTCATAGCGAATACAATTAAGTACCAATTGATGTTTAACGATTACATAAAATACATTTATGAGTATTATTAAATGTTGAAATTTCTTGTAGAAAGGGCAGCCCCCGACAGATATTCCTCGGTCGAGGGTTTTTTGAGTGATTTTATTATTTTTCGATTAAATTACCGTCGTGGGTATATTTCAAAATTTTTAATTTTGTTTATTTATTTTAGACTTTTAAGAGAGCATATACGGCTTATAATTGAATACATTAAGCTACTATGAACACATTTCTGAAAACAGAATTGTAATCCGATATTTCGTTTTGATTATATTGTAACATTATTTTGCACTAATATTGTGGCGCCCCCTAGTGAGTTACAGCAATGACACCTGTCTAAGAACATGCACCTATCAAATACAAACTCGTTATTGAAAACCACATCAAAATCAGACCATTAGTTTAGAAGATAAGAGGGAACATTAACTTTGCTTTGCACTAATATTGTGGCGCCCCCTAGTGAGTTACAGCAATGACACCTGTCTAAGAACATGCACCTATCAAACACAAACTCGTTATTGAAAACCGCATCAAAATCGGATCATTAGTTTAGAAGATAGGAGGGAACATTAACTTTGCACAAACGCACACACAAACAAACAAACATCTCTCACCCTAAATGCATATACCTGCTCCGTTCCGTCGTGGGTAAAAAAAGAAATAAAATGGATCCACGTAGGATCGAACCACCGACCCGAAGACCTCAGGTATCTTCTTACTTGGCGCTTAACTATAACGCCAACCATAATTGTTGATAGTATTACGAAATTTAGATCTGCTTATTTGATACTCTGATCTAAATTATAAACGTTAAGTGTATGTATATTCATTGTATGTATGTAATGTAACATATCGCCACATATTTATCGCAGAAACGTAGACTGGTACGGATTTAAATTTTATAGATGGCGTTACGTGGTAGTTATTTATAGTGGTAAATGTATCAGAAAAGTAATAAAAAATTAAAACTTATTAAATTAACAGTATCGAGACACAATTTATATTTAACAAAGAAGAAAAAAGTTGAAAAATTTAATTCGTTCAAATGGGGTCGAACCACCGACCTAAAAATATCGAACGAAACATTTTACCATGACGCTTACCATTAGGCCAGCTAATACCATGCCCATGAAGTTGAGAACTAGTTAGTATTGATTGACTGACTATTTAAAGTAGCAAATCTTAACCTACTTCAAAATGACCTAGAAGGATGAAAGGGGTTTGAAGATTTTAGTGTGGAGAGTGCTCTACAACTTTTTTTTAAAATTTTCCGAAAGTGGCGGCAGTTAATGAAACCTTCACTAATCTATAGTTCAGGTCAAAACAAATAGAAAAAATAGAGGACAAAAAAAATGATAAATCGTCACGTTTCCGAGATATAGGCTGTCAAAAATACTGGCGCCACTACTATTGGAACATGAAAAACTGTGTTTTGGTGTTATTAAATGGCACATATTGTATTTGAAATTGATACTAGAAGTTAAATAAAGTATCCTGGCTTATTTTAGCAACGCCCCTCCCTCCCCCAAGATGCTCAGATTATAATTTTTATTATTTTAGGTATAAATATGGTGGGAATTTATAGTTGTTGAAAAATAAGAGTTTTTGAAACAACCTATGTCAACCAACTCCCAAAAGCATGGCCCCAAAGTACTCCCTACCGTTTATTTTGTTACTGCGCTGCTCTGCATACGTGCTAAATGGGGTACTGGAGGGCGGGATGTGGCTGTGCGAGAAAGATGCGCTTCGAAGATGCGCATCTCGAGCTATGCTACGTATCTCGATAATATAAAAAACATAGCTTTGCTCGATAGCACGCATCCATATCCCGCATCTATAGCACACATCCATAGCACGCATCCTTTTATGTGAAAAACATAGCTTAGCTGAATCCATTTCCACAATACAATGAATATGATTGGTGGATTTCAAACCATCCGTAGCAACGTAGCATAGCACATCTCTGGTGGAAAAGCACACTATAACTCGGAAACGTCACGCTTTATCGATTATTTTTCATCTACTTATATTTTCGATTTGTATTAACTTGAATTATCGATTAATTAATGCAGGTGTTTCTTAGACTGCCGCCATTTTTGTGGAAAAAGGTACCATACACATGTTTAGGTAGGACATTATATTCAAACCCCTTTGGAATCCAGCTCGGTAATTACGAGTAAGCAAAGGAAAAATACATTTGCTTACTTTAGGTATTTATACAACCCGTTCACTATAAGTTTGCCGCTGTTGTCTCACTCACTCAGTCCTAGTTCCAGTGAGAAAACGCTACACTGACGTCATTAGCAGCAAACTTACGTTGTACTTGTATAGTGCGTTTTTAAGAATATCTATGAAACGCACGCACTCTACGACGCAGCGGAAACGCAAAAAACAGAACTAAATCTTACTACTTGCCTAGTTCTCTGTACAAAAAGTAATGATATCCCACCAAAAACATAAATGTGAAAAAGGGTGGCCAATTCAATATAAAAATTATGTTGAGAGCTTTGCCGTAAAAAGTATGGAGATCTAAATGTGTGCCAATTCATAGGTATGCAAAATCGAAATATGTATTTTTATAGAAAAAAAAATATGCCAATTATGCACAAGTATTAATAAACTCTATTTCTTTGCTTTGTTGGATAACTTAAAACAATTGCTGTTATTAAAAATATATAAGATCTTATAGGAGGTTAGTTTATATTTGGCCAGTTTTCATCAGAATTAAAGTTGTGAATAATAAATAAAATGACTGATTTAATGAAAACTAGCCAAATATAAACTAACCTCCTATAAGATCTTATATATTTTTAATAACAGCAATTGTTTTAAGTTATCCAACAAAGCAAAGAAATAGAGTTTATTAATACTTGTGCATAATTGGCATATTTTTTTTTCTATAAAAATACATATTTCGATTTTGCATACCTATGAATTGGCACACATTTAGATCTCCATACTTTTTACGGCAAAGCTCTCAACATAATTTTTATATTGAATTGGCCACCCTTTTTCACATTTATGTTTTTGGTGGGATAATATTATATAATAGGTACTTATCTAAGTCACGCCACTTTCCAATCGGAGTAGCAAGGACAACTTCCCTCTACTTGTTCTCATCGACACCTCTTTCGCTTCATCCACATTCATAAGTCACCTTATAAATGCACGTCAGTTTAGGGTACTCAATAAAACGTCATTATAAATAAAAAAATCCCTCTACTTATTCCGATCCAAACACACTTCTTTCGCTTCGTCCACATTCAGTCACCTCATAAATACAAGTCGGTTAGAAGTCTATCTAAACACATCCGGGCCGAGTCCGGGACGTGACCTGCTAGCTTAGCATGGCACTCCGTGACAAGACGTTGTCATGCGTTTGTCACGCTTACGTCTCTGTCTATAGTATTAAATGTGATAAGGACAGCATGCGTGAGATAATTGTCGCGGCACGCCGTGCTAAGCCCCCTGTTCGGGAAAAAAATACGTCGTCATGACAACATGTGTGAACGAATCCATAGAAAATGTATTGAATGATATTTTTTCCCTGACACGTTCCGGATACGTCCCGGATGCGGCCCGGACACGGCCCAAATGTATGTAGATAGACCATTAGGGTGCTCAAGAATAAAACTTAATTATGAATAAAAAATAACTTCCAGTGCATTCACACACCCGTTCTGTGCATAATTAAATGCTTAATTAAGTCATTGACAATAATAATGACAATACAGTGTAACAAAGCTAACAATGTAAGCGTTAGTAGCTTGGCACGTGACAACCACGTGGCAAATATACAATTTGATGTCCCAAAGGGGTCAAGTTGAAGCCAATTTAGCAACCAATTGGAGCTTTGTGCGGTTAATGAAGGGTGAAATAGAAGCGGCTACCGAAAATATAAAATTTGATGTATTTAAATAATGAGTACCTATGTGTTGTATGATTGGTCTAAAATATTTACTTAGGTACATAACAATTTTGCTTTATACACATAAACTTTATTTATACATCAAAATGCAAAAATTGACATAAATAAAGTTTAAAAACATAATGACTTGTCTGTAGTTGTTTGTGTGTAATATGCTGTACCTTTTGTATAACTTCTCTTTTTTTCTGTATCTATGTACTATCATCTTACAATAAACTGTTAAATAAATAAATAAATAGTTTTTAGTTTAAGATACTTACCTATATATTTACCTATATACTTACCTACCTATATATTTTAAAATGAATGTTTTAAAAAAAAATTAAAATGTTTCTTAGCAAAAGACTACGTATCTGCTACGCGGTCACGCCTCTTTCCCATCAGGGTAGGCAGAGACCACTTTCCGGATGTACCTATGTTCACTTCTGTTTGTACGTTTAAGTTAAGCAAAATATTGTAATTAAGTTAGTGTAAAATAAACTTAAATGTTTAATTATCTTAAATTAAGGTTTTGTTTTTAAATTTGCAGCAAAATTTTGTAACAAAAGCGCGCGGTTGTTTTATTCGTCTGACGCTGCTAGCAATGCATCACAACAGCGCGCCTAAATAAAAATATATTCCTTCAGTAAGTAAATAAAGTACAAAAAATATATAGTCTATTATTATTTTATTACTTTCGTTAAAAATCAATCCTTTCAGCCGACAGCAATCGGGTTTGCACCCCAATAAGGAACTAATTGCGTCCCATGAGACGTACGCTGTCGGATCAAGTCTCAAGGTTTTCAACTCACCTTTGTTTCACCAGGTTTCAAGAGAAATAAGAAATTGATTTTTAATATTAGGTCCTATATTCTTAAGGCAACGAGAAGCGCTGCTTGTTAAGAACTATAGAAAATAGAGGAGGGAAGATTATAGTGCACTTGATGCGACATGACGGTTTCTTGAGAAACATCATTGAAGGAAAGGTTGAGGGGAAGAGAGGCAGAGGAAGACCGCGACGTACCTACTTCACTCAAGTGAAAGAGAAAGTTAACGTCATGTCGTATCAAGAAGTCAAAGCACTGGCAGAGGATAGGCCTAAATGGCGAACACTCCACCAAAAAGAGTCTAACTCTTAAGTTAAATGATGATGATTCTTAAGGCCCGTTTTACAACTTACAGATAAGAAAATGACAGATAAACCTATGTCTCTTGCTTAATCTGAATGGCATCTAAATGACATTTTAGATAAAAAGACAGGTGTATAAAATATCTGTCAGTTAAATATTACGTGTCAGTTCTGAAACGGGCCCTAAGATATGCGTTTTCATTGTTTATAGGATTAAAGATTTAAAAAAATATAAGTATTGTAACAAGCGGTGGTAGCCCAGTTGGTAGAACGCTTGCCTCGAACTCAGAGGGCGCGGGTTCGAATCCTGGTGCGGGCACGTACCTCTGAGTTTATTTCTCATGTACGTATCAATTTATTCGATTACCACTTGCTAACGGTGAAGGAAAACATCGTGAGGAAACCTGCATACACCAGAGAAGAAATTCGAAGGTGTATGTGAAATCCGCCAACCCGCACTTGGCCAGCGTGGTGGATTACGGCCTAATCACTCTCTGTATGAGAGTAGACTCGTGCCCCTCGGTGGGGACATATATATATATATATATATATATATATATATATATATATATATTTTTATTGGTAGGTTCACAAAACTGGTTACAAGTTCTATGTATACAAAACAGATTTAAAATTGCTTATATCTAATATAGTGAACTGTGACCTCCTAGATGTGAACACAGCGTGCATTAATTATTTTACATTGTTGGGTAACTTAACTTATTTATTAGGTATTGAAGTAACTTATTTCCTAATTATTAACTTATTTCCTAATTAATATTGTAGGTTCAATTAAGTAAGAGTGGTTCGCAAATTTTTCCTAAACGAGGTTGAAGGACTCATGAAGATGTCGGTTTGATTTCTAATGTTATTGTAGAGAGAACATGATCGATAAAGGGGCGAGTGCTGACCGAGTTTGGATTTACGTAAGGGTAGTACAAAAGTCGTTCGGTTCTGGACTCTATTACTGGGCCGTGGGATACTGAAGCTTAATTTTTCAAGAACTTCGGGAAACATCTATATATGGGCTGATAACGAAGTATTTTTTCATGTTAAGAGGGCCACATACACTAAGTTATGCCTGACGGTTATGCTTAAACAGTTGAACTGTGCAAGCATAACTGAACGTGTGTATGTTTTTTGCCTGCGCAAGCAAAATTATGGTATATTTTCTTATGGTTTATTTACATACGGCGGCGATGAAAACTAAGAAACCCTTATTGCTTATTTCTATTTTACTTATTTGTAAAGTTCGCCAATTGCCAAAAAATTACCAATTAACCTCTCACATCCCACTGACCCATTATAAACCCAGACACATAGATTTTCTATTGTTCTTTTTTTTCTGGGAAAGATTAAAAATTATTACTATTTAAACTTTTATCAAGCAAATCAAAAATAGATGAATTTATTAGTCGTTTTATTAATAAAACCTTTTTTTATAGAACTACTCTAGAATTTCCATTCATTTCAAACTTTTATTTGCATTCTATGTCGATCACAAAACTGGGTTTCGCACTGAATGGTAAGGTAAATAACAGTAAGCCTTTGGAATTATTCAGAGCGGCATTCTGTATGCATGGCAATTTAGAGTTAATATTCAAATAGCTGGAGTAATAACGATCAAAAGCAATTATCTAGCCGTTTGGGGTCCAGTGCCCGTTGCCCAGAGTACTTGCCTCCATTTACAATGTTGGGTTGATGATTTTTTGTGTCCCGAGAACGATAAAAGTTAGCATAAATGGCATACTTTTGCACAGTAGCCAGTTTCTTTCTTACGATAGAAATAGTTTTTAGAAGATTTTAAAATATGGTAGATAATATTTCTGCAGGGTTTTGGTGTATTTAGTACAAAAAGCATATCAGTTATTCGTATTTGTACTAAATAAAACACAATACGGCTAAACTGATGGGTAGTGAAGCGGTTACTAGTAAGTTTCATAAAAAAGTGACGATCAAAAAGTGTTCTAATTTTGAATTTTATTTTTCGTTTTGTTTCAATTTCAAATAATAACGATAAAAGTAAATATTTCATAGTGAAGCGGCAGTTAGGTAAAAAAAGTGACGATCAAAAAGTGTTCTAATTTTGAAATGTTAAAGTGTTGTTGCAAACTGAAAATAATAAAACGATAAAAATACATAGATACCTAATATAGATATAGTGCATGCAATAGGCTTTAATTTGAGTGTAAAGTTTAATTAGCAAGTAGGCTCTGTCTGTAGTGCAAGCGCGAGCCTGTGCTGCCTGTAACCCCTACATTAATTTGGCTGTTCTAATGTCACAGACAGAGGGATAACAGTAGGTTTATAATTAGTTGGAACAGTTTTCTGGGTCCAAGTCTGATAATTTACAATATTGGTTGTGTGTCGGCAGAGTGTCAATGTCATTTTTTGACACATTTAGTCGCAATCAGTATAAGCCATTGTTTAGCAGAATACCAAAACGGTCAAAAATGCAATTGACACTATGCCAACACACAACTAAGGCTATTTGGAATTAGCAGACTTGAGCTCCTGTTCTATCGGCCATTGGTCAAAAATGAAAAGTCCTGTCGTAGAAACGGTAAGGCGAAACCTTCTGCTGACGAACTGTCGCATAAAACGGGCTGTTTGAAAACGGTTGCATTTATGGTTATGACAATAATGCCTTAGACCACAAAATCAGAGAGTAAGATATGATTAAATAGTAAACGTTTGTAATGCTTGTATTCTGAGAATCACAAATCCTAATATACCTAAATCCTAATGCTGCAAGGAATAAAGTCGTTTTTCATCGAAACTCACTCAGAAAGAATTGAATGTTTTATTATTTCATGTAGTCTCTTAACCCTCGTTGCTTTGTTTGTCAAAAGAAGAAATAAATAGTACTTATCCATATTTGTTGATTTCCCTCTATAAAAGAAACGTTATTGACTTGAATTGGTGAAGCGAAACGTTTAACGACTTGGCTAGTTGTTATAGCTTTTGAGTCAAATGGCGGCATTCAATCAATAGCCTAAGGGTTTTGCTAATTTAACCGATTAGCTATGACATAAAAACTAGATGGCACTTTCAAAAACTCGATAGAAAACATTTTAATCGAAAATCACACCCTTTTAACTCCTTTATAATGCATCTGAACTTACTGTTTTAACTACTCTATGTACAACTCTATCGTGCTATGGGTACAGTGCACAGCACAGGGCAGACCGCACCTACATCACGCCACTAGGTATGGTGCGCAGAAAAATCGGCCGCCGCGCGCGCACTGACAGCGGGTCATTTGTTAATTCGCTGAAATATGGCGTCAGGCGACGGCTATTCATTATAAGGCCGGCTCGTTTGTGCCACACGTGTGCTTGTACCGATCGCAAAATAAGGGGTTTGATTCACATTGTACCTTCATTCGCATTATGGTGTCTACACACCAAAGCTTACGTGATTTTCAAACATTTTTCAATGACATTTTTGACAAATTAATTGGTGTGTAGACATCATTAGGTACCTACAGTAGGGATGACACGGGATGGTGAACTATATTTTAAAATGTTATTTAGTTAAGACCGATTTTTTTTAAAGATATCCAACAGCAGTTTCGATACAAGAAAGAATTTTAATTTATCTTATTACAAGATTTCATAATTACACTAAATAGTCTTCGTAAGACTATATTTAGGTAAACATTTTTCAGTTGCTCAAATGAATATAAAAAAGAAATACAAATAATGTTAATTAAATGACATCACAATGCCAGAGACTCGTGTCATTTCTAAGAAAAAAAAAATACCTATTTGTTACGTAAATTATAAAATTAATCAACTTATCTGAGTAACAAAATGCATAAAAAAATTATAATAGAGTTATTTATAATCACAATTTTCCAGTTTAGACAGTAACCTGCTGACTGTACAAACACGGTGCATTCATTCGTGCATTGTAAGTGTCTGTAGCTTGTCTTTCTCTATCCTGTAGCCTGCTATATTTGTTTTCTCCCTCTACTCACATTTCAGAGTATTTTGTAAAGATTTGAGGCACATATCACAACACTGTACGTAGGATTGCATTTATGAACAGAGCAGTTTTTTTATTCGGGGTTTTTTTTTTGCTCTCGTTTGCATCGCATTCATTAAAAAACGTATACAAATATCGATAAAAGTTTATTCCGTTTTGTAACTTTTGCAGGCGTAAAGTTAGGTAACGTTTTGTGTATGCTTGTAATTGGCACACATACCTACACGTATACAGCCAATACTCACTCAATGTTTTATAAGTTAACTAGCTGTCCCGGCGAACTTCGTCTCGCCTTAGAATGAACTTTATTGTGTAGGAATAAAGTTCAAATTGACTCTACATTTTAGTAAGAAAACATTTGTATGGGAAAAAGAAAAGGTCTGTTTTAGGGCTTTCCCGGCAATTATTCGAATTTTTCTCACCGTAAGAACCATCCTTGGACTTCCATGAACATTTTAAAAAAAGAATTAGCGAAATCGGTCCAGCCGTTCAGGCGTGATGCCGTGACAACGGAAAACGGGTTTCATTTTTAAACGGTTTTATTTAGCTCACCCCGTTTGTTTTATTTTTTATTCTTGGGTCAAATTTAGTAATTCAAATTTCACCCTCTTCCTGTCAACCGATTAATCTGAAATTTTGTATACACTTTGGATTTTGGTGACAATACAATTATGTTTATTCATTATCATTATAAATTCAAGATGGCCGCCGCTACAAAATGGCGGATAATTTAGGTTTTATTAATCCCATCAATATGGGTATCAAATGAAAGGGCTCAACCAGTAGAATACAATGTACTATATAAAATTAAAATCCAAGATGGCGGCCGCTACAAAATGGCGGATAACTTAGGTTTTATCAATCCCATCAATATGGGTATCAAATGAAAGTGCTCAACCAGTAGAATACAATGTACTATATAAAATTAAAATCCAAGATGGCGGCCGCTACAAAATGGCGGATAACTTAGGTTTTATCAATCCCATCAATATGGGTATCAAATGAAAGGTCTCAACAAGTAGAATACAATTTACTATGCAAAATTGAAATCTAAGATGGCCGCCGCTACCAAATGGCTGATAACAATTTTTTATCAATCCCACCAATATGGGTATCAAATAAAAGGGCTTGCCAAGAAGAATACAGTGCACTATACTATACAACCACAATATTTAAGATGGGCGCAGCCACTAAATGGCGAATAATAATAAGATTTAAATTTAGAAATTGAATCTGTAATTTAGGTATCTGATTAATCCAGCCTGAATCCACCACCCAAGTCAAGATTTATGCAGGGCAGCACTGTGGATCACGCAGTCGTATACTTAGGTGCGAAACTGTTTGAAGAAGGTCAAGCCTACGTGGCTCTTTGTAGAGTAAGAGCTTTGCAGGGACTACGTATAGAGGAGTTGGACTGCAATAAACTAACGGGCAAGAAACCTTGCAATAATGAAGCACTAAATGAATTAAACAGAATGCGAAATAAAAACTAAAAACTAGAAAATAAAAATAGGTAAAAAAACTTTTTAAGTTAAACGGTTTTATGTTAAACATACATTGCAATGTTTAAGATAAATGTACTAAAAACCAAAAAATAATAAAATAGAATACAGTCGTGGGAATTATAAACATATGCATAGACTAGACTAAAATAAAACCGTGGGGCACGTCAATTGTCTACAATCGTTGATTAAAATGTTTGTTTTGTAATGTTACACTATAATTAGGCAGTGTGATAAGTAGGGCTAGAATGTGGAAACAAGCTAGCAAGCTCGATTATAAGCGAGTTTTAGGGTTTCATAGTGTTGAGCGAGTAGTACTTTTATCATATGTTTTGTCGATTAAAGACAAACTACGAGCAGTGAAACGATTCTTCGCCAGCCAGCAGTGTGAATGTCCAACGATAAACTAGTTGAAAAATCTCTTTTATTTACATGGAGTGTATAACTATTGGAATTTCCATGAGCAAGAAAATAGTAAGTAATTTCCTCACCGTCTGCGGGCCAACTGCCTAACGACGAATTAAACGATTCTTCTATCGCACATTAAGTCGATAATTTGTAGACAATTGACGTGCCCCACGGTTTTATTTTAGTCTAGTCTATGCATATGTTTATAATTCCCACGACTGTATTCTATTTTATTATTTTTTGGTTTTTAGTACATTTATCTTAAACATTGCAATGTATGTTTAACATAAAACCGTTTAACTTAAAAAGTTTTTTTACCTATTTTTTTATATATATAGAAGATAGAAGATGTTAATCATATATACGACGTATATTTGCTATTGAAAGGGCTCTTTAATAAATAAATGTGTAACGTATTTTTTAATAAGCTTGCGAGTTGCCTAGTTCGTGGAAATGTGTACTAAATTAAAAACTCATTTAAGACTGGGCAGTTGGCGTGGTAGCCTCGGCGTGTTTGGTAGAGAGACTGCTTGCCACGCCGCAGGTAGATTCAATGGGCATGACGACAAAAAAATTTTTTTAGTCCATCACATAGATTATTTTAAAATATTCGACACGTATTTTTTCTTTTTTCTCTTAAACTAAAAATGACACAGATACACTGGGTTAAAGTTGCTCATGACGTAACTTAACTTAACATGACGTAAACGTAAACTTAGTACAATTTTTACGTAGGAGTGACGTCAATAGCCCCCACTCCGTAACTTTGATGCTCTGTATCTTTGTATTTATTTATGTATTTGATCAGTTAAAAAACGTGTTTCAAATATTTTTTTATATCCTAAAAGACGGACTAATTATTTTTTGAATTTTCGAATTTAGTCATCATCCCCATTCCCATTAGAGACAAACATTACAATGATGATGTGCGGAGATGTTTCTCTCTTGTCAACGCGCGGTTGCGGAGCGGTAGGTTGCGGACGATTACATTAAGCGTTGCTCCACTTGACATAGGCAAAATTCATAAGAAGCCGTTTTAAAAAATATATACCTACCCATCTATGTCATCGAAAAAAAGAGAATCCTAAGTTGAATAATTTCCGAGTTTATCAACTTCCAGAAAAACATATATACCTACCTACAATAAATACATAGTAATAACGTCGCGTGCGCATGTTCCCACGCTTCTCCCACCCCTTCACAGCCGTCGCCGGAGCTTAGTTTCGCTTGTACCACGATATGCATAATCCCGGATTGAAATTTACCCGTGTTTATTTATACATTTATACACAAGAGATCATTTTACTATAGTATAAAAGCGATTTTTAACAATACGTATTGTAGTTAGGTGTAGGAAATTGTTTGTAATATTGATGATCATGTTAATAATAGTATAGTAGGGTAAATCCGGGATATATGCCAACCCAATTTTATTTCACTTATAATTCGTAAAATAAAAACAATACACACTTAGCATACATTTGTTTACAGTCTTTGTTACTTTATTTAACTATATCATGCTGCATTTTGTAGAATAATCCATAAATAAATGATTTATTTCGGTTTAAACGTAAAATTGAATTACGGGATAAATGCCACTTTGGCCGGTTATATGCCCTGTACCAAAATTTTTGGAGGGGATAGGTGCCCTTCAGAATAAAATAAACATTTTATACATGTTAAACATTTTTTACATTTTTGTTTGTCAAATATGCATAATTATGTCTTTAGCGTGTTTTTTTAAGATGTCATTATATCAAAAGTATTTGTCAAAATTACTTAAAATTATATCCAGCCAATATTCATTTTTGAATCCAAGAATGGGTAGTTTTCCTAAAAACATAAACACATACTTATTATATGTACAAGTTATTTAAAAATATAATATTTAATCACAAGTTCATAAGTTTGGTTAGATACCCAAAGGGGATGCCCAAAGGGCATCTAACCCGAAACTTATTAGGGCAAATATCACTTTTTGCATGGATAGACGCCAACTAAGAAACAATAAGTTATATGAATGTATTTTATTTTCAAAGTACAATTAAAATAATCTTTATACTTCAGTTCTCATTAAGAACCAAAAATAAAATTAGCTTACCGGTAAATTAGAAAGTTTCAGTAGTTCTAAAATCATCCCCAAAGTAAAATTACGATAATAATAGAATGTCTCGCAATACTCGCAATAATGCTGCAATAAACAGCCGCGTGCTTTGCGGCATGCTGATTGGGGGGAGGGGTGCTATCATATTGTAAGGTAATTTTTTCGTCACATTTCTTACATTTTAAAATATTGAATTCGGGCGTCTATCCCGCTGAGGCAAATATCCTGGATTTACCCTATAGGTATAGAAGCCAATACGTCGAAATCGAAAACAATACGTCGTCATGACAACGTGTCCGGTTGTCATGACGGTCCGGACACGTCCCGGGTACGGCCCGGATCTGTGTAGATATACCTTTATACGGTGGCCGAAGATAGGCCTAAATGGCGGATCATTTAGGCCTATCTTCGGCCAAGGACAAGAGAATAAAGGTCACCAACGACAAGAGTCTGACTTAAATAAAATAATGATGAAAATGTGGCAAAACGAGATATAAATGAACTTTTATATTATGTCGTGTGTAAATATGTACCTATTCGATCTGAACAGGTTAGTAAAAAAACATTACAAGCGCTTTCTCATTCCACTTCGGATCGCAAACACAAAGATCTATTGATATAAATACAAATCAAGGGATTACCCGCAGATTCCAATGAATTCACTTCACTTCAATTACAAAGTTACACACAATTTTAGTGTCTGAAAGCACTAAGTGTAAATTAAGTTAGCAAGTCAAATCTTATCGCGAGGGTGAGTCAATAAACCACGGTATAGGGTGCTGAAGGATAGAGTTAAATTGGAAACCGTGTTCTTAGGTATGGTACTACCTACATATCTATTTATTGTGTTACCTATTCCCTACTATCCTACCAATATTATAAATGTCATGTATTCACATTATAAAGGATATTTATTATTTATTATAGAGGTGATTATACGTAGATTTGATATAAAAACCACAAAAACAAGCTTTGCGGCAAAATGCTTTGCGGAAATAATGTAATCTAATCTAATGTAATCTAGCCACTTGTGCCCCACTGCAGCGCAAAGGCCTCTCTCCTCATCCGCCATGACTTTCTGTGTAATA